>CM074724.1:165811654-168211654 GCA_037306005.1 Rhinophrynus dorsalis
GATGTCTATTTTTGGGAACTACATGTGCTAACCATTGAAGACTTTATGAATTTCAGGAATCTCAATAGTCCTCTTCTGAAAGAACAGTGGTAGAGTTGAAACCTGGACTAAAAGTGAACTTAATTTAAGACCTTTCTCAAACCTTCTTGAAGGAAGTTAAGGTGGTGCATTACAGAAAACAATGAGGATTGATATCATGTTGCTCACAGTATATGAAATAAGTTTTCCATACTGTGTGTTAAATCTTGTCACACACAGGATTTCTTCCTTTCAACACTGTTATAACACTGGCTAACATTGTTGCTACGACTTTATGCCACAGGAGGATAAAGGCTTCAAGTCCCATGACATTTAAGCTAGTTTATCAAATTCATATGATGTATGGGCCACTGGGTGAGAAGATTCTGTAGTGGGGGCAGATGCCACTGTTCCTTTTTTGGGGAGTTCCACCAGACAGTGATACCCTACTTGTCCTGGTGGATCAGAACAATGTGTGCCTTTACCCACTTGATCTTGGCAAACACTTGAAGAATCATCAGCTTTAGGGAACAAATGTGACAGGTCGTACTTACAGGGAATAAACATGGGATCTACTGATGCTACCTAAATATGAGATGTGATGGGATGCCATCTGGTCTAGATCTGTAACCACCCTAGTATATACACTGCTGAGATAGCAGGGCCATTATAATCTGTCCAGATCAAGATCTCTTCCACCTCAAGCCAAACCGTCTTGCTTCTGATTCCACCATGATGGTTCAGGTAATTATGTTTGCATTGTTGGTTTAGATCCAGACTGGAAGGAACAGACTCAAGAAGGATCTGCCATACTAGAGGTTTCAATTGATCAGCCACCACACTAGAGAGTAACATGTTGCCTGGGATAAACAAATGAGAATTCTCACAAACTTGTGATCTTTGTTCCATTTCAAGCCTGAATCATTGATCTCTGAAGGCTCAACAAGCTGTGAACTACCTTCCCCTTATCCACAGGACGGAAGACCTTATGAAGACACTTATTGAAATCCAGACTCAGAAAGGAAGCCTGGAAAATGTGAGTTGTATGAGACTTCTTCAAATGTAGGATCCACCTGTGATCTCTCAGTACTTGAATCTTGAGTTGCAGACTAGTCTGCAGTATCTGTGCTGTTTTGTCCTTCATGAGAAGGTCTGGCATGATGTTGATGTCCTTCTTTTGAAGGAAAACTGCTGAGCGAGTTACTTCCTTAGTAATCACCCTTGGTGAGATAGCAAGCCCAATGATAGAGCCACAACTAGTAATGATGATGATGATGATGAAAAGCAAATCTGAGGTACTGCTGATAACTGGGCTAGACAGCTATATGTTGGTAGGCATATTTTGCCTCCAAAGAGCAGAGGAACTCTTCTGGGTCCATGGAAGCAGTGACGGAACTAATAGATTACATTCTGAGCTTGGGAACTTCTAGAAATTTGTTCAATAAGTTCTAAGACAGGTCTGAATTATCCATCCCTCTTGGGAACCACAAAGAGATTTGACTAAAACCCCTTGAACTGTTTGTTGTTGGGAACAGCAACTATTATTTCTGCTGACAAGAAGGGACAGAACCATCTGATATAGAACTGCTGCCTTGACTTTCTCTTTTGGTACCAGTGACATGAAGAACTTGTTTGAAGGTAGGAATTTGAAATAAATTTTGTATCCCAGAGTCATCACCCTCAGTACCCAGTTGTTTGATAAAGAGTCTTCCTCACAGAGAAGGGATTTGGAGGAGACTAGCTGCACAACCATCATACTGTGGATGAGTTCTCTTAGGCAGGCTTGGTGGTCTTATGCTTGTTGTTCAGGTTTGGTATAGGTTTAGCCAGGAACTGGTAGATGACTAGGGCTGACTTGAAGAAGAGCCCTTGCAGTCTTTTTAGTAGTGCAAATTACCCCCAAGCCTCCTGGAGTCAAAATGGTGAAGCCTGTTCTAATGTATACAAATCAATGGACAGAGATGCTCATCTAGAAACGAGCCTGCCAAGTTATGTGGCATATACAAAGATGAACTATCCCGATACATATCATATAGATCCTGCCAGATTACAGTCCCACCAAAAATGTGCAAGCATTTCCTATCTGAACGTGAGGAGCCTCATCAGTGAGGAGCAGTTGTCCCTTAGGAAGACAAAGCACAAAGGGTATTTGCATATTCAAACTACCTGTTCTGATGTGGCAGAGTACCCTCTCCTATCAAAGAATAACTGATTATCTTTTAAAGCTTATTAGTTTCTCTTCTTTGAGGATTCCCCAAAGAACATCTTAAAGGTATTTTCTAGTTCCTAATTTAAATAATAAAATCACAGTGTCTATAACAGGTATTGTGAACTGTTTAGAAAAGTGAAAGATAGGAGGACCCATGGATGAAGAACTGGTCCAAATATTGAAACACTTAAGAAATGTAAAATGACATGAAAACTTCTTCAGAACCATCAATTTACATTACACTGACTACTATATATCTATAGTGAGTTGCTCTAATTGATCATAGGCTGGTTAGGTTGTAGAGCTTTCTTTTACATTTAAATAAACTCTTACATGTATCTTCTGATAATATTTGTTCAAGTGACATGGAATGTCTCCAAAGCAGGTTTAATCAAAGACTCTGCCTTGTTAGATATTTCCTCCACTAAGATATCTTGTTTGGTGGCAGAGGTCAGAGAGTATTTTATGTCACTTTCTGCCACCCACTCCGAAAGCAGCAAACTATCTAGGTCAAAATTCAGGGGTGCACTACATCTTCACCTACTTGGACATGGAGGATCAGTTCACTATTTGCCTAAAATCAAGGGTACTTCCACTAAGCATGGAGCAGGAGGTTAAAGGCCTACAACAGAAGCTGTGGGAAGTGATCAGCAACTGATGAATAGACGGAACAGAGCCAGGCATTTTATTATTGCATGTGGCGAAGTAAAAGTGATTCAGTGGAGTTTGCTTCACCTGGATTTAGAATTTATCTGCTTGGGCTGTAACATAGTGTCTTTCACACAAGGAAGTCCTGACCCCAAACAGAGCTTATAAAATAGGATTTTAGTGTTCTTACCTGTTAAATCCTTTTCTATTTAGTCTATATGGAACACAGGTATCATTGGTGTTGAGTTCCTCCTCCTGGATAGCAGGATACATCACAAAAGACAGACCCCCCCCCCCCCTGTCTTCCAAGAATTCATGTGACAAAATCCACAGCAACTAAATAAGTCAACAAAAAGAAAAGAGAATCTCCCAGGTCTAAGATCCTAAGAGGACTGCTCTGCCCGAGGAAGCAAAGCAAGTGAGATTTTTCTCTGGATGGGAGACCTGTGTTCCATATAGACTAAAGAGAAAAGTATTTAACAAGTAAAAACACTAAAATACTATTTTCTTCTATGTCCAATATGGAACACAGGTACCAAGATGATATGCCAAACCATCCCCGATTTCAGGGAGGGCAAGAAGAAAACACCATCCACACACCCCATGATACCAGAGTTCCTTAGGACTATTCTGGACTTGAATAACTGTAGGTGTCACCAAACTGGCACTAGAACTAATGGACATCAACTGGTATTAGAGAAAAGAAAAAGACAGATACCAAAACAAGCTAGACTGAAGGACCTTCCAGTCAAAGCTGGCCTCAGCCAATGCCAAGATATTGATGCGGTAGTGTTTGTTGAAAGTATGCAAGACAGACCAAGTTGTGGACTTGCACAGTTGTTCAGCCCAAGGACTAGTAGGCCTAAGAAGGACCCATAAATCTGGTGGAATGTGCTGTGATCTTGAAGGGAACCAGTCCTGATCTTGTACGCTTTGCAATGGTTACCTTAGATACAATCTGAACCACTCTAGGCTCATCAGGGATGACAAAAAGAGAGTCAGCCATATGAAAAGTATTAGGTTTATGTACATAAAACTTAAGGCACTGCACAATGTCCAACAGGTGGTAAAAAGAAGGCACAGCAAATGCTTGGGGTGCCAGGTCTGTCTGGGCTTTGCTGTGGGGCGCTGTTAGGAGATCTGAGAGTTTTGTGCCCTCTGTGCACTGGATTGGTGGGTGGGGTGGCTTTCTAGAGAGAAAGGACCACTTAGCGGAAAGTTGAGGAAACTGAAAATTCTTAGCACAAGTAGCATCACTAATGATTTGTTTAAGGTCAGGACCGAAGAGGGCCTTGCCCTGAAAAGGCAAGGACACCAGTGACTTCTTAGAAGATTAATCTGCATATCAAATATTTAGCCACAAGGTGCGGTGTGCAGAAACAGAAAAAGCTGAGGATTTTCCTGAAAATCTGACTGCATCAAACAAAGCTTCAGTGATGTAGGTATTTGTTTACATGAAGCTGGCCACCAAAATGAAGATGTCTTAGGAAGGTCAGAACCTATAGTTTCTGACAGCTGCTCACCCCACACATCAATGTCCCTATTGACCCAGTCCTCAGCACTGCCCCAGTGGCCACAGAGTTGGCCTCGAGTAAGGAATCAAACCTCTTATCAGCCTGGTCCTTAAGTCCAGTGGCATCTGCCAAGCGAGAGATGGGGGCTCAATGTTAGGGGGAGAAGCCCACTGTACCAGAGACTCAGGCATAAAAAAGTATTGCTTAGAAAATGTTTGTAAAGGAAAAGTCTCTTATCAGGATTTTTCCACTCATTCATAAGGATCTGATCAAGAGTGTTACTGTGAGGAAAAACAGGGAAATCCTTCCTGTGCCTCTGGAAAAAGTCCAGAGAGGCAGATCAACCACCTGCGGTGCCAGCTACCTGAAGAGTCTCCAACACTGCCTAGATGACCCAATCCCAGGATAGCTATCAAAACAATCTGATAGGGTAATGGGTCAAGGCCTGCCCCTCATGTGTCTCAGTGTGGAGGGAAAAAACAAAAAATGCTCACATGATTAGAACTATTCCTCTGCTTAAACGTGAAGGTAAAATGTCTCTGCAGCCTATAGGCAGAATTTTAACCTTAAGGGTAGGATACCCACTCATGCATTCCTTCCAACTTGCGATGGAAGGACGAGTCTTTACCATTCCTTCTGCCATTCATAGAGTCTGAAGAAATAACAAGAGACTTTGATCTACAGATAAAGGTTATATCAGGCCAATCATCCTTTGCCCTAGATGACACTTCGGCAATGCAAAAGCCCAATCTGTTAGATAAAGTTAGGAAAAGCAAACTGCAAACAAACTCAGAATATCTTGCAGGTAGCTATAAACAGGTAGCTTGCAGTGTTGGACTGCTGGTAATAAAAAGGCTAGACACTTTAGACCTCCATATTCAGGATTAGACTGAGAAAAGGAAGGGCAGAATAAAATACACAAATAAAAACTCTCCAAAGGGAAGATCTCCATTAACTCTTTTCGTAGACAGCATAGTACTCTCTGCAGTGTGGTCCCTTGGTCACCATCATTGCAATTTTCATCTGTAGTTCAAACCAGGCCTGAGCTTTAGTCCACAATGTCAATCAATGTAAATGACGTGGACTCAGAGGACATGGAGGAGCTGTCAAGCTGTTGAAAAGCATCTGTAGAAGGCTATATTTCCTGTTGTCTCTAGTATTACCTTCGAAGTACAAAATTAAAAATTAGTAAAATAATAAAAATACAGATAAGGTCTCTAGAAGAACACCTGCTTTATACTCTCTAAAAAATTGTCTACAGAGAAGAGTGTAAGGGGTAAAATAGGGCAGTGGAAGGGGGAGTTTTATTTATTTATTTATTTATTTTTTTTTGCATTTAATTGTTTGATTGTCCTGCTTCCTAATAGAGGACACTTTACACCATGATCTCTGTGTCCTACATTGAACACAAGGGAAACGTTCCAAGAATGTCTGAGAAACGTTCTACCTGCTATCTTACAAGTTTGCATTTCTACTGCCCAGATTTCTTAAATGTTGTTTATTTCAATAAAAATGTATTGATTAGTATTTTTTTTTTTTTTTTTTTTTTTTTTTAAAGTGTAAGAAAATAAATGTTGGTGTAGGAAATAAGGAAAGTAGAACTTGGCTCTTCAGTTAAAAAGTGAAAAGGCATTTAGGAAAAAAGGCTATTTATTCTAAATTAATAAATCCAACTCACTTGACATGGCATGCTCTCTCCATTGGTGAAATATAAGTGCTCCAGATTCCAAGAGCTGCTGGCATAATAAAGAGAACAGCAACCCAACAACAAGAGACAATCAATGACATGAAAAGGCCAAAGTCATGGACGGCAGGAATCTACATAAATGTGGAAGACAAGCAATAGTTTGAGTAAACAAACAAGCAACTCATTGCTAGAAATCTGAAAGTAAGTGGCATATTTATCAAGGCTAAATTGAAAAATTTGAATGGCAAAACAACTGAATCATATTTTTCAAACAACAGTCTCATTGCTTTCAATAGAATTGTTATTTGGATTAATAAATGCATTTATTTTGCACTAGAATTATCCCAGTTTTCTTTTTCATTAACGTGTCATCTTCCAAAAACAAAAAAATTAAGTTTCTTTTTGTCAACCTCACAATCATCTATAAATGTCATGAAGAAGTTTGGAAGTACTGTTTCTGACCTGAGAAAAGATGTTTGCTGCATAAGCTGATGCTGTGGTTAATGAGGTGAAAAAGGTGGCCTTCCCAGCAGTTTGCACAGTGTGAATCATACGGAGCCGAGGATCTCTGAATTGATCAGCCTGACGATATGTGTTTATAAACACAAACACGTCATCTACACCTACAAAGAGACATGGAAAACCTGTTTTTTAAAAAAAAAATGCATTGATTTTCTCCATTCATATATACGTATACAAGATGATGGCAGTCATTTAGAATTTTTCAGCAATACAATACTGGATGTGTAAGTTTTAGTCACAGGGAAATAAAAATATACTTCACAAAAAGTAGGTTCATAAAAGACCTATATAATATGAAAACAAAAGAGTAGCCAGTCAGAGGATTACATAAAAATATAAAAAACACATTTTTCAATTAAAAATACAGACAAAAATATAAAAACAAAAAAAATACAGAGACAGACATGAAATGTGTCATTTTATTACCAACGTTTGAACTGGAATTTTTCATATAGATGCATTTATTGCATCCATTGTGGTATTCAAATGCAAAATTCCACTTAATGTTTCATGCACATTTTATTAATGTGGTTGGTTTCTTAGGAATATTGCTATTTTTATAGTACAATGCCATAATAAAGGAGAATTGCATTTTTTTTTATATATATAAATTTTTATTGAGTTTTAAATCAAAATAAGAAATCAATAATACATGAATCTTATACAATACTATGAGACAATATATGGGGATAAAAAACAGAAAAAACATGTATGTAAATACAAAAGCATAATAGCTCTGGATATAAAATATCTTTTAAATCATCATGTATTTTAAGGAAAAGGATGAAAATAATAAGAAATAAGGAACAAAGAAAGGAAGAAGAAGAGAAAAAGAATCTTGTTGGAATTAGAAATGTCCAAACACAAGGTGAAAAGGAGAATTTAGAGTCGAGGACTATACGCCAATTTACCCACATTCATATAGAATTAAATAACAATATCTGAAAATTTTTGTGCTTATCAAGCAAAATATTGATGATGTAAAATCAACGCTGTGATATATAATTAATCCATGGTTTCCATATGCCCATAAATTCGTCCGTTCCGTTTGTAGATCTGTGTATAAGCATTTCCATTATCATGATGTGACTAACTCTACATTCCCATTCTAGCACGGAAGGAGTAGAATAGCATTTTTAAAAAGCTTTTGACAGATATGTCCTTCATCTGCCAAAGCTTAAGCAATGTTGAACAGATAAACTAGTAGTTGAAATGTATTACTGCACAAAAACATATAATAGACACCTTTAAGTGTCAAAAGCATCAAATGGGTTAAAAGTCCAATTTAAATTGGACAGAAATTGGAGAATGTTCTTTCCACCATATGGTACAGTAGGTTTCTTCCAGACTGCATTTCTTTTAGCTAGATGAAAAAGGTCCAGAGTACCTTGATCCCTTAAAGTGGACTTGTCACATTCAATTTTTTTTTGCATATTTGAAAACTGCCATTGGGTTATGTTAGCCAAAAGTCCAGCAGTAAAAGTGAAAGGCTCATAGTGCAGCACAAAGCTTAAGGACTGGGAAAATCTGAGGTGGATTGCACTTAACCCTTTGAGTGCCAGAGGGGTACGCAACGCATTACTTTGAAATGCGTTGCACACCCCTCTGGCACTCAAAGGGTTAAGGACCGGAGCAATTCTCATCTTTTAGACTATGTCTTTGTTTAACAGTGTTTTCCCCTCTAAGTCCTTTATTTTACAAATTATATACCGTTTTTCTAAGCATAAGTAGGGCTTTCTTTTGATACCACACTTATATGGATAAACCATCATTTATTATATTAAAAATAAAGAAAATTATTAAAACAATGTAAAAACACACTATTTTTATTGGTTTACTTGTGATCATTTGTACCCAACGGGTTCATTTTTTTCTGGAGTACATGAAAGGTATGACCGGTCATTCATACCTACAAAATGTGCCTTTTTATAGGGGCACTGTCCCTCCGGGGTGAAAATCCCCATGTCCCTCTTGCACTCCCTATTTTTCCCATTTTTTTTTAAATATGATTGTGTGGGGTATAAAATTGTATTACAATGTTCCACAACAGTAAAACGTGCATTAAATTGTTTTTGAACTTCAGTAGCTGTGTTTTTAATTAGTTGCTTTATGTAATAATTTCATCTTGTGCACATTTATTAAAAAAAAAAAAAAAAAAAAAAGCTGCTGCTGTTAACAGGTCAAAAAAGGACTTGCATGTAATCTACCCAATATTCCAGTGCTGAAGGGGTAAATACCCTCAACTCTGGCCTCTATTTCTTCTTTAGTTTGTCTGCTCTCTACTTCTTCCTTACTCTTCATAGTAAGGAAGAGAGAGGCAGAGAAAAGTCACAAAAGCAATGTGTAAAAACACATTGACTTTGTGAATGAAAAAGCCGGTACAAAAATTGTTAATATGAAATGAATGTTTGGAAAATAATAATGCCCATAAGAATGAATTACAGGAGACTAATACTATGCTAATCAATAAACATAACCGTAGTCGCTCTCACAGAGCTAAACACCAGGCACACGTTTTAGACCATTCCAATGAAGGGATTCCTTGTAAGCAACGAGATTGCGGCACTTCTCAAGCGCCTCCGTGTCGACCGACACGAATCTCCTGCTGACAGCTTTACAGCTGTCAGTAGGAAACAGCAAACTTTAAATGCCTGTATCTCTTAAACCATAGCGGTTTGAGAGATACGTTTTTGTTGCATTTAGCTCAGCTTTTTAAGCTCTTCTAAATGCAAAAATCTTTTTTTGGACATTACTAACACTAAGTGGAATAATAAACAGGTTGCTTTCCCATGCACAAAGGTGTCAAAGAAATAAATAATGTCAGATCTTGTTAAAGCTGGTGTCAATGTAGATGAGCTAACAAAAAGGTCAAATCATGTCTTGTTCAGAAGGTAGAAAGCTATAATGAGAAAGGTACAGGATAATGTACCTATTTCTAAAATGCACACTAATGAAGCAAATCTGATATACATGCCATCTGAGTTTAATTTTCCTGTTGCTAACTCCAGTCCTCCTGTTCCTCATTCTAGGAAAACAAAATCTCTGTACCCATCAGCTGAATTATGTACCACAGCGGGCAAAGACAGAATGGACCCATGGGACGGCCAATCCCAGGCACAAAGTTTGTTACCCATCACGGCTGGGGATAGACAGCCCCATGTTCCATTGACTGTATGGTGGGGTAAGGAAACCAACCACACTTAGGTTTTAGCCTTAGTAGACACTGGAGCCGAGGTAACAGTGTTTCAGGGTACCCCTTCCAAATTTGTAGGCCCCATCATTTCACACAGTGGATCTAGGGGGAAAAAGTAATTAAGGCAGTACAAACCACAGACCCATATTCCATAAACAAAGGGGCCACAGGTTTATGGCTAATATTTGAGTTTCCAATTTCCTGACAATTTCTTGGGGGTAGATATATGGTTAGGGTGTATAATAGAGATGCAGCTGGGAGGTGATCAAATTTTGGCTTTCCTCACAAACCCTCTTATGTTCATGCGGCAGGGGAGATTACTACAAACTGGACACCTGTTGTCATTCTCCCTCCCTGTAGTCCAACGTGGGCTGCAGGGAGGGTTGAAAGAAATCAGATGAAGTATAGTTCATCCTGCAATTTAGACCTTTTAAAGCTCCTGTGTTTCCTGGTAAGAAGCCAGGCGGTTCTTGGCGTAGGACGATAGATTACAGGGGACTCAATAGAATGGCACTGCCATTTAGC
This sequence comes from Rhinophrynus dorsalis, assembly GCA_037306005.1. Lineage (NCBI taxonomy): Eukaryota > Metazoa > Chordata > Amphibia > Anura > Rhinophrynidae > Rhinophrynus > Rhinophrynus dorsalis. The sequence goes on from CM074724.1 coordinate 165,821,971, forward strand.
GGTGCAGTCCCCAGTATCATCCCTGTCATATGACAGCCAAACAGACACAGGAGTAGCATGCAGTGGTTGATATAGTGAATGCTTTCTTTTCCAATTCTCATTGCACGAGTCACAAAATTTCATTTGCATTCATTTGGGAAGGAAGCTAATATACCGTTGATGCCTCAAGACTATCTACACTCAATGCCATGCCATGGTCCATTTGCCAGAGAATCAAGGCAACTTCCAATACCTTTTAGAGACTGTGACATTAAAGGCCGCTACAACTGGGGGTGCAGAGGTGGGCCAAAAGTACAGCTCTCATGAAGTGGAAATGGTACCCACAAGAGCAAGGTGGATTAACAAAGCTTCAATAGTCTTGCTACATATGAAATCTTGTTACATCCAAATACTTGGAGAATACGTGCGTTACAGTGTTCTCCAATAAATTCAACTTTGCCAAATGAAGAATTATTTCCTGCAAAGAACAAAACACACTGGACAGTTGTAACATGCAATCCATATGGAGAGGTGGTGATCCAAGAGCAAGATACAGGTTATTCAAAGTACCACAACTATGCTGATATAGAGACTACAATTGGCTTATTACATGAAACGTTAGTGTGGTGAGGTACAGAGCTTTGGGAGAAGATCTGGCAGCCGCCTGAACAAGATTGATGCCAAGACTTTTTGGGGAAATGAACCCCAATAAAACTATGGAAGAACTGACTCAAATAAGGAACATGAAGACCAAAAGACAGACTTCCCGTAGATCTAGTTTTACTTCAAATGGCTACATGGGCACATGCAGCTGCAGGACATCGAGGAAATAAAGCCACCCTGGAATGGGTTACAGCAAAAGGCCTTGAAACTCGTGACTGCCACTAAGCAAGTCCCATCTGCAGAGAAATAAAAATTATTGCATACAGCATGCCAACAGAAATTCAAAACTGACAGCGGTACTCACTTTACTGTTCAGTCCAACAATGGACGCAGGCTATCCCACATCACCCCATGCCTCAGGGTTGATTAAAAGGACAAATTCATACACTATCCCCAAGTATGTCATAGAGGGGGTGGGATAGAACTTTTACACAGGCTTTTATGATTTTACATGACTGACCAACAGATCACATCTCTGTATGCCAGGCTTACATGTAATGACAATCCATTTACTAGTTTAAGGTTGACATTTACAGGTAGCCTCCCCAAATTTTTCGATTTAAACTAACATTTTATTTTATTTATTTTTTTGCTGTCAAGTGGTGGGAGGGATTAACAGAAGTTAGTCTTTCCCATAAGAAGCAGTAGGCCTGGAGGGACAGAGATTACCTCATATTCACTGATAAGCGAACCAGAGAGGATTGGAGTACAACTGAGTAGTGAATGTGGATGAATGAATGTTGAGCACATCTTTGTTTAGAATTAATACAAGTGGGATAACTGATGATTCTTAACCTGTCTATTCTCCTTCCAGTAGATAGTGACCGCATAGCCCACCTGATTCCATAGATGTCCAACACATTAATTCTAGACCAGATGTATACTCCCTTCGACTACAAAATTTCCATCATTGAAGAAAAAGGAGAATTTATCCAGCCTAGCTGCAGCAATAAAACGAGCTTCATGAAAAAGCAGACATCAGATTATTTGGGGTGGATGGAAAGCTTGGGGAAATACTATTGTACATGGAATATTGATTACTGTATCAATATGTATTTCTTTATGTGTTTCACCATATGTACATGTTATATGTTTAGCAAGATAGCGAATATGGATTTTTGAGTCCCTCCTTTTAGAACACAACTTCAGTATATTTATGGTGTAATAGCAAGAGGTGGAATGTTATGGACATGAAAAATTAGTAACATATTGAAGTTATATTTGTGCTTTTACAACCATAATTTGCTGAGTTATAGACCTTTTAATTTCACCACAAATTCAAGTTTTCCACACTGGAAGGGTTCATTTCAAACAAAGGAATTTACTCTAACAGGTTTTCAGAGCCAGCATGGCCAAAGCCAGGGTATCCAGTTGCGGCCTCGGGGGCTGAGAATGGGCTGGAATGTGTCAGTCTAGGAGGGGTTTGTATCTTTTAGAAGAGACTGCCAGGGAGAGTTTGGGAGGCATTCTGCAGTGGAGGATTGAGTGATTGATTGTAGAGGAGGATGTGATCAGCCAGGAACCAGCCTGTCTGAGGCCCAACATCCAGTCAAAAAGACAAAAAAGTCTAAGGTGCTTATGTAAAAATTAACCCCTTCTATAGCTGTAAATCTCAAAAATGTCCCTCTAAATGCACAAACAGTAATAATACAAAAGAATAAATAAACCTATATTCGGTCTGAATATATATATATATATATATATATATATATATATATATATATATATATATAAATATTATGCTAGAATGTCCTTAGATAAAAATATAAATATACATAATCAAAAGAGACTTCAGTATCAAATCTAAAATACAAGTTCCTTACCGCATCCTTAAGAATAAGTCTTACTGCAGAAAATTCCTTAGGAGTGTATATATATTTTTTCCTAGTATGGTCTTTTTGAGTCCAAAAATGTATTATAACGTTGTGGGTTATTATACAATATCCAAATGATCCTTAGATCTTAAACTCTTTGGTCGCTGCATCTTTAAGAGAACACTAGTGGTAGTGTGTGATCCACAGATGTGATTCTGCAGTAGAACAGAGAAAAAAAGAAAAGAAAAGACAAGATGCAGGCCTTTTCTAAGAGTAGATCTGCTTCAGGAATAGTAAAGAAACTCCCAGATATTTTTGTACTCACCAGATTTCTCTGTAATCAATGCTGTTAAAGATACTATGTGCTATATTTGATTCCCTGATGAAGTATCCTTATTGAGACACAAAATGCACTGGCATTTCACCTGGATTAGAGCACATAAAGACTTTATTCATCTAATTGCAGTCAGCATTGCTATTTGATATTGCAGTGGAAAATTGTGGTTTATTATAAGCTAATTATACAGAGAAATCTGCTTAGTACCAAAATATCTGGCGGTTTCTTTACTATTCCTGAACCAGATCTACTCTTAGAAAAGGTCTACGCCTTTCCTTTTTTCTTTTTGTCTATATCCAACATCCACTCAGGCTGCCATGTGGTCTATAAGCTCCGGAGCTTTCTGCAGAAACATCAGGAATCAATGTGATCTACCAAGCGGTGCAGATTTAGGAGAAGCTCATCATCACTGACAAAGATTACCTGGGACTAGAAGTATAAAACTGTATCATATTCTTTATTTTTTTATACTTTAGTTTTAAAACTTCACTTGGACAAATCCATTGTTAGTCACTTTGCTTTAGCATATAACATGTACCTTTTTTAGTACTAAAGATAACTATCTAGTTAATATTACAAGTGTTTAGCTAGAATATGTTTATGTTAATTTTGTTACATATTATAACATTGTTTTATGAAACATTATCTTTGCCAGTGTCTGAGTGATTGTCAGATTGGGGGTTAACTATTAAGATATAATTCTGCCAAAATTTCTAAAATTAATTGGGTTGCCTATGAGGTATTATGCAATTGCATTTGTTTCCAATAACTGTGCTAGTGTCTGTTAGTGTGAGTATACTGTAGGCCACTCTGTTTGTGCTAGGCTCCAGCCTGTGTCTTTGCTCATAGACTCCATATTGGATTCAGCACATGGTCTGACTCCATCTTGGAAATCTCAAGCCACATGGTCGAGGGCTCCATTTTGAAGAAAGCACATGGTATGTGAGTTTGCAGTTCTTCAGAATCACATTTAGGTTTAACTTTAACACAGCTGTTATTGTGAAACCCTTTGCGCCAATTATTGCACCCAAAGCCACGAACCACAACAATGGGTTAAAGTATCCTCTAACAGTACGTAAGGCAATCTCTGGAGGCAGAGACCCTCTCCCTAGACCATTAGACATGCTCAATTTTAATGTATAGCAAAGATCAAAACAAGAAGTACGCAGGAAGGGTGTCATCTGAAACAGAGAACCCAAAGAACCCACCCTGCTTAGAACTCAAACAACTTGTTATTCTCTGAGAGGGATGGCCAGTGTTCCACATGAAAAAAAGAAAAAGATTTATTGGTAAATACAGAAAAATCCCCTTTTCTCTTTCAGCCACTGCCGAACAGAATAACCATGATGATATACCAAAGTTATCCTCCAAGATCCCAGGAATCAAGAAAAAACATAAACCAGTTCCAACGCAAATGAACTGGAACAAAAATGAGCAACAGGTGCCACTGGATACCCACACACCAAAACGAGTAATTTCAAGAGCAGAAAAAAAGACAAGAAGGATACCTACACAAACACAATGGTTTACAATACTTTCCATCCAAAACTGGCTTTAGCCAAAGCCAGAATATGGACTTGATGGTTTGTTTAGCAAACATGTGAAGGGATGACCATGTCCCTGCTTTGTACAACTGATCAGCAGATGTCAATTTTTTTTAGGCCCAGGAAGCATCCACTATTCTGGTGGAATAAGTAATAAGCCTAAAAGGCACCAACGTCATCCTAAGGATATAAGCCTACTCAACTTCAGCAGAGGAAGGATTTTTATTTACAGTAAGGCCTGTTAAATTGTGTAATTAAATCCCCAATGATGTGGTAATGGCAGATACACTGGATACATTTAATAGAAGATTAGAGTCATTTCCATATCCGGTGTAGGTAAAATTGGAATTTCAAGGAAATAGTCTAATACTAATTTGGTAGCTGAAAGGCTTATGTAATTCTCCTTTTTCTGGGTTATGAGGAAATGGTTAAACTTGATGGACTTTTGTATTTTTTCAACCTAATTTACGATATCACTATGTTAAATGGTCGCTTTGACCAATAAGCCATTGCCACCTTAGCTGCAGCTTTGCACACATGAGGGCCCTCAGGAATGACAGAAAGGTAGTCCAGTTTTCAGAAAGGTGACATGCAATGAGCATAGAACTTCAAGCATCTAACTACATCCAAACAGTGAAGCTCCTGCTCCCATCTGTTGGATGAAGCATGGCAAAGAGTAGGAAGTGCAATTTCTTGGGTAATGTGAAACTTAGAAACAAACTAAAAGAGAAATTATAGAGTCGGACACTGCCTGGTTGAGTTCCACAATTCCTGGGATCCAGACGCTGATGGTGAGAAAATCAGCCATAGCATTTTCTACTCCTGAAATGTGGATGGCTGATAGAACCGTCACATGAGCCTCCATCCAAGGGAGAATTAGGCAAACTTCTGACCATGTTGTTGCATTCCTGGTCCCCCCATGGTGGTTGACATGAGCCACCATTGTTGCATTGTTGGACTGCTTCTGCACTGACAGGCCCCAAAGGAGCTGGGGCCAATGCAGCAGAGCAAGGTTAATCAACCAGAGCTCCAACATACAGATGGACAAAAGACTCTCTCTTTCAGAGCAGATGACCTGAGCCACCTGAAAGCCAAAGGGGGCTCCCATATCTTTCAAACTAGCATACATTTTGAGTACTGCACAATTCAGGATGGCCATAGGTCAACCCAAAATCAGATGGGACACCTGAAGCGACCACCAAACATCTGAATTTGTCCAGCTGGAGAGTGACATGACACTATATGACACTGCTGTCTAGACCAATTCCTTAGCGTCTCCAGCTGTAGTTTCCAAGAATGAAACTGTGCAAAGCAGAAATCAGATACCCCACCATCTTCATGTACTCCCTCCCTGTTGCTGACAGCCAAAGTAGATGAGATACGCAAAGAGGCAATGACTGAATCTTGTCCTCCAGCATAAAGACCAATCCCTAAAGAAAGTTGAATCACATGCTGAGACAGACTAGAACCTGTGATAGAACTAGAGAGGATTTCCTGAGGTTGATGACCAAAACCTGCTTCTCCAATATGGACACTCAGACACTCTTCTGAAAAAGCCTTTAATAAAAGTACATCCAGCTAAGGGAATAAGAGAAATCGCCAGAGAACAAATCTGAGCAGCCATGGCTGCCATGACCAGAGAAGTTGCCAGTCCAAAAGGAAGGGCAGTGTACTGAAAATGATGGTCTTCAAAAGCAAATAAAAGGAAACACTGATGATCTGCTTGAATGGCAATATGCAGATCAGTGGTATGTCTAGGGAAGCTAAAAATTCCCATGGACACAAAGTGGCGATGAGGGAACCTAAAGATTTCATATTTAACTGGGACATATGAATGAAGTGGTGAGTCTCTTCACACCAGGGATGGGGCAGAAGCCACCATCCGTTCCAGGAAATATGAAGAGGATGGAATACAATTTCATGCATCTTTCCTATGGCGAAACAATTACCAAGACCTTCATTTCCACCAAGGAATAAACCGTGTCTAAGAACAAATGGCAGCAAACCAGGTCACAAGGAACCCTGGAAATAAAGAAGAAGTGATGAGAAGGAAGTGGTTTGAAATCTATGCAGTACCCTTCCAAAATCACCTATACAACCACCGGTCCACCAAAGAGAAAGTTCACGTATTGTAAAAGACCCACAGATGACCTCCGATTGCTTGAGGTAGACCTGACCCCTACGAGTCATGCAGAGGTAGATTTGTCGGCAGAGGGTTTCTGGGCCTACCCAGGTCTGTTTGGGTTTCAGGAAAGGGTGTTCCTGTGTCCCCGCAGGATGCACTTACTGAATGGATGATAGATGTAACAAAAGTCATGTATCTTATGTAGAAAAAAAGGAAAACCTGGGGGTAACCTGAGGCAATAGACCACTAATCGCCTTCTCCAGCTCTGGGCCAAACTGCTGTTTGCCCACAAATGGAAAAGAGACTAATTACATTTTGGAGGACTTTTCTGGTGAACACATTTTGAGCCAAAGGGTACTCTGCACTGCAATAGAGAAAGAAAGAGCTAAGGTCTTTCCAGTGAGCCAGGAAAAGTGAAATGCACTTCAGTAATAAAACCATTAGCCTCTACAGTCTTAGAAATGGCAAGGACAATATCCTCTCTGGGAGTTTACACACGACTGCTCCAAATATTTGTTCCCCCCAACGGCCCTAGTAACCCAAACAGTACTGAAGGACGGACAAAAACAGGCACCTTGGGTTGTGAAATTTGTATGAAGAAGGGAATTTAGGGGCATATCCTCCTGGTCTTTATGTGCCCCTGCATCTGTACGTGGTAATACTGTAAGCTTAAAAAGGAGAAACACTGGAGGATCAACTGCAGGGGTGGTAGTCCACTGGTGTAGAATCAGAAGAGAAGGTATACAACAGTGAAAAGTACATGGGAATTATTAGTTTCTTATCAGGCAATTTCCATCCCTCCAGAAGCACTTGATCCAAGGAATGATGGGGAGAGAAAACCAAAGTATTTTATGAGAGGTCTGGAATTTCAGAATAAAGATAAAGAAATACCCACAAAGGCAGTGGAGGAAAAACTATAACTACAGTTTATTAAAGATACATTACAAACAGAGAACATAAAAGATAGTTAGCTATTGCCAGAGTTTACATCAGTATGGGAGAGCCCTCCATACGACTCTGCAGCAACAATCTTTTACACACACAGGCTTGTAAAGATACATTACAAAAAGAGAACATAAATGATACTTAGCTACTGCCGGAGTTTACATCAGTATGGGAGAGCCCTCCACACGACTCTGCAGTATTGTTAAACAGGTAAACAAACAGACGTGAGATCCAGGTACACTCTCTCTCGACCCAAATGGCTCTAAGCAAAAACCGTGTTGATTATAGGATAAATATAGACTACACCCTTAAAGGTATGCAAGGTATGTCTAACACTACGCATGCATAAAAAACACCAGAAAGGGGCGCAATAACAAATAAAAAATATATAATAATCCCCAATTATGAAAGTGGTACTTACAATATATGTAGTACCGGTTGAATGGACTACAACCGGTATTGCAAGCAGGGATTTATAATCCGCCCTGCATCAGGTGTACTGATCTCAGGAACAAACAGAAGTAAAAACTCTGGATCTCTTCTTAAAAGTTTAATTCAATCCAACATTTGGAATAAAAATAAAACCCAATTGCTAAACGCGTTTCGAAGCGCTGCTTCTTCTTCAGTAGCAAAAGATTTTATAACAAAATATGGGTTTCAAACATTAAAACCAATATACATACAGATTTTTATCATCCACACTTACCCCAATCCTACAGGCTCCTCTTATAGTCCTTCAGCATCCCTAATTGGTTTGGCGCTCCACATCTCCACATGGGTGAGACGCCAACACTTCCGGTGCGTTCCAATATTGAAACGCAATATTGTTTCCAAAATTCAATTGGCGCTCCACATCTCCACATGGGAGAGGCGCCACACTTCCGATGCGTTCCAACACTGAAACGCAAAACCGGAAGCAAAGGAACATCATCCCTCACTCTCAGCCCGCGTCACAACAGCTGTACGCAAGACCGGAAGTAAGAGGATTCACCCTCCACCCCCGGCCCGCATCCAAATATCGGGACGCCGAAACCGGAAGTACAGGGGGAATCGCAAACTAGCGACAATCTATCCCAAAAAAAACCTCCAGCTATACTCTACACAAAAAACTCCAGCTTTACTCTACACAAAAAACCCATTAGCGACACAAGGGGAAAAATGCAACCCCAACTATTAACAACCCTATAAGGGGAACACATCCAAGCTCAAAAGCTTCAAAGTGGCCCCCTATATTCTAATGGGACATATAATAAAAGAAAAGGAGGATCACAATCAGAGCACAATATGGATATAGGGACAGGGTGGATGTCACAATTACATATATATAAAGAGATCCATATACCAAATATAAATAATAAAAAAATTATACATGAAAAAAATAAAAAACAAAATAAAAATAAAAATAAAATTTTGAAATAAAAATTAAATGAATAAATATGCACCTAAAAGTAAAAAATGAAAAAATATAACAATAATCTCATAACACAATAATTATGTACAAAAAAATATATATGAAAAAATAATAATAAAATAAATGAACACATCTATATTTTGTGCTCTCACCAATATATAAGTGATAACTCAATTGTAATATTAATAAATATTCTCAGTGCTCTCATTAAGACCACAAGGGGTCATAGTGTACAAACGAAAAATCCAAAAAGCTTCCCTATGATTTAAATTATTATTAATATTATTAATATTATTAACTTTTTCAATTGGAATTACACTTAAAAATGTTGGGTCCTTATCATGCATTAAAGTGCAGTGTCTAGAGACACTATGATCAGGGAAACCTCTAAGAACATTGTGGCGATGTTGACCAAATCTATCGCGCAATGTCTGAGTGGTTCTTCCCACATACTGTACTCTGCACTTACAACTAATAAGATAAATTACATTTCGTGAGCTACAGTTCATAAATGTCTTAATTGGGAAAACTTCACCTGTATAATTGTATTTAAAATAAGATACCTTATTTGAAATAAAAGGGCATGTTAAACAACGGGCAACTCCACATTTATAACTACCTAGTTTTTGGGAAAAGGCACCAAAACCTAACCCTAAATAGTTCTTATACTCAACTAACTTAGGTAACCTACTAGGGGCCAAACTATTCTTCAAAGTTTTTGATCTCCTATATGTGAACAAAGGTCTAGATTTTACTACATCTTTTAGGAAAGGATCTAATTGTAATATTTTCCAATGGTTCCTTAGAACCTTTTCTACAATTTTATATGCTCCATTATAACCAGTCACAAATCTTAAATCTCCTTTTTTATCAATTTTATCTTTAGATTTCTTATTGTTATAAATCAACGTAGTACTCCTATCCAAATTCCGTGCTCTAAGATATTCCCTCTCAATCAGTTCAGGAGGATAGTTCTTATCCTTAAAACGCTGCCTTAATACCAGTGACTGTTTGTCAAACTCAACAATACTAGTGCAATTACGTCTTATCCTCCTGAACTGACTGAAAGGGACATTTCGCAACCAAGGTCTATAATGACTACTAGAGAAATCTAAATAACTATTACTATCTACTTCCTTAAAAAAAGTACGTGATCCTATATGACCTGTCTCCTCCACAAATAGCTGAACATCCAAAAAATCAACTCTATCAGACTGAACGTTAGAAGTAAAAGTAATACTCATGTCATTATTCTCAAGGTGCCGAATGAAACTCTCTGGTGTATCACCTTTCCATATAATAATAATATCGTCAATGTACCTACGGTACAGAACCAGGTTCGCCCCAAACAAATTGTCTCGCCAAACATGGGACTCTTCAAAGAGACCCATGAACAAATTTGCGAAACTTGGGGCAAACCTGGTTCCCATCGTAGTACCACGCTTTTGCAAATAAAAACTTCCCTCAAAAGAAAAGAAATTATGCTCAAGAATAAATCGTATAGAATCCAAGAGGAAAATTCTCTGTTTATTAGGCATAAGGGGGTCTTGGCTAAGATAAAAATCAACAGCCCGTATCCCATCCTCATGCCTAATATTAGAGTACAATGCACTAACATCCATTATAATCCACTTAAAATCCACCTCCCATCTTATATTCCGTAATTCATTTAGCAATTGAGTGGTATCTCTTAAATAAGATTTTAATCCTACAACATAACGTTGTAAATGCACATCCACAAAATGCGATAAATTAGATGTCAAACAATTTACCCCTGAAATTATGGGGTGTCCTGGAGATTGTACTAAATTCTTATGAATTTTTGGCAAATGGTAGTATACTGCCACTTTAATATTTGATACATGGAGAAAACCCTTTTCCTGTTTAGTTATTATTCCATTCTCAAATGCTGTACTCACCAATTTATCAAAATCAGTTTGAAAAAGAGGGGAGGGATCAGCAGCCAAAATTTGATAATATTCTCTATCTAATAAAATACGATGTGCTTCTAGAACATAATCATCTCTATTTTGGATGACGATTCCTCCCCCCTTATCTGCTGGCTTCACAACAATTGTCCTATCAGCACCCAATCGATCAAGGGCCAACTTTTCCCTATATGAAATATTAAACTTCAAATCCTTATTAGGTCCTGAAAAAATTCTTCTCAAATCATTAAGGACCAATTGATGGAAAGTTTCAATACAACTTCCCTTAAAGTATATTGGATAAAAATTAGATTTAGATCTTAAATCAGTTGGAATTGGGTCCTCTATTATCACTTTTTCTATATCAGTAATTTGTAAAGCATTCTCAGACTTCCCTTTTATCTTAAAATACCTTTCTAAAGTTAATTTTCTTACAAATACATTAAGATCTTTAAAAATTTCAAACAAATTTGGACTAGCTGTAGGAAAAAAAGAGAGGCCACGCCTCAAAAGAGCAATCTCATCTGCATCTAGCTGTCTAGAAGACAAATTAAAGATGCCTAATTCAACCAAATCTACTGTTTGCTTTTTTTGGGGACCTCTTCCTCTACCCCTACACCCTCTTCGTTTGACAAAGCTCTTTTCTGTCCCCCCTGCAACACCTTGAAGGGGTTTGGGTCTTCCCAAAAACTCCAATCTCTCAAAGATTGTGGAGTCAATGCAGGACTCCCCCCTAAAAAATTCACCTCTCCAGTAGTCCTCTCCAAATTTACAGACCTACTATTAACAATGGGTTTCAAAATACCTTCTCTACCCCCAAAACTAGCACCAGAATCAATTTTCCCGGAATCAAAAAAAGATTGGATTGTAGGTTGATTATTCCTATCACTTTGAGCAGATCTATTACCAGATTGTTTATTCTCACCTTTCTGCATTGAGGAATATCCAAAATTATTAGCTGTAGGATACCTTGGGTTGTTTGGTCTATTCGATCTATTCCCATTTGTCTGTACATTCCTATATCCCTGTGTACGTGGACGAGCTCCCCCCGGGTAATTTGGTTGAGTACTAGATCTAACACTCTCAACTCTTCTCCGGGGGTTCTCGCGTTGTATTTGGGATCTGGAATGAGACCATTGTCTAACCTGTCCTTTAGAATAATCCTCCTTATCTCTCTTAATTTTCTTTGATTTTTTATCTGTTATATCTTTTTCAAATTGTTTCACATTTATATACGCATGCATATTTGCTTGGTTATGTAACACTGAATGTTGCACAATTGGAGATGGCACTACCTGCCTCTCGTAAACACTATGTAACTGAAGATGGCATTGCCTGCCTCTCTGTTGTTACTAGCTACATGACTGCAGAGCATTAACCCCCAACTAACCGTGGGGAGATCACCAAAAAAACATTCCTTACACAAAGCATTCCTCTTGAGCCTCTTAAAAGTATCTGGGGATTTAGAAATGAAGTCAGAGGCTCAGATAAAATATGGGTCTCCAAAATCTCTCAAATAAGACCCTCAACAGATGACCCAGGGTCTTCCTCAAAAGGAATCACCAGGAATAAATGATAAATTAAAACTGTCCTCATCAGTTTTTCCCTCTTCATCAGAAGAATCTCTCTCTTCCACAGGAACCCCCTAAAACACAAAATGGTTAATGCTTTTTTTGGGGGGACAAGATAGTCCTGGGTTCAATACTCAAGAGCCATCTTAATAGAGAAAGGAATATTATTTACAGAGGAAAAAAGGGCCTTAACCTATGCAGGCTCATGTTCTGCAAAAGAAGGACCCAGAAGTGGCTGTGTAGGTGCCACAGAACAAGAGGGAGATCATGTACCAGTAAGGTCCCTAAAAAGACCAGTCTGACATGAGGAGTAAAGGGTTAATGAGGACCCTCTGGAGCCGTTGAGGTCTTAGACCTGCCCATGTCTCCCATAGCCATGAGACCCTCAAAAGAGAGTACATGACATAAATTAATACTTATCTGCCTGTAAGAGATTAAAGACAAACTGTCAAGAGGGAGCTTTCATTCCCCAGACACAGAGCAGAAAAAAACTGGTGCCTTGTGGGTTGCCCCTTAAAGGAGAGGCATATACAAAGTAGGTGAAGCACTAACCTATAAATAAGTATTAGAGCTGTCACTTTTATGACTAGTTAATGTGGTAGGTATGGGAATACTAATGAAAAAAAGAAAAGGAAATAACAGAAAACTACCTATCAGCACCAAAACATCCGCCTAACTCCTGAAATTAGTCACATAGGCAGTGAATAATAAAACATAACTTTTATTATATACAGAGGATATGATACTCATTGAATAGTCACGTTGATGTTGCTAATAACACAAGCATAAACTTATTTTAAGTACTCCATAAATATCACAAGACTACATCAATATCCACTGTTGAGCAAACGATACACATACTATTTACAAGTTCCTGTACATTTCTATAGATTGCTATTTGTACTTGAGTCTAAGAAGTAATCTGAATATACACTTTTCATTAGATTTGCTAATTCCCTTTGATTTTATGGGTAGTTTTTAACTCTGTAAATAATAAAAGTTAGGTTTTATTTATGTTTTTTGTATATTCACCGCCTATATGACTAATTTCAGACATTAGGAGGAGGATGTGGTGCTAATATTTAGTTTTCTGTTATTTTCTTTTCTTTTTTTCCCCAAGTAGAGAGGCATAATTCTGCACCCTCCTCTTCATAGGAGCCTTCCTCTTCCTTAGGGCTCAAGAAAAAAAGGACCACATGGAAAACCTAGCTTTCCTTCCAAACATCTCCATCACCAAAGGGCTCTTTTTATGCAAGTGCCCTGCCCCCTTGTGGGACTATACTTTATTCCACTTTTCTTATGTTCCACACTGGACGAAAGAGAAATATGCTTCTTTTGTATATATAAGAATATTCATGTGGTATTTTTGATTACTTCTCTATACTACTTCACTACAAGTATAAATAAGTAATAATTTTGTGAGTATAGGGTTAAATACACCATATATAAATTATGAGAACCGGATGAGATCAACCTGTGACCAGGAAGAAGGAAAGCGGGTCTTTTTGAAACGCGTTAGGAATATAGCTACTGATTTATCGGATCGGTCAAAACAAAAACACAGGTAAAGACACCAGAGATTAAGGAAAGGTAAGAACGCCAGAAAGGGCATGTTGGAAAAAGAAGCAGTGGGAGTGAAGAAAATTAAAAATAAGATGAGGATGTGGATCTCTGTACCAGATGCAGTATAAATAAGTCTCCTGGCTTCTTTATACCAAAAGTATGGCAATGTAAATCCTGTTAAATTGGCCAGTAATGTGTATTCGGTATGTTATGTGAGAGAAAACATTTAAAGCGGAACTACCACCCCTTACAAACACAGCCCCCAAAAAATACCCATCTGGTGACTAGCTGCTCAGTAGTGCTAGTTGCCAGAATTATTATCACGTTAATGAGAATTATACACTGTTCCCAGACAGACAGGCAGGAAACAGCGCAGACATATTTCCATAGTGACGTCTGTGCGCCTGCGCTGTCAGTCCCAGCCTGCTCTAGGAGGCATTGCTCGGAGCCGCTCAGCTCCAAAAGTGACTGACAGCGCAGGCCCGCAGACTTCACTATGGTACATACAACCCCGCACTAATAGAAATACGCAACATCATCAAAGAGCTACAACCTCTGCTAACAGATGATATAGTGTTAAAAGACATATTTCCCCAACCGTCCATTTTGGCATTTAGGCAAACACCAAATCTGAAACAAAAATTGATCACTAGAAAACTAAATGAGCAAACACTGATAATGGGACCAAACCTTGCACTAAATCACTCTGCAAATTATGTCAACACATTTGTGAAAACAACGCTGCATAACACAACAACAAGATATACAACTGTAACGGAAGCCCAAGACGCCGGGAAGTCTTGGGCCATCATTCCGGGTCTCTCCATCCTGGATGCAGCTACAAGTGAGTAGCCTGGCCGGTGAAGCAAGATGAAAGGTTGGAACTCCTGCAGCGCTGGAAACAGATAACTCCTGAATGGCCATCAAGAATAAACACTCTGTACTCCTTCTTAGTTCAGAACATCTAACTCCACTTTATTTGGAAATACAGGTTATTTATACAGTGTCAACTACATTAACTAGGGGCAAGTACAGAAGACATAATACAATCACAGTGGATACAGTAGGTCAAAGCAAATGGTGAAGACATAATACAATGGGAGTATTCACAGGGATAATGTAATCACAACATCTCAACTACATTAACTTGGGGCCAGTACAGACGACATAATACAATCACAGTGGACACAATAGGTCACAGCAAATGGTGAAGACTTAAAGGGATAGTAATACTTCGTTTTAACTTTATTTTATTTTGTAGGCATTAAAAAACATGAAGAACGATATAAGTCTTATTTCTCAAACCTTTATGGTTTAAGAGATATTCACAAGCAAAGTTTCCCCTCCCGCCCCTTTTACCTAGTGTAAGCCATCTCTTCTCAGATGTGGAATCTAGTTGTAAAACCAGACAGATAACAGCAGGGGACAATCTTCTTACAGTGAAAACAATGAAAGCCCTGCCCCCCTTGACAAGCTTTTCAGGTTTTTCCCTTATCTTAATTGAAGATTGTCCCTCTCTGCAATCTACCTGGGCACCTCCTTTAGGCTCTGGCTGAGCAGAAAAAAAAGGGGCAGGAGGGGGGACACTTTGTCATTGAATTACTCTTGAACTACAACTCTGACAGAATTGAAATAACACTTTCCAAAGTCCAAATACTATGATGATTAATTAGAGCTGCTTTTATTATGAAACATTACTATCCCTTTAACACAATGGGAGTATTCAAAGGGATAACGTAATCACAACCCCTAATACAAAGGAACAAACAACAGATGGCTCAGGGATACACAATAAGGTAGACATGATTACATTAATAAAGAGCTTGGTCTAGGGTAGGTAACAGACAAAAAGGCTTGAGGGTCTGGAATACACATTCTAGGAAACATGTATTGTGCAGCCCACTTGAACTCGTGGCTATTCTGCAAATCGATGATGCTCCTAAAACAGGGCAGTTCTGTGGATTTAGTCCTTTTCTCCACCGCTGGCTACCAACATAATGTCCTAAAAGTTCTCCTAGTCTGCGATAAGGGACTGTACATATGTACGTCCGGGGAAGACTTCCAGTAACGGACTATGGTCCATTACATTTCTCTCCCTTTTCAGTACCAAGCCAGAAGCAGCTAGGTTGAATGCTAGCTTGGGGAGTTTGGGAAGTCCTTGATTATAGCCCCTTGTCCTGGGCCAGGAGTAAACATTAGCCCATTGTCCTGGGCCAGTAATGAAATGTTAGCCCCTTGTCCTGGGCCAGGAAACAAATGGTTAGCCCCTTGTCCTGGGCCAGGAAAAAGTGCTAGCTTCTAGTCCTGGGATAGCAACACTTTAGGGGGACTCTGTCGGCCCTTGATCCAGGCAGAGCTTGAGACAGATTTCCCTGGATCTGGGGCCATTGGCTCTGGATCCAGGGCCAGTCTGTGAGGCGGAATTCCATGGGGCAAAGGGGTTTCCACTGCAAGGAGGGAGCTGGGGAAATGCTGGTTCTGGCAGCCCCTCCCCGACTTCCAGGGATCTGGGTGGGGGCAACATTGTAGGTTGGTGGAGGCATCTCTCCATTTTCTCAGTGTATGTGCCACAGTGCTGAAGGAGAGGACTTTGGTCCCACTCATCTGTTCTGGGGTATCCGAACCCCTAGGGAGGATGGTGGCCCCACTCCCTAAGGTTGCAGAAACAATCAGTAGGGTGGACGGTGGTCCCATTCCCTAATGCAGGGGCATTATTTTGCCCTGGTGTCAGAGACTTTGTCCTGGTGGAGCATAGAGGGTTAATTCTAATAGTAGAAGTTCCTGAAAACCTGTGTTTAGGATGTGTTAAAATGATCTCATGTTTGAACAATGGCCCATTGGTCCAAGGTAGGGGGAAAAAGAACTAAATGACAGTAATGGTGATGAATAGAGAATTGCAGACAACCATGGTGCCAAGCAGTAGTATTATCTTATGGGAGAATCTTCAAGTTTTAAACAGCGAAAGCCTCCTCTCTGAAAAATGCCATCTTTATATGACGTAAGGTCAAGGTTAAATTCCTAAAGTTGAGAAATAGAATACCAGGCCATATGCCATATGTAAAATTCTAATGTAGCGTAATGGCGCCATCTGTAGCATTTATATTGTTAGTACTCAGATTTTGTATTTTTCTTATATAATTAGCATACTATATAAGTATCCAATCAGGGCATACTGGTGATGTCACGGTATAATGAGATGGATCTCTGTCCAATCATTGGGAATGGGTGGAGATTACTGATAAGGTAAAATTTGCCCAATATAATGCTAAGGAGAAGTTAATTTCACTCTCTTGGTTCCTGGTTGAAAATTCTCATAACATCTGGTCCTGGTTCTGGTACCTAACGGAGAAATACAAAGAATCACCTGGATTTGGTAACTATATAATTTCTTCATTTCAGTTCATTTAAGTCCAGATTTTTATATCTTTTCTTCTGTTTGAAAAAAATTAAATTTGTCTTATAATTGTCTTAAGTGGACTGGCCAACCATTTGGGATGAATTATAATAAGCTATATTAGCTCTAGATTTCTGGAATTAAACAGAATTTATATATTTATTGGTAAATTGTTATATTTTGCCAAATAAGTGTAATATAGTTAGATAGCATGGGTTATATATTAGTTAATATAAGTCTTGGTATTCCTAGAATAATATTTTGTGGTTCTGGGAAGATAATAACAGCTAATATTTGATCTAGGGAATTCTTTGAATCCAGTTATTAACCCTTTAACCGCAATTTGTCTGTTGTTAGTGGTGTTTTCTTTGGAATTCTCTGTGTATGTGCTAGGCTTATTTTTTTGTAAATTGGAAGTTTTCACTTTCACTAGACGAAACAAACAGCCTTCTGGGTGTGTCACCTATTTTAAATCAGTGGATTAACCCTTGAAGTGGCTATAGGTTTTTATATATATATTGCTATAGTCGTATTTAATATATATGTTGCATGAAGTTGGTATACTTTCTAGACATATATTATTGGATTAATTCTAAGTAGATTTTTGGTATAATCTCTGATTGACTATATATTAATTGCAATTTATATGTTTTATTCAGAAGGTATGCAATAATTGAAATCAGTACATCATTAAATTATTGTGATTAATCTGGGATTCTATTCCAGTTATTCTCTAAATTTGATTATTATTATATATATGGTACAAGGAGAACTGTCAGAAGATTAGCTTAGAATTTAAAGGGATAGTAATACCTAAAATGTAAAAAAAAATATGTTGTAGGGTTTATCCCCCTGAGTAAAACAAGAGTACTCCCACTGCTGAAAGATGTTTCATTCAAAAGTTATTAATTTTCAAAGTTGAATTTTTTAGGTGCAATATCACAGTGGCCTGAAATTTTACAGTGGTGCTGTTGCTACACCATCCTATGGAGATTTATGGTCCTGAGACCAGAGCTGTCCATAGGATGGTGTAGCAACAGCGCCACTGTAAAATTTCAGGCCACTGTGATATTGCACCTAAAAAATTCAACTTTGAAAATTAATAACTTTTGAATGAAACATCTTTCAGCAGTGGGAGTACTCTTGTTTTACTCAGGGGGATAAACCCTACAACATATTTTTTTTTACATTTTAGGTATTACTATCCCTTTAAGCTAATTCACCTAACAGTAGACCTTAACCCATAATTAGCATAGTCTATACAGTTTCTGGGGCAGAGGGTATTCATATACACTGCTGCCAACTGTATCTTCTTAATTATAAGGATCAATTAACCTTTTCTATGCTGCTGAGTGCAATATTTGTTATTTAATACCTCTGAATATACCTAAGTGTGGTTAACCCTTTCATTGCTGGTAATTTTCATGGTGATAATTGCAGGCTGATTTATTATGTATCTATTGAATTGCTGATCACTCATTTACCTCATTGTTGCTGATACTTTTTATATATAGTATATTGTATTGTAATAAATTAGATATATTTTTGTACAAATATGCGGGATTGATTATTTCTATCAATTCTTTACTGTGAAGTAACGTGTCAATACTTTATAAAATATAAAGTTCTCAAAATTATTTTGTATTGTCATTTACCTATTTAAGTGAAGATATCCAACCTGATTGGTTCTCTTGTTTTAACCCTTTGGATATCTTCATAATAAATAGTCCGACACTAGTGAGGAGTGGGTTCCCACTCACCAGGCTGGGGTCAACAAATTCAGGGTAATAATTTGCCCTGGTGAGGAGTGGATTCCCACTCACCAGACTGGGGTCAACAGATTCCCTAGGGAGGACACAGGTCCTACTCCCCAAGGTTGGGGCAACAGAAACACTAGGGAGGATGGCGTTCCCACTCCCTAATGCAGGGGCATCACTTGCCTGGGTGAAGAGCAAATTCCCACTCACCAGGCTGGGGTCCACATATTCAGGGGCATCACTTGCCCTGGTGCGAAGCAGATTCCCACTCACCGTGCTGGGGACAACAAATTCAGGGTTATAATTTGCCCTGGTGAGGAGCGAATTCACACTCACCAGACTGGGGTCAACAGATTCCATAGGGAGGACACAGGTCCTACTCCCCAAGGTTGGGGCAACAGAAACAATAGGGAGGATGGAGTTCCCACTCCCAAATGCAGTGGCATTACTTGTCTGGGTGAGGAGCAAATTCCCACTCACCAGGCTGGGGTCCACATATTAAAGGTCATCACTTGCCCTGGTGCGAAGCGGATTCCCACTCACCGGGCTGGGGACAACAAATTTAGGGTCATCATTTGCCCTGGTAAGGAGCGAATTCACACTCACCAGGCTGGGGTCAACAGATCCAGGGTCATCATTTGCCCTGGTGAGGAGCAGATTCCCACTCACCAGGCTGGGGTCAACAGCTCTACTGGGGAGGACCTCATCACTCCTCTCCCAAGCAGGGGAAGCATAACAGGGTTTGGAAAGCTCATGAATGTACCGCTGTTGCACTGCATCCATAAGTCGATCTATCCTTTTTATCGATGGCTTGGGTATCAGGAGCGGCATTCGTTTCTCCATTCTCCTGCACACCGGGTCTGGGTGTCCCCACCTTCCTAACAGAGTCCATTGTTTGTCCACTAAAAACTCATTGTAGCCCCAGTTGGGCTCTACCGCTCTGATATGTCCCAGGGCTGCCATGGTTCACCGGCGTAGTCAACTCTGGTAAAGGAGATAATCCCACCGCTCGCCACCAGTATAACGGAAGGCCAAGAAGCTGGGAAGTCTTGGGCCGTCATTCCAGGTCTCTCCCTCCTGGATGCGGCTACAAGTGGGTAGCCTGGCCGGCGAAGCAAGATGAAAGGCTGGAACTCCTGCAGCACTAGAAACAGATAACTCCTGAATGGGGGCAAAGGGGCCCCTTTCAATCATCCAGAATAAAGACTCTGAACTTCTTCTTAGTTCAGAACAGCTAACTCCACTTTATTTGGAAATACAGCTTATTTATATAGTTTCAAGTACATTAATTAGGGGCCAGTACAGAAGACATAATACAATCACAGTGGATACAATAGGTCACAGCAAATGGTG
This sequence comes from Rhinophrynus dorsalis, assembly GCA_037306005.1. NCBI lineage: Eukaryota > Metazoa > Chordata > Amphibia > Anura > Rhinophrynidae > Rhinophrynus > Rhinophrynus dorsalis. Next base: position 165,842,355 of record CM074724.1, read on the forward strand.
AAGATATAACACAATGGGAGTATTCACAGGGATAATGTAATCACAACACCTAATACAAAGGAACCAAAAACAGATGGCTCAGGGATACACAATAAGGCAGACATGATTACATTAATACACAAAGGGCTTGGGCTATGGTAGGCAATAGCCAAAAAGGCATGAGGGGCTGGAATACACATTCTAGGGAACATGTATTGCGCAATCCCCTTGAACTCGTGGCTATTCTGCGAACCGCTGATGCTCCTAAAACAGGACAGTTCTGTGGATTTAGTCCTTTTCTCCACCGCTGGCTACCAACATAATGTCTTAAAAGTTCTCCTAGTCTATGATAAGGGACTGTACATATGTACGCCCGGGGAAGACTTCCAGTAACGGACTATGGTCAGTTACCACAACATCAAAGGATTATATTCATGTACGTCAGAAAATGTTACATGAAATAATGCACTGAATGTGAATCTGGATGTTACATTGGTGAAACAGGCCTACCACTAAATCTAAGGATGAATACACAGACAGACAATCCTTTGAGAAATACCATAAAACAAAGAACTATGCCCTAGTTGGTCATAATTTTACTCAGAGAAATCACTCCTTCCATAACCTCAAAATCAAAAATACACAAGAGAGAAAGACATTTGAGATTAAGATGATTATTGTTTTCAACACCAAACACACTGAACTAAATAAGGACTTTGGATTCCTCACACATTACTTCAAATAAGATTTTCTTCTTTTATTTATTTTAATAAATGTATTACCATATTTCTTGTATTACATTATTTTGCAATTTATATTTATGTACTATGGATCTGTACCATTCTGTCTTTCTCCCCATGTCTCATACTCACCCCATTCAGCTCCACTCCCCCTCCACATTCTTTTATGATAACATAGGTAATATATTTGTTAGTTGGTGTTTTCTTTAGCATGACAATGTTTTCTCTTTCAAAACCAGTATGCTTTTGACTTGAAAAAGGGTGCCTCGCTCTTCAAAGCATGTCTATATAGTTGAATTTTAGCCCAATAAAAAAGGTATCATTATATTCTGCTATACTCATTCATTTAGCCTCTACACCACTGGACTAACATGGCTAACCTAAAAGATGATTTTAGTCTTACCTGTTAAATCCTTTTCTCTTCGTCCATTCAGTTTACTGGTAACTTTGGGTAATTTAATTGTAGGCAGGAACAATTCTAGAGTTATATGCAGGGGTTGGAGCCTACCTTCCCTCCCTGGCTGCAGCTAGGCAACCAGCTCCAGAAAGATTTGAGACAATAACTATGACTAGATAGTGGAAGGGAAAGAAGACTCCTACGAGCATGACCCCAAAGGACCCCACAGTCTGCCACAGGAGAGTCAAGCATGGTCCCTTGACAGGGAGGGAGACCAGTAACCTATATGGACTAAGAGAAAAGAATTTAACCGGTAAGACTAAAATCCTCTTTCCTCTGTTGTCCAATACAGGTTACTGGTAACTTTGGGATCTCCAACCATTGAGTTTCCCAGAGGCGGGAAGTAAGTCAAGGACCAGGCACAAGGCCCCCAACGTCACCAGAGCAGATATGAACCATCAGATCAGAGGTAGCCCAAAAAACCTAACAAAGTGTCAATGGACGCTGAACAGGGGTAACAACACCCCAACTGTTACACAGCACACTGAACTAGAGCCAACAGGGGCTCAAAAGTGAAGGAAGCACCAAGAACCAAGAAAATCCTAGACAGGCAAAACCGACTCCAGGATTTTCCAGCCAAAGCTGTCATCAGCCGATGCCAGAACATCAAAACGGTAGTGCTTTGAAAAGGTGTGCACAGACGACCAGGTGGCAGCCTTGCACAACTGATCAGCAGAAGCCGGATTCTTGTAAGCCCAAGAGGCCCCAATAGATCGTGTAGAATGAACCGTGACCTTGAAAGGGACATAGCTCATAACCCTTACGAATAGTGGACTTGATCCAAGAAGCAATAGTCAATTTAGATGCAGGTTTTCCTGAACTAGGACCCTCAGGAATGACGAACAGTGCGTCAGATTGCCTGATAGACTCAGTGCGATGTACATAAAACTTGAGACAATGCACCACATCCAACAAGTGGAGATCCCTCTCCTTGTCAGAGGTGGGGTCAGGGCAAAAATAAGGCACCTTCGGAAGAAAATCCTGAGAAGTGCGAAGCATCGCCTTGTCCTTGTGAAACACGAAAAAATGTGGTTTACAGGACAGAGCATGTAACTTCGCAGCACAGCGAATGGACACGATGGCCAGGAGAAAGGCCATTTTCCACGTCAACAGGAGTAGAGGAATAGTAGCCAAGGACTCAAATGGAGGGCACTGAAGAACGCCCAAAACCAACTTAAGATCCCAAGGAGAAGCGGGATTCTTAAAGGCAGGACGAGTATGAGCAACGTCCTGGAAGAAAACCTTGACATCAGGAAGGATGGCAACGCGCCTCTGAAAGAAAACAGAGAGAGAGCAGAAGTCTGAACCTTAAGGGAACTCAAACTGAGGCCCTTATCCACACCGTCCTGCAAAAAGGCCAGGACCGTAGGTAGATCAAATTCCTGAGACAGGTCCTTGTCAGCACACCAAGATAGAAAATTCGACCAGACACGATGGTAGATCTTGGAAGAAACAGGTTTGTGGGCACTGAGCATAGTAGCCACCACCCCAGAAGAAAAACCTTTCTTCAATATTGAGGATTCAATTTCTAAGCCGTAAAAGCTAGCACACGGTTGATGAACATCCTCCTTCCACAGGTAACCCTGTAGAAGAAGTTCTGGACGGCAAGGGAGCAAGAATGGCTCCGCCACTGACAGATCCAGCAACTCCGGAAACCAAGCTTGGCAAGGCCAGTACTAAGCAATCAGAATGACTGGACAGCGTTCCAGTCGCAATTTCCGTAACACCCTGTGCAACACTGGGAGGGACGGAAAGATATAGGCCAGAGGAAACAACCAAGGAATGGACATTGCATCCACCACCAGAGCTAGAGGGTCCCTCCACAGAGAGCATAACCTCGGAAGCTTCCTGTGGTGTCTTGTTGCCATCAGGTCGATGTAAGGAAGACCCCACTTCTGAACAATGAGGGTGAACACCTTTGGGTGCAGTTCTCACGCTCCAATGTCCACTGTATGCTGACTGAGGAAGTCCACCATGACGTTGTCTACACCCGGAATGTGTACTGTGGATATGGCAGGAATGTGCTCTTCTGCCCAGGGCAAAATAGCCTTGACCTCTAACCAAGCGGCAAAATTTCTTGTTCCGCCCTGCTTGTTGATGTAAGCCACAGCAGTGGTGTTGTCGGACTGTACTCGGACTGGACAGTCTTCCAGCTGAGATGTCCAATGACGAAGGGCATGGAATATCGCCCGAAGCTCTAGCGCATTGATGGGAAGGAGAGATTCCTCCGGAGACCATCGACCCTGAGCGCTCAGGCGACCCAGAACCGCTCCCCAGCTGGAGAGGCTGGCATCCGTCGTCACTGTGGTCCAGAAGGATACCAGAAAGGTCTTGCCCTTCAGCAGATTGGAGAGGTTGAGCCACCAAGACAAACTCAGTTCCACATGAAGAGGGAGGGACACAAACATCTTCAGAAGGTCCGGCTGACCCCTGCACACCTGGATCACAAACCGCTGGAGTTCCCTGGTGTGCACCATGGCAAACGGTACTGCTACTATGGTGGAAATTAAATTCTGACTAGAGAGGACAGCTTCATGGTTGGAACTGGATCCTAAGCCAGGATCGCAGAAACCCTGTGGGCGATCTGGTGAGCCACCTCGTCCGTGAGAAACACCAAGCTCTTCTGGGTGTCGAAGAGGAGGCCCAGGAAGACCTGACACTGGGATGGAAAAAGATCTAATTTGTCCAAGTTGAGGATCCACCCGTGATGGGTGAGAGCATTAATGCACTGCTGAACCTGCTGATGAAGTTCCGCAGAGGGGACCTTCAGAAGCAGGTCATCCATGTATGGAGTAACTATGATGCTGTCCCGGTGGAGGACGGACATTAAGGCTCCCAGGACACGGTTGAAGACTTGAGGAGCTGTCGTCAGACCAAATGGAAGAGCTGAAAACTGAAAATGTCCCCGGTCGCAGGCAAATCTGAGATAATGCTGGCTCTCTGGATGAATGGAGATGTGTAAATACACTTCCTGAAGATCCAGAGAAGCAAGGAATTCCCCGGGGACATGGAAGCAATCACCGTACTCCTGATGATAATAAGCCCGGATCACAAAGGAATTGAGATACTTCAAGTCCAAAATGGGATGACAACCGCCATCCTTCTTGGAGACCACAAAGAGTTTTGAGTAAAAACCCATACCTCTGTCCTGAACAGGAACCAGCTCTAGAACATCCTTGTCCAGAAGAGCCTGAATAGCGCCGAACAGACGGAGTTTCTCTGTGCCCTGAGACATACGAGAAGGAAAGAAGCGAAAGGGAGGAAGAGAGACAAAAAGGGATCCTGTACCCTTCCGTCACCACTTGTAAAACCCATGGGTTTGCCACTGAATCCTACCAAATGCTGTGATAGTGACGCAGATGACCACCCACAGCAGAGTGCGGTCCTGGGTTCAGTGAGTCATGCCGAAGAAGGCTTGGAAGCCTTGGTCTTGGAGACCTTGGGCTTCCATTGCTGTTTGGGTTTGGAGGAGGTACGCGGAGCTGATGGAACCGTCTGGTTTGACGGATGTGTCTCATTCTGAAAGAAACTAAAATACCGGTTACGCTTAAGTGGCGTTTTCTTCATAGGGACCAAGGGTAGAAGGGTACTCTTACCCCCTGTGGCCTCACTGATCAGATCCTTAATATCTGGACCAAACAAAGAAGTGCCTTGAAAAGGTAAGGAGAGCAATGCTTTCTTGGAAGCAGTGTCAGCAAACCAGATCTTGAGCCAAAGAGCCTGTCTGGCAACCACAGACATGGTGGAAACCCTAGCCACCAAACGGATGGCATCAAATAAGACAGCAGAAACATAGTGCTGAGCCTCAGAAATGTAAAAAGGAGAAGCAACATATCCGAAGTAGGAGCACCCTGATGAACAGCAAGGGTGAGCTGTTCAGTCCAGACCGCAATGGCCCAATTCACCCATGCTGCAGCAAATGCTGGAAGCATGGTAGAACCAGCAGTGGCAAAGATGGACTTGAGGGAGACCTCAAGTTTCTTGTCAGTCCAGTCCTTTAGAGCAGACGCATCAGATACTGGCAAGGCAGTAGACTTAGATAGCCTGGAGATAGGAGCATCCACTTTAGGGGGATGAACCCACTGAGCAAGCGCAGCCTCAGAGAAGGGATAAAGCTTGGCAAATTTCTTGGAGACTTTCACTCTTCAGACATAAGGCGGTCAAGAGTGGGGTTAGGTGGAAAGCAAGTAAGGAGCTTTTTAGGCTCCTGAAATACATCAGAAGGGTCAGAAGGAACCTCCTGCACTAAGAAAATGTTTAGGGGATTTAAAACAGACGAGGGCTCAGGATCAGCCTCAAAAGGATCCCCAAAAAACTGAGAGGATCCCACCACAGAACATTCCTCAACATCTGAATCCACCAGCAGTTCCTCCTCAGAGGAATCTGACACATCAGGTACACCCTGAGGTTTTGGCAGACCTGACTGAGGAGGGGGTCTGCCAAGAATGGAAGATCCCCTGTAACTGGGATGGAAAGAGTTGCAATGTGGACCTAAGGTCCCTAGTAGCAGCCTTGAACTCTTGCACCCAAACTGGCTCTAATGCATGGCTGGAGGTCCCTGGAAGACTCTCAGGGACATCAGAACATGCTGGGCATAAATGACCTGAGAATTCTCTAGGTAACCCTGAATGACAAGACGAGCAATGCGCAATAAGGGATACAGAGATCCCAGAATCCTTAGTCTCAGGTCTGGCCCCAAGCTCCAACGGTATTATCACAGTGCCTATCACCTGCAGGGGGCTCCCATTAGCTGTCTGCCGTCAGCCCGCTCCACATTGCCTTTTTAAACTCAGTCCGGGCACCCTCTGGTTGCCCTTTCGTGGTGTCTCTGACAGCATCCAATCCGTCCTGTCTGCTGTAGCTGATTGGGCCTGTTCCTGAGTCCTGAGTTCTTGAGTCAACCTGTTCCTGTGTTCCTGCCTGCTTGTCGTTCCAGTCCGGTTCCAGTTGTTCTCCTTGGTTGCTGATGTTCCGGTTGCCAGTCGGCTCAGCGGTGCTTGACCCAGTTGATTCTCTGCCTGGTTCCAGTGGATTCCTGTCTCCAGTCGCTGAGGCGACATTGCTTTCCTTTTGCTCCGGCGACATTACTGTCCGTTGGTTCCAGCGTGCGGACGCTGGTCTACTCCATTAAACCTTGCGGCTCATTACTGCTGTTGGTCCCAGCGTGCGGATGCTGGTTTACTCCATTAAGCCTTGAGGCTCATTACTGTTGTTGGTTCCAGCGTGCGGACGCTGATTTACTCCATTAAGCCTTGCGGCTCATTACTGTTGTTGGTCCCAGCGTGCGGGCGCTGGTTTACTCCAATAAGCCTTGCGGCTCATTAATGCTGTTGGTCCCAGTGTGCGAACGCTGGTTTACTCCATTAAGCCTTGCGGCTCATTACCATTGTTGGTCCCAGCGTGCGGACGCTGGTTTACTCCATTAGCCATGCGGCTCACATTACTGTTAGTTGGTCCCAGCGTGCGGGCGCTGGTTTACTCCATTAGCCTTGCGGCTCACATTACTGTCAGTTGGTCCCAGCGTGCGGACGCTGGTTTACTCCCTGACTTGCAGTCAGGTACTTGGAGGTTCCGAGTGTGCTGTCCAGTCCTAAAAGCAGTTAGTCCTGTAGTTTACGGGCATGAGACTTCTGCTTGAGTGAGACCGCTTGACAGAGTCGCTATTTTTCCATTCTACCGTCATTGTCATCTGACAGTCATTTGGTCTCAGTGGTGTCACCCCTCTTGGGCTGCCCTGCCCGGTATTGGTAAGGCCGGTAGAACCTTTCACGTTTCCACCCTAAGGTTGCTTTACCCGGTATTGGCAGGGCCAGTAGAGCCTACTCCTTGTGTTTCCCTCAGGCTGCCTTGCCCGGTATTGGTAAGGCCATCTTACGGTTGCATTACCCGGTATTGGCAAGGCCCGGTACAGCCTACTTCTTCTATTCCGTCTGAGTCGCCTGGGTTGCTTTGCCCGGTATTATTGGCAAGGCCGGTAGAATCTATATCTATTGTCATTTGCTTCTATGTATTGTTTGTATGTGTATGAAAACCCTATGGGATTGCCTTAACTTTTCAATAAAGTTATGTTTTTACCTAAACCTTACGTCTGAGAGTCTAAACAAACCGTGACAGTACAAAAGGGCCATGACCTCAGACACTAAGAGTGACGGTAATACACAGAATATCCATTGGAGGATGGATATGCTTGAGCAACGTTTGGATCAATTGGCGGTTGCAATCCAAACTATTCTTGAACGCACAGTACTTGCTGACAAGTCTGGTTCTAGCCCGGTGGTCTCGCTAAGTCAGACACCGGAGAATGATACAAGGTCCTCAGGGGCTGCAGTCAAAGGGTTAACGGCTTCTGCACCCTTGCTGCTAAGGTATGACGGTGACCCTCACCTATGCAGAGGGTTCATCAATCAACTTGAAATATTTATGGAATTGACGGCACATGCATTTCCTAATGACCGCAGCAAGGTTAGGTTCATGATATCCCTGCTGACTGGTAGAGCATTGGCTTGAGCTAACCCACTGTGGGAAAATGCTAAACCTTGCACTAAGAGTTTCTGTGAATTTGTGCAATCCTTTCGGAGAGTATTCGAGCCTCCTGGTAGAACCACCTCTGCTGCTAAATGTCTTATGGAGATACAACAGGGCAGGCGCACGGTGGGCGATTATGCCATTGAATTCTGCACCTTGGCAGCAGAGGTAGGATGGAATAATGAGGCTTTGTTGGCAGCCTTTGCCCAAGGCTTGAGTGACCAAATTAAAGGGATAGTAACACTTCGTTTTAACTTTATTTTATTTTGTAGGCATTAAAAAAACATGAAGAATGATATAAGTCTTATCTCTCAAACCTTTATGGTTTATGAGATATTCACAAGCAAAGTTCCCCTCCCCGCCCCTTTTTCCTAGTGTAAGCCATCTCTTCTCAGATGTGAGTCTGGTTGTACGACAGTACAGATAACAGAAGGGGACAATTTTCTTTGTATGAAAACAATGAAAGCCCTGCCCCCCTTGAAAAGTTTTTCAGCTTTTTCCATTATCTTAATTGAAGATTGTCCCTCTCTGCAGTCTACCTGGGCATCTCCCTTCTGATCTGGTTGAACGGGGGGGATACTTTGTTTGTGAATATCTCTTAAACCATAAAGGTTTGAGAGATAAGACTTATATCATTCTTCATGTTTTTTTAATGCCTACAAAATAAAATAAAGTTAAAATGAAGTATTACTATCCCTTTAAAGACGAGATTGCAGCAAAATATTTGCCTACTGACCTAGATGATTATATTGAGTATGTTATTCTAAATTGACTCCAGAATACGTGAGAGATTAACCACCAGAGATCGTAGAATACGGTAAAAAAATAATGGGTCTAGTAGCATATTTTGCCCACCCACCCATCCCTTGGCATCTAAACCTAGTGAACCAGTACAGGAACAAGGTGAACCTATGCAAGTAGGTTTCACTAGGCTAACCAAGGAGGAAAGACTGTATCGCAGGAAACAAGGGTTGTGTTTGTACTGCGTTAAAAATGGGCACTTGTTAAGATCTTGTCCGGTACGTCCGGGAAACAAACACACCTAGGGTACCTTGGGGGACAGGCCCTAGATGGTGTCCAATAGTCCCCAGTGATTAGCACACTTAAAACCACCATACAGGTGGTACTATCGTGGGCACAACGCTCAGTGGAGGTTTTGGCCCTGGTTGATTCTGGTGCAGCTGGGTATTTTATGGATAATACCTTTGCTGAATTGCATGGGGTACCACGCATTGAAAGAGAAAACCCTCTTGCTATTGAAGCAATTGATGGCAGACCCCTGGAACCCGCTCAAGTTACATTTGAAACTATGCCATTATCCACGACTATTGGGGCTCTCCATAAGGAAGAGCAGCAGTTTCAACTAATTAACTCTCCTCACCATGCCGTAATATTGGGTTTTCCTTGGTTACAGTTGCATAATCCACAATTTGATTGGCAAAAATGCGAGATCTCTGCTTGGTCTCAGTTCTGTATGGATAAGTGCATCACCCATCCTGTTAAGGTCTTGTGCACCTCCCCTTCACTACCTGACGTATACCAGCAGTTTAGCGATGTTTTCAGTAAGGGAGAGGTTAGCGCCTTACCTCAGCACAGACCATATGATTGTTGCATCGAGTTAATTCCTGGAGAGGTGCCACCTAGGGGACGTACATACTCATTGTCTTGTGAGGAGAACCAAGCTATGGAAGAATACATTTCTGATGCCCTTAATAGAGGGATCATAAGGAAATCTACCTCTCTGGCTGGGGCCGGGTTCTTTTTTGTTAAGAAAAAAAATGGCAAACTGCGACCATGCATCGACTACCGTGGGTTAAATAAGTTGATGGCAAAGAATGCTTATCCGATACCACTCATCACTGAGCTTTTTGACAGACTCAAGGGTTCCTCGATTTTCACCAAATTGGACCTACGGGCGGCATACAATTTGATACGTATCAGAGCCAGTGATGAGTGGAAAACTGCCTTTAACACAAAATCTGGGCATTATGAATATCTAGTCATGCCATTTGGTCTGTGTAATGCTCCCGCCGTATTTCAAGAACTGATCAATGATGTTCTTAGAGATATGTTACCGTCATGTGTCGTAGTCTACCTTGACGATATACTTATTCACTCCAAAGACTTGTCACAACACATCAAGGATGTCTGAAGTATTGCTGCGATTACTTAAAAATAAATTATTCTGTAAATTGGAGAAATGTGAGTTCCACAAAACCAGTGTACCGTTTCTAGGGTTTATAATTGGCAAAGACGGTATTGCCATGGACAAGGAAGAGTTGACATCAGTCCTACAGTGGCCTAAGCCTAAGAGTCTGAAAGCTATCCAGAGATTTCTGGGTTTCGCCAATTATTATAGGAAGTTTATTAAGAACTTCTCTTCCATTGTTAAACCCCTGTCGGACCTCACGCATAAGGGCGCTAATCCATCTCTCTGGTCAGTGGCTGCAGAGGAGGCCTTTGAAAAACTGAAAGTAGCTTTTGCTAATGCTCCTGTGTTATCCAATCTCAATCCATTACTCCCGTTCACCTTAGAGGTCGAGGCCTCAGATATTGGGGTTGGGGCAGTACTTTCTCAACGGCAAGTCAAAGGTGGAACACTCAGACCCTGTGGGTTCTTTTCTAAAAAGCTGACCGGAGCTCAAAGCCAGTATGAGATTGGTGACAGAGAATTATTGGCCATTATCCTCGTTCTCAAGGAATGGCGTCACTTACTTGAAGGCACAAAGAATCCCGTTTTAATTCTGACTGATCATAAACATCTGACTTATCACTCTGAGGCCAAGAGATTGTCCTCTCGCCAGGCCAGATGGGCATTATTCCTGTCCCGATTCAATTTCATTGTATCATATTTGCCGGGATCTAAGAATGTTAGGGCTGATACTCTGTCAAGACAATTTGAGGCTGAAATTGACAGAGAAGAAGCACCAGCACCTATCATTCAACCTGATCAAATATTGGCCACCATACGTACCAGTATCACTTCTCCACTAGAGGAAGAAATTTTGGCCTCCCAGGCCTCCGCTCCCCATGAAACCCCGGTGGGCAAATGTTTTGTCGCTGAACCATTCCGTACTCGATTACTTGAAACCTACCATTCCTCTAAGGCTGCGGGACATATTGGTAGAGACCAATTGTTATGGTCCCTCTCTCAGTTATTCTGGTGGCCTTCTATGAGATCAGATTGTGCCGATTTTACTAATGCCTGTGCCACCTGTGCTCGTGCTAAAACCCCTAGACATCTCCCGGTGGGCTTGCTTCAGCCGGTGCCTAATGGTGAACGCCCCTGGTCTCATGTTTCTATCGATTGTATGGGAGAATTGCCCAGGTCTAGAGGGTATTCCTTCATATTGATGGTGGTAGACAGGTTTTCTAAAATGGCTCACTTCGTACCTCTCCGTGGCCTTCCCTCGGCTAAAGAATTGGCAATGGTGTTTGCTAGAGAGGTGTTTCGGTTGCATGGAGTACCCAGGGTACTGGTGTCCGACAGGGGGAGCCAGTTTGTGTCCAGGTTCTGGAGGGCATTTTGCGAAAAGATGGGCATACAGCTATCCTTCTCCTCTGCGTATCACCCCCAGACTAATGGGGCCGCTGAACGTGCCAATCAAGGTTTGGAACAGTTTCTGCTCTGTTTCGTGACTGACCATCATGACAATTGGGCCGACTTGTTGCCTTGGGCAGAGTTCACCAGGAACTGTGCAGTCAACTCTTCATCCTGGAGCTCTCCGTTTCTGATTAATTATGGCTTCCAACCCTGTTTGCTCCCGAATGCTTTTCAGACACAACAGATTCCAGCTCTGGATGAGCATATCGAGCAACTCCGTTCCACATGGGCAAAAGTTCAGAGGGCACTGGGCCAGTCATTTCAGCGCCATCAGTGCTATGCTAATCGCAGAAGGCTTCCAGCGGTTTCCTTCCAAGTTGGGGATAGAGTATGGCTGTCTTCTAAGAATCTTAAGCTCCAAGTCCCATCTAATAAGTTGGCACCTCGGTTTATTGGTCCTTACAGAATTATTCGCAAAATTACTCCTGTTTCCTATGCTTTGGACATACCTGCATCCATGCACATTCATAATGTATTCCATGTGTCTCTCCTTAAGCCTCTTGTATGCAACCGTTACACTACTACACCTGTGATGCCAGGGCCCGTTGAGGTCGAGGGTCAGGAGGAATACGAGGTACAGAGTATCATTGACTCTCGTAGGCTTAGAGGAGAGGTACAGTACTTGGTGCATTGGAGAGGTTATGGTCCTGAGGATCGATCTTGGGTGGATAGTAAGGACCTTCATGCACCCAGGTTACTGCGGATTTTTCATGCCAAATACCCACAGAAACCCAGACCCTATTCCAGGAGAGGGGGTCTTTGAAAGGGGAGTACTATCACGGTGCCCGTGATTGCTGCAATCCAGTGTCTATCACCTGCAGGGGGCTCCCATTGGCTGTCTGCCATCAGCCCGCCTCACATTGCCTTTTTAAACTCAGTCCGGGCACCCTTTGGTTGCTCTTTCGTGGTGTCTCTGACAGCATCCAATCCGTCCTGTCTGCTGTAGCTGATTGGGCCTGTTCCTGAGTCCTGAGTTCCTGAGTCGACCTGTTCCTGTGTTCCTGCCTGCTTGTTGCTCCAGTCCGGTTCCGGTTGTTCTCCTTGGTTGCTGATGTTCCGGTTGCCAGTCGGCTCAGCGGTGCTTGACCCAGTTGATCCTCTGCCTGATTCCAGTGGATTCCTTTCTCCAGTCGCTGAGGCAACATTGTTCTCCTTTCGCTCCGGCGACATTACTGTCCGTTGGTTCCAGCGTGCGGACGCTGGTCTACTCCATTAAGCCTTACGGCTCATTACTGCTGTTGGTCCCAGCGTGCGGACGCTGGTTTACTCCATTAAGCCTTGCGGCTCATTACTGCTGCTGGTTCCAGCGTGCGGACGCTGGTTTACTCCATTAAGCCTTGCGGCTCATTACTGCTGTTGGTTCCAGCGTGCGGACGCTGGTTTACTCCATTAAGCCTTGCGGCTCATTACTGCTGTTGGTTCCAGCGTGCGGACGCTGGTTTACTCCATTAAGCCTTGCGACTCATTACTGCTGTTGGTCCCAGCGTGCGGGCGCTGGTTTACTCCAATAAGCCTTGCGGCTTATTACTGTTGTTGGTCCCAGCGTGCGGACGCTGGTTTACTCCATTAGCCTTGCGGCTCACATTACTGTCAGTTGGTCCCAGTGTGTGGACGCTGGGTTACTCCATTAACCTTGCGGCTCACATTAGTGTCAGTTTGTCCCAGCGTGCGGACGCTGGTTTACTCCCTGACTTGCAGTCAGGTACTTGGAGGTTCCGAGTGTGCTGTCCAGTCCTAAAAGCAGTTAGTCCTGTAGTTTACGGGCATGAGACTTCTGCTTGAGTGAGACCGCTTGACCGAGTCGCTATTTTTCCATCCTACTGTCATTGTCATCTGACAGTCATTTGGTCTCAGTGGTGTCAGACCTCTTGGGCTGCCGTGCCCGGCATTGGTAAGGCCGGTAGAACCTTTAACGTTGCCACCCTTAGGTTGCCTTACCTGGTACTGGCAGGGCCGGTAGAGCCTACTCCTTGTGTTTCCCTCAGGCTGCCTTGCCCGGTATTGATAAGGCCGGTAGAACCGGTAACGTTGCCATCTTATGGTTGCCTTACCCGGTATTGGCAAGGTCAGTAGAGCCTACTTCTTCTATTCCGTCTGAGTTGCCTGGGTTGCTTTGCCCAGTATTATTGGCAAGGCCGGTAGAACCTATATCTATTGTCATTTGCTTCTATGTATTGTTTGTATGTGTATGAAAACCCTATGGGATTGCTTTAACTTTTCAATAAAGTTATGTTTTTACCTAAACCTTACGTCTGAGAGTCTAAACAAACTGTGACAGGTATAGACATTCTCACAGTGTCAATAACCTTACAGTATAATTAATCACCCAATTACAGTGTGTAGGATTAACGTTTCACCCCAGAAATCGCTAATTTAGACTTATCTGGCAGACGAAGGGTTAATCAGCAGAGGGGAGAAGGAGAGACCAAGCCCTGCATAGGATACTCGTTCTGGAAATATCACAAAATGGCTGCCGAGGCGGGAGCCAATCAGAAACAAGTGCGAAACAAGAGCTCATAGGAAATTTAGTTTTCCCAGAAGTACCCCAACAGTGCACAAAGTCCCCTGAGCCCCCAACACACTGGAAACATGAAACGGATGATAGAGCAAGGGCAGACAAGATGAATGAGCCATCTCGGAACACGCTAGGTTAAACGGTTGCAGAGATATGTCCCAAACTGTACAGTCCCATAGGAGTCAATGGAGCAATGGCACCTATGTGGTAAAGAGCACCGGCACTCAAATTTTACAAAATTCAAGGTGTAATATTAAAAGACATGAAACATCACTAGAACATGTTAGGATACCCAAAAAACACTGAACCAGTAGGAAAACTGTCAGAAAACCCCCAAAATGAATGCCAAACCAGCAGCTGAAGGGTGTAGTACCACATAAACCTGCTCCAAAACACCCAACAGACATACAGATAGACCCAATGAGTGCAGGAGTGTGCAACAGGAACTCCAAGGAAAAACACCTGTGCGGAGGGGCACTGTGGGACATGTGGAACTGCAGCACTCAAAGGGTTGCTCACCTTCTCTGCAGATCTTCTGTCTTCAGATTATCATGTTTTAAGAAGAAGCCTCGGTGGGCAACTCCTGAGGAAATGACTTGTAGCCAAGATTTCCCCCCAGGGCTTAAGGTTCACAAAAAAGCACCTGGTCACTGAGCTAGCCACATCTAAGGGCATTGTCAGTTATGGTAATCCGCCTAATGGTGGTATTCCATTTCTAACAGAAAAATAAAAAATTCCTAAAGCTATAGCAGAACTGTGCTCTTGCCAGTGTTATCGTCACCAAGGAACAAATCTTTCTGCAGATGGTTGGCTAGCTGCAGCCAAGGAGGGAAGGTAGGCTCCACCCCTGCATACAATTCTAGAATTGTTCCTGTCTACAATTAAAGGGGCGGATTGCCTACCCAAAGTTACCAGTAACCTGTATTGGACGACACTTAGTAGTAATCTATATATTGGCACTAATATCTCCCTTCCTGTTGTTACTACTGATTCCTACATACATAGCCCAATAAACTCCAAACTTTTCCTACTGCCTTACTGCATTGCCTACCTACCATCAAGTCACCTGAAATAATTTTCTCTGCTGTTGTTATCAGCAAAGTACTGTGTTCTCTGAGTTTTCATGCTTGAATGCATTATCTTGAACTTTACAGAACTAACCCATACTCTATGTCCATTCCTCCATTTTTTCTAAATCCATATGCATTGGACTCTTCCCCCCGTCAACCTTGGTACAGATGTACGTGTATTATCTCAATTTATGTGCTGTTGTGATATTTTGGCCAGTTTAAGTCCGATTTTCTAAAATTAAGGGTTAGTTAATCCAGTGTTTTGATGTTTTTGGGCACTAATTTCAAATGATACCATGTAATGATCACCACTTCACCATTCTACAAGGGTTCTGTGTGCAAGCAATAAGTGAAAAAAATCATGAAAAAATTGGTGGGTGAGCGGTTTATTGTATGTTTTTTCTTTTGTTTGTTTTATTTTTTGCATTTTTACATATACTTACCAATAAATCAGCAAATATACACTTGTATTATAACTAATGAATTATTATTCATTATTATACCCCTAAAATACATTTGAAGAGGTGCAATAAACAATATACAAATAAAACCTTATTTCGCAAACACAATCCAAACAAAAAGTTACATTTTATGCAGTCCTTAAGGTGCAAAATAGCCTCAGTCCTTTACAGGATAAGATATAACTACAATTCAATCACCCATCCCCTTCAAAGACATCCTATCTAATACAAGGGTTTAAATCTGGATTGACTTAAAATATATGTCTCTACCTTTGCTATTTGTTCTAGCCTTCGTAAAAAAGGGTATAACCATCTAACTTCACTGCCCAGATATGGTGCCGGGCTTGCTGCCATTAAAATCCAAAGCTGGCATAGTTTGTCTGCTGGCAAGCACTATAGTAAACCTACACTGTAATGCAAAGCCATAAGTTCTGACACTGGCATTTGAAACTAACACCAGCGTGGCTGAACTGGTGTATTCATATAGTCGTGTGAAAAAGAAAGTACACCCTCTATAGATTTACATATCAGGACATAATAACAACCATCTGTTCCTTAGCAGGTCTAAAAATTAGGTAAATACAACAACAACACATGACATATTACACAGTGTCATGATTTATTTAACAAAAAAAGTCAAAATGGAGAAGCCATGTGTGAAAAACTAAGTACACCCTTACTGCTTCCATAGGAATTAAGATGCTAAGTAGAAGACAGATGCTGATAATCAAATGCCCCTGATTAACTGATCATCAGCAAGTGTGACCACTTCTATAAAAGCTGAAGTTTTAAAGGGGAACTTTCACCCCGCAATAACTAAATCTCTGTGAAGAGACGTCCGTGCTTCCTGCTCCTGTAAAACGCCGAAATCTTGAGAACCGGGTAAGATTTCTGGCGACTAGCGCTACTAAGCAGCTAGTCGCCAGGTGAGCAGTAAGTGGAGATTTAGTTATTGCGGGGTGAAAGTTCCCCTTTAACAGTTTGCTGTTCTGGAGCATTCAGGTGTGTGTTAACACAGTGCCAAAGAGGAAAGACATCAGCAATGATCTTAGAGAAGCAATTTTTGCTGCCTATCAATCTGGGAACTGTTATACAGCCATTTCCAGCAAAAGAGCTGGGGTTTTCCCTCATAAAACTCTGCAACAGAGAAGGATGCATATAGGTCTACAGCATCAGTTTTTCCTTGCCTCACTGGTGAAATCCTCAATAGTGGGGGTTATCACCCTCCATAACATGACTTAAGCACCTTTTGGGGGATGCAGGGAGTGTCATGGGCCAAAAGTCTAAAACCCCTTGAACAGATTAGGAGATAGAACGTAACTGAGGAAATTAGGGCCCAAACCCATGCAGGCTCCTGTTGAAAATGCAAGGACCCCAATGGTAGAGTAGAAGACACAGAGCATAATAAGCAATGAGATAAAAGGTGTTAAAGTTGTTAAAAGGGGCCTTACTAGCCTTGGACTTGCCCATGGCTCCTTAGATACGGACATAAAAAGAAGAGGATCATCCAAGAACAACTATGTCCATTGCAAAAACGCCCAGATGGAAAAGACTGCTTGGTAGTATACTCTCCCAGAATTAAAAGTGGCACAGTGGTTCTTAGTCATCTATAAACACCCCCTGATTTTGGGACGTGGCCCCACAGGGCTCCAGTAATTAGTCTTGAAGGTTACAGAAGGCAAAAGAAGTTCCAGAATAGTGTTGTATGTTCCAAGCAATCAGTTTTGTGTGCCAGTATATCACACAAAAACACTGAAAAGTTTCATAAATGTAATAAAAGTTATCATAAAAAAATGGCTAAAAGTCATCAAACAGGAATGTAACAACCACTGCCAAAAAGATCCCGGTAAATAAAAAGTCCCATAGAGCAAGGAATGCAAATAGACAGGTAGTGTGGGGGTTGTTAGTTAGTTAGTTAGTTAGTTAGTTAGTGCTAAAGAACAGGAACACAAAACTGCATAACATAGGAACATAGAAGTGTGGAACTTTATATAGATGTTTGTCTAAGAAAGCCCATCAACAAAGTGCACTAGTGGCTACCAACCCCAACTGTCAGATGGAGCAGTAGAGACATACTCTAAGGCAGAGCTTTCCAAACTTTTCATGTTGGTGACACACTTTTTAGACGTGCATCATTTCGTGACACGGCAATTCAGTTTTGCTAGCAAATCGGAGGTTAACGTAATAATCCCTTATAAGAGATACAGACACATACATATGTTGTGTCTCCATACATCTTCTTATTACAATTTATCTCATGAAAACATTTCATTCATACTGCGGAAGGCATTAAGCATGTCGTGTGGTTTTTAAAAGGGTGACATGAGAATGTTGCACTATATATAAGCGCAAGATTCTCATGTCGCATTATTAAATAGATAGAGCATAACTGATTTTAGAAGTACTGTCAGTCTTTCCTGTCTCATCGGCACCATAAGCAGAAACAGCAATCATGTGACAGGCAGCCTTGGCACACAAGGACACTCCAGCCTGGCAGCCCAAAGAGAGGGCAGAGGTATAGAGGAGGTGGCATCTCAAAAGATTTAAACAGCTGAACCGCCAAAAGATTTGTAACAGCTGGAGTGCCTCCGTGTGCTGCATACATATTATGTATGCAGCCCACAGAGACACTCCAGCTGTTACAGATCTTGAATGCAGCACACGGAGGCCATCTCCCGCTGTGTAAATGCGACCATTAAGGAGTAGTGTTTTATCTCCGCTCCCAGTGTAGCTCGTTCTTGGGTTGAATGACAGTCTTGCGCTGTGTAAACGGCACCTTTGCCTGTGACACACCTACACACTGCAGCTGACACACTAATGTGTCACGACACACAGTTTGGAAAGCACTGCTCTAAGGAGCTGTACACTCAGAAGAAATCCTCTCTTAAGTCTTTTATTATGAATAGATAGGAAACTGGGTATGAAAGCAAGCCATACTCCAAATAACCAGTCCTGAAGATTCTGTGAACTGGTCAGTACTTCCAAAGAAGGCCTTAAACAGGAGACCACCTATTGGTTGAGGGGATTATACAGCCCCATATCCTACAACAGAAAAATAAAAATGAAAGAACTACTCAAAATTAAGAGAGCTCTTACTTCCTGTTGAAGAGTACTGTAGAAACTGGGCATGTTTGGGCAGGGTTAATGTGGTACAGAATGGGTGTCTCTGCCTCAGAGAGCTCTTTTTGTCAGTTTCTGTGTTCCACATAGGACAGAAGAGAAACTGTTATTATAAATACCAGCTTTATTTAATTAAACCCATTAAATAATGATCTACAACATATTTAGTAACAACTCCCAAAAAAAACTGACATAGTACAACAACATCCAAAATGCATTTTTGGTATCTACTAGAGCTGACACAATGAAAGTGTGTGTACTTACCAATACCTACAATGACAAATGCAGCCACCCCATTCAGTATTCCAAGGTATTGTATTCCAAAGGCCACATGATATAGGAAAAGGGCCACAAGGCAGCTCAGGCCAATACTGGCAATCCCAAAAAATGAAAGGAACACTATATACATGGAGAAAAACAGAGAACATCACGAGTGTCAATTCCAGTTTTATCATATACAGAAATGTAGTCAAACAAAGTTCTTTAAGGGCTTTTATTTAATTGTAATACATCATTACTGTTATTTTGAGTTTGGATTGGTATCTGCTTTTTTAAGAAATTCAAAATTATCTTGTTGATTGTAATTAGATTACAAACAATAGATATGTTTTCTTCACTACACTTGCAAGCCAAATACTTGCTCTCCAGATTTTAACAATTAAAGGGATAGTAATACTTCGTTTTAACTTTATTTTATTTTGTAGGCATTAAAAAAACATGAAGAATGATATAAGTCTTATCTATCAAACCTTTATGGTTTATGAGATATTCACAAGCAAAGTTTCCCCCTCCTGCCCCTTTTACCTAGTGTTTAAGCCATCTCTTCTCAGATGTGGAATGCAGTATATAGACCAGACAGATAACAGAAGGGGACACTCTTATTCCTATGAAAACAATGAAAGCCCTGCCCCCCTTGACAAGATTTTCAGGTTTTTCCCTTATCTTAATTGAAGATTGTCCCTCTCTGCAGTCTACCTGGGCACCTCCCTTCTGCTGTGCCTGAACAGTGTGACATCAGTAAAAGGGGCGGGAGGGGGACACTTTGTCATTGAATTACTCTGGAACTACAACTCTGACAGAATTGAAATAACACTCTCCAAAGTCCAAATACTATGATGATTAATTAGAGCTGCTTTTATTATGAAACATTACTATCCCTTTAAATAGTTGGTCAGGTAAAGGCTTGCTAGAAAGATTTAGAAAATACAGGTGAATGTACCACTCTGAAACTGAAACGAAATACCCAAAATAATATAAAATACCCAAAAGAATATAAGGTTGTACCTGAGCATGAGGTGAGGATGTAAACGAGTACTGCAATACAGCTGCTGCTGATGAAAGCTAACAGCATATCATTGTTGAATGTTGACCTTACTTCATAATCAAATAGATCTGTCCCGCCATAAAGTACCTGCACTTTACTTCATTAAAAGAAGAAAAACAATTAATAAAAAGGAAAAAAAAATGTATCTCACATAAATGACACAAACTGATTTTGTGAAGAGGAAAGTGGCAGACTCTGCCTTTTTCACATTATATAACCTGTTTATAATGAGCCCAAAACTGCCACAAAAGTGAGAATGAATGTACACGTGTTGGGTATGGTGTTTTGTATATTTTTTCTGTATACAGCATACTAACATTTTAAAGTCAAAATATATTGATAAGTGAAATTAAAAAAGCAATTGCATTCAACCAGGGTTGCCCTAGTTTCGGTCCTTAAGGGCTGAGGCCAGGATTTAAGGATTTCTCTGCTTAAGCACGAATAGGTGAGTCAAAAAAAAAAAAAAAAAAGACCCACTGATTAACTCACCTTTGCTTAATCCCTTAAGGACCAGCCGCTCGGCCACGCAGACGACGGGATTTTTTATTTTTTTTTCAATTCCATAGTTGGATCTTGGAAATCCAAGTCGTGACAGGATTGTCACTGGCCCTTAAGTGCTGAGGCCATTGTGGCGGTCCTGGCATATCAAGGGTCATTAAGGGGTTAATCAGGGATAGCCTTAAATCCTAGCTTTAGTAGTGCTTGAGGTCCAAACTCTTCTCTTAACTGTTAACTCCCTTATGTAAACTAAATATGTTTTGGTAATGAGCATGCATAGTTATTTCATAAGGCAGGTAATTTTAAATTTCAGACTGATGATTAAATAGCATACTGAAGCAAACATACACATCCTATATAATAATTCGCTACAAAGTTTGTAACGACACAGTCATGCGCAACAGAGACTCTCTACTGTGCATGACTGCCCTGCGACCGGCTGGCAGTGGCACATGTAACGGGCTCTTCAACTAGTCCTGTATAATAATTAGCTAGAAAGTTTGTAACAATGCTGTCATGCGCAATAGAGACTGCTGCGAGTGCTGCAGTCCTGCTCAGTACTGATACAGAGCGGGGCACTCTGAAGGAGCGTCCAGCTCTGTATCAGCTGGGGCGCGGGCACTCTCTACTGAGCATGACTGCACTGAGACCGGCTGGCACTGTATCAGCCATGGTGTGGGCAGTCTCTACTGTGCATGACTGCCCCGCGACCGGCTGGCAGTGCCACATGTAATGGGCTCTTCAACTAGTCCTATATAATAATTCACTAGAAAGTTTGTAACAACGCTGTCATGCGCAATAGAGACTGCTGAGAGTGCTGCAGTCATGTGCAGTAGAGACTGCCCGTGACGAGGCTAATACAGAGCGGGGCACTCTGAAGGAACGTCCAGCTCTGTATCAGATGCGGCGTGGGCACTCTCTACTGAGCATAACTGCACTGCGACCGGCTAGCACTGTATCAGCCATGGTGTGGGTAGTCTCTACTGTGCATGTCTTCCCCACAACCAGCTGGCAGTGGCACTGTGGTCTGTGAAATGGGCTCCTCAACTAGTTAATTATATAACAGAGCAAAGCCAAACATGTTAAAAGAAGCTGAGTACATTATAAACTTATCAATTTGAATTGCATCAATATCACCCCTTGAGGGGTACATTATAAAATCATCCTGTATTGCATATGTTGTTGTTTTTTTTCAGCAGCATCTGTACTTTTCTGCAGATAGACCCCTATTACTGCAGGTAAGATCTACCCAGAATGCCAAACTTACATACATACTGTATATTTTTTTAACAGCTCCATAACTGCTAAGGCCATTATCCAGTACATTCTCAGCAGTATGAGGCTTCTGTGTGCGTGTGTTTGTGTGTATGTATGGGGACACGTTTTAAGCCAAACCAGATTCTCCTGGTAGGGGATCTCACCACCCCCACTGGGAGGATCCGGCAGAGACTAATTATGTCATTAGCCCAATGGAGGCTGTGCTTAGTACATGATGGTGAGGGGAGCGAGATAGGATCTCCCAAAACTTGGGTATACCCTCCCTTTCCATTTGATCCTCTGATCACCTAGTATTGTATAAAAAGACAGTTGTGGCTCATGTAGTCTGCTCATTTTACCTGCTGTAAAAACCTCAAATCCTATTTGGTCCTTGGTCTTGTCTTACATACAGAATAGCCTTATGCCTATTTCAAGCATGTGTACATTTTCTACCACCCTCTCAGGGAAGTAAAACATATAAGCCTCTATCCCTCTAGGTTTAGACTATGCCATATTGTCCTAACATTTCTACTCTTTTGAAATATACTTCCCTCCTATACTTTGTTCAATCCCTTTATGAATCTGAATGTTTCTATCATACCCCTCTCTCTCTCTTCTCTCCTCTAAGCTATACATGTTCAGATTCTTTAGTCTTTCCGGATATTTTTTTTTTATCCTGTAAACCATTCACCATTTTAGTAGCAATTCTCTGAAATCTATCCAGAATATATATATGCTTCTGTAGTTGGGGTCTCCAGTACTGTACACAATATGCTACGTGAGGTCTAACCAGAGATCTGTAGATTAACATGGCCGCTTCCCTCTTTCTGTTGTTAATGCCTCTAGCTATACAGCCTAGTTCTCTGTTTGCAATCCCTGCCATTTTGCTACATTATCTTCCCACCTTCATCATAAATAATTACTCCCAAGTCCCAGTCCTCTACTGTCACATACAGTACATTACCCTTAATTTTCTACCTCTGAATTTTTATATCACAGAAAGCATTATCTTACATTTATCAACATTAAATTGCAGCTGTCACACTCTCTTGTATGATTCTAATGTACCTAAATCATTTCCTATTTAGCCTTTCCTCCAGGAATGTATAGTGTGTTGCAGCTCTTTGCATCATCTGCAAAAAGACATACCTTACTTTGAAGACTCTTTAAAATATCACAAATAAAAATATTAAAAAGAATGGCCCCCAGTACAGATCCCTAAGGTATCCATCTAGTAACAAGACCTTCCTCTGAATATATTTCATTAATAACAAGTCCACTGTCTACTGTCACTCAGCCATTGCCTTATCCATCGGACTATTTTTAAATATAGATCCAAACACTGCAATTTATTAATTAAGCTTCTATCAAGGACAGTGTCAAATGTCTTACTGAAATCTACATAAGCTATAGCTACTGTTCCCCCATGGTCTATTATTTTAGTTACCCAGTCAAAAAATTAGATTAGTTTGATCTCAATGCTGTTAAACCATGGTTTTTAGGATCTTGAAAGCCATCTTTAATATGGTTTATATTAATTTTTTTTAACACTGACATAAGACTTACTGGTTTGTAGATGCCAGATTCTTTCCTGTAAATTTTTCTGTAAAGCAGTGCAACATTTGTTATCTTCCAATCTTGGGACATTTATAATATATATATAGTTTTTTTTTTATTTATTAGAACAACAGCTTTGATTGTAACTGATGTAGCGAATGTAGCTCATGGTGGAGGGTGGGTATGAGACCCTTGGCTATTCTTAAATATTATAACAGCTAGTATTTCAGCTGACTTATCACAAATAAACAAAGTTTCTTTTTATTTAAAGAGACAGCCTTTTTAAATTTAACAAGACTGCGTGCTACAAAATAGCCACTAGCACCTATTTCTCTGCATTATTCTGGGTGCCGTTACTGGAGTTGGAGTATGGCAGAGTAATCTGCAGTCATCCCTGCACTGACCGACAATACTAAGGATTATTAATTTGGACTTAACATACTCCAAGGATCCTATTCACAGATACACTGGTTGATCAACAAGTAAGGCTCTAATTGCAAGAGGAGAGTAAACTTCTGGCTTAATATTACACAGAATTTATGGTGTTTTCAAAGGAGTGGTTCGACTATTTTTACAATCTAAGGCTGCAAAACCACACAGACTGTGAGCCCCTGTTAGTGGAATAAAAGACATTTACCTACTGATTGTTGAGGTCAAAGCTTGCTGTCTCTAATTGCCAGTGGAGAGTCAGAGCCAGACTTGATATTACTCAGAATTTACTGCTGTATATAGTGACTTGAACAATTCTGAAATGTTTTGCCAGAACACTCCTAAGTTATTTTAATAACTTGGGTGTATCCCTTCTGACCGCATTGATTTATATGTTTTTACCTTACACAGTTGAAGTAGAACTTCTTCTGTAAATATGCATGCTTCCAATGTCCCATGCCCCTTCACCTCCCTCAGCAAAACCTGAACAGATATATTCATTGAGGCAGTCATCTAGAACAGTGGTTCTCAACCCGTGCCCTTAGTGGCCACTAACAGGCCAGGATTTGAGGATTTCTTTGTGAGAGCACAGGTGAGTTACTAAATGTGAATGAGCCTCTGATCAACACATTTGTGTTCTAGCAGGGGAATTCCTAAGTCCTGGCCTGTTAGTGGCCACTGAGGGCACGGGTTGAGAACCCCTGAGCTAGAACTTTAACCTCAATTACATAACCATCTTTTGTCTTCAGTCTATTCTTTGTTTCGTTTTTCTCACTTCACTTTAAAAATATTTTGTACCCCTTTAGACACGATAGTTTTCTCCTTTGCATTTGGTTTGGCACATCTAATCATGCACTTTGGCTACTACTTCTCCTATATTTGTCACTTCTGCGGAGCAAAAGTTATGGCATCTCTTACTAATAGGTTGTTATTTCTCTCAAAAAAAGTAGAAATTACCCCTCATTTGATGCAGTGGGTTGTCTTCTTTTCAAAATGGCATGCCTTGTCTGTCACAGTACCTTGTAGCACTGCCACTTCTGGTGATGCTTACAATGACGCTCCAGCGTCATTTCCACGAGCGGTTTTATGTGTTTGAGGCCTGTAGTCTCCTCCTACCTACTTCCTGAGGAGGGGTTTAAAGGGCAGACTGATTCCTGACTCAGTTACCCTTATGTTGTTGTTCTGAGCAGTTCATTATCTTGTATTCCTGATTACTGTGTATGATCCAGCTTGTCTGTCCATTCATTCTGGTGTTGACCTGTGGCTCTGTCTGACTATTCTCCTTGTGCGCTCCAATTTGGCTCAGATATCCTTTCTGGTGAAAACCTGTGGCTCTGGCCAACTACCCATTCCGTGTATGACCTAGGCTTGTCTGACTACCCACTCTGGTGTTGACCTGGGGCTCTGTCCACTGCGCATCCAACATACCATCGCTTCAGTGGATATCCTATCTGGTGCAAACCTGTGGCTCTGGCTGACTACCCACTCAATGTATGACCTAGGCTTGTCTGACTACCCACTCTGGTGTTGACCTGGGGCTCTGTCCACTGCGCATCCAGCATTCTATTGCTTCAGTGGATATCCTATCTGGTGCAAACCTGTGGCTCTGGCTGACTACCCGCTCGATGTATGACCTAGGCTTGTCTGACTACCCACTCTGGTGTTGACCTGGGGCTCTGTCCACTGCGCATCCAGAATTCTATTGCTTCAGTGGATATCCTATCTGGTGCAAACCTGTGGCTCTGGCTGACTACCCGCTTCATGTATGACTTTGGCTCGTCTGACTATCCTATCTGGTACTTACTAGAAGGCTCTGTCTGTTCGCTCCGTGTGTTGGTTCCATTCTTCAAACATCCTTCCTAGTACTGACCTGGGGCTCTAGCAGACTCCTAGCTACTGACTGCAGGCTTGAGTCAGTAGCTTCCGTGTTGCATACAATATAGACTCCACTCCTAGACTGACTGCAGGTTGAGTCAGTGCTAGATCTGGGTATTACCGTACTTCGAGACTCCAGTAGGCTGAAGCCTTGTCTCAGACAGTGTGTTGGAGATATTGGGAGACTGCTATTTCTGATACAGTACTCGCCTCTTCGATCACCCACTGTGTATATATATATATATATATATATATATATATATATATATATATTGCATTATTGTTATTATTTTCAAAATAAAGGTTATCTTAACTATACCGTCTGAATCCTGGTTTTGCTTGCCATCCATAACAGTCTATCATTTCTTCATATAGTTAGTTGGTACAGTCATTTTAATACAGACAGGTCAAATTTCAAAAATGAAAAAAAAAAAAAAAAAAAAAAAAGGGTAGTTTTGTGCTTCTGACGCACTCCTATATAAATAGTAAAATAGGTTGAAAAAAGACACAAGTCCATCAAATTCAACCTTTCCCTCATAATCCATAAAAATGCAAATTACATAAGCCTTCTTGACATCAAATTGAGTATAAGTCTATTTATCAGAACTTCCTGTTTTAACTACTAATATTAATACTAATAACCTTGTATGTTCCCTCTTGAAAGAAATGCATCTAATGTTCTCTTAAAGGTATCTATTGTATCTATCTTACCATATCCCTATGCAAAGAATTCAACAATTTAACAGACTTTACTGTAAAAAAAAAACCTCCCCTGCTGTTGAAACCTCCTTTTCTCTAATTTTAAGGGGTGGCCCTTAGCAGTGGCGACTCGAGCATTCATATTTAGGGGGGGCACATGGGGGGCCAGAGACAAAAGTAGGGGGGCAATTATAAATGTCCCTGCCAGCCTCTCTCTGTGTCCCCGCCAGCCCCTCTCTGTGTCTCTGTGTCCCTGCCAGCCCCTGGCTGTGGCAGGTCCAAACATCTCCTCCAGACCTTGCATAACAGTGCTGCGAAGGGCCTATTTTAAGGAAAAATTCTCACTGCAAGTCAAAACCAAAGTTGTTCGCCTCTGAAGGGAGGCGGCTTACAATAGGTAAAAGGGGTGGGAGGGAACACTTTATAATTTATTTACTTGGAACTACACATTGTAAAGAGTGATAATACCTTTGTACATGGCCCAAATATTATAAAGAATAATTGGAGCTGCATTTATTTTGAAACATTACTATCCCTTTAAGATAATCCCATTATCAAAGATATGATAGAAGCCACAATTATCCTGAGAATCTCCTATCCAAATATGGCTATGATGGTAATATTTTCTAGGGTATATTGGGGAGATGCACTAAGGTGTAATAAAGAGGGGAAAAGAGATTACTTCACCAGATATCACTTCTCCAATTCCTATGTTATTTTATAGAGCCAATGCACTAAGATGTCTTCATCTTTGGAGATCTTAGTGCATAGGCTCCACAGAATAACATAGGAACTGAAGAAGTGATATCACTGAAGAACTGGCACCCAAACAGTTAAAGAAGTACAACCACAGAGATGTATGCTAAATCTTAAAGGGTCAGGTACTCTGCAACACACATGGTTAATGGGACCTAGTCACATATGGTGTCAGGTTTTTGATTAACTCTTCCATTTTATTTTGTTAAGTTTAAATAATGTTCCCAGCTGGTATTCAAGATCCCACTCCTGTTATGCCATATGCGACTAGGTCCCAATAGCTATGTGTGCTGAAGATTACCGGACTAAGATTTAGCAAGATAAGCTTAAATCATAAATAAACAAGTCTATTTATTTAACTTCTTCCAAATCAAACCGTACTTAGATGAGGTCAGTATATTTCAGTAAACTGCCCCTTTACAAGTGTTCAGCTTTTAGGAAAAACAAATGCACATGACAGAAAATAAGAAACCTAACCCCCATAGGCATATTAACTAGACTAAGACAGTATTTGATCGCTGTTGAGTTTCCTATCTAGCATACATACAATCCAATTGGATTTGGATGCAGCTATAAAACAAGCTTCAGTTTAGAGGCTCCACCTCTGTTTCAGAGGGAATGCTCTCTCTGGATAGGCTTCAGCATACAAACTGGCAGCATTTCCCCTCCAGCACTCCCTGTAGGTCCTGCTCCCTGGGTTTCCACTGGTAGTCATAGAACCACACATACTGACCCCCATTCCTGTCCCACAGTAGTCATAGAACCACACATACTGACCCTCATTCCTGTCCCACGGTAGTCATAGAACCGCACAAACTGGCCCCCATTCCTGTCCCACGGTAGTCATAGAACCGCACAAACTGACCCCCATTCCTGTCCCACAGTAGTCATAGAACTACACACACACACTGACTTCTCAGCCTTGTCTCACTGCACTAGTATCCATAGAACACCCATACTGACCCATCCAGATAGTATTGGTGGCAATTGCAAAGACTTGACTAGGAGATCCTGAAGATCATCCCCAAGATTTCCCCCCCCTTCCTCAGTTTGCTTAACCAGTGAGGTTACTAACAATAAGATGGACGCACAGGTACATGTGAGTGGGATTTATAGTGGCCATCCCCAGATCTAGGTATGCTCTCTAGCCCAGATGTAGGCACCATATGGCTTTCCAGCCACTGGAGACTACAACTTGCACCATCCCAACCAGTAGTCGGCTAGTTGAGGAAGATGGGAGTTGTAGTTCCCTGCAGCTGAATGGCCAAATGTTTCCTCCCCCTGCAATAACCTGTTCCTACCTTGAAAAACACAGATATACTCACCTGCCACCTAAGGTAGACTGCTTCTACATAGTGTGGTACAGACATTATCGGAGTCCCTGGCAGTTTAAGTAGTATGTCCCTACATGGGCATATACAGATAGACATAATGTGAGCCTCCTGGCACCAATGATTTATATCCTTCTGCATGGGCATTCATAGACATAATCTGAGTCCCCTGGCACCTAGGCTAGCTATAACTTTATATAGAGGTATATACATCACCTGTGCCCCCTACACTGATAGGCATAGATATTATATTAGCCCCTGCAACCTAGGCTAGCTTGCCCTGTTGGGCAGGTATAAATATTGTGACCACTATTGGAGTGATGTAAACATCTAAACCCCTTTTCCCCAGTAAGGCAGGTACAGATTCTGAGCTCCCACCTCCCCTGTCCCTATTAGAGAGCTATAAACATCTATACATTCCCATTAGGGAGATGAGAAGCTCAAACATCAGAGCTCTCTTTGCCCTGTTGGGCAGGTAGTACTGACTTCCAAGCTCCCCTTGCCCCTGGGGAAGTATAAATATCTAGGCCCCTGGCCTCACCATCCACTAGTACCTTGAGACTCCTGCGAATTGGCCTCTCTATGGTATTCAGTCCCTCTAGATCCTCGATGTAGCCATTGCCAAACAGGCTGTCCTAGAAAGGAAGGAGCCAGTGGGATGCATCCATGTGTCAGACTAGGCATCATCAGTAGGCACAGAACTGGGGGAAGTGAGGACTCATGCTGGTTCTTCACAACATAGCAATCCAGATTTAAGCTGCCCGCCAAGGCGCCAGCCGGAACCGCTCCTCATCACGAGTCATATTGCGCAGCTGTACGTTGATGACAGTATTATTTCCATGCTTGCCTGACCTATGTCTATTACAGCACCCTAGCGACGCCCCTGCTCATGCTGCATCTCGAGTCAAGATTGGACCGCTCAGCTGTCAGTTAACCTACACTGCATGACCAATGAGAGAGGAGTATCCTGTCAAAGAACTCCTCTCTCATTGGCTGCAGTGCGACTCAAGGAAGCAGGTACTGGACGGCAAGGCACATTTAATGCCATCAGTACCTGCTTAGGGCAATCGGGCAGGGGGCTCAGAGTGGCAGTTTGGCACCCTCAAATGAGTGGTACCCGGGGCAGGTCAGGAGGTGATGGTGAAGAAAATTGGGGGGGCACATGGGGGGGCACAGTAGAATGTAGGGGGGGCCGTGGCCCCCTCTGGCCCCCCCCCGGTGACGTCACTGGCCCTTAGTTATTTGATCAGACCTTGGAATTAAAAATCTCACTACAGAGATCCTTACATTGACCTCTCATATACTTGTAAATTGTAACAAGAGCTCCTCTTCTTAGTCGTCTTTTCTCTAGAGTGAATAAACCA
The DNA here is from genome assembly GCA_037306005.1 of Rhinophrynus dorsalis. Taxonomy (NCBI): domain Eukaryota; kingdom Metazoa; phylum Chordata; class Amphibia; order Anura; family Rhinophrynidae; genus Rhinophrynus; species Rhinophrynus dorsalis. The sequence continues at coordinate 165,871,916 of CM074724.1, forward strand.
TGTTTGTCTAGATGTTCCTCCAGTCACTTAAAGGGATAGTAATGTCTGAAAATAACTTTATTTTATATTGTAGCCCTAAAAAAATCATGAAAAATGATATAAGTCTTATCTCCCAAACCTTTATGGTTTGGAAGATATTCACAAGTAAAGTTTCCCCTGGAGTGACATCATTGCTCCACCCTTCAGATTTGGGATCCGGTCGCACGACCAGCAGTGCCTCTCCAGAAGTGCTGAGATCATGGTCTTTAAAAAGAATTTCTTAATTGGAATGGTCTACAAAGTGTGCTTTCAAGCCAGGCACACTTTGTAGATCGTTCCAGTTAAGCAGTTCTTTTCAAAAAGATCGTGATCTCGGCACTGCTAAAGAGCTGCTGGTTGCTATGTGGACGAATTCCAAATCTGTCCACTAGATGGCAGACTTGGCTGAAACAGCAAGGAAAAGTGAACAATACTTTATTTTACTTGTGAATATCTTCCAAACCATAAAGGTTTGGGAGATAAGACTTATATCATTTTTCATGATTTTTTTAGGGCTACAATATAAAATAAAGTTATTTTCAGACATTACTATCCCTTTAATTAATTGTGTTGCTTTTTACTGTACTCTCGCTTCAGTTCTAGACTAAGATTTTTCAGAACTAGTGCCTGAAACTGCACTGCATATTTGAGGTGAGGTCTTACCAATGATTTGTATGGTTGCAAAAAGAGGATTTTAGTCTTACCTGTTAAATCCTTTTCACTTAGTCCATACAGGTTACTGATAACTCTGGGAGGCGATCCGCCCCTTTAAGTAGGCAGGAACATTGCTCCAAATGTATGCAGGGGGTGGAGCCTCCTCTCCCTCCTTAGCTGCTCCCAGTCAGCTTGATGCCAGAATGATTTGTGACCCTACTAACTGACCAGAGAAAGGAGAGAAGAAGAAGACTCCTGTGAGCATGCCCCGAAGGACTCCCACAACTTGCCACAGGAGAGCCAAGCATGGTCTCTTGACAGGGTGGGAGACCAGTAACCTGTATGGACTAAGTGAAAAGGATTTAACAGGTAAGACTAAAATCCTCTTTTCACTGTCATCCAATACAGGTTACTGGTAACTCTGGGATGTCCAACCATTGAGTTACCCTGAGGTGGGAAGAAGGCAAGGACCAGGCGCAAGGCCCCCAAAGTCACCAGGACCTCCATGGACCTACCGGTCAGAGATCCCAACAAAACAGAAGTGTCAACGGACACCAACTAGGGGTAAAAACAAACCCCAGGAACTGTTACACAGCACACTGAACTAGAGCCAACAGGGCTCAACAGTATGGAAGCACAAAGGACCACAGAAGAAGAAGAAGATCCTAGACAGGCAGAACTGCCTCCAGGACCTTCCTCCCAAAACTGGCATCAGACGATGCCAGCACATCCACACGGTAGTGCTTCGAGAAAGTGTGCACAGAGGACCAAGTGGCCGCCCGGCACAGCTGATCAGCAGACGCTTGATTCTTGTAGGCCCAAGAGGCCCCAATGGACCTGGTAGAATGGGCCGTAACCCTGAAGGGAACATGCTTGTTCCTCAATTCATACGTCTTACAAATAGTAGACTTAATCCAAGATGCAACAGACACTTTGGATGCCGGTCTCCCAGCCCTAGGACCCTCCGGAATGACGAACAGAGCGTCAGACTTCCTGATGGATTCCGTGCGATGCACATAAAACTTGAGACAACGCACAACATCCAACAAATGGAGATCCTTCTCCTTATCAGAAGAGGGGTTAGGACAGAAAGAAGGCACCACAATCTCCTGATTAATGTGGAACTCGGAAACCACCTTCGGCAAAAACTCCTTGGAGGTACGAAGGACCTCCTTGTCCTTGTGAAACACCAAATAAGGAGGTTTACAGGAGAGGGCTTGTAACTCCGCCACCCGGCGGACAGACACAATGGCCAAAAGAAAGGCCATCTTCCAAGACAAAAGGCGTAAAGGAATCGTAGCCAAAGACTCGAACGGAGGACGCTGAAGAACACCCAAGACCAGATTAAGATCCCACTGAGGAGCCGAACTCCGAAATGCGGGACGCACATGAGCAACGCCCTGGAAGAAGATCTTGACATCAGGAAGCGTAGCAATGCGTTCCTGGAAAAAGACAGAAAGTGCCGAAGTCTGAACCTTAAGAGAACTCAGGCTGGGTCCTTTATCCACCCCATCCTGCAGAAAAGCCAGGACAGTAGGAAGGTGAAAATCGTGAGACAGGTCCCTGTCATCACACCAAGAGAGAAAGATCGACCAGACCCGGTGATAGATCTTGGAAGAAACAGGCTTACGAGCACGAAGCATGGTAGAAACCACAGCAGAAGAAAACCCCTTCTTCTTCAAAATAGAGGATTCAACCTCCAGGCTGTCAAATGGAGACGATGAACATCCTCCTTCCATAGGTACCCCTGAATCAGAAGATCTGGATGAGATGGAAGAAGAAACGGCTCTGCCACCGACAGAGCCAGAAGGTCCGGATACCAAGACTGACGCGGCCAGTTTGGAGCGATGAGGATGACCGGACAACGCTCCACCTTCAGCTTCTGGATCACTCTGATCAACATTGGAAGTGGGGGAAAGATGTAGGCTAGGGAAAACACCCAAGGAATCGACATGCGTCGACAGCCAGAGCCAGCGAGTCCCTCCACCTGGAGCAGAACGTTGGAACCTTCCTGTTGTGTCTGGTCGCCATCAGATCCACCAAAGGAACACCCCACATCTGAGTCAGAAGCTTGAACACCTCCGGATGGAGCTCCCACTCTCCGCTGTCGACTGTGTGACGACTGAGAAAGTCTGCCATGACGTTGTCTACGCCTGGAATGTGCACCGAAGAAATAGCGGAAACATGGACCTCCGCCCAGGACAGAATGGCCTTTACCTCTAGCCACACGGTGAGACTTCTTGTCCCGCCCTGCCTGTAGATGTAAGCCACGGCGGTGGCATTGTCGGATTCCACTCTGACAGGACAGCCCTCCAGTTGAGATTCCCAATGGCGCAGAGCATGGAAAATCGCCCAAAGTTCCAGGATGTTGATGGAGAGAAGAGACTCCTCCAAGGACCACTTCCCCTGAGTGCTGAAGCGACCCAGGACAGCTCCCCAGCCCGAGAGACTGGCTCCGTCGTGACCGTAGTCCAGTAGGGTACCCAAGAGGGTCTCCCCTTCAAGAGATGGGAAAGGTCCAACCACCATTCCAGGCTCAGCTCCACATGAGGAGGAAGAGATACTAACAACTTCTGATGATCTGGACGATCCCTGCACATCTGGATCACGAACCTCTGAAGTTCCCTGGTGTGTGCCATCGCAAAGGGCACCGCCTCTATCGTGGAGATGAACTTCCCCACCAGGGAAAGCAACTTCGGAACTGGAATCCACTCGAGAGCCAGGACCCTTGATACTCGCTGAGCAATCTGATGCGCTACTTCCTCCGGCAGAAACACCATGCCCTTCTGAGTGTCGAACAGCAGACCCAGGAAGATGAGGCTCTGAGATGGGGACAAGTCCGACTTGTCCAAGTTCACAATCCACCCGTGGCGAGTGAGTACCTGAATGCAGGTCTGAACCTGCCGGTGAAGAAGATCCGCAGACTCTGCCTTCAAAAGCAAGTCGTCCATGTACGGAGTCACTCTCACTCCATCCCGATGAAGGACGGAGATCAATGCCCCCAGAACTCTTTGGAAAACCTGGGGAGCAGTTGTCAGCCCAAAAGGAAGAGCTGAGAACTGAAAATGACCCCTGGCGCAGGCGAACCTCAGATACTGCCTGCTCGCTGGATGAATGGGGATATGTAGATACGCATCCTGTAGGTCCATAGAAGCTAGGAACTCCCCTGTGGACATGGCGGCGATCACAGTGCACAGAGATTCCTGACGATAGTGAGACTTCACCACAAAGGAATTGAGATCCTTGAGATCCAAAACGGGACGGCCCTCACCATCCTTCTTGGATACCACAAAAAGGTTGGAGTAAAACCCCGAACCCATGTCCCCAGGAAGCACTGTCTCCAGGACCTCTTTGTCGAAAAGATCCTGAATAGCGCCTTCAAACAACCTCAGTTTCTCTGCATCCTGCGGAGAACGAGTGAGATGAAAATGAAGGGGGGGAGGGGAAAAGAAAGGGATCCTGTAACCCTCTGAGACCACCTGTAAAACCCATGGGTCCAACACGGATGCTTCCCAAACCCTGAGAAAGAGGTGGAGACGTCCACCCACGGCAGGGTGCGGACCCGGGTTCGGTGAGTCATGCCGAAGCAGGCTTGGAAGACTTGGACTTGGAGGCAACCTTGGGCTTCCAGGACTGCTTGGGCTTGGAGGAGGGGCGAGGATTGGACGGAACTGTCTTGGAGGACGAACGCGCCTCCGCCTGAAAGAAACGAAAGGACCGGTAACGCTTAACCGGCAACTTTTTCTTGAAGACCAAGGGCAAATGGGTACTCTTACCTCCAGTAGCCTCACTGATCAGCTCCTTGAGCTCAGAACCAAACAGGGAAGTTCCCTGGAAAGGCAAAGAAAGCAAAACCTTTTTAGATGCAGTGTCAGCGGACCAAATCTTAAGCCAAAGCGTGCGCCTGGCCACCACAGAAGAAGTGGAGGCCCTAGCCATCATGCGGACAGCATCAAAGGCAGCATCAGAAACATAGTTCTGCGCTTCAGCGATATTGGCAAGCAAACGCAGCTGCTCTGAAACCTGCGCATCCTGACGGACCGCCTTGGTGAGTTGCTCAGTGCAGACCGCAATGGCCCGGTTAACCCACGCCACAGCAAAGGCCGGTCGCATAGCAGTGCCAATAGATGCAAAAATAGACTTGAGGCAAACCTCCAACTTTTTATCCGTCCAGTCCTACAAGGCAGAAGCATCAGAAACAGGCATAGCAGTTGATTTAGACAGTCTAGACACAGGAGCATCCACCTTGGGAGGATGAACCCATTTAGCCAGTTCAGTCTCAGAAAAGGGATAAAGTTTAGCAAACTTTTTTGAGACTGAAGAAGACTTATCAGGATTCTTCCAAGCATCAGAAACCAAACGTTCCAGAGTAGGGTTAGGAGGAAAACAAGTAACAGCTTTTGCCGGTTTCTGAAAGACATCAGTTGGGTCAGAGGGAACCTCTTGACTCAAGGGAAGGTTGAGGGTGGGCAGAACCAACCTAATTAGGCCCTCTGCAGAAAATTCAGGGTCACATTCAAAGGGGTCACCAACAGACTTGGTAGACTCAATAACAGTACCATCCTCACCATCAGAATCTAGCAACAATTCTTCCTCAGAAGAATCAGACACTTCAGGGGCCCCCTGTGGTTTAGGCAGGGAGGTCCTGATGGTAGAGGGGGCCTGCCATACCTGCAGTGCTCCCTGTACCTGAGAGGGAAAGAGTTGAAGAGTGGACCTGAGGTCCCTAGTTGCAGCCTTGAACTCTTTCACCCAAGCTGGCTCTATAGCATGGCTGGAAGGCCCTGGGTTGCTGTCAGGACCTTCTGAGCATGCTGGGCATAAATGACCAGAGAATTCCCTAGGCAGCCCTGAATGACAGGAGGAGCAATGCGCAATGGGGGAAACTGAAGCCCCAGCCTCCTTAGTCTTAGGTCTAGTCCCAAGCTCCAGCGGAGTAGACATACTCACAGTGTCAGATATACCCCACTGACAGAAATCACCCAATTAAAGTGTGAAAGATTAAAGATTCACCCCAGAAACGTTTAAAATTAAACTTATCTGGCAAGCGAAGGGTTAATCAGCGGAAGAGCCACAGACTGCTCCAAAACCCACAGACAAACACCCATATACAATAAATAAGTATATATATATATATATATATATATATATATATATATATATATATATATATATATAAACACCCAATAAGTGCCGGAGTGCGCAATGAGAACTCCCAAATACAAGCCCAAAGAGGGACACTGTGGGACAAGTGGACCTTCAGCACTCAAAGGGTGGCTCACCTTTCTGCATGTCTTCTGTCTTCAGGTCACCATGCAAAGAAAGGATTACCCCAAAGGATAATCCCCCAGGGAAGTACTTGAAATCAAGTTGTTCCCCCATCAGGGCATAAGGTCCACTAGAAAATCCCTGGAAGCTGAGCTAGCCACTTTGGAGAGGGCATTTGCCAGCCATGGTAACCCACCTAATGGTGGTATTCCATACTTGACAGGAAATAACAAAATACTAAAACTGAAGAGAGATGTTCTCCACCTGGTGTTAACAAACACAGGAACAAATCATTCTGACATCAAGCTGACTGGGAGCAGCTAAGGAGGGAGGGGAGAAATGTTCCAGCCTACTTAAAGGGGTGGATCACCTTCCAGAGTTACCAGTAACCTGTATTGGACGACAGTGAAATGATATTTTCCACTCTTGCTTAATACACCTTGTTATGGAAGAAAGGACTTTTGTTACTGTTATTTTACACTGGTCACTGTTTCCAAGTTTGTAGTTTACAAAGATTCCTAGATCTTTCTCTACCAACAAATCTCCTAAAATGATTCCATTAAGGTCATAAGTAGCAATGGGATTTTTTCTTCCCAAATGCATGACTTTACACTTTCTCACATTAAACTTCATGTTCTATTTGTTTGTCCAATCTGCCATTTTATGTAAATCCTTCATTGGTTAATGTTGTCTTCAAATACTGAAATTTTGCTTTCTATTCTATTCTATTTTCAGGTCATTCCTAAACATACATACCAAAACGTGAGAGGCTTTCAGGACAAACAACAGCATAATTGCTTGTTCTACAGCTAGTCACCACTCAGAAACATCCCCTTTTAGCTCTCTAGTGACATTATAGCTCCAAAATTTCCATGTACATATTAAACTAATCCTGTCCAGTGTCAAAATGACGAGCAAGTCCCTTCTACACAGGAACCCACCTAACCCCTGAAATTTATAATTCATTTTGGCCTTGTTGGGCCTTGTCAGTGAGATGCAGCTGGATTCCCTAGGCACTGAGAGCACATTTTGGATATATTTTGTTAATGTTCTTGGGGGAGGGCAACCCTAAGAGTGAAGGGTAATCCAGTACCTAGGGAATCCAGTTGCACCTCACTGATGAGGTCCAACAAAGCTATCTGAGGTTAGCTTGTTTCTGCAGTGCAGAGGGGACTTTTGGGTGGGATTAATCTAGTGTTTGCATGGAAATATCTACTCTTTAATGGCACTCAGGGCTGGTGCCACCTATAGGCGAGGTAGGCACCGGCCTAGGGCGCACATCCATTGGGGGCGCAGGAGTGCAGCAGAGCAGAACAGCGCTGTACAGTAGAGCTGCGCCTGCAAGCACCTCTGTTGCAGCCATCTGAGGACTGAGAGAGAGGCGCCGTGTATGTCGCCGTGTCAGACACGGGGGTACTTGACTAAGCTGAGTCACTGTGAGTTAAGCAAATATGACCGTCGGCATGTCATTACTTGACATACACTAAGTTAGTGTTAGTCAAGTAATGACATGCCGATGGCTGTATTTTGTGTCACTAACTTGGTTTGGAAATTGGAATTTAATAATTTTCCCCCCAGTTTCACTGGATGGCAAGATGGTGCCCATGGGGGTGTTAACCCTCTGAGTGCTAGAGAGGTATACAATGCATTGCAACGCAATGCATTGGATATCTCTCTAATACTCAAAGGGTTAATACTACCATGGATTTTTTTATGAATATTTTTCATGTTATGGATAGGATATGTTTCATGTTATTGATAGGATTACTAATGTATAAACAGAAGAGAAGGGGAGAAGAAGGGGCAAAAAGAAAGCAATCTCCTCATCACACCTCCCAAAGAAAATCTGATAATAGAGGCACTTAAATAAGAAAGTATTATAAAGATATGTATAAATGCTTTATTCGTACAAAAATAATCACAGATGACACAGGTTAAAAAAAAACAATTAAAAACAAAAAGGGATAAGAGGTCCCTCCAGAAACCTAAAATACCACATATGAGGACAAATAGACCAGTCCAGGTTATACACTCCGTATAGAATATATCAGAAAAAGTTTATTTTTGTACGAATAAAGAATTTATACATATCTTGATAATACTTGCTTATTTAAGTGCCTCTATTATCAGATTTTCTTTGGGAGGGGGACTGAGGAGCTTGTTTTCTTTTTGCCCCTTCTTCTCCCCTTCTGTTTATAGATTATGCCTCGTTGTTACAATCTGTGAGTGCACCTTCCTATTATATTAGGTATAATTTAGAAAGTTTATTTTTCACAGTGCCTTCCCTTTTTGTATATTTATATATATATATGGATAGGATTCCTATCCATAACATAGAAAATATCCATAACAACAAATCCATGGCAGTATTAATCCTGTGAGTGGCAGAGAGATATCCAGTGCATTGCAACACATTGGATACCTTGTCTCTGGCACTCAAAGGGTTAATAAATGATCCAGTACTTTCCTGTAGTATATGAGGATATTACTATAAAGCAATGCAGATGAGGGATTGTGATTGCTGCATTTTTACAGTCTAGATAATTTGCAATAAATACCCCCTTCCTGAGTTTCCCGATTCCTAAAAAATAAGCACCTCCGTCAAGCCTTTTAGAGCTAAAATGAAATTTAAAGCAGGGACTCCTAACAGAAGAAGGGACAAAGAAAAGCACACTAATGGCATCTATATGATTGTTTTGGTTGATAAATCTGGTGTACTTTGTTGCCTTTTTTTTTTTCAAAGCCCATTGAGCCTGATGTACCAAGGAACAAGTCTGGAGCAAATCAACTGCATCACAATAAAATGGGTATTTTTAACTTCTGAATGTTTGAGAGGTCTTAGAGATCTGAATAAGATACAAAGGCTGAAAACTAGAGGTCAAATCTATATTATATGTATTATCAATGGTGCAGTTGTGGTTTGTTCCAAAATGATTTTGGCAAAACGTGGCGCCAATGTAACAATCATTAAAAGATGCGGGGTATAAGTGGCCGGGGTATAAACGGGCAGGGAACAAGGGGGAGGCAAAATGAGGTTTCGCCTAGGGTGGCAAAAATCCTTGCACCAGCCCTGATGGCACTAGAGAGATAAAATTTGATGCTTTTGAGTGGTGACTAACAGTAGAACAAGCCATTGTGCTGTTTGTTCATCCTCAGAGCCTCTCACATTTTGGATACATTTATCAACATGTTAAAAAGCAGTCAAACAAGTACTGACCTATGAGGTACTCCACTCTCAGCTTTAACTGTATTGGATAATTTTCCATTTACAACACACTGTTCCCCATTCTTAATCCAGTTTTAATGGTTATCCTCTAGCCCAAATTTCCTTATTTTATACATCTGCCTGTGTGAACCGTATCAAATGCCTTTGCAAAATCAACATATACTACATGTACTACTTTACCATTATTTAGGTTGCTATGTCCTTGTTCATAGAAATTCAAAAGATTAGTTTGGCAAAATCTATTCCTCATAAAACCATGTTTATTCCTGTTAATAATCTTATTTTCCTATGATTAGTCTTCTCTTACCAATGGGGTTTCTCTGGGGAGAAGAACTGATAATGAATACAGTATGACATTCTTTAGTTTTCAAATATTTCAGCAGCTTTGAAGGGGTATGAATGTAAAAAGGCATACTGTTTTCTTTTAGCACCTCCTTCTGGAAACAATGGTGTACACCAGGCTAAGCGTGGAAAGGCCAGTGACCCCTAATTTGATGTAGTAGGCTAGTCTATCATCTCTTCACATAACTAGTTGTCACCGACATATTAATACATATAGGTCATATTTCAGAAAAATAACAGATTTTTTTTTAATGTATTTTTATTGAAAGCATTCTTTCATGAACAATATCACATAGCAAGGTCAAATAAACAGATAATACAAATGACATGCTAACATACTACCAATTGGAACCACATACTGAACAGAGTATGAGACAAAACACACAAATGCCTTCCGCCACTCGCATTTTCCTTTTTTTCTATCCCCAAAACAACATAAAAAAAGGGGGGGAGAGTAAGGGTAAGGGCACCCTCTTGTCGAGCTCAATCTGTCCCATGGACCAATCGCTGGTCAACAGTTACCAGAGTCTGGCCACTATATGTGGGAACAAGTGGTGAGCACTAAGTACTATCAAAGAAATCAGTCCAAGGTCCCCAAATTTCATCAAACTTCCAAGGGAAGCCCCTGCGTGTATAAATTAAACATTAGTGAGGCATATTTTGTTTAATCATAGTAGCCCAATAGGAATGGGAGGGAAGTACAGGAGACATCCACACGGCAGCCACAGTTTTACGTGCCATAACGTGCCTCCTCTCGGAGGAGTTGTTTTGTGGAGGATATGTCCAAATCATCAGATACCACAGAGAGAATCCCTAACTTCAGGGTCTGTGTAATGTCCCTTCCCAATACCATGGTTAGAGTGTCAAAATACTGCTGTCTAAAACTGAAACCGTCGGGCACTCCCTTATCATGTGTAAGAAACCAGCATTGGGCATACAAGAAAAGTAACAGATTTTGGTTGGGGTAGTTTTGTGCTTGTGGCATCCCCTATGGTATGTTGTTTCTAATCAATGGGTTGATAATTCTCTTGCAAGTAGAGCTGCTAATGAATACAGAATTACTATCATTTTCAAAGATTGCAATACTTTCGAAGGGGCAGAAATGTAAACAAAGCTGTTTTTTTATTTAGTAATGATTCTTGCAAACATTTGTGTGCAGCGGGCTATGGGTACAAAAGAAAGTTGATGCTCCGGCTTGTCTTCTAACCAAATGGTATGACTTATTTTTCTTGTCTATAGTTGTTACAATCTATACTAATATTTCAGTACAGGTTTGTCATACAGAAAAAGAAGCAAGAAAACTCACAGCTTGCAGTCCATGCAATTATTTAGCCCTGGCATAGACCATACTAGCATGTAAGCTCATACCAATGTAGTAACATTTTAACCTGGATGCCTCTAGCTAGCTAAGCTAATATGGTATTTCATGGATTTTCAGTATATTTGAAAGAGTTTATTTTTTGTTTGTTTTATGATATAGAGCCATCTCCTGGTAATTTTGCAGCAAACCAGCCCTGGGTAAGAAATAACCATTTGAATGATATTGTAATTTTGAGTAGTTTTAAAAATATATAGGGATACATGGTTCATTTCTCAATATCCTGTGTTTGAAATGCAGAATGGTAAGAAAACAAGAAAAAAATAAAATGATTAAATTTTTTTATTGCTAATTTTATTGGAAAACACAAAGTTTGGCATTTTATAAAGTCAGTTTGATACTAAACTTAGAACCAGGAATGGATGAAACTTTTACCCTCTGAAGCAAAACAGGAGAAAAATGGAAATTTCAAGCTCATTCATAATACTGAACCAATAATGAAACATTAAAAGTGACTGATCACTTTTATTGTTCCAATATTGGATCAGTATTATTTTATAATACATGTAATAAATGTCTGTTTTTATCGCTATAGCCGATCCAAGAGACTTTTATTTTATTAACTTTATTATTATTTTTACAATTTAGGTTTTTAATTTTTGTTTATTAGTACACATCTTTTCTGTTGCTTACGTCAAGTTGGTCACAGTAGAAACTAAGAAGCATCTAAGTAGCTTTTCCCATTACAACAAAGGATACAGTGTTAATCAAGTGGAGACGGGGTGTTATCTCTATCTGCCTGTTATGTCAGAATTGCTTCTGAACATCACATTTGTGAGTACCCAACTATTTTTCTAAATGTGAACTCTTCTGTACGTGCTTTCACTATTGGGCACACTATGTTTTTTGTTTCTGCATGTTCAGAGAGAACAAGTTTTCCAGAAGCATTCCTATTGGGAGTACATCATCACCTATTATATGTGGGATAATCTGTGATCTCTATAAGAAATTCTGCTGTGTACTACATAGGTAGAATCACAGCCACTTACTTTGTGAACATCTACCTGCTGGGTGTTTGCGGTGAAGGACTGTGTATTTACAAGCTAGACAAGGAGGCACCTCTTGTTTCTCTCATTGTGTTGTTTTCTCTTATTTTGTAAAGAGCAAGACATCACATTCACAGACAATCAGTTATATTGTGTACATCACTGCAAAACACACATAGTAGTAGAATAAAGTCCATCAAAGGAACAAAGGGTAGGGTGGAAGGAATAGTAGCAGAGAAGGGATGTGGGAGCAAATTGGTACTCCAAAAACTGACTGCAGCCATGGTTGCTGCAGCATGTGCAATAAATGATGGTGAAGATCACTCTCCACCTGAGGAGGCAGTTGGGGTCAAAGTACCACAAAATGTTCCATCAGCACCACGACTATTAATAAACCGTCTCAAAATACTGAAGATGACAGAGAGTCACATTCTAGTGTTGATGGCATAGTGGAAGAATGTATAACAGTTCAACCAACTGCTGTACCTGACAGTGATACAAACAAGCACAACACTTGCTTCGAAAAGTAGTAGCCAAAGGTGTGAAACTCCTTCTAGGTGAAAAAGAAATTGCTTGAGACTTCTAAAACCCTAGAGTAATATAAAAGTAGTGGGCAAGATTTGGTGGTCAGTGCTGAGGATGCCGACCTAATTATTGATGATGATGATCTAGAATATATCCCTCCAACAGCCCCATAGGAACCCTGCAGTCAGCAGGGGAAAAAGCAGACTCACACCTTGGCATTTCCTCACTGAGATTTCACCTGCAGCACAACCACATATATGAGTGGAAGACATACCATTAACAATTAGCAGCAGCAGAAGCACTCTTTAACAGTTCCAGGGACTCTGGGGAACAAAACAGAATTAATTATGTTAATGTGTCAGAGAGTGTGCCAACATTTCCTTCATTACAAAGAACATCTACGACTACTGCTACAGAGGAGCATGACCTTGAGTTAGTTGTGGGAGATGACACGAGTCACAGACTACCCAAACATGTCACGGCCACCACCCGCACCACCACCTCCACCAGTCATGTTGTTAAACCAATAAAGTTATTCAATTCTGCCATCTTGGGAAGGAGTCAAAAACTTAACAAAAACAATCCCAAAGTACACCTGTGGAATGTCAGTGTTACCAAGATGACGGCAGTTGACATACTACCGTATTCTTTTGTTGAAAAAGGTTGTGCCAGAATTGCACAAGCAGGTGGTTAATGTGGTGGGCAATGGGCTGAAACCTCAAATGATAAGAAAAACAGATATGTGGACAAGTGAGCAGAGTACAGACTATATGACTGTCACTGATAAATGGGTTTCCCTCCCACACCAGTGGGCAACACTAGCTTGCAGCATCAAGTGACAGCCAGTAATGTTGCCTCTGGTTCTGGCATTATGATTAAAATACAGCAGCAAGATTGCCCAAACCATTGGCATGCCACTTTGTGCATGAAGAGTTCTGACAGTCCCACAAAGCCATATATGTATTAAGTAAACTACAGCAGATGATAGAGGAATGGCTTGTACCCCACTCCTTGAAAGCTGGTTTTGTGTCTGCAGATAATAGCTCCAACATAAATAGCTGCCTTGAGAATAGGTGATATGGTGCATGTTCCCTGCTTTTCCCATGTCCTCAGTTTGTGATTAACTTCCTGGCAGAATCGGAAAACCTCAGAGAGATGCTGATTATAGCCTCATAAAATCTGTGTCCATTTCAGCAGTTCCAGTGCATGCAATACATTATATTCCATACAAGAGCTTAACAACCTGCCCCATCAACAGCTGAAAATGGAGGTCCCATCCTGGTGCAGTTCCACTTTGTACATGCTAGAGAGTTTGTAAAAGCAAAATAAAGCCATTAAGTGAGTACACAACACAAAAAAGGAAAGCTTTAGATGGATCCTATTTGTCACCTGGTCAATGGCAACTAATGTGTGAAGTATGTGAGCTGCTGAAAACTTCTGAGGAGGTAACATGTTGATTTGTCATGTAGGGGCAAGAATTGGTGAAATTTATTGCAGAAAAAAACTGAGGAGCATGGCTGAGGAATCTTACCATAATAACAACACAGACATGCATCAGCTGGTCAAGGATATGTTCGCATGCTTTGAGGAAGCTCCTCTCATAGTATCCATTAAAAGCAATTAGGAATACATACTTGCCACTTTTTCAGAATCTCTGCCAAAGGGTGAGCAGTTTGTCTCAATATCACAAGATTATCCAGTCAGTGCTGGATGGAGTAACAGGATTGAAGCCCAGATGTAGGACTGAGGTAATGAAGCATGATGATAGGTGAACCAGCAAGGTAACAGATAAGTTTGAGACTGATGGAAAGGCCTTGGGTCAGGGCAGGAAGCATTGCTTCAGGGTCGGTGGCCAAGCAGAAGTCAGGACAGGCAGGGTAGGTTCAGAGCCAATGACCAAGCAGAGGTCAGGGCAGGAGGCAAAGGTTCAGAATCAATAAGGAAGTCCAACTCAAATACAGAAGTTCAATCAGAAGGTCTAATTCAGAAGTATCCAAAGCCTAAGTATACCTAAGCACAGGACATAGGGTATGCTGGGTATAAATAGGCACAAAGTGATGATGTCACTTTGTTGATGCTGCGAGTCGCCAGAATTACACTATGACTACGTTGCCGGAATGAAGCTGCATGTTCCTGTTGCCAGAATGACACTGCATGCACACGTTGCTGCAAAGAGGATGCTTGTCCATGTAGCCATCATGATGCTATGTGCTGACGCAGAGATGTGAGAGGCCTGTCACACGTGGAGGAGGAGGCTGAACCACCATGATGGTTTGAGGAAGAAGACGCTGAGGCGCCATGATGGTCTGGAGCTATGGTATGACACACAACCAGGAGTCACTCATGATCAGCAGCAGCTCTAGTGGAGGGTTGCATTGTGGAGGATGAGAAAGAGAAAGTTAGGGCCAAACTGGTAGAAAGCATAATGAAAATGAAACAAGTAAAGGGTTTAAACCAGAAGCAGAAGGAGCAACAACAACACGAACATCCCATTCTGAACATAGTTTCAGAACATGTCATTACATTAAGCAATTCATTGGTCTCACTGGAAGCATTCAAACATTTGTGGTGGTGGTCGTGGTGGCAGCACACCTCTACAGGATTACATGTTGGTAACTGATACTCAAGAAAATGATGTGATTCCTAGGAGTGGTCCCCCTGCATGTGAGGTGGTTTCAGCATTCCTGTGGGATAGCTACACTCCATGCAGAAATGATAACCTCGTGGACTACTGGAAAACAAAAATATGTGTGTGGTCATCACTGACACATACCGCTTGGAAACTCTTAGTTGCCCACCAACAAGCGTGGAATTTGAGCTGGTTTACAGTGCAGTGGGTTAAACTGTAAATAACTGTAGGACACAGCTATCATAAAGCATTGTTGAAAGGTTTACATTTCTAAAAATGAACCAACATCTAATGCCATCTGAGTATTAGGTAGGACTAGTGGACAAAACCGCACATGACAGGGAAAGCCACAGCATATGTGCTATTAACAGCAGCGCAGAGGATGAGGCTACTATTTACCACTGTTGGGATCACTGCTATGACCAATGACTAATGTGTGCCAATAATCTGAGAATAATGCAAGGTTACATTAGACTCAAAGATGTTAATTCTAATAAGTGGCCAAATCCATGCAAACTTTTTTCGGTCTTCTTTTGTTATGTTTAGAATTTGCCACTCCATACTTCTCTGTATAACCTTACATTTTTGCATGGCTTTGGCATTCAGTGTCCATGTTTCACAGCCATTTGTAAGGACTAGCATGACAAATTGGTCAAAAACCTTTAACATGAGGCAGAGTGGTAACACTGTCTTAAAAGCAGTACTGCTTAGTTTTCCAAATGCTTGCCATCCCAATGTTATTTGTTGCTCAACTTTCATCACTGTGTTTTCAACTGTTGATATTTCCTTTCCAAGGTAAACATACCTGAAAATGTATTCTAGTTCTTATCCCTCTACTGTGATGTTTCTTGGTATGGTAAATTTGTTAACCCCTTAAAGACCAGCAGCGAATGCACGTGGCAGTCATTTAAGGACCACGGAGCATTTTTTTTTTTTCTTATTGAATCCGATTCCAGACTCCCCGAACGGCATGCAGCCACGTGGGGAGCCTGGAATTCTATGACGATCCTAGTACGTTATTGGTCCTTAAAGTAAATCCAGCCATGACATACCAGGACTGTCAAGGGTCCTTAAGGGGTTAAACACGACTTGTGTTTTGTTGATATTCATCTTCAGGCCAAAATTTTTGCTTTCCTGTTGTAGCTCTTCAATGCGTTCTTGCAGTTCTTCAGGACTACTGTCAAAGAGTATGATATTGCCTGCAAAACATAAGTGATATAGGTAGTCTCCATTGATCTTAGGTCCTTTTTTTGTCCCAGTTTGTCCATATATTTTATCAAAAGAGGGGTCACTTGCTCTTCTACTTCTAATCTGGTGAGCACAAATGTTCCCAAAATATTGCCATGCAGGAAACATAGGATTTTTTTTACATTTTAAAACCATCAAATATATCGAAAACTTTCAAAATCATAAAATTCCTTGCTGATTTCAGTAGTTTCTGCCACTCTAAGAAAACGGCATCCTATTTTTATTGACTGATATACTACAGGCTTTGCTGGAAGCAGAAAATTACACAGTGCATAAAGTCTTCAGCAGAATTCTTTAACACTTTTTTATTTTATCATGCCTGCACTCAGGTAGGTTATGAACATAACAACAGGAGGTCATCCTCTTTAAAAAAAAAAAAAAAAAAAAAAGAGCACTTTTAAATATAACTCTAGCTCTATATATGGGTAGCCAATCCTTGGTCCTCAAGAGCTACTAGTACATTTTAAGAATATCTGCTTGAGCACAGGTAAATCAGTTTAAGTGACTGACCCACTGATTGGTCAACTTGTGTTGAGATATCCAGAAAACATGCACTCTTCCCTCTCTTGAGGACAAAAGTTGGATAGCTCTGGTTCTATGTGTTGCACCCACTTCAACATAGGGTATGCATGGTATGAAACATTTTTTTGTACACTTGTCTCTAAATCTTTATCTCTTAATCCATGTGAAACACTGGTACTGTGTGGTAAAGTATCCTATGGCCAAGAGTGCAGCACTTGCCTTAAAAGGCTGTAAAAATCTTTTCCTAGGAGAGTGATAGTCAGATAGTAGGGAGATGAGTGGAGGCTAGAGGGATGGGGAGAGGTGCAGGAGAGGAGGAAAGAGACCAGGGGATCTCCAGTCAGAGAAAGCGGGGAGAGGGAGGCCAGCTGGGAGGAGGGTTAAACAGCAACAGCCAGGTACACAGCAGCTAGGGACCAACCTGGCAGTGGGAACCGGAGGCAATGAAGTACAGGAACATACACATCCAGGGACAGTGCAAGGAGGGCCTGACCACCAAACTGCCACATACATTTCTGATACATCCCAGACAGCATTGGAGGAGATCAGACTGCAGGACACCATGTATTCCCACAAGGAGAACATGGACCTTATGCACAGAATGCTCGACAGGGAGCACATACTGTTCACCACAGAAAAGGCTAGAGGGATTGGTGCAAAAAAGAAGCTTGTCTAGCGTCAGGTCCATAATGCAGTGAACATGGTGTCCAAATGTAAGCCCATCACAGACTCAATCAACAAGCTGTTAATTTTAATGTGGTTAAATGCAAATACAAAGAAATAACTGGCAAGGAAAATTAATACATTTAAACTATTTAAGGCTGAAGGAATATAACATTATTTCTTGAAATGCAGGTAGTGCAACAAAGATTGCAAAAAAGCTATTAGATTAGCAAAATAGATAATGAATCTTGAATTGTAAGGGAGAGAAAGACTAACCCAAAACAGTTTTTCAAATACATAAATAGCAAAACACTTAAAGGGATAATAATGTTTAATAATAAAAGCAGCTCTAATTCATCTTCATAGTATTTGGGCCATGGAGAGTGTTATTTCAGTACTGTCAGAGTTGTAGTTTGAGAGCAATTGAATGATAAAGTATCCCTCTCCCTTCCCTTTTACTGATGTAACACTGATAAGCTCAGAGCAGCAGGGTGGTGTCCAAGTGGACTGCAGAGAGGGACAATCTTCAATTAACATAAGGGAAAAACCTGAAAAACCTATCAATGGGGGCAAGGCTTTCATTGTTCTCACAGTAAGAAGATTGTCCCTTGCTGTGAGCTGTCTGGTCTGTGGACCAGATTCCACATCTGAGGGGAGGTGGCTTACACTAGGTAAAAGGGGGGGGGAGGGGGAAACTTTATCATTCAATTACTCTTGAACTTCAACTCTGACAGTATTGAAATAACACTCTCTATGGTTCAAATACTATGAAGATTCATTGGAGCTGCTATTTTGTGAAACATTACTATACCTTTAAGAAAGACTGCATTGGACTTTTCAGAAATGAGATGGGTGAGCTGATTAGAGATAAGGAAAAAGTTGATGTTCTAAACACTTTCTTTGCATCAGTATATATACCAAATAACAAGAAATGGTAGAAGAACCAGAACAAGGAACAAATAAAACTATACTATTATCAGATATTGGTTTAACACAAGAAAAGGTAATGGGAAGACTGACAAAAAAATAAGACTGACATAGCACTGGGTCTAAGGGTTCTTCAGAAACTCAATGCAGTGTTAGCAAAACCCCCTTTTCTTACTTGTTAAAGATTCTTTTGCAACAGGCTCAGTGCTTCAAGACTGACATAAAGCCAGTGTAGTGCCTTTATTTAAGAAGGGAACTAAAACAGAATCTGGGAAATATAGACCTGTGATTTTGACCTCTGTAGTGGGAAAACTGCTAGCAGGCATAATATTGGATTATAATCAGGTTTACACCACAGAGCATTACATTATTACATTATTAGCAGGAATCAACATGGTTTTATGAGAAATAGATAGTACCAAATTAATCTTTTAAGCTTCTATGAAGAAGTAAGTAGCAACCTAGATAATAGTAAAGCAGTAGATGTAGTAGATTTTGAAAAGCATTTGATACAGTGCCACACCAGAGGCTGCTGTATAAAATACAGAAGTTATGTACAGGGGATAACCTTTTGCTATTGGATAGAAAACTGGTTGAAGGACAGGGAATAGTGTTTTGTTGTAAACTGTACATTCTCCAGTGCAGTTTAAGTTGAGAGTGGAGTACCTCAGGGTTCAGTAGTTGGTCCACTACTTTTTAACATGTTTATAAATAAATATCAATATTTGCAGATGACACTAAAATATGTAAGGTAATACATTCAGAACAGGATGTTTGTTCTCTACAAAGGGATTTATATAAAGTGGCGGACTGGGCAAACAAATGGAATATGAAGTTTAATGTGTGAAAGTCATGCATTTGGGAAGAAAAAATCCCAATGCTACTTATAAACGTAATTTAATCATTTTAGGGGACTAATTGCAAGAGAAAGACCTGGGAATCCTTGTAAACTAGACACTTGGAAGCAGAGACCAGTGTCAAATAGAAGTAGCAAAAGCAAACAAAGTTCTGTCTTGCATAAAGGGGGTATTGAAGCAAGAGTGGATAACATTTTTCCACTGTACTAATAATTGGTAAGACTTCTCCTCAAATATGAAGTGCACTTTTGGGCCCCAGTTCTGAAAAAGATTAGTCTAGAACTGGAGAGGGTACAGCAAAAAGCAACAAAATGAATTTAGGGAATGGAAGACTTGATATATGAGGAATGTCTATTCTAGGGAAAAAGACAACTAAGAGGAGATCTTATCACAATGTACAAGAATATGAGATGTCAATATAAGGGTCTCTCTGGTGAGTATTTCATTCCAAGGCCCAATCAAATAACTAGTGACAACCCCTTACTGTTAGAGAAAAGGAGGGTTTTTTTTACAGTAAGGTCTAACTGTGGAATTCCTTGCCCAAGGATGCAGTAATGGCAGATACAATGAATAAGAGAATATTAGATACATTTCTTTCAAGAGGGAACAAACAGGGTTAACCTGTGTATTAGTAGGCAAAACAGGAAGTTCTGATAAAGGCTAACTTATTTGGCAGCAGGAAAGCTAATATAATTCTCATTTCTATGGGTCATGAGCAAGGGTTGGACTTGTGTCTTTTTTCAACCTAATTTACTATTTTGCTATGTTACTTTGTTGCAGCAGCAAGTCTAGCATGGAGGAAGCAGCAACTAAGAACAACCTTGATTCAGATTCCGAGGAACTCTGGACAGGAAAAAAATGAAGAGGGGGGGAAGGGACCTAAATTATATAGCTACCCTTCTGAAATTACCCACAAAACCCACTAATCCATCACAGAAAAGGTCAATGCATCCTGTAAAAAATGGAGGGGACCTCCTATGGGCCTCCATGAGTAATGAGGAGGACTTGTCAGCCATAGGCGTCTGAACAGCTTTATTGCCTGCCCAAGCCTGTTTGGGTTTCCCAGCTTGTTTACTCTCCCTATTGTATAGGGGAGCCACCCCGGGCTCCCCGTACAGCCAGGAGTGTATACAAACTGGTGGGAGTAATAAAAACCATATGTCTTCATTGGAAAGAAGGCACGCTTAGGCGTGACCTGGAGCAGTAAGTTTTCCCCCTAGTGGCATGGTTGATAACCTTCTCCAGTTCAAAGTCAAACAACTGTATGTCTACAAAAGGGAGCGAAATCAGAGATTTCTTGTATGATTGGTCCATATCCATAGATTGAGGCATGCAGCTACTGAAAATGTTGACACCTTGCCAGGAAACCTAACAGCATTAAAGACCACTTTGATAAGATAAGAAATGGACCTTGGAAAGCATACCCACTAGATCATCCTTAATGATATCCCACTGGATGGCATCCAAAAGCTGATCACCTCACACAGCCATGGCAATTGCTAAAACAGGACGTAAGGTGGTATCATAGACGGCAAAATTCAAAAAAGGACTCCAGGCATTTTATCTCCGATCCTTCAGGGCCACAGCATCCATCAGCTGCAGCACCATGTTCTTTGCAAGACAAAAAAATCTAGTGAAAACCACAGGAGGGGTGGCCCAATGAGCTACAGCCTTAGCACCAGCAGAAATAGGATACAGATTAGAAATGTTCTGATTAAGGAATATTCTCCTGCCCAGCATCTTCTATGAGAACTGGCTCAAGGAATATATATATATATATATATACTCATATATTCACATCTTTTAAAGATACTCATATATCCTCTAACATATATTCATCAGAAATAATCCTTTATAATACACACGTTTCAAGGGGAGTTAATATCTATAGAACATAACAACTAAGCTGTTTTAGCAGAACATCTCCAAACATTTCTTGGAACAGATTTGGAAAAAGGTCAGTGTGACATTGGAAGGGAGTGGACGCATAAAGCAGTAAACAACGTTACTGCATTATATACCAGAATATTGCATATGGTAGTTTATTCCACTAGTACTTAGTCTGTAGCTGAAGTTTCTTGGTTAGAGGTAGAAATTGTGCTGCTGTCCTGCGTGGGTTTCACAAATCACCAGCCATGTCACTCTATGAAGAGAAACAAACTATAGAAAAGGGGGAGGGGAGGACAGTTCAACAGTACCCTCTAAGCATAGTAATATGTTATTGTTTGTAACCCAATAAGTTATTTCCCCTTCTTAGTTCAACTCACACTTATTAACGGCTTCTGCTGCCTCTCAGAATTTTCACTTACACCGGCTGGTGACACCTTCAGATAGTCTCCACACTCTTTGGAATGTATATTTGTTGTTTCTGCAGTGCTAGTCCACACCTATACAAAATATATGCAGGCTAACACTCCTACAAGGAGTGTAAGGAACTTTTTATTGGTGTGAACACAATAATCAAAAACAATATTGTGAGTGAGGGATCAACCCTTACATCTTATATAAGTGTGCAGGGTTAAAAAATGCCTTTATTGGGAAAACAATGAAAAATTGTTGTAATAATAATGATAATCAAAAATATATTAGTGTTTGATGTTGCCCTATAACTGGTACATGTGTGTGGGGGGGAAGAAATCCATATGGCTCTACAGACTGCCTTTCCCTACATGAGGTCGTTGCTACACTGCAGAATATAACGGTCCCAGTATCCATTTGTGTAATACAGAGGATTCCGGTTGGCTGGAGGGACCAACTCTGCAATGTGACATAATTGAGGAGTGCGGCTGTAAAGCCCATGACACACATTGGCAGACTGCACGGCTTAGGTGATGGTCTTGTAGAATACCGTATTTGATTTTACTTACCAGTAAATTCAAGAACCATGACAACCACTGATACATATATTATGTTGATTTTCTGTGGTTTTTAAAGGGGAACTATCACCCCAGATAAAGTCACCCCCAATAATTAGCCCTATAGTGATAAGCTTACCAATAGTGATATTAGTCATATTATTTGGGGTGATAGTTCCTCTTTATCTGTGCAGATGCATGCCTCATAGTAGCAAATGTTGTGGCAAGTTGGACAACAGAACACTTCTGGAACTTTACATTTGATATTCAACCCTTTGTGTGCCAGATAGTTAGCCAACACATGGCAATGAAATGCCTTGGATACTCTGGCATCAAAGGGTTAAATTAGCAAAACTAAACAAGGGCTTGTGAAATAAAA
Organism: Rhinophrynus dorsalis; assembly: GCA_037306005.1. Lineage (NCBI taxonomy): Eukaryota > Metazoa > Chordata > Amphibia > Anura > Rhinophrynidae > Rhinophrynus > Rhinophrynus dorsalis. Next base: position 165,894,393 of record CM074724.1, read on the forward strand.
AAGCAGATACTTATGGCTTAATTGTATATTAATATTAAAGCAAATCGGGCTGTTTTCTCTTGTTACTTTGAAGTAATTGGAGTTAACAGAAGAAACAACAAATTTGTTTTTTCTTTCCATATGGCTGACCAGACTGGGGCTGTGGTGATGGAAAGAGGGGGGCTGAGGGCCCTAATAGACTGAGAGTAATGGTTGTGGCTTTTTTAGCCATTTCATTTATTTTAACCTTATCCTGATGAAGGGATCTCATCCTGAAGCACGCTGATATTTTATTTTTATTTTTTCCTGTATTTTAGCATTCATTTTTTATATATGTCAACCACTGTTTTTACTTTATTCCATCAGCTGTATTAGCTTTTATGATATTCTGTAAATAATCTACTATGCGTGCATTTTTTCGTTGGTATTTGGTTAGACTATCATTAATATTCTCTATCCGTGCACCTAGTGCTTATTAAAGTGGACTATTTTAGGATCAACTATCCAAAACAGAATGCAACTATCAAGTTTATCGCAAGTGGCGTTCCATCACTCCGGAGGTGATATATTACTCTGAAAGAGACATCGCTTGAGAGAGGGAACAACAAAGGAGGTCTGTGGCACATTAATCTGCTCATCATCATCCTGCTGCCCTTGCAACTCAACAGCAGCAGGTATGACAGCAACAGCAAACTCGGCACTGTGTCACTGCTGCTGGTGGTGGTGATGTCCATACATATTTGTATCTCAGTCTCTCATTACTTCTTGCTTTGGGCTAAAAAGGTCATTAATGTCTCTTCTACCCCAGCTGCTCCATCATAACACTCATCATCACTACCACCAGTCCTTCCTTGCTGCTGCTCCTCTATTAGAATTTCACTTATTGCCAGTGATGACAAATGTAACAAAGGGTCCCCTACTGATACACTTGCCATCTCTTGAGGCAATGAAGCCAGGCTGGCAGCAGTCACAGCAAGCTGATCTGTGTTGATGGTATTACTGCTGCTAATCGTCAGTTCTTCCTTCCTCAGTATCATGTCCCAGTGTCCCAGGGGAATCACAGAGTCAGGGGGCTCCCTTGACTGCTAGTCTGGCTACTTGCCTTCACTTCCCCTTCCACCTCAGCAGGAGGATGTACAGTGGTCACTCCAGTCCCACCACCAGCTGCTTCACTGTCAACACCTTCACCATCACTCACTCACCTCCAACACATGTTTATAAAAAACAAAAATGTGATACTGGCACCAAGAGATCAATTAGAGTAAACTGTATATATAAAAAAATAATTAAAAAAACAGACACCAGTATCACTACTATCCTAAGACCTGTAGTGTAGCAGGTCAAAGATATGTAAACCAAAAGGAGAAAAGGAGAGCGCTATAATTTTCTGTATAAACATTTATTATAAAATCATACAAGTGAAGAGCACAACATTTAGCATAAATATTATATAAATCGAAAATATCCATTAGCGCTATTGTAACTGTCCACATATGGATAAGAAGTAGTCCAAACTCAAATGTGCAAATTGCAGACTTTAAAGATCTAATATAGTCCAGAGTAATCTCAAGCAAGATAACAATAATCTCCCGCTTTATGCAATAAGCCGTTTTTAACTTTGTAGCAGCAATAGTTCATCAATAATGTGGCAATATGTCAGATAGCCAACTTGTAACTAAGAAATAAGTTAATTGGATCACACAGATAGTAGTAGGCAGTAGTGGGCAGGCACGTAATAGCATATGGCTTTTACCTCTACCTTTCCGGTCTCAGAATTGATGTTCAAGGAGCGTATATCAAAGTGTGGTCTTACGCTGTATATCCAAGCAATCTTTATGCGGGCAAAAGTACTCTGTCCACTTGAAATCAGCTGTACCTCCAGTCCGTCTCCTTCTCTTTGTGTGTCCGACTCCGGCTGTGCAAAGTAGCAATAAATGAAAATCAGTAGAGATTTTTTCTCCTTATAGTATTGTGCTGGATAAAATAGATAGATGTATCCGGGCAACAAACTCTTACGCATTTCATACCATGTATGGTATTGTGTCTGTATTGGTTATGTGTCAAGATGTATGTATATCAATAAAGTTATTTTGAATGCTTTAATAAGATGAAGCTTTCCATTAAGTTGGTCATATATGATGACGTCATGTGGCTGCCAAACCAAATATTCCCATTCATTAAGTGCCTTCCCGATACTATCTGTGTGATCCAAAGAACTTATTTCTTAGTTACAAGTTGGCTATCTAACACACTGCCACATTATTGATGACCTATTGTTGCTACAAAGTTAAAAACGGGATATTGCACAAAGTGTTAGAGTATTGTTATCTTGCTTGATATTTCTCCGGAGTATATTAGATCTTTAAAGTCCGTTATTTGCACATTTGAGGTTGAACTACTTTTTATCCATATATGGACAGTTACAATATCGATATTGGATATTTTCGAACGATATAATATTTATGGTATATGTTGTGCTCTTCACTTGTATGATTTTATGTATATATATATATATATATATATATATATATATATATATATATATATATAAATGTATACTCAGCCTAGGCTGGATCGGGCGAGACAGCACTCAAGAAGTAGATGAAAAAAATTGTGTTTTATTTCATGCCGGTATCTAATTCACCAGGTCCTGTAAAGGACCGAAAACGTTTGGTGAATTAGATACCGGCATGAAATAAAACACAATTTTTTTCATCTACTTCTTGAGTGCTGTCTCGCCCGATCCAGCCTAGGCTGAGTATACATTTATACATATTATATGGGACGTGCACCAGTTTAATTTGCTGCAATCACTTGTTTAATAAGAGTGCTTCTGCCAACCTTTATTGCTTATATATATATATATATATATATATATATATATATATCAGAACCAGAGGTAAGATTACTGCCTGTCACATGATGCTGTAAACTAGTAGTGTTGCCCACTGCTGTTGGTGGGAGGGAAACCAGTTGAGTAGCCACAGTCATATAGTCTGTTGTCAGGTGGATTTTCTTTCCGTACAAGCTCTTCAGCCCTTTGCCCACCATACTAATCACCTGCTTGTAAAATTCTAGCACAGTCATCATGGAAAAATAACTTCAGCTTAGGATATGTCAGAGAGGATGACATGACATCGGTTCTCTAAATCCTTGTTTTTCTACAAAGACTATGGCAGCATGTTCACTGCCAACATCTTGGCAAACTTGAGTATTTTGGGATTGTTTTTGTGAAGCTTTTGACTTCTTCCCAAGAACTAGGTAATTTTAGGTTGGCAATACATGGAAGAAGAACCCTGTAATAAGATAGCTTTAACAACATGACTAGAGAAGGTGGTAGAGGTGGAAGCAGCATGTGTGAACAGTCTATGATTTTTGCCATCTCCAACAGCAAACTCAGTCATCATCCTCCTCTGAAGCAGGAGCCATATGTGCTATTTGGAATGAACTAACTCTCTGACACATCAATAACTTCTATTATGTGCAAAAGAGCACCAGGGATGTTGATGGTGTGACTCCCAAACAGACCTGTGGTTGTGTTTCAGGTGGGATCTCATTGAGGAGGTGCCTAGGTGTGAGCCTGCTTTCCCTTTGCTCATGTGCCTTTTGCACAGGCAGCAGAAAGTAACAAGCTTAGCCTTTGGATATTGAGTGAAGTATCTCCATACTCATTGAGTACATGGTTCCTGACGGGCTGTTACTACTACTGGGGATAGATGTAGTAATAGGAAAACCCTGCCCTCCCTCATCAACGAGGCCAGGGTTTTCTTCATACTGAACAAGGGAAGATTGGCCCTTGTCTGGTCCCAGGACCGTTATTCACGTTTATGGGGTGGTGGATTACTATCAGAAAAAGGGGCAGTAGGGATCACCTTCAACATATTATTACACTGTAACTAGCAGGTTTTGAAGTGTAGGAGCAATGTGCAGCAGTACTATTACTTATGCTCAAAGTTCTGAACTACATTTAATATGAAACACTATGATCCCTTTAAACCCTTAACGATCCTTGACAGTCATAGTACGTCATGGGTAAATCTGACTGAACGACCCATGACGTACTATGACCATCATGGAATTACGGGCTCCCCCTGTGACGGCACACCATTCGGGGAGTCGGAATCGAAATTAAAAAAAAAAAAAAAAAAAATGCTCTGTGGTCCTTTAGTGACCGCCAGGTGTCTGTGCAGACGGTCGTTAAGGGGTTAATAACCTATGTTGCTTACTCAACACTAGTAGTGTGTGTGGCTGAATGGGGTTTGGACTTGGAAGCAGTGACAATGCTGATGATGACTGACAGGATGACTGGCATATTTGCTTGTCCAGGGTCAGACTTTCCTATTGTATTCTCAAACAGTTTATAAACAGGCACAGTGCTCCTTTTCAGTGGTGAAAGATTGAGCCTTTCACCTACGTTTTTGGCCATGTCATTATCTCTTTCACTCTCAACTTATCTGTATCTGAAGAAGAAGAGGATGCTGGAGGGATATATTCTAGATTTACATCATCATCATCTTCAGTCATCATTAGGTCATAACATCACCTGCAGCTTCTTGCCCACTGCATTGATATTCCTCAAAGCTTTTTGAGGTCTCAAACAATTTCTTTTTATTTTTACAAAGTTTGCTATTACATTGAAGACATATACACATTCTTCCATTATGCCATCATCAACATTAGAATGTGTTTTGTTATTGTCTTAAGTGTTCTTACATGGTTTACTTATAATACTGGCACTGGTGGTAGAAATATTGGTGGGACCTTGACAAACTGGCAACTTCTTGGACTTAGGTTGATTTTCAAGTCCAAAATATTTTAAAGTTCTTGCATTTCTGACATTAGAGATGGTTAAGGAAATCGAAGGTTGAGTAGTTATTATCAGTACATTATCTGTAAACATCAAGCGTTTATGTTCTCTGGAATTACAAAAAATCCCAGTAATAGAGGGGTTCAGTCTAATATGTTGGGCATATTACATTACAAGGATAAATAACAAAGGCATCCTTGACACGTGTCATTGGTGATTTCAAACAAACTGGAGAGGTAACAATTGGCTTTAAGGCTTGCAGTTGGCATGTTGTATAAGGCAAATCCATTATGTATGAATTTAGGGCCAAATCCTAAAGTGTATAAGTTCTGGGACAAGAAGGACCAATTAAATTTGTTGAACGCCTTCTCAAAATCCATAGAGATAACAATGGTAGGAATTTTAGAATGAGTAGAAAGATGAAAGACGTTTAAGAGAATCTGTGTGTTGTCTCTTGCCTCTCCCCCAGGAGTAAACCTGCCTGATCAGGATGTATAAGGGTATACAGATATTTTTTAATTTGTTCTGCTAGACTTTTTGCAAAACTTTTTATGTCAACATTTAATAGTTATATAACTGGACTATAACTGGAACAAAGAAATTTGTCTTTTTCAGGTTTGGGAAGAACCGTTATTTATGCCTCCAATATATATGGATGGTTTGAAATTGCATCCTTAAAAGATCCAAAGGACTCCATTCCAAGAGGCGCAAGAAGGTGTTCTAATGTATAGTATGCCTTCACATTCCTAGATACGTCCAACAATGAGATAATAACAGCAAGATCTGCAAGGAAATTGCTTGGGTGCCGCAGCTGCCTGTGTTTTTCAAATTAAATCAGTCAGACATAATGTTGGGGTATTTGAGGGCAACCTCCTTTGTTCCCTTCTCACCCCCCCCCCCCCCCCGCCACTTACAACACAGAGATAATAACTGCAAATTCAGGAAGGAACTTGGACCATAGCTACCTGTTTTGCTTTTGAGCTGAAAACTTCCGCCCATTGCCATAAGATAGGAAAAAGGTCAAGGCCTGTTCTGGAATGTCAAAGAGGTTTTTTTTAGTTTCCTCTCTTTCTTGCTCATTACTTCAAGCAATCTGCATCTCTCTTTAAGTCTGTCTCTTACATGCCCTTGTTCTCTCTCTTGCTCTCTAACAGTCATTTGCTCTGTGTGTTTCCTTCAGGACTCCCAGTAGCACACAAAAGAGAGAGACGTCAGCTCCCATATATGACAGATATCGGTTATATTTTTTATGGTCCATGCCCCTCTTTTATGCTTCTAGGTGCTGAATGTTGATGTTATCACTCCCTCCCACTGGACAGTATAATAAAGGAGGGGACTGCTCAGTCTATATTATAGCGGCTTAGATGAATCATGTTAAGCAAGGTCCTGTCTTTTGAGATATTAGGCTTTTAGGCCTTCTCTCTGGTATTCTGGACTTAAATGAGCCATCAATTCCTGGTGATTTGCTTGTGGATCTGTTGTCATGACACCAGGATGCCAAACCCTGTACATTTTAGGAATGTATGTTCTTCCCACAAGGTAGTCCCAGAAGGCCACATACAATGTGTGACCACCAACCCTGTTCCACAGTCCCACTGGTAGTCCCAGAACTCCACATTCAATATGTGACTCACAGCCTTGTCCCACTGTCCACTGGTTGTGCCCAAACCCCAAATTTACTTTTTGACTCACAACCTGGTACTATTGTGCACTGGTAGGCCCAAAACTCCACACATACTCACTGACACTCCAGCCTTGTACCACCATCCCCACATAAACCATTTGACACCAAGCCTTGTAACAATGTCCTACTGGTAGTCCCAGAACCCAAAGCCATTTTTACACTGTGCCAATGGTAATCCCAGAATTCCACACAGACTGTCTGACTAGCCGCCTTCTAACAGTTAGTCCAAGAATTCCACAGTCTGTACCTTGTTGCTGGACAGAGAAAGGGGGAGAACTGTACATGGCAAGTGGGGCCAGCAGTGAATGCATGTTGGACGACGTTAACGGGAGGAGGAGGAATGTGGTAAACTGGAGGTGGGAAATCAGTGAATAGATAAGAAAAGAGAGCAATAAATAGGGGAGGGATGGAGTAAATGAACAAAGGAGGGAGGGGAGCAATGAACAGGGGAAGAAGGTGAGAATAAACAGGGGAGGAGAGAAATGCACAGGACGGGAGGGAGCAGTGAAAAGGTGATAGAAAGTAGAGTAGTGAATGTTGGTGGAGAGGAGGACAGGGAGAGTGGGAGTTAGCTGTAAATGGGAGGAAAAGAGAAGTGGTAAACAGGAGAGGCAGAAACCTGGTAAACAGAGGAAGGAGGGGAGCAATGAACAGGGGAGTGCAGAGAGCAAAGGAATTGTAAAAGAGGAGTGGGCAACATGAGGCTCTACAGTTGTTGCCAGACTACATGTACTATCATATGTAATTTCAGTGGGTTGTAGTATCACGGTGCCCGTGATTCCTGCGACATTTTGACATATTTACTTCCTGGTGCCTTTTCATTGTCTGCGCTGTATAGCCCCTCCTAGTGACAGCCTTTATATACCTTGGGCTGTCACTTAGGTTTGCCCTTTCATGGTGTATCCGTTGCCTAGCGCTAGTTCCGTTTACTACTACTTTGATACCAGTGTATGACCCGGACTGTTTGACTACTCTGCTTGCTTATCGTTCCTGCTCTGTGTACCGACCCGGATTGGCTGACGTTCCTGTTCCTGTGTTGACCCGGCCTGACTGACGTTCCTGCTCCGTGAACCGACTCGGCTTGTCTGGTGGACCCGCTCCGTGTACCGACCCGGTGTGATTGGAGATACTGCTGAGTGTACCGAATCGGCTTGGCTGGCATTCCTGCTCCGTGTACCGACCCCGCTGGGTTGAAGATCCTGCTCCAGTTCGGTTCCTGCTCGTTAGCCTCTCCACTTACGCTGTTGCCTAAGTCCAGTGGTCTTGCCTGAGCACCGGTGATCTGGTTTCCATAGTAGTCCAGTTCCCTATACGTTTGCACACTGTGCCCTGTGTGACCCTCCGGTGATTCCGATTAGCACCACGAATGCTCGGTCTGTCTTGTTATTACTGAGGTTGGGTACGTTTGGGCGGCTCAGGTTTCCGCCTCACTACTGGCAGGAGAGTACTTAACCCCTTCAGGGGTGGTGCTGGGCCTTTGTGTATAAGTCTGAAGTCTCAGTTGGGCGCATATTTCCTGCTGCACTTAACACTAATTCACGCTGTTTGTAGTCTCCGGTGGGCGTTACTCTGCAGCAGTCCTCCTTTGTTGCCTTGCCAGACCTGCACTGGCTTAACCCGTTGCATACGTGTCAGTCGCTGTTGTGACTCCCTGCGTAGAGTTACATCGGGCCTTCCTACTTGAGGTCAATCCAGTCATTGGCTTCACTTGCTTCTCGTGGTCATACTTACACTGTATCAACTGTGATTTGCCTGACCTGTGTCAGTACTGTAATTCTATTCTACATACTGGACCCATGTGGGTTAATCATACAATTGTAACCTGTCTTGTGTCAGCTTATCATATTACTGTATGCTGGACCCGTGAGGGTTACTATTATTCATTGTGTGTCAATAAAATTGTGTTTTTACCTAAACCTTCCATTTCTGAGTGTACTGAACCATAACATGTAGCTTGGCAAAAGCTGGAGTGCCTCACATTGCCCACCCCTGGACTTGGTGTAGAATCATGGATGTTGACAGCTTTGGATGCTCTCTACTGCACATATTCCGCCATTACATTATAGGTATACTTTTTTTGTTTTTATAATTTTATATGCTAATATCACCAGATATTTTCTAAAGATACAATTGAAAATCATGCAGTACTCGACAGGGCTCATCTTCCTGCAAATTTTGGTAACAATTACTTTGCTACTTCGAGTTCTCATAGTGCCAAATGGAATAAAACAGGATTTTAGTCTTACCCTTTGAGTGCCAGAGGGGTATGGAATGCATTGCAAAGCAAAGTATTCCATACCCCCTGGCACTCAAAGGGTTAAATCCTTTTCTCTTAGTCCATATAGCTTACAGGTACCATGGGGAGGTGACAGCTCCTCCCAGTAGGCTGGAACAATTCTTCAAAGAAGTGTGAAGCCTCCCTCTCCTCCATAGCAGGCTACCTAGCCACTCCCCTCTCCAGTTAGATTTGTGACACTAAACCTACTGAGCTAGATAGAAATAAGAAGAAGAGGAAAACTCCTGTGAGCACGGACTCAATAGGACTCCCACGTCCAGCCACAGAAACCAAGCACGTTCAATGGGTGGGAGACCTGTAAGCTCTATGGGTTAAGAGAAAAGGATTTAAAGTGGAACTACCACATATTAACAACTTTAGCTTCAATAACTCCGCATCTGGCGACTAGCTGCTTAGTAGTCGCCATAATTATTACCTTGTAAAGGAGAAATAGCCATTCTTCCCTGGCTGAAGGGCAGGACGCAATCTGGACATCTTGCCATAGTGACGTCCACGCGCCTGCTCTGTCAGTCCAAGCCGGCTGTAGGAGGCGTTGCTATGAGCCGTTCGGCTCCAGAAGGGACTGACAGAGAAGGCGTGCAGACGTCACTATGGCAAGATGTCCGCGATCCATTCTGCCTGTCAGCCTGGTGAAGAATGGCTATTTCTCCTTTACAAGGTAATAATTCTGACAACTAGCGCTACTAAGCAGCTAGTCGCCAGATGCGGAGTTATTGAAGCTAAAGTTGTTAACATGTGGTAGTTCCGCTTTAACCCTCTGAGTGCCAGAGGGGTACGCAACGCATTGCTTTGCAATGCGTTGCGTACCCCTCTGGCACTCAGAGGGTTAACAGGTAAGACTGAAATCTCTATCGTCCAATATAGCTTACAGGTACCATGGGGATGTACCAACATTAAGCTTCCAGGGTGGGAAAAACAAGAAGGAAAGGACCAAGCGCTGGTCCCCATGAAACCAGAGCTCCCATGGACTATCCAGGACATGGAATAGCCCAAACTAACAAAGTGTCAACGGACACTGAATAACTGTAACCCAGCACAAAAAAACAAGAGCCAACAGAGCTCAAAAGGAGAAAGAACTATAAGGCACAGGAAAGTAAAGTCCTAGACAGGCAAGACTGCCTCCAGGACTTTCCTGCCAAAGCTGGCTTCAACAGAAGCCAGGACCTCAACACGGTAGTGTTTGGCAAAAGTGTGCCCAGAGGACCAAATGGCTGCCTTGCACAACTGATCAGCAGAGGCCTGATTTTGTAGGCCCAGGAGGCCCCAACATACTTAGTGGAATGCGCTGTGATGCGAAAGAGAACAGGTTTCTTCCTGAGTTTGCACGCCTTGCGGATAGTGGACTGTCACCTTGGATGCCGCCTTACCTGCCCTAGGATCCACTGGGATGACGAACAGGGCATCAGTCTGATAAGTAGACTCAGTGTGGTGACCACAGAACTTGAGGGAATGCACAACATCCAACAAGTGAATATCCCTCTCCTTGTCAGATTTAGAGTCAGGAAAGAAGGAAGACACAACAATCTCCTGATTGATGTGAAACTCAGAGACCACCTTAGGAAGAAATTCCTGGGAGGTATGAAGAACAGCCTTATCCTTGTGGAACACCAGGAAAAGAGGATTTTAGTCTTACCTGTTAAATCCTTTTCTCTTAGTCTATACAGGTTACTGGTAACTCTGGGAGGCAATCCGCCCCTTAGCAGGCAGGAACAAATTCTCAAAGTGTATGCAGGGGGTGGAGCCTCCCTTCCCTCCTTGGCTGCAGCTAGTCAATCAGCTCCATAAAGATTTGAGACACTAAGATGACTAGATAGTAGAAGGGAAGAAGACTCCTGTGAGCATGACCCTGAAGGACCCCCACTGTCTGCCAGAGGAGAGCCAAACATGGTCTCTTGACAGGGTGGGAGACCAGTAACCTGTATGGACTAAGAGAAAGGGATTTAACAGGTAAGACTAAAATCCTCTTTTCTCTGTCGTCCATACAGATTACAGGTAACTCTGGTATGTCCAACCATCACTGATGTGGGAAGAAGGCAAGGACCAGGCGCAAGGCCTCCGAAGTCACCAGAACATATATGAACCATCAGATCAGAGATAGCCGAACAAGAACTGAAGTGTCAACGGACACAAAACAGGGGTAACGGCACCCCAGGAACGTTACACAGCACACTGAACTAGAACCAACAGGGTTCAACAGAGAAGGAAGCACTAAAAACCAATGAAAAATCCTATACAGGCAACACTGTCTCCAGGATTTTCCTCCCAAAGCTGGCATCAGCCGATGCCAACACATCCACACAGTAGTGCTTCGAAAAGGTATGCAGAGACAACCAGATGGCCGCCTTGGACAACTGACTAGCGGAGGCCTGATTCTTGTAGGCCCAGAAGGCCACAATAGATCGAGTAGAATGAGCCGTGACCCTGAAAGGGTGTCACGGTTTGTTAAGACTCACAGACGCAGAGTTAGGTAAAAACACAACTTTACTGAAAAGTTAAGGCAACCCCGTAGGGTATCATACACATACACACATATATCTTTATTAGACAGAAATACAATACTATCAATAGCAGTGTAGGCTCTACCGGCCTTGCCAATATAACAGGCAAGGCAGCCAGGGAATAGGAACTCATGAGGTGAGGCTCTACCGGCCTTGCCAATACCGAGTAAGGCAACCTGAGGAAACAGGACAGGTTCTACCGGCCTTACCATATACCGGGCAAGGCAGCCAATTGACAGGAGATGAACACCGGCTCTACCGACCTTGCCAATACCGGTAAGGCAACCCAAGGAAACAGTACATGTTCTACCAGCCTTACCATATACTAGGCAAGGCAGCCAATAGACAGGAGATAACGGCACCCACAAGCCTCAGTAACTGGAAGGTGGAAGGAGAGTCACTACAATGACACAGAGGTTAAGTCAGACTAAGTGGGCCGCAGGCAAATGACAGGCAAATCCCTCGGACCAGCGTATGGGAAGGCAGTAAGCCCAGCAATTGAGACAGCGGATGGATGTGGAGCAACCAGTGCCCTTACACATGGAAAGCCATAATTCGTAACAGCAATCAGTAGAATGGAGCGAACCAGTACCCAGTACGTGGAATGCTAGACAGTTACAATATAGCCACATGGCTCATGGAGCGAACCAGTACCCAGTACGTGGAACGCTAGACATATACAGTATAGCCAGATAGCTCATGGAGCGAACCAGTACACCGTACGTGGAACGCTAACAATGCAAGAGTACAGCCGGGTGGCTAGAGGAGAGAACCAGTACCCTGTACCTGGAACGCTAACAATGCAAGAGTACAGCCGGGTGGCTAGAGGAGCGAACCAGTACCCTGTACCTGGAACGCTAACAACCTGCAGTACAACCGGGTGGCTAGTGGAACGAACCAGTAGCCAGTACGAGGAACACTTAGTGATCCTGCAATACGGTCGGGTGGCTAAAGGAGCGAACCAGTACCCTGTACTTGGAAAGCAATGATCCTGCAATACAGCCGGGTGGCTAAAGGAGCAAACCAGTACCCTGAACATGGAACGCAACGATCCTTCAATACAGCCGGAACGCTATCAACCTGCAGTACAGCCGGGTGGCTAGAGGAGCGAACTAGTACCCTGTACGTGGAACGCTGACAACCTAAAGTACAGCCGGGTGGCTAGTGGGCGAACCAGTACCCTGTACGTGGAGCACTGACAACCTGTAGTACAGCCAGGTGGCTAGTGGAGCGAACCAGTACCCTGTACGTGGAACACTGACAACCTGTAGTACAGCCGGGTGCTAGTGGATAGTAAGAGGCATCTGGGCGGCTGTCAAGCAACCAGTACCCATGTACTGAATAACCGGCCAGATAGAAACGTCGCCAAGGCGACTCAGGAACGTCTGATGACTGTAGGCGAACTAGACAGGAACCAGCAGATGGAGGGAGGAACCAGCATACAGATGATCAACTGGAATCAGGAACCGCGGCGGCGACTGGCAGCAGGAAGCGATGGCTCGACCGGACCAGACGGAAGCAGGAACTACTAGTCAGGTAACACTGGAACAAGACGATACAGGTCGCAGGAACACAGCAGCGGCCCAAGATGCTCAGGAACAATGTGTAGACTCAAGCAGAATAGAGACAACACGAAAGGGCAACCAAAGGGTACCCAGGCTAGGTTTAAATAGGCAATACAGGGCGGGCTGAAAGCAGCCAGCCAATGGAGAGCCTCCTACTGGTGATAGACACAAAAGGAGAGCAATCACGGGCACCGTGATAAAGGGACAGGCTTCTTCCTCAACTCATAAGACTTGCGAATTGTGGACTTGATCCAAGAGGCGACAGTCACCTTAGATGCGGGTCTTCCTGCCCATGGACCCTCAGGAATGACGAACAGAGCTTCAGATTTCCTGATAGACTCAGTGTGATGCACATAAAACTTGAGACAACGCACCACGTCCAAAAAGTAGAGATCCCTCTCCTTGTCAGAGGTGGGGTCAGGGCAGAAAGAGGGCACCACAATCTCCTGATTGATGGGGAACTCAGAGACCACCTTCGGTAGAAACTCCTTGGAAGTGCGAAGCACCAACCTTGTCCTTGTGAAACACCAAATAAGGTGGTTTACAGGACAGAGCATGTAACTCCGCTACACAATCGCCAGAAGAAAAGCCATATTCAACGTCAACAGAGACAGAGGAATAGTAGCCAAAGACTCGAAGGGAGGGCGCTGAAGGACACCCAAAACCAAGTTAAGATCCCACAGAGGAGTGGGAGACTTGAAAACAGGATGAGTATGAGCAACACCCTGAAAGAATACCTTGACATCAGGAAGGATGGCAATGCGCCTCTGAAAGAAAATAGAGAGCAGAAGTCTGAATCTTAAGGGAACTCCAACTGAGACCCTTATCCACACATTCTGCAAAAATGCCAGGACTGTAGGTAGATCAAAGTCCTGAGCCAGGTCCCTGTCAGCACATCAAGACAGAAAGGTCGACCAGACACGATGGTAGATCTTGGAAGAAACAGGCTTGCGGGCACTAAGCATAGTAGCCACCACACCAGAAGAGAAGCCCTTCTCTTAAATATTGAGGATTCAACTTCCAAGCCATCAAAGCCAGGCAATGTACATCCTCCTTCCACAGGTAACCCTGCAGAAGAAGGTCCGGACGGTTGGGGAACCAAAAGGGCTCCGCCACTGACAGGTCCACAAACTCAAAAAACCAAGACTGGCGAGGCCAGTATGGAGCAATCAGAATGACTGGGCAACATTCCAGATGTAATTTCCGTAACTCTCTGTGCAACATGGGAAGGGGAGGAATGATGTAAGGCAGAGGAAAGGTCCAAGGAATGGACACTGCATCCACTGCTAGAGCGAGAGGGTCTCGCCACCGAGAGTAAAAACACTGGGACCTTCCTGTTGTATTGCGTCGCCATCAGGTCGACGTAAGGGGGACCCCATTGCTGAACAACTCCCATTTTCCGCTGTCCACTGTGTGTCGACTGAGGAAGTCCGCCATGACGTTGTCTATGTCTGGAATGTGCACTGCGGATATAGCTGGCACGTGATCATCTGCCCAGGACAAAATAGCCTTGACCTCTAACCAAGCATCGAGACTTCTTGTTCAGCCTTGCTTGTTGATGTAAGCCACGGCCATGGCATTGTCTTCTAGCTGAGAAGTCCAATGTCTCAGGGCATGAAATATCGCCCGAAGCTCCAGAATGTTGATTGGAAGGAGAGACTCCTCCGGAGACAACCAACCCTGAGCGCTAAAGCGGCCCAGGACCACACCCCAGCCAGAGAGACTGGAATCCATTGTCATCTTGGTCCAGAAGGTCACCAGAAAGGATTTGCTCTTCAGCAGGTTGGAAAGGTCAAGCCACCATGACAAGCTCAGCTCCACATGAAGAGGAAGGGAAACAAATGACTTCCGAAGATCCTGTTGACCCTTGGACACTTGGATCACGAACCTCTGGAGTTCCCTGGTGTGCACCATGGCAAACAGAACCGCTTCTATGGTGTAAATTAATTTCCCCACTAGACATGACAGCTTCTGGACTGGAACTGGATCCTGAGACAGAATCACTGAAACCCTGTGGCCGATCTGGTGAGCCACCTTGTCCGTTAGGAACACCATGTTCTTCTGAGTGTCAAGAGAAGGCCCAGGAAGACCAGACGCTGGGATGGGACAAGATCCAACTTATCCAAGTTAATGATCCACCCGTGATGGGTGAGAGCCTGAATGCAGTTCTGAACTTGCTGATGAAGGAGGTCCGCAGAGGGGGGCTTTCAGAAGCAAGTCGTCCATGTATGGAGAACCCTGATGCTGTTCCGGTAGAGGACAGATATCAAGGTGCCCAGGACACGGTTGAAATCCTGAGGAGCCGTCGTCAGACCAAATGGAAGGGCTGAGAACTGTAAACGTCCCCTGTCGCTGGCAAACCGGAGGTAATACCGGCTCTCTGGATGAATGGCAATGTGCAAATACGCGTCTGGCAGATCAAGTGAAGCGAGGAATTCCCCTGGGGACATGGCAGCAATCACTGTGAGCAGAGACTCCTGGCGATAATGAGTCCAGGTCACAAAGGAATTGAGGTCCTTTAAGTCTAAAATAGGGCAACAGCCTCCATCCTTTTTGGCAACTACAAAGAGGTTTGAGTAGAACCCTGAACCCCTGTGCTGGAAAGGCACTGGCTCTAGAACATCCTTGTCCAGAAGAGCCTGAACAGTGCTGTTGAATAGACAGCGTTTCTCTGTATCCTTAGGAGTATGAGTAGGACGAAAGGGAAAGGGAGGAAGACAAATTAAAGGGATTTTGTACCCTTCCTTCATCACCTGTAAAACCCATGGGTCCATCACAGAATCCTCCCAAACGCTGTGACAGTGTCACAGACAACCAACCACAGCGGACTGCGGACCCGGGTTTGGCAAGTCATCCGAAGAAGTCTTGGAAGCCTTGGGCTTGGAGGAGACCTTGGGCTTCCACTGCTGTTTGGTCTTGGAGGAGGTACGCGGAACTGAGGGAACAGTTTGGTTCGACGAACATGTCTCATTGTGGAAGGAATGAAAAAGCCAGTTACACTTAAGAGGCAACTTCTTCTTAGGAACCTAGGGTAGAAGTGTACTCTTACCCCCAGTGGCTTCACTGATCAGATCCTTAAGATCTGGCCCAAACAAGGAGGTACAAAATGGCTGCCGCCACGGGAGCCAGTCAGAAACAAGGGCGTGAAGCAGGTGCTCATGGGAAATGTAGTTTTCCCAAAAAGTACCCTACAACAGTGTCCGGAGCCCCCTGATTCCCCCAACACACTAGAAACATCAACCGGATGATAGAGCAAGGGTAGACAAGTAAAATGAGTCATCTCTGAAGTCGCTAGGTTAAACAGTTGCAGAGATACGTTCCAAACAGTCTAGTTCCATAGAAGTGAGTGGAGCAATGGCATCTATGCGGTAAAGCGCGGCTTAAAAGCGCAGTACTCAATTTCCACAAATAACAAAGAAAAACATAAAAATGTGTAAATCATCAACAGAACATGTGAGGATACCCAGAAAACACTAATCCAGTAGGAAAAGTGCCATAAAACCCCCCAATAAAGTGCCAAACCAGCAGTTAAAGGGTTAAGTTACCACATAAACCTGCTCCAAACACCCAAACAGACATACCCAGTGAGTGCAGAAGTGTGCAATAAGAACTCCATAAATTCACCCCTGTGCGGAGGGGCACTGTGGAACAAGTGGAACTACAGCACTCAAAGGGTAGCTCACCTTTCCTGCAGATCTTCTGTCTTCAGATTACCTTGGAGCAAGAAGTACCTCAGTGGGTAATTCCTGGGGAAGCACTTGAAATCAAGATTTTCCCCCTCTGGGCTTAAGGTCCACAAAAAAGCACCTGGATACTGAGCTAGCCACATCTAAGGGCATTTGTCAGTCATGGTAATCCGCCTAATGGTGGTATTCCATATCTAACAGAAAAATAAAAAAGATTCTAAAACTATAGCAGAACTGTTCTCAGCCTGGTGTTGTCTTCACTGAGGAACAAATCCTTCTGGAGCTGACTGGCTAGCTGCAGCCAAGGAGGGAAGGGAGGCTCCACCCCCTGCATACACTGAGAATTTGTTCCCGCCTACTAAGGGGCGGATCACCTCCCAGAGTTACCAGTAACCTGTATTGGATGACAGAGAAAGGTGGTTTGCATGGCAAAGCCTTCAACTCAGCAACTCTGTGGACAGAGTCTACTGACAAAATAAAAGCCATGTTTCACATCAAAATACATAAAAGAATGGTAGCCAAGAACTCAAAAGGAGGCTGCTGCAAAACTCACAAAACAAGATTAAGGCCCCACTGAGGGGTGGGAGCCTTATAAGCAGGGAAAGCACAAGTGATGTCCTGAAAGAAGACCTTGACATCAGGTAAAATGGCAAAGCGTCTCTGACAAAAGACAGAGAGAGACGAGATCTGAACCTTCAAGGAACTAAGGCTAAGGTCTTTGTTCACTCCGTCCTGTAAAAAGGACAGGATAGATGGAAGATCAAGTTCCTGTGAGGACAGATCCAAGTCCACACACCAAGCATGGAAGATAGACCAAACCCTATGATAGTCTTTGGAAGAAACCGGTTTTCTAGCCTGAATCATGGTGGAAACCACTTCAGAAGAGTAGCCCTTGCTCCTCAGGATAGAGGCCTCAATAGCCATGCCGTCATAGCCAGATGGTCCACATCCTCCTTCCACAGGTACCCCTGAAGAAGGAGATCTGGTCTGCGTGGCAGAGGAAACAGAACTTGAACAGACAAGGCTAGTAGTTCCAGAAACCAAGGCTGTCTGGGCCAATAAGGGGAGATCTGGATGACTGACGTCCTGTCCATCCAAATCTTCTGTAGCACCCTGGGCAGTAAAGGAAGTGGAGGAAAGATGTAGGCTAGACAAAATCTTTGCGGAATCGACAAAGCGTCCACTGCAAAGGCTAGAGTATCCCTCCAACGTGAGCAGAACATCTTCACTTTCTGGTTGTCGCTTGTGGCCATCAGGTCTAAGCAAGGAAGACCCCACATCTGCACCAGAAGCTTGAACACTGGGACACTGTGTGTCAACTGAGGAAGTCTGCGAGGATGTTTTCTACACCTGGGATGTGCATGGCGGAGATAGCAGGCACATTGTCTTCTGCCCAAGTTAAAATAGTTTTGACCTCAAAGCAAGCTGCGGGCTTCTTGTGCCTCCTTGCTTGTTGATGTAAGCCACTGTCATGGCATTGGAGGACTGGACTGGGACCGGACACCCCATCAGATGAGAGGACCAATACCTCATATCATGGGAAATCGCCCTGAGCTCCAAGTTGTTGATGGGTAGAAATGTCTCCTCTGGTGACCAACAACCCTGAACACTCAGGTGACCTAAGACAGCGCACCAGACTAGTAAGCTGGCATCCGTCGTCACAATGGTCTAGTATGGAATAACAAAGGGCCTCCCTTTCCCCAAATTGGAGAGGTCCAACCACCAGTGGATGGGCTTTGTCACTTCTGCAGGAAGGGAGACAGAATGATCCAGAAGATCCAAGGTCCCCTTGCAAATATGGACCACAAACCTCTGAAGCTCTCTAGCATGGGCCATGGCAAATGGCACTGTCTCCATGGTGGATATCATCTTCTCCACCAGATAGGAGAATTTCCTCACCGGAACCGATGTCCACAACAGGGCAGAATTCACCTTGGAGGTGAGATGTTTAAGCAAATCCTCCATCAGCTAAACCATACTCTGCAGAGCAGATTTGTCCATGTTCAGGATCCAACCATGTTGTAGGAGGATCTGAGCACATTCCTGAACCTGGAGGCCCAGAAGATCCCTGAAGGGGTCTTGAGGATAATGTCGTCCATGAAAGGCATCACCTGAATCCCCTTGGTGTGCAGGAAGGCAATCAGTGCACCCAAAACTCTGCTGAACACCAGAAGAGCTGTTGTGAGCCCGAAGGGGAGAGCAATGAACTGGAAATGTCCCATTTCACAGGCAAACCGGAGGTACTGCTGACTGTCTGGGTGGACAGGAATGTGCAGGTATGCATCCTGAAGATCCAAGGATGCCAGAAATTCCCCTCGCTACAATGACAGAATGCAAGGACTTCATCTTGTAGTGGGTCTTGACCACAAATTGTTGAGAGCCTTGAGGTCCATGATAGGGAGGCAGCCAGCATCCTTCTTGGGGATGACAAAGAGATTGGAGTAAAAGCCTGAACCTCCCTCCTGTTGTGGAACTGGTGCAAGAACCCACTTGTCCAAGAGGGACTGGACCACCCCACTGAAAATCCTAAGCTTTTCTTGTCCCTGAGCGGAGCTAGAAGGGAAGAATCTGAAGGGGGGACAGGGATTTGATGGGAATCTTGTAACCTTCAGAAACCACCTGTAATACCCACTGATCCACAACAGAACCTGTCCAAACTCTCAAAAAAGTGATGCAGGTGACCCCCTACTGGTCACGGACCAGGGTTCTGCGAGTCATGCCGAAAAAGGTTTGGTGGGTTTGATGGAGATGTGTTTAGACCTCCACTGCTGCTTGGGTTTGGGGTGGAAAGCGGGGCCTGAGGCACCATCGGGTTCGCCCTAAACGTTTTGCCTTGTTTGGGATGAAAGATGATGTCTCTTCACCTGAGGGTTACATTTGGGAACCTGAGGCAACAATGTGCTCTTGCCCCCAGTGGCCTCACTGATAAGGTTCTTCTTCAATTCAGGGCCAAAATGAGAGGAACCCTGAAAGGGAAGAGAAATCAGTGATTTCTTAGAGATCAAGTCCTCAGATCAGATCTTCAGCCACAGCATATGCCTAGAAGTCACAGAAAAAGCAGACGCCTTAGCTTCAAGCCAATGGGACTCAAAGAGAGCATAATAAACATAGTGCTGAGCCTCAGAAACGTTGGCTAAAAGGAATAAAAGGTCAGCCTTAGGTGAATCTTTGTGGACCATGAGATGTTCAGTCCAAACAGCAATGGCCCTATTGACCCATGCAGAAGCCAAGGTGGGTCTCATGGACGTACCAACGGTAGTGAAATTAGCCTTCAAAACAGCTTCAGGTTTTCTGTCAGTCAAGTCCTTAAGAGCTGAATCATCCACAACTGCCAAGGCAGTGGACTTAGAAAGCCAGGAAATGGGAGAATCAACCTGAGGAGGAATAGCCCATTGAGCCAAGACAGCTTCAGAAAAGGAATACAAATTAGAAAATTTCTTAGACAGAGCTAGACGCTTGTCAGGAGTCTTCTACTCATCCAGAATAATCTGATCCAGAGTGGGATTAGGCTGAAAAACAGTACAGAAAAAAAGATGTCAGAAGTAACCAGAGACTCTACTGGAGTAGAGGGAATGTTTAAACTGGTTAAAACCGCCTTAATAGACATTCAGTCGAGGGTTCAGGGTCAGCCTCAAAGGAATCACCATTAAACTGTGAAGAATACTCTTCAGAACACACACCATCCTCAGAATCCTCATCGCAATCCACTAAAGAGGAATCAGATAGATCAGGAATACCAGGGGACTTAGGGGCCACAAACCTGAAGGAAATGGGGTGGTCTCCATGACTGAAGAACCCCCTGAAGAGAAATAGGAAACTGTGCCATAGAAGACTTTAAGTCCTTGACCCAAGGTGGCTCTTGATCATGGCTGGAAGACCCAGTGCCCCTTGTCTTAGTGGGGCATTCTACAGGAGTAAAAGTGTCAATACAGTAAAGGTAGACCAATATACTGACACCCAGATTAAAGATTTCACCCCAGAAAGCCTAAAATACATTTATCTGGCAAGCGAAGGGTTAAAATGAAGAGAAGAGCTGAGGATACCAAGCCCTGCATGTGATACTCACACAGCGAGAAAATAAAATGGCGACCGCACAGGGAGCCAATCAGAAAACGGGCCACGAAGTGGGAGTTTATGGGAAATGTAGTTTTCCCACTACAGAATACCAAAAGCAGAACCGAAGCCCCCCAAAGCCCCCCAGACACTGAGAATGTCCGCTGGATTGCTAGGAAAGAAAAGACAAGAAGATTGAGCCATCTCTCAACTCGGTACATCGAACGGTTGCAGAGATATGTCCCAAAACGTCTGTCTCCATACAGATCAATGGAGCACTGCGGTTATGTTGTAAAGTGTGCCCTTAACCCCTTAAGGACCGGACGTTATGGGACATTTCCGTCCCATAACGACCGCATAGGGGCACTTTGAGGCGCCGGTACACGTGACCTGTCACGTGTATCGGCGCGTCACTATGGGGCTTGAAACAGATCGCTCCGATCTTGGAGCGGTCTATTTCATGCCCTATTTTTACTTACAGCGCTACCGGTAGAGCGCTGTAAGTAAAAAGTACGTGACGTACCAGGACCGTCAAGGGTCTTTCAAGCAAGTTTACCCTTGACGGTCCTGGTACGTCAAGGGTCCCTAAGGGGTTAAAGGCGTGGAATTCAAAATTAACGTGTAAAATAAAAAGTGTCTAGAACGTGGAGAAACACACATACACCACTAATAAACAATAAAAAGTGAGTGAAAAGTCCCCCACAACTGACCAAGGCTGGCATAGAAAAGTTAATTACCACAAAACAACATAAAATACTCCAAAGTTCAACAGAACAGGAATTAATAATACCCAACATGAGTGCATTAGTTACAATGAACTCCAAGAAAGTCCTTGTGCAGAACGGAACTGTAGGGCAAGTGGACCATGGCACTCAACGGGTTGCTCACCTTTTTTGAAGGTCTTCTTTCTTCAGATTACCATTGTAAGGAAGAAGCCTCAGAGAGACTCCCTCTGGAGAGAGAGACATGGGTTGCATGATTCTCTCCCAGGGCTGGGAAGGTCCACAAACAGCACCTGTTAACTGTGGAAGTCAGAAATGGTAATCCACCTAATGGGGAAATTTTGACACACCATATCTAAAGAAAATAATAAAATATCTAAAAACTAAGCAGAACTGTTAACAGCCTTTCAACCAGAACGAGGAAGAAATCTTAACTGGAGAGGGGAGTGGCTAGGCAGCCTGCTATGGAGGAGAGGAAGACTCCATCCCTGCACTTCTTTGAAGAATTGTTCCAGACTACTGGGAGGAGCTGTTGCCTCCCCATGGTACATGTAACCTATATTGGATGACAGAGAAAATCGGATTTTAGTCTTACCTGTTAAAGGGATAGTAATACTTTGTTTTATCTTTATTTTATTTTGTAGGCATTAAAAAAACATGAAGAACGATATGTCTCATCTCTCAAACCTTTATGGTTTGAGAGATATTCACAAGCAAAGTTTCCCCTCCCGCCCCTTTTACCTAGTGTAAGCCATCTCTTCTCAGATGTGGAATGCAGTCCATAGACCAGACAGATAACAGAAAGGGACAATCTTCTTCTTATGAGAACAATGAAAGTCCTGCCCCCCTTCACAAGTTTTTCAGGTTTTTCCCTTATCCTAATTGAAGATTGTCCTTCTCTGCAGTTTACCTGGGCACTACCTTCTGATCTGGCTGAGCAGTGTTACATCAGTAAAAGGGACGGGAGGGGGATACTTTGTCATTGAATTACTCTTGAACTACGACTCTGAAGAGTGTTATTTCAATTCTGTCAAAGTCCAAATACTATGATGATTAATTAGAGCTGCTTTTATTATGAAACATTACTATCCTTTTAAATCCTTTTCTCTTAGTCCATACAGGTTACTGGTAACTTTGGGTAGGCAGTCCACCCCTTTAAGTAGGCAGGAACAATTCTGAGAAGTGAGTGCAGGGGTGGAGCCTACCCTCTAACCCTCTAATTTTGCTTGTGAATATCTTTTAAACCATAAAGGTTTGAGAGATAAGACTTATATCGTTCTTCATGTTTTTTTAATGCCTACAAAATAAAATAAAGTTAAAACGAAGTATTACTATCCCTTTAAAGACAGAGTGGGATAGTTCTAGAAGTAGGGAGAGAGGTATGGAGTTCCATAGGTAAGGAACAGAAAGTAAAATAGGATTTTAGTATTAACTGTTAAATCCTTTTCTCTTAGTCCATACAGGTTACTGGTAACTTTGGGCAGGTGCTCTGTCCCTTTAAGTAGGCAGGAACAATTCTGAGAAGTGAGTGCAGGGGTGGAGCCTACCCTCTAACCCTAGCTGCAGCTTCCTGTTAGCTTCAGTAGGTTTTGGAATAAACTACAACAAGTAGTCTGCGAGGAAACAGAAGACTTCTGTGAGCATAAACCCAAAAGTGGTCCCCCACGTTCTGTCGCATGAGAGCTAAGCAAGGTCCCTTGACAGGGTGGGAGACGAGTAACGTGTATGGACTAAGAGAAAAGGATTTAACAGGTAAGACTAAAACCCTATTTTCTCTGTTGTCCAGTACAGGTTACTGGTAACTTTGGGATGTCCAACCATTAAGTTCCCCAGGGCAGGAAGAAGGGCAAGGACCAGGTGCAGGCCCCCAAAGTCACCAGAGCACCAGTCAATCTGCAGATCATGAATAGCTCAACACTAACCGCAAGGTGTCAATGGACACTGAACAGGGGTCAAACAAACCCCATTAACTGTAGCACAGCACACTGAACTAGAGCCAACAGGGCTCAAAAGTGAAAGAGTACTGAGAGACTAAAGAGATCCTAGACAGGCAAGGCTGCCTCCAGGATCTTCCTCCCAAAACTGGCATCAGCCGATGCCAGCAAATCCACACAATAGTGTTTCGAAAAAGTATGACAGTCGACCAAGTGGCCACCTTGCACAGCTGATCATCTGAGGCCCGGTTCTTGTAGGCCCAAGAAGCCCCAACAGACCTCGCAGAATGAGCCGTGACCCTGAAGGGAACAGGCTTCTTCCGAAGTTCGTAAGTCTTACAAATCGTGGAATTGATCAAAGAAGCGATGGTAACCTTGGAAGCAGGCTTCCCTGCCCTAGGACCCACAGGAATGATAAAAAGAGTGTCAGGCTGCCTCAAGGACTCAGTGCGATGCACATAGAACTTGAGACAACGCACAACATCCAACAGATGGAGACCCCTGTCTTTGTCAGAAGTAGGGTTAGGACAGAAGGAAGGGACCACAATCTCCTGATTAATGTGGAACTCAGACACCACCTTCAGGAGAAACTCTTGTGAGGCATGAAGCACTGCCTTGTCCTTGAGAAAGACCAAAAAGAGTGATCTGCAAGACAGGGCATGCACCTCGGCAACTCAGTGAACAGAAACAATTGCCAGGAGAAAGCCCATCTTCCACGTCAGCATGCGTAGAGGAATGGTAGCCAAAGACTCGAAAGGAGGATGCTGAAGTACTCCCAAGACCAGGTTAAGATCCCACTGAGGAGCAGGGGACTTAAACACCAGATGGGTATGAGCAACACCCTGGAAGAAAGCCTTGACATCAGGAATGATAGCAAGACGCCTCTAAAAGAAGACAGAGAGCGCAGAAGTCTGAACCTTACAAGACCTCAGACCGAGAACCTTATCCACACCATCCTTGATGAAGGAAAGAACTGTAGAAAGGTCAAAATCCTGAGACAGGTCTTTGTCGGCACACCAAGACAGAAAAGTAGACCAAACTCGATGGTAGGCCTTAGAGGAAACAGGCTTACGGGAACTAAGCAAAGTAGCTACCACGCCAGAAGAATATCCTTTCTTCTCCAAAACGGAGGATTCAATCTCCATGACGTCAAAGCCAGATGATGAAAGTCTTCCTTCCAAAGGTAACCCTGTAGAAGAAGGTCCGGACGGGGGAAGTCTAAGAGGTTCTGCCACTGAGAGGTCCAGAAGCTCCAGAAGCCAAGCATGTCGGGGCCAGTACGGAGCAATCAGAATGACTGGGCAAAGCTCCAGTCTCAGCTTCCAAAGTACTCTGTTCAACAGGGGAACAGGAGGAAAGATGTATGCCAGAGGAAACGTCCATGGGATCGACAAGACATCCACTGTCAGGGCCAGGGGATCCGCCCAGCAAGAGCAGAACATTGGCACCTTCCTGTTGTGCCTGGTTGCCATCAGGTTGATGTAAGGAAAACCCCACTACTGGATGATGAGGTTGAACATCTCTGGATGCAGCTCCCACTCTCCGCTATCCACCGTGAGTCGACTGAGGAAGTCTGCCAGAACATTGTCTACGCCAGGAATATGAAATACGGGAATGGCAGGGACATGCTCTTCTGCCCATGATAAAATAGCCTTGACCTCTAGTGAAACTGCGAGACTTCTTGTGCCGCCTTGCTTGTTGATGTAGGCTACCGCTGTGGCCTTGTCCGAATGTACCCTGACCAGGCAATCCTCCAGTTGCTGTGTCCAGTGATGTAGGGCATGAAATATCACCCGAAGCTCCAAGACATTGATAGGAAGGAGAGATTCCTCCTGAGACCCCCCGCCCTGAACACTCAAGTGCCCCAGCACCGCTCCCCATCCGGAGAGGCTGGCATCCGTCGTCACTGTGGTCCAGAAGGGCACCAGGAAGGGTCTGCCTTCAGGAGACTGTTCAGGTTGAGCCACCACGAGAGGCTCTACTCCACTTGAAGAGGGAGAGATAGGGATCTTTACAGGAAATCTGGAAGGCCCCCTGCATGCCAGGATTAGAAACCTCTGAAGTTCCCTGGTGTGAGCCATGGCAAACGGAACTGCTTCTATGGTGGAAATGAACTTTCCCACCAAGGATGAGAACTTCTTGGCTCGACCCGGATCCCGAGACAGGATAGCCTGGACCTTCAGAGCTATCTGATGAGCCACTTCATCCGTGAGAAATACCATCCCTCTCTGAGTGTCGAAGAGGAGGCCCAGAAAGACCATCCTCTGGGAAGGAACAAGATGTGACTTGTCCAAGCTGATGATCCACCCGTGATGGGAGAGAGCATGAATGCAGTCCTGCACCTGCTGGTGAAGGAGTTCCAGAGGAGATACCTTCAGAAGGAGGTCGTCCATGTACGGAGTCACCCTGATGCTGTTCCAATATAGGGCGGATATCAATGCTCTGTTGAAGACTTGAGAAGCCTTGGTCAGGTCAAAGGGGAGGGCAGAAAACTGGAAATGTATCACTGTGCCCGTTATTCACTATGCAACATTCCTACTTCCGGGTTTGTCTTGGCTGCCTCTTATTGGTTCTGGCTGGCTAGCCCCTCCCAGGGCTTGCATTTATATACGCCCTCCGGTCACTAGGCCGGTGCCCTTTCGTGGTGTTCCTGACCTGACGTTTGTATCTGTGTTCCAGTTCCATGTATGAATCTGTTTCATCTGACCTTGCTCCTGTATCTGCGCTCAGTGTACCGATCCAGGCCTTGGCTGACTACCGCTCTCTGTGTACCGATCCAGGCTTTGGCTGACTACCGCTCTCTGTGTACCGATCCAGGCTTAGGCTGACTACCGCTCTCTGTGTACCGGTCCAGGCTTTGGCTGACTACCGCTCTCTATGTACCGATCCAGGCTTTGACTGACTACCGCTCTCTGTGTACCAATTCTGGCTTTGGCTATTCAGCCTAGCATCCTATTGTCGCTAGTGCTTCCGTTGTCCCTGTTGTTCCCTACGCCTACCCTCTACGGTAGCTGCCAGTCGGTGTTTCTCTGTTGTCCCCGGTTGCGCTTACTCTCAGCCTGTGCCTCATTGCAGCCTCCGTTACGTGCTATACGGCCTGTGCCCTCCTGTCACTAGCGGTGTTACAACTTGTCAGTCTACTCCTAACTGTTGCCTCCGGTTGCGCTGCTCTCAGCCTGTGCCCTCCGGTCACTAGCGGTGTTACCACTTGTCAGTCTGCTCCTACTGTTGCCTCTGGTTGAGCTACTCCAAGCCTGTGTCTCATTGCAGCCTCCGTTAAGTGCTATACAGCCTGTGCCCTCCAGGTCACTAGCGGTACTACCTCCTGTCAGTCCGTATATGTTGCTATCTCCATTTGTGCTACTCCTAGGCTGCCTTATCCGGTTATAGGTAAGGCCGGTAGAGCCTCCTCTATTCCTTATTGACACCAGTTACTAGGCTGCCTTACTCGGTTATACGTAAGGCCGGTAGAGCCGCCTCTATTCATTACTGACTCAGCTACTCGGCTGCCTTACCCGGTTATAGATAAAGCCGGTAGAGCCTATTCACCTCCCTACACTGAGGTGCCTGCCTTGCAGTATAGTTCCTCCTAGGGCCTTTCCGGTTCTGTACTGCGGATGTTTCATTCCTATCTACATTCCAGTTACATTTGCATATTGTGTCTACTGTATTGCCCTGACCTGTGTCAGACCATATATCTGTCCTCTGTGTATAGTCTGGACCAGTGTAGGGTCTTGTTGTGCTTTATACTGTTTTAATAAAGCTTCATTGTTTTATCTTACCAAATTGTCTGAGTGTTCAGTAAAACCGTGACAAAATGCCCTCCGTCGCAGGCAAAGCGGAGATACTGCCGACTCTCTGAATGAATGGTGATGTGTAGATAGGCATCTTGAAGATCCAGAGAGGCCAGAAATTCCCCAGGGGACATGGCCGCAATCACCATTCGCAAGGACTCTTGACGATAATGAGACTTGACCACAATCTGGTTGAGATCCCTCAGATTCAGAATAGGACGACAACCTCCACTCTTCTTGGAGACCCCAAAGAGATTGACATAAAACCCTCAACCCTGTCTCTGGAGAAGGAACTGGTTCCAAGACCCCTTGTCCAGAAGGCCTTGGATAGCAGCCTCGAAAAGGCAATGCTTTTCTGCACCCAGCGGAGTGTGAGAAGAAAAGGTGCAAGGAGGAGGAAGAGAGGTAAAAGGAATCGTGTACCCTTCCGCCACCACCTGTAAAACCCATGGGTCTGCCACAGATTTTTCCCAGATGAAAAGGTAGTGGCTCAAGTGCCCCCCTCCCACCTGAGGATGGGGACCTGGATTCGGCGAGTCACTCCAAAGGAGGTTTGGAAGCCTTGGGCTTGGTGGAGGACTTACCCCAGTGGCCTCACTGATGAGATCCTTAAGATCCGGCCCAAATAGGGAAGAACCCTGAAAAGGCAAAGATAAAAGAGCCGTTTAAGATGTGGTATCAGCAGACCAGATCTTGAGCCAAAGAGCTCGCCTGGCAAGCACAGACTTAGTAGAAGTCCTAGCAATCATTTGGACTGAATCAAACAGAGCAGCAGAAACATAATGCTGTGCTTCAGCATTGTTAGCGACAAGTCTCAGCATTTCAAAGTAGAAGCTCCCTGTCACGGTTTGTTTAGACTCTCAGACAGAAGGTTTAGGTAAAAACATAACTTTATTGAAAAGTTAAGGCAATCCCATAGGGTTTTCATACACATACAAACAATACATATAAGCAAATGACCATAGAAATAGGTTCTACCGGCCTTGCCAATAATACCGGGCAAGGCAACCCAGGTGACTCAGACGAAATAGCAGTAGCAGGCTCTACCGGCCTTGCCAATACCGGGTAAGGCAACCGTAAGATGGTACGTACCGGTTCTACCGGCCTTACCAATACCGGGCAAGGCAGCCTGAGGGAATACTAGGAGTAGGATCTACCGGCCCTGCCAATACCGGGTAAGGCAACCAAGGATGGCAACGTGAATAGGTTCTACCGGCCTTACCAATACCGGGCAGAGCAGCCCAAGAGAGGAGACACTACAGACACCAACTGACTGTCAGAAGACTATGACAGTAGGATGGATATAATAGGGACTTGGTCAACTGATCTCACTCAAGCAGAAGTCTCATGTCAGAAAACTACAGGACTAACTGCTGTTAGGACTGGACACCAACTCGGGACCTCCAAGTACCTGACAGCAGTCAGGTAGTAAACCAGCGTCCTCACGCTGGGACCAACTGACAATAATGTGAGCCGCAAGGCTTAATGGAGTAAACCAGCGTCCGCACGCTGGGACCAACATCAGTAATGAACCACCAGACTAAATGCAATTGCATTATGGCTACAAATCTCCTTGTTTTTTTAAATTATCTTTGGTTCTAGTGATCTGATTTACTATGTCTAAAAACACATGTAGCACTCATCAGAGCCCTTCTTCCTGCCAATATTGGTGAGAATCCATAATCTAGTTAGGATGTAGGTCTAACTAAAGTTTCTCATAGCTCCAAATGGGATTCTTTTTTATAGGAAGAGATATTAAAATATATTTTTTGAGGAAACCAATGGGACATTTATGAGAGGTTTATAATTATAGTGGGAAGAATGATCACTTACAGTCCTCATGGCTGGCAGGAGCAAAACTAATTCTTCACTTGACACATAAATAGTGACATACCACGATAGCTGAGATATCTCCATCAACTCGAGGGGTTCACTTTACGGTTAAATTATACTACAACCATTTAAATACAGCAAGAGTTGAGCTTGATAGGTGGATGGATGGATTTTTATTATGCTCATAGTCTTTATTTATATAATCTGTAATATTAACCCTATTAGTACTTGTGGATTATGCAATGCATTGCACAGTGCACAGGAACTCATAGAGTTAATGACTGTACACATTTTGATAATGATGTGGCAAGTGAGGAAAACACCTACAACAGGTGGACAGAGAGTAACCCAGTACAGAAATTCAGAAACTGCACACTTGATAGAATAAACTGTACATTTACTAGAGCATATCGTACATTGTTTTAGAATGTGACCTAGAAGTGGAAAGACAACCGTGCTCATTTTCACTAAATAACAATATCCGTTTCTGTAAGACTGTACTGCGTATATGCTGGATCACAACTTTAATCTCAATGCTTAAAATCTCAGGAACAGAGGCACTAATTTATGCACTTTCATGAAAGTGAATATTACTCTATAAGATCTAACAGCATGTGAAATTTGATGTCAGTCTATTCAGCAAATTTGCTGTAGCCCTGAAGAAATTTTTGTGATGGCTTCAAAAGTTATAATGGGAAAAGTACAATTTTTTTCATAGCTTCATATACTTTTTTTCTACTTAAGTGATTTGCGCCAAATGTGCAAGGATTATAAGGAATTATGCTGACCTCTAAACTGAAAAAGCCACCTTTATTTGTCAAGGAAAAAAGGACAATGGCGGCATCGGTCATCAAACCAAGTGTAACATAGATTATCAACTCATCAACAGGGTGGCAGAGTTTCTGGTGCAGACCAATGGGGTGGATGGCCTTCAGGATACAAACAGCAAGCGAAAATCGCACTCTGAAAACACGCCACAAATTCTGATAAAATATCATATTTTATTAATGTTTCAACACACATACAGAGTGATGGAGAACAAGCTGACTCATGCGTTTCACACTATAAATCCTTAACCCCTTAAGATCCAGTGACGTATCAGGACCGTCACTGCTGCTCTTGCATAAAGGACTAGTGACAGTCCTGACAAGTCACATATTTTTTTACTCACAGCGCTCCAGTGGGAGTGCTATGAGTAATAGCGGAGACTGAAATTTACCACTCCAAGACCGGAGCAAGTCCTGGCACGTCATGGAATTCAGGCCTACCCGTGCGGCTGCACACCGCTCGGGGGGCCCTGAATCAGATCTAAAAAAAAAAAAAAAAAAAAGCCCACGGTCTTTAAGTGCCGGCCTTGCGTGTGCATTCCAGTCCTTAAGAGGTTAACAATATGACAGAATGCTACAAATGATTAAAAACAACTATATGTATACAATGTATATGAACAAATGGAATGCATAAATATATTTAAACAACCTGAAGGTGGTCACAGATCTCAAATATATTAAAGCAATTAAACTCTTCTAAAGTTTTATGCCACTGAAAAATCAGCGGCTAAGAGAGGTCACCAAAATTATTAAGTATATAACAAAACATCATATGCTTTGTTGAGACCTCTTGGTGCCCTACTTTCAGGTGTAAATATCCAAACTACTTCCCTTTGCGACAACCTCAGTGAGGTATCCCCTCCTCCAACAGCTCTTGAAATTCGCTCTATGCCTTTTCTTGAAAGACGATATATTAGAATTATGCTCTAAGCAAAAATGTTGTGCTATACCTTTTTATGTTGTTTACGTGCAATGTTGCTTAAATGTTTTCTAGTTCTCTCTCTTAAAGTGTGACTAGTCTTTCCAATATATTGCACATTGCAAACATTACAAGTAATCAAATTACATTCTTGCTAGCACAATTAATATATTTTTTCATGAGAAAACCTACTATCCTGTTGAACATATTGGCATGTGCCACATTTATTATTTCTACACCTATAAATACCAATAGTAGTTACCCAGCCTCTGTCTATGACCCAAAAACATACTTGAGAATTATCAGGTGGCAACAGTAGGGGCCTTTTAAGATCCAAAAAGGCAGGCATCACTTAAAGTGTTAGTAATGTCCAAAAAAAGTTTTTTTGCATTTAGAAGAGCTTAAAAAGCTGAGCTAAATGCAAAAAACCATATCTCTCAAACCGCTATGGTTTAAGAGATACAGGCGTTTAAAGTTAGCTGTTCCCTACTGACAGCTGTAAAGCTGTCAGCAGGAGATTTGTGTCGGTCGACACGGAGGCGCTTGAGAAGTGCAGAGATCTCTTTACTTACAAGGAATCCCTTCATTGGAATGGTCTAAAACGTGTGCTCTACTCTTGGATTCCTCATAGGCTAGGTCTTGAGGATGTGGATTACCATTTGAGAAATGACAGCCCTTATCCTTTTGAATTTTGTAGGCTTCTGTTGGATGTCATTGAGTATCTCCTGACATAACTATTTCCTGTTTGATGGAATTTACTATCTCCAGAGACATGGAACTTTGGTGGGGGCCAAATACTCCCCTGTTTAAGCCAACCTTTTTATGGGTTGGTTGGAGGAGCTCCACGTCTTTGGGGAGAGTAAACCATTCAGACAGGTCATTTTTCTTTTCAGGAGATACATTGATAGCATTCTTTTTATTTGGAAGGGAGATTTACACTCTATAGACTGGTTTTGAGATTCCATTGATCAAAATGATCTTAATTTGAAGTTCACTTTGATGTGTTATCCAATAAGGATTGTCTTTCTGGACATTGAACTTATATCTTCATCCAAGAATGGATTTGTTACCACCAAATCAGAAGCCCACTGCCACCAATTCTTTAATGAGGGCTGACAGTTGCCATATTGTCAGAGGGGTGGTAGTGGGGCAGTTCCTCAAGCTCAGGAGGAACTGCTCCAGTGACACACTCTTCTCTGAAGCCTGTAGGGAATTATGTTCTAGATTGATGGCAAAGGGTTATCCTCCATGGACGATTGATAGGGCAGAAAATATATGTAAGGATCAGTCCGGTGCTGAACTAAGTCAATTGTAAATCAGTTATGAAAATAGTTTTTATTACTCCTTACAGTATTGAGTTTAACTCCGTTAAGTGTATCATTCAGAATTGTTTACCAGTATTCAAGACTGATAGGGATTTGTATCCTGTGTTAAGTGATAGTTGCCTTTTTATATCTAAAAAGGCCTAGTACTCTTGACACCCAATTGTCTCCAAATATGTTTTTGGGTGATAGACAGAGGAACTATTTGTATGTATAGGTGTTTAAATAATAAATGTGACACATGCCAATATGTTCAACAGGATAGCAGGTTTTATTCAACAGTTAGCAATAAGAGTTTCATCATCAAACAATATATTAATTGTGCTAGCAAGAATGTAATTTATTTGATTACTTATGTTTGCAGCGTGCAATATATTGGGAAGACTAGTCACACTTTAAGAAGAGAACTAGAGAACATTTAAGCAACACTGAATGTAAGCAACATAAAACAGGTGTAGAACAACATTTTTGCTTAGAGCGTAATTCTAATATATAGTCTTTCAAAATACAAGTCATAGAGGGAATTTCATGAGCTGTAAGAGGAGGAGATTCCTCACTGAGGTTGTCACAAAGGGAAGTATTTTTGATATTTACACTTAAAAGTAGTGCACCAAGAGGTCTCAACAAAGCATATGATATTATATACTTGATTTTTCGGTGGCCTAAAATTTGAGGGGGGGTTTAATTGCTTTAATATATTTGAGATCTGTGACATCTGTCAGGTTATATGTTTATGCATTGCATTTGTTCTTCATATACATTGTATACATTTGGCTGTTTGTAATCATTTGTAGCATTCTGTCATATTGTTAAAATTCAATGTATGTGTCTTTTAGCAGCCACTTTGCATTGGTGATTTATTCAATACTATTAATATTATCTCCTTTGAAACACTGCCTTAATAGGAGGTTACATTGTGTTCATGATCAAGGTGGGTGAGTTTATCCAACTGGACTTGAATACAATCTGTCGTCACAACCACTAAATTGAAAAGCTAATCATGGATGCACTGCAGTTATGTCTATGATTAAGTACGTGAAGTGAGTGAGACAGCTTGTTCCCCGTCATCCGGTATCTGTATATCTGTTGAAACATGAATAAAATGTGATTGTCACAATAGAGGGTTTAAAGACTATACAAAAACCGCCAGGATTGGTAAAGGTGGCTGATTACTGATTGGCCAGTCCGAGTTAAAGGGCCGCGTTTAACTTAACATGGGGAAAAGTAGGCCCTTCTCGGATTGGTCGCCGGTTTAAGGGACTACAGGCGCTGAGGGAAATATGAAATATGTATTTCACTGCAATACTATCAACAACCACTAGGTGTCTCCCTGTGCAGCCCCATATTGTCGACAAACGCTTGTACACTGTGTGACTGGGCAGGTAGGCACCATCCTGATAGGCCAAGACCCTGGGTGCCGCAGTTAAAGATCCCACATAGACTTAACCTGGGGAAAAGTAGGCAAACTCGAGATTGGTCGACAGGTTTTCTTCTCAGAAGCCCTGATAGGATATCTGCTGATGTGACGTTCAAGGTCACGATTGGTCCCCGCAATGAGAGTTCAGGATTGGCCAGGGTTTGAAGCGGAATATTTAAACCCTGGCAAAAGATGCTTCCACCCGGGGGACCATTGTTCAGCATGTGTATTCCAGCCCTAGCCCTTTTGTTAGATTGTCTAGCCCATTGTGTAAGTTAATGTGATCAGGTCTGCTCTTTTGTATGATGTGGATTTAGATGTTGCCACCCATTGTGTGTTTTATACCGCCTTATGGGCTAATGTTATTACCGGCCGTTAAAAGAGCTGAGTTCATGTTCAATAAAGTGCGTGTTATCCTTCATCAAGTCTCGGCTGATGTTTGGAACCGAGGGGCCTGTCTTACTATCGGGGGAGATCCTGGAAGAGCGGGAATCGTTTAAATGGAGGTATCCAGCAGATACAAGGCTCTCCATTACAGTGATATTTTATCAGAAGTTGTGGTATGTCTTCAGAGTGCAATCCTCACTTATTGTTTTTACCTTTACTTGTCAAACCATTCATAATTGTCTGAAAATTGACAGTACTGATGTAACAGTCTTTATTAATCCATGTGAGTGTTGTAGTATTAAGTTAAGAATGCTTTAAATAAATCAGTGCATTATTAACTTTCTGTTATCTTACAACTGTATTGTTACTTAGATATGGATATGGTCAATAATACGACTCGTTGGACTAAATTCATCACCTGGCAATAACCCATATTTTATATAGCTCCCAACTTTGGTAGCATTGGTGAGAACATGTGATATAAAGGTTTTTATTTTTTACTGGTGTGTATTCTTGATGGAATCATCTGTGGTAGCTGCTGTGATAGCCAATGTAATACTATCTGTAAATTTACAACAAAGTAAAACTGTGTTATAGCAGATGTTAATTCTTATATTCATTATATAGAACATGGTCGTATGTGTGACACGACACTCAACAACAGGATATGATTAAGTCCATTTGCTCTGTATTGACCTTCAGTTAGCTATTCTCACAATTATCCTGAAATCAAAAAAACATAATGTTATGCTTTACCTTGTGGATTCTTTTGACAAGATACCAATGTAAGAAGTCACAAAATTCTGAAACTTCTTGTGCTGCTCCTCCCACCGATCCTCTACTGAAAAATAATTAGGTAGAGGAGCACCAAATAATATCTCACTGCGAAGAAGTGAGCTTCTCAGATTTTCAGTTGTCAGACCTTCATCCACATACCAGTAAAATTCAGGGTGGGTCATTGCCAATTTTAGAGAACCTGTGACAAAAATATTACATTTAATTTTGTATTGCTACAGGCTGTTACAGATGTTATAGATTTATATAACGGATATATAGGAAAATGTAATCTAAGGAAGATTGGAAAAGGCCATTTAAGGTAGAATTGTCATAGGAACCTTAACTAGGACATCACTTTATTTTTTTAACCTTACATGAAAATGAAACATGATTATCACGGTGCGACATTACTACTTCCTGTGTTAACCTTGCTGGGTTCTTATTGGCTGCTGGCGTATGTCCCGCCCAGTACTAGCCTTTTTAACCTCAGTCCTGTCATTCCGTGGGCACCCTTTCGTGGTGTTCCTGTACCCGGCATTTGTTCTGCTGTTGGTTTCCTGCTCCGTGTATGACCTGGTTTTGCCTGACCTCACCTCTGTCTCTGACTCCGTGACCGTTGCTGACTAGGACTGGATGACTACCCGCTTCATTGCTGACTAAGATAGGCTGACTATCGCTCTGTGTACCGACTCCGGTTGTGGCTGACTACCCGCTTGTTGCTGACTAGGACTGGCTGACTACCGATCTGTGTACAGACTCTGGCTGTGGCCGACTACCCGCTCCGGTTCTGACTAAGGTTTGGCTGACTCTGCTATTGCCTTATTATCTGTGGCAGACTACCTGACCTATTACTTATTGGTCCGGTTATTACCACTCCTTGCACCATCTCCGGCAGGGGCTGTCCTCGTTCCGTTGTTGCCTTTACCCTTCTGGTATCTGCCACTGTTGCGTTACTTGAGTCTGTCAGCGTTGCCTATATACCTGTCAGTATTGCGGCGCAGTCCCTGCTTGCGCTGCTTCCCTTGAGCCTGTTGTGCTGTCTCCGATACTCTAGTCCTCTGAGACTATACCTTGCCAGTGCCTGTCGTGTTGCCTCCAGTTACGCTATCTCCTGTCACTGTGCATCATCAGTGTGTGCATTTGTTGCCTATGGTTGCTCTCTTCCCCAGACACTAGTGCTCTACCAGTACCTGTATTCTGTTGCCTCCGGTTACTCTCTCCTTGAGACTAGTGCTCTACTAGCGCCTATATTTGTGGTCTCCGCTTGCGCTCACCTCCAGACACTAGTGCTCTACCGGTGCCTGTATTCTGTTGCCTCCGGTTACGCTACCCTTGAGACTAGTGTTCTACTAGCACCTGTATCTGTAGTCTCCGCTTGTGCTCACCTCCAGACAGTATTACTCTACCGATGCCTGTATTCTGTTGCCTCTGGTTTCGCTCCTCCTGAGACTAGTGCTCTACCTGGGCCTATACGCTGTTGCCTCCAGTTGCGTTCCATATGCCACTAGCGCTCTACCTGTGCCTGTTCTCTGTTGCCTCCGGGACTCTGCTCTCTGAGACTAGCACCTTGCACTAGCTCGGCTGCGTTGCCTCCTGCTACCCTAGCGTGCTAGGGATTCTGCCCTGCAGTTACCTTCAGCCTTGCCGGTCATATCATCTGAGGCTTGATACTGTTGAGGTTTGTTCCTGGTTCCTGACTCCTGTTCCAATCTACTTTATTATTGTTTTGCTTTGCATCCTGACCTGTGCCAGATCTGGAAGTATCACGATACTGTCTGAATCTGGGCCTGTGAAGGGTGACCTATGTCTTTATTTAATAAAGCTGATTTTACCTTACTAACTTGTCTGAGTGTTCTTACAAAACCGTGCCAATGATCCAATTAAACAATTTTATAACATTTTTTTTTAACATGATGCATACTAAATCCTGTGGAAAAAACACATGTTGAAGACTCTGCAGACCTTGTTGGTTTAAACTCAAGGGGTTAATGATATCATTATCTGTGGGAAAACCTACAGAGATTCTTCTGTATTACATACCAAAGCATCAGCCAAGTCTGCAGGTAGAGAAAGAGGAAAAAACCTCAGAATACAGAACAGGTTTACCAGAAATAAACTGGCACAACATAAACCTCAGGTGTCAATAGACACCAACACTACAAACCAAAGATCAGGGACCAACATGTTACTGGTCAAAAAGAATTAGTAAAGACCCTTACACAGGTAACATAGACTGAACGACCTTCCATCGAAAGCAGGCTTCACATGCAGCCAACACAAAGTAATGTTTGACAAAATAGTGAAGGGATGACCACATTGCAGCATTACACAAATGCTCAGCAGAGGACTGATTCTTAAAGGGCCAAGATATGCCCACCAACCTGGTAGAATGTGCCATAACCAGAAAAGGATCTGTCTTCTTACACAGTGCATGCACCTGGTGAAAGTGATTTCCTAAAACGCTTCATGCAATGAACACAGTACTTCAAGCATCTAACCACATCCAAGAGATGAAGATCCTGCTTCAGTCTATTAGATGAAGCAGGACAGAGAGAAGAAAAACAATTTCCAGTTCGGCCACCTGTAGAACAGAGATGATAGCTAACAGAAAGACAGTCTTGAGCATCAAGAGAAGCAGGGAAACTAAAGACAAAGGCTCAGGTGGTGCCTCCTGAAGCACTCCCATAACCAGATTAAAATTCCACAGAGGAATGGGATCCTGTCACGTAACTGGTGACCAACGAGAGGAGTAAGCAACAGTGCAGAGTTTGTATGGTCCGGAGGCTGGGGAGTGGAACTAGAGAACATAGCTCGGGCCTGGGGTCAGCTACAGGAACTCTCTTGCTGCAGCCGACCCTAGTTAAGCCAGCGCCATGTCCAGGATAAGAGACTTGTACACTGAAGAAGGACCAGACACTAGATCCCAGTATGCAGATAAAGGCACCAGTATTCCCAGTGGGGAATAGGAAGAAAGTGATGTGCCTAATACTCAACGGATATCTACCAGGATAAGGCGGAATCCATAGATGGAAAGGCAGATGGTGCCACAGAGGTATCTGTCAGCACACCTTGGTAAAGCATTAGGATAACACTGGGGGGCAACACTGAAAGTGAGAGTCCTGTGAAATCCCAAGTGTGGGAGACTAAGTATGGAAGGGGAGAGCGAGAACCAGTGTCAACAAAACCCCATCCCAAGCTGAAAAAACAGCTAGAAAACAGGCCTATGGACACCAAGAACCAGCAACCCCAGGGAACCAGAGGAGCAGAAGAGAGAGCAGAACCACAACCAACTCCCTACCCAGAAAGGAGCTACTCAAGGGGAATAACCAGGCTGAGGAGAATGGGGAAAAACCCACCAATGACTGGAAATAGAGGCCAAGGAGAAAAACCCCTAAGAGAGACCAAACTAGGAGGCAGGGATGTAGAAATGAACTATCCTCCGCAAGAAAAGGCAAAGCTAATCTCAGACCACCAGAACAACCCTCAAGGGGCTGCTGGAGAAGAGGCAGAAGGAATGCAACCAGCGGGGCAGGATCGCAACAAATGAGTGAGGTAAGGCAACAGAGACTTAAAGCAGAAGGCCACTGGAGCGAGACCAAGTTGCAGGCAACTATAGACAGCACAGCCTCAAGGGGAAAGGAAAGCTGCAAAAAGGAATGGTGGGCTAGGCAGCAAGGGAAACAAGCAGCAAGGCTGCTGGGGAAAAAAGCGGAAGGCCGAAGAAAGGAGGCAGCTAGGCTGCGGCTATGAAGCGGCAGGGCCACAGCAAAAAACAAGTGGCAAGGCCGCTGGGGCAAGCGGCTAGGCCGCAGAAGGAAGCAGAAAGGCAAAAGCAATAGAGCGGCAGAGCCTCTGGAACTAACAGCTGCCTAAGCCAACGGCAAGCGGCTAGGCTGCAGTAGGAAGCAGCGAGGCTGTGGGCAAAAAGGATGGCAGAGCCGCAGGGAGTAACAGGCGACTAAGCCAAAGGTAAAGCGGCAGGGCTGCAGGGTCAAGCTGCTAGGCCGCAGTGAGGAAGCAGCAAGGCGGCGGGACTAAGGAGTAGAAGGACCGCAGAGGACCCAGAATGGCAAGGCTGCAGAGCCAAGCAGCGGGGCTGCTGTGGACATGGAAGGCACAAGGTACTACACAGAAGGCCAATGCAGGAAGCGGGGTACGACCGCCAACGTGAAAGGCAACCAGGAGGAGTGGGACCGCCACAAAGGTAAGCAACCAACCTGGAGGGTAGAGCGGACAGGAACAGGCAGATCAGCAGGCCGGGGCAACACCAGCAGACTGAACTGCAGGACAGACCAGAGTAATCGGGCGAGGAGAATAGGATCCCCAAGCCAGGTAAAGAGAGCTTGTCCAATGAAAAGAGAGGGGTGATAATCCCGAAAGTCAGTGAATGCATGAGCCACCCCTTGGAAAAAAAGTTTGCAAATCAAATATTAAGGCATATTACGGCCCTGGAAAAGGACGGATAAAGCTATAGAACTAAGGCCAAGCCATTTCTGAAGATCATCCTGAAGAAAAGCATGACAAGCGGAAGACAAAAAGGTTGTAGCCACAACCCCAGATCTTCACCCCACTTACAGAATGGGGAACCATACACTCTGATATGCTTTGGAAGAAACTGGCTTTCATGCCTGTAGCATGTAGCATTGACGGAGTCAGAAAAAACTTCCTTTCTCAGGATACTGGCCTCAGGAACCAAACCATCAAAGCCAGCTTCTCCAAGTGACTGAGACAGTAGAAAAGTTTGACCATTAGGAGGGGTGATGCCTGGGAGTAAATCAATGGGGCAGTCATATGGTCTGAGAAGACATCCAAGAAGTTCAAGTATTCTTTTGGGATCAAGGACTGAAATTCTTCCAACTCCTTGACAGGTTCTGTCTTAAACTGAGCCAACTGCACAAGGCAAGATAAATGACCGGACTTTCCCCAAGAAGAAATCTCACTGGCTGCTCAATCAGTGGAGGGATTGTGGTTTCAGAGCCAAGGGAGTCCCAGGATGATAGAAGCACATGGTGAGAAGATGAGATTAAAACCATCAAAATGTGGAGGACCCCTGTGGTTAACTGAAGGGTAGCAGTATCTAAGAGGATGCAGTCATCTCAAAATGGCTTGCCATTTTAGGTTGAAACAGCCAAATGTTTAGGTTTCAGACAAGTCAGAATGCCATGAATTCTGGGCCAGGATAAGTCTATGAAAACTCCGGCAGCCCCAGAATACAGAAAAGCTAATAATGATACGAATCCTGAGGCCCATTTGACTGATACAGGAACCATAGGTCTACTGGAATGAAGATCAGGGTTACATCTATGGCATAGACAGTCACCAGCAATTACTTCTAAGCTTCATCGTTTCCAGGCAGAGTGCAACACTGGTGCAACATATGCCCCTTGATTCCATAATACAAGCATAAGTCTTGCATCCATCATCTTTCCTTCTCAACATCAGAAAGCCGGAAAACACTGCCAATTTGAAACTCAACTGCTTACTGACTGATTGGGCAATTGCCTTGTCTCAATTCCAGTAGGGAAGCTTCAGCGGAAGCAGCTCTACCAGGGACATCAAAGACCACTTTTAAGGAGGCGATAAAGGCAGCATATAAAGCTCTGCATCAATGGACACAAAACTAGCAC
Organism: Rhinophrynus dorsalis; assembly: GCA_037306005.1. Taxonomy (NCBI): domain Eukaryota; kingdom Metazoa; phylum Chordata; class Amphibia; order Anura; family Rhinophrynidae; genus Rhinophrynus; species Rhinophrynus dorsalis. The sequence goes on from CM074724.1 coordinate 165,934,520, forward strand.
AACAATCAAGAACCAACAGGGTAAAAAAACTCTGAGAGTCCTAGAATAGTATAAAAGGGGTCCTTAAACAGGATCAAAAGCCTGAAGGACCTTCTGACCAAAGCTGGCCTAGGCCTGGGCCAGGATATTGACACATTAGTGTTTGGTGCAAAGATGAACACATCACCACCTTGCACAGCTATTGGGCAGAAGCCTGTTTCTTGTAGGCCCAAGAGGAATCCATACATATGGCGGAGTACACAATGAGTTGAAAAGGAACAGGTTTCTTTCTGATCATATATGCTTGTCATATGGTAGCCTTGATCCAAGAAGCAGCCAAGATGCAGCCTGGACCACTCAAAGGACTCCACTTTTATAAAACTTTGCATGCAATGTACACAGTACTTAAAGGGTTAGTAATGCCTGTATATAAGTGGATTCAATATTGTAGATGTTAAAAAAATAAAGTATAAGGAGAAAGTCGCATCTCTCAAACATTTACGGTTTGAGAGATATTCACCGCTAAAGTTCCTCGTTCCCTCTTGTCAGCTGTAAAGCTGACAGAAGGAAATCCATGTCGGTCGACTCGAGGAGGCTCTTCAACAGAGCTGAAATAGCGAAATGTAAAAACAACTACTTTATTGGAATGGTCTACAAAGTGTGCTTGCAAACAGGCACACTTTGTAGACTGTTCCAATTAAGTAATTGTTTTTAAATATAGCTATATCGGCTCTGCTGAAGAGCCGCTGACTGGTCTCAGGACTGGGATCTCCTGTTGTCAGAAGAGCTCTGACGTAAAGAGAAGGGGAGGGGGGGAACTTTAGCAGTAAATATCTCTCAATCTGTAAAGGTTTGAGAGATAGGACTTTCTCCATATACTTTATTTTTTTAACATCTACAATACTGAATCCACATATATACAGACATTACTAATCCTTTAAGACATCATACCAAGTCCAACAAGTGAAGGTCCTGCTCCTGCTTTGAAGAAAGATCAGGACGAAAGGAAAGAAGAGCAATTTCTTAGGGAATGTGAAAATCAGAAGTGACCAAGGGCGAGAATCCTCTAGGAGTAAAAAGGTCCACCTTATCCTGGTTAAAGACCAGGAAAGGGGGTTTACAAGACAAGCTTGTAAGTCATACTATACACATATGTAACTAATTGAACACTATTAATAAAGGCTACTTTAAGCATACCAGGAACCTGTATGTTTTGTATTTTTGTATGTATTTTGGGAGGTTTTGGCTCTTCCTCTGTTGGTTGGTAGCACCCCAAACAGGGTGATAGCTAAATTAGGGAAGGTATAACTGCCTCCCTCTTTTTCCTCACAAGGGTTTTGTTCACAGTAGATGTAAGGTGGAATCACTGTTTTTAACTGCATTATGCAAAATACATGCTCACATATTAGAGGAAGATAGGGACTTGCCTTAAGCTGAGGTGCCTTGACAGGGCAGGCAAGCAGTTCTTTGGCCAAAATATATGACACTAAACATCACTGTTTTATTTGTAGCAAGTCATAGGTTGCTTGTTTGTAAAAATCAGGGTTTGATGCGCAGATAACCTCTTTTTGTACACTTACTATAGAAGCCAAAATATTGTTCTTGCTGCTCTCCTGACTATACACATATGTAACTAATTGAACACTACTGATAATAAAGGCTATTTTAAGCTCACCAGGAACATGCATGTTTAAAAAATTTTGTAAGGCTGTAAGTCAGCAACTCTTAACACAGGAACAATGGCCAAAAAGAAGGTCATCTTATGAGTCACAAAATAGAAAGGGACTGATGAAAGAGGTTCTATAGTGGTAAAAAAATGGGGAAATTAAAGTATCTCACCATGTTGCCCAAGCTGGCCATGCAATAGAGAATGGTCAGTGGTTTAATTTGAGTCCAAATTAGGCAGTAACACCACATCTAGTGGTACCTAGAAATAAATGGGACATTCGGAAATAGGACCATAATGATCAAATTGTAAACTTATTAGTCTTTCTTCAGGCTCCTATTGTACAGAACTTCAGAGAAACTCAGTGGTGAGGAACAGACTCCAAGTGAAAATGGTCCAGAAATACATCTGGGAACTGGGCAATCCAACTCCAGGTAAGTCATTTAATGCCTAATGAGGGATTATACAGCCCATAACTGTCAAGGAGTGACTAAAGAAATAAAGACACTTGACAAGTACAAATAAATTTAAATAAAATTTATTTAAACACAATAGTAGCAGCAATGATAATACACTTTCACGAGACCAGGGAAAAACAGTGCACACACTTTCTTCACCCTTCACTAGGCAAGTGTGATATGAACCACGTCTGTACCCTAACACTAGGGTAAACCCAGACAACAGGAGCGAGGAACTCCAGAACACTGGAGCAACACTGGAGTGACACAAACTCCACCACCTTCTCGAGGCCAGGTGTGAGGACAGTGCAAGACACTTCCTCAACCCTTCACTAGGCAGGTGTAGCTAGAATTTGGACGGCCCTTAGTAACCTTCACAAGACTAGATAGGAGGACAGTGCACGGCACTTCCTCGATCTTTCACCAGGCAGGTTAAGAATAGTGCAACTGTATCCTACCGCTAGGGTATACCAGAGGCAAGGTTAAACTGCACCTAGAATGCTAGGTGAGGCAACAACCCAACCGGACTTTGACCACAGGAAGTCAGTGACACGGACTGACCGACAAGCACTGCTGCAGGGGTAGCGAGCGAGGTGATAATGGTAGGCCCATTCAACAAGGATATCAATAGCCGGGGCAGAGTAGCCGAGGCTAGTAGTAAACAAGCCAGAGCGCAACAGAGGGAGAGTAGTCAGATAAAGCCAGGAGTCAGAGCCGAATCGGGTAGTCATACGAAGCCAGGAGTCAGACGAACCCAGGAGTCAGAGCCGGATCGGGTAGTCAGACGAAGCCAGGAGTTAGAGCCAAATCGGGTAGTCAGACGGAGCAGTAGTAATACACAGGAACAACAATGGACCAACACAGCACTAGGTTAAGGTTCACCACGAAAGGGCACTGGTAACTGGAAATGCTGAGGCCTTTAAGGCCTAGTAGGTGGGCGGAGAGATGACATCACAAATCAGTGACCTATAAGAACAGCGGCTTGCATAGAATGACAGCCAGGAAGTAACAAGGTCGCTGTTACATCAACTAAACACTGGAGGCAATCACGGGCACCATGATAATATCTAAGAAAAAAATAAGTCTAAAATCTAAGAACAGTGCCAGCTTGTTCTTTATCTTGAGAGAGGTAACTTGAAACTCAAGGGTTGGAGGGTAATGCTGGAGGAAGAAAGGGGAGTCTCCACCTACACGACCCTGCCTTTTAAGTGTCCTGCCCTCTGCAGGAGGGCACCTTTACCCCAATGATTTCTGTGTTTTATATAGGACACAAGAAAAGTACTTATCTATTAAGTAGTTAAGGCAGAAAACAGAAGGGACAAACATCCTAGCCAGCATATGTATAAATGTATGTATGTATATACTTATATGGCACCACACAGTGTATGCAGCACCTTTCAAAAGTAGTATGTGTGTCACATAAAAACAATAGGAAAGAGGCCCCTGCCACAAGGAGCTTACAGTCTAAATGGGTAATAGGAGACAGACAACAGGGTATGAGGGTGTCAAGTACTGTGAGTTCAAGTGCTGAGTTTGCCAAAAGGTGGTGCATGGTGCTAGTGCTCCAGAAGATAGAATTTCAGGTTAGACTTAAAGGGATAGTAATACTTCGTTTTATCTTTACTGTATTTTGTAGGTATTAAAAAAACATGAAGAACGATATAAGTCTTATCTCTCAAACCTTTATGGTTTAAGAGATATTCACAAGCAAAGTATCCCCCCCGTTCAGCCAGATAAGAAGGGAGGTGCCCAGGTAGACTGCAGAGAAGGACAATCTTCAATTAAGATAAGGGAAAAAGCTGAAAAACTTGTCAAGGGGGGAAGGGCTTTCATTCTTTTCATACAAAGAAGACTGTCCCCTGCTGTTATCTGTCTGGTCTTACAACCAGATTCACATCTGAGAATAGATGGCTTACACTAGGAAAAAGGGGCGGGAGGGGGAAATTTTGCTTGTGAATATCTTTTAAACCATAAAGGTTTGAGAGATAAGACTTATATCGTTCTTCATGTTTTTTTAATGCCTACAAAATAAAATAAAGTTAAAACGAAGTATTACTATCCCTTTAAAGACAGAGTGGGATAGTTCTAGAAGTAGGGAGAGAGGTATGGAGTTCCATAGGTAAGGAACAGAAAGTAAAATAGGATTTTAGTATTAACTGTTAAATCCTTTTCTCTTAGTCCATACAGGTTACTGGTAACTTTGGGCAGGTGCTCTGTCCCTTTAAGTAGGCAGGAACAATTCTGAGAAGTGAGTGCAGGGGTGGAGCCTACCCTCTAACCTTAGCTGCAGCTTCCTGTTAGCTTCAGTATGTTTTGGAATAAACTACAACAAGTAGTCCGCGAGGAAACAGAAGACACCTGTGAGCATGAACCCAAAAGTGGTCCCCTATGTTCTGTTGCAGGAGAGCCAAAGCAAGGTTCCTTGACAGGGTAGGAGACCAATAACCTGTATGGACTAAGAGAAAAGAATTTAACAGGTAAGACTAAAATCCTATTTTCTCTGTCGTCCAATACAGGTTACTGGTAACTTTGGGATGTCCAACCATTATGTTCCCCAGGGTAGGAAGAAAGGCAAGGACCAGGCGCAGGCCCCCAAAGTCACCCCAAATTTGTTTTTTAGAACGTTTATAAAGTATTGGGAAATCAAGAGGTTTTATATTTGAATTATGTTTAACTTATATAATTGAAGGTTTTACTATTATTATTATTATACTGTATATGAAGGTATATATAGAAGTCTCTGTGGCATCATGGGACTTTCCAAATTCCCCTGAGGAAGTGGAGTCAGAACTCCACAATACGCGTTGGGATTCTGAATAGTCACTCACGAGTGTTGGGTCCCGCCTACGTCCCCTGTGAGAACCCACCCCCAGCTCCCGGTGCAACTTTCGGTGTGTAACCGACAGCGTCGATCCACCATGTGCAGCGTGCAGCGTACTGCTGGCTTCTCGCATTGGTAGGAATCAACAGAGAAACATTGTATCACTTTCTAGATGATACTAGTACCATGTACTATTGCAATTCCATCAGTTGTAGCAGGAGTGTGCGGACACAGAACGTTGGCTACAGAGGTGGGGACCCAGATGCGCATAAAGCCCAAGATGGGCATCATGTGAGTGCATATTGATGGTTTTATATATTTGTTCCTTTTCAATAAATACTACGCTTAGATATTTTATTATCTTGTTTCCTCTTTTCTGTGTTTGCGCTTCAACAAGTCCAGCTATTTAGATTTATTGGTGAACAAGGCCATTGATGTTGAACAGCTGCATCACAATAGTGAGGAATCATCTGTGTTTCATCTTCATCTCATTCCATCTTCATTCCATCTTCATTCCATATTCATTGATCATCGTTTGTTTTCATCCTTTCATCCACTCACCATGTCTGTTTATCCTCTTATATAAAAAGGTACTGTGACTTTCAGAATATTTAAACACACTGAGGACCATTCTAACAGCGGGATTACGGGATATAAAGCACTAAGCCGTCTCTGAACATTTCTCTATATATATTTTTTTTTTTACATAGGTTATGGACTAAACTAAGGGTTCTTATTTGGAAGAGTTGCATACCCAATAATAATATTGATTAGAGGAATTAGGATTTTAGACTGTTACTATACTATTTTTTGCGCAAGTGTACAGTGTGTCTTTTTCATAGAACTGTTCTCTTGCCTTGTTGCTTGCAACGAGGAACAAAACTTACTGAAGCTAACAGGAAGCTGCAGCTAAGGATAGAGGGTAAGCTCCACCACTGCACTCACTTCGTAGAATTGTTCCTGCCTACTTAAAGGGGCAGAGCGCCTTCCCTAAGTTTCCAAGAATGAGCTCAAAGAACGAGCATCTACCTGCACAGAAGCCAGGTAGATAAGCGCAAAACAGCCAAAATAAAGTCTCAGAGGCGGAGACTCCAAATGTCAATAGAGGAACAGCTGTGATAGCACAACAGAGGCCCGTCACAGTTGAGTGTCTACACCGGAATCCAGATTGCAAATCGTCTAAAACATTGTTAGTCAAGGAATTTGATTATTTGGGAGAAGACAATGCACTTGAAGAGTTCAATGTATGTGATATTGTGTTGTTTCATTGACTATTTTTATAGCGGAGGGGTAAGAACGGTTAGGGAGGTTGTAGATATTTTAATAACTTTCCAAAAATTGGGTGGTTTTGATATGTTACTGCTGTTCAAGTTGTCAGTAAAATATTGAGTTTTGGCTAGTTTTGTTTGATTTGTGCTGGTATTCTGCAATTATCTGCAAGCAGTGTGATCATAAGTGCAGCTAGTTTGTTTAAATTTTGCCCATAAGGCATCTTTAAAACTGTGTAACTCAAGTAGGTCAGCAGAGAGCCAGGGTAGATCGACCCCTTACCATGATGTTCTTTAGGGGACATGGGTATCACAGACCTGCAAGAACTGAGAGTGAAAAAGTAAATTGCTGAGTCTTGGTTAGGTATTAAAGGAATAGTAATATTTCACAATAAAAGCAGCTCCAATTAATCTTTTGGGCCATAGAGAGTGTTATGTCAATACTGTCAGATTTGTAGTTCATGAGTAATTGAATGATAAAGTATCCCCCTTCCACCTCTTTTACTGATGTAACACTGCTCACTTCAGAGCAGCAAGACTGTTCAGATGGATCGCAGCGAGGGACAATCTTCAGTGAGCGTAACGAAAAACCTGTCAAGGGGCAGGGTTTTCCTTATGCTCACAGTAAGAAGATTGTTCCTTGTTGCAGGAAGTCTGGTCTGGTGACCAGATTCCACATCTGAGGGGTGATGGCTTACACAAGGTATATGGGGCGGGAGGGGGATACTTTATCATTCTATTACTACAACTACAACTCTGACAGTATTGAAATAACACTCTACGTGGGCCAAATACTATGAAGATTAATTGAAGATGCTTTTTTGTGAAACATTACTATCCCTTCAAGTTTATTCTAGAACACAGACAATTTCTTAGATCATTTAGGAAGAAAGACTGGAGATTACATTTCCTGAAGGATCTAGTAACTTATTTTGGGACAGGATTTAATTGCCTTAATTTTGTGACCACAATAGACTATGGAGTGATTGCTAAACACATTTGCTGGTACACCTGAATCTTGTATTTGGCTTGGGCAGGATGAAAGGGTCTAATCCAGCACAGTACAGTTAGATGTTTTTCAATTATATGGACAGGGGATAAATTAATGTTTTAAGCAATGGACGGACTCTGTCATTACTTGAGTCCAGCCAATTTACATCAAAGAAAAACAAGCATACAAGCATCATGGCCAGCAAGAGACTGTACCGCAAACAGAAGTCCCTTAGACAAAGGAATGCCCTTAGACAGGAAGTGCTGGGGTTTTATAACCCACTAGTGCTAAAATAGCAAAACATAATTGCTAGCTAAGATATAAGTGCTGCTTCTAAGCAAGTAAGCAATGGATTACACTGCAAGCTATCAAACAACATCAGAATGTGGCTGCCAGAGAAAGGGGACTAGGAATCACATATGATAGAGAGGACGGAGGTAGGAGCACTGGGAAGTGAAGGAGATAAGGGGGTGTGAGAAGAGGAGTGGTGGAGAGTGAAAATGGGAGAGACAGAGAAGGGGAGAGGAATCTGTATGGCTGACACCTGAAATGGATTTCATATGTTAGCAATAAAATAATTTCAATCAAGACCAAATAAGAACCATTTGTTTACAATTTGTTCTCTGCTTCTGCTTTTAAACTTTTAAGTGCCAGTGGATTGTCCAGTGCAATGTAATGAACATTCATGTGGCTCTCAAATAGTTAATGGAACATACCATGAACATCAGCCAAGTCCTGGCCCATTCCATCATAGTAGATCTTTCCACCTTTTTCAGTGGGGAAGAAGTATGTTAGAAGGGAGCTGGGCGGTGAACAATAGGAATATGATCCCAGGGGCAGGTCCTTCAGAACTTCATGAGGTTTCCAGCAAAATTCACGGAAATGGGGATGATCCATGATCTTTCTCTCAATCTTGTGAATTGTCATCAGGCGTTCTTTAGTAAATATATTATTCTCAGCATCTCCTCTAGCTAAGAATATAAGCTCAATACGCCAATGAGCATGGCTCTGTGTATTAGGGTTCACATAAGCACCTGGGTAATCCCCTCTGGGAACGCCACGAGAGTGGCGAGATTGATTCACTGCAGAAATCAAAGGTAAAAAAGATTCAGAGTCTGTAAAGTTTATTTTTTCTGTGGCATTGTGACATGTAGGACTGCGTTTAGCCCTCAATATAATGCCTTTCTGTGAGGTATTCAGGTGAAGCTGCTGCAACTGTTCAAAGATTAACCTTTGCAAAGTTTCAGATGTAAATTCTGCTACGTCTCTCCTGTTCCTGCCCCAGGTGCCAAACTGTGATTTCAAAGACAGAGTGAGTGCATCAAAACGCTGTGATGATTCATGGTTCCGTATTTCAAATGCATTATAGGAAATATCAATATCAAGTGTAGGGTAATGAAGAAACATAATGACTGAAAGCACCACTGGTACCACAGATCCTAAGGCCAGTAGGAATATAGCACAATAGGTGTTGGTGAATATCCAGCCTACTATGTTCCAAAATCTACCAACAGGAATTCCATCTTTTAATGGCTTAGAAGTGAACTGTCTAGTATTGCATACTGGTGATCTGAAGGTTATCTCATCTTCCTCATCTTCAAACCAAGCATCTTGTAACAGGGGGTCATCTGTGTCCATATTCTATAAAAAAAAAAAAAAAAACACAAAAAAACTAGAATTAGCAGATAAGGAAAGGCTTTACGAACTAAAAAACAAAAAAAGCTTCCTCAAAAAAATCAACAGCAAAATTAAATTTCCTTGTTCAATGGATTTACATTCATATGGTATATATTAAATTAAACTAGAAAAACACACATTTATGGTTATAATCATTTAATTTTGATACTGCCAACTGTCAACTGAAGCACATTTGATAATTCTAAGGCAATACAGCACACATGATAAATGTGTGAATTTGTGCGTGTCAACTTTAACTTAAGTATATTTTAACACATCTATATTTAATGTCTAAGTTTACAATTTGAAAATGAATCTGAATTGCTTGTCTATATTTACGGTTTAACTCGTTAGTGATCAGTGATGTGCCAGCACCATCACACAATTTTGCCCTTTAATAACTGAAGACGGTCCTGTTCTTCATTGGTTAATGATCACAGTGAGCTCAGGACGTGCTGTGATCATTGCTGGGAGGCTGGAACTGACTGCTCTAGGACTGGAGCTGTCAGCTCCAGCTGTTCCCCATTGGCTTGGAACTATTCCCGCTAGAGTGATCAAATGTGCCCATGAAGCCACATAACAAAGGTAATGTATGTAAACATTTCCTTTGCTACTGTTCTCTGTCTCTCTACTACTCACTGATCATGAGGAAGAGAGATGCGGAGAACAAAGCTCCATGTGCCCCAAATGGCCAAAGATAGGACGCTTTTGTTGTACTGGGAGCAGAACTGGTGGGAGAGATTAAAAAATGCTCATGATGGTTTCATCTTTCTCTGTGTAACTGAATAAATGATTAGACCAAAGCATCTTATTTACACAAATGAACTGATAAACATGTATACTGATTAGTGATGAGCGAGCGTGCTCGGCCGATGCTCGGATCGGCTCGAGCATCGCTCTGCTCGGCACATGGCGGTACTCGTCGAGTACCGCCATGTGCTCGCCCGACATGTTCGGGTGGCGGGGATCTGTGCCGGAAGAGGCACAGATCCGAAGAAGCTCCGCTGGACCACCAGGGACTGGAGGTACGGGGGCATTGCAGAGATGAAGGGGGCATTGCGGAGATGAAGGGGGACAGTGTGGAAGAGGGGCATAGACTCTATGCCCCTCTTCCACAATGTCCCCCTTCATCTCCGCTATGCCCGTCTTCCACAATGTGCCCCTTCATCTCCGCTATGCCCCTCTTCCACAATGTGCCCCTTCATCTCCGCTATGCCCCTCTTCCACAATGTCCCCCTTCATCTCCTCTATGGCATAGAGGAGATGAAGGGGGACATTGTGGAAGAGGGGCATAGCGGAGATGAAGGGGCACATTGTGGAAGAGGGGCATAGCGGAGATGAAGGGGCACATTGTGGAAGACGGGCATAGCGGAGCTGAAGGGGGACATTGCGGAGCTGAAGGGGGCATTCGGAGATGAAGGGGGCATAGCGGAGATGAAGGGGGCATTGACCAGGCACCCTCCCCTCATCAGAGCAGGGGGTGCCTGGTGTCGCCCCATTCATTTCTATGGGGCTCGGGTGCTCGGCCGAGCACTCGAGCCTCAGGGGGTGCTCGGTCAGAGCACCCGAGCACCCGAGCATCGTGGTGCTCGCTCAACACTAATACTGATGTTTAAACAAACATTTGTGTGAGATTTACTGCTGTGGAGCAATGTGATACTCTTATATACACACCACACAGTCTTATCTCCTATAAGAGGGAACAGAGGGTGAAAAAGAAGGACATAGGGATTTTCTTCTTAGGGGCACAGTACCCCCCTAAAAAGGGGCACCTGGGAGATATGAACTAAGGTTCATACATTTTATCCATTCACTGTTAACAATGAACTAATTAAGTACAAATTATCAAAGGAAAGCCTATAAAAATGTTGTGATTTTTCATGTTTTTATATTATTAAATGAAATGATGGATTATACATATGAATGTGCCACCAAAAGAAAGCCCTATTTATTTTTAAACAATTGTATATAATTTATGTGTAAGTAGTAAATTAATTAGAATATGGGAATATATGTTTGAACAAAGGCAAGCTAAAAAGGCAAATTTGCTCTTGTCTTCTAGTGTAAAAGCCCTACTCACCAAGGGGTTAATCTTTGCCCTCCATACCCTGAGTGAAAAAAACACTGGTCTCCCTACAGCAGCTGTTGGTTTATCTTATTTTGTCTAAATGCCACAGCCTGGTTGCACTCTTAGATTTAGACCTGATACATAAAACTCAACAACAAAGAGACTAGTTTTGACGTTACCTAACCTCTGAAAGACCATACCGATGCATGTGTACTTTACAGCTGAGTGGGCTGCTTACCAATGAGACATATAATTCAGTTCAATTTTAAGGTACTTTGGAGCAATCTTGTAAATTCCAGGAAGAAGTAACTGATTCCTAGCTGATGAATGGGAATGGATCAGTGTAGTACTTAGCAATTAGTTCACTGCAAGGAAGGCATACTCACAATTTGCCCGTGGTAATTAAAAAAATCTATATACAACTGATTCATTGTCTTTGATCTCTTTCACAGATATCCCCCATTCCCCAGAAAGGTCACTTGTCTACTCCATCCTCCAGAAAACACTAAGCCAGTCTCACACACAGCTTCCGGTTTCAGAATGGTATGAACCATAAAAAGTGTAGGCAAAGGAGACTTGATGAAGACGAGACTACAGATAACCTTGCAAAAGCACAGATTCTGTTTTCAAAGTATGTGTTGGGGACACTGGTGGTTATTGCTGGCTGACATTCCAAACAATGTTAAAACAGTGGTATTTAAATGTATTTGCCTTTCACCACCCATGTCCTCCATTCCTCATTCTTGCATTCTCTCTCTCTCCCATCTCTCACTTTCCCCACCATACACTGCCTCTGTTTTCCCTACTTTATTTCCTTGTCTTTCTGACCCACATCCCTGTCTGTCTCTCTTTATCACCCATCTGCTAATAATCTCCTCCTTCACCCCATCCTTACCTCTCTCTCCTTCCACCCCATATCCTGCCTCTCTCCCTTCACCTTCAGAAAGTTCTTACTTCTGCTCCCTACATGCATTATCTATCCATTATCCTATTTTTTAAAACTGTTCACATATAGATCAACATTTACCAAAAAGCTACTGTTACGTAATTTTTTACTAAAGCAAAACACACATTTCATTCATAAAGCATGGGACCATTTTTGAAAATGATCAGTCTTCAGCTACATGTTTGGCCACCGGGGCAGACTGACAGCACCCAAAGCCCAGGGAAAAAGGAGGTAATAGGCCCCCTTTTCCCCTCCCCCAGTTATGCCCCACTTACATTTATGTCCCACCCCTGAGTTATCTCTCCAGCCCACCTTCCCAGCCCATTTGCTAATTTGTGAAGCAAAGCAAGTAAAACCACAAACCTAACAATTGAAATTGAGCTACTGTCACGGTTTTCAAGACACTCAGACCAGTAGGTGATATAAAATGCAATTTTATTAAGAACAAAATAAATGACAAAGAACGCCCCCTATGGGTAGCACTGTGTAACAGCAGGAAGGCAATAGTATGATCAATATACAATATAGTAGAACATAGTACAGGCAACTGACAGGCACTGAGGACTGATATACAGGGGTTAACGGAATAATCAGTCCATCTCAGTTGTGTTGGTAGGCATGCCCAAGGTGTTAAAGGTGGTGAATGGTGGAGAAGACTCAACACCAACAGTCTGTAATACTGAGGAAACTGTCCAGCAAAGAGTAACCTGCCACCCAGAGCCTGCTGTACTGGAATGGGAGCCCCCACGGGCATATGATCAGAGCAAGTAGACTGCCAGAGCTTGAGCGAATAGCCCCCACGGGCGTAACGGAAACAACTGAATTACCAGAGCTGGAGCCACTAGCCCCCACGGGCGAAGTGGCAGGAACTGGATTGCAAGAGCTTGGACCAATAGCCCCCACGGGCATAATGGAAGCAACTGAATTGCAAGAGCTTGAGCCAATAGCCCACACATGCGTAATGGAAGGAACTGGATTGCAAGAGCTTGAGCCAATAGCCCCCTCGGGCGTAAAGGTAGTGACTGAATTGCAAGAGCTTGGACCAATAGCCTCCACGGGCGTTACCACAGAGACGTGCACAGAAGCAGCCACAGCCGTGCGCCACCGGGCACGGTAATGAGCTACACCGGATTGCAAGGAGAGGAACGGCTCAGCACAAAGCAACTCTCTGTATAGACTGAAGGCCCAGAACCGGGACACAGCTCTGCGCGGGTTAACGGCTCGATAGTTGGAACACAGCTCTGCACTGGTTAACAGCTCGATAGCTGGAACACAGCTCTGCACGGGTTAACAGCTCGATAGTTGGAACACAGCTCTGCACGGACAGGCAGCTCGGTAGTTGGGACACAGCTCTGGACGAGTTAACAGCTCGAAAATAGGAACACAGCTCTGCAGGAAGCGGCTCAGAGGCAGGAACCGGCACAGCATGGCAACCGCTGCCGCCGCACAGGACAGCAAGTGGGACAGTCACAATGTCACCGTGGCGACAGGGAAGGCAGGAACGTAGACCGGGCCGGAATAACTGGAACAGGTCACGGAGCAGGAACATCAGCAAGCCGGGTCGAATCATGGAGCAGGTACTCAGACAAGCTGGATCAAGATACAAGCAGGAACGTCATCCAGGCCGGGTCGAATCACGGAGCAGGTTCTCAGACAAGCTGGATGAGGAAACGAGCAGGAACGTCAGCCAGGCCGGGTCTAATCATGGAGCAGGAACACAGGATCGTAGTCAGAGATAGCCAAGTCGGTACACCGGAGATCAGGAACGCAGGAACACAGCACAGCAAAACTGGCTCAGGAACACCACGAAAGGGCACCTGACAGGTGCCACTAGCCCAGTATAAAAAGGTCACCAGGGGCGGGCCAAACAGGCTCAACCAATCGGAGCGCAGCACAAGCGAGAGTGACATGAGGGGAAACTGCACCGTGATAGTATCCCCCCTCAAAGGCCCCCTCTCCCAGCAGGAAGTCTCGGCTTCTGGGGGTATTTAGAGTGGAAGTTGCGCAATAATCTAGGTGCATTGAGGTCTTTATGATCTACCCAGCAACGTTCCTCAGGGCCATAGCCCTTCCAATGGACCAAATATTGCAACTTCCTCCTAAATCTCCTAGAATCAATTATACTTTGTATCTCGTATTCCTCTTGGCCCAGAACGTCCACCGGCCCAGGAACCACTGGAGAGGTAGTACAGCGATTGCAAACCAAGGGTTTCAGCAGAGATACATGGAACACATTATGTATACGCATAGAGGCAGGGAGTTCCAAAGCGTAAGAAACAGGGTTCACCCTGCGAATAACTTTAAACGGACCAATACATCTGGGAACCAGCTTATTGGAGGGCACCTGCAAATTGAGATTTCTGGACGAGAGCCATACCCTGTCCCCAACCTGGAAGGAGACCGCTGGCAGCCGTCTACGATTGGCATGCAGCTGTTGTCGCTGGAAAGACTGACCGAGCGTCCTTTGAACCTGTGCCCAAGTGGAGCGAAGCTGCTCGATATGCTCATCCAGAGCTGGAATCTGTTGCGCTTGAAATGAGTCCGGGAGCAGACAAGGCTGGAACCCCTAGTTGATAAGAAACGGGGAGCTCCCGGACGATGAATTAACTGCACAGTTCCTGGCGAACTCTGCCCATGGCAACAGGTCGGACCAATTGTCATGATGATCGTTCACAAAGCAACTATCACGGTGCACGTGCTTGCCTGTCACTCTCTGTGCTGGTGCTCGTCCATTGGAGGAGGCTGATTGGCCCGCCCAGGGTGTCCCTTTATATTGGGCCTTATGGCACCTGTCAGGTGCCCTTTCGTGGTGTTCCTGTGCCTGCGCTATTGTTGCTGTGATCCTGTTTTCCTGTGTACCGACCTGGCTCTGGCTGACGTTCCTACTCCGTGACTGACCCGGTTCCGGCTGACTTCCTGCTCCGTGATTGTCCTGGCTCTGGCTGACGTTCCTGCTCCGTGATTGACCCGGTCCTGGCTGACGTCCTGCTCCGTGATTGACCTGGCTCTGGCTGACGTTCCTGCTTCGTGATTGACCCGGTTCTGGCTGACGTTCCGGCTCCGTGATCGACCGACTCCGGCTGACATTCCTGCTCCGTGATCCTTCCAGTTCTGCGTTCCACTGATGCCTGGCGACATTCTGAGCCTGCTCGCAGCTGGCACCAACTGATCACACATTAGTTCTCTGTGGCCTCAGATTCTGAGCCTGTTGGTTTCCTCCGTACACTGAGCCTGAGAGATTACTGCTACTGTGACTTTAGTGTCTGTGTTGGTCTTAACACTTGCTGTGCCGGTTACCTCCGTGATACTGAGCCATTGCATACACCTGCCAAGCTTGTTGCCTCCGTTATTGAGCATTCTCTACACCGGTTGAGCATTTTCCCGCATACTGAGCCTAGCTATACATTGCAGAGTTGTACATTTGTTTGGTGCGTTCTCCTGTGTATTGCGCCGCGTGGCGCAAAGGGCCTTACGATACTCTGGCAGTGGAAGCTCCGTGTCGGCACCGGAAGGGTGCTTGGCTCAAGTCCTAATCTCTCACTGTGTATGTGTCCATCCATCCGCACTCGTTTGTGCGTTGGCTCCTATAGTCAGCTTGGGCAGTGCCTCCTCCGTTACAGCACCTAAGGGGTGCTAGGCTCTGGTCTCATTGGCACTTGCAGTATCTCTCCTTGTTGCTCACCCCTGTAGGGGCATTGGCTCTTGCTGCAGTTGGTTATTCTATACCCTTGGGCAAAACCAGACCGATATCTGGTCGTGATTCAGTTTGGCCGCTCTGCTTGAGCTAGCTGCTACATCACTACTATTGGGACTGTGTATAACGGGCGTTGGCTAATCACCACTACAGAGACTGACTACCTGCTTGGGTGTTAACCCTTTATAGTGTTCATTATACTTTGCTTGCCCTTGCTATATCAAGCCTGTATTTCACTTTGCACTGTATTACCGATTCTGGCCCTCAGGGGCGCTGTTCCTTATTTTCATTTTAATAAAACTGTGTTTTATCGCTAACCCTGTCTGAGTGTCAGAAAACCGTAACAGCAACGCAGGAACTGCTCCAGTCCCTGATTGGCACTCTCAGCAGCTCCGTTGGTCTGGGGATGGTAGGCGGATGAAAAGGACAATTGGATGCCCATCTGACCGCAAAATGCCCTCCAAAATCTGGACACGGACTGGCTACCACGATCTGACACCACCACTCTGGGTATCCCGTGCAAGCGAAACACCTCCTTGGCAAAAACCATAGCTAGTTCCTGGGCCGACGGGAGGCCAGAGAGGGGCAAAAAATTAGCCATTTTCGAGAATCTGTCAACCACCATCAGAATGAATGAGTGTCCCTTAGAGACTGGCAGTTCCCCCAAAAAGTCAATGGAAATATGGGACCAGGGACGTTCACCATTAGGTACAGGCTACAGCAGACCCACTGGGAGATGCCTGGGTGTCTTGGCACGGGCACAGATGGCACACGCTGCAGTAAATGTGGAACAATCGGCTCTAAGGGAGGGCCACCAAAATACTTGTGAGAGAGACCATATCAACTGATCCCTCCCAATGTACCCAGCCGCCTTAGATGAGTGGTAAGTCTCAAGCAGACGGTTACACAAAGACTCATCCACAAAGCACTTGCCAACTGGAGTTTCAGGGGGTGCCCTTGCCTGAGATGCCAAAATTTCCTACCCCAAAGGCAAAGTGATACTAGTACGCACTGTTGCCAAGATGCCATCTGGCTGAATGATAGGCACTGGTTCTTCCTCCCTCTCAATGTCCGAAGCAAATTGTCTGGACAGTGCATCTGCCCTGACATTCTTAGAACCAGGTAGATAGGACACTATAAAGTTAAACCGGGACAGAAAAAGTGCCCACCTAGCCTGTCGTGAGGACAACCTTTTAGCTTCGGAGAGATATGTCAAGTTCTTATGATCGATTAAAATTAGTACTGGGTTCTGAGTGCCCTCCAGTAGGTGACACCATTCCTTAAGTGCCAGGATAATGGCTAAGAGTTCCCTGTCACCAATCTCATAGTGGCTTTGGGCAACAGAGAGTTTCTTTGAAAAGAACCCACAAGGTTTCAGTGGACCACCCTCCACCGATTGTTGGGAGAGCACTGCCCCGACCCCAAATTAAGAGGCATCGACTTCCAAAGTGAATGGTAGGGCAGGGTTGGGGTGGGACAGTACTGGAGCTGAGGCAAAAGCGGACTTAAGTGTTTCGAAAGCGTTCTCCGCTGCCTCGGACCACTGAGAGGGAGTAGCACCTTTACGTGTTAAGTCAGACAATGGTTTAACAATCGTAGAGAAGTTCTGAATGAATTTCCTATAATAATTGGCGAAGCCCAGAAAGCGTTGGATCGCTTTTAACCCTTTAGGGCGCAGCCACTCTAGTACTGCAGCCAACTTCTACTGGTCCATAGCAATGCCATTTACTGAAATCACAAACCCCAGGAAGGGTACTTGGGACCTATGAAATTCACATTTCTCAAGTTTACAAAATAGTTTGTTTTTACGTAGTCGTAACAAAACCTCAGAGACATCCTTAATGTGCTGCGTGAGGTTGGCAGAGTGAATTAAAATATCATCGAGATAGACTACCACGCAGGATTGCAGCATGTCACGAAGGATGTCGTTAATGAATTGCTGGAATACTGCCGGTGCGTTAGATAGCCCAAATGGCATAACCAGATATTCATAATGCCCAGATCTGGTATTGAATGCCATCTTCCACTCATCTCCTGCCTTGATTCTGATCAGGTTGTAAGCAGCTCTGAGATCAAACTTAGTGAAAATGGACGATCCCTTTAACCTGTCAAATAATTCAGTTATAGGCATTTTTAGGCATAAGCTTGTTCAACCCACGATAATCGATACACGGCCTTAGCTCGCCACTTTTCTTTTTTACAAAAAAAAAAACAGCACCAGCTGGAGAGGAAGACTTGCGAATAATCCCTCTTTTGAGGGCATCCTCTATGTACTCCTCCATAGCCCTGGTCTCCTCACAAGACAATGGATACGTGCGACCCCTGGGAGGCACCACACCCGGGGCCAGATCAATAGCGCAATCATAGGGTCTATGTGAGGGCAATGCGCTAGCCTCCCCCTTGCTGAATACGTCACTGAATTCCTGATATTCAGCTGGCAAGGAGGGGGAGGTACAACAAATCTTGACAGGATGGGACAGACAGTTCTTAACGCAGTATTCAGACCAAGACTTAACCTCACATCTCTGCCAGTCAAATTGCGGGTTGTGTAATAGTAGCCAGGGGAACCCCAGTATGACTGCATGATGCGGAGAACGAATTATTTGGAAGCGTAATTCTTCCTTGTGAAGGGCCCCAACAGTCATAGAAATAGGAATAGTCTCGATAGTAATGAAGGCAGGTTCCAGAGGTCGGCCATCGATGGCTTCAATGGCCTTTTGAGTAATGGAATCTTATGCAACTCGGCAAAGGACTGATCCATAAAAGATCCTGCTGCACCGGAATCCACCAGTGCCATGACCAATACAGAAAGGTCTGCCCAAGAAAATGCCACCCGGATGGTGGGTTTCTGTGAGCAAGAATCAAGGGACTGCTGTACACCACCTAGGGCCTGTCCCTCAAGGTACCCTACGTGCGTCCGTTTCCTGGTTTTACCGGACATGTGCGTAATAGGTGCCCAGCCTTGCCACAGTACAAGCATAATCCCAGCCTTCTGCGGTTTGCCCGTTCCTCCATAGTAAGTCTGGTGAACCCTAGTTGCATTGGTTCACTTGCCTCTGGGAACCGCTCAGGAGGAATGGGAGGAGAGGGTGGGTTAAAAGGATTACCCTGCCCAATATTTCTGGATCTTGCCCTTCTTGCAAACCGTCTCTTGTGAATGCAAGAATCAAGGAGCGTAACATACTCAATGTAATCATCCAGGCCACTGGGTACCTCCCTGGCAGCAATTTCATCTTTAATGGTATCGGACATGCCCTGAGCAAATGCTGCCACCAGTGCCTCGTTGTTCCAACCAACCTCTGCTGCCAAGGTCCGAAATTCAATGGCGTAATCGCCCAATGTATGTTCGCCCTGCTATATTTCCATTAACCTCTTGGCAGCAGAGGCAGTTCTACCCGGAACCTCAAACACTCTACGGAACTGTCTTACGAATTCATCAAAGTTCCGAGTGCAGGGTTTCGCATTTTCCCAGAGAGGGTTGGCCCATGCCAGTGCTCTGCCCATCAGCAGGGAGATCATAAATCCGACCTTACTATGGTCGTTAGGAAATGCCTGGGGTGTTAATTCTAGAAAGATCTCCAATTGATTAATAAAGCCCCTGCATAGGTTAGGTTGTCCATCATATCTTAACGGTAACGGCGCCGCCGCCGTTAGCCCTCTGGGAGGAGCAAGAGGAGCCACCGACTGATTGTCCGGTGTCATAACCGAGGGGACAACGGGATTTTGGCTTGACTTGTCTAGGTGTACCATTCGCTCAAGTAACGTTTGTAAGGCCAATGCCAATTGGTCTAGGCGCTGTTCGTGAACATCCATTCTCCAGTGGATGTTTTGTGCATTACTCTCACCCTTACTGTCTGAGGTCATGTCCCTTTCGTACTGTCACGGTTTTCAAGACACTCAGACCAGTAGGTGAAATAAAATGCAATTTTATTAAGAACAAAATAAATGACAAAGAACGCCCCCTATGGGTAGCACTGCGTAACAGCAAGAAGGCAATAGTATGATCAATATACAATATAGTAGAACATAGTACAGGCAACTGACAGGCACTGAGGACTGATATACAAGGGTTAACGGAATAATCAGTCCATCTCAGCTGTGTTGGTAGGCACACTCAAGGTGTTAAAGGTGGTGAATGGTGGAGAAGACTCAACACCAACAGTCTGTAATACTGAGGAAACTGTCCAGCAAAGAGTAACCTGCCACCCAGAGCCTGCTGTACTGGAATGGTAGCCCCACGGGCGTATGATCAGAGCAAGTAGACTGCCAGAGCTTGAGCGAATAGCCCCCACAGGCGCAACGGAGACAACTGAATTACCAGAGCTGGAGCCACCAGCCCCCACAGGCGAAGTGGCAGGAACTGGATTGCAAGAGCTTGGACCAATAGCCCCCACGGGCGTAATGGAAGCAACTGAATTGCTTGAGCCAATAACCCACACGTGCGTAATGGAAGGAACTGTATTGCAAGAGCTTGAGTCAATAGCCCCCTTGGGCGTAAATGTAGTGACTAAATTGCAAGAGCTTAGACCAATAGCCCCCACGGGCGTAACCACAGAGACGTGCACAGAAGCAGCCACAGCCGTGCGCCACCGGGCGCGGTAATGAGCTACACCGGACTGCAAGGAGAGGAACGGCTCAGCACAAAGCAACTCTCTGTATAGACTGAAGGCCCAGAACCGGGACACAGCTCTGCACGGGTTAACAGCTCGATAGTTGGAACACAGCTCTGCCCTGGTTAACAGCTCGATAGTTGGAACACAGCTCTGCACAGGTTAACAGCTCGATAGTTGGAACACAGCTCTGCATGGGTTAACAGCTCGATAGTTGGAAAACAGCTCTGCACGGACAGGCAGCTCGGTAGTTGGGACACAGCTCTGCATGAGTTAACAGCTCTGCAGGAAGCGGCTCAGAGGCAGGAACCAGCACAGCACGGCAACTGCTGCCGCCGCAAAGGACAGCAAGTGGGACAGTCACAATGTCGCCGTGGCGACAGGGAAGGCAGGAACGTAGACCGGGCCGGAATAACTGGAACAGGTCACGGAGCAGGAACGTCAGCATGCCGGGTCGAATCACGGAGCAGGTACTCAGACAAGCCGGATCAAGATACAAGTAGGAACGTCAGCCAGGCCGGGTCGAATCACGGAGCAGGTTCTCAGACAAGCTGGATCAGGAAATGAGCAGGAACGTCAGCCAGGCCGGGTCTAATCACGGAGCAGGAACACAGGATCGTAGTCAGAGATAGCCAAGTCGGTACACCGGAGATCAGGAACGCAGGAACACAGCACAGCAAAACTGGCTCAGGAACACCACGAAAGGGCACTTCACAGGTGCCACTAGCCCAGTATAAAAAGGTCACCAGGGGCGGGCCAAACAGGCTCAACCAATCAGAGCGCAGCACAATCGAAAGTGACATGAAGGGAAACTGCACCGTGATAGCTACATTAGTGATACCACAAAGATAACATCTGTTATGGAGCTACAATAGTGATACAACAGAGCTTACAATTGAAATGTAAGTACGCTAGTGATACCACATAGCGGCTTACAACTGAAATAGAGCTACACTAGTGATACCACAAAGCTTACAATTGAATGCTACAATAGTTATACCGGAGCTTACAATCAAAATGGAGCTACAATACTAGTGTAGCACCCTTTCAATTATAAGCTCAGTGATATCACTTCACTAGCTGCATTTCAATTGTAATACCACAAAACTCAGAATTAAAATGTAGCTACACTAGTGATTCCACAGACCTTAAAGTTGCAATGGAGCTATACCAGTGATACCACAGAGCTTGAAAGGGAGCTATACTTCCTAGTCTATCTCGGCTCAAATTTTAGAAACCAATTATACATTATTGTATCGTTGGTATTAAACACCAGCCTGACTTCATAATAATATATTTCCTACTTCTTCCCATCTTTGTTGGAGCTGTCCTAACCAAAAGGGCACAAATATTTGGTGGTATTGCTCGAAGATTCAATCGTACTGGTCCAAGTGCCTCTCATACATGCTTGCCCTACAAATATGCTTACTTTACAAATCTCTTTCTATCTGATTTTACCATATCCTCCAGGCTCTTCCTAAACTTCGCAAACGGTTATTACTGACCATGTTGAACTCTGCTAAATCCCTAATACCCTTGCACTGGATAGAAGATATTTCTGTAACGGTTTTCAAGACATTCAGACCAGTAGGTAAAATGAAAGTTTTATTAAACAAAAAAAAATAAAAGAAAGGATTGCCCTCTATAGGCAGCACTGAGTAATAGCAAGTAGGCTGTATTGGCCCAATATACAGATAATAACTTTACAGATAATGTCACATAACAGATACTGCGGACATAGAACACAAGGGTTAACACAGTAATCAGTCTGTCTCAGTTGTGGTGTTTGGAACGCCCTAGGTGGTAATTTAGGCAATGAGTGGTGTAGTTGACACAACAACTTAATTCCATAAAACCGAGATAACTGCTTCAGCAAAAGGGAACTGCGACTCGGGCCCTGCAGAGACTTGAGCCTGTAGCCCCCACGGGCGTAGTAACGGGAGCAACTGGATTGCAAGAGCTTGAGCCAATATCCCCCACGGGCGTAATAACGGAAGCAACCGGATTGCAAGAGCTTTGAGCCAATAGCCCCACGGGCGTAATAACGGAGGCAACTGGATTGCAAGAGCTTGAGCCAATAGCCCCCGCGGGCGTAATAACAGAGAATAGCACTGAACGAGCTAGAGCCCTGGCGCCTATACCGGGCGTGGTAACGTAGACCGACT
This sequence comes from Rhinophrynus dorsalis, assembly GCA_037306005.1. Lineage (NCBI taxonomy): Eukaryota > Metazoa > Chordata > Amphibia > Anura > Rhinophrynidae > Rhinophrynus > Rhinophrynus dorsalis. The sequence goes on from CM074724.1 coordinate 165,956,863, forward strand.
ATACTACAAGGAGTAGAATGAACCTTCGCCTCACAAGGCTAGGATGGACCAGCTCAGCAGTAATAGTGGCTGTAAGGTAACGGCTCTGCAAGAGTAAGCTATCGCTCTGTATCAGTGACTGGAGGCTCAGTATAGGAAGCACAGCTCTGCACGGTAAACACAGGCTCAGCAGTCAGGAGCGCGGCTCTGCACGGGTTAACGGCTCAGATAGCAGGAGTACAGCTCTGCACGGGTTAACGGGCTCAGCTAGCAGGAGTACAGCTCTGCACGGGTTAACGGAGGCTCACACTCTGCCGTGCCACAATCACAGGAGATAGTCAGAATGTCGCCTCGGCGACAGCAGGAAGCTGGAGCGCTGTCGGGGTAGAGTAAGCCGGTGCAGGTCACGGAGCAGAAACGTCAGCCAGGCCGGGTCAAATCACGGAGCAGGGTTCTCAGACAAGCCAGATCAGGTCACGAGCAGGAACGTCAGCCAGGCCAGGTCGAATCACGGAGCAGGGTTCTCAGACAAGCCAGATCAGGTCACGAGCAGGAACGTCAGCCAGGCCGGGTCAAATCATGGAGCAGGAACACAGGAGCGTAGTCTAAACAGGCCAAGTCGGTACACCGGTATCAGGAACACAGCACAGCAATACTGGCTCAGGAACACCACGAAATGGCACCTGACAGGTGCCAATGGCCAGGTATAAAAAGGTCACCAGGGGCAGGCCAAACAGGCTCAACCAATAGGAGTGTGGCACAAGCGAGAGTGACAGAAGGAAATCACGGGCACCGTGATAATTTCCCCTACATCATTAGAGTAGCATGCGAGAGTGAGAGACTATCTCTGGTTCACGAGAGTGGGTACCCTGCATAATGGTACTGGCATTGCAGAATACTCACAGTTTCTTATCTGGTTGGATTCCACTGCAGGACACCCTTAGGACACTCTAAGATGTTTACATCTCTGTGGTTGATGGGGAAGATGGGGGGGGGGGAGGCAGAATGAGCCTGGCGTCCATCCCACTAGCTTAATTACTGTGTCCTCTTTTAGCTGCTCCTCCTGTTCATTCTATGCTTATTGCCTCTCTGATGTCCTTGTCATCCCGTATATAGGCCCTGTCTACTGTTCCTTTTCTTTGGATGCAGGACATTTCCGACACCCATCCTCTCCCTTTTAGAGCTTCTTTGAGACCAATCTTCTGGTTGCAATCCCATTTCTTTCTTGCTTTCTCTTCTTTGTTTTACTTTCCATTTTGATATGATAGATTATTTTGGTTTATTGATCTTGTTTGTTCTTTGCTGAGATAAGAGGATTTTAGTCTTACCTGTTAAATCCTTTTCTCTTAGTCCACATAGGTTACTGGTAACTTTGTAAGGCGAACGCCCCTTTACGTAGGCAGGAACAATTCTTGAAATGAAGTGCAGGGTGGAGCCTTCCTCCTCTCCTAGCTGGTCCCCAGCCAATCCCCTCCAGTAAGATTTTAGACGCAAACTAATGACTCCTGTGAGCACGAACACGAAAGGACTCCCACGTTCAGTCACAGAAGAACCAAGCATGGTCCCTTGACAGGGTGGGAGACCAGTAACCTATGTGGACTAAGAGAAAAGGATTTAACAGGTAAGACTAAAATCCTCTTTTCGCTGTCGTCCAATATAGGTTACTGGTAACTTTGGAATGTCCAAACACTGAGTTTCCCAGAGGTGGGAAGTTATCATGGTGCCCGTGTTCCTGCTCTAACTGCGACATTGTTACTGTGCATAATTTCTATGATGCCTTCCCATTGGCCTGACATCCTTGCTCCACCCAGGGCTTGCCTTTTTATATCCTGTCACATCTATTCTAAGGCGCCCTTTCGTGGTGTATCTGAGCCTGACGTTTTGTTACTGTGTTGCTATTCGCGTATGGCTGAGAACCTGCCCCGTTACCGACTGATCTGGCTGAGAACCTGCTCCGTTACCGACTGATCTGGCTGAGAACCCCCTCCGTTGCTGAACTGATCTGGCTGAGAACCTGCTCCGTTACAGACTGATCTGGCTGAGAACCCGCTCCGTTGCTGAACTGATCTGGCTGAGAACCTGCTCCGTTACTGACTGATCTGGCTGAGAACCCGCTCCGTTGCTGAACTGATCTGGCTGAGAACCTGCTCCGTTACCGACTGACCTGGCTGAGAACCCGCTCCGTTGCTGAACTGATCTGGCTGAGAACCGCTCCGTTGTTCAATGGATCTGGCTAAGAACCTTCTCTGTGCTAGTCTGCCTGGCTATTCAGCCTTGCCTGTGCTCCTGACCAGTCTGTGCTTTCCATCTGTTTGCAAATCAGTCCCGGCTGAGCCAGTGTCCCGTTGCCATCCGTGTATGGCTGTGCCTCCTTCGTTGTCTTACTGGTCAGCATTACATTCAACGGATTCCGGTTGCCTTGTTGGGGTGCACCGCGTGGCGCTAATCTTATTTTGTCAACCGTAGGCATAGCATTCGTGCTATAGCCACTTACTCCTACTGCCTATGGCAGTGTGTACATGTGAAGTACCGGTACAGTGCTAGCAAGTGCTGACTGAGTTACTCTGATCTCTCTGTGTCTCCCTCTGCGCTAATTGCTGGGCTCACTCCCTGTGGGAGTTCCTGTGTATCTCTGGGTGTCTCCTGTTAACTAGTTCAGTGCCTTGACTGTCTAGGCAATCCTTGTGCTCTTTCGTGTTGCAGTGCCTGGGTGAGGGCCAGCACTTGCATTGGCACGCCCTACTTGGTGTGTGGAGACCCTGAGCTCATATTCCTGTCCAAGTAGCCAGCGGGCCTAGAGCCAGCATTTGCGCTTGTTCCACTGTCCTGTGAGGGGACACCTGTGGCCTTCCAGTGTTCACCTACGATCCACCCCTAGCGCTCTAGGGTTTACCCTTTGTAAGTGGTGGCCTCGGTCACCCTGGGACCCCTGTCCCTTGGTCAGTGTTGCCTCGTTGCCTCTTTGGGTTCTGTGCCACCCAGGAGTCTGGGTCTCGTACCTATTACCATCTCCAGGACTTCCTGCCATCCTCTGTCCTGCTGTCAGCCGGGGTCCAGTAGCCTGATCTCTCCAGGTTCTCTTGAGGAAGGTTACCTGCCTTGATACCTCTGTGCCTGTATCCCATCTCAGTCATTCTGTTCACAGTCATTGCTTATTGACTATATATCCATTATATAGAGTTGTTTTGTGTTGTGGGCCTGAGTCCTTATTCCTTGTATGCACTTTACTCAATAAAGTAATTTTAACCTTACTGTTCTATCTGAGTGTTCATCAAATACCGTGACAGAAGAAGTAAGGCAAGGACCAGGCGCAGGTCCTCAAAGTCACCAGAGCATATATGAGCCATCAGATCATAAAGTAGCCCTAAAAATAACACACCAGGAATGGTAACACAGAACTAGAGCCAACCGGGCTTAACAGCTAAGGAGTACTGAAAAGACAAGGAAGACCCTACACAGGCAAGACTGCCTCCAGGGTCTTCCTACCAAAGCTGGCATCGGTCTATGCCAGGACATCAACACGGTAGTGTTTAGAGAAGGTGTACACAGACGACCAAGTGGCTGCCTTGCACAGCTGATCAGCTGAAGCCTGATTCTTATAGGCCCAGGAGACCCCAATAGACCTGGTGGAATGAGCAGTGACATGAAATGGAACAGGTTTCTTCCTCTGTTCGTAAGCCTTATGAATAGTAGACTTAATCCAGGAAGCTATGGTAACCCTGGATGCCAGTCTACCTACGCTGGGACCCTCAGGAATGACGAAAAGTATGTCAGACTGACGAATGGACTCAGTGCGGTGCCAATAGAACTTAAGGCAGCGCACCACATCCAATAAGTGGAAGCAGGTCAATGGAACCTTACAATTGTGCCTAATCGCCATCAGATCGATGCAAGGAAGTCCCCACTTCCGGACAATGAGGCTGAACACTTCTCCGCTGTGCACTGTGTATCGACTTAGGAAGTCTGCCAGAATGTTGTCTACGCTGGGAATATGAACTGTGGATATGGCAGGAACATGTTCTTCTGTCCAAGACAAAACAGCTTTGACTTCCAGCCAAGCTGCGAGACTTCTTTTTCCACCTTGCTTGTTGATGTAAGCCATGGCTGTGGCATTGTCGGACTGGACTCGAACTGGACAATCCTCCAGCTTGAACATCCAGTACCGGAGAGCATGAAATATCTTCCTTTAGCAAATGGTAATCTGAAGACAGAAGACCTGCTAAAAAGGTGAGCAACCCTTTGAGTGCGGAGGTCCACATGTCCCATGCTTACCCTCCGCACAGGGGTCTCCTTTGGAGTACCTAATACATACTCCTGCTCTCATTGGGTTTATCTGTATGTCTGTGGGATTTAGAGCAATTGAGGTTTTGTGGTAAATGTACCCTTTAACTGCTGGTTTGCGCACTTTTGAGGGGTTTCTTGCACTTTCCCTACTGGGTCCAGTGTTTATTCCATCATTTTAGTGTTGGCTGATGCCTTTTGCACTGTTCACACACTTTTTGAATTTTTTTGGTTTATTTAAGTTCCACGAGTTTAAGACACGCTTTACAGCATAGTCGTCATGCTCAATTCACCTCTATGGGACTTAACACTTTGGGACATATCTCTGCAACTGCTCAACGTAATGACTTCAGAGACAGTTCATTTTGTTTGTCTGCCTTTGTTCTTTCATCCGATTAATGTTCTGAATGTTTTGGGGGGCTTCGGGCACTGTATGGGTAATTTTAAAGGGAAAACTACATTTCCCATGTGCGCTTGTTTCACATGCTTGTTTCTGATTGGCTCCCGTTGCAGGTGCCATTTTCTGCTTTTCCTTCATGAGTATCCTACGCAGGGCTTGGACTCTCCTTCTCTCCTCAGTAGATTAACCCTTCGCCTGCCAGATAAGTGCATTTTACTAATAATCAGTACTTTTTCTTGTAAAGTGAGTTACAAACCAAGTGTATACACTATTTTTTCCATCTAAACCTTTTTAAACTCTTGGATGATAGAGAAGTATCTAGCGTCCAAAGGGTTAAACCTTTCTGTTTCTGGAGAAGCCATTGGGGAACTCTGGATGCAGAACTGTTCAATTAAAAGCATAACAAAGTTTTGGGAAATATCCCCTTATGCACAATATGCCCTGTATATTAGCCAGATTAATCTAAATAGAGAGAGAAAGAACCAGAAAGGTGCTTACATTAGCTCTTTCCATATGTCTAAATATGAGAGACATTTATATACTCATGATATAATTAACCTTTTGAGTGACAAGAGGGTATTCAACGGCATTCAAAGGGTTAAGTGCTCGCTCTCTTACTATACTCTTATTTTTGGCTAATAGTGGTATACGTTAATATAGATTTATACCTTCTTATACTGTATCAATATAATTAATGGAAGTTTAGATACAGTGGAAAAACGGTTACATGCTCTGGCAAACAACTTTTGTTACAGATTTATTACCTTTTTTGTTAATAAAATATATTTTTCAGCTTTCCCCTTTTTAATTCATTTTAATAAAATTTATCTCTTATTATTTATCCCAAAGTGTCTATGCCATATTTTGGAGAAAATCAGATTAGGTACCTAATGAGATATGGCAGGGTTATCTTTTTCCATTTCTAATAAAATAAAATTCTAACTCACAGAGTTACAGCTGAAAGCACGCTGTACCAAATGCATAGAGCCAGAGAGGAGTATCACAAATGCACAACAGCATGCAGTAATGCACGTAGCTGGAGTTTATTAGACTTAAGGAGCCTGAGCATACCCCTCCTCATTATCTGAGGTGTAGAGCATGGCTGAACATCATGCTGTTTCTCTGCCTGCCTACGCTAAGACCCGGTCACAAGTACTGCAGCACTGGCAGTGGCTGCAGGTGAGCCCAGAGACTAAATGGGGTTGTGGGACAACTGAGTCCACTGTCTAGGGGCCCCTGGAGACTCAATAAAACTTAAAAAACCAAACTTTCTAGAGAATCCCCAGAGTCTGGAGGGGATCTCCTCTATGACACTGGCCCAGCTGCTCCCTGGGCAAGGCCACCCCTCCAGTGGCATGCTCTCTATCCATGACCAAATCCTCAGGCCGCCCCTGCTGGCCTCAGACTTGTTTAATGCTATACAATACCTGTAAAGTGTCAAGACACGTATATACAAGGGGTGCAGTTGTGCATCCAAGGAGGCTCTGCACTATCCTGTAATAAGACCAGTTACGAATCCTGGCTGGTGGCTATGGACATCATTACATACACTACCAGCCAGGAATAGTGTCAGTGATTGACCATTTTAAAATAAGAGGGTTATCCACCTTACTGGCATGGGTGTCAACAGTCATGGTGCAATATTTCCCTGACACTGCAAGCAAATGGCTTTTACTCGTTCCCAATTATACAAAAGGGAATTTTGTGTACTTAGCAAAATAAAGATATAAAAAAGTATCCTCAAGACGGGTTTTTGTAGCCCAAGAAGGAACTGACCAAACTGGTGGGATAAGCCACAACCAGAAAGGGCAGCAGCTACTTCCTGAGAACATAAGCCTGTCAAATGGTAGCCTTAATACAAGAAGCCACTGTCATCTTAGATGCAGTCTTGCCTACACAAGGGCCCTCAGGAATGACAAAAAGTGTATCAGTCTTTTGAAAAGGATATGTGCAATGAACCAAGTACCTCAAGCACCTAACCCCATTTAAAAGATGAAGTTTCTGCTCCTGTCTTTTAGAAGGAGCAAGAGACAAAGAGAAGGAAGAACACTCTCCTGGTCAATGTGAGATAATCTTTGGGAGAAACCCTAAAGAAGTTAACAAAATTATCCTATCAGAGTGGAAAAACAGAAAAAGGGTTTTCAAGACACAGCCATGTTTGGCAACCTGCTGAATATACATATTAGAAGTCAGGAAGGTTGTCTTAAGTATGAAGAAACAAAGGGAAACTGAAGATATAGGCTCAAAAATATCCCACTGAAGCACTCCCAGAACTAAGTTCAAACCCTCTAACCCCATGAAGGAGTTGGATCCCAAAAAGACTGGGTATGCATGAACCAACCCTTACACAAAAATCTGTTGTGGACATGACCTCTGGTCAAGTATTATGCCCTGTAGTCCTATAGTATTCTTTGGAAGACAGAGGCTTATAAGCTTCTTGAAAGTGGCAATGACAGAGAGAAATATCCTTTTTTCCTCAGAATGCTGGCCTCAAGAGCAAAACCATTAAAGCTTCTCCAGCTCTGCATGACAATGTACCCTGCGGCCATTCTAGTGATCCCTCCTTTCCAGTTGATGTAGTCCACCACCATCAAAATGTCAGACTGGATTCACACAGGTGACCTCTGGTGGGACAATTCCACAGGGACAGGCAAATTGTCTGAAGCTCCAGCACATTAATAGACAGAAGACTCTCTACCCAGGTCCAAAGACGCCGAGATTTCTGATGGCACAAGGTGGCAACTCAGCCTGTCAGGCTGGTATCCATCGTAACTATCACCAGTGGAAAAAACAGTGGCTGTACAAACTACAGTTTGGACTTCTTGAGCAATCAACAAATGCCCACCTTTATCTGGTTGGACAGAGACATGACACAGGAAAGATGCTACTGATGATTGGACCAGTTCCTGTCCAAATCTGATAGCAACAGTATCCTCTGACGGAACCTTTAGCAAATGGTCGTCCAGGCAGGGAGTCAACAAAATCAGGACCTTTGTAAAGACCAACGGAAGCCAATCCAAAATGAAGGACTGTGAATTGAAAGTGACAGTCTTGAAAAGTAAAGCACAGGAAATGCTGATGATATGCATGGATGGAAATAGGCAGATAAACATCCTATATGTCCAGAGAGGCCCAAAACTCCCATGAACAGATGGCAGAGATGACAGAAAGCAAAGATCCCATCTTGAATTGGGGTGCTAGAAAAAAATGGCTAAGGGAGGAACAGAATACCGTGAACCTTTCCTGAGAAGTACCAAACTTGAATCTCTATCAGGGAAAAGACTGTTTCTAAGAATAGGTGACTCTGCATGGGATCGCAAGTAACTAGACAAGAAAGGATAAGGAGGAAGGAATTTGAAGTCTATGCAGTAAAATTTCAAAGTGAACAGCAAAACCCAGTGGTCAACTAAAAAGAGAGCTAACGTTCCAGGAAAATTACCTCCTGTTGCATGAGGTGGAATAGACCCATGCAAGTCATGCAAGGGCCATGCAAGGGTAAACTTGACAGCTGGGTTTTGGCATAGGGCATGCCTGGGCAGCTGAAGACGTAGATGCCCTGGGTGTCAACCCATACTAGCAGGGGTAACGAAAACCATGCATCTTCAATAGAAAGAAGGAACACTTAAGAGCAACCGGAGGCAATAAACAGCATATTCCTCCAGTAACATGAAGTAATCTTCTCCAGTTCTGGGCCAAACAAGTGCTTGCCCAAGAAAAGAAGGGACCATAAGGACTTCTTGGAAGACTGGTCAGCTACCATATCTTGAGCCACAGAGCATAACACACAACAACAGAAAAAGTTGAGGCCTTCCCAATAAATTTGGAGGCATCACGGGGACACTCCTGCAAGATAAACATCAGCCTCAAGGAACCTGGAGATAGCCACAATAATATCCTCCTTAGGCACTCCCACATGGAACCAGTCACAATAATATCCTCCTTAGGCACGTGCACGTGGTCAACCTCCTGAAGCTATACCCCCCAAACAGTAAACTCCCTAGTCACTACACAACAGTGAAGGGGGGACTTAAATTGGCACCAGAAGCCACAACATTTTTCTTCAACAGGGAATCCAGGTGCTCATCAAGTGCCACTACATCTGCAAGCAACAAAGCAGTATTCTTTGAAAGGTGCGAAATTGGTGGTTCTAATGTTGGGGAGGTAGCCCACTGCGCAAAGGCATCAGTAGAAAAATATACAAGAGGAAGCTCCATCTGGGAAGCATTTTATTCTTTGAGGAGTGCCTGGTCAAAAGAATGGTGAGAAGGACAAAATAACAGCCTTTTACTTCCAATTTGTAAAAAGATCACGGGACAAAGAACTCCAATCTGAAGCCTCAGAGAACTTAAGGGTTTCCAGGATGAGTGAATAAAGCCCTCAAAGGGAAAACAAAGGTCTTCCTCAAAATAATCCCAATAGTGAACAAATCCGAATTTTCCTCATCAGAGTCGCCTCAGCCAAGGAATCCCCTACTGTGGGAAAATTTGTGATGCCTTTTGTGGAGAACAGGATGATCTTGAGACCAGGACTCTAGAATCCTTTGAATAGAGAAAGTTATATAAGAAATTAGGGATTTAACCCATGCAGGCTCCTGTTCAGCAGACCCCAGAAACTGTGTGGGGGCCACAGAGCCAGTGGAATATACAGTACCATAAGTATCCTTAGAAGGCCAATCTGTAATGAGAAGCAAACGTTTAAAGGCATGGTAGCCTTGGCCTTGCCCATGTCTCATTTGTACTCAGAAATAGCCTGGTGGCTTCTCAAAACAGAATACAGGGCAGCAAAAGTAAATTAAAAGTACTTATCTACTTGAAAGGGTTAAAATAGTATGCAAAAAAGAAGAGGATTAGTGTAGAACCTCCACATCCTATTCCCTAATGCCTGGGAAAATGGCATGGTGGCTGTGTTCCAATCCAATATGGCCACCATGTGAGCACGTTAAAATCCAAACTTGTATTCAAACTAAGAAAAAAGATGGAAAGTAAAGTAAAAATAAAATGAAATAAAATCCCCACCTAGAAAGGAGAGGGATAGTAGGGGCAAACAGAAATGAGGAGAAGAGTGCAAATCCAAGTAAATTAAGGTAACCCGAAGGGACTGATGGCGCAGACGGCACTAACCTGGCCGTCAGTCTCAGAAGATTAAGGATTACTTTAGAATCGGGTACTTCTGAGATCTAATAGAACTATTATGAAGCTAGTCTCCATATGATTAATTAATGGAAGGCAGAAAAGGAAAAAAGGCTGATAATGCAAGCCATCTTGAGCAGATCCAGGTCCCAGTCTGCACTCTCGTTCAAACCAAGAATGGAGGCCAGATATAAGAGCCTGCCTAATAGGGGATTACACAACCCCATACTAGATGCAAAAAACAAAAATGAAGGCTAATAGAGAATATTTGCACATGTACCTACACCGAGGACATTTTTAAAACTGAGCATGATTACTGGAGGTAAAGTAAAGTACGGAGGGAGTCTGCATCTCCAGAAAGCCTCTTAAGGCAGGTGCCCAGCCTTCTGGCTGAGGATAATTTACCCCATGGTTCCTGTGTTCCACACTGAAAGTAAGAGACAGACCTGTTCTCCTTGTGTGTGTGAGCATTCAATACAAGACTGCTCTGGGACTTTAAATAAGGTCTGCGTCAGTACACATTATTCAAACTTTCTGCATCTAGACCATGAGAGGTAGAGAAGGAGGCTCAGATTTCACCCAAGGCCTCTGTGGAGGTAGTGACTCTGGGGATATTTATCAAGCAATCAAAACCTCTTTGATTAATATTCCTCAACAAAAAGGGGATGTTTGTGTACTTACAGATAAGTGAAGATTTTAGTGAACTTACCGTTAAATCCTTTTTTCTTAGTCCACATGGACACAGGAACATGGGGCAAAATTTGCTTCTAAGGAGGGCAGGGCCTTCTAAAAACAATGCCTCTGAGGTGGAGACTTCCATCTTCACCTAACTTTACCCCCACCTACTACTGCTTTGCTATATGTTAAAACCAAGATAAAGATATCAAAAAAGTGATAGGAAAGAAGACTCCTCTGCCTATGGACTCAAACCACTTTTTTACTCAGTCATTAAAAAATTATTTTCTCTGTCGTCAAATGTGGAACACATGAACTTGGGATGTAGAAAAAGCGGATTTTAGTCTTACCTGTTAAATCCTTTTCTCTTAGTCCATACAGGTTACTGGTAACTTTGGGCTGGCGATTCGCCCCTTTAATTGTAAGCAGGAACTATTCTAAATTGTATGCAGGGGTGGAGCCTACCTTCCCTCCTTGGCTGCAGCTAGCCAACAAGCTCCAGAAATATTTGAGACACTAAAAATTGACTAGATAGTGGAAAGGAAAGAAGACTCCTGTGAGCATGACCCCGAAGGACCCCCACGGTCTGCCACGGGAGAGCCAAGTATGGTCCCTTGACAGGGTGGGAGACCAGTAACCTGTATGGACTAAGCAAAAAGGATTTAACAGGTAAGACTAACATCATCTTTTCTCTGTCATCCAATACAGGTTACTGGTAACTTTGGGATGTCCAACCATTGAGTTTCCCAGAGGCGGGAAGGAAGGCAAGGACCGGGCGCAAGGCCCCCAAAGTAACCTGAGCAGATATGAACCATCAGATCAGAGATAGCCCAACAAAACAATGAAGTGTCAACGGACACTGAACAGGGGTAACAACATCCCAAACTGTCACAAAGAACACTGAACTAAAGCCAACAGGGCTCAAAAGTGAAGGAAGCACCAAGAACTGAAGAAGATCCTAGACAGGCAAGACTGCCTCCCTGATCTTCCTCCCAAAGCTGGCGTCAGCCGATGCCAGCGCATCAACATGGTAGTGCTTCGAAACTGATCAGCAGAGGCCTGATTCTTGTAAGCCCAAGAAGCCCCAATAGATCTTGTAGAATGAGCCGTGACCCGAAAGGGGACAGTCTTCTTCCTCAGTTTGTAAGCCTTATGAATAGTGAACTTGATCTAAGAAGCAATAGTCACTTTGGATGCAGGTCTTCCTGCCCTGGGACCTTCAGGAATGACGAACAACGCGTCAGATTGCCTGACAGACTCAATGTACATAAAACTTGAGACAACGCATCACATCCAAAAAGTGGAGATCCCTCTCCTTGTCAGAGGTGGGGTCAGGGCAGAAAGAAGGCACCACAATCTCCTGATTGATGTGGAACTCGGAAACCACCTAAGGAACAAACTCCTGAGAAGTGCGAGGCACCTCCTGGTCCTTGTGAAACACCAAAAAATGTGGTTTACAGGATAGAGCATGTAACTCCGCTACACGGAGAACAGATATGATAGCCAGGAGAAAGTCCATTTTCCACGTCAACAGGCGTAGAGGAACAGTAGCCAAGGATTCAAATGGAGGGCGCTGAAGAACACCCAAAACCAAGATAAGATCCCACAGAGGAGCGGGATTCTTGAAGGCAGAACGAGTATGAGCAACACCCTGGAAGAAAACCTTGACATCAGGAAAGATGGCAATGTGCCTCTGAAAGAAAACAGAGAGAGAGCAGAAGTCTGAACCTTAAGGGAACCTTAAGGGAGGCTCTTATCCACACCGTCCTGCAAAAAGGCCAGGACCATAGGTAGATCAAATTCCTGAGACAGGTCCTTGTCAGCACACCAAGTTAGAAAAGTCGACCAGACACGATGGTAGATCTTGGAAGAAACAGGTTTGTGGGCACTGAGCATAGTAGCCACCACCCCAGAAGAAAAACCTTTCTTCTTTAATATTGAGGATTCATTTTCCAAGCCATGAAAGCTAGCCGATGAACATCCTCCTTCCACAGGTAACCCTGTAGAAGAAGATCCGGACAGCAAAGGAGCCAGAATGACTCCGCCACTGACAAATCAAGCAACTCCGGAAACAAAGCTTGGCAAGGCCAGTACGGAGCAATCAGAATGTCCGGACAGAGTTCCAGTCGCAATTTCCATAACACCCTGTGCAACATTGGGAGGGGAGGAAAGTTATAGGCCAGAGAAAAATACCAAGGAATGAACATTGCATCCACCACCAGAGCTAGAGGGTCCCTCCACAGAAAGCAGAACCTCATAACCTTCCTGTTGTGTCTTGTCGCCATCAGGTCGATGTAAGGAAGACCCCACTTCTGAACAATGAGAGTGAACACCTCTGGGTGCAGTTCCCACTCTCCACTGTCTACTGTGTGTTGACTGAGGAAGTCCGCCATGACGTTATCTACTCCAGGAATGTGCACTGCAGATATGGCAGGAACGTGTTCTTCTCCCCAGGACAAATTAGCCTTGACCTCTAACCAAGCGGCAAGACTTCTTGTTCCGCCCCGCTTCTTGATGTAAGCCACAGCCGTGGCGTTGTCGGACTGTACCTGGACTGGACAGTCTTCCAGCTGAGATGTCCAATGACAAAGAGCATGAAATATCGCCAAAAGCTCTAACACGTTAATGGGAAGGAGAGATTCCTCCGGAGACCACTGACCCTGAGAACTCAGGTGACCCAGGACCGCTCCCCAGCTGGAGAGGCTGGCGTCCGTCATCACCATGGTCCAGAAGGATACCAGGAAGGACTTGCCCTTCAGCAGATTGGAGAGGTCGAGACACCACAAAAAACTCCGTTCAACATGAAGAGGGAGGGACACTGACATCTTTAGAAGGTCCGGCTGACCCTTGCGCACCTGGATCACAAACCTCTGGAGTTCCCTGGTATGCACCATGGCAAACGGGACTGCTTCTATGATGGAGGTGAATTTCTCCACTAGAGAGAACAACTTTTTGGCTGGAACTGGATGTTGAGCCAGGACCGCAGAAACCCTGTGGGCGATCTGGTAAGCTACATTGTCCGTGAGAAACACCATGCTCTTCTGAGTGTTGAAGAGAAGGCCCAGGAAGACCAGATGCTGGGATGGGACAAGATCTGACTTGACCATGTTGATGATCCACACGTGATGGGTGAGAGAGTGAATGCATAGCTGAACCTGCTGATGAAGTTCCGCAGAGGGGGCTTTCAGAAGCAGGTCGTCCATGTATGGAGTAACTCTGATGCCGTCCCAGTGGAGGATGGACACTAAGACTCCCAGGACACGGTTGAAAACTTGAGGAGCTGTAGTCAGACCAAAGAGAAGAGCTGAAAGTCCCTCGGTCGCAGGCAAATCTGAGATACTGCCAGCTCCCTGGATGAATGGCGATGTGCAAATACTCTTCCTGAAGGGCCAGAGAAGCAAGGAATTCCCCTAGGGACATAGCAGCAATCATCATCCGTAGAGACTCCTGGTGATAATGAGTCCGGATCACAAAGGAATTGAGATCCTTCAAATCCAAAATAGGGCGACAACCGCCCATCCTTTTTGGAGACCACAAAGAGGTTTGAGTAAAAACCCATACCTCTGTCCTCAACTGGAACCGGCTCTAGAACATCCTTGTCCAGAAGAACCTGTATAGCGTCGTTGAACAGAAAGCGTTTCTCCGCTCCCTGAGGCGTATGAGAAGGAAAGAAACGAAAGGGAGGAAGAGAGACAAAAGGGATCCTGTATCCTTCCGCCACCACCTGTAAAACCCATGGGTCCGCCACTGAATCCTCCCAGACGCTGTGGTAGTGACGCAGACGGCCACCCACAGCAGAGTGGGGACATGGGTTCAGTGAGTCATCCCAAAAAAACTGAGAGGAGCCCACAGCAGAACATTCCTCAGCATCTGAGGAATCTGATACGTCAGGTACTCCCTGTGGTTTTGGCAGGGAAGACTTGATGGAGAAGGGGGTCTGCCAGGAATGGAAGACCCCCTGTAACTGGGATGGTAAGAGTTACAATGTAGACCTAAGGTCCCTACTAGCAGCCTTGAACTCTTGCACCCAAACTGACTCTAATGCATGGCTGGAGGTCCCTGGGAGACTCTCAGGGACATCAGAAAATGCTGTGCATAAATGACCTGAGAATTCTCTAGGTAACTCTGAATGATAAGAAGAGCAACGCGCAATAGGGGATACAGAGACACCAGCATCCTTAGTCTTAGGTCTGGCCCCAAGCTCCAAAGTTACAGACATTCTCACAGTGTCAAATAAACTTATAATAAAAGGAATCACCCAAGTACAGTGTGTAGGATTAAAGTTTCACCCCAGAAATTGCTAAACTAGACTTATCTGGCAGGCGAAGGGTTAATTAGCAGAGGAGAGGAGAGTCCAAGCCCTGTGTAGGATACTCGTTCTGGAAATAGCACAAAATGGCTGCCGTGGCGGGAACCAATCAGAAACGAGCGCGTGAAAAAGTACCCAAACAGTGCCCGAAGCTCCAAAACACTAGAAACATGAACCGGATGATAGAGCAAGGACAGACAAGAAAAATGAGCCAGCTCTGAAGTCGCTAGGTTAAGCGGTTTCAGAGATACGTCCCAAACTGTACAGTCCCGTAGGAGTGAATGGAGCAATGGCGCCTATGCGGTAAAGCGCGCCAGAACTCAAATTTTACAAAATTGAAACCGTAAAATAAAAATGTATGAAACAACACTAGAACATTTTAGAATACCCAAAAAACAATGAACTAGCAGGAAAAGTGTCAGAAACCCCCCGAAAAATGTAAAACCAGCAGCTAAAGGGTTAAAGTACCACATAAACCTGCTCCAAAACACCCAACAGACATACGGATAGACCCAACGGGTGTGCAATAGGAACTCCAAAGGTGAACCCCTGTGCGGAGGGGCACTGTGGGACATGTGGACCTGCAGCACTCAAAGGGTTGCTCACCTTTCCTGCAGATCTTCTGTCTTCAGACTACCATGTATTAAGAAGCAGCCTTGGTGGGCAACTCCTGAGGAAATAACTTGCAGCCAAGATTTCTCCCCACCAGGGCTTAAGGTCCACAAAAAGCACCTGGTTGCTGAGCTAGCCACATCTAAGGGCATTGTCAGTTATGGTAATCCGCCTAATGGTGGTATTCCATTTCTAACAGAAAAATAAACAGTTCTAAAACTATAGCAAAACTGTTCTCTTGCCTTTGTCTTCACCAAGGAACAAATTTTCCTGGAGCTGGTTGGCTAGCTGCACCCAAGGAGGGAAGGTAGGCTCCACCCCCTGCATACAATTCTAGAATTGTTCCTGTCTACAATTAAAGGGGCGGATCACCTACCCAAAGTTACTAGTAACCTGTATTGGACGACAGAAAAAAACCATCTCCTCCACTAGAAACCAGCTTTCACAGGACTAAAATGGTACAACATGAACCAAAGGTGTCAAAGGACACTAAAATGACACACCAAATAACAGTAAACAAACAGGAAACTAACAGGGTCCTGATCTTCAAAGAGAAAAAAAATAATTTAGAAGGAACCATATACAAGCAAAACAGTCTGAAGGCTCTACTGGACAAAGATGGCTTCAGCCGAGGTGAGGACATTTACTTGATAGTGGTGGTGAAAGTGTGCATAGAGAACCACATTGCCTCCTTACATAATTGCTAAGCAGTTATTATAGGGCAAAAATTAGTCCACCGATCTGGTTTAATACGCTTTGACTGAAAAGGGAACAGGTTTCTTCCTGATCTCCTTGATCCAGGAAGCGATAGTAACCTTAGGTCTGAGGGCCTGACCTACATGTAGGCCCTCAGGGATAACAAGGAGTGAATCAGACTTACAAAACAGCTATGTGTGATAAACATAGTACTTCAAGCAACTTACCACTTCCAACAGATGAAATTCCTGCTCCTGTCTATTAAAAGGAGACTGACAGAAAGAATAAAGGACAATTTCCTGGTTGAGGTGATCATCTACAACAACAATGGTTAAAACAAAAAACAAACATAGGAGTTTGTAAAACCACCATATCCTTTTGCAAAACCAGAAAGGGAGGCTTACAGGATAAAGTCTGCAGTTAGGCTACCCTCCAAATGGACACAATGGTCAGTACTACTGTCTTGAATGTCAACAAATACAAGGAAGCAGCAAAAAGAGGCTCAAAAGGAGGTTTCTAGAGCATTCCTAATAGCAAGTTCAAGTCCTACGAAGGTGTGGAATCCCAAAAGACAGGGTAGGCATGGGAGAAAACCAATATGCCTTTGGAAGAGAACAGAAAGTTCGAAGATCTGCAACTTAATAGAAGTAAGACTAAGTCCTTTCTGAAAACCACCTCAAAGAAAGGCCAAAGCCAACGGAAGCCTAAAAGGCTGTGGTAATAACCACAATCAGCACGCCACTTGTAAAAGAAGGACCAAACCCTATGATAGGCCGTAGATGAAAGCGGTTTCCTACTTTGGAGTACAGCTGAAATGGCAGCTTAGGGAAAAAGCAAGATACTCTTGCCTCCAATAGAGTGACTGATGACCTTGTCTAGGTCAAGGACTTCTTGAAAGATTGATCGACTGGCCAAATCGTGGGCCACAGAGTGTGAGGCATAGCCACTGAAAAGGCTGAGGCTTTTCCAGAAAATCTGGCTCCATCAAAGGCTGCTTCCGTGATTTCTTCAAGAATTTTGACAAGCAGCATCAACAAATCCTCCATGAGAACATGCCTTTGGGTGGCATCCAAAAGTTGTTCACCCCAGACAGCAATATTTCTAGTGACCCAGACAGTAGCAAAAATGGGTCAACAACTGGAACACGTGACCCCAATATTCACCTTCAGTTGAGAATTCAAACATTTAACTGCTTGATCATTAAAAGCCCTGGCATCTGCCAGAGGCAGAACAGTGTTCTTGGCAAGAAAGTTATAGGGGGATCAACTGAAGATGGGGTAGCCCACTGCGCCAAAGCCTTAGTTGAGAAAGGATACAGATCAGAAAAGTTCCTGTTAAGAAACACGTCAAGCTTCTTCCATTAAAGAATGAATATCAGACTGCAAGGGATTAAAATGGAAGGAATAAGGGAGAGACCAACCTTGTGCAATCACAAGGAAAGGTTGCTTTCTACCCTAGAAAGCACAGGAAACAGGGGATTCTGGGGTAACAGCTTTGAAATGCATGCAAAGCAAATGGTGGCTCTCCAGTCATTCAAAAATGCACCACCCTGAGACCTAGACAGAGTCCCTTGGGTGAACTCTACGAAAAGCAGGTCAACCAATTTAATAAGAGCCCACACTGACATGCGAGAAATAAACAGGAGCCTAGATATGTCCCAAACACTTACTGTGTGTGAAACGAAGTTGGCCACCACACAGTGATCGAATGAATAGGAAAGATCTTGAAGCATCTATCTCCATAGTCAGGAATAATTACCCCATAATGTGTTAAACAGAAATAAAAAACAAGGGTGGGCGAGCTGACAGACATGCTGGCAAACGTGTGTGTAGCTGAGCTCTGTAAACAGTGGAGAAAAATCTGCTTCCATCTGCCCTACTACACAGTGATCTGTAACTCATTTTATTCTACACATCCTAGGGAACAGATTGAGCCCTACTGTGTCCGTCTGGACAAAATTCCTTACAGCGCAATCTTCGACAGACTGCACTTTATGTCTACTAGTGATTGTGAATCGGGAACAAAAATATCTGGAGCAGACACAGCTGAACAGAATGGATCTTACACTCTGTAACGGATCCTACCCGTTACTGAGCCCTTGTCCGGACCTCAAACTATTTATCCAAAGACTATGGACATTTATTACTGTTTGGACTCTGTGCTGTGCCTTGGCGTACAAACTGGCCAGCTATTCCCTAAGAGAAAGACTTAAATTCATAGACTTTGGATCACATACTATGTTTAATGTATGGCGAACGTTTTAGTTATTGTATGTGGTATGTTTGAGGGTTTACTCCAAGGGAATAGGCAGTGAGGGGTTAATTATTTCAATATGTATTGCAGACTCCCAAGCCTTTTGCTTAATTATTCAACCCCTGGCCATTGTTAAGGAAATGTATATTCTAGCCACTCAAGTCATTGTATTGAGAGCTGTCCTGAGACCCCCTGCTGTGTGTTAATCCATTCACACCCCTCAAGTCTTTGTTCAATCAAACCCCTGTGTATCTGAAATGTAGCCCTGTCTGAGTCATTGTATCTGTTAAGACCAGCTGTTGCTGGCTTTTGTCTGATGTGTTAGGATTTAATCATGTTCCCTATTGTATCAGGTTCCCCATGTGATCCAATGTACTGTACTGTATATAAATATCTGTGGTTTGTGACAATAAAGAGAGTTCTGTTTTGGAATGAACAAGGAGTCCTGGAGTCTTGTATTGCTTATGGTCTAAAGTATCCACTCTGATACCCATCTGCGCCAAGTATCCTGAATCGCCTACCGCCTGCTGCCAGCTTCCTGTGTCCCAACTTCATATGCTGTCAGGCGGCGACGTGGACTCTTCCCTGCTTCCCTGCTTCCAGCGATCCTGCGGCGGTTTCCAGTGACCGTCCATACTTCAACTGGTGCATCCGACGGCGCTTATCTGCGCCGAGAAGGAGAGACCCAGGAACGATGGCGGAAGGTGACGCGGCCCCTTCTCAGCTTCCGTTACATTGGTGGCATAGCGGTGGGATTTCTCCTTTTTTTATTGGGTGTACCAGATAAGAGATGGCGGCGAAAGCGCGGCTACCGGAGGCCATAGGAGTGTATGACATGCGGTACCACTACATCGGATGTCAATGGGAGACCTTCCTAGGTGATTTAGCCGAGGAGTTTTACCGGAAGGTCACCACCTGCATCACAGAGGAGCTCCGAGTCCAGGACGGATACTGGGAAATGATCAAGTGCCTTCACAAGGAGTATACAGGAGTTATGGTCAACTTTTTCCCATTCAACTTGCACCTGAAACTCCAACAACTGGTATGGATGGCCTTTCAGGAGGATGCTACTTTCGGCCAGAGGAAGTACAGCCGCTACTGGGAGATTTGGGAGAAAAGAAAGGCCATGTTTGGAAGTTACTTTCCTCCAGACCTGGAGGGGAACCTAGACTGTTTAGTTGAGCAGGAATGGAACTTGGAGCTAATGTACATGGGCTGGATAGAGGAAGCCCAGGAGATACAAAGAGAGGAAAAAGACTGGGGGGGTTACTCATCTGAGGAGGACTTCAGTGGAGCTGAGGACTTAGATGGAGCTGCCCCTGTTCACTCCACACTGGTGAGTGGGAATGCGTTCCTCACCAGTGCCCCTGTTGCCCTGCCTGATACCCCTTTGCCCCTGGACTGTTTGTTGCCTGAGCTGAGGGGTGGGAATTCGTTCCCCCTCAGTGAAGAGAATGCCTCTGCATCAGGGGATGGGACGGACGTCTCCCCTGATAGGCATATTGCCCCTTCCCCTGTTTTCCCAGCTGCGGTGGACGAGACGCAGGTCCCCACCAGCAGCAATTGTATGCCCCAACTGATGGGTGGGAGAGAGCCCATCAGTCCCTGTGAACCCCCTGCTGTGGTGAGGGGAGAAGAGCTCACCAGCAGCCCCAGAAAGATGCCCCCTGTTCTATTGGAGAATGCCGTGGGAGAGGAGCAGTGTGTGCACCCCAGGGCCATGGATGATGCCGCCTTGAGGGATGGGACTGAGGTCTCCCTCAAGGCAGAAGAAGGGCCTGTGTGTAATGGCCTACAGGAGGAGGACCCCAGTGGGCTGGGAGAAAGCAGTGCTGCTAGCCATCCTGAAGATATGGACTGTGAACTGATGGGTGGGAGCGCGGTCCCCATCAGCCCTTGTGAATCCCCTGCTGTAGTGGGTGTGAAAGAGCCCACCAGTGGGCCTAAGATGTTGCCCCTGGTGGGGGTGGAAGATGTGCTGGGAGCAGAGCCGTGCATGCTCCCCAGGATTACAAGTAAAGCCGCCTGGAGGGATGGGACTGCGGTCTCCCTCCAGGCAGAAGAAAGGCCTGTGTGTGATGGCCTACAGGAGGAGGACCCCAGCGGACTGGAAGAGAATAGTGCTGCTGGACCTCCTGCGGATGTGTCGTATGACCTGATGGGTGGGGAAGAGTGCCCCATCAGTTTCCCTGAGACCCCTGGCCTAGTGAGTGGGGCCATGGTCTTCATTAAGGAGCCTGTTATTACCCCTGCTGTGGTGAAGGAGACGCAGGTCCCCACCAGCAGCCCTAGTCTGCCCCCTGTTGTTCGTGCCCTGGAGAAAGGGAAGATGGTGTTCTCCAGGTGCCTGAGTAAAATTGCTGGGAGGTTTGGGAGTGCCTCCCTGCTGAAGAAAAGAAGTGGCCCTGAGGAGGAGGCCCCGAACGCCAAGGAGATCAGCCGATTGCCCCTTTGCAGCGCTGATTCCTTGGATATCCACCTCTCTGTGACCCCTGGCTTGGTGGAGGGGAGCGAATCCACCGAGTCCTGTGAACCCTCTGTTGTGGTGTGTAGGAGTGAGCACACCACCCCTTGTTTTGCCCTGACTCTGGTGAAGGGAAGTAAGCTCACCAGCAGCCCCACGGAGGTGATCCCCATGGAGATTGCCCTGGAACAAGAGTGTTTACGACTCAGGGACACAAATGTTCTTGGCAGGGGAAGTGGGATTACAAGCTTTCCCAGTGGTCAAGGGAACCCTGAGCTGGTGAGGGAGGAGACAGTCCTGACTAGGGATGTTGCTGGGGCCCCTGAATTTCCTGAGCTCTGCCTGGGGGGTGGGAATGTGTCCCAGAACGTTGCCCCAGCCCAGGAGAGTGGGACAAACATCCTCTCCTGTTCCTCTGGGGCAGTGGCCCAACTAAAAGGGGGAGATATGCCTCTCTCCCCACACTCTGATGCACAGAAGCCAGAGACACAATTGCCCCAGGAAGATCCCCCTTATAGACTGGCTTTGGACCCTGAGCCCCTGGCCCCAGACCCAGGAACATTGAACCCCAGCTCTGCATGGAGCCTGGCCCAGGGAAGGCCACCCCATTTGTTGACTGCCAGGACAAACAGGCATCAGTTCCCCTGGCCCAGCATTAAGGACAAAGGGGCTTACATTTTCTTCCCTGGCCCAGAACAAGAGCCTTGTTCTCTACTGCCAGGCTCGGACAAGGGGCTCATGTTTTCTCCTGGCCCAGGACAAGGGGCGCAGCTATTCTCTCCTGGCCCAGGACAAGGGGCTTGCTTGTTGTTTCCCTGGCCCAGGACAAGGGGCTCCACACTCCTGGCCTAGGACCAAGGCCGCTGGACTAACGAACTGTCCTGACAAGCGGCTCACAGCAGCAAGGCTCTCCTAGAGTCCCAAGCCAGCATTTACTACCGCAACCGCTGGCTTGGTACAAAAAAGGGGGAGAAATGTAACGGATCCTACCCGTTACTGAGCCCTTGTCCGGACCTCAAACTATTTATCCAAAGACTATGGACATTTATTACTGTTTGGACTCTGTGCTGTGCCTTGGCGTACAAACTGGCCAGCTATTCCCTAAGAGAAAGACTTAAATTCATAGACTTTGGATCACATACTATGTTTAATGTATGGCGAACGTTTTAGTTATTGTATGTGGTATGTTTGAGGGTTTACTCCAAGGGAATAGGCAGTGAGGGGTTAATTATTTCAATATGTATTGCAGACTCCCAAGCCTTTTGCTTAATTATTCAACCCCTGGCCATTGTTAAGGAAATGTATATTCTAGCCACTCAAGTCATTGTATTGAGAGCTGTCTTGAGACCCCCTGCTGTGTGTGTTAATCCATTCACACCCCTCAAGTCTTTGTTCAATCAAACCCCTGTGTATCTGAAATGTAGCCCTGTCTGAGTCATTGTATCTGTTAAGACCAGCTGTTGCTGGCTTTTGTCTGATGTGTTAGGATTTAATCATGTTCCCTATTGTATCAGGTTCCCCATGTGATCCAATGTACTGTACTGTATATAAATATCTGTGGTTTGTGACAATAAAGAGAGTTCTGTTTTGGAGTGAACAAGGAGTCCTGGAGTCTTGTATTGCTTATGGTCTAAAGTATCCACTCTGATACCCATCTGCGCCAAGTATCCTGAATCGCCTACCGCCTGCTGCCAGCTTCCTGTGTCCCAACTTCATATGCTGTCAGGCGGCGACGTGGACTCTTCTCTGCTTCCCTGCTTCCAGCGATCCTGCGGCTGTTTCCAGTGACCGTCCATACTTCAACTGGTGCATCCGACGGCGCTTATCTGCGCCGAGAAGGAGAGACCCAGGAACGACGGCGGAAGGTGACGCGGCCCCTTCTCAGCTTCCGTTACACACTCAATCTGCTTGGATCCTTGATTCAACAATGTTCCTGACCTCTGTGAGGGCCGGACTTGAGAACTGCAGCCTGGATCATCTTGGGTTTAATACACTGCAACCTTTGCTACATAACTGTGCTTCGTGTGCTAGGCCAGAACAGAGACTTGTTGTTCTACTACCTTCATGTACCCCAGCTCTCTCGCAGATGGATGAAATACTGCCTGAGTCACCTGAAGGGATAAATAATGAATCTCACCATCCAGAAGAAAAACCTTCCCCAGAAGAGTATTGTATCCTATACGGAAAAACTCCTGGAACGGAATGACAGAATATTCAATAAGAATTAAAACAAACCAAGTTCCTCCAGAATGGACACGTGAGACTGAATCGGAGTGCGCAAGGCCTCCTCTGAAGGAGCCTTTAACCAAAGATAGTCCAGATATGAAGTTAAAGAAACCCCCTATGAGCAGATGTCAGCTGTCAGGATTGACAAGGCATTTGAGAATAATCCAGAGCCAACCCAAAGGCAAGATAACGACCTGAAAATGACTATCTTAGACAGAAAACCGCAGGAAATGCTGATGATCTACATAGATAGGAATGTGCAGAAATTCCCCTGGATTCAAGGCAACAAGGACGGAGCACAAGGACTCTACCTTGAACTGAAGAGTGAGCACAAAATAGTTGACACTGAAAGTCCACAATAGGAAGACATCTGCTGTCTTTCTTGTGGACTATGAAAATATTGGAGTACAATCTTGGGAGTCTATCACGAGAGCTGATATTTACACCTGTATGTATAGCAAGGAAGTGTGTCCAAAAAGAGACTCTGGGCATGTAAGTAACTCTGGACATGATGAAATGACTTGGAGGAAAGAGACTTGAACTCTGTCTTATATCCTTCTGAAATAACCCACAAAACCCACTGGTCTGCCTAAAAAACTGCACATGTGCAGAGGTAGGTTTGTGAGTTTTGAACTTCTGCACAGGCTTCTTGCTTGCCCAAGACTACTTGGGTTTTTAAGGTGGAATGCACCTGGGTTGCGGAGGAAATCAGTGCCCTGGGTGCATATCCGTATTGACTGGGATACAGAAAGCAATGCTTTGTTTGCGAGAAAAAGGAATGTTTTGGAGTAACCTGAGGCAACATGATATTCTTGCCTCCAGTGACAAGACTGATAAATATCTCCAATTACAGGCAAAACAGCTGCTTGCCTACAAATGGAAGAGATATCAAGGATCTCTAGAAGGACGAAGCAGACGATCAGCCCTTAAGCCCCAAAGTGCAAAGCAATGCCACAGTGAAAGTCAAGGCCTTTTCAGAAAGTGTAGCAAAATCAAAGGCTGTTTCAGAAACGTAAGGATTAGCTTCAAGGTTCTTGGATATAAGGGCCACCAGGTACCAGGTGCATCCACTAGGGTGGTAGCCATAACCTGATCACCTCAGACATCCATAGCCCTAATGACCCATGCAACAGCAAAAGTTAAGCACAGGGCAGCAGAAGAAACTGCAAATCATTACTTTAAAAGTGAAACCAGGTGCTGTGAGATCCACAGCATCCCCCAGTTTCTTGGCCAGCCACCATAACAGCTGATTGGCCGGGGTTGAAGAGGAATATTCAAACGAGTCGACGAATTGCTTCACCTCCTGGCCATTGTCCCCAGAATGTGTATTCCAGCCCCTCAGACCCTTTGTCCCATTGTGTGCCTCGTTCAAACCCACTCTTGGCTTAACTCGATCATGTCTACGCCTTTGTATAATGTTTATACCGTATGTCACTGCCCTTTGTGCTTCTTGTCTTGCATTGTATTTGGATATGGTTCAGTGTGTATAAATACCTGAGTTGTTCAATAAACTGTGTTACTTTGGAGCAAACAGTCTCCTCGTGTCGTTCTTGCCTGGATGGTATAGAGAGTCCACTTTGACTCCCATTCCCGACAGGCATCGAGAGCTATTGACCCCCATTTGCAGGAGCTCCAGATTACGACTCAACTTGGAGCCTCGAAACTTCACCAGCTGCCCTCCGCCCAGTGCATTCAACCGGGAGTAGAGCTATTCACTCTCTACGTCCTGTGGTTCCCGACAGCAATTCGACTTCGACCCTGGGACTCAGCGACCTTCACCTGTTCGCCTTCTTAGACTCTGAGTCGAACCTCCCATGTCGACAAAATCTTAGCCAGTCTACCCTTCCAGCCCATCTTCGACCAGTGCATCCGACATATGCCAGCCGCCTTCAGGAGAGAAAATCCCGATACGTCAGCACAGGACACCCCACGTCTTGGGTTCCCATTATATATAGCCACAGCAGTAAAAGGGTATAAAACTGTTATACACCAGTTAAGGAAGAACCCAGAAAGAGTTAAAATGGCTAAAAAGGGACCCCTGAAGCCAAAGAAGCCTTGAACTTGCTCATGTTTCCCTTAGTCAGGAGACTCTAAATAGAAGAGTAACTACAGTCAAAGTAGTAGCTTAACGGAGGCTAAGAAGGAACCGCATCGCCTTCCGCCGTCGTTCCCGGGTCTCTCCTTCTCGACGCAGGACTGGCGCCATCGGATGCACCGGTCGAGTAGATCAACGGTCCGGTGTTCGACTCAAAGTGGTGTTGAACCCCGGAGTATCCGACTCTACGTCGAAGGATGCGATTCGAGGAGGGGTCAAAAGGGCTCCCGAGCAGTTGAGCATCGCAGAACCGGAACACCGGGCAGTAGAGAGTGAGGCCTCTACTCCCGGGCTACAACAAACAGGTAAAGTGTAGCAGGAACAAAGGTAGCGGTAGCCAAGCAGTTTGAGCACTCCGTAGCTCGAATCGAAGGTTCGCAGGAACTGGAAGAAGCAGGGAAGAGTCCACATTGCCGCCTGATAGCATCCGAAGTTGGATAGCAGGATGCTGGCAGCAGACTGTCGAACAATGCAGGAACCTGGGCTCAGATGGGCGTAAGAGTGGCCGCTTTAATACCATAAGAACACACAAGACTCCAGGACTCTTGTTCACTCCAAAACATAACTCTCTTTATTTACACAAACCACACATATTTATAAACAGCAAGCACATTGAAACGTATGGGGAAACCAAATACGATAGGGCGTAATCCATCACAATACAGGAGACAAAAGGCCAACAGTAGATGGCCTAACAAACACAATGACCCAGACGTGATTACATTTCAAATACAAAACGGTTGATTAATTCTAGACACAAGATACAAAGACTTGAGGGGCAGGAATACACATTCTAGGAACAATGGCCAGGGGTTGAAGCACATACGCACTAGTTTGAATATTCGGCTTCAGTCCTGGCCAGTCAAATCATACAGTGAGTCTGCTGGTTGACCAATCCCCAAACCGCCTACTTTTCCCCATGTTAAGTCTATAGGAGACTTTTAAACCTCCTGCTCAGGGATTCGACCAATCCAGCATCAACTCACTGCCCTCAGTTCCCCGTGCTCGATTCGGTGTCGGTTCTCAAACCGGAAACCTCCGACCCATTGCAGGTGCTAGTTTAGGGTACCAGCCAAGCCCTTTATTCCTAGGGCTTGGCTGGTAGCCTAAACTAGCACCTGCGATTTCTTCCAGAGGCAGGATTTAGCCTCTAAATCCTGTAAGTAATACCAGTGGAGCGAGATATTTTCATATTGCTCGAACATACTACACCAAAGGTGTTTTGCACTTTCTTCTTTTTGTTTTGTTTATTTGCTATTCAGGTTACGACGGAGAGGGAAGTACTGACCTCACCATCTGGAAGCTGCAACACCCGGGGATTGTCCCACTCCTATTATAGATCAGTATTGAAGATTATACAGTTCAAGGTGATCTGGCAGAGCGCGCCAGTTAGTGTTGTTTATGTGGACTCAGATAAACTCTTCTGCTCAGTCTTCTATTATGAAGAGAGCTGCTTCATAGAAGCTAAGAGGAAACTGGCTGTGAAAACAAGCCATCCTCCTCAGAACCAGTCCTGTTGCACTGGTCAATACTTCCAAAGGAGGCCAGGAATAGGAGCCCACCTAAAAGGGGATTATACAGCCCCATATCCTACAGCAGAAAAATAAAAAATAAGTCTAAGAGATTTGCCCTTGATTCCTCCTCAGGAAGAGTACTGTACAAATTGATCATGCCTGGGTGGGGATGAAGTAGTGCAGGATGGAAATTTCTGCCTCAAATAATTATTTTGTCAGCGCCTTGTCCTCCTGAAGGAGGGGACTTCACCTCGTGGTTCCTGTGTTCCAAGTAGGACGTAATAGAAATGCAAATTAGATTTCAGTTGACTGCAGACATATGGTTTTTAGAAAGAATATTAACAAGTTGTATTTTAAATAAAGAAAGTATAGGAAGGAAGAAAAAATAGAGTTTCTAATTATTATATTAGACAACATATGTATGGATTCACAAAATATTACTGAATAAGACTGAATATTGAATTAATTAATTAATTAATTATGAACATAAATGCTTTTAGCAACAACATTAATAAATTGGCTTAAATTTTTTAAAAAGAGGCAGAAAAGTTAAGGGAAAATAAATGCAATTTCACAAATTGTTATTGAATTTGAAAACCATGCAACAGAGCAGTTGGTCTATTTTTAGCACTTATTTAAGGAAACAGATAACTATTAGAATAAAGAGACTACAATTTACTTCTGATGTAATGTAAAACATTATTGGACTTCAAATAAGTAAAATAAAAAAAATAAAAAGTCTAATTATTGTTTCAGGAACAACATATGTGTGCATACACATATTTTTATTAAATAGGAACCTCTGGGAGCAGAGCAGCTGAAATTCACAAGTATGATTTCAGTACTTATTGAAGGAAACCTAGGGCTAGATTCTATTACAGGTACTAATTTTATCTCTGCTTTTATCTCCAGTTTTCCCCATAGACTTCGATAGTAAAATGTTTGGTAAAACGGGTGTTAACATTTAGCACCTGCAATAGAATCTAGCCCCTAGATAGAGATCTGTGATTCTGCAAAAGCAATGCACTAACAATCCTGTCCTCAATGGCAGTACATGAATTCAAGCATGTCCCTTCTTGAGCATGTATAGGTTAATCAAAGTGAATGAGACACTGATTCACTGAACTGCACTTAATTTTTGAAACCCTTAAAGTGGACCAATCACTTTAAAAACAGTTTTGCCTTTTCATTAAAAACTAAAAGCTCGCTTAACATAGTAACATAGTAAAAATTAGGTTGAATAAAGAAACAAGTACATCAAGTTCAACCTTTGCTTCATACCCTAGTGAAATGAGAACTGTATAGATTTCCTGCTACCAAATAAGTTAGTCTTTATCAGACCTTCCTGATTTGCCTTCTAATATGCAGTATAACCCTGTATGTTCCCTTTTGAAAGAAATGTATCTAATCTTCTCTTAGATGTATCCATTGTATCTGCTATAACCACCTCCTTCAGCAAGGGATTCCACAATTTAACAGACCTTACTGTAAAAAAACCCTTCCTCTACTGAAGACTAAACTTCCTTTCCTCTAATCTCAAGGGGTGTCCCCTGGTCACCTGCTAAGGCCTTGGAATGAATAGCTCACCACAGAGATCCTTGTATAATGTGGTAAGATCTCCTCTAAGTCGTCTTTTCTCTAGAGTAAATAAACCAAGTTTGTCTAGTCGTTCCTCATGTCAAGTCCTCCATTCCCTTAACTAATTTTGTTGCTCTTCGCTGTACCCTCTCTAGTTTTAGTATATTGTTATCAGAACTGGTGCCCAAAACTGTACTGAATATTTGAGGTGAGGTCTTACCAATGATTTGTACAATGGCAAAATTATTTTTATTTTTATTTTTAAATATATTTTATTATCAGTTCGCTCCATACATATCACATATACAGAAAAATACATGTAAAATCGTTCAAATGCAGCAAAAATATGTAGACATATGTAACAATAAAAAGAACATATACAAATCAGTAGGGCGTACAGAGCCAACCTGAGGTTTTATTTTACTCTGATAAATAAAGTGAAATGAGGAAATAAGAGCGTATCGCAGGTCTCAAATTACAATATCTCAAAATAAGAAAATCAAGGGGATAGACAGAAAGAGGATCAACAGACTATCCTCAGGGAGAGACCAGTTCAATACTGTGATATAAGGGGGCACCTAAATGTCCTCCAAACACTACATATAACACCACATAAAATACAATATCTTTATTCAATTTAACTTAAAATCTGTGAATCCCAATTCCTTTATGGACATTAGGATCCTAAAAAATTCCCAAATTGGGCAATTAAAGAGCAAGCACTCTCATATATGACCCCAATGACACGAAGTATTGCTATTCTGAATAAATATGTCTATCAGTATTATAGCACCTATATTCCCTCTCATGGGTTTGCACTATATAATACTCTTAACCGAGCGGCGAATATAAAACTGTTATAAAACTGTTATAAACTGTTATAAAACTGTTATAAAACGGGTATAAAACTGTTATACACCAGTTAAGGAAGAACCCAGAAAGAGTTAAAATGGCTAAAAAGGGACCCCTGAAGCCAAAGAAGCCTTGAACTTGCTCATGTTTCCCTTAGTCAGGAGACTCTAAATAGAAGAGTAACTACAGTCAAAGTAGTAGCTTAACGGAGGCTAAGAAGGAACCGCATCGCCTTCCGCCGTCGTTCCCGGGTCTCTCCTTCTCGACGCAGGACTGGCGCCATCGGATGCACCGGTCGAGTAGATCAACGGTCCGGTGTTCGACTCAAAGTGGTGTTGAACCCCGGAGTATCCGACTCTACGTCGAAGGATGCGATTCGAGGAGGGGTCAAAAGGGCTCCCGAGCAGTTGAGCATCGCAGAACCGGAACACCGGGCAGTAGAGAGTGAGGCCTCTACTCCCGGGCTACAACAAACAGGTAAAGTGTAGCAGGAACAAAGGTAGCGGTAGCCAAGCAGTTTGAGCACTCCGTAGCTCGAATCGAAGGTTCGCAGGAACTGGAAGAAGCAGGGAAGAGTCCACATTGCCGCCTGACAGCATCCGAAGTTGGATAGCAGGATGCTGGCAGCAGACTGTCGAACAATGCAGGAACCTGGGCTCAGATGGGCGTAAGAGTGGCCGCTTTAATACCATAAGAACACACAAGACTCCAGGACTCTTGTTCACTCCAAAACATAACTCTCTTTATTTACACAAACCACACATATTTATAAACAGCAAGCACATTGAAACGTATGGGGAAACCAAATACGATAGGGCGTAATCCATCACAATACAGGAGACAAAAGGCCAACAGTAGATGGCCTAACAAACACAATGACCCAGACGTGATTACATTTCAAATACAAAACGGTTGATTAATTCTAGACACAAGATACAAAGACTTGAGGGGCAGGAATACACATTCTAGGAACAATGGCCAGGGGTTGAAGCACATACGCACTAGTTTGAATATTCGGCTTCAGTCCTGGCCAGTCAAATCATACAGTGAGTCTGCTGGTTGACCAATCCCCAAACCGCCTACTTTTCCCCATGTTAAGTCTATAGGAGACTTTTAAACCTCCTGCTCAGGGATTCGACCAATCCAGCATCAACTCACTGCCCTCAGTTCCCCGTGCTCGATTCGGTGTCGGTTCTCAAACCGGAAACCTCCGACCCATTGCAGGTGCTAGTTTAGGGTACCAGCCAAGCCCTTTATTCCTAGGGCTTGGCTGGTAGCCTAAACTAGCACCTGCGATTTCTTCCAGAGGCAGGATTTAGCCTCTAAATCCTGTAAGTAATACCAGTGGAGCGAGATATTTTCATATTGCTCGAACATACTACACCAAAGGTGTTTTGCACTTTCTTCTTTTTGTTTTGTTTATTTGCTATTCAGGTTACGACGGAGAGGGAAGTACTGACCTCACCATCTGGAAGCTGCAACACCCGGGGATTGTCCCACTCCTATTATAGATCAGTATTGAAGATTATACAGTTCAAGGTGATCTGGCAGAGCGCGCCAGTTAGTGTTGTTTATGTGGACTCAGATAAACTCTTCTGCTCAGTCTTCTATTATGAAGAGAGCTGCTTCATAGAAGCTAAGAGGAAACTGGCTGTGAAAACAAGCCATCCTCCTCAGAACCAGTCCTGTTGCACTGGTCAATACTTCCAAAGGAGGCCAGGAATAGGAGCCCACCTAAAAGGGGATTATACAGCCCCATATCCTACAGCAGAAAAATAAAAAATAAGTCTAAGAGATTTGCCCTTGATTCCTCCTCAGGAAGAGTACTGTACAAATTGATCATGCCTGGGTGGGGATGAAGTAGTGCAGGATGGAAATTTCTGCCTCAAATAATTATTTTGTCAGCGCCTTGTCCTCCTGAAGGAGGGGACTTCACCTCGTGGTTCCTGTGTTCCAAGTAGGACGTAATAGAAATGCAAATTAGATTTCAGTTGACTGCAGACATATGGTTTTTAGAAAGAATATTAACAAGTTGTATTTTAAATAAAGAAAGTATAGGAAGGAAGAAAAAATAGAGTTTCTAATTATTATATTAGACAACATATGTATGGATTCACAAAATATTACTGAATAAGACTGAATATTGAATTAATTAATTAATTAATTATGAACATAAATGCTTTTAGCAACAACATTAATAAATTGGCTTAAATTTTTTAAAAAGAGGCAGAAAAGTTAAGGGAAAATAAATGCAACTTCACAAATTGTTATTGAATTTGAAAACCATGCAACAGAGCAGTTGGTCTATTTTTAGCACTTATTTAAGGAAACAGATAACTATTAGAATAAAGAGACTACAATTTACTTCTGATGTAATGTAAAACATTATTGGACTTCAAATAAGTAAAATAAAAAAAATAAAAAGTCTAATTATTGTTTCAGGAACAACATATGTGTGCATACACATATTTTTATTAAATAGGAACCTCTGGGAGCAGAGCAGCTGAAATTCACAAGTATGATTTCAGTACTTATTGAAGGAAACCTAGGGCTAGATTCTATTACAGGTACTAATTTTATCTCTGCTTTTATCTCCAGTTTTCCCCATAGACTTCGATAGTAAAATGTTTGGTAAAACGGGTGTTAACATTTAGCACCTGCAATAGAATCTAGCCCCTAGATAGAGATCTGTGATTCTGCAAAAGCAATGCACTAACAATCCTGTCCTCAATGGCAGTACATGAATTCAAGCATGTCCCTTCTTGAGCATGTATAGGTTAATCAAAGTGAATGAGACACTGATTCACTGAACTGCACTTAATTTTTGAAACCCTTAAAGTGGACCAATCACTTTAAAAACAGTTTTGCCTTTTCATTAACCCCTTAAGGACCGGGAAAATCTGAGTTTGATTTGACTTAAGGACCGGAGCAATTTTGACTTTTTTGACTATGTCTTTGTTCAACCATATTTTCTCTTTAATTCCTTTTGTGCAGCCACATAAATTATATACTGTTTTTTTAAGCACAAGTAGGGCTTTCTTTTGATACCACAATTATATGAATACCTCATTGTTTAATTTGATTAAAATAGAAAAAAAGAGGAAAAAAATTGAAAAAAAACAACATTTTGCTTATATTTTCATGTCAGGATTTGCATACAATTAGTTTATGACAAAAAAATACCCCTAAATATATTCATTTGCTTCTCCTGAATATAAGAATACCCCATATGCCTAGTATTTCAATCACTTCCTCACATTTACAAGGTAAATATTACAAGATGGATGCCATTATTTCCAACTTATAATTTCTCAACAATTGGCATGTGAGCATCATAGCTTAGCTGACGGTGCCAGAACCAAAAATGTCCCACAAAGGTATATGTTTCTGAAAACTACACAACATAAGGTAAATAATCAGGAGAATTTTGGAGTTTTTCATGCAGCTATTTTTCTAGAAAAAAATTTCAAAATTGTGGTAATATTTTGTTTTTTTGCAGTTTTCACACTTACATTTCAATACTACTGTTGATATCAAGCACATGATAGGTGAAGATTTTTAAAAATGCATTGTTTAGTGTTCAGCTCCTTCTTCTGAGTACGGCAATACCCCATATGCATAGGTTTCTCAAGGTTTGGGAGAGCTACGGGGCCCAAATTGAAACATGCGCGTTTCCAGTTTCACACTTTGAATTTTCACAGCTTGCATCACTGGTGCCATGTCTCATTTGGGGCTGTGTAACAGTGCTCCACTCTAAGATTTCCCCCCAAAAGTATATATTTTTGGAAAGTAGACACCCCAGGCTTTCATTTTATGTATGTTTTCAATTTTTTTACGCAGCCATTTTACCACCAATCGCTCGTAAATCTTGACGTAAGTTAAAAAAACAGCGTTTTTCACACTTGCACTTCAATGTTGATGTGAATTTCAAGCACATGATAGGTGAAGATTTTTAAAAATGCATTGTTTAGTGTTCAGCTCCTTCTTCTGAGTACGGCAATACCCCATATGCATAGGTTTCTCAAGGTTTGGAGAGCTACGGGGCCCAAACTGGAACATGCGCGTTTCCAGTTTCACACTTTGAATTTTCACAGCTTGCATCACTGGTGCCATGTCTCATTTGGGGCTGTGTAACAGTGCTCCACTCTAAGATTTCCCCCCAAAAGTATATATTTTTGGAAAGTAGACACCCCAGGCTTTCATTTTATGTATGTTTTCAATTTTTTTACGCAGCCATTTTACCACCAATCGCTCGTAAATCTTGACGTAAGTTAAAAAAACAGCGTTTTTCACACTTGCACTTCAATGTTGATGTGAATTTCAAGCACATGATAGGTGAAGATTTTTAAAAATGCATTGTTTAGTGTTCAGCTCCTTCTTCTGAGTACGGCAATACCCCATATGCATAGGTTTCTCAAGGTTTGGAGAGCTACGGGGCCCAAACTGGAACATGCGCGTTTCCAGTTTCACACTTTGAATTTTCACAGCTTGCATCACTGGTGCCATGTCTCATTTGGGGCTGTGTAACAGTGCTCCACTCTAAGATTTCCCCCCAAAAGTATATATTTTTGGAAAGTAGACACCCCAGGATTTCATTTTATGTATGTTTTCAATTTTTTTACGCAGCCATTTTACCACCAATCGCTCGTAAATCTTGACGTAAGTTAAAAAAACAGCGTTTTTCACACTTGCACTTCAATGTTGATGTGAATTTCAAGCACATGATAGGTGAAGATTTTTAAAAATGCATTGTTTAGTGTTCAGCTCCTTCTTCTGAGTACGGCAATACCCCATATGCATAGGTTTCTCAAGGTTTGGAGAGCTACGGGGCCCAAACTGGAACATGCGCGTTTCCAGTTTCACACTTTGAATTTTCACAGCTTGCATCAC
Organism: Rhinophrynus dorsalis; assembly: GCA_037306005.1. Classification (NCBI taxonomy): domain Eukaryota; kingdom Metazoa; phylum Chordata; class Amphibia; order Anura; family Rhinophrynidae; genus Rhinophrynus; species Rhinophrynus dorsalis. The sequence continues at coordinate 165,990,816 of CM074724.1, forward strand.
TGGTGCCATGTCTCATTTGGGGCTGTGTAACAGTGCTCCACTCTAAGATTTCCCCCCAAAAGTATATATTTTTGGAAAGTAGACACCCCAGGCTTTCATTTTATGTATGTTTTCAATTTTTTTACGCAGCCATTTTACCACCAATCGCTCGTTAATCTTGACGTAAGTTAAAAAAACAGCGTTTTTCACACTTGCACTTCAATGTTGATGTGAATTTCAAGCACATGATAGGTGAAGATTTTTAAAAATGCATTGTTTAGTGTTCAGCTCCTTCTTCTGAGTACGGCAATACCCCATATGCATAGGTTTCTCAAGGTTTGGGAGAGCTACGGGGCCCAAACTGGAACATGCGCGTTTCCAGTTTCACACTTTGAATTTTCACAGCTTGCATCACTGGTGCCATGTCTCATTTGGGGCTGTGTAACAGTGCTCCACTCTAAGATTTCCCCCCAAAAGTATATATTTTTGGAAAGTAGACACCCCAGGCTTTCATTTTATGTATGTTTTCAATTTTTTTACGCAGCCATTTTACCACCAATCGCTCGTAAATCTTGACGTAAGTTAAAAAAACAGCGTTTTTCACACTTGCACTTCAATGTTGATGTGAATTTCAAGCACATGATAGGTGAAGATTTTTAAAAATGCATTGTTTAGTGTTCAGCTCCTTCTTCTGAGTACAGCAATACCCCATATGCATAGGTTTCTCAAGGTTTGGGGGAGCTACGGGGCCCAATTTTGAACAAATATTGAATTTTCACATCTTGGTTAACTGATGCCATTACTCATTTTGGGCTATGTTCCAGTGCTGCACTTTAGAATTTCCCCCCAAAAGTGTATATTTTTGGAATGTAGACACCCCCAGCTTTCATTTTAGGTGTGTTTTCAAATGTTTTACACGGCCATTTTACCACCACTTTCTCATAAACTTGACGTAAGTAAAAAAACAGCGTTTTTGACACTTTGCCTTCAATGTTGATGTGAATTTCAAGCACAGAATAGGTGAAGATTTTATAAACTGAATTGAATAGTGTTCAGCTCCTTCTTCTGAGTACGGCAATACCCCATATGCATAGCTTTCTCATGGTTTGGGGGAGCTACGGGGGCCAAATTGGAACATGCGCGTTTCCAGGTTCACACTTTGAATCTTCACAGCTTGCGTTACTGGTGCCATGTCTCATTTGGGGCTGTGTAACAGTGCTCTTTTTTTTAAGATTTCCCCCTAAAAGTGTATATTTTTGGAAAGTAGACACCCCAGGCTCTCGTTTTAGGTGTGTTTTCCAATTTTATACACTGCCATTTTACCACCAATCCTGTGAAAATTTGCCGTAAGTAAAAAAAAATTCAGCATTTTTCACACTTTGCCTTCCATTTTGATGTGAATTTCAAGCACAGAATAGGTGAAGATTTTATAAACTGAATTGAATAGTGTTCAGCTCCTTCTTCTGAGTACGGCAATACCCCATATGCATAGCTTTCTCATGGTTTGGGGGAGCTACGGGGGCCAAATTGGAACATGCGCGTTTCCAGGTTCACACTTTGAATCTTCACAGCTTGCGTTACTGGTGCCATGTCTCATTTGGGGCTGTGTAACAGTGCTCTTTTTTTAAGATTTCCCCCCAAAAGTGTATATTTTTGGAAAGTAGACACCCCAGGCTCTCGTTTTAGGTGTGTTTTCCAATTTTATACACTGCCATTTTACCACCAATCCTGTGAAAATTTGCCGTAAGTAAAAAAAAATTCAGCATTTTTCACACTTTGCCTTCCATTTTGATGTGAATTTCAAGCACAGAATAGGTGAAGATTTTATAAACTGAATTGAATAGTGTTCAGCTCCTTCTTCTGAGTACGGCAATACCCCATATGCATAGCTTTCTCATGGTTTGGGGGAGCTACGGGGGCCAAATTGGAACATGCGCGTTTCCAGGTTCACACTTTGAATCTTCACAGCTTGCGTTACTGGTGCCATGTCTCATTTGGGGCTGTGTAACAGTGCTCTTTTTTTAAGATTTCCCCCCAAAAGTGTATATTTTTGGAAAGTAGACACCCCAGGCTCTCGTTTTAGGTGTGTTTTCCAATTTTATACACAGCCATTTTACCACCAATCCCTCATAAACCATGACGTAAGTAAAAAAAAAAAAAACAGCGTTTTTCACACTTAGGGTTGGCGGCAGTATACTGGGCTGCATACAAATTGGTTTGGGAAACAATTTCACCTAAAACGTCTTCCCCCAAAAACAAATCAAAAAAATGATCATGGGTAAATCCTTCCACATCAATTTGAATCCCTGGGTTGCCTGTGAATTCTGAGATTCGTGGGCATAAATTGATACCCATTCATTAGGATCCGGAGTGGCAGGTGTTGGGGCATTTCTTTGGGCAGGTCTTTTGGCGGGTCTTTGGGCAGATCTTTTGGCAGGTGCTGGGGCAGTTGCCAGGGCAGCTCTTGGGGCAGCACTTGGGGCATTTCTTTGGTAGGTCTTTGGGCAGATCTTTTGGCAGGTGCTGGGGCAGTTGCCAGGGCAGCTCTTGGGGCAACACTTGGGGCATTTCTTTGGGTAAGTATTTTGGTAGGTCTTTGGGCAGTTCTTTTGGCAGGTGCTGGGGCAGTTGCCAGAGCAGCTTTTGGGGCAGTGCGTCTTTTCTTGACAGAAGGCCCAGCGTCATCACTAGAGCTGCTCTCACTTTCTGAAAACTGCGCTATGTCAAAATCTGACGCAGTGCCTGTTGCCTCAGAGTCAGAAGCCAAAAAGGCATATGGCTCTTCAACGCTGTACCTGCGCTGCATTTTGCCCACTAAAAAAGCTTTTTTTTTTCTTACGCTATCCCTAAACCTAAATCTAACCCTAAAACTTACCCTAACCTACGTATATCCTGAACCTACCTAACCCAAGTGAACTACCTATCTAAACTGCACTTATTATATATATATTTTTTTTTTTTGGGGGGGGGTTGGGGTTTTTTGGGTTTTTTTTTTTTTCTTACGCTATCCCTAAACCTAAATCTAACCCTAAAACTTACCCTAACCTACGTATATCCTGAACCTACCTAACCCAAGTGAACTACCTATCTAAACTGCGCTTATTATACATATATATATATATTTTTTTGGGGGGGGGGGTTTGGGGTTTTTTTGGGTTTTTTTTTTTCTTACGCTATCCCTAAACCTAAATCTAACCCTAAAACTTACCCTAACCTACGTCTATCCTGAACCTACCTAACCCAATTGAACTACCTATCTAAACTGCGCTTTTTATATTTTATTTTTTTTTTGGGGGGGGGGGGGTTTGGTGTTTTTTTTTTTTTCTCCCCTAAACCTAAATCTATCCCTAAAACTTTCCCGTCTACACTAAACCTACCCAACTACCTACCAAAATACCTAAACTATATTTATTATAAAACAAAAAAAAAAAAAAAAAAAATTTAAAAAAAATTTAAAAAAATTTTTAAAATTTTTTAAAAAATCTAAAAAAATTCAAGGGGGATGGGGGGTGTCCCACAGATCAGAAAACACTGATCTGCAGCAAATTGATCACTCCAAGAGTGATCAGATGGGGGGGCACTTATTGATCACTGCAGAACAGTGATCAAAGGGTTAAATGTCTTTATTTAAACTTTTTTTTGACTTTTTTTTTCTACAGGTACACTGGAACAGCATGTCTCTCTGTCTCTTTCCACCTCAGCAGTATGCAAGGTGGAGGGAGGCAGAGAGATCTGACAGGGACAGTATTTACAAATACTGTCCCTGTCATTCAGGTTTTGCAACATGTGATTCGCTTTTGAAGCGAATCGCATGTTGCAACAATGTTTCAGCCGCTTGTTACTAAGTGTCCCGATACCGGGACACTTAGTAACAAGCGGCTTGAACTCTTCCATCGCTCCGTGCGGCCGCGATGGAAGAGTTTAACCCTTGACGTACCAGGACCGTCAAGGGTCGTTCGGGCACATTTACCCTTGACGGTCCTGGTACGTCAAGGGTCGCTAAGGGGTTAAAAACTAAAAGCTCGCTTAACATAGTAACATAGTAAAAATTAGGTTGAATAAAGAAACAAGTACATCAAGTTCAACCTTTGCTTCATACCCTAGTGAAATGAGAACTGTATAGATTTCCTGCTACCAAATAAGTTAGTCTTTATCAGACCTTCCTGATTTGCCTTCTAATATGCAGTATAACCCTGTATGTTCCCTTTTGAAAGAAATGTATCTAATCTTCTCTTAGATGTATCCATTGTATCTGCTATAACCACCTCCTTCAGCAAGGGATTCCACAATTTAACAGACCTTACTGTAAAAAAACCCTTCCTCTACTGAAGACTAAACTTCCTTTCCTCTAATCTCAAGGGGTGTCCCCTGGTCACCTGCTAAGGCCTTGGAATGAATAGCTCACCACAGAGATCCTTGTATAATGTGGTAAGATCTCCTCTAAGTCGTCTTTTCTCTAGAGTAAATAAACCAAGTTTGTCTAGTCGTTCCTCATGTCAAGTCCTCCATTCCCTTAACTAATTTTGTTGCTCTTCGCTGTACCCTCTCTAGTTTTAGTATATTGTTTTCAGAACTGGTGCCCAAAACTGTACTGAATATTTGAGGTGAGGTCTTACCAATGATTTGTACAATGGCAAAATTATTTTTATTTTTATTTTTAAATATATTTTATTATCAGTTTGCTCCATACATATCACATATACAGAAAAATACATGTAAAATCGTTCAAATGCAGCAAAAATATGTAGACATATGTAACAATAAAAAGAACATATACAAATCAGTAGGGCGTACAGAGCCAACCTGAGGTTTTATTTTACTCTGATAAATAAAGTGAAATGAGGAAATAAGAGCGTATCGCAGGTCTCAAATTACAATATCTCAAAATAAGAAAATCAAGGGGATAGACAGAAAGAGGATCAACAGACTATCCTCAGGGAGAGACCAGTTCAATACTGTGATATAAGGGGGCACCTAAATGTCCTCCAAACACTACATATAACACCACATAAAATACAATATCTTTATTCAATTTAACTTAAAATCTGTGAATCCCAATTCCTTTATGGACATTAGGATCCTAAAAAATTCCCAAATTGGGCAATTAAAGAGCAAGCACTCTCATATATGACCCCAATGACACGAAGTATTGCTATTCTGAATAAATATGTCTATCAGTATTATAGCACCTATATTCCCTCTCATGGGTTTGCACTATATAATACTCTTAACCGAGCGGCGAATGAATGTATTGTTTACCAGTTGAAAAGACACTATTGAATGTGATTAGTTTCCTCCACTTTAACCCCCGTTTTCCGAGAGTATTTCTCATAATACTTTACTTGTCATCTGACAATTAATATAATGATATAGATCTACTGTAACTTACTAAATCAGCTCTCACCCTCTTAGTTTGAATTGGGTAACTTCCTCATTCAATCCGGGTGAGAACTTGATTGTGCAAAGCTCGCTCCACTACGTCATTAGTGATCCAGAGTGCCCACACCATACAGACTGTAGCCCTACGCGTTTCGCTGGACTAGCCAGCTTCCTCAGGGGCACTGCAAGCGAGCTTGCAAATATTGATAAAAATAATTGTATTGCATAAAGAGGGTGAATGAATTACCAGCTGAACAATTCGTTTCTCGCTCGGATTGAATGGAGACAACGAGTCTATTCAAACTAAGAGAGCGAGAGACAATCATAGTCAGTAGTGCTGTATACATATGAGAGACTAGCGCACTAGATAGTTTGTATTGAATCAGTCTCTCACCCGGATTGAATGTGGATTTAGTCCCTATTCAAACTAAGAGGGTGAGACACGAGTTTAACAATTCAATCTGGTGAATAGCTATAGGGCTTAGATAGTTAGCCTTTGCACAATCAAGTTCTCACCCGGATTGAATGAGGAAGTTACCCAATTCAAACTAAGAGGGTGAGAGCTGATTTAGTAAGTTACAGTAGATCTATATCATTATATTAATTGTCAGATGACAAGTAAAGTATTATGAGAAATACTCTCGGAAAACGGGGGTTAAAGTGGAGGAAACTAATCACATTCAATAGTGTCTTTTCAACTGGTAAACGATACATTAATTCGCCGCTCGGTTAAGAGTATTATATAGTGCAAACCCATGAGAGGGAATATAGGTGCTATAATACTGATAGACATATTTATTCAGAATAGCAATACTTCGTGTCATTGGGGTCATATATGAGAGTGCTTGCTCTTTAATTGCCCAATTTGGGAATTTTTTAGGATCCTAATGTCCATAAAGGAATTGGGATTCACAGATTTTAAGTTAAATTGAATAAAGATATTGTATTTTATGTGGTGTTATATGTAGTGTTTGGAGGACATTTAGGTGCCACCTTATATCACAGTATTGAACTGGTCTCTCCCTGAGGATAGTCTGTTGATCCTCTTTCTGTCTATCCCCTTGATTTTCTTATTTTGAGATGTTTTATTTTACTCCCAAAAACTAACCTAATTTAACTTTCGCTAAACTCCCCTACCCCAATTCCGATTCCTCTCTCTCCCGAACCCGCAGCACCCTCCCCACCCGCCCACCAGCCAGCAAAGCCACAAGATCTCGATAAGTACAGGGTTCAAATACAACGCCAGGCATTGACCATGCATCACAGCCATCTACGCAACAAGCAGGCGTGACCTCAATCAACCAGCGCCGTCAAGTTGCTCATCATCAAGTGCTACATTAGCATCAGCTCTGTGTGTCCACCAGTTCTGCCATCTTTCCCAGATCTTGTCAAACTTGCTCGGAGAGCCCCAGTGTAAGTAAACCAATCTATAGTGTGGAATGACTGTAAAACTAAATTAATCTACGCCCTGCAATTGAAAGCTCTGCTTGACATCCAGTTCAAGGCCACCACCTTTCTCGCCATCACCAAGAGTTCTCTCAGCAGGGATCTGTCAGTTGATTCCTCAATCTCATCAGGGAAAATAGACAATAAAACATTTTTGGAGTCACAGGAACAGGTCTCCCCAGCACCAGGACCACAATATGCATTATTTCTGTTGGTACCAGAGTTCCCCATTCTATACAGTCTGACTGGCGTATAATAAATTCTATGTAGGATATTCAACTGTATCATCTGGTGTCTAGTCGACGTTGCCACCAGTGCTGGTCCTGCCTTGGCCATATCCCATTCCCAATTCTCTAACAGACCCACGGCCATTTCCCATTTATTCCGTGAAGGGGACTCCTGATACCCCACATGAGATTCCAGCCACTGGTAAATGAAAGAAAGAGGTCTTGAAGGCTCGAGAAGCATCAGTCTGGCAAGAAGCGGGAATGTAGAAATCATCGGGGCCCGATCACCCCACTGAGCGCGAAGAGCATGTCTAATACACAAATACGAGTAAAAGAGATTATGTGGTACATGGTATTCGTCATGCAATTGTGCAAAGGATTTCAGCCGACTATCATGATATAACTGTACAAGGTTGGTACATGCAAGACGACTACAGCTTAACAATATTAATTTGAAACCGGAACCCACAGTCCTAACTAGAGATATGAATAGACATGCAAATACAGGCAGATACATGTTAATAAAAACAATACCAAAACCCAGTAACAAAGTAAGTCAGCCTGAAGTTACTAGACATATCTCCCAATTGTCCACCCCATCTTAGAACCTCCTGAGCGGATCGGAGGCGTCCTAAACTATATGACCATGATTTAGTAACTCCAAAGAATCAAAATGCCGAATCACAGCCATATAGCATCAAACCACCGCCCACGATGTGCAAGACAATATCAGGAGATTGAAACATTTCAGAACAGCGTCTATAATGTTATCAGGATGGGGAAAATTATATATATATATATATATATATATATATATTATTCTTACTTTTCCCCCATAGGTAGGTACAGAAACATATACACTCAAATATATATGGCCATTAGTAGTAATAATGCAACCCAATAGCATAACAAATCCCCCCAAAGCTATTGAATATTACCCCCACCTAACCATACCGTCTCAGCACCCCTCTGGCGGGTCCGAGGCATCATATAATATATGAAGAAAATCTAACAGCGTCAAGGAAGCCAAGTGCCGAACCATGGCAATACAGCATCAAACCACCGCCTGAGGTATGCGAGACAAAATCAGCAGATTAGTGACAGATCAGAAAAGAGCCCACAACATCAGCGTGGAGAAGAAAAAAAAAAAAAACACACATACATAAACACTCAGATATATGGTAATAATAATGAGTTTGAAACAGGCATTTAGACACATGTATGGCAGTATAACATATTATTCCTCCCCCAACCTCATTGCTCCAGTAGAGATCTCAAAGCAGTTCATCACAGAACTCGAGCCATGAAGGAGTGGACCCCAGTGTCAACAGCGTTCTGCATCCACCTGACACAGGGCCATGTTGTCATGTCCCACTGAAGTCAACCCCCATCCAGACAAATCAGCAGGGGATGGAGCAGTTCAAACGATTGCCATGTCCACCGAGGACCGCCCCAGGAACATCGTGAACTAGAGAGACTAAGTAAATGAAAGCACAGGAATTGGAGACCGCGGTAGTAGTACCCTGAAATTATGATGTGATGAGATGGCTTTAATGAGTGTCCACCCAATCCCTAGCTTCCACATCCGAGGTGAAAAAGATGGTGTTGCCATTATGGACAATTCTCAATCTAGCAGGAAACAGCATAGAGTAGGAGATGTTTTTCTCTCGAAGCTTGCGCTTCACCTCCAGGAACTTACGTCTCTGGCTTTGGACATCAGCCAAGAAGTCCGGATAAAAGAAGATTTGGTGATTTTCTAAGAGAACTTGACCTTTCATCCTGGCCATGCGAAGTATGGCATCTCGATCCCTGTAATTCAGGAGTTTGATAATCATCTGGCGGGGAGGTGATCCGGGAGGCATAGGGGCTGTTGGTAAACGATGTGCCTTTCAACAGTAAAGGATGGTGAGAGACCTTCTGTGCCAACATGTTCCTTTATCCAAGTCTCCATGTATTGCTCAGGGGCACGACCCTCGTGGTCATCCGGCAGCCCAATTATACGAACATTACTGCGTCTAAACCTGTTTTCAAGATCATCTACTTTGGATTGCAGAGAACGTACTTGATTCTTTAATTCATCCACCAAGGTAACCACAGGGGGAAGTGTGTCCTCCACAGTAGAGATACACTGTCGAACATCGGTGATGCTTTCACACAGAGTTTGTTGGTCTGCACGTAAGAGGTTTATTTCTACCTGCACAGTGTCAATTTTGTTGGTCAGGACTGCCTGGCAGGTAGTGATTGCAGACATTATTTCCGTAAATTGGGATTTCGAATCATCCTCCTCAGAACCTGAAGCTGAGTCGGTGAGGCAACCGCAGAAGGGGCCTCCAGCATGGCCGTGACCTCCTCCGCCGCCATAGCTCTCCTAGCAAATTTACTCAATTTTTTCCTGTATTCTGATGATTTTTTTAACCATACTGGGATTGAGAAAGCAAGTGTAGGTCAGATCAACACAAGTCAAAGGTCAGCGTAGGGTGGACAGCAGCTGCTGAGGCAGGTAGGTGCAGACAGGACCCCTCAAAATTTAAATGATACGCATAATATAGCTCATATTTTTACATTCAGATTGAAGTAAATGAAGAACAGTCAGAATCTAGGATAAGTAGAGACTCCCAGGACAGATACATGAGATGAAGTAAACAAGCCTCAAACGGTATCAGGTGCCTTGATACTCAATTATACACAGGGCAGCAGGGGAGAACATATATGGGAAAGAAGACGAACAAGGAAGTGTGCAGCGTTAGAATGTGTAGTATCAAATTCTGAAACAGCATGGGAGAGTTTTGGCCACAGATAGTCAATAGTACAGCAACAGTAGGCTCTCCAGACGCACTGGTAGCTTAAATGCAGTTCCCCTAGTGGCAGTAAGAGATGACATTCACATCCAAAAGGCAGTATTGCATCCACAGACCACTACTCTTTCCTCGCAGATGCAGCATATTGGAACTCAGGGCTCTGGTAAGTAAATATACACGGGGCAGAGGGGGGAACAAGTATAGGGAAGGCAACAAACAGGGAATTCCACAGTCCAGAGCTATGTAGCAGGCCCAAATGTGTAAGGTAATAAACTAATATTCAGATATACATGGGGTAGAGGAGGGAAACATATACAGGAAAGAAATCAGACATGTAGGGGGAATCTGCAGCAGGCTATAAAGCAGTAGTGTCCAATATGATGCTAGGATGGAAGGGCACCATCCAGAAGATGTAGCAGCAACAATAGGCTCTTCAGCCAGATCCGCAGCTCCAATGCCTGGCGTCAGGGTGATCACTGTCCATGCGCCTCCTGTACCACTGGCCTTAGTAGGCAGTATTACAATAGATTATAAGTCGTGCAGGGGAGTCTAGGAGCGTCCAGACATCCAATCAGTTAATATGTCCAGCAGCACCTGGTTACAAGGAGGCCTACTGGGAGGGAGGGGGAACCGGGAGCATAAAATAAAAAATTGGTAGGAGCTCTAAGGGAAAAGGGTAATCAAAAGGCCCACTCACCACCTCACAACAAGGGCAGGCCCGATGCAGCACCTAGCGCCGAGCCAGCACATAGACAGGCAGTAGAATGCAGCTGCAGCTAGACAGGTTACATCCACCACGGCTCCCCAGTCGAGGCGGAGCAAAGCCGCAGCAGTCCCCAATATGGCTTTCAGCTCCGCGTCCAGCGCAGCGGGTCACCAGTCACCTCTCCCCCGCACAGGAGACAGGCAGGCAAGGAATCCCGGGCTCAGTCGGCGCATCCCGCCCCGGCACCCGCAGCAGCACAATCCTAAGCCAGGCAGTAAATGAATAAACACACTCCACGGGGTAGCGCCGCAGCCAAGGACCCGGACGAGCGGTACAGGCCCCGCCACAAGGGCACTCCGATCCCGGATGGCCGTCAACTTTATATGCGAATATCTCTCAAACCATAAAGGTTTGAGAGATGAAATTTGCGCCACATAATTTTTTTTTTTTATCTATAAAACAGCATAAAGTTATTACTGGATATTAGAGTCCATTTAAATCAATGGGAAATATAATTGGCCACCACAGTGCACTTGGTTTACTCCAGAATTATTCTAGATCTTAGTACATCAGCCTCAGCATGTATAGGTACACATCAGTACCTTAGTTATACCAGTACAAAACTTGCAACAGACATTTTCATGGTATTCTCATAAATGTACAAAACGTGATTTAAAAGATTCAACTTCCTGACAAACCCCTAACTCCCAAAATATACATATTTTCTAAAAGAAAATACAACAAAGAACTCAAACTGGCTGGCATGTTTTTCTATACAAAATAATGTAACAAGAAATTATCACTGAAAACATTTTTTTCATAAATTTGCACAAGACACAGTTGACTGCACAGAGCTTAATTCAACAACCAAGTATTAATGATGTATATCCTGAGTAAAGTTATAACCAACATGTATAGGTGCACATGAGTATAATACTCAGAGAGACCTCTTAAACTAAATAAATGACAGCCATTAGAATGAAACATATAAGCTTGCAAGCCAACAGACTGAACTACAGCTTGCAGTATAATAGCGCTAAACAAATACATGTGTTCCAATACCTTTAACCCCTTAGGGGAATAAGTATAAAGGAACTCTCCCCTGGCCCCATCTTACTTGAACTGGGCTGGGGGGGGAATATAAACTTTAACCCTTTAGTTGCCAGAGAACTGTTGTTGGTAAATTGAACCAAAATGTATTGAAAACCTGTCACACTACAGGCTTAGTTCTGCATATTAATAAGCCACATTAGCACTCCTATTAGTATAGTCCAGAAGAAAATCTATGCAAAAAAAAAGAATAAAATCATCTGCACCAAAAAAAAAAGCTAACAGAAGAACTCTCTTAAATTACAATTAAACTAATTATTGTTTTCTCTACAGATGGCAAAACACACAGAAGAAAAAAAACACAAGAAATCAAGTCAAATACATTTAGCAGGACACTAAGCTCATCATTAAGAGCAAGCTATAATTTATCTTTTAGATTGCTATGACCCTGCCATGTGTTATGTGCAATGTTATATATAGTTAACTGTCAAGTGCAATCCCACATGCAAAATATAAATTAACCATACATCTATAGAAATACATCAATATAAAGTGAAATGTGCTCAAACAATTCTAATGAATACTTAGCACCAGAAAGTGAAGGATCCAAAATCCAGTTAGTTGTTTCCTGGGAATCCTTTTAATATAATGAACAAAGACCTAATGTGAGTTCTGCACCTTCCCCAGTGGTTCCCCAGGGATATGTGTATCTTGTACAGATGCTCACCTTTGAGTGCCAGAGTGGTACGGAATGCATTGCAAAGCAATGCCTTCCCTACCACTCTGGCACTCAAAGGGTTAAATAGAGTCACTCTCAAGCAAGTTATCTACTCTCCCCCAATCAAAAAAATCACTGGGGAGGTATGACAATATAACCTATCAGTAATGTCCTTAGGCAAAAAATGATCAACTACTACGTTTCATAGTTAAACCAATAATTAGCATCTTGAATGTGGTGCTAACACTCCCTTTTGCAATGCCATTATATAGCTTCCAACCAATTCTGAGCCCCCTACAATGTAAACAATCACATTCTCTCCATCAACGGTTTCATGATTTTCAGATCCATATGTAAACATTGATTCATGCCTTCAAGACATCACTATTAACAACATCCTCCATTTTCATCCATACTAACCAGTTTATAATTTAAAAATAGCTGCTACAGAACTAGAAGGATGCTATTCATAATCATAGCTTCACCAAAAGTAACCAGATACACCTTCCTCCAAACAATCATCACCAATCCTCCTGTATTAAAACAAATACCATACTGATAGAAGAAGACAACATTTAATAAACGTACCAGGATTTGGTTATTAGAGTCTAAAACCCTAATGTGATAATGTGCCTCACTTAATATATTCTACCTATAAATGAACTGTGTCTCTCTAAAATATGAGACAATATGCTCTTGGCCACCCTCTCTGACATTCTTTCCTCCTCCTAGCTTCTCCCGCCCTACTTCGAGCATGTTCCCCACACTGTTTTTTAGGTTCTTTTCCCTTGAACTTAGCTTCCCTGTCCTTGGTCTCATCTTTTCCCCTTCACTTTGTGCAGCTTCCCCTCATTGTGCTTACAGTTTGTCAAGCGTTAAGGTGTCCAAGTCAGCACAATGCTGAAATGTGAATGAGATTGTTATTTTTTCTTCCTTTGTATAGTTTTATTGCTGCACCTCCCAGCTCTCCTCCCTTTTGCTGCTACCTACCACCCTCCTATCTTCTCCAAGCTCAGCATAAGACACTAAGAGACAGTGTTTACGGAGACATTTAAAAAGTGGAAAAAATAATTGTTAGGTTGATGAAAGTGGGTCAGTGAAGGCATTAACCGCTGAGTGATAGAGAGATATCCAAATCACTGCAATGCAATGAGCCGTATACCACTGTGACACTCAAGGTGTTTGAGAATCTGGTAGCACAGATGACTGAGAAAAACTGAACCTTGTGTGAGCTGAAAGTGAAGCAGTGGTATGAGATGCCATGTTGTGGTTTGAAGCAGAGTATATTTTGCTTTGCAAGTCCTTGCAGGGAATGCAGGGGGGAGGAGCTGTTGATAAGGCAAAAAGGAAGATGGGAGGAGGTTGCGTTGAGGGAAAAAGGAAAGTGAAGATATTGCAATAAGACAAAAGCAAGGAAGGGAAGAAGTTGAGATGAAGAACAAGGAAGGGTGGAAATGGCTGGTGGTGAGGAGAAAGGGAAGGTTGGAGGGGCTTATTGTGAGGCATAAAAGGGTGGGAGGGGATGGCAATGAGCTGAACTATAGTGACATGGTATGAAGAGGAGACAAAAGGGAGGGTAGGATGGAACAGCTATGAAGTGAAAGAGTAAGCAGCATTTGGTGGGGTCAGCCTGTCTCCTCTTCATGAACAAATGGCAGACTGTCAGAGTGAGGGCAGTCTACAGGGAAGAGGTGAAGGTGAGGGCAGGCAAATATGAGGAAGGGCAGCCTAACTGGAAGAGGAGAATTTGAGGGAAGCATAAAGCGAAGGAAGGGCAGAGGTTTTAGAGATTTTGTGCCCCCTGCCCACTCTTTTCAAGAACATGCCTTCACATATCCCCCACTCCTTTCAACTTCTTACAAAGATCTGACTCCCACTGCAGACAGTTGTTTTATTAAATTGAAGTTTGAATTGACAGAAAATGAGTGACAGTGTGATTACTTCCTGAAAGTTCAAACTGAGAGGAATAAAAAAAGAGGAAGCTATGGTGCTGAATATGTAAACAGGAGGCTAAAAGCAAACAGTTATGCCACTATGTATAAAATATTACTGGGATAAATATTACAATCAAAATAGCCCAACGTGTTTCGTATCTATCCCTGATACTTCATCAGGTACTTATTCGTAATATTCCAGCTTAATAAGTCACACCATACACTTAAACAGCTTTAAATACCTTTATCTCTTGAAGCCCCTTTATAACACAACTGAGTTTCATGCTTTCTGAGTTATGGGATACTTCCGGTAGTAATGGACTCTTCACACTCATGTCTCTTCAGGTTAAAAAAGCTTGTGTTGCACACATGGAACTCTCCCAGACTGGATGAATGTTATAAAATGCAAAATGCACATATATAAATTCTCTCTTAGATGCCCCTCTGTTCTTTTTGTTTCTAAACTGAAAGGAATGACTATCACATTCTTTGGAAAACTGTTGGCAACTCACCTTTCCCACTGAACACAAATTGAAATTTGATCACTAGAAGGTACTGTTAATGTCATAAAACTCAGCTGTGGGAAAATCACTATTTTACTCTTCCCTACAATAAATGTTTGTTTTTTTTTAATAAAAAGTTTACTGCTCCTATAAAAGTGAGTGGATGTGAGTGTGATATAACACCATGCAGCACCAGTGTGAGTGGATATGACTCACCCAAGAAGCACCACTGGCATCTGCTCAATCTGCATAATTTACCATTAGTATTTTTCCACAATTCACCTTCTATTTTAAAATAAAATAAAAGTAATCTGCTTCTACGAATAAAGAAAAAAAAGAGTTCACATATTTAAATGGGGATTTTTGCACATATACTGATAAATCCTTTTTCTTTGTCCATGTGGAACACACGAACCATAGGGTTAAGTATCACGGTGCCCGTGCTCTTTTTGTTTTTGTTTTTCTGTCAGTCTAGTCTGTGCCTTGCTTCCATTGGTTACCGTGTGTTAGTCCCGCCCAGTGTGACCTTTATATACTGGGCTAGGGGCACCCCTCCGGTGCCCTTTTGTGGTGTTCCTGTGCCAGTGCTTAGTTCTGCTAAGTTTCCCAGTGTACCGACTCGGCCTGCCTGACTACTCTGCATATTGTCTGTTGCCCTTTTGTACTGACCCGGATTGCCTGACTATTCTCTGATGTTCCTGCTCCGTGATTCAACCCGGCTTGGCTGACGTTCCTGCTCCGTGACTCTGACCCGGTTTGGCTGACATTCCTGCTTCGTGATCCGACCTGGCTTGGCTGACATTCCTGCTCCGTGATCCGTCCCGGCTTGGCTGACGTTCCTGGCTTGTTTGGCGTTCCTGTGCTGTGTCGCCTAGGCGACATTCTGACGGCAAGTGGGTTATTTCCTTGTGCAGAGTATCAGCGGCCAGTCTCCGTTACCACTCCGGCTGTTGAGCCACCAGTTGCCTCCTGTTAAACTTGTGCAGAGTGCAAGTGTTGCCTCCGTTACTGCTATGGCAGTTTACCTTGGGCCTAGTCTCCGTCATTGCCTCTGCTCAGAGCAAGTGTCTGCCTCTGTTACCACTCCGGCTGTTGAGCCACCGGTTGCCTCCAGTTAAACTTGTGCAGAGTGCAAGTGTTGTCTCCGTTACTGCTATGGCAGTACCTCACGTATCGCTGTTTCCAGTAGTGCCTAACAGCTCATGCCAGTTCTGCTATATGGCTATTGGCATCATCAATTCCTCAGCTGTTTATATGCAGAGAGCCCCATCACTGACCTCTCTGCACATGGGACTGTTTACACTCTGAAGTTCATTAGCTCATTCAAGACCTTGCTTCTGGGAAGCCATCACTTTGCCTGACCTGTGTCAATATAGACTATTGTGGACTTATTGTTTAAGTTGGACCTGTGTAGGCTTATGTCTATTTAACCTGTCGTGTGTCTGTACTAGTCTGCTATATACTACAGGACCTGTGAAGGTTATTCATTTTAATAAAACTGTGTTTTATTCTAAACCTGTGTCTGTGTGGCAAACAAATCGTTGCAGTTAAGTCCCCTCCACAGGTGGTCAGGGCACTTGTAATAAGAGCTTTATGAGGAGAAGACTCCCTTCCTGCACCACTTCACCCCGTATGCACTGACATTTTGCAAAGCCAAGATAAAGACAAGATATAGATGAGGAACAAGAGAGAGATTCCCCTGAACACAGAACCAAAGAGGACCCCTTGCCTGGGACTCAAATCAGTGTTTTCTTTCTCCAGGAGGGAAGCTCTGTGTTTCTCATTGACTAAGAGAAAAGAATGTATTGCTAAGTACACAGAAATCCTTTTTTCTCTTTTGTCCTATGTGGAACACAGGAACCATGGGGAAATACCAAAGCAGCCATCAAGAGTTCAGGGAGGGAAAGAGAAAACAACAAACCTCAGAACACATATCAGGTTCAATGGGAAATTAACTGATACAACCTGCAGTGAAAACGGTAACCAACATTACTAATCAAACAGAAATCAACATGGTAATGGTCCAACAGCCAGCCTCGGCCAAAACCCACAAATTAACACTGTAGTGTTTGACAAACTTATGAAGGGAAAACCACATTGCCACCTTGCTCAAATCTTCCACAGAGGCTTTATTATTTTAGGCCCAAGGTGCTCCCACTGACTTGGTGGAATGTGCTGCAACCCGAAAGGGCATTGGCATCTTCCTAAAAATGTTCTCCTGATGTATGGTCGCTTTGATCCAAGAAGCCACCGTCACCTTAGAAGCAGCCAGACCCACAAACAGGACCTCCAGGTTGATGAACAGGGACTCATATTTGCAAAAAGAATGCATGCGATGAATATAGTACATCAAGCACCTAACCACATGCAAGAGGTGTCTATTGGATGGAGCTGGACAGAGAGAAGGAAGAAAAACTTCCTGGTTGACGTGAAACTCAGAATCAACTATAGGGAGAAACCCGACACGAGTCCTCAGAACCATCCTGTCAGGATGGAAGACCAAACAGGGAGGTTTACAAGACAGAGTTTGAAGTACGCCCATTCTCTGAATCGAGACAACACCTATGAGAAAGGCCTTCTTGAGCATCAGGAGACAAAGGGAAACTGGAGACATGAGCTCAAAAAGAGCTTTCTAAAGCACTCCTGGAACCAGCTTTAAATCTCATGGAGGAGTGGGATACTGTTTGGGCATAAGCAGCTCCTTGGATGAAAGTTTGCGCATCAGGCAATAAAGCAATATGCTTCTGGAAAATAACAGAAAGACCCGAAATCTGAGCTTTAATAGTACTACAACCAAGCTGTTCTGAAGACTGTCCTGAAGAAAGGCCAAGACAACTGGAAGACCAAAAAAGGTTGCAGCTGTGCCCCCATCCTCACACCACTTGTAGAACATAGATTATACCCTGAGATATGCCTTGGAGGAGACTAGCTTCCAAGCCTGAAGCATGGTTACAATGACAGAACTAGAAAAACTCTTCTTTCTCAAGATGTTGACCTCAAGAACCAGGCCATCAAAGTCAACTTCTCCACATGTGGATGGTAAAGAGGGCCCTGAAATTAGGCACGGTGAAGTCAGAAAAATTTCCTGTGGCAAATTTTCACAAACATTCCCGCCCATAGAAAATACAAAACATTTTTGCCTTTTCACACAGGTGCTGTGGAAAAAAACAGAACACCTCCTATTGCCTGTGATAGATCAGGCCTCCAAGAGTGATGCAGAGGCAGGTGTCATGCTGGTTAACAGGGAAGGTGGCAGACCCACAAGGCAGAGGGGGTTACTAGGTCGAACAGATGCAGAAACAACAACTAGTAACTGTAACTGAGTACCGTACTTGGAAGCAGGAAATAAAAAGTACAACTCACTTGCAGATAAAAGCTGGATTATGAGTGGTTACAGGTTACCAATATGCAGAACTCAATAACATACTGAGCCAAGGGTTTCATACCATGCTAAAGGTCAAGAATAGTAGCTTCTACAGTAGAATGCTTACCACAAATGTCAAATACAGATCATAGGGCTGCTATGAAAGTAACCACATTTTCTAGGATGAGAGAGGCATGGTCTAAGAGTGGGGAGACCAAAAGTTAGTGCTTGAGCTTAAAGGGGAACTACCTCCCCGCAAAAACTGTATGTTAATTAAGTCTTCATCTGGTGACTAGCTGCTTAGTAGGGCTAGTCGCCAGAAATATTACCTGGTTTCAAAGATTTTCTACTTATTCGCCAGTCGCCAGAAATATTACCTGGTTTCAAAGATTTTCTACTTATTCGGAGGCTGACAGTAGCAGGAAGCACGGACATCTTGCCATAGTGATGTCCATGCGTCTGTGCTGTCAGTCACTTTTGGAGCCAGCTACTGTCAGCTACCGTCAGCCTCCGAATAAGTAGAAAATCTTTGAAACCAGGTAATATTTCTGGAGACTAGCGCTACTAAGCAGCTAGTCGCCAGATGAAGACTTAATTAACATATAGTTTTTGCGGGGTGGCAGTTCCCCTTTAAAGAAGGAAATGATAACGGTCACTCTTGTTTGGTTGAAGAAAAAATATCAGGCTGATTTCTAAAGTGCAACTGACATTGATTAAGGATTCACTCCGCACCATCGAAGCTTTCAGGAAAGGGGATTTTGGGAGGCTTGCCAGGGAGTTGCTGTGTAGTTGGAGCAGCTGAAGCAGACATGGAAACCTCCTTTTGCTGAGAGTTTAAGAAGCCCAGTAATAGAATCCAACTCCTGATCTAGTATCTTAATTTGTAAAGAATGCTGTTCAAGTAATGTTCCCTGTTGTGCAATGTGGGGTCCACAGCCATGGCACCTGTCACTCTGGCTAACAAAACAGGAGGCGGAGGGGGATTACTAGCTGTCACTAAGTACTTGGAAGCAGTAGAACTCACACATAAAAGCTGTATGATGGGTGGTCACAGGTTGGCAGATAAAATTAACTTGAAAGGCTGGTGCTAAGAGCTGCTTGAGAGTGAAGCTAGGGAGCGGTGTCAACTGCAAGTAGCTCACATAGATGAACTGCAGGACTAGGAGCTCACAAATGAGGTTGCAAGCTACAAATCAGCAAACAGAATCAGGTCTGGAGAGAAGCAGAGGTCAGGACAGGTGGCCAACAAGCGTGGTTGGAATTCAAAGCCAAGGTCATACACAGGAATCTCAGCACTGGAAATCTAGTCACTATGCAGGTGCACTGAAGTTTCTCTAAAGCTATTTGATATAGGCTCAATGGGCATGTCATGGAAACAGACTGGAAGACAGGCAATGGCAGAGCTAAAGTGAATGAAGCGGTAAACAGGCAGAGCTGAAGATAACAACAGAGCAGGACGTTAAGGACCACATTCTTCTAGTAGGATTGTCTTCCAAGGAAAGAAAGGATGCATAGGATTGACCTGAGATAACAAGGCTCTCTTGTCTCTAGTGGCATAAGTGATACACTGCCCAATTCCATACCAAACAACTGTTTGCCCACAAAAGGAAAAGAAAGCAAAGATTTCTTGGAGGACTGGTCAGACATCCAAATCATAAGGCACAAAAGTGCCATGTGAGGCCATTGAAAAAGCAGTGTCTTTCCTGTAAGCTCAGTGACATCAAAGTCCACTTCAGCAAGGTAAGCAATAGCTCTAGCCCTAGTGACCCATGTAATCAGGGCCGGATTTGCCATTAGGCAAAGTAGGCACCTGCCTACAGGCGCACGCCAACGAGGGGCGCCTGCCATGTGTATTTTTTTTTAAATTTTTTTTAAACTAGCCGCCTCGCTGACTGCGCCAGCGGCACCCACTCACATTGCCCGCCCCCCCCAGTCTTGTACCTGATGGAGCTCCCTCGTCGCCTCTTTAGGAATGCAGAGCGCTGGGAGATGACATCTCCCAGCGCTCTGCATTCCTCAACAGGACACCGCACGGGAGCTCCGTCAGGTACAAGACTTTGCCAGACAGATGACAGATCTCCTACCAGGGAGGTAGGAAACTGACAATGGGGGGGGGGGCAATGTGGAATGGTGGGGGCAAGTTGGAGCTGATAGGGTGGAGAGCAATGTGGAGCTGATTGGGGGGCATTGTGAGGGCAACGTGGAGGTGATGGGCGGCAACGTGGAGATTAGGAGCATTGTGGAGGTATCCAGTGCGGATGGCCCATGGGGGGGGGGGCTTCAAATTTCTGTGCCTACAGGCTCCTGAGATGTAAATCCAGCCCTGCATGTAATGGAGAAAGTAGGGCACAAGATGGCAGTAGAGGCTGCAAAATGTTGTCCACATGATGCAGCATCCACCAGCAGCAAAGAAGAATTCTTAGCAAGGCAAGGAATTGGAAAGTGAGGGGACACCACACTGCAATATAGCAGCAGCAGAAAAATGGTATAACAGAGAAATAAAGGTGAAAAAAAAACTATTGTTGGGCACCTTCCATTTATCAATAAAGAGTCAGAGACACTCTATTAGGAACAAGCCTGCAATACAAATTTGCAGGCTCTCTAGGAATGGTGTTGTACCCAAGTTGCAGTCTCTTTTAGCCCACTAGGGCATTTCACAGAGAGGAAATATCCTAAAGCATAACATACTGGTGCTGTCATAATAGCAGTCCAGCCACAAAATGCCAGGAAATTCCTCTCTGAACAAGAGAAGCAGCCAACCCCAGACGTATGTTTAAGCTATTTTGGGCCTCTTCAGTGAGATGCAGATGATCTCTCTAGGCACTAGATGTGATTATAAGAAATGCCTAGGTTTGGACACAGTATCAAATCATTCCCATATTGTCCAGGCACCTTATTTTACAGTAATCAAATAGGTCTTTACAATTGTCCAGGTGTGTTTCAAAGCTTTGCTGTGCCAAGAGGAAATTATGTAATATATAAAATAGTAGGCTGCCTTAACCTCTTGGATGCTAGAGACATATCCAATGCATTGATTTGTAAAGCGTTGCTTACCCCACTGACTTGGAAATGGTTTAAGCGTGGGCTGCTGCTGTTCTTGGTGATGAAGTCTCTCTATATCCTCTCTGCTCTCCCACTTCCTCACCACACTTTGACATCTTTATGACAAAATCATATGCCAATGATCACAGAATCTCTTTCCACTTGCATCCCTAATTCTTACTGCATATGGTATGTGCGTCTCTATCATCAAGGCAATGTACTCACCATGCATCAACTTATACAGTTCGCCATAGAATTGACCCTTAGTGGATCTCCCCTCTAGGGGGTTATGCATTAAGGTGCGATAAACAGGCGATAATGAGGAGATAGCTACTCCAGTGTTATAAACTCTCCAAGTCCTACATTATTCTAATGAGCCTATGCACTAAGATCTCTGAATTTGGAGAAATCTCAGTGCATAGGTTCAATAGAACACAGGAATTGGAGATGAAAAGAAAGGAGGGGTGCCTCATAGGGTAAAAACATCACAATTGTATAATGTGAATTAACTCTGAAAGAAATTCCCTGACATTTTTCAATAGCTACTGTAACATTTGACCAGTAGCAAATATGCATGTGAAGGTTATTATGATGCCTCCACTCAGACAACCTTGTCATATAGCTGATTCCTACTGGATCCCACTCATTATCTTGAAAGAGAAGAGGAAAGGAAGCCAGAAAAACTACAACACGTTGTGACACTCTCTATTTAATAAACATTTCATAAATGTGGGACTCACAAACATTTCACCGGTCTGTATGTATTATAAACTGGACTGTAGCACCAGGGAAATGTGGGACCCAACCCTGTTCAGGTATCTGTACATAGGAATGATGAAAGAACCGGTGAATGATATTTTAAATATGTATTTATAATTTAAAAAATAATAACAGTCTATTTGTTTCAGAGCATGCACGGCTCTTTCTTCACGACTAAACACTTCCTTCTTGGCACAGCTCAGATTTAAAAACATAGCTAATCCCTGATGCGACTCACATATGAGAAAGAGGGTTGGACACCATAACTTATTATCGGTGGAGGACACACATAAAGCATAATATATATATTAATTGAAATAATTGAAAAATCAGGAAAAAACATGGGGACAAGTAACTAAGAGTTGGAATGCTCAAAATAATAACAATGCATAAATTATAAAGCCAGTTCACATCTTAACTCAAGTGAGAATGAGTGGGTTTGGATACACAACATGAGACAAACAATCCAAGTCTCTCTCTCATTCGGAGGATACCAGCAAGCACATGAAAAGTTAAATTTGAGAATTGAGTCTAACCTTGGAAGCTACTAAATATATAATATAGCAAGAATCACCAAAACAGTAATATGCATTAATAAATGTATACAAAATTATAGATTAATATGTAATATGGCAAAAATAACCAAATTAAATACATTGTTAAATATAATAAATAGATATACACTTTGATCCAAATTAAATTTCCAATATTTGATCATGGCAATACATGCAACATCATATATGGATACCTACATATATATCTATCTATTACGGTGCTTCCCCTTATAGAGAAGAACAAATATTTTACCTTCCTTTCTCTCAAAACAAAAGTTTATATTTAAACTTATATTTATTTCAAAAATTCTGTCGGACCATTCGTCCATAAAACGAACAGATGAATAACTTATGTCACGACAGAACAAGAAATTCCCTCATGAAGGGGTCTGGTGGATCCCAAAACGTGTTGGAAGTCTGTTTCAAATAGTGTGTCTTTCTAATTCACTGTCTAACTAAGGACGCTAGTATCTGTAGTCCATTGGTGTGAAGCCAGAATAATTCCATCTAAATGGGAAGATCAAAGACAAAAAACTCTGGAGAAAGACTTCCATTTGAAACAGAGTTAACAGATCCAAGAAAACACCAAAACCGTGAGTTACCAGCATATGCCGAAGTGTATTTTAGCAACCTCAAAGGAAATTGTGGAGTGGTTACAGATACAATTTTCCATAAGTGAATGAAGCTGAAAATTAAGGAATTGAAGCAAACTGTGGTGTTTTGTTCTCGATAGACTTGAAACAAAGAAAGTCATACTATTGATTGGTATATCACTAGCGGTCCAATGAAAAAAGTAATAACTGTGAAAACATAATATCTATGTGGATTGCATTGAAGAGATACATATAACACATACATGATAAGATCGTTTTACAATATATACACACTAAGAGAGTTGGATAATATTGGGACTGACA
Source organism: Rhinophrynus dorsalis (assembly GCA_037306005.1). Lineage (NCBI taxonomy): Eukaryota > Metazoa > Chordata > Amphibia > Anura > Rhinophrynidae > Rhinophrynus > Rhinophrynus dorsalis. Next base: position 166,014,192 of record CM074724.1, read on the forward strand.
ATCAGCACACCAAGAGAGAAAGGTGGACCAGACTCTGTGGTACATTTTAGAGGAAACAGGCTTCTGGGCACTAAGCATAGTGGCACCCACACCTGAAGAGAAACCCTTCTTCTTCAATATTGAGGATTCAATTTCCATGCCGTCACATCCAGACAGTCCGCATCTTCCTCCCATAGATATCCCTGTAGAAGAAGATCAGGACGGCGAGGAAGCCGAAAGGGCTCTGCCACCGAGAGATCCAGGAGCTCCGGCAACCAAGCCTGATGAGGCCAGTACGGAGCTATCAGAATTACTGGAGAGCCATCCAGATGCAGTTTCCTCAACACCCTGTGTAGCATAGGAATGGGAGGAAATTGCCATGGGATCAACATGGCATCCACTGCCAGAGCTAGAGGGTCCCTCCAGCAGGAACAGAACAACGGGACCTTCCAGTTGAGCCTTGTCGCCATCAGGTGGATGCAAAAAAGTCCCCATTTCTGGACAATGAGGTTGAATACTTCTTGATGCAGTTCCCACTCTCCTCTGTCCACTGTGTGTCGACTTAGGAAGTCAGCTACAATGTTGTCTAGGCCGGGAATATGAATGGCTGATTTGGCAGGAACATGTTCTTTTGCCCAAGATAAGATAAGATAGCTTTGACCTCTAACCAAGTAGTGACACTTCTTGTTGTGCCTGTCCTGGTGGATCAACCTCTCCAATCTTCTGAAGGGTAGGCCTTTCCTGGTATCCTTCTGGACAACTGTGACGACGGATACCAGCTTCTCCGGCTTTGGAGCGGTCCTGGGTCACCTGAATACCCAGGGTTGGGTATTCAGCCATGGCTTGATGTAAGCCATGGCTGTGGCGTTGTCGGACTGAACCTGAACAGGACATCCCTCCAACTTGATTGTCCAGTACCTGAGGGCATGAAATATTGCTCGAAGCTCCAGCACGTTGGTGGGAAGGAGACTCCTCTGTAGACCACCAACCCTGGGTATTCAGGTGACCCAGGACCGCTCCAAAGCCGGAGGAGCTGGCATCCGTCATCACAGTTGTCCAGAAGGATACCAGGAAAGGCCTACCCTTCAGCAGATTGGAGAGGTTGATCCACCAGGAAAGACTCAGTTCCACATGAAGATGTAGAGAAACTGACATCTTTAGGAGATCTGTCTTGCCCTTGCAGACCTGGATCACATGTGAGCCACGTGAGCCATGGCAAACGGAACAGCCTCTATGGTGGATATGAACTTCCCCACTAGAGAGGTCAACTTCTTGTCAGGAACTGGATCAGAAACCAGGACAGCAGACACCTTGTGGGTGATCTGGTGAGCCATTTCGTCCGTGAGAAACATCATGCCTATCACGGTGCCCGTGTTATCGCTGGCGACATTCTGACCAGTGCTACTTCCTGATTCCTTTTATTGGCTAACGTGGTTTTGCTCTGCCCAGTGCTAGCCCTTAAATACTGAGCCAAGTCACTTCTGCAGTTCCCTTTCGTGGTGTTCCCGTTGCTAGCACTTGTTCCTATATTCGTGTGAATCCTGTGTATGACCCGGACTGCCTGACTACTCTGTCTGTATACGTTCCTGCTCTGTGTACCAACTCGGATTGGCTGACGATCATGCTCTGTGTCTCGACCCGGCCTGGCTGACGTTCATGTTCTGTGTACCGACCCGGTTTGGCGGACATTCCTGCTCTGTGTATCGACCCGGCCTGGCTGACGTTCCTGCTCTGTGTACCGACCTGGATTGGCTGACATTCCTGCTCAGTGTATCGACCCGGCCTGGCTGACGTTCCTGCTCTGTGTACCGACCCGGTTTGGCGGACGTTCCTGCTCTGTGTACCGATCCAGCCTGGCTGACATTCCTGCTCTGTGTATCAATCTGGCCTGGCTCACTGCTCCATCCGGTGATCCGGTTAGGGGCTGTCCTCCGGTGTCCTCTCTGTCTACGGACAGATCCACTGGTTGTCTCGTTTGCTGCTCCGGCAGTCTAGTTACTGTGACCCAGTCACTGATTTTGTGTCTCGTGATCCTACACCCCGGTGTTGGAGATCAATCAGGTTGCACCATGGTACGCTTGACCTGTTCACCGCTTACAAGCTGAGGTTGGTTTGTTTCCTGGGCGCCTCAGGTTGTCCCCACTATCTGGCAGCCGATTTCAGGTCTGAGCGTTCGTTAACCCCTTGCGGGTTGGTGTCATTGCACATTCGGTCACAGTCAATTGCAGTTTCGGTTTGGCAGTACTCTGTGCCTACAGTTTCAGTCCTCCTCTAACTGTTCCGGCAGTCAGCCATTTGTCCAGGGCCTTCGTTTACTCCTGTGTGGCCTTAGCCGCTATTGTGTCACTCTCTGCGTAGTGAGTGTCCTGTGGTCCTTTGCTCTATTAGGGCCTGTCTGCATCTCTTGGCCTAATAGCAACCATTTCTCCACTGTCTCATTTTGGATTCACATGAACTGTTACCTGACCTGTGGCAGTGTTGTACCTTCGTGTCTCACTGGACCCGTGTGGGTTATTGATTTCTACTGTAACCTGACCTGTGTCAGTATTATATTTGTCTATATATACTGGACCCACGAGGGTTATTCTAATTTCTGTCTTTTTTCAATAAAACTGTGGTTTTACCTAACCTTCCGTGTCTGAGTGTCCATAAAACCGTTACAATGCCCTTCATGGTGTCGAAGAGAAGACCCAGAAAAACCAGTCGTTGAGATGGTATCAAATCCGACTTGTCCATGTTCAGGATCCACCCATGATGGGTGATTGAATGAATGCAGTCTTTGACCTGTTGATGAAGGAGTTCCAGAGAGGGGGCTTTCAAGAGCAAGTCTATGTAAGGTGTGATCCTGATGCCGTCCCTGTGTAGGACGGACACTAAAGCACCCAGGACATGACTGAAGACCAGCGGGCTGTAGTCAGACCAATGGGGAGAGTCAAAAACTAAAAAATGCCCTTGGAAGCAGGCAAACCTGAGATACTGACAGCTCTCTGGATGTATGGCTGTATGCAGGTAAGCATCCTGAAGGTCCAGAGAAGCGAGAAATTCCCCAGGACACATGGCTACAATCACCGTTCTTAGAGACTCCTGGGGATAATGAGTTTTGACCATAAAGGAATTGAGATCCTTGAGGTCTAAGATCGGACTCCAGCCGCCGTCCTTCTTGGGAACCACAAACAGGTTGAAATAGAAACCACCTTGTCCAAAAGGGTCTGGATGGCACACTCGGCCACACATTGGTAAGTTTGGAATTCTTAGGCCTGTCGGAGGACTGCTTGGGCCTCCATTGTTGTTTGGGCTTGGAGGAGGAATGCGGAGCCTGAGGAACTGCCTGGTTTGTGGAGAGCACCTCTGCCTGAAAGGGATGTAAAAGCCGATTCCGTCTGGCCTGAGGCTTCCTTTTGGGAACTAAAGGTAAGAGGGTGCTCTTACCCCCAGTGGCCTCGCTAATGAGGTCCTTAAGCTCTGGCCCAAACAAGGATGTTCCCAAAAAAGGCAACGAAATAAGGATTTCTTAGAGGTAGTATCCGCAGACCAGATCTTGAGCCAGACAGCCCGTCTAGCAACCACAGACATGGTAGAAAACCTAGCCACCAACAGGACGGCATCAAAGATTGCTGCAGAAGCATAATACCGAGCTTCAGAAATGTTGGCCAGAAGCTGCAACAAGTCAGTAGTGGGTGCGCCTGATGGACAGCTGCAGTCAGCTGTTCAGTCCAGACTGCAATGGCCCTGTTCATCCAAGCACCCAAGGACAGACGAGTCCGCTACAGGCAGAGCAGTGGACGTAAAGTCTAGAAATTGGGCAATCCACCTTAGGGGCTGAGCCCCCTGCGCTAGAGCCATTTCAGAGAAGGGATACAACTTATCAAACTTTCTAGACACAGTAGGTTTCTTTTCAGGGTTCTTCCACTCATCTAGCACAAGTTGATCAAGAGTGGGATTAGGTGGAAAGAAGGTACTCTGCTTCTTAGGTACATGAAACACATCAGAATGGCCCTTGGGAGCTTCAGAAACCAGGGGAATGTTCAGAGTATTTAGGTCAGCCCTGATCAGGCCCTCAGCTGAGGGTTCAGGGTCAGCTTCAAAGGGGTCCCCAAAAACTTGGGAGGATACCACCACAGAACATTCACCCTCATGTGAGTCCACCAACAATTCCTCTTCATAGGAATACAATATATCAGGTACATCCTGCGGTTTAGGTAGGGAAGACCTGATAGAAGTACGGGGCTGCCAGGACTGGAAGACCACCTGTAGTTGGGATGGAAGGATTTGTAAGGTACACTTTTTGTCTTTAGTAGTGGCCTTAAACTCTTGCATCCACAGTGGCTCTAGTGCATGGTTGGATGTCCCTGGGGGAGATGCAGGGGCAGCAGAGTATGAAGGGCATTAATGACCTGCGTATTCTCTAGGAAGCCCTGATTGACATGAAGAGCAATGTGCAGTGAGGGTCACAGACACCCCACTATCCTTAGTCTTAGGTCTAGCCCCAAGTTCCAACAGAGTTGACATCCTCACAGGGTATAAACATCTGAAAGTATAAGGTAAACCCAAATACAGTGTGTTAGATTAAGTATTTCACCCAAGAAATAGTGAAAATGCACTTACCTGGCAGGTTAATCTGCTGAGGAGAGAAGGAGAGTCCAAGCCCTGAGTAGGATATTCGTGAAGGGAAATAAGAAAATGTTGTCCGCGACGGCAGCCAATCTGAAACGAGCAAATGAAATGGGTGCTCATGGGAAATGTAGTTTCCCTTCAAGTACCCCAAAAACAGTGCTCGAAGTCCCCAGAGCCCCCCAAAACACTCAGAACATAAACCGAATGATAGAACAAGGTTAGACAAACAAAATGAGCCATCTCTGAAGTCGCTGAGCGGTTGTACAGATATGCCACAAACTGTAAGGTCCCATAGAGGTGAATGGAGCATGGCATCTATGCAGTAAAGCGGGCCTTTACTCAAATAAAGTAAAAAAAAATCAAAATGTGTCTGAACAGTAGAAAATACATCAGAGAACACTAGAATAAAGGAACACTAAACCCAGTAGGGGACGTGTAATAAACCCCCCAACAGTGCTCAAAATGGAAAACAAAGGGTACATTTACCACAGAAACCCAATTGCTCCAAACCACAACAGACATACAGAAATACCCAATGAGTGCAGGAGTATGTATTAGGTACTCCAAAGGAGACCCCTGTGTGGAGAGGAAGCATGGGACATGTGGACCTCAGCACTCAAAGGGTTGCCCACCTTTTTAGCAGGTCTTCTTTCTTCAGATTACCATTGTTAAAGAAGACGCCTCAGTGGGCAACTCCTAGGGAAAAAACATGCTACACAAGATTTTCCCCTTCAGGGTTGACAGGTCCATAGCAGTACCTGGAAACTGAGTTATCCAATTTGGGAATGTCAGTAATGGTAATCTGCCTAATGGTTGGTATTCCATATCTAAAAGAAAACAATACATTTTACTAAAACTATTGCAGAACTGTTCTCATGCCTTGCTTGGTCAAGGAACAAATATTCCTGGAGGGGATTGGCTGGGGACCAGATAAAGAGAGGAAGAAGGCTCCACTCTGCACTTATTTCCAAGAATTGTTCCTGCCTACTTAAAGGGGTGGTCACCTTCCCAAAGTCACCAGTAACCTATATTGGACGACAGAGAAATTAATATTTCTTAGAAAAATTACTGAGAATTTAGTATTTACAAATTGTCTAACTCATGGGTAATCTTGCAACCAGTCACAGTATCTCTCTTTCAGCAAGTCCTACTCTAATACAACTTAAAAACCCTATCTGAGTTTAAAATCCCTGAAGAGATGTTACAGGAAACGCGTTGGAGGGGGATCCTTTAAATACTTTCTTTACAATGCTTGTGGGTCCCAGTGTGGTGCAATTAAAAACAGAAGACATACAATATAAAAAACATATATAATGGACTTATCTGGTGCAAAAACCTCAATAGGTATGCAAAGTGAGTATATAAGAAATATTCATATATGCACATTATAGATAGGCTGACCATACCGCACCTTTAAAAAGAGACACACATGAAAAATGCATACTACAGGGTTGCTTTGATTTTGGTGCACTTCTGAAATATGCCTATTTCCTATGTCACTCTTTTTAAAGGTGAGGTATGGACAGCCTAATTATAGGGCATATTTTACTAAGAAACATTATATATGTACATTACAGGGCACACATTTTATTTTACATAGACGAGCGCAGGTTTGTCTTTTTGTCTGTCTGTTTTCACTTTGGGTCTGTACCTGAGGTTTGGAGGACTGGAGAATACTTTCATTCTCTGCTGCTGTCTATGTATTTATTTCTTATATTTACATTAAAATTCATATGGATATGTTATGGTGAGTCGGTGCTGTGAGTGTTCTTTCTTGCTTTTTGTGATATTTATGTCGTTTTATGAATCTTTATATCGTGACATAAATTATTAATTTGTTCGGATTATGGACGCATGGTCCGAGAGAATTGTTGAAATAAATATAACTTTTTTGAGAGAAAGGATTGTAAAATATTTGCTTCTGTCTATAAACTCACTGGGGGAAGCACTGGAATAGATTTAAAATTTGTATTATTGACTTAAGATCCAATAGCAGGGAACTTGTTCCTGGCAGCAACCTCTAAGTGAGGAGCAGCACTGTACACATATAGCGCAACCACTGATATATAACATTCTACATGTACATATAGTAGAGAAAGGAGGAAAGTACCAGTGAGACTTATTATACAGTTTTTATTAGGCAAAATAAGTGGCCAAGAACAAAGAACAATAGTTGCCTTTCCGGTCAACATTATTGTTCAAAACTGTGATAAAAGAACATTCACATCAGCTTCAGCTTTTAGGGGTATGTATACATACATTTTATATATATATATATATATATATATATATACACACACTTTCTAATATAAGCAGTGGCACTCACTTAATCAAAACCTATACGCTTAATATTGCAATAATAGGTGCACGTCCCATACAAAATCATAAAGAAGCATTCAAGTATACTCAGCCTGGGTTGATTCTGGCTTCATATGAGACAGCATTCAAGAAGCTAATGTAGCAAAGAAAACTGTTACTTTATTGCATTCATGCCAAGCGCTTTCGGTCCTCACAGGGACCTTCCTCAGGGCAAAATGCTTTGAGTGCCAGAGAGGTAGGAAACACATTGCTTTGCAATGCATTGCTTACCCCCTGGCACTCAAAGGGTTAAAGCAATTACCAACTCAAGTATTGATATCTGCAGTGAGGTAACAGCAGATAAGTTGTAATATATAATAGTTTCTCTGCTGGTTCTTACCGTTCTGATTCAGCTATTCAGCAGGCTAACTGCCGATCAGCTGATTCAGTTAAACAGAGAACTTGCAAGACACTCTGCTCAGCAAACACAGTCCCTTGTGAGTCCTCTGTTTGCCCCGTCAATGTTTGCGTGGACTTTTTATCATACAGGAAAGCTGTAAGAATGATCCAAAAACAATGACACTCTCCATAAAACAAGTATCTTAACCCCTTAAGGACCGGGAAAATCTGAGTTAGATTTGACTTAAGGACCGGAGCAATTTTGACTTTTTTGACTATGTCTTTGTTCAACCATATTTTCTCTTTAATTCCTTTTGTGCACCCACATAAATTATATACTGTTTTTTTAAGCACAAGTAGGGCTTGCTTTTGATACCACAATTATATGAATACCTCATTGTTTAATTTTATTAAAATAGAAAAAAAGAGGAAAAAAATTGAAAAAAAAACAACATTTTGCTTATATTTTCGTGTCAGGATTTGCATACAATTAGTTTATGACAAAAAAATACCCCTAAATATATTCATTTGCTTCTCCTGAATATAAGAATACCCCATATGCCTAGTATTTCAATCACTTCCTCACATTTACAAGGTAAATATTACAAGATGGATGCCATTATTTCCAACTTGTAATTTCTCAACAATTGGCATGTGAGCATCATAGCTTAGCTGACGGTGCCAGAACCAAAAATGTCCCACAAAGGTATATGTTTCTGAAAACTACACAACATAAAGTAAATAATCAGGAGAATTTTGGAGTTTTTCATGCAGCTATTTTTCCAGAAAAAAATTTCAAAATTGTGGTAATATTTTGTTTTTTTTGCAGTTTTCACACTTACATTTCAATACTACTGTTGATATCAAGCACATGATAGGTGAAGATTTTTAAAAATGCATTGTTTAGTGTTCAGCTCCTTCTTCTTAGCACGGCAATACCCCATATGCATAGGTTATTCAAGGTTTGCGGGAGCTATGGGGCCCAAATTGGAACATGCGCGTTTCCAGTTTCACACTTTGAATTTTCACAGCTTGCATCACTGGTGCCATGTCTCATTTGGGGCTGTGTAACAGTGCTCCACTCTAAGATTTCCCCCCAAAAGTATATATTTTTGGAAAGTAGACACTCCAGGCTTTCATTTTATGTATGTTTTAAATTTTTTTACGCAGCCATTTTACCACCAATCGCTCGTAAATCTTGACGTAAGTTAAAAAAACAGCGTTTTTCACACTTGCATTTCAATGTTGATGTGAATTTCAAGCACAGGATAGGTGAAGATTTTTAAAAATGCATTGTTTAGTGTTCAGCTCCTTCTTCTGAGTACGGCAATACCCCATATGCATAGGTTATTCAAGGTTTGCGGGAGCTATGGGGCCCAAATTGGAACATGCGCGTTTCCAGTTTCACACTTTGAATTTTCACAGCTTGCATCACTGGTGCCATGTCTCATTTGGGGCTGTGTAACAGTGCTCCACTCTAAGATTTCCCCCCAAAAGTATATATTTTTGGAAAGTAGACACCCCAGGCTTTCATTTTATGTATGTTTTCAATTTTTTTACGCAGCCATTTTACCATCAATCGCTCGTAAATCTTGACGTAAGTTAAAAAAACAGCGTTTTTCACACTTGCACTTCAATGTTGATGTGAATTTCAAGCACAGAATATGTGAATATTTTTAAAAATGCATTGTTTAGTGTTCAGCTCCTTCTTCTGAGTACGGCAATACCCCATATGCATAGGTTATTCAAGGTTTGCGGGAGCTATGGGGCCCAAATTGGAACATGCGCGTTTCCAGTTTCACACTTTGAATTTTCACAGCTTGCATCACTGGTGCCATGTCTCATTTGGGGCTGTGTAACAGTGCTCCACTCTAAGATTTCCCCCCAAAAGTATATATTTTTGGAAAGTAGACACTCCAGGCTTTCATTTTATGTATGTTTTCAATTTTTTTACGCAGCCATTTTACCACCAATCGCTCGTATATCTTGACGTAAGTTAAAAAAACAGCGTTTTTCACACTTGCATTTCAATGTTGATGTGAATTTCAAGCACAGAATAGGTGAATTTTATAAACTGAATTGATTCGTGTTCAGCTCCTCCTTCTGAGTACGGCAATACCCCATATGCATAGCTTTCTCATGGTTTGGGGGAGCTATGGGGGCCAAATTGGAACATGCGCGTTTCCAGGTTCACACTTTGAATCTTCACAGCTTGCGTTACTGGTGCCATGTCTCATTTGGGGCTGTGTAACAGTGCTCTTTTTTTAAGATTTCCCCCCAAAAGTGTATATTTTTGGAAAGCAGACACCCCAGGCTCTCGTTTTAGGTGTGTTTTCCAATTTTATACACAGCCATTTTACCACCAATCCTGTGAAAATTTGACGTAAGTAAAAAAAATTCAGCATTTTTCACACTTTGCCTTCAATGTTGATGTGAATTTCAAGCACAGAATAGGTGAAGATTTTATAAACTGAATTGATTAGTGTTCAGCTCCTTCTTCTGCGTACGGCAATACCCCATATGCATAGCTTTCTCATGGTTTGGGGGAGCTACGGGGGCCAAATTGGAACATGCGCGTTTCCAGGTTCACACTTTGAATCTTCACAGCTTGCGTTACTGGTGCCATGTCTCATTTGGGGCTGTGTAACAGTGCTCTTTTTTAAGATTTCCCCCCAAAAGTGTATATTTTTGGAAAGTAGACACCCCAGGCTCTAGTTTTAGGTGTGTTTTCCAATTTTATACACAGCCATTTTACCACCAATCCCTCGTAAACCATGACGTAAGTAAAAAAAAAAAAACAGCGTTTTTCACACTTAGGGTTAGCGGCAGTATACTGGGCTGCATACAAATTGGTTTGGGACACAATTTCACCTAAAATGTCTTCCCCCAAAAACAAATAAAAAAAATGATCATGGGTAAATCCTTCCACATCAATTTGAATCCCTGGGTTGCCTGTGAATTCTGAGATTTGTGGCCATAGATTGATACCCATTCATTAGGATCCGGAGTGGCAGGTGTTGGGGCATTTCTTTGGGCAGGTCTTTTGGCAGGTCTTTGGGCAGATCTTTTGGCAGGTGTTGGGGCAGTTGCCAGGGCAGCTCTTGGGGCAGCACTTGGGGCATTTCTTTGGTAGGTCTTTGGGCAGATCTTTTGGCAGGTGCTGGGGCAGTTGCCAGGGCAGCTCTTGGGGCAGCACTTGGGGCATTTCTTTGGGCAGGTATTTTGGTAGGTCTTTGGGCAGTTCTTTTGGCAGGTGCTGGGGCAGTTGCCAGAGCAGCTCTTGGGGCAGTGCGTCTTTTCTTGACAGAAGGCCCAGCATCATCACTAGAGCTGCTCTCACTTTCTGAAAACTGCGCTATGTCAAAATCTGACGCAGTGTCTGTTGCCTCAGAGTCAGACGCCAAAAAGGCATATGCCTCTTCAACGCTGTACCTGCGCTGCATTTTGCCCACTAAAAAAACTTTTTTTTTTTCTTACGCTATCCCTAAACCTAAATCTAACCCTAAAACTTACTCTAGCCTACGTATATCCTGAACCTACCTAACCCAAGTGAACTACCTATCTAAACTGCACTTATTATATATTTTTTTTTTGGGTGGGGGTTGGGGGGGGGTTTCTTACGCTATCCCTAAACCTAAATCTAACCCTAAAACTTACCCTAACCTACGTATATCCTGAACCTACCTAACCCAAGTGAACTACCTATCTAAACTGCACTTATTATATATATTTTTTTGGGGGGGGGTTTGGGGTTTTTTGGGGGTTTTTTTTTTTTTTCTTACGCTATCCCTAAACCTAAATTTAACCCTAAAACTTACCCTAACCTACGTATATCCTGAACCTACCTAACCCAATTGAACTATCTATCTAAACTGCGCTTATTATATATATATATATATATATATATATATATATATATATATATATATATATATATTTTATTTTATTTTTTTTGGGGGGGGGTTGGGTTTTTTTTTCCCTAAACCTAAATCTATCCCTAAAACTTTCCCTAACACACGTCTACACTAAACCTACCCAACTACCTACCTAAACTATATTTACTATTTAAAAAAAAAAAAAAAAAATTAAAATTTAAAAAAAATTAAAAAAAAAATAAAAAAAAATCTAAAAAAATTCAAGGGGGATGGGGGGTGTCCCACAGATCAGAAAACACTGATCTGCAGCAAATTGATCACTCCAAGAGTGATCAGATGGGGGGAACTTATTGATCACTGCAGAACAGTGATCAAAGGGTTAATTTTCTTTATTTAAACTTTTTTTTTACTTTTTTTTTTTTTTTTACAGGAACACTGTAACACTATGTCTCTATGTCTGTCTCCACCTCAGCAGTATGCAAGGTGGAGGGAGGCATAGAGATCTGACAGGGACAGTATTTACAAATACTGTCCCTGTCATTCAGGTTTTGCAACATGTGATTCGCTTTTGAAGCGAATCGCATGTTGCAACAATGTTTCTACCGCTTGTTACTAAGTGTCCCGATACCGGGACACTTAGTAACAAGCGGCTTGAACTCTTCCATCGCTCCGTGCGGCCGCGATGGAAGAGTTTAACCCTTGACGTACCGGGACCGTCAAGGGTCGTTGGAGCACATTTACCCTTGACGGTCCTGGTACGTCAAGGGTCCTTAAGGGGTTAAGGCAACAATCTATATAAAAGTGTAAAAGCACAACTGCAATCCCAATATCTAGACCCCCAGTCCTCATTGTCATACAACAGAGAAGGTTATGATGGGGATACATAAAAGTCCAATTAGTAAAGTCAAAAAATGAGTCCCTGAAAGATTCTAAATGCAGCATCTGAACAAGTACCTTGAGTTAAAACTCACGTAAATAAGATAGGAGTGCAACAACATAGAAGCATCTAAATATATATTCAAATATAAGCAAACATAGCACTTACTAACAGTCCACTAATTCAGTACCCTTTCTCTCCCAGTTAATGCATCCTGCTCCTGTGTGCCCTCACCTGATGTTCAGTTCTTCAGAAAATCCTTTTCTCTTAGTCCATATAGCTTACAGGTACCATGGGGAGGCGACAGCTCCTCCCAGTAGGCTGGAACAATTTGTCAATGAATTGCAGGGGGTGGAGCCTCCCTCTCCAGGCTACCCAGCTGCTCACCTCCAGTTAGATCTGTGACACTAACCCTACTGAGCTAGATTGTGAGAAGAAGAAGAGAAAGACTCCTGTGAGCACGGACCCAATAGGACTCCCATATCCAGACACAGGAACCAAGCATGGTCTCTTTCACTGGGTGGGAGACCTGTAAGCTATATGGACTAAGAGAAAATTATTTAACAGGTAATACTAAAATCCTATTTTCTCTGTCGTCCAATATAGCTTACAGGTACCATGGAGATGTACAAACATTAAGTTCCCAGGGTGGGAAGAGAAGGAAAGGACGAAGCGCCGGTCCCCATGATACCAGAATTCCCAAGGGACTATCCAGGACACAGAACAACCCAAACTAACAGTGTCAACAGATGCTGAATAACAGTAACACAGCACACAAAACTAGCCAACAGGGCTCAAACAGTTAAAGAGCTATAAAGGCACAGGAAAGTAAAGTCCTATACATGCAATACTGCCTCCAGGACTTTCCTGCCAAAGCTGACTTCAGCCGAAGCTAGGACATCAACACAGTAGTGTTTGGCAAAAGTGTGCACAGAGGACCAAGTGGCCGCTTTGCAAAGCTGATCAGCAATGGCCCCAACAGACCTAGTAGAGTGTGCAGTGATTCAAAAGGGAACAGGTTTACCTTTGAGCTCATAAGCTTTGTGAATGGGATACAATCCAAGATGAGGCAACGTACAACATCCAACAAGTGAAGACCCCTCTCCATGTTAGATTTAGGGTCAGGGCAAAAGGAAGGCACAACAATCTCCTGATTGATGTGGTACAGAGCCTGCAGCTCAGAAACTCTATGGACAGAGACCATCGCCAAAAGAAAAGCCATCTGCCACATCAAAAGATGTAAAGGAATGGTAGCCAAGGACTCAAAGGGAGGCCACTGCAATATTCCCAAGACAAGATTAAGATCCCACTAAGGAGTGGGAGTCTTATAGGCGGGGAAAGCCTGGGCAACCCCTTGCTGCAAAAAAGACAGGATAGCCTGAAGATCAAACACTTGTGACGACAGATCCCTGTCCACACGCCAAGCATGGAAAATAGACCAAACCCTGCGGTAGGCCTTCGAGTACACAGGTTTCCTGTCCTGGATTATAGTGAAAATTACATGTGGAGAAAAATCCGTCTCAAGATGGAGATTTCAACAGCCATGCCGTCAAAGCCAACATCCTCCTTCCACAGATAACCTTGCAGATGGAGGTCTGGTCTGTGTGGCAGAGGAAACGGTTCCTGAGCTGATAAGGTCAACAGTTTGGGAAACCAAGACTGTCTGGTCCAATAGGGTGCTATCAGGATAACTAAGGTGTTGACCATCTGAATCTTCTGTAGGACCCTGGGCAGCAGAGGAAGTGAAGGGAAGATGTAGGCCACACAAAATCTCCATGGAATCAACAGAGCCACTGAGAATGCCAGGGGATCCTGCCATCGTGATCAGAACATCTGAACCTTCCGGATGTCCCTTGTGGCCATCAGGTCTAGGCAAGGAAGACCCCACTTCTGTACCAGGAGGTCTAACACTTCTAGGTGAAGTCCCCACTCCCTGTGATCCACAGCGTTTAGACTGAGAAAGTCTGCAGAGGACATTTTCTACACCTGGGATGTGCGAGGAGGAGATAGCAGGCACATTGTCTTCTACCAATGCCAAAATAGCTTTGACCTCAAACCAAGCTATGGGGCTTCTTGTGTCTTCTTGCATGTTGATGTAAGCCACGGCCGTGGCTTTGTCTGACTGGTGTTGGATCGGGCATCCAGCTAAGGGAGGACCAATACCACAGAGCATGAGATATTGCTCTGAGCTCCAAGATGCTGATAGGAAGAAAAGTCTCCTTTGGTGACCAGCAACCCTGAGCACTCAAGTGACCCAGGACTGCGCCCCAACCGAGCATGCTGGCATCCGTCATCATAATGGTCCAGTATGTAATCACAAATGGTCTGCCTTTACTCAGGTTGTAGAGGTCCAACCACCAGTAAATTATCTGTCTCACTTCCACAGATAGGGAGATAGGGTAGATCCAGAAGATCTGGGTTCCTCTGCAAACATGGATCACATACCTCTGAAGTTCTCTGGCATGGGTCATGGCAAAGGTAACCACTTTTATGATCGACTCATCTTCCCCTCCAGCGAGGAGAACTTCCTCGCCAGAGCGGATTCCCACACCAGGGCAGATGACACCTTGGAGGTGAGCTGCTGAATAGAATCCTCTGTCATAAAGCCCATACTTTGTAAACCGAAGACTCAGGAACACCAGATTCGGGGAGGGAACTGGAGCAGACTTGTTCATATTCAGGATCCGACCGTGTTGGAGAGGATCTGAGAATACTCCTGAAGATGATGCTCCAGAAAGTCCCTTGTAGACGCCTTGAGGAGAAGGTTGCCCATGTATGGCGTCACCTGGATCCCCTTGGTGTGCAGGAAGGCAATTACTGCACCCAGAACTTGACTGAACACTTGAGGGGCAGTTGTGAGCCCAACTGGGAGAGCAATGAATTGGAAGTGTCCCAAGTGGCAGGCAAACCTAAGGTACTGCTAACTTGCCAGAAACACAGGAATGTGTAGGTATGCATCCTGAAGGTCCAATGATGCCAGAAATTCCGCTGGACACATTGCGGCAATCACATAGTGACTCCATCTTGTAGTGGGGGTCTTGACCACAAATTTCTTGAGAGCCTTGAGGTCCAGGATAGGACGGCAGCTGGCATCCTTCTTGGGAACAACAAAGAGGTTTGAGTAGAAACCTGAACCTTCTTCCTGCTGATGGACAGGTGCCAGAACTCCCTTGTCCAAGAGAGACTGGACCACCCCATTGAAAAGCTCAACCTTTTCCTGAGCCTCAGGGGAGCGAGAAGGGAAGAACCTGAAGGGTGGAAGGGATTTGAAGGGAATACTGTAACCTTCTGAAACCACCCGTAATACCCACTGATCAGCAACGGAGCCTGTCCAAACACTCAAAAAGTGTTGTAGGCGACCCCACTGTCACGGTTTGTACAAATGAGATCTGGACAGGTACTGTTAGGTAACACAATTTTATTGAAACAAACAATGAAATAGTATTACACAATTATCACGTTGGCCGTGATATCTCCATTTGCAACATTGCTACTTCCGGGTCATTTCCTTCTAGCAATCTTATTGGAGATCAGTAATTACTCCTCCCACTGGTTACCTTTATATGCTAGCTCTGTCATTATGGCGGCGCCCTTTCGTGGTGTTCCAGTATCTAGCGTTTGTTCCTGTGGTTCCTGGTATCCTGTGTATGACCCGGCTCGACTGACTACGTTCCTGAGAGTTCCTCTTTTCCTGACTTCCGTTGTGACCCAGCTTGGCTGACTATCCTGCTCCGTGTACCGACCCAGCATGGCTGACTATCCTGCTCTGTGTACCGACCCGGCTTGGCTGACTATACTGCTACGTGTACCGACCCGGCTTGGCTGACTATCCTGATCTGTGTACCGACCCTCCGTGGCTGACTATCCTGCTCTCTGTACCAACCCGGCGAGGCTGACTATCCTGCTGTGTTCACCGATCTTATTGGTGCCTTAGCCTGTCAGAGTTCCTACTCGGCCCGTTGCCTGTTCTGCTCCGTCAGTGCCTGTCTGGCACGGTGTGTTCCTCCTCCAGAGTCATCCGCACCTGTACTCCTGACCTGGCATAGCTGTCTGCTTCATTTTTCGAGGCTGGCTGTCGCTCCGTTGCACCTCGCTAGTCTCAACCTGTGCAGTTGTTCCATCTGCCCAGAGGTCTCTTAGCGTCCTTAGCCTGACTCAGGCTGGTGCTTGGTGTAGTGACTCCTGTCACTTGTCATTGCTTTGCTCCCAGGTTGGTTCAGTTCACTTGCCTTGTCTGTGCCAGTACTGCACCACCACCTAGCTTACTAGGGGTCCGGTTGACTTGCCTTGTCACGGCCAGTACTGCAATACCACCTAGCGTACTAGGGGTCCGGTTGCCTTGCCTCGTTGCTGCCTGCACTACTCCTCCTCCTAGTGTACTAGGAGTTCAGTTGCTTTGCCTTATCCATTTGTCAGCTATCTCTTCACCTGGCTTCCAGGTGTATTTCTGCTTTCGCTCCGGTCAGTCCTGCTGACCTCCCTAGCGCTCTAGGGATCCAGTTACTCAGTCTGGGCCTCCTCCTCCTGTCGCTCCTACCACCCAGTGGGATTTGCTGTTTCGGTTCCAGTATATCGCTACTGTTGTACTATTCCTGACCCTGGGTCCACAGGAGTACCTCTCTGCCTCATTGTATTCTCGTATCTGTGCCTGTATTGCCAAGATTACTATTACTAATTGTTTGGCCTGTACTAATTTGCTTAATTTTTGTTTAATAAAACTGTGTTTTACTAAACCTAACGTGTCTGAGTGTCTGAAAACTATAACAACAATATATACAGTATGAGCACACACAACAGTGCAAGCGACACTGCGAGGATAGGAGACTGCTTCAGTGTGGTACTGTATGTAGACCCCTTAATGAGAAGATAGGGAATGGTAGGCAACCGCAGGCCCACACCAGCACTAGACTAACAAAACACATAGCAAAGATATCTGAGCCTCAGGTCCGCACCTGAAGGAACACCAGACGCTTGGAAGGCAACCAGGAATGAGTCTGCCAGAGCCACATGTCCGCACCAGAATGGATATCAGACTAACAGGAGGCCACACAGAGAAAAGTCAGATAGAGCCACAGGTTCGCACCACAATGGATAGTCAGACAAGCCAAGGGTCAATATGCAACGGGTAGTCAGCCAGAGCGCAGGTCCGCACTAGAATGGTTACCAGACTAATCCGGGGTCATACACGGAGCGGACAGTCAGACACAGCCACAGGTCAGCACCAGGACAGTCAGACAGGCCAAGGGTCATACATGGAGCAGGTAGACAGACAGAGGCTTAGGTCAACACCAGAATGGATAGTCAGACAGGCCAAGGGTCATACATGGAGCAGGTAGTCTGACAGAGCCATAGGTCAGCACCAGAACAGATAGTCAGACAGGCCAAGGGTCATACACGGAGCAGGTAGTCAGACAGAGCCATAGGTCAGCACCAGAACGGATAGTCAGACAGGCCAAGGGTCATACACGGAGCAGGTAGTCAGCCAGAGCCGCAGGTCCGCACCAGAATGGTTATCAGACTATGCCAGGGTCATACATGGAGTGGATTGTCAGACAGAGCCACAGGTCGGCACCAGAACGGGTAGTCAGACAAACCAGGTAATACACAGGATATAACACAAAAAACTGCACTGGACACCAACGAAAGGGCGACTAAGCCATGTGTCCAGGCAGTATTTAAATGCCTTCTGCAGGAAGAGGAGGAGCATAGACTAGGTGACTGCCCCTTTAAATGGATCGCACATCCATCTCCCTGGACGTGCGCCCATACGTGACGTTGCCCGGCATTGGCCGGGCCATCTACAGAGAAGCAGCAGGAGCTGCGGGACAGAATGCAGCTGAGCTGCGAAGAGGAAGGATGCGGCCGGCCAGCTTGCCGAGGGATGGCCTACATGATTGAGGTACACACTGCGGCGCTCGAGTGAGCCGCCGACGACTATAACACTCCCACTGGTCGCGGACCAGGGTTTGGCGAGTCATGCCAAAGAAGGTTTGGTGGACTTGGGTTTGGTGGAGGTGTGTTTTGACCGCCACTGCTGTTTGGGCTTGGGGGTGGAACGAGGGGCCTGAGTCGCTACCGGTTTTGCCCTTGTTTGGGACAAAAAAAGACTGTCTCTTTGCCTAAGAGTTGCGTTTGGAAACCTGAGGCAACAAAGTGCTCTTACCCCCAGTGGCCTCACTGATGAGAGTCTTCAATTCAGGGCCAAAAAGTGAGGTACCCTGAAAGGGAAGAGAAATCAGTGATCTCTTAGAGATCTTCAGCCACAGCATGCACCTAGCAGAGAAGGCTGAGGCCTTAGCTTCAAGCCTAACAGCAACAAAGAGAGTGTCAGTAACATAGTGCTGTACCTCAGAAATGTTGGCCAAAAGGGAAAAAAGATCAGCTTTAGGAGCACCCCTGTGGACAGCAGCGGTCAGCTGATCAGTCCAAACAGCAATGGCCCTATTGACCCAGACAGAAGCCAAGGTGGGTCTCAATGACACACCTATGGTAGTGAAATTAGCCTTTAAGACAGCTTATGAAGCTTATGAAGAGCATAAGTGACCTGAGTATACTCTGGGAAGCCCTGTTTGGCATAAGAAGCCATAAGAAAGGGGGTCAAAGACTCCCCTGAGTCCTTAGCCTTAGGCCCAGCCCCATGTCCTAGCGAGTCCGACATTCTAAAGAATAAAGTGTCAAAACAGTAAAGGAACACCCAAATACCGTCACCCAGATTACAGATTTCTCCCCAGAAAGCCTAAAATACACTTAGCTGGCAAGTGAAGGGTTAACCTGAGGAGGAGAGATGAGGAGACCAAGCCCTGAGTATGATACTCGGTAGAGAGGAAAAAACAAAATGGCAACCACGAAGGGAACAAATTGGAAATCAGCCTGCAAAGCGGGCATGTATGGGAAACGTAGTTCCTCAAAATAGGGTACCAAAAGACAGAACCGCATCTTCC
Organism: Rhinophrynus dorsalis; assembly: GCA_037306005.1. Lineage (NCBI taxonomy): Eukaryota > Metazoa > Chordata > Amphibia > Anura > Rhinophrynidae > Rhinophrynus > Rhinophrynus dorsalis. Next base: position 166,033,175 of record CM074724.1, read on the forward strand.
TAAAGCCTTTAAGACACTGGAAATGTCGACCTGATAAATAGACAAGAGCAGGCAATTAAAATGAGCCATCTCTAAACTCGGTACTCCAAAGTAACCCCTGTATGGAAAGGAGCTGTGGGAGAAGTGGACTATGGCATTCAAAGGGTTGCTCACCTTTTTTCTGCAGGTCTTCTTTCTTCAGCTTACCATTGCAAGAAAATAGGATTTTAGTCTTACCTGTTAAATCCTTTTCACTTAGTCCATACAGGTCACTGGTACTCTGGGAGGCGTAAGTCCCCTTTAATAGGCAGGAACAACTATGCAAATGATTTGCAAGGGGCGGAGCCTCCCCTCTTACTTAAGCCACCTTCTGGCCAGAGCCACTTTAGATTGATTTGAGACCCTAAAACTGACCTCAGGTAAGCAAAAAGAAAGACTCCTGTGAGCATGCCCGAACGGTCTCCCACTGGATGCCACAGGAGAGCCAAGACTGGTCCCTTGACAGGGTGGGAGACCAGTGACCTGTATGGACTAAGTGAAAAGGATTTAACAGGTAAGACTAAAATCCTATTTTCACTGTCGTCCAATACAGGTCACTGGTACTCTGGGATGTACAAACATTGAGCTGATCCAGAGGCGGGAAGTAAGGCAAGGACCAGCTGCAAGGCCCAAGTCACTAGAACTGCTATGACCAGTTAATAACATAGCCCAAACTGTAAGTGTCAACGGACACCAACCAAGGGAACAATCCCTGAACTAACACAGCACACGGAACTAGAGCCAACCGGGCTCAACAGTAAGGAAGCACTAAGGATCACAGAGCGGAAGACCTACACAGGCAAGACTGCCTCCAGGACCTTCCTTCCAAAACTGGCATCAGCCGACGCCAGTACATCAACTCGGTAGTGCTTTGAAAAAGTGTGCACAGAGGACCAAGTGGCCGCTCTGCACAGTTGATCAGCAGAAGCTTGATTCTTGTAGGCCCAAGAGGCCCCAATAGATCTGGTGGAATGTGCAGTCACCCGGAAGGGAACATGCTTATTCCTCAACTTATAGGCTTCACGGATGGTAGCCTTAATCCAAGAGGCAATGGTAACTTTGGAAGCCGGTCTCCCTGCCCTAGGCCCCTCAGGAATGACGAATAGAGCGTCAGACTTCCTGATAGACTCGGTGCGATGAACATAAAACTTGAGGCAACGCACCACATCCAACAGATGGAGATCTCGTTCCTTGTCAGATGAAGGATTAGGGCAGAAAGAGGGAACCACAATCTCCTGATTGATGTGAAACTCGGACACAACCTTGGGTAAGAATTCCTTGGTAGTGCGAAGCACAGCCTTATCCTTGTGGAACACCAGGTAAGGAGGTTTACAAGACAAGGCCTGTAACTCTGCCACCCGGCGCACTGACACAATAGCCAAAAGGAAGGCCATCTTCCAAGTCACAAGACGTAATGGAATGGAAGCCAAGGATTCAAACGGTGGTCGCTGTAGAACTCCCAGCACCAAATTGAGATCCCACTGGGGAGCAGGACTCTTGAAGGCAGGTCGAACATGAGTCACACCTTGGAAGAAGACTTTCACATCAGGAAGGATAGCAATCCTTTCCTGGAAAAACACAGACAAGGCAGAAGTCTGAACTTTGAGGGAACTCAGACTGAGCCCCTTATCCACACCGTCCTGCAAGAAGGCCAGGACAGTGGGAAGATGGAAGTCAAGGGATAACTTCTTGTCAGAACACCATGTCACGAAAGTTGACCATATGCGATGATAGATCTTGGAAGACACAGGCTTACGAGCATTGAGCATAGTCGATACCACAGAAGGAGAAAATCCTTTCTTTGCTAGAATCGAGGATTCAACCGCCATGCCATCAAATGGAGAGAGTGAACATCCTCCTTCCACAGATACCCCTGAAGAAGTAGGTCCGGACGGGCGGGAAGTGGGATCGGATCCTTCACTGAAATGGCCATCAACTCCGGAAACCAGGACTGGCGAGGCCAGTTTGGAGCAATCAGGATGACAGGACAACGTTCTCTCTTCAACTTCTGGATAACTCTGACCAATAGAGGAAGAGGAGGGAAGATGTAAGCCAGGGGGAAGTCCCAAGGGATCGACAAGGCATCCACTGCTAGAGCAAGGGAGTCCCTCAACCGGGAGCAAAACACCGGAACCTTCCTGTTGTGTCTGGTAGCCATCAGATCCACCACAGGCATCCCCCACCGTTGAGTGAGCATGTGAAACACCTCTGGGTGAAGAGCCCATTCTCCGCTGTCGACGGTGTGACGACTGAGGAAGTCTGCCATGACGTTGTCCACGCCTGGAATATGAACTGCAGAGATGACAGGCACGTGATCTTCTGCCCAAGACAAAATATCCTTGACCTCCCACCAGGCGGAACCGCCTCTTGTGCCGCCTTGCCTGTTGATGTAAGCCACCGCCGTGGCGTTGTCGGACTCCACTCTGATCGGAAGACCGGTCAATTGAGACTCCCAGTGCCTCAGGGCCAGCCGGACAGCTCGAAGTTCCAGAACATTGATGGAGAGCATGGATTCCTCCAGACCCCATTTCCCCTGAGCACTGAAGCGACCCCAGACTGCACCCCAGCCCCGAAGGCTGGCATCCGTAGTGACTGTGGTCCAATGAGGAACTAGAAAGGATCTCCCTTTCAGGAGATGAGAGAGATCTAACCACCAGTGCAGACTCGACTCGACATGAGGAGGAAGAGAAACAGACAGATGTTGATGATCTGGATGATTCTTGCACGTCTGGATCACAAATCTCTGAAGATCCCTGGAGTGGGCCATGGCAAATGGTACTGCTTCGATTGTGGAAATGAACTTCCCCACTAAGGACGACAACTTCGGTACTGGAATTTCGTCCATGTCCAGAATCCCAGCCACTCTGACGGCTATCTGGTGAGCCACGTCCTCTGGAAGAAACACCATGCATTGGCGAGTGTCGAACAGGAGACCCAGGAACAGAAGCCTCTGAGATGGAATCAAGTCCGACTTGTCCAGATTCAGGATCCAGCCATGACGGTTCAGGGTGTGCATGCACATCTGTAATTGCTGATGGAGAAGCTCCGCTGAGGAGGCCTTCAGTAGGAGATCGTCCATGTAGGGGGTCACTCTGATCCCATCCTGATGGAGCACCACTATCAAGGAGCCCAACACCCTCTGGAAGACCTGAGGGGCTGAAGTCAGCCCAAAGGGGAGCGCTGCAAACTGAAAGTGTCCCCTGTGGCAGGCAATCCTGAGATACCGCCTGCTCTCTGGATGAATAGGGATGTGAAGATAAGCATCCTGAAGGTCCAGGGAGGCAAGAAACTCCCCTGGAGACATTGCTGCAATCACAGAGCGCAGGGACTCCTGGCGGAAGTGGGAAGTCACCACATAGGCATTGAGATCTTTGAGATCCAAAATGGGACGAGCTCCTCCGTCCTTTTTGGCTACCACAAACAGGTTGGAATAAAATCCTGAACCTGTGTCCCCTTGAGGAACCGCCTCCAGGACCTCTTTGTCCAAGAGATCCTGAATAGCGTCGTCGAACAGACGCCTTTTTGTGGGTTCCTGAGAAGGACGAGTAAAATGGAACCGAAAAGGAGGAAGGGAAGAGAAAGGGATCCTGTATCCCTCTGACACCACCTGAAGAACCCATGGGTCCGCCAATGACTCCTCCCAAGTCCGGCGAAAGATGCGGAGACGACCGCCTACAGCCGGATGCGGACCCGGGTTCGGCGAGTCATGCCGAAGCAGTCTTGGAGGTCTTGGCCTTGGATGCAACTGTGGGCTTCCAGGACTGTTTGGGCTTGGAGGAGGAGCGCGTAGTGGGAGGACCCGTTTGGGCCGAGGAGCGTGTCTCAGTCTGAAAGGAACGAAAGGACCGATTGCGTTTGGCTGGAAACTTTTTCTTAAAGACTGAGGGTAGAAGAGTACTTTTACCGCCAGTAGCCTCACTGATCATTTCTTTGAGTTCAGACCCAAAAAGCAAATTCCCCTGAAAGGGCAAGGAAAGCAAGGCTTTCTTAGAGGCTGTATCAGCAGACCAAATTTTCAGCCAAAGAGCGCGTCTAGCCACCACAGAAGAAGTGGAGGCCCTCGCCATCATGCGCACAGCATCAAAAGCAGCGTCAGCAACATAGTTCTGAGCTTCAGTGATATTAGCAAGTAGCTGCAACTGTTCAGATACCGGCGCATCCTGGCGAACTGCTTCAGTCAGTCGTTCAGTCCAGGCCGCAATAGCTCTATTAACCCATGCCACAGCAAAGGTTGGGCGCATGGCCGTGCCAATGGAGGCAAAAATAGACTTAAGAAAGAGCTCTAGCTTCTTATCCGTCCAGTCCTGCAGGGCAGAGGCATCTGAGACAGCCAAAGCGGTAGATTTGGATAGTCTAGACACAGGAGCATCCACCTTGGGAGGATGAACCCATTTTGCCAGCTCCGCCTCAGGAAAAGGGTAAAGTTTAGCAAACTTTTTGGAGACAGAGGAAGATCTATCAGGATTCTTCCATGCCTCAGAGACCAGACGGGCAAGAGTAGGGTTAGTTGGAAAACAAACAACTGGCTTAGATGGCTTTTTCTGAAAAACATCAGTAGGATCATAAGTGGATTCCTGAGTCAGAGGAAGGTTGAGCGTATTCAGAACCGCTCTGATCAGACCCTCAGCCGAGACTTCAGGGTCACACTCATAGGGGTCCCCAATGGACCTGTTAGATTCAATAACAGTACGTTCCTCAGCATCAGAATCCTGTAAGAGTTCTTCTTCAGAAGAATCAGTGATATCAGGAGCTCCCTGTGGCTTAGGCAGGGAGGTCCTGATAGTAGAGGGGGTCTGCCAGACCTGGAGAGCCCCCTGTATCTGAGAGGGAAAGAGTTGAAGCGTGGATCTGAGATCCCTAGTGGCAGCTTTAAACTCCCTCACCCAAGATGGCTCAATAGCATGGCTGGGAAGCCCAGGGTTGCTATCTTGACCAGTACAATTAGGGCATAGATCCCCCACATTATCGCCATCCAGCCCAATGTGGTAAGAGGAGCAAAACGCCATGGGGGTAGCAGACCCCCCATCCTCCTTAGACTTGGGTCTAGCCCCTAGCTCCAGTGAAGTAGACATGCTCACAGCATCAATATACCCCACTAATAACACTATCACCCAGAAAAAGTGTAAAAGATTAAAGTTTCACCCCAGAAATGTTCTAAAAACGGACTTATCTGGCCAGCGAAGGGTTAATCTGTTGAGGAGAGAGAAGGCTCGGTCCCTGCGTAGTGTACTCGCTTAGGAAAAGTACCACAAAATGGCGGCCGTCATGACAGCCAATCAGAAACGAGCGCGAACCAAGCGCTCATGGGAAATGTAGTTTTCCCTTACAAGTACCCCAAACAGTGCCCGAAGCCCCCCTGAACACCCCACATAAATAAAACACATTCCGGATGATAGAGCAGGAGCCTAGCATTAAAATGAGCCCTCTCTGAAGTTGCTGTGACAAGCGGTTCCAGAGATATGTCCCACACTGTGAATTCTCATAGAGAGTAAAGGAGCCCTTGCGTCTGAGCGGGAAAAAGCCGCGCTTAAAGGCGCGGAACACCATTTTTAATAAAGTTTAGTAAAACATTAAAAAGTGCCCAAACAAGCATGAAACACATGAGAAACATAAATAAATGAATACCCAAAGCTCCAAAACCCAGAGAATACCACAGAAATTGCATAAAACAGTAATAATGCAATAGAAACACCCTATGAGTGCTGGAGTGTATTAAAACTCCCAAATACAAGCCCATCAAAGGGACACTGTGGGGACAAGTGGACCTTCAGCACTCAATGGGTGACTCACCTTCCTTGCAGGACTTCTGTCTTCAGGTGACCATGATAAGGAGGAAAAGAACCAGAGGTAAATTCCCCAGTAGGGGAGCTGCTTAACACAAGCTGTCCCCTCTTCAGGGCATAAGGTCCACAGAAAATCCCTGGAAGCTGCACCAGCCACTTTAAAGAGGGCAATTCACAGCCATGGTCACCCTCCTAATGGTGGTATTCCATATTTGAATAAAAAAATAATAAAATACTAAGATGCATAGATGTTCTCTACCTGGTGTGCAAGCACACCAGGAACAAATCAATCTGAAGTGGCTCTGGCCAGAAGGTGGCTTAAGTAAGAGGGGAGGCTCCGCCCCTTGCAAATCATTTGCATAGTTGTTCCTGCCTATTAAAGGGGACTTACGCCTCCCAGAGTACCAGTGACCTGTATTGGACGACAGTGAAAGAAGCCTCCTAGAGAGACTCCTTCTGGAGAGAAAGACATGGGTTACATGGTTCTCTCCCAGGGCTGAAGGGTCTACAAGCAGCTCCTGTAAACTGAGCAATCCACCAAGGGGAAGTCAGCAATGGTAATCCATCTAATGGAGGAATTTTTAACACCCCATGTCTAATGAAAATTATAAAATAACTAAAACTAAGCAGAACTGTTCACAGCCTTCCTACCAGGATGATGAAACAAATCTAACTGGAGGGGAGCAGCTGGGTAGCCTGCTATAGAAGAGAGGGAGGCTCCACCCCCTGCAATTCATTGGAGAATTGTTCCAGCCTACTGGATGGAGCTGTCGCCTCCCCATAGTATCTGAAAGCTATACTGGACTACAGAGAAAAATTATTTAATAGAAATATGCTGAAGAAGCAAAGAGCAGGAGAGGACACAAAGGAGCAGGCTGTATTAACCATTAGTGAAAGGGTGTTGAATTACTGGACTCATGGCCACCATTAGGACAGGCAAGACTACTATCTCGGGGTCAGATCAAATGGGGAGCTCAAGAAGGCAGACAACCAACTGCATAATTGTAGTAGGACATGTGAACACAAGATTTTGTTAGTGAGACAGCATGCAGCATGCTTGCTATGCACAAGTTAGCTCTAAAGGAGGTATACTATAGTCCTCTTTTTTTGCAGAAACTCAAGCAACAGCTGAACAAAGGTAAGATTAAGGGGGAAGATGGTACCCCAGTCCAACTATATACACATTTCTACCTCAGACCTCTTTCTTTCCCACCCACGCCTGTTTCTATCCCCATACCTCTTTCTATCTTCCCCATCCAAGTTTATTTTACCTTCCATGGGTTTAGAAATTGGGGGGAACAAATCTCCCCAGATTAATTGTTTTTGTAGATCTCAGATGCCTAGCTGTCATATCAGAATCTATGATGGGCCATTCAGTGCAGTTATATTCAATCTTATGTTAACGCTCCAAGATCAAATATGCTCAATCACTTAGTATATCTGAAAGTCAATCTGATGATTATAAAAAAGCAGTGTGCAGTAAAAGCTCCATTCAAGGAGCCAGTGTGAATTACTGATCCTCAGACAATGTATTTGGTGGGGGGCGGAACCAGAGTCTGTTGTTCCGGATCAAGAGGGTGCTTGAGTGTGCAGAGACATCATTTTACCACAGTGTGCCTGTCCTCATCTCTGTGACAGAAGCTGGAGCAATCTCATTGGCAGAGATCGATTTCTGGCCAATGGGAACGCCCCAGCTTAGAGACAGACAGCCTCCATCATCGGAAGAGGCTGGATAAAAGCTCAGACTGCATATGTGTTATGTTAGCTAAAAGACCAGCAACTGTACAGTTAAGGAGATAGTCACACTTGTTACCATTTGCTAATATATGCTAATTGTGGTATGTCACATTCATATGCTAATTTTAGTGATGCTTGTTGTAAATGCAGACTTTATGGATTTATGTAAAACAAAAACTCTTTAAGTGCCAAAGGGGTGATTAACTCTCTTGCAATAAAAGGGTTAAAGTGGATAACTCATTTGAAAGCACAATGCATGAATCAATAACCAGATTCTTGATTAACAAGCTATTGTACCTACCTGACATTAATCTTCATTTATATAGGCATTCATATTGTCATTTTGTATTGAACTGTACAACACTAAGGGGAAGAACTGTGATGCATATAAATACACTGCAGTTCTGTGGTGCATTCCCTGCTGCTGATTTGTAGACATGTCTATTATCTTATGACTCAGTCCACTCTCATATGGATGGTTTGAAAACGAAGTGCCTTGCCCTTTGATTATCTGAATCAGCGGTTTGGCAGATAGTCAGCTGAACAGCTGGTTCAGTTAGTACATAACAAGAGAAAAGCTGTTATAATGTAATAGCTTCTCTGCCGGTTCTCTCGATTTACAAATCAAATGTGCCAATAGCTTTTACTGTTCTAGCCCTTTCAGAGCCACAGGGGGTATACAATGGATATCCCTGTGGAACTGAAAGGGTTAAAGAAGGGCAATAAACTGACCTCTGGCTCCTTAGACATAGCTATAGGAACCTCGGTTTGGGAAAGTTGGGACTAAACTCTTGACAGCATAGTCAACTATAGCTTTGCATGTGTAGTGAAATACCACATTATCATATAAATACACCCTCATGAATACAACAACGGCTCATTAAAGAGATAGTAATACTAAAAATGTAAAAAGTAATATGTTGTGGGGTTTATACCCAAGAGTAAAACAAGGGTACTCACACTGCTGAAAGGTGTTTTATTCAAAAGTTATTGCAGTTCAAACCTTAATTTTTTAGGTGCAATATCACAGTGGCCTGAAACTTTACTGTGGTGCTGCAATAACTTTTTAACCCTTTGAGTGCCAGAGTGGTGCAGAACACATTGCAAAGCAATGTGCTCCGCACCTCTCTGGCACTCAAAGGGTTAATAAAAACCCATCTTTTAGCAGTGGGAGTGCCCCTCTTTTACTCAGGGAGATAAACAACACATATTTTTTACATATTAAGTATTTCTATCCCTTTAAGGGATAGTAATACTTAAATTGTAAAAAAAAAAAGTTGTAGGGTTTATACCCCTCAGTAAAACAAGGGTACTCCAACTGCTGAAAGGTGTTTTATTCAAAGGTTATTACAGCTTAAAGTTGATTTTTTTAGGTGCACGATCACAGTGGCCTGAAATTGTACAGTGGCGCTGTTGCTGCACCATCCTATGGAGATTTATGGTCCCGGGACCAGTGCTGCCCATAGGATGGTGTAGCAACAGCGCCGCTGTACAATTTCAGGCCACTGTGATATTGCACCTCAAAAACTCAACATTGAGCTGTAATACCTTTTTAATAAAACACCATTCAGCAGTGGGAGTACCCTTGTTTTACTCAAGGGGATAAACCCTACAACATATAATTTTTACATTTTAAGTATTACTATCCCTTTAAGCTGCCTTTCATTATGCAAATAAGCCATTGTTGAAACAGTCACTGCAAAACCTTAAGGCATGGCAGATTCACTGAGATGTTGGCGTATTTGTGGCACATTCACAGGACTATGATGGTAAAGACATCTTAGTACATACTGTTGAAAATTCATTAACACACATTTGTACAGCTTTGGCCCTTTAAAAGATGATAAAGCAAGATACAGCCTCAGGGCACAATAAATGTCCACCCCTGGAATAAAAGCATCATCAGTTTTGGAAATTAAAATTTAAAATATTAGGTTCCTACCAAAGTTATTTTATGCTCTCTAATTACAGTCTGATTATTTACAAAGTAGCTTTTTATGATACATTGATCGCATACTGGAAAAAATATGAAAAACATATTTCTCTCTCAATTTCATCTGTATAATTACATTGTAATCACAGTACATGCAAAACAAAATTGTACTTCAACTTCATAATTATTCTTTTATTGTATTGTTTTGTTTTAATGAAAAGTTTAATGCACTGATTTCTTGAAATTGTCATCTTATTTCATGCAGAAATATTTGTGTTATCAATATATTATTATTTTAATAAATGTAAGTATTAAAGCTGCAAGGAAAGCCAATATCTTTATGGAATGTTTTGCAGAAGTTTACTGCCAGAAGGTTTTAATATGGTAACTTAACCCCTTCAGTGCCAGAGGCTAGGGCCATTTCCTGTACCCTGTAGGTCAGACAGTTTCAGCATTTTTGCTATCCTTCTGTTTAACCCCTTAATGACCGGCCGATCGGCACGGCGCGGTCAGTTAAGGACCACGGAGCTTTTTTTTTTGTCTCTTCCACTGTCGGACTCCCCGAACGGCGTGCAGCCTGGGGGGGAGCCCGGAATTCCATGGCGGTCATAGTACGTCATGGGTCGTTAAGTCAGATCGACCCATGACGTACTATGACCGTCAAGGGTCATTAAGGGGTTAAGCTTGATTTCCTCTGGTAATTTCTAGTTACATATGGAAAATTATATATTGTTTTTTTCAGAACGACTTGAGGTTTTTTGTGGTACCTTAAATGAAGAGAATTTTGCATCGTGCAAAAAGCTATGATGTCATAATGACAAAAAATAGTGAAAATTTACTTATTTTACTAAAATCACAAACCATGTATCAAAAACATTTACCTTGATTGCAAAAGTTTCAATTATCTGAAAAAGCCCTGAGTCGTCCGAGTAAAAACATACCAAATATGTGGGTGCTAGGAACACGTACATAAACCTGACACTTTTGTTTTTGAAATTATCCTGCCGCATCTAATGAGGGGTCACTTGCCTTCTTACCCAAAGGCTGGTGTGCACAAATGCTTCCAGAAGGTGGCGCTAATTAAAAAAAAAGGCATTTTCTTACATTTCTGCCCCTTCAAATGTATGGAAATATGTGAAAACCATGGAATTTTCAACTGCATTCGTTAGCTAGTGCTTTTAGGAGTCAAATGACACCCCACTGGTATGAGCTGACATACCTTAGGCGGTGTTAGAAGCACAAAACAATACCTACTACAACATCTGATTTTTCTAACATTTTCTCAAACAGGACTTTCCTGTAAAAAAATGGTTATAACAGCTAGAGAAGTGAAGAAAGGGTAGACAATCCATGCCATTTTGGAAAGAAGATAACCTGCTGCATTGAATGAATTGCCTGTTTTACCCCTAAGTTAGTGTTCACAACTATTTCCAGAATGTGGTGCTACAGGAAAAAAAACTTTTTTTTTTTTTACATATCAATCACTTCGAAGATACTAAAATGGTTCAACAATGGGATTTCCTAGGACGACTTCTTGCCAGCGTAAGAAAAATGGTACCCCACTGCTGTGAGTTGATATACCAATTTGGATGACAGGGCGTAGCTACCAGTGAAACATGAATGGGAAAGCAAACAGTGTATGTGTGATTTTATGGCTAACAGATGAAAGAAGCTAAGGCGTCAGCCAGTGTACGTGCAGACCTGTGACTACCAATGTAACAAAGTGTGTGGAAGGGTGAGGGGTTAGGTGGTGTATGTAGGTATGAGCAGCGGAGCAAGGATGGTGTGGGGGCAGTGTCAGATTGTGTATATGGGGGATCTGTGACTACCAGTGTGCACTGTATGTCCCCCTCATACAAAGTTTGATTCCCAGCCTGAATCTAGTGCATACTGGTACTCTGAGTCTATTAGTAGGCAGTGGAAACAGGCTGGGGGTCAGGCTAGGGAATGGGACTGCCAGTGGAACCAGGCAGGGGAATAGGGTACGTGGACGCATTTTGAGTGCATGCCACAGGAGTGCCCAATGCACTGCAAAGCAATGCATTGGACCCCCTGTTGCACACAAAAAGGTTTTTTTATTATTATTTTTTTATTCATACCTCGTTGGGGAGGCTGTATCAGGACCACTCCTGGTGCCCCCCATCAAAGACTAAAAAACAAAATTATGAAAAAAAAAAAAAAAAAAAAAAAAGAGATCCGAGAAGACTGGAAGTCTATCCCAAGCTGAGGCAATCCTTCTGCCCATATAGACAAGCAGAGATACAAATGGATACAGAGACCTGAGGTAACATAGTTACATTGTAAGCCAATAAGCCAGGATCCATAGTCTGCAGTCTGGAGTCCAGAAGACCTGCCCGCTACATTAAAAGCATAGTCAGATTTCAATACATTCAAACGACAGCAGAATCTAATTTGGAAGAAGACTTTTGATCTAAGTGCGCTATAAATTTATTAGCTCTGGAGCTTAGAATATATATATATTTTGGATCTTAAATTTTCTTGATCATAGCGTTTATGGACATTTTAGATATAATTACATTTTTATGAATGTTTGGATTTGTTTTCTAATAAATATTGGTATATGAAGAGAAATCTTCAGCGCTCTCCTATACTGTATTTTCTTGTTTTTATTTGGGACTCGGAACACTAATGAGTCAGAGGATAGAAGCGATAATGTTGCTGTTCTAGTGGTGGATTTGGTTTATAGGGCACCACTACTATCCACATTGTGGGCTGTACTTTATTTTATTTATCACTTGACATCATCATGAATATGTGTCAGTGTCATTTAAGAAGGAAGTTATTGTTGTGGACAAAGGACAGATGCACTCTGAATGCTAATAACATTTTTCAAAGTATATGTCGCTGTAGGACTCACAGCTTTGACTTTCAGCTACTTATTTCTCCACTACAGTCCTCAGAAGAAGCAATACTGTGCTGGGAAATGTTGCACCATAGGAAACATAGGTGAAAATTTTGTTGGACTAGGAGTATACTTTGTTGGAATTGGTGGAAAGGAGGACAATTTTGTATTGCAGAAAAGTAGAACATTTTAGTGAAAAAAATTCAAAAATTGTCAGTTTTTTCTGAAAAGTAATGCGGGAAAATTCTCACTTTTCGCCCCCATCCCTACTTATGAAAATGCTGCGTAAGATGTACATAGCACTAATAATACTTAATATGTAAGAAAATATATATCGTAGTGTTTATCCCCCTGAGTATAACAAGAGCACTCACACTGTTCAGAGGTGTTTTATTCAAAAGGTATTACAGTTTAAACTTGAATTGTTAGGTGCAGTATCTCAGTGGCCTGAAAATGTACAGTGACACTATTGCTACACCATCCTATGGATATCTCTGGTCAGTTGAACATACATCTCCATAGGATGGTGTAGCAACAGCACCACTGTACAATTTCAGGCCACTTTGAAATTACAACTGTGGTTTCTCTTCATATAATTATCCTGCTCTATAGAGGACATTCTGTAGCAGAATAACCATCTCTTCTACTTTCCCTTATCAATCCACTTTGATTCTCTCAGCTTCTATGGCCACAACCTAAACACTCCCACACACACACACGGTCCATACCTACCCAATCTTGGGACATCTTTTGCTGGTTTGGAGATGCTGCAATCTGCGGTTTGATATTTCTCCTGACATTTCCCCTTTTTACTCCATCCAGACTTTCACCCTGGATGGCGAGGGGGAACTCCCTCCCACTGGATAAAGAGGGAGCGCCAGAGTAACAAATTCTGCAGGATACAGGAATCAGTGGGGAGAGGTAAGCAGTGAGCAGGACAGAGGTGGAGGGTGTCAGATTCCGAGGTACTTAATGTGATCTGCCTTCCAGTGGAAAGAGAACTGGGATTGGATGGCCACTCACCGGGATGCAGAACACGGATAGCCAGGATTTCAAGTAATTGATGTTCAAGTGAGAGAATGAACTGTAATGGATTAAGAGGCTGACCAGCGCCGGAAGCGATGAGGAAGGGGAGGATAAAAAGACTAATATTTCACTTCCTTGAATCCAATACAGATCCCTGCAATAGATTTTTTGCTTTCTAATTACAGATAGAAGTGGTTATAAAGTCAGAACAATCATCATTGAGGAAAGGGGGTAACCCCGTCTTGTACCATTGATTCCGAAAGATACCATTCGTCAAAACACAGGCAGTGGGGGAAGAGTACAACAACAAGATATTGGAGAGAAAGCGAGAGCCTAGCCCTATCCAACTCATGATTGCATTCATGTAGTCCCAATCAATTCTATCAAATGTTTTTTCTGCCCCCAGAGAGAGGAGAAGGGGTCAGGGCAAGAAGATGTGGCATGGATCATAGTTATTGTCTAACACTGTCCCTAGTTTCACTACCGGTAACAAATACAGACTGATCAAGGTTGATAAGGAGCGGAAGGAGGGGTTTCAGTCTAGTAGCCAACAGTTTCTCAAAGAGTTGAACATCATTGTTCAATAGTGATATCGGTCTGTAACTACTACAGTGAGAACTGTCTTTTCCTGGCTCTTGTATCACAGTGAAGTGGGCCATAAGTGGCTGAGGGGACTGAGATGCACCTGCAAGAAATGAATTAAAAACAATTGTCAGATGAGGGAGAAGAGTGGGAGAAAAACATTTGTAGTACGCAGCTGGCAGACCGTTCGGGACTGGGTTCTTCCCAAGCAGAGAGGATTTGATTGCTTGAGCAATCTCATCCTCAGTAAAAGGAATTTGTAGGTGAGATGCTTCACCTGGGGTGAGCAAAGGCGTATCAGCCGTACGTAAGAAGTCTGATATTATTGAAGGAGAGGCTGAGCAAGTCAAAAATATGTCCAAAGATTGCAGATGGTAGAGATTATGGAAATAATCTTGGAAGGCTCTAGAAATCTCTGGATATGTAGTCCTCGTTGAAGTTGTGGAGTTCAAGTCCCCAGAGATGTGAGACAATGCCCTGCAGTGGCGGACTAGAGAAGCAAGGGTTTTTCCACACTTATTGCCTCTCAAGTAGCAGTTGTAGCTATTCCACACATGAGCTTTGATGTCTTGCACCTTCAGAATTGTTGCAAATTGGGTGCGTTTTGTTTGCAAGGTGTCCAGCACGCTCAAGGAGGAGGATGACTTGTGGAGGGACTCTAAACATCAGACTTCATGAAGGAGGGAATCCAATTGACACTGCATTGTTTATTCTTGCAGCTACTTACAGAAATAAAGACCCTGCATATGTATGTGCGCCTCCCAAAGATAGGGGTGTAATTATGTAGAGAAGCAGGTCTATAGCACTTCCATTCTCCTTGGTGGAAACAGCATCATCTGCCAGTAGTGATTATGTGGTATGTGCATAAGAACAAGGGTACACGAGATAGGATCATGTTCCGAAGTAGTGATGCTACCTGTGTCCGCCTGTACCACCATATTCAGGTGATACGGACTTACAACGAGGTAGGCTATCCTATGCTAAGAAAAAAAGGATGTAATTCCTGTTCGTGGGATGAAGGAACCCGCAAGGATCTACAACCTGTAGGTCAAGAAGCATAGTTATAAGGGAGGAGGAGAGAGTGGAAGAGGAGTGCAGGCAAGGACCCTAATAATCCAAGGCCAGAGAGAGAAGCACATTAAAGTCTCCACCTAGTAGAAGGAGACCTGAACAGAAATTGCCAGGTGCTCAAAAAGTGAAGTGAAAAAAAGTGAGATGTTGGGAATTCTGCCCATAAAGTTTAGACAAGGTGTCAGACAGGTCTGCTAGAGTACCTTTAAGAAAGAGAGAACGCCCCTGACGGTCAGCTTTGGAGTCTATGGTCAACTCCTCTCTTCACCAGGGCTGACGCCAACCAGACCCTGGGAAATTGTCTACATCAAAGGCGAGAGTGCACATCCCCAGTCAGATGAGACTCTTGTAGGAACACCACATCAGCCTGGGATATAATTATTTCAGGGATAATACTGGAGCATTTCTCTGGACTACTTAGTCCCCTGACATTGTAGGAGACAATTTTAAGGTGTGGTAAGGGCATAATAGTTTGAGAGCAGTGAAGCTCAGATCAAACCCCCCAAAGGTATAATACAGACATATGACTGTAGGGGAAAGGAGCGGGGAGGGGAAAAGGGATAGGTAAAAAAGTGAAGAACACAAGACATCAGAAACATGCAGAAGAAGGAAAGAAAAAATGACAAACTGCTGTGTGGGGCATCCAGTTCAACCAACTGAGTGTACCAAACACCAAGTATGCAGGCATGGCTCGAAGGCCAGTGGAGAGTAGGCAAAAATAAAAACGCTTGAATAGCCATCACTGCAAATGAACAACTGGGGTAACATGATCGCATCACATTCAAAAGTTTGCCAGAATAGAAAGCAAAGAATTTCCCCAGCATCTACACTTCAGAAAAGTAGAGAGAGCTGCGAGCCATCTCTGAGAAGGACTGAAGAACAAATAAGGTCTAGGAGGGAGGGGGATTAGGAGGGAGGAGTTGCGGGAGTGGCCTACAGTGTAGGTATTCAGCAACCACCTAGATGAAAGTAACAGAATGACTAGGTATTAACCTGAATCGTAATAAGGTAAAGAAGAAAAGGGTGAGAGGATCAGCAGTTCCACCCTGGCTTCACGAGTCATGAAGGCCCAGGGGCTGCTACTGGCAGGGAAGAATTTTAGGTGGGGAGTGATTCCAACTAGAGAGGGGGGAGACTAGAGTGAGGCAAGCCTCCAATATAAGATATAGAGAGGAAACAGAAGAAGGCGGAAAAAGGTGGGGTAGGAAGGGTAGAAAGAAGGGGAGGAGAAAGAGGGTTGATGGGGTGGTACATATAACAGTGTAGAGAAGGGCTAAAAGGAGGAAACCAAAAAGGAAGGGGCAAGACGTCAGAGGATTAAAGGGGGTGGCAGTACAGTGTAAGAGATCCAACCACATATCTAACGGTTAGGTCATATGTCTATCTCCATCATGCTCGCCCATACCCACCGCAACCATTATAACCAACATGTGAGGTAAAATAAATGACCTTCGATTCTCAGATGTCTGATGCTCCCAACATAGAAAGAATAATATACAAAATATCACAACAAATAAACAATGTCACGTGCACAAACATTAAAAGCAGAAAAAGGGCATAGAGGGAGGGGCCAGTCCCCAACCAGGAAACCACCTCTGTCTATCAGGGGACAACCAGGAAAATGAGGTTAAGAGGTAATGGTCACATTAAGCAAACGGACAAAACTATGGATAGGGCAAGCAGTGCTGGGAGGAGTCAAATCAACTGGGATAATCCCTCTTGCTTAACAACTACCTCCTAGATGATCCAGACACTGACAGTACAGAGTATAACATTTTAACATGATAAAAAAATAAGAGGTGGGGGACAGAGGAGTGGGGGAGAAGGGGACAAAAGGATGGGGATCCAGGGGAAGGGCATAAATATAAAAAGCTGGAAGCACAAAGTAGCAGGTATGCAAAACCACAGGTTGGAAGTTCTCTAGTATTCCCAAGATGGTCAAGGTGGATCAGCTAGGCCGAGCAGATTGAGTCCAAAATGGGGCTTCAGTTGCTTCCTAAGGAAGAGAGTATGCGGAGAGAGGTTTTAGAACACTTGTATAGCCTCTCCTACATAAAAGATGGAGTCCTTAGATCGGCAACTAGCTATGATGGCCTCCTTATCGCTATAATAATGTAGACAGCAAACAATGTCCCATGGTGTCTCACCCTGGGGCTCCTAGGAGGTAGAGCCGTGTAAGCTATCAAGCAACTCCAGCCATCTCTATGACTGTCTCTATTATCTAGCATCAAAAATACAGCAATGTACATGCAGTAAAATGACACCCCTTTTTATACTTTAGAATAAGAGGATTTTAGTCTTACCTGTTAAATCCTTTTCTCTTAGTCCATACAGGTTACTGGTAACTTTGGGTAGGCGATCCACCCCTTTACGTAGGCAGGAACAAGTCTAGAAGAGAATGAAGGGGTGGAGCCTACCTTCCCTCCTTGGCTGCAGCTTGCCAATCATCTCCAGTAAGATTTGAGACACTAACTATTGACTAGATGCTGAGAAGAGAAAGAAGACTCCTGTGAGCATGAACCTGAAAGGACCCCCATGTCCTGCCACAAGAGAGCCAAGCATGTTGCCTTGACAGGGTCGAGACCAATAACCTGTATGGACTAAGAAAAAAGGATTTAAAAGGTAATCCTCTTTTCTCTGTCGTCCAATAAAGGTTACTGGTAACTTTGGAATGTCCAACCACTGAGTTTCCCAGAGGAAGGAAGGAAGGAAGGCAAGGACTAGGCACAGAGCCCCCAAAGTCACCAGACCATATGTTAACCATTAGATCAGAGATAGACCAACAATAACAAATGAAGTGTCAACGGACACTAGACAGGGGTAACAACACCCCAGAAACTGTTACACAGCACACTGAACTAGAGCCAACAGGGCTCAAAAGTGAGGGAGCACTGAAGAACCTAAGAAGATCCTAGACAGGCAAGACTGCCTCCAGGATCTTCCTCCCAAAGTTGGCATCAGCCGATGCCAGCACGTCAACATGGTAGTGCTTTGAAAAGGTGTGCACAGACAACCAAGTGGCAGCCTTGCACAACTGATCAGCTGAGGCCTGATTCTTGTAAGCCTAAGAAGCCCCAATAG
This sequence comes from Rhinophrynus dorsalis, assembly GCA_037306005.1. NCBI lineage: Eukaryota > Metazoa > Chordata > Amphibia > Anura > Rhinophrynidae > Rhinophrynus > Rhinophrynus dorsalis. Next base: position 166,051,269 of record CM074724.1, read on the forward strand.
ATCTAGTAAAATGGGCCGTGACCCGAAAGGGGACAGGCTTCTTCCTTAGTTCGTAAGCCTTATGAATAGTAGACTTAATCCAAGACACAATGGTCACTTTGGATGCAGGTCTCCCTGCCCTGGGACTCTCAGGGATGACGAACAATGTGTCAGATTGCCTGATAGACTCAGTGCGATGAACTTAAAACTTGAGACAACTCAACACATTAACAAGTGGAGATCCCTCTCCTTGTCAGAGGTAGGGTCAGGGCAGAAAGAAGGCACCACAATCTCCTGATTTATGTGGAACTCAGAAACCACCTTCTGGAGAAACTCCTGTGAAGTGCGAAGCACCGCCTTGTGCTTGGGAAACACCAAAAAGGCTGGTCTGCAAGACAGAGCATGCAACTCCACGACACAACGAACAGACACGATCGCCAGGAGAAAGGCCATTTTCCACGTCAGCAGCCATAGAGGAATAGTAGCCAAGGACTCAAAGGGAGAAACCAAGTTAAGCTCCCACCGAGGAGCGGGAGTCTTGAAAACAGGAAGAGTATGAGCAAAGCCTTGGAAGAAAACCTTGACATCAGGAAGAACAGCAATTCACTTCTGAAAGAAAACAGAGAGAGCAGAAGTCTGATGTAACGGAGCCTAGTCCGTTACTGGAGCCCTTATCTGGGCATAAGACTGTTCAGCAGTCACTCTGGCGCCCATCTGAGCCGAGTATCCTTTATCGTCCACTGTCTGCTGCCAGCTTCCTGCGACCGGACTTCGTAAGCTGTCAGCCGGCGATGTGGACTCAGTATTCCCCTTCTTCCTGAGTTCTGGAGATCATCCGATTCAAGCTTGCAGCGTGCTCGAATCTGTTCGACTACAGCTACCTGGTTCCTGTGACATTTTCACTGTTCACCGTTCGACCGGGATTCGAGGCCTCACTCTCGACTGCCCGGATTCCCGGCTGCGACACTCGACTGCTCGGGGGCTCTGTCGACCCGCATCCTTCAACATAGAGTCAAATACATCGGGGTTCAATGCCTCTACGAGTCGACAGCCAGACCGTTTATCTGCTCATCCGGTGCATCCGACGGCGCTGGTCCGGCGTCGAGAAGGAGAGACCCAGAAACGATGGTGTAAGGAGGCGCGGTCCCTTCTAGCTTCCGTTACATCTGAACCTTAAGGGAACTCAAACTGAAGCCCTTATCCACACCGTCCTGCACGAAGTCCAGGACCGTAGGTAGATCAAAATCCTGAGAAAGGTCCCTATCAGCACACCAAGAGAGAAAGGTTGCCCAAACACGATGGTAGGCCTTAGATTGAGGATTCAATTTCCAAGCCGTCAAAGCTACACGATTAACATCCTCCTTCCACAGGTAACCCTGTAGAAGAAGATCCAGACAGCAAGGGAGCCAGAATAGCTCCGCCACTGATGGATCCAGAAGCTCCGGAAACCAAGCGTGCCGAGGCAAGTACGGAGCAATCAGAATGACTGGACAAAGCTCCAGTCCCAGTTTCCTTAACTTCCTGTGCAACATGGGAATGGGAGGAAAGATGTAAGCCAGAGGAAATAACCAAGCAATGGACATGGCATCCACCGCTAGAGCTAGAGGATCTCTCCAGCGAGAGCAGAAGATCGGAACCTTCCGGTTGTGTCTTGTCGCCATCAGGCGATGTAAGGAAGACACCACTTCTGAACAATGTGGTGGAAACCTCTGGGTGCAGTTCCCACTCTCCACTGTCCACCGTGTTTCGACTGAGGAAGTCTGCCAAGATGTTGTCTACTCCGGCAATGTGCACTGCGGATATGGCAGGAACATGTTCTTCTGCCCAGGGCAAAATAGCCTGGACTTCTAACCAAGCTGCAAGAGTACTTGTTCCTCCCTGCTTGTTGATGTAAGCCACTGCCGTGGCGTTGTTCGACTGGACCCAGACCGGGCAGTCCTCCAGCTGGAGTGTCCAGTGGCGAAGGGCATGAAATATCACCCGAAGCTCCAACACGTTGATGGGAAGGAGAGATTCCTCAGAAGACCACTGACCCTGAGCACTCAGGTGACCCAGATCTGCTCCCCAGCCGGATAGGCTGGCATCCGTGGTCACCATGGTCCTGAAGGAAACCATGAAGGGCTTGCCCATCAGAGAGGCTGAGCCACCACGAAAGACTCAGTTCCACATGAAGAGGAAGGGACACTGACATCTTCAGGAGGCCCAGCTGACCCCTGTACACCTGGATCACAAACCTCTGGCGTTCCCTGGTGAGAGCCATGGCAAACGGGACTGCTTCTATGGAGGAAATGAACTTCCCCTCTAGAAAGGACAATTTTTTGGCTGGAACTGGATCGTGAGCCAGAACAGAAGAAACCATGTGAGCGATCTGGTGAGCCACCTCATCCATGAGAAACACCATGCTCTGCTGAGTGTCAAAGAGAAGGCCCAGGAAGAGCAGACGCTGGTATGGGACAAGATATGACTTGTCCATGTTGGGGATCCTCCCGTGATGGGTGAGTGCATGAATGCAGTCCTGAACCTGCTGATGAAGAAGTTCCGAAGAAGGGGCTTTCTGAAGCAGGTTGTCCATGTATGGAGTGATTCTGATGCCGTCCAGATGGAGGAAAGACACTAAGGCTTCCAAGACACGACTCAAGACTAGAGGAGCTGCAGTCAGACCAAGGGGAAGAGCTGAAAACTGAAAATGTCCTTGGTCGCAATCAAATCTTGGCAAATGTCTTGGAAACAGAAGGTTTTCTGTCCGGAGACTTCCACTTATCAGAGACTAGGTAATCAAGAGTGGGGTTAGGTGGAAAACAAGTATGGGGTCTTTAGGCTCCTGAAATACATCAGAGGGATCTGAAGAAAACTCTTGAATCAAGGGAATGTTTAAGGTGTTTAAAACGGCCCTGATCAGGCCCTCAGCCAAGGGATCAGGATCAGCCTCAAAGAGGTTCCAAAAAGCTGAGGGGAGCCTACAGCAGAACATTCTTCAATGTCAGAATCCACCAACGGTTCCTCTTCAGAGGAATCTGATACATTAGGAACTCCCTGCGGTTTTGGCAGGGAAGATCTGACCGAAATAGGTATCTGCCAGGAGTGGAAGACCCCCTGTAACTGGGATGGAAAGAGTTGCAATGTAGACCGGAGGTCTCTAGTAGCATCGTTGAACTCTTGCACCCGAACTGGCTCTAATGCCTGGCTGGAGGTCCCTGGGGGAGACTCAGGGACAGCAGAAAATGCTGGGCATAAACGACCTGAGAATTCTCTAAGTAACCCTGATTGACATGAGGAGCAATGCGCAACAGGGGACACAGATACCCCAGCGTCCTTTGTCTTAGGTGTGGCCCCAAGCTCTAATGGATTAGACATTCTCACAGCGTCAAAACGTTCAAGTATAAGGTATCACCCAAATATATTGTGTATGATTAAAAGTTCACCCCAGAAATCGCTAAAATACCCTTATCTGGCAGGCGAAGGGTTAATCTGCAGAGGAGAGAAGAAGAGTCCAAGCCCTGTGTAGGATACTTGTTCAGGGAAAGCACAAAATGGCTGCTGCGACAGGAGCCAGTCAGGAACGAGCGTGTGATGCAAGCGCTCATGGGAAATGTAGTTTTCCCAAAAAAGTATCCCAACAGTGCCCAAAGCCCCCTGAGCCCCCACAACACACACCAAACGTTAACCGGATAATAGAGCAAGGGCATACAAACAAAATGAGCAATCTCTGAAGTCGCTACGATGAGCGGTTGCAGAGATATGTCCCAAACTATACAGTCCCATAGAAATGAATGGAGCAATGGCGTCTATGCGGTAAAAGCATGGCTTTACACAAATTTTGCAAAGTAGTGATTAAGGAGTAAATGTGCATCAAACATTACTAAAACATGTCACTAGACCCAATAAACACTGAACCCAGTAGGGAAAGTGCCAACAACCCCCCAAAAGATGCTAAACCAGCAGCCAAAGGGTTAAGTTACCACAGAAACTTGCTCCAAAACACCCAATAGACATAAAGATAAACCCAATGAGTGCAGGAGTGTGCAATAGGAACTCCAAAGGAAAACCCCTGTGCAGAGGGACACTGTGGGACATGTGGACCTTCAGCACTCAAAGGGTTGCTCACCTTTTCTGCAGATCTTCTGTCTTCAGATTACCATGTATTAAGAAGAAGCCTCAGTGGGCAACTCCTGAGGAAAGAACATGAACCCAAGATTTTCCCTCTAGGGCTTAAGGTCCACAAAAGCACCTGGATACTGAGCAAGCCACATCTAAGGGCATTGTCAGTTATGGTAATCCACCTAATGGTGGTATTCCATATCTAACAGAAAAATAAAAAATAAGATAAAACTATAGCAGAACTGTTTTCTTGCCTGTATCTTCATCCAAGAAACAAATCTTACTGGAGTTGACTGGCTAACTGCAGCCAAGGAGGGAAGGTAGGCTCCACCCCTGCATTCACTTTTAGAATTGTTCCTGACTACTTAAATGGGTGGATCTCCTACCCAAAGTTACCAGTAACCTGTACTGGACGATAGAGAAAAGAGGAATACATGGGGAAACACACCACTTGGTGGTGTTGAGGATGGGGGGGGGATACATTATTATCATTCTTTGCAATGCAAAGAAAAAAGGTGGAAAAAATGGGTAATCAACACTTTTCATTAGAGATTTCCTTTACGATGGAAAGTACTGTTTTTCACATGATTCTTTTGTAGAGAAACGTTTTGCCCATCCCCAAAGACAATTTAATAAAACATTCATTAACTGAAAAAGTAATTTGATGCAGTAAGAGATATTAAACTTTCTGTTAGCCCAGATATTTTAAAGACCAGCACAACAAAGAGAATGGATTTCCTTTTGAATCACAGATGGTAAAAGCTGTATTTTCCTATTTTCATTCACACCTCACGTTCTCTACCACTTCAGACTTTTAAATCTTTCAAAATATAGTGTCAGAGTTCTGCAGTCTACAGCAAGCTGTCCTACATTTTTATTGCGCATGTGCATGATCAGAAAATGCTAAACAGTCCTTTGAAAAACCTTAAAACTTGGCTGCTGATCTGTGTTGCTGGTTATCAGAAGCAGTAGAGCATGTTCACCTTCAAGTCCAAGCTATATCCTATTTATAGGCTCAAAATAACGCTTCTGTCAGTGAGGATTTATATTGATATTGTGTGGACAAAAGCAGATTCCACTCTTCTATTTTCATTAACAAATTAAGGGCTTGATTCAAATGTTGGCGTTAAAACCAACGTGAAGAAAAAAACTGCCTTCGCTCGTTAAGCAAGACCAGGGAACGTGAGATTCAAATCTTCCTTACCCAGAAAGGCTAACGAGCGATAACCAACAAAATACATGTTAACCTTAAACCTGCGTCGCATAGAATATCTTACCTAAAAACACAGGATAAAAATGTTACCTAGCACCACAGCCAATCACAGCACTGCAAAGTATCAAGTTCAGTCAGAAAATCCAAAACCCACGTTGACAGTTCTGAACAGCTTTCTCTGTGCTTCCCTACCCAGCCACTAGGAGAACACAGAGATGGCTTTCAGCACCATGGACAGCTTTGAATGCCATAGGGATGTGCACTGCTCACCCCTGTGGCATTCAAAGGGTTACAATCAATAAAACTAGTACACCAAGCACTACACAATGCCCCCTTCCACCCCCCCCCCCCTTTAGTATGTCATTTATATTGCATATATGTGACATACTAACCCCCATCTACATCCACCTCATGGACTTCCATGTAGTGGACAAATCTTTTATTCCACAATTAACCCTTTGAGTACCAGAGAGGTAGGAAAGAATTGCTTAGGGTGTTTCCTACCCCTCTGGTACCCAAAGGGTTAATAGGCAAGGTATGGACTACATACCTTGCCTGTATATATGTGTGTGTGTGTGTGTTTTTTAAACTTGTTTTATTAAAATACTATTATTAGACATTAGTTTAAATTAGATCTCATTCATTTTAACCCCCTACCTCCTGTGTCCCATTGCTATTAGTACTTTTGCTCCACTCTCCTTCAAACGGAGAGTGGAGCAAAAGTACTAATAGCAATGGGACAAAGGAGGTAGAACATTATAAACGGATGAGATCTAAGTTAACCCTTTGAGTGCCAGAGTGGTACGCAACGCATTGCAAAGCAATGCGTTGCGTACCACTCTGGCACTTAAAGGGTTAAAATATAACTGAGGGAGCAGGCTGCACTGTGACTGCAGCGCTTCCCTCATCTTCATTCATGACAACTTCCATTGCTGTGGGTGGCTGTGAAGCCCGCAGCATAAGAACAGCCTGTGCACTTGAGAGGCATTGGAGAAAGCGGAGGAGGGGAGAGAGACATAGGAGGAAGCGGGTGGTAGGCTTGTATTTGCTGCCCGCTTCCTCCGATACCTCTCCTCTCGCGTTGGCATTGTGCCCGGCTGCCTGGCTCACGTTGTACAATTCGTCCCTTCTCACAATGCGTTGTACAATGTGCTGTTAGGCACTCTGCTGATGGCTCACTTGGCTGGCTCAGCGTCCATGTGCTGCTCAGACTCTAAGTTGACTGATGCGCAGGCTGCTAGTGCAGAGGAGGACTTACTCAGGAGGTGCCGGCGGCCTAGGGTGGAGTAGGGCATAAGCTGTGTGCACATTTATGAAGCACAATGTGCATGTGTAATACCGTTCTCGGCATCTCTCTGCTCTGCGCAATGCGTCTGAGAGTGTGCCTCAGCACCCTTCCCAGGCATAACTGGGAAGTGTGGCAGAGGCCAGGGAAGCGGGACATATTCTTAATGCAGTGGGACAGCGGCATTGGGCCCCAAAATCAGGACTGTCCCGTGTAAATCAGGACAGTTGGAAGCTAAGATATCTTCATATAGGCACAGTAGACTCAATCATTAATACAGATTCACCTGGGTGATAACAGAACCCTTCGTTCTCATTCAGGTGAGGATATCAGGAGACTTTGCACAGCTCGTGGGTCCCAAGCCCATGCTGCTAGCAAATAAATAGAGATAAACACTTGTTTCTAAGCTGCACTGAACCTTTTTAGAACTTAAATATGTATGTTAGTTACATTTGATCATCACCATAATTTATGGTGTAAAGTTCCAATACATTTTGTTGTGATGTACAGAACCACGAAGGGCAACACACCAGGTGGTAAACAGGACCATACAAAGCTGTTATTTGGACTACAACTACCATCATCCCCATACATCCAATGATAAATGCTAAAGATACTGCATCTTAAAAACAACATCTGTTAACCCCTTAAAGGGATAGTAACACTTCGTTTTAACTTTATTTTATTTTGTAGGCATTAAAAAAACATGAAGAATGATATAAGTCTTATCTCTCAAACCTTTATGGTTTATGAGATATTCACAAGCAAAGTTCCCCTCCCCGCCCCTTTTTCCTAGTGTAAGCCATCTCTTCTCAGATGTCAGTCTGGTTGTATGACAGTACAGATAACAGAAGGGGACAATCTTCTTTGTATTAAAACAATGAAAGCCCTTCCCCCCCCTTGACAAGTTTTTCAGCTTTTTCCATTATCTTAATTGAAGATTGTCCCTCTCTGCAGTCTACCTGGGCATCTCCCTTCTTATCTGGCTGAACAGGGGGGGGATACTTTGTTTGTGAATATCTCTTAAACCATAAAGGTTTCAGAGATAAGACTTATATCATTCTTCATGTTTTTTTAATGCCTACAAAATAAAATAAAGTTAAAATGAAGTATTACTATCCCTTTAAGGTCCCTTGACGGTCCTGGTACATCATGGGTCGGCGAGCCATAAGGACCCATGACGTACCAGGACTGTTATGGAATTCAGGGCTGCCCACTCAGCTGCACTCCATTCAAGGAGCCCTGAATCGGATCACAAAAATAAAAAAAATGGTCTATGGTCCTTAAGTGCCAGCTGCACACGGCCTGTCCTTAAGGGGTTAAAGGGATTGTAAAGATTCTTCAACATTTTTTTTTTTTATAATGAATTGTACCTTTCTAACACTCCATAACATTGTCGTCTTCATTTTATTTTCTATTAAATGTTCCTCTCCTGCCCCTTTTTCATATTTCATGATGCCTCTGCTCAGAGCAGCAAGCTGGCCCAAATGGATCACAACAAGGGACAATCTACTGTCAGCATAAGGAAAAACCTGCCCTCCTTCGTCATTTGGGACAGGGTTTCTCTTATACTGATAGACGAAGTCCCTCGTTACGATCTGTCTGGTCCTCTGACCAGATTCCAGATACAAAGGGATTCATCATGACGTTTGGAAAAGGGACGGGAGTGGGGCACTTGAATAGAAAATAAAACAAAACCAATGTTATAGAGTGTTAGAAATATACAATTTGAAGAATAAATGTTGCCTCACTGTCAGATGCAGCATTTGGTCCAGCTGCAACACTTTCTTCCATTATCCCAACACTAGAATGTGATTCATTGTCATCTTCAGTGTTCTTACATAGATTTTAAATAGTTCTAGAACTGGTGGCAGTGGTACTTTTGGTGGTACTTTGGCAAACTGCATCCTCCTCTGGAGATGGATCACCATAATTTATTGCACACACTGCAGCAACTATGGCTACAGTCAGTTTTTGCACTACCACTTAACTCACATGTTCCTGAACTGTTCATACTCATTTCCCCCTCCCTCTTCCACTTGTGAATTTGCTGGATATTACTAAATTATTGTGTTTGTGTGTTTTTAATCTAAATTTCACAACAGAACTGACTGAGTGTGATGTTTTGCCTTGGCTCTCTAAAACATACTCAAACTGCCTCAGTCACTCAGCTCATATCGGGGTCCCTGTTTGTCACCTTTCAATTTTTTTTTATTGTATTCATATTTTTTGCTTTTTTAACTTTCTCCTCCGATCCCCTATCATTGTCAACACAAAAACAAATTAAAAAAAACCCTATTCAGGCAGTTCACGAAGGAACTTGGACCACAGCTGCCTGTGTCTTCCCAATCAGTCACAGAGAAAGTTGGGGTATTTGGGGTAAACCTCCTTTGCTCCCTTTCTCACACCCCAGACATGTCTAAACAGAGAAATAATAGCAGCCAGATCAATAGGGAACTTGGATCATAGCTCCGCCTCTGTCTTTCTAATCATTCACACAGAAAGTTGGGGTATTTGAGGTAAAAGAGATAATAACAACCAGATAAGTAAAGAACTTGGATCACAGCTGCCTATGTCTTCCCAGTCAGTCACACAGAAATTTGGGGTATTTGCTCCCTTCTCACACCACCAGTACAGAGATATTAACAGCCACATTTATCCCTTCCTGTCCCCCAAACTCCCTGCCTACAAGACTCCCTAAACCAAGCTTCAACTCCTTTTTGTAGCTCAAAATGTGCTGATCTATCTCTCTCTGCCTAACAATGAATGCTGTGGGAATGTGACACCCCTATATGCTGCGGGAAAAGAAAGAAACTTGCCACGTGGTGGACAGTAATTTAGTCTTACCGTTGATTTCAATGCAATAAGGTAGGCGATTAAACCAAAAATAAAATTTTACTTTTCACAAAAAAATTGCCACCAGGTGAAATATGCATTTTCCTCTTGTTTTTCTTTTGAGGAAAAACTTTCGCCCATCCCAAACTGTAAATACCAAATGTGTGTGATTGTAAACTTCCTCTCCATCTCACTCAATATTTTTTGAGTAAGGCATTGAAGCTCTGGTATTGTCTATCTGGATTGCTCCAGAAGTGCACCAATTTAAGTGCCGCAATCCATTTGAAAAATGACAAATTCTATGGCAAACTTTGTGATGTTACAGATATTTTTGATGTCACCAGTGATTCCATTAACAAGCTTATTTTGTATGTCATTTCTAATATCAGCAAAACACGTGACGGTGAGGAATTATGTATGAAGAACGTATCATGGATTTGATAGCTATTCTGCATTTGAGTGAGAACTCAACTTTGCCTTTGATTAAAGTTATTGAAGTGCAAATATTTTTTTTTTTTTTTTATAAAACTTATCAACAGTGCTAAATTGTGTGCAGAGGGCCAAAAGTTTTTTTTTTCCTTTCTACTGGTCTCTCAAGTCTTAGTCTAACGTTTTGAGTACCAGAGGGGGTATACAATAAAGGGTTAATGTTTTCCATAAAAAGTGAGAGAAATAACACTACTTGCTGATGGCAATACAAAATAAAGTTTAATTTTAAAATGAAGCATCTCCCTGCAGTGAGAATATATTTGCTTTAGCAGAATAATCCCCACAATCTATACTTTTTCATAATGAAATGTTACTGTTGCATTAATATCAATACATTAATACTTTGGATAACATTGTCCCCAGTGACTTTATGTCCTATTAAAAACGGGATAAAACACACCTATTGAGAATCACTGTGTTAGTGAAAATGTTCCACTGGCCAGTATTTATTAAGCAGTGAAATGAACCCCTGGCTAAGAATGACAAATGTAATGTATTTAGCCCTACCCACATGCATGCAACCCCGTCCCCATAAGCGTACCTCTTTATTTTATCGGCTATTGACATCGGGCCATGCCCCATCCCCATAAAGCAAAGAAGAAATGAAAATAAATCCAAATAATTTTGATTTATGAAAGATAATTTAGGTCTGCCTAATGTAGGGCTACAAGAAAACTGTGAGCTCTGACCACAAATTTTAACAGTGTGCATTTCTTTTTTAATAGAAAATGGATATAGGCACAAAGTGGCAAAGTTGTTCAGTCTATAGCCCCTGCCAATCTGCCACCCAAGGCCTAGGCCTACATGGCCTTGGCTTAGAAGAAGAAAATATCTGTGAATCTGCCTACCAATGCAAAAAACTGATTAAAAAAAACAGTTGTAAATAGGGTGATACATGGATGACCTCCACTGAAACCAGACTTCCAAGGTGGAAGGCCTGGGTCAAGTATAAAAAAATTGTAAGAAAAAGATCCCAGGTTAGGTGTGTTTTCCTATATGTGTATATAATGAAATAGTTAATAAGGAAGAATTATTTTGTTCATCTCCATCTTTGACCCATTAATAAATACCCTCCACTGAAGCTGATTTACTAAGAAGACCTAGATACATTTGGAAGCAACCCACCTACACCACAGGGGAGGAAAAAAAAACATTACACTTTTGTGACGGGTACAGTGGTTACTGCTTGGTAGACCAAGGGTTAAGTGATTTATCCAGCCAGACAAAAATTTAATAAACTGCATTTATTAGAGAGGTCAAGACACACAAACATAGGACAACCATTACAGGCAAACATACAGGGGTAAAACATAAAAACTACACACTGCTGTTCTCTTCTTGGTATGCCAGCAAAGTTGTTCATATTGCCAGGTGTTCCATGTAATACTCAATGTCCATTTTAGCTTTATAGCTTACAAATAGTGCCACTAGAAGCAAGAGTGGGCACCCCACCCACTACGCATGGTGCTGGATTGCATGAAGTTTCTTTGTATCTTTTAGTCCTGTTACGGTTGGCAAGCAAAACCAGGAGTCAGATGGTACAGTTAATGTAACCTTTATTATGAGAATAATAACAGCAATGCAATATAAATATATACACAGTGGGTGAATGAAAAGGCGAGTACTGTATCAGGAATAGAAGTCTCCCAATATCACCACCACACTGTCTGAGACTAGGCCTCAGCCTGCTGGAGTCTCGTGGTATGGTAACGCCCAAGAGTGATACTGACTCAGCCTGCAGTCAGTAGCTATGAGTCTGCTAGAGCCCCAGGTCTATACTAGGAAGGATGACTGAATAACGGAACTAACAAAGGAGCGAACAGAAAGAGCCTTCTAGTAAGCACCAGATAGGATAGTCATACGCGAAGCGGGTAGTCAGCCAGAGCCACAGGTTTGAACCAGATAGGATATCCACTGACACGATAGAATGCCGGATACGCAGTGGACAGAGCCCCAGGTCAACACCAGAGTGGCTAGTCAGATAAGCCTAGGTCATACACGGAGCGGGTAGTCAGACACAGCCACAGGTTTGCACCAGAAAGGATATATGAGCCAAATCGGGACGCACAAGGACAATCGTCAGACAGAGCCACAGGTCAACACCAGAATGGATGGACAGACAAGCCGGATCATACACAGGAATCAGAAATACAACTAATGAACTGCACAGAACACCAACGTAAGGGTAACTGAGTCAGGACTCACACTGCCCTTTAAACCCCTCCTCAGGAAATAGGTAGGAGGAGCAGGCTCAGAGGAAGGAAGTAGGTAGGAGGAGACTACAGGAAGCAAGGCATAAAACAGAGGCCTGCTTCACTCTGAAGCCTCTCGCCTGCATATGACGCGTGGAAAGACGCCTAGCATCGCTGAAGCAGCGAAGCTGGAAACAAGGTACTGTGACAAGTCCTGACAGAGGATTTGGAGAAGGCATCCTAAGAGATTATCCACAGCCACTTTCTTGGGCCACAGCCACCGAAATTTAGCTTCATGGCCACCAACCAGGTTATGGGAACAGCAGGGTACTTTCTGTGGCTGCAGTCTGCTTGACTTACAGCCCACAACTGGAAGGGGAATCTGACCACTTCAGTGCCCACTCCTCTAACTCTTCCAATGAGGGCACTCAACAGTCCCAGCTTCCCCGGTACTCCTTTAGAAAGCACATGGTCCAGTCTAAATCCATACTGGCTGTAGGCCTCCCTCCATTCTAGGGAGGACTGCTCCCCTGCTCCTCCATTCTCTTCTCTCTCTCTCTCTCTCTCTCTCTTAGGATTCCATCTACGCACCTACTACATGATTTGATGTCACAGCTACCATACCAGGTCTATTTTGCTTAGCCTGATGTAAGGAGGAAGGGACACACATTACAATCACAGATTTGCCCTACCCCCTCTATCTGACCAACACTGGGTTATCTCATAACACAATATCTTTGGTCAGCTAGACTGAATGGTCCCATCCCTCTGTACATCATACACACTAACCAACCCATTCAATGCTGGTAAATGGGCAACACTCTCTAATGCATGCACACACAGGGGACATTAATGTTTTCAAGAATGGGATCACATGTTAAGACAATGGAGATCACTGAAAACAGACATGTTTCATTCTCAGGGTGACAACCATTCCATCACACCTTGATTTAAAAGTGTTTTAAAGCTCAGAGCATTGAAAAGAATAACATTGGCAGCCTCTGTAACATTCAAAGGTTTTAGTCCTGACAAGGTCAACTCAAGCTTTCACAGCTTTGAGGTAGATAACATGGACAGGACAGGACATACTTGAAAAGGAGAGACAGTCTCAATGTATGCTTCCTGGTAAAATACATTTAAAAAAGCCTTTATGGTAATGTTTGCGCCAGACTTACTCTTCAATAAAAAAAATACAGGTTTCAGAAGGCTTTTTTTTGTATGTATGATGTCAAGCCTTGGAAACACTGCTCATTTACTCTTAACTGTTTGGTTGCTAGAAAAATCTTAGTTGTATTGCATTGTCATGCCTTGGATATATCTCTTGCATCCAAAAAATTAAATATGTTACTGGTGATTAAGAGTCATTATTTAGCTTCACATGATCAGTTTAGTAGTTAGCTATGTTTGTATTATTATTGAAAATGTCCATCAATGCTTTGTGGGGGTTTTGACAACTTAGCAGCCTCAAATACTTTACATCAAAAGCAGCAGTCGCTCTAACCTATTTTCGATTCATTTTCACAAGAACATCTTACTGGAGTGAGATCATTGAAGCCTGTTTTTTTTTATAAAAAGGGATTTGTGGGCTTGAACACAGAGGTGTTAAAAGGAGAATAGAAGCATCTATATATTTGATTAATTGAGCAGAGAATTTCATTATTAATTGAGAACTTCCAGCAGTGTGTTTTCCTCATTTTATTTGAAGTCTCGTTAAAAGATGTGTCAGTGATTTAACTACAAGTTCATACAACGTCTGTCAATGCTGGCTTTCAGGCGCCTTGTTCAAAAGAAGTGCTGTCTGCTGAATTTTAACAGAACCATCAAATAACGAGCGATAGCAAAGGGAGTGGGATAAAAAAACAAAGAAAAGTATATTTGGGTGCACTCCACTGAATCTATAGATGGCAACAAAAATAACACAGCAAGCTATATGAAAAAGAAAAATGGTACAGATGTACCCTTACTTTGTTGCAGTATTTAGGTCAGCGTCTAGGGACCAATGCTTTTTAATTTGTTTATTAATGATCTAGAAGTGGGAATTGAAAGTAGCATCTCAATCTTTGCTGATGACACTAAGCTGGGCAGAAAAGTGGCAGATGTCATTTAATATAGATAAATGTAAGGTTATGCATTTGGGCTGTAGAAACAAACTTGCAACATGTACTCTAAATGGAAAACAACTTGGGGAATCCTCATTAGAGAAAGATTTAGGAGTACTGATAGACAATAGACTTCACAGCAGTGTGCAGAGTAACTCAGCTGCTGCAAGAGCAAATAGGGTACTAGACTACATAAAAAGAAGAGTAGAAGCAAGGGATGCTAATATTATCCTGCCTCTGTATAAATATTTGGTTACGCCTCATCTAGAATATGGAGTACAAATTTGGGCACCTGTTCTTCAAAAAAAACATTACTGAACTGGAAAAGGTGCAGAGACGTGCAACAAAACTGGTAAAGGGATGGGAGAAACTGAGTTATAAAGAGAGACTATCCAAACTCTGTTTGTTTACATTAGAGAAGAGACATCTAAGGGGTGATATGATTACTATTTACAAATACATTCAAGGTCAATACAAAGAACTATCCAATTAATTATTTGCGCAAAGAGCTAAGTTAACAACAAGAGGTCATCCATTAAGACTAGAGGAAAGGCGCTTTCGACTAAAACAAAGGCAGGGATGCTTTACAGTAAGAGCGGAAAGACTATGGAATTCTTTGCCTCAGGATGTTGTGCTTGCAGATAATGCAACTTCATTTTAGGCTCTGCCATGGTTATTACCACAAAAAAGGCCTTAATAGGGAAGTAACAATTAAAGGAAAAACATATTTGCACCAATGAGTAAGAATAGTATCCCAGAAGAGATAGTCTAACCTCATATGTTGAGAGCTGGTAGCAAGGTACTTCCTAGGTGAGCTGCAATAGTGGAGAGAGATGACTCCCTTCCTTTCCAAGAGTCTGGGAAACTGGCTTGCTATCTATGATAAAGAAAAAAATAAAAATGGTGAGGTGGCTCTCCAGATGTCCCACATTATGCCATTGCAGAGGAGCCAGACTGTAATTCCAGCAATCCCCTTCATATATGTACCAGTCCCCCCTCAACTGAGAGGTTCCCATACACTGTATCCCACCTACAGCTCTAGGAAATTAGTGACTACAAAAGAACAGCGGAAATGTAGGGGAATACAATATATGTGTGGGTCTGCAGCTGCCAGTAGGGAAGTGGAACAAAGCTTGGGTGTCTGTTTATTTGTGGGTCTGTGACTACCAGTAGGACTGTGGAACAAGGCTGGGGTGTTATGCAGTCTATGTGTGGGTCTGTGAGTACCAGTGGAATAAGGCTGGAGTGTCATACAGTCCCCTTGCCTCTTCTCGCATAATAATAATAATAATAATAATAATAATAATTCAGAACTAGATACTCCGAATTATAATATATTAACATAATATATTTCCATTAGTTGTAAATAATTTTGTTTGCATATGCACAGTACTACTTACAGATGAACAGAACTTTGACATTACAGATTACTGTACAAGATGGGCTTACTTTGATGGAAACATGGCTTTCATGTTTTGAGTTTACTGATTCCTGAACACTCCTATAAAGTTGAATGACATATATGTATTCAGCATACAAATGAAACCAAAACCTAAAACATACACAGTCGATAATACAGGGGTGCACACATTTTTTAATTGAGAGAGACACCCTTTATAATATAAATATTTTATGGGAGCCCTATATTATTAGAAGCCCTTGGGACCAAAAATATTTTATTAGCACATACCTGAGTAAGAACTATTTTTTTTGCCTAACAAGTATGTTGATTTGAACAGAGACACAGTTAGAGGCATTTTCTATACACGATGAGGAGGAATATACAAGTCAACCAATACAGCTCATTTTCAGCTTTAAGACATTGGCATCAAAAGCATATGCCCTGCACTTTGGGGTATCTACAAGCATACATACCTGAACACCACTCCATCTTTAAGACTTTTTTTTTTTTATTTCCCGCAGGAAAAAGTGTCTGTTTTTGTCATGGGGAATTCCCACAAAATTTTTGCTGGTGCATTTCTACCCTATCTTTTGTTTCAGGAGGAAATTTCCAAACACAGAATTTTCTGCAACCCTATTCTACTTTGGAACTAAGAAGGAGTACAGTGTCCTTATTCTGAATGGTTTAACCCTTTGAGTGCCAGAGGGTACGAAATGTATTGCAAAACAATGCATTGCGTACCCCTCTGGCACTCAAAGTGTTAAAGGGACCCCTCTGTCCCCCATTCAGGCAGCGGATGTATCGAGCTTTCCAACTTGTGTTCCAGCCTTTTGCCAGTGACTGTTTCCAGCGCTTCAGGAGTTCGAGCTTTCATCTTGCTTCACCAGCCAGGTTACCCACTGGTAGCCGCATCCAGGAAGGAATGAGAGAACCAGAATGACAGTCTAAGTCAGCCCAAGAACTTAGGCTCCTTTTACACATGTTCAATCACGTCTACCAGAAAGATTTGGAGGGGTCGGGGAGGAACTGGAGGAGAATAATCCACATTAGGGTGGGGGACTAGACCATGGCTGAACCAGGGTGTTCTCTCACTTGCCAAGGTGGTAGGAGAGGCACCAGTTGCTAGCAGAGCCACTGCACCCTATTTGGAGCAATGACTAGACATGGTAATGTTGTGGAGGCTAACAGGATGCAGGGCATAACAGAACACCTAAGAACCATGCATTCCGAAGAATATAAGTGCAGGTTAGTGTGTGTGTGTGTGGGGGGGTGAATTATTTTTGTCTTGAACCCTACTATTCCCATGAACAATCAAAATAAAATAAAACTAAAACATACTGATTTGTTTGAAGTGCCTGCCAATTATATATGACATGAAAAAAGCTAATCAATTAATTAAAAAAGATACCTTTTATAAAAATAAAAAAAGAAGAGAACCTCAGTATAATGCTAATTGCAGCTTGCTGTAACAATACGAGCCATTCACAGCACACCAAAGGGAAGCATAAACGCGCTCCCTGGGGCACCTGGGAGGGAGGTGGGAGGAGAAATAGGACATGCAGAAGAGCTGTGCCGGTCAGCATGATGGGACACTGATTCTTCGGTGCAGCTCTTCTGCAACTGAAGAGGCATTATCTCTAAAAATAGTGTCATGCCAAGGCATGAGTTGGCACTTGCAGGGCCTGGTAGTTATCATTTGTTCATTTTGTGTATTTTATTGTACCTTTTAAACTGTTAGCTAAATTAGCTGAGTAGATAACATCACCAGAGCAGGATGTAGGGGTCATAAAAGGTATTGGGTCCTCTGCCTTGATAGAAGTAACACCCAGAGGGTTTGGCCTCTTAGAAGGAACAGTGAAAAGTATTTAATATGGGTTTTTTGGATAAAACAGTGAATTTCTTTGTAACAGCTGAAAGGGGAAATACCATCTGAAGTTCCCAAAGACTCTTAAAATACAGGTAATTGTATTTAAGGATTTCTTGTGTTTCTACCATTTTATTTTATGGACTGTTTTGCTTATGTGTAATCTTTATTTCTGTATGTCCTTTATTTCTGTATTTTTGTAACCAGCACTGTGAAGCCTTTTTTTCAAATTAAATGTTCAATTAATCAGCTCTTGTCTCTGTTCTCTAACATGAACTCACTACTCTGAAAGAAGCTCAGGTAGCACAAGTTACTATTATGAAGGTGATGTTATACTGTATTCTGTTGTGTTTGGGGTAACCTAAGACGCCCAGATATAAAGGCTTGGTGATGGGAACAAATTGTAGTACTGGGGTGATACTGCAGGAGGGATTTCAGGGGTTAATTTGGTGGTTGCTGGGAATAGTAACAGGGAACAAGAAGTCTGGCATTGTTAACCCTTTCACTCCCACACTCTCCCCACTGTCTCAGCAGGGCCTATTGCCCTCACTTGTGACAGTAAGATTAAAAAAAAAAACAAAAAAAACAACAGCGTTCCTAAAGTAACTTTTAATAACAAAGAGCATGGTAACACCTTTTTATAAGGTGATACAACCCCTTTAAGTAAAATTGGGTGGATAATACTATTCCGCCATCTCTCTGTCATGAGACCCTGTTTTATGATTTTTTTGTCAAAGGATGGGGATATTTCCTTTCTGAATTAAATAAATGAGACAAAAATATACTTCCATATAAATTTATCAAGTGTCACTTTGCAATAAAAAGGATTTTAGTCTTAACTGTTAAATTCTTTTGTCTTAGTCCATATAACTCACAGGTACCATGGGGAGATGACAGCTCCTCCCAGTGGGCTAGAACAATTCTGAAAGAAGTGCAAGGGTAGAGCCTCCCCCTCCTCCATATCAGGCTACCTTAGCCACTCCCCACCAGATAGATTTGAGAACAAAAACCTATCAGGTAAGATAGCAAGAAGGGAAAAACTCCTGTAATCGATGAACCCAAAGGGACTCATGTCCAGCCACTGGAGACCCAGCATGGTCCCTTTCACTGGGAGGGAGACCTGTGAGTTATACGGACTAAGAGAAAAGGATTTAACAGGCAAGACTAAAATCCTGTTTTCTCAATTGTCCAATATAATGCACAGGTACCATGGGGATGTACCAACATTGAGCTCCCCAGGGTGGGAAGAGAAGGAAGGACTAAGCGCCGGTCTCCCATGATACCAGAGTTCCCATGGACTATCCAGGACACAGAACAGCCCAAACTAACAAAGTGTCAATGGACAATGCATACCATAACACAGCACACAAGAACAAAATCCAACAGGGCGCAAACAGTTAATGAGCTATAAGGCATAGGAATGATAAAGTCCTAGATGCAGCCAAACCAGCCCTGGGACCCTCAGGGATGACAAATAAGGCATCAGTCTTAAGGAAATACTCAGTATGGTGCACATAGAACTTAAGGCAGTGTACCACATCCAACAAGTGGAGATCCCTCTCCTTGTCAGATTTAGGGTCAGGACAAAAGGAAGGCACAATAATCTCCTGATTGATGTGGAACTCAGAGACCACCTTAGGAAGAAATTCCTGGGAGGTACAGAGAATAGCCTTATCCTTGTGAAAAAAATGGAAAGGAGGTTTGCAGGACAAAGACTGCAACTCAGCGACTCTGAGAACAGAGACCACAGCCAAAAGAAAAGCCATTTTCCACGTCAAAAGACGTAGAAGAATGGTAGACAAAGACTCAAAGGGAGGCCGCTGCAAGACTCCCAAAACCAAGTTAAGATCCCACTGGGGAGTGGGAGCCTTATAGGCAGAAAAGCATGCACAACACCCTGAAAGAAGACCTTGACATCTGGCAACATGGCAATGCGAGACAGAGAGAGCTGACCTTCAAGAAACTAAGGCTAAGGCCCTTGTTCACACAGTCCTGCAAAAAGGACAAGATGGACAGAAGAACAAACTTCTGTGAAGACAGATCCCTGTCCACACACCAAGAATGAAAGGTAGACCAAACCCTATGGTAGGCCTTAGAAGAAACTGACTTCCTGGTTTGGATCATGGTGGAGACCACCTCAGGAGAAAAGCCCTTCCTCCTTATAATGGAGGCTTCAACAGCCATGCCCTCAAAGGCAGACTGTCAATGTCCACTCTCCATAGGTAACTCTGGAGAAGGAGATCTGATCTGCATGGCAGAGGAATCGGATCCTGAGCAGACAATGCCAACAGTTCCGGAAACCAAGGATGTCTTGTCTAGTAAGGTGCGATCAGGATGAGCGATGCATGGTCCATCCGAATTTTCCTCAACACCTTGGGAGGAAAAATGTAAGCTAGATGAAACCGCCAAGGAATGGATAAGGCGTCCACTGCAAACTCTAGAGGATCCCCCCAGCGAGAGCAAAACATCAGAAACTTCCTGTTGTCCCTGGTAGCCATCAGGTTTATCCAGGGGAGCCCCTATTTCTGTACTAACAGGTCGAAGACCTCCGGATAGAGCTCCAACTCTCCGGAGTCTACCGTTTGGCACTGCAATAGTCCACCTGCACATTCTCTATGCACATTCTCTACTAGTGGGGTACCTCAGGGATCTGTACTGGGGCCTATTTTTTAAATATTTTTATTAGTGATATTGCATAAGGTCTTCAAGGTAAGGTATGCCCTTTTGCAGATGATACAAAGATCTGCAATAGGGTAGACATTCCAGGGGGAATAAGCCAGATTACAAATGATTTAGGTAAATTAGAAGAATGGACAAGAGTGTGGCAGCTGCAGTTTAATGTTGATAAATGTTAAATAATGCACTCATAAAAATCCAAAGGAAAAATATACTGTGCTGTCAGAGACAACAGAGGAAAAGGATTTGGGAGTAATTATTTCTAATGACTTAAAGGTAGACAGGCAATGTAATAAAGTAAGTGGGGAATGCAAGCAGGCTGCTGGTTGTATAGCTAGGAGCATTAGTAGCAGAAAAAAGGGAAGTGGTCATGCCCCTCTACATATCTCTAGTTAGACCTCATCTAGAGTATTGTGTACAGTACTGGAGACCCCATCTCCAGAAGGATATAGATACTCTAGAGAAAAGGGCTACTAAAATGGTGACTGGTTTACAGGAAAAGACATATCAGGATAGACTAAAGGATCTGAACATGTATAGCTTGGAGGAGAGAGGAGAGAGAGGGGATATGATTGAAACATTCAAATACATGAAGGGATTCAACAAAGTGCAAGATGGAAGTACATTTTAAAGGAGTAAAAATATTAGGACAAGAGTCTGAAACTAGAGGACACAGGTTTAGACGTAATGTAAAATGTAAGTTTTACTTCACTCAGAGGGTAGTAGATAAGTGGAATAGTCTACCAGCAGAAGTGGTAGAAGTTAATACAATGACAGAATTTAAGCATGCATGGGATAGGCATAAGGCTGTACTTAACAAAACTTACCTGCCATGAAATTCTGTTTCTGTATGCAGGGCGGATATGGCAGGAATGTGTTCTTCTGCCCAGGCCAAAATAGCCTTGACCTCTAACCCAGCTTCTTGTGACTCATTGCTTGTTGATGTAAGCCTGTGGCATTGTCTAAGTGGACATGGACTTGGCAATCCCTCAGCGCAGAGGACCAGAACACTAGAGAATGGAGAATCGGTCTGAGCTGCAGAATGTTGATGGGTAGGAAGGTCTCCACATTCCATCTTCCCTGAACCTCCTGGTGACCCAGGACAGCTCCACAACTGTAAAGGCTGAAGTCTGTCGTCACCAGAGTCCAATACTGTCCAACTACCAGAGGAGGTCCTGCTTCACTTCCTGGGGAAGAGAGACTAGATGGTCCAAGAGTTCTGGATTCCCCCCACAAGCCCTGATAGTGAACCGGTGAAGCTCTCTGGTGTGTGCCATGGGGTACGGAAGCGCTTCCATGGTAGATATCAACTTGCCCACAAGGGATGAGAACTTACATACTGGGGCTGAGGTCCACTCCAGAGCACGAGACACCTCGTTCATAATCTGCTGAACAGAATCCTCCATCAGACAGACCATGTCTTGACAGGTGTTGAACCGGAGACCCAGGAAAACCAGATCCTGAGAAGGGAGTGGAGCAGACTTGTCCATGTTGAGAATTCATCCATGCTGAAGGAGGATCTGAGCAAATTCCTGGACTTGGTGGTCCAGGAGGTTCCTGGAAGGAGCCTTCAGCAGAAGGTCATCCATGTATGGAATCACCGGAATCCCCTTGGTATGCAGAAAGGCAATCAAGGCTCCCAAGACACGTGCAAACACCTGAGGAGCAGTGGTGAGCTCAAAGGGGAGAGTGGCAAATTGGAAATGTCCCAGACTGCAAGGAAACCCGAGATACTTCTGTCTGTCCGGATGAATTGGAACATGCAGGTAAGCATCCTGCAGATCCAGAGAGGCCAGAAATTCTCCTGGACTCATCACTGCGATGACAGAGCTCAAAGACTCCAACTTGTAGTGCGTATGGAACACAAACGAGTTGAGGTCCTTGAGATCCAGGATAGAGCGACTACCACCATCCTTCTTGGGAACCACAAAGAGGTCTGAATAGAAACCTGTGGAGGTACTGGAACCAGGACTCCCCGTGAAAAGATTTAAGTTTTCTTGACCCAGAGGGGAATGAGAAAGGAAGAATCCGAAGGGAGACAGGGATACAAAGGGAAACCTGTAGCCTCCAGAAACCACCTGTAATACCCACTGATCCTCAACAGAGCCTGCCCAAATGTTTGAAAAATGCTGCAGGTGACCACCCACAGGGAGGTGCAGACCAGGGTTCAACGAGTCATGCCGAAGGAGGATTGGTGGATTTGTTGGAGGAGTGCTTGGACCTTCACTGCTTCCTGGGCTTAGGGGTGGAACATGGGGTGTGGCCTGAGACCTTTGCACTTCACTTTGGCAGAGATGAAAAAGACGCTGCTTACTCACCAGAAGAGGATGTTTAGGAACCTGAGGCAACAAAGTACTTTTACCCCAATAGCCTCACTGATGATATTCTTCAGTTCAAGTCCAAAAAGAGATGTACCCTGAAAAGGGAGAGAAATTAGTGACTTTTTAGACGATAATTCAGAAGACCAAATCTTAAACCACAGAGTGCGTCTGGCAGCTGCAGAAAAGGAAGAGGCCATAGCCTCAAGCCTAACAGCGTCAATTAAGGCATCAGTCACGTAATTCTGAGCCTCAGACATTTGGGCTAAAATGGTCAAAAGGTCCTCCTTTGGGGAACCTTTGCAGACAGTGTCAGTAAGCTGTTCAGTCCAAACAGCAATGGCTGTAGGAACCCACACCGAAGCCAAGTCAGGCCTCAAGGAGGCACCTACGGCAGCAAATGCAGACTTCAGGATAGCTTCAAGCTTCCTATCAGTTAAATCCTTAAGTGCCGTGGTATCCACCAAGGGCAAACCAGTGGATTTAGACAGTCCAGAAATATGGGGATCCATCTGAAAACGTGTAGCCCACTGACCAAGGATGCACCAGAAAAGGGGTACAGCTTAGAGAATCTCTTGGAGAGAGCAAGACGCTTGTCTAGAGTCTTCCACTCATCCAGGATAACCTGATCTAGAGTGGAATTAGGGGGAAACATATACTGGACTTCTTGCTCCTTTGAAAGACATCAGAAGTAGACTTTGACTCTACAGGGTTAATAGGAATGTTAAGGGTAGCCAAAACCATCTTGATGAGACCCTCAGCAGAGAGCTCAGGGTCAGTCTCAAAGGGGTCACCATAGGTATGGAAAGAAGCCCATTCTGCACAATCACCATCCTCAGACTCCTCATAGGAATCCTCCTCAAAGGAATCAGATAGATCAGAAATACCAGGGGTTTAAGGTTCCAAGACTGAAGAACCCCGTGAAGTGAGAGAGGAAACTGTGCCACAGAGGACTTTAAGACCTTCAACCATGTGGCTCTTGTTCATGGCTGGAGGGCTCTGATGGAGAAGCAGGGGCCACAGCGCATGAGGGGCATAAGTGACCTGAGTATTCTCTGGAAAGCCCTGCTTGGCATGAGGAACAGTAAGCAAAGGGGGTCAAAGTTGCCCCTGAGTCCTCAGCCTTAGGTCTAGCCCCATCTCCCTTTAGATCATCCATCCTAACAGGAGAAGTGTCTTACGGTAATAGGGAAACCAAATACTGTCACCCAGATTAATAAAATCACCCCAGAAAGCCTAAAGTTTACTTATCTGGCAGGTGAAAAGATAACCTGAGGGGGCGAGTAAAGGAATCTAAGCGCTGCATAGGATACGCAGCCCAAGAGAGAGAGAAAATGGTGTACGAAATCAGAGCCTATCAGAGAAAAGCTTGCAAAACGGCTGTTATGGAAAAGAGGATTTTAGTCTTACCTGTTAAATCCTTTTCTCTTAGCCCATACAGGTTACTGGTAACTCTGGGAGGTGATCTGCCCCTTTAAGTAGGCAGGAACATTTCTCTAAATGTATTCAGGGGTGGAGCCTCCCCTCCCTCCTCAGCTGCATCCTAGCCAGCTAGCACCAGAATGATTTGAGACACTAATAACTGACCAGAAATAGGAGAGAAGAAGACACCTGTGAGCATGCCCTGAAGGACTCCCACATATTGCCACAGGAGAGCCAAGCATGGTCTCTTGACAGGGTGGGAGACCAGTAACCTGTATGGACTAAGAGAAAAGGATTTAACAGGTAAGACTAATATCCTCTTTTCTCTGTCGTCCAATACAGGTTACTGGTAACTCTGGGATGTCCAACCATTAAGTTTCCCAGAGGCGGGAAGAAGGCAAGGACCAGGCGTAAGGCCACCAAAGTCACCAGGACCTCTATGAACCAACCGGTCAGAGATCCCAACAAAACTGAAGTGTCAACGGACACCAAACAGGGGTAAAAACACCCCAGGAACTGTAACACAGCACACTGAACTAGAGCCAACAGGGCTCAACAGTAAGGAAGCACTAAGAACCTGAGAAGAAGATCCTAGACAGGCAAGACTGCGTCCAGGACCTTCCTCCCAAAGCTGGCATCAGCCGAAGCCAGCACATCCACACGGTAGTGCTTCGAAAAGGTGTGCACAGAGGACCAAGTGGCCGCCCTGCACATCTGATCAGCAGATGCTTGATTCTTATAGGCTCAAGAAGCCCCAATAGACCTGGTGGAATGAGCCATGACCCGAAAGGGGACATATTTATTCCTTAATTCGTAGGCCCTACGAATAGTGGACTTGATCCACGATGCAACAGTCACTTTGGATGCAGGTTGTCCTGCCCTAGGACCCTCAGGAATGACGAACAGAGCGTCAGACTTCCTGATAGATTCAGTGCGATGGACATAAAACTTGACACAAAGCACCACATCCAACAAGTGGAGATCCCTTTCCTTATCAGAGGAGGGGTTAGGGCAGAAAGAGGGCACCACAATCTCCTGATTGATGTGAAAATCGGAGACTACTTTAGGTAAGAACTACTTAGAGGTTCGAAGATTCGCTTTATCCTTATGAAACACCAGGTAAGGTGGTTTACAGGAAAGAGCTTGCAACTCCTCCACTCGGCGAACTGACACAATCGCCAGATGGAAGGCCATCTTCCACGTCAAGAAACGTAAAGGAATAGTAGCCAAAGACTCAAAGGGAGGATGTTGGAGAACTCCCAAAACCAAATTAAGGTCCCACTGAGGAGCCGGACTCCGAAAGGCAGGACGCACATGAGCAACGCCCTGGAAGAAAATTTTGACGTCAGGAAGGACAGCAATGCGCTCCTGGAAAAAGACAGAGAGTGCCGAAGTCTGAACCTTAAGAGAACTCAGACTGAGTCCTTTATCCACACTGTCCTGCAAAAAGGCCAGGACAGTGGGAAGAGGAAATTCATGAGACAGATCCCTGTCAGCACATCAAGACACAAATGTCGACCAGACACGGTGATAGATCTTGGAAGAAACAGGCTTACAGGAACTAAGCATAGTAGACACCACAGCAGAAGAAAACCCTTTCTTCCTTAAAATCGAGGATTCAACCTCCAGGCCGTCAAATTGAGTCGATGAACATCTTCCTTCCACAGGTAAACCTGCAGAAGAAGATCTGGACGAGAGGGGAGCGGAAAGGGCTCCGTCACTGATAGGGCCAGAAGCTCCGGATGCCAGGACTGATGAGGCCAATTCGGAGTGATCAGGATTACTGGACAACGTTCCACTTTCAATTTCTGTAGCACCCTTATCAACATCGGAAGAGGAGGGAAAATGTAGGCCAGGGAGAATGTCCAGGGAATGGACACTGTGTCGGCAGCCAGAGCTAAAGAGTCTCTCCACCGTTAGCAGAACGCCGGAACCTTCCTGTTGTGTCTGGTTGCCATCAGATCCACTAGGGGTACCCCCCATTTCTGAGTTAGTGTAACGGTTTTTAGGACTCTCAGACCAGTAAGTGAAAATAAAACACACTTTATTTTTAAAGTAAAATAATGCACAGGTTCGCCCTCTAGAGGCAGTAGGTAATACACAGATCGGGTAAACTGAGATATTACAATAGTAATAGCACAATAGATATACATGCAAGACAGTAAGCAATAGGGTGATATGAACCCTCAAGGGGTTAATGACTAGATAGCAGTCCGTCTCAGATGTGGAGGTTTGACACGCCCTGGATGTTAAAAGGCTGTGCTGGATAGACAAAGTTCATCAAGTACTGAAGACCGAACTGCCTCGCCAAGGTGTTTGGATATTAAGCAGAATAGGAATCAACTTAGCCCCCATAGGCGTAGTTACTGGAACTGCTTTGGTTTGTGCTAGTGCAAATAGCCCCCATGGGCGTAACAGAAACCGGCTGGCAATGCAAGAGCTAACAGCCTCCTCAGACTTTGCTGAATGCTGGAATATGAATGCAAGAGCCACTAGCCCCCTCGGGCGTAGTACCGGATAAGCTAACACTGAAGCCTTACTGCCACCACTCTGTATTACGGATATCGCCGGTAATCGACACCGGAGAGCCTTAGGCGCCCAAACAATGTGACTACTCTGCAATGGAAGACTAGAGTTGCCGACGGTGAGCGGCCAACTCAGCAGCAGTATCACGGGTATCGAGGCTCGTACTGGAGATAGAGAGAGTGAAATCGAGGCAGCACTGCAAGAGTTAAAAGGCACGTTTACTCGAGGCTTCAGCGCTACTGGAAGGCTCTGCAATGAAAGGAAGGCACACAGATTCAACCACAGCTCTGCACGGGTAGCGAGGCACAGCACTAATCGTGGGTAACACCAGGCAAGGCAGTCACACTAAAGCGGGCAACAGAGACTGATAATGTTGCGGCGGCGACAACTGGAACGCAGGTCACTGGAACAAGCTGGAAGTCGATCTTCGGAGCAGGAAGTCAGCCGGGCCGAGTCGAAGCACGTAGGAGGTAGTCATACAAGCCGGGTCATACACATGCAGGAACGTCAGCCTAGCCGGGTCAGGATCCAAGGGTGGTACGCAGATGAGCCGGGTCATACACAAGCAGAAACACTGGAGAATAGTCAGGACAAGCCGAATTGGTACACAGGAACTCAGAATACAGGATCACAGCAACCGCACTACTGGCTCAGGAACACCACGAAAGGGCATCTGACAGATGTGATAGCAAGGTATAAAAAGGTCATCAGGAGGCGGGTCAAACCCACTCAGCAAATCAGTGTCAGCCACAACTGAGAGTGACAGGAATCACAGGCACCGTGATAGTACCCCCCTCTCAAAGACCCCCTCTCCCTGCCTGAGGTCTGGGTTTCAAGGGATATTTAGAGTGAAAGCTGCGTACTAATCTAGGTGCATGGAGGTCCCCTTGATCAACCCAAGAACGTTCTTCAGGACCATAGCCCTTCCAATGAACCAAATATTGCAGCTTTCCTCTAAATCTCCTGGAATCAATAATACTCTGGACCTCATATTCTTCTTGGCCCTGGACGTCCACCGGCCCAGGAATCACTGGCGTAGTAGTATAACGATTGCACACCAAGGGTTTCAGGAGTGACACATGGAACACATTATGAATGTGCATTGAGGGTGGAAGCTCCAGAGCATAAGAAACCGGATTAATCTTGCGGATAATCTTAAATGGACCAATGAACCGGGGAGCCTGTTTGTTGGACGGCACTTGTAAATTGAGGTTTCTGGATGACAGCCATACCCTGTCCCC
This sequence comes from Rhinophrynus dorsalis, assembly GCA_037306005.1. Classification (NCBI taxonomy): domain Eukaryota; kingdom Metazoa; phylum Chordata; class Amphibia; order Anura; family Rhinophrynidae; genus Rhinophrynus; species Rhinophrynus dorsalis. The sequence goes on from CM074724.1 coordinate 166,078,908, forward strand.
AATTTGAAATGAGGCCGCTGGAAGGCGTCTGCGATTAGCGTGCCGTTGCTGCTGCCTGAATGACTGACTGAGGGACCTCTGAACCTGTGCCCAAGTGGAACGAAGTTGTGCCAAATGCTCGTCCAAAGCAGGAATCTGCTGCGCCTGAAAGGAGTCTGGGAGCAGACAAGGCTGGAAACCATAATTAACGAGAAACGGGGAGCTCCCGGACGATGAGTTAACCGCACAGTTTCTGGCAAACTCCGCCCATGGCAACAGGTCAGCCCAATTATCATGATGATCGGTGACAAAGCAGCGCAGGAACTGCTCCAGTGCCTGATTGGCACGCTCAGCGGCCCCATTAGTCTGGGGATGGTAGGCGGAGGAAAATTACAATTGGATGCCCATCTGACCACAAAATGCCCTCCAAAACCTAGAAACGAACTGGCTCCCACGGTCAGAGACAATCACTCTGGGTACTCCGTGCAGACGGAACACCTCTCTGGCAAAGACTATAGCCAATTCCTGGGCCGATGGAAGGCCAGTCAGAGGCACAAAATGTGCCATCTTAGAGAATCTATCGACCACCATAAGAATGAACGTGTAACCTCTAGAGGCAGGTAATTCTCCCAAGAAGTCAATGGATATATGAGACCAAGGACGGTCTCCAGTAGGCACCGGTTGCAATAAGCCCACAGGGAGATGCCTAGGGGTCTTGGCACGGGCACAGGTGGTACAAGCTGCCGTAAAAGCGGCGCAGTCGGCTCTCAAGGTAGGCCACCAAAATAGCTGCGAGAGAGACCACACTAGTTGGTCCCTACCAATATGCCCAGCCGCTTTAGAAGCGTGATAAGTTTCCAACAGACGGACACGGAATGACTCATCTACGAAACACTTCCCCACTGGGGTTTCAGGAGGTGCCCTTGATTGTGATGCCAGTATCTCCTCCCCCAGAGGCGAGGTTATGGTGGTACGAATAGTAGCCAGGATCTGATCTGGCCGAATGATGGGTACCGGGTCTTCCTCCCTCTCAGTGTCAGAAGCGAACTGACGTGACAACGCATCAGCCTTGATATTCTTCGAGCCAAGAAGATAGGATACTAGAAAATTGAATCGGGACAAAAACAGCGCCCACCTAGCTTGTCGAGAAGACAGTCTTTTGGCTTCGGAGAGATAGGTTAAATTCTTATGGTCAGTAAGAATTAGTACTGGAGTCTGAGTGCCCTCCAAAAGATGTCGCCACTCCTTCAGTGCTATGATGGCCAACAGTTCCCTGTCGCCAATCTCGTAATGGCTCTGGGCGCTGGACAATTTCTTAGAGAAAAACCCACAAGGCTTTAAGGCGCCACCTACCACAGGACGTTGGGAGAGCACTGCCCCAACCCCAACTTCTGAAGCGTCAACCTCCAATGTAAACGGCAGGGAGGGATTAGGGTGGGACAGTATAGGAGCAGATGCAAAGGCAGACTTCAGGGTAACAAATGCGTCTTCAGCTGCCTCAGACCACTGAGAGGGAGAAGCGCCCTTATGAGTCAAATCTGATAGTGGTTTTACAATCGTGGAAAAGTTCTTGATGAACTTCCTATAATAGTTAGCAAAACCTAAGAATCGCTGAATGGCCTTTAACCCCTTAGGCCGAGGCCATTGCAGAACCGCTGCCAACTTTTCCTGATCCATGGCAATGCCACTTTTGGAGATTATGAACCCCAGGAATGGTACTTGAGATGTATGAAATTCGCACTTTTCTAGTTTACAGAATAACTTGTGCTTACGAAGTCGGAGCAAGACTTCTGAGACATCCTTAATGTGTTGGGAGAGGTTAGCAGAGTGAATCAATATATCATCTAGATATACTACCACACAGGACTGGAGCAGGTCACGTAAAATATCATTAATCAATTCCTGAAACACTGCAGGTGCATTGCATAAGCCGAATGGCATCACCAGATATTCATAATGCCCTGTTCTGGTATTAGACGCCGTTTTCCACTCGTCACCCTCTTTAATTCTGACTAGATTATAGGCGGCTCGCAAATCAAGTTTAGTAAAGATCGAAGAGCCCTTTAATCTGTCGAATAATTCTGTAATAAGTGGAATGGGATAGGCGTTCTTGGGCATCAACTTATTCAGCCCTCGGTAGTCAATGGAAGGCCTGAGTTCCCCATTTTTCTTTTTAACAAAAAAAAATCCGGCACCAGCCGGAGATGTAGATTTGCGATATAATCCTCCATAGCCTTATTCTCCTCACATGACAGTGGGTAAGTGCGTCCCCTGGGGGGCACCGCACCCGGAGGCAAATCAATGGCGCAATCGTATGGCCTATGGTCAGGTAATGCGCTGGCCTCTCCTTTGCTAAATACGTCACTGAATTGCCCATATTCTGTTGGCACAGCTGGAGAGGTACACATAATTTTAACAGGAAAAGAAAGACAATTCTTGTTACAGTACTCAGACCAGGAGTTAACTTCACCCCTTTGCCAGTCAAATTGGGGATTGTGTGCCTGTAACCATGGAAACCCCAAAATAACTGAATGGTGCGGGGAACGAATGATCTGAAATCGTATCTGCTCCCTGTGACAAGCCCCCACAGTCATTGTCACTGGGATTGTCTCGAACGTAATGAAAGCAGGATCCAGGGGTCTGCCATCAATGGCCTTTATTGCCACAGGAGAGTCCTTTTTACATAACGGAATGCCCTGCAAATCAGCAAAGGACTGATCCATGAAGTAGCCGGCTGCCCCGGAGTCCACCAATGCTAGGACCTCGATAACCTTATCCGCCCAAGCAAATGCCACCTGGATGGTGGGTTTAGTGGTGCTAGTATCTAGGGACTCTACACCACCTAGGGTCTGTCCCCCAAGGTACCCTAGGTGCGTTCGTTTCCCGGCCTTACTGGACAATTGCGTAATAAATGACCCGGTTTGCCACAATATAGGCATAAGCCTTGCCTCCTACGATACTTCTCCTCCCTAGTGAGCCTAGTAAATCCTACTAGCATAGGTTCAGTGCTGTCGGCTGGTCGTTCAGGTAGAACGGGTGGTGTGGGTGGGTTAAGGAAACTGTTCTGGCCATAACTTTTGCTTTAGTCCTTTTAGCCAAGCGTCTCTCCCGGATGCGGGAGTCAATTAACATGACATAGTCAATGTACTCATCTAGCTCGCTGGGTACCTCTCGAGCGCCTATCTCATCCTTAATCTGATCAGCGAGACCCTGGGTAAAGGCTGCAAGTAAGGCCTCATCGTTCCAGCCCACCTCTGCTGCCAAGGTCCGGAACTCGATAGCATACTCGCCCAGAGTGCGTTCGCCCTGCTGAATCTCCATCAGCCTTTTGGCAGCAGAGGCAGCCCTGCCAGGAACCTCAAACACACGTCTGAACTTCAGCACGAAATCTCTAAAGTTCAGTGTGCAGGGTCTGGCATTTTCCCACAAAGGATTTGCCCATGCCAAAGCTTTGCCCGTCAACAGAGATATCATAAAGCCGACCTTACTACGGTCGTTAGGAAATGCCTGGGGTGCCAATTCCAAAAATATCTCCAACTGGTTAATGAAACCTCTGCATAGGGCGGGTTCGCCATCATATCTTAAGGGTAACGGCGCCGCTGCCGTTAACCCTCTTGAGTTAGCAGAGGGAATTACAGACGGATTCTCCGGTGTCAAGACTGGGGGGACCACCGGATTAGGACCAGACTTGTCCAAATGTACTGTACGTTCGAGTAACGTCTGTAGAGCCAGTGCCAATTGGTCCAGGCGCTGCTCATGGACATCCATTCTCCAGTGGATGTTCTGAGTATTACTTTCACCCTTACCGTCTGAGGTCATGGCCCTTTCGTACTGTAACGGTTTTTAGGACTCTCAGACCAGTAAGTGAAAATAAAACACACTTTATTTTTAAAGTAAAATAATGCACAGGTTCGCCCTCTAGTGGCGGTAGGTAATACACAGATTGGGTAAACTGAGATATTACAATAGTAATAGCACAATAGATATACATGCAAGACAGTAAGCAATAGGGTGATATGAACCCTCAAGGGGTTAATGACTAGATAGCAGTCCGTTTCAGATGTGGAGGTTTGACACGCCCTGGATGTTAAAAGGCTGTGCTGGATAGACAAAGTTCATCAAGCACTGAAGACCGAACTGCCTCGCCAAGGTTTTTGGATATTAAGCAGAATAGGAATCAACTTAGCCCCCACGGGCGTAGTTACTGGAACTGCTTTGGTTTGTGCTAGTGCAAATAGCCCCCACGGGCGTAAAGGAAACCGGCCGGCAATGCAAGAGCTAACAGCCTCCTCAGACTTTGCTGAATGCTGGAATATGAATGCAAGAGCCACTAGCCCCCTCGGGCGTAGTACCGGATAAGCTAACACTGAAGCCTTACTGCCACCACTCTGTATTACGGATATCGCCGGTAATCGACACCGGAGAGCCTTAGGCGCCCAAACAATGTGACTACTCTGCAATGGAAGACTAGAGTTGCCGACGGTGAGCGGCCAACTCAGCAGCAGTATCACGGGTATCGAGGCTCGTACTGGAGATAGAGAGAGTGAAATCGAGGCAGCACTGCAAGAGTTAAAAGGCACGTTTACTCGAGGCTTCAGTGCTACTGGAAGGCTCTGCAATGAAAGGAAGGCACACAGATTCAACCACAGCTCTGCACGGGTAGCGAGGCACAGCACTAATCGTGGGTAACACCAGGCAAGGCAGTCACACTGAAGCGGGCAACAGAGACTGATAATGTCGCGGCGGCGACAACTGGAACGCAGGTCACTGGAACAAGCTGGAAGTCGATCTTCGGAGCAGGAAGTCAGCCGGGCCGAGTCGGAGCACGTAGGAGGTAGTCATACAAGCCGGGTCATACACAAGCAGGAACGTCAGACTAGCCGGGTCAGGATCCAAGGGTGGTACGCAGACGAGCCGGGTCATACACAAGCAGGAACACTGGAGAATAGTCAGGACAAGCCAAATCGGTACACAGGAACTCAGAATACAGGAACACAGCAACAGCACTACTGGCTCAGGAACACCACAAAAGGGCATCTGACAGATGTGATAGCCAGGTATAAAAAGGTCATCAGGAGGCGGGTCAAACCCACTCAGCAAATCAGTGTCAGCCACAACTGAGAGTGACAGGAATCACAGGAACTGTGATAGATACACCTCCGGATGTAGTTCCCACTCTCCTCTGTCGACTGTGTGACGACTGAGGAATTCTGCCATGATGACGTCTACGCCTGGAATGTGCACTGCGGAAATTACAGGAACATGAACCTCTGCCCAGGACAGAATGGCCTTGACCTCTAACCAAGCGGCGAGACTTCTTGTCCCGCCCTGTCTGTTGATGTAAGCCACTGCGGTGGCGTTGTCGGACTCCACTCGGACTGGACAGTCCTCCAGTTGAGACTCCCAATGGCGGAGAGCATGAAATATTGCTCGAAGTTCCAGAACATTGATGGGAAGAAGGGACTCCTCCATGGACCACTTCCCCTTAGCACCGAAGTGACCCAGAACAGCTCCCCAGCCCAAGAGGCTGGCATCCGTTGTGACCTTGGTCCAGTAGGGAATCCGGAAGGATCTCCCCTTCAGGAGATTGGAAAGGTCCAACCACCACTCCAAGCTCAACTCGACATGAGGAGGAAGAGAGATCGATAGCCTCTGATGATCTGGTCAGTTCCTGCATGTCTGTATCACAAATCTTTGAAGTTCCCTGGTATGTGCCATGGCAAATGGAACCGCTTCTATCGTGGAAATGAACTTCCCCACCAGAGAAGACAACTTCGGAACCGGGATCCGATCGAGGGACAGGATCATTGAGACTCTTTGAGCAATTTGATGGGCTACCTCCTCCGGTAGAAACACCATGCATTTCTGAGTATGGAACAGAAAACCCAGGAAGACCAGTTGCTGGGATGGGACAAGGTCCGACTTGTCCACGTTCACAATCCAACCGTGATGTGTCAGGATTTGAATGCAGGTCTGGACCTGCTGATGAAGAAGGTCCGCAGATGATGCTTTCAAAAGCAAGTCGTCCATGCATGGAGTCACTCTGATGCCGTCCCGATGGAGGACGGATATCAAGGCCCCCAGAACCCGTTGGAAAACCTGGGGGGCTGTTGTCAGACCAAATGGAAGAGCTGAGAACTGAAAATGGCTTCTGGCGCAGGCAAACCTCAGATACTCTCTAGATGGATTGGGATGTGTAAATACGCATCCTGAAGGTCCAGAGAAGCAAGGAACTCACCCCGAGACATGGCAGCGATCACTGTGTGCAGAGACTCCTGACAATAGTGAGTCTTCACTACAAAAGAATTGAGATCTTTCAGATCCAAAATAGGATGGCATCCGCCGTCCTTCTTGGTCACCACAAAGAGGTTTGAGTAGAATCCTGAACCCCTGTCTGAAAGATGTACTGGCTCCAGGACATCCTTGTCCAGAAGAGCCTGAATAGAGTCTTCGAACAGACTACTTCGATTTCCTGAGGAGAACGAGAAAGATGAAAGCGAAAAGGTGGGAGGGAAAAGAAAGGGATCTTGTATCCCTCTGACACCACCTGTAAAACCCATGGGTCCGCCACTGAATCCTCCCAAATCCCGCGGAAGAGGCGGAGACGACCACCCACAGCAGGATGTGGACCTGAGTTCGGTGAGTCATGCCGAAGCAGACTTGGAAGTCTTGGGCTTGGATGCGGCCTTAGGCTTCCATTGCTGCTTGGGCTTGGAGGATGGACGCGGAGCTGATGGAACCGCCTGGTTCGTCGTACTTGTCTCAGTTTGAAAGGAACAAAAGGACTGGTTACGCTTAAACGGCAACTTTTTCTTAAAGACCAAGGGCAGAAGAGTACTCTTACCCCCTGTGGCCTCACTAATTAGTTCCTTAAGTTCAGATCCAAACAAGGAAGTACCCTGAAAAGGCAAAGAAAGCAAAACTTTCTTGGAAGCTGTGTCAGCAGACCAAATCTTAAGCCAAAGAGCACACCTAGTCACCACAGAAGTAGTGGAGGCCCTTGCCATCATGTAGACGGCATCAAAGGCAGCAGCAGAAACATAGTGTTGAGCTTCAGAGATATTAGCAAGAAGACGCAATTTCTCCGAAACAGGCGCATCCTGACGGACCGCCGTAGTGAGTTGTTCAGTCCAGACTGCAATAGCCCGGTTAACCCATGCAACAGCAAAGGGTGGAACCTTCAAGTTTCTTGTCAGTCCAATCTTGCAGCACAGAAGCATCAGAAACAGGTAAGGCAGTAGATTTAGACAGTCTAGATATGGGTGCGTCCACCTTGGGGGGATGAACCCATTTAGCCATTTCTGTTTCAGAAAAGGGATAAAGTTTAGCAAACCTTCTGGACACTGAAGAGGACTTGTCTGGATTTTTCCATGCGTCAGAAACCATACGGTCAAGAGTTGGGTTAGGAGGAAAATAAGTAAGGCGCTTTGCAGGCACCTGAAAATCAGAGGGATCAGAGGGAACCTCCTGAACCAAGGGAATGTTGAGAGTGGTCAATACAGCTCTGATCAGGCCCTCAGCAGAGGGTTCAGGATCACATTCAAAAGGGTCCCCAACAGACCTAGAAGACTCAATAACTGTACCATCCTCAACATCTGAATCTTGCAACAATTCTTCCTCAGAAGAATCTGACACATCAGGGAGGATCTGATTGTAGAGGGGGTCTGCCATAATTGAAGAGCTCCCTGTACCTGGGATAGAAAGAGTTGTAGAGTGGACCTAAGGTCCCTAGTCGTAGCCTTAAACTCTTGTACACAAACTGGCTCAATAGCATGGCTGGAAGGCCCTGGGTTGCTGTCAGGACTTTCAGAACATTCTGGGCATAAGTGACCAAAGACTTCTCTAGGTAGCCCTGAGTGACAGGAAGAGCAATGCGCAATGAGGGATACTGATACCCCAGCCTCCTTAGTCTTAGGTCTAGCCCCTAGCTCCAGCAGTATAGACATACTCAAAGTGTCAAAATAACCAGCTGTACAATAAATCACCCAACTGTAGTGTGTTAGATTAATATTTCACCCCAGAAACACTAAATATAGACTTATCTGGCAGGCGAAGGGTTAATCTGCGGAGGAGTGAAGGTGAGTCCAAGCCCTGTGTAGGATACTCGCTGAGAAAAGCTCAAAAAATGGCTGCCACGACGGGAGCCAATCAGAAAAGAGGCAAGAAACGAGCGCTCATGGGAAATGTAGTTTTTCCCAAAAAGTACCCCAAAGCAGTGCCCAAAGCCCCCCAAGCCCCCCAACACCTTGAACTATAAACCGGATGATAGAGCAAGGGTAGACAATTAAAATGAGCCCACTCTGAAGTTGCTGTGTGAAGCGGTTCCAGAGATAAGTGCCAAACAGTGTAGACCCATAGAGCGTAAATGGAGCAATGGCGCGCCTTAAAGACGCGGTACATAAATTTAATAACAGTTAAACCAGAAAGTTAAAACATGAAAAACATACAGTGAACATGTGTGCATAATAAGAAAACACTAACCCAGTAAGGAAAGTGTCAGAAAACCCCATTAAACGTGTCAAACCAGCAGACAAAGGGTTAAGTTACCACATAAACCTGCTCCAAATACCCAGACATACACATATATACCCAATGAGTGTAGGAGTGCGCAATAAGAACTCCCAAATACAAGCCCAGCGAAGGGGCACTGTGGGACAAGTGGACCTGCAGCACTCAAAGGGTAGCTCACCTCTCCTGCAGATCTTCTGTCTTCAGGTTACCATGTAGTAAGAATTACCTCAGTGGGTATTCCATGGGGAAGCACTTGTACCCAATATTTTCCCCCTCAGGGCTTAAGGTCCACCAAAAAGCACCTGGACACTGAGCTAGCCGCTTTGAAAGGGCATTTGTCAGTCATGGTAACCCGCCTAATGGTGGTATTCCATATCTGACAGAAAAATAAAAAAGAAACTAAAAACTAACGAGAGATGTTCTCCACCTGGTGTGTTCACACCCAGGAACAAATCAGTCTGGATGTAGCTGGCTAGGATGCAGCTGAGGAGGGAGGGGAGGCTCCACCCCCTGCATACATTTAGAGAAATGTTCCTGTCTACTTAAAGGGGCGGATTGCCTCCCAGAGTTACCAGTAACTTGTATTGGACGACAGAGAAATGTAGTTTCTCTTGTGAAGGTATCCCAAAAACAGAACCCGAACCCCCCCAGGGACCCCCAAGACACTGCAGAGGTGAACCGGAGTACAGGAAAAGGGAGACAAGAAGAATGAGCCCACTCTCAACTCAGTACATGAAGCGGTTATAGAGATACGTCTCAAAGCAGCCTGTCGCATAGAAGTCAATGGAGCAATTGCGGCTATGCAGTAAAGCGCACCTTTTTCAAATAGATGGAAACATTTTAAAAGTGACTAAAAAGTCCTAAAACACATATAAAAAACTTAATAAAGCTTATAAGCTCATGAATCCAAAGGGAAAATGAGAATTAAATCACTTAACTCAACAAGCATGGCAGGGAAGGGGTTAATTACCACCAAACAGCCCAAAATGCTCCAAAGTCCCAGAGAACAGACGATCATTACCCAAAATGAGTGCAGGAGTTATAAATAACTCCAGAATGACCCGTGTGTGGAAGGGAACTGTGGGACAAGTGGAACATGGCAGTCAAAGGGTTGCTCACCATTTTTGCAGGTCTTCTTTCTTCTTGGAAAATAAGAAGTCGTCTCAGAGAGACTCCCTCTAAAGAGAAAGACATGGGCTACAAGATTCTCTCCCAGGGCTACAAGGGTCCACAAATAGCACATGTAAACTGGGCAAGCCTCCAGGGGAAGCCAGTAATGGTAATCCACCTGATGGGGGAATTTGGACACCCCATATCTAAGAAAAAATAATAAAATAACTAAAAACTAAGCATAACTGTTCTCAGCCTTCTAACCAGGATCTTGGAACAAATCTATCTGGTGGGGGCTGCATCCAATAAAGTGAAGTAATGACAAAGTATAGAAAAAAAGCTGAGAAAAATATATACATAGCAAATTAATATAGAAAGAGAACAAAACAAGCAAATCTGCTCTAAAAGTGGACAAAATCCAAGTACAAAAAGGGTTAAAAAACTTACAATCCAAGCAGCCATCTTACAAACATGCAATACAAGAAGAAGAAATGAAATAGAGTGCATGACAGGCAAGAATACTACATAACAGTTGGTGCCAGACTATAGCAGGGACATAAGAGTTAGGAATATTGCACTTAAATGGTAACTTACCAGTCTTCAGACTCCTATTTGAATGAGAGGGATTCAGAGAATTTAAATAATGAGGAATAGACTTATGAAAAAGTCAACTTCCTCAGTGAAAGGTCCAGAAATATACCTGTGAGCTGGTCAATCCAACTCCACAGAAGCCAGTTAAAGGAGAGCCCACCTAATGGGAGATTATACAGCCCCATATTTTAACCCCTTAAGGACCGGGAAAATCAGAGGTGGATTTGACTTAAGGACCGGAGCAATTCTGACCTTTTTGACTATGTCTGTGTTCAACAGTGTTTTCCCTCTTAGGCTTTTATTCCACCCCCATAAATGATATACTGTTTTTTTACAAACAAATAGGGCTTTCCTTTGATACCCCACTTATATGGATAACCCACCATTTACTTTATTAAAATTAAAGAAAAAGGTAAAAAAAATGTAAAAAACCCACCATTTTTGTTTTTTCTCTTGGGATCAATTGGGCGCAAAGGGTTAAATTTTTATGGAGACTGCATGAAAGGTATGACTAGTCAGTCATACCTACAAAACGCGCAGTTTAAAGTGGCCACTGTCCCCCCTGGGTGAAAATCCCCATGTCCCTTTTTCCCACCCTCTTTTCCCACTTTTTTGTTCATTACATTTGGCGGTGTGTGTAAGTGTATTACATGACTCCACAACAATCACACTTCCAATTTTGTTTCTTGAGATGTTTTTTTTTTTTAAATAAAATATTTTATTTGTAAAAAAAAAAAAAGTGTGTTGTTTTTATTTAAAAAAAAAAAAAAAGTGTATTTAGCAGGTCAGAAATTGACCTGCATCTAGCCATCCTCCTGCACCAGCAGTGAAGGGGTTAACACCCCCAGCTGCTGTATTTTTTATTTCCACTAGGTGTCTCCTCCCTGCTTCTCTGTCCCTTACTTTGATGTAAGGGACGCATTGGCAGAGAGGAGACACTAGAGGCAGTAAGTAGCACTGCCTCATTCATTGTTTTAGAATGCCGGTACATGTGATCGCTGACACAGCGATCACATGACCTGGCACAACCGACGAAGGCTGAGACTGAACGGTCCGGTACTGTACCGCTCAGTCTCAGCCTGGATTGAATGGTAGCAGCGTGCACGGCGGCGCGCTGCTACCATTTAACACTTGACGTACCAGGACCGTCACTGGTCCTTAAAGCAAATTTACCCTTGACGGTCCTGGTACGTCAAGGGTCGTTAAGGGGTTAAGAATAACAACAAAACATAATTATAACTAAGACAGAAGTGTCCAATTTCATGAGGTCAGAACACTTGAAACTGAGGAAGCAGGGTCAAGTCACTTCAAACTGAGGAAGAGGGGAAGTCTCTGCCACAGTAGCCCTGCCTTTTTCTAAGTGTCCTGCCCTCAGGGGGCAAATATAGTCAAGCTGATACCTTTATTGGCTCAGTTCTGATCAAAGAACCTGGGTCTGGCCTGAGCTATCTTATCTGATTTCTATTCTAAACAATGCAATGTGTACTCGTATTTAAGAGAGATTTATCTGTATAACATGCCTGAGGAAGAGACTTAAGAGGTCTGGAAAGCTTGCATCCTAAATCTGCTTAGTTAGCCAATGAACATATCAACTTGACTATATTTTCCTCCTGTATTTCTACTGCTAACACAATACCAACTCTCATCTTTCCTCCAGAGGAAGAGAACTTTTATCCCATTGTTTCTGAGTTCCACATTAGATGTAAAATAAAAGGTGGTTTTCTACCTGGATCAACATGCTTATATACTTTGCATATGCTTATATATTCTGTGTTTTTTGTTCAACTCTTTGAATTAACAGTTCCCCAGACAGTCCTATGTATTGCCTCTAAATATATTGGTATAGATTAATTAAGTACCTATCACGGTGCCCGTGCTTTACCTATATGAACGGCGACATTATTATCACGGCCGTTCCCTGATTGGCTGGTCTTTATTGCTACCACTAGGGCTTGCCTATATATACTCTGGGACGTTCTCCCGTAGGCGCCCTTTCGTGGTGTACGAGTTCCTGAGTCTGCTCTGTACCTTTGCTGTTTCGTGTATGACCTGGCCTGCCTGACTACGCTCCTGTTCCTTTGTTCCGGTTTATACGCTCCGTTGCTGACTGTATCCTGGCTGAGAACCCGCTCCGTTGCTGACCTTATTCTGGCTGAGAACCCGCTCCATTGCTGACTGTATCCTGGTTGAGAACCCGCTCCGTTGCTGATCTTATTCTGGCTGAGAACCCACTCCGTTGCTAACTGTATCCTGGTTGAGAACCCGCTCTGTTGCTGACCGTATTCTGGCTGAGAACTTGATCCATTGCGGACTGTATCCTGGCTGAGAACCTGCACCACTGCTGACAGTATCCTGGCTGAAGAACCGCTCCGTTGCTGACTGTCCTGGCTGTGAACTCACACTGTTGCTGACAGTATTCTGGCTGAGAACCGCTCCGTTGCTGATAGTATCCTGGCTGAGAACCGCTCCCTTGCTGACAGTATTCTTGGCTGAGAACTCTCTACATTGCTGACTGTCCTGGCTGTGAACCCGCTCCGTCTCTGACAGTATCCTGGCTGAGTACCGTTCCGCTGCTGACGGTGGCGTGCTGCCTCCACATTGTGGCCGCTGTCCTCAGTGGATACCCATCCACTTGGTGCCGTTTTAGTCTGAGCATACAGGTGACCCCGTGTGGTTACCGATTTCCTTTACCGTGCAGCGATTGTCGGTGTGCACCGCGGGGCGCTGTTTCTGTCGACCTTAGGTTGAGCTGTGTGCTCAAGCTGCTCTACTGCCATCCGGTGGTATGTACAATCGAAGTACCGGTGCGGGGTTGTCCATACCGACTGAGTTACTCTGATCACTCTCTGTGTCTGTCTCACCAATATCGCTGGGCTCACTCCTTTTGGGAGTTGCAGTTTAGTTGGACGTTTTTCCATTAACCCTGTATGTACCTGGGGATTCCAGGTACAAGAGCTCTACCGTTTCTGACTGCAGAGTCTTGGACTCAGGAGCCAGGGTTGCAATTCCAGCTTACAGGTTGAGAGACACTGGTTGCGTTCCAGTACTTACCTCCTCTGATCCTCCCCTAGCGTTCTAGGGCTTTCCTGTAGCAGCTGCCTAGGTCTCCGTTAACCCTTTGTGGGTTGGGCTGCATGTACACGGTTGCCTCCGGTCAGTCGGCTAGGGCCTTGGTCAGTGTTGCCTCGTTCCTGTTGGATCAGTACCCAGGCGTCTGGGTTGTGTCAGTCCTCTACTGTGGGCTCCCTGCCACTGTAGTCCTGTTGCCATTCCAGGACTGTGCACGCGTTGCCTTACCAGTTCTGCCAGAAGTCTGATTGTCAGAAAGTACCAGTTCTCTCCTGTTACCCGTACGGGTTCCAGTGCCAAGGCGTCTGGGCAGTCTGTCATATTGGTGTACCTTCTGTGTTTGCATCCTACCGTCTGCTTGGGACTGTATGTTACTCCTCCTAGGTTGCCAAATATTGTTGGACGTATTGTCAGTACCCTACTGTATCGTACATATCTTATTACTGTACTCCTGGCAGCCTATTGTTCTGTTTATAGGTCTACAACCTATACTCTTGTATGCACTTTGTTCTAATAAAGCTATTTTAACCTTACTGATCTGTCTGAGTGTTCATCTAAAACCATGACAGTACGCCATCAGACTTTTCTTTAATTCAAACAAACCTAATTTGACTAGTGTTTCTTCATCCCTAAATGTTCTGTTCCTTCTGCCTCATTTGTTGTATTTACTTGTTTCTTCACCCAAATACATAGCATGCATTCATCTGTCATTCATCCAGCCATTCACTTAGCTTATCCAACTCTTAGTAGGTATGCTTGCAAATAAGTATACAAGTGAGCATACAGGCTTTGTGGCCTAGTATTGCCAGGGGTGTATGATATAAAAAATATTATGCATTCCACACCATTGGTTCTATCTTGCATTCACAAGATTAGTCTTTGTGGCACTCCTATTCTCTCTTGCTCTCATACGTTTCTCGATTTCTCTCTCACGCTACTGTTGTCTTGCAGTTACCACTTTAGTTTCTCTGTTGGTGTCTCCCTGCATGCACTTATTGTCTCACAAGCATTCATTCTTTATTATGTTCTTTCCTGTGTAAGTTCTTTTTGGTTTGATCTACCTCTTATATGCTCTCTTAACAGTGTTCTGCATATTCTGTGTTTCTCCTCTTCTGTGCTCTCTCTCTCTTGCATGTGCTCTCTGCACCTCACGTGCTGCCATCTTGTGTGCTCTCTCGTGTGCACTCTTTCTCTCTCTGTCGTGGGTGCCTCCTCTCTTGCACATGGTCTTTCATAGTCTGTTTCTGTGTGTCTCTTTCTCTGTCTGTCTCACTTTTTGGGTCTCTTTATCTGTCTCTAAGTCTCTTGTATCTCTTTCTGTCTGTTTAAGTCTGTGTAATTGGAGCTGCAGGTTTTCCACTTTTCTGAGACATCTGTGATATTTAAACACTGTATCTTTACATTCCATGCATAAACCAAGCTCCATAACATTTATAATAAGGATCCGTAATATTTACAGAAGAAAAAAGGAGATACTATGAAGTCAAGACTACAAATCCCAGAATGTATTTACTCCATCTCTGCCCTACTGCAGCCCCCGGTGTTGAGTTGCTGCCAGCCACACCCAAGGGTAGCAGTAGGGAAGAGATGTAAATCCTCCCAACTTCCACCTACTGGAAGATATGTCTTGGGGTGGCAATTTTGATAGGCAGGGCCAGTGAGGGGGTAACCGCCTTGACCACTCGAAATTACTGCATGGACCTCGCTGCTCACTGTGTGCTATGGGTGGTGATTTGGACAAGGGCTTTGCTCCCTGCCCCCGGTCACTCTAAATGCACAAGTTTGCTCTGCTACATGACCTCCACACATCTCAAACAATTACCATATCTTGTAATATAGTGCCAACTAACTTCATGCTTACTTCTCTGCCATTTTGTCCATCAGCATCCCACAACTAGCTTCTTTAGACAGTACTTTTGTTCTTTACACTTCTCAGCTATGGTAGATGATTTAGGCAAGGGAGTGACGTACTCTCTCAGTTCCAAATCACTGCACAAGCTTGCTCCTCAAAATAACTTTCTCTACATACAGTGCCATGTCTTCCAGCCATTTTCTCCACTACATCTAATCTGATTACAAATCATTAGTACAAACTGCACCCCCCACCACCACAAATTGTGACACCTACATCAGCATGCAATCCACATACATTAGAAAGTAATACGTTTTAGCCCTTTTTTCCCCACTCACCCACATGCCTCTGGACCCTCTGCCCCCCCCCATAAGCAAGCTTCAGCTACACTGACCAAATATTACAAATTCAACAAATGATAATTTAGTTAACTATGAGACAATAGTTTTTTACATGGGCAACCCAGGTTATCACAAACAAAAATGTTTTGCTTTATTGAATCTGCAATGGTGTGTAATATACGGTTAGATTTTTCAGTTCCATATTTGTGATCTCAAATTATGAGCAAATTGGACTTATTCTGAATATCTATACTGGTATTCATGTGTTTTGTGTGTGAGTGGATGTGTGCTAAGATTATTTAAATTACTGTGCTACGATTAAAATAACATTTTTGTCAAAATTTATGTCTACTTTCACGGCACTTGCAGAAACAAAAATGAATCATATACAGATGAAGCACAAGTTACTGAAGTGGTTCTCAAACAGGCAGCTGTGGCACCATGTGTGCAGTGGACACCAGCTAAGGATGTCAGATTTTGTTTGAACTTTTTAACTGTTTAAGTTGTGTTTCCAATGAAAATGTATGGACATTATGCAAAATATGCTCTTTGAAATTATTCTGTCTGTGATAACTAAAATAACTCTAAATTTATGTATTAGAACGTTTATTACTCTACTACCAGTCTCTGAAATTTCATTAAGACCTTCAGAAATGACCAATAAAATGCTAAAGGTGCCTTGAAAATTCCAAAATGCCCATTAGGGGGTGTACAGAACAAAAACAGACTGAGAACTTATTTATGTTAAATCCAATCTTTTGTACAGAGTATATCTCACTACATTTGTATATATGCAGACAACTGCAAATTAAAGGGGAACTACCATCCCAACACAATGTAATCTCTAAGTCTTTGTGTTCCTATCGTTATTAGCAATCCATAGTTAGTCTTCTACAAAAAGTGTTGTAAGAGCACTATCTACATACTAAATCTCTACCTGATAAAGTCTAGCCCCTTGAATCCCTTCTGCGCATGACTGCTATGGAGCCACTTGGCTCCACTGTACCTCCCTCCGTTTTGTCCATCACTCATACGTCACTGTCATCAGCACCACATGATCTGCCGCACTCCTGGCATCAAGCGCGGTCAGGTCATTTCAGTCTAGTGGAAACAGACCGGTGGTTTATATATAGTGGGTGCAAGTGAAGCACTCGCTATTTATAAACCACCGGTCTGTTTCCACTAGGCTGAAATGACCTGACTGTGCTTGATGCCAGGAGTGCGGCAGGTCACGTGTTGCTGAGGACAGTGACGTACGAGTGATGGGCAAGACGGAGGGAGGTAAAATGGAGCTGAATGACTCAATAGAGGTCATGCACAGAACGGATTCAAGGGGCAAGACGTCATCGGGTAGAGATTTAGTATAAAGACAGTGCTCTTGCAAAACTTTTTTTTGAGAAAACTATGGATTGCTAATAACAATAAGAAGACAAAGACTTAGAGATTACATTGTGTTAGGGTGGTAGTTCCCCTTTAACAAAAAAAACAAAAACAAAAAAAAAAACAGTTGTCATAAAACATTCTGAGTGGAAATGTCACATTGTAAGAAACTGGTGATTTTGAAACAGTTTTCAAAATCATATATATACTGAATGTTAGCCATTTATTTAATTACAATGTATAAGATATTAGCTTTATTTATGTTTATGCAAATTAGTACTGGCTAGAATTTGCTCATTTGCATAAGCTTAGCGATAAATAAAGTTAAATATCTCATAAATTATTATGTGACATAAAATAAATTGCCTACATAAACATAGGTGATTTTGAAAGGTCTTTTAAAATCACCTATTTCTTAAAAAGTGACAGTTCCACACATGAACAACTTTACTGCTGTGAACTTACAATGACAGATTGCACTAAATAGGGATTGTTTGAGTTAAGCCACACAGCAGATAGTAAAAACTCAAATTAAAAAACAAAAAGCTTTATTTCTAGAAATTTTAACATCTAATTACAACATCTTGTTACAACTCATATTTATAATTGAAGCATCTTAATTAAAGGGATAGTAATACTTCGTTTTAACTTTATTTTATTTTGTAGGCATTAAAAAAACATGAAGAATGATATAAGTCTTATCTCTCAAACCTTTATGGTTTATGAGATATTCACAAGCAAAGTTCCCCTCCCCGCCCCTTTTACCTAGTGTAAACAATCTCTTCTCAGATGTGAGTCTGGTTGTATGACAGTACAGATAACAGAAGGGGACAATTTTCTTTGTATGAAAACAATGAAAGCCCTTCCCCCCTTGACAAGTTTTTCAGCTTTTTCCATTATCTTAATTGAAGATTGTCCCTCTCTGCAGTCTACCTGGGCATCTCCCTTCTGTTCTGGTTGAACAGGGGGGGGATAATTTGTTTGTGAATATCTCTTAAACCATAAAGGTTTCAGAGATAAGACTTATATCATTCTTCATGTTTTTTTAATGCCTACAAAATAAAATAAAGTTAAAATGAAGTATTACTATCCCTTTAAGTTAATGTATTGTATAATATTTACTGCAATTGTCTGCTGCAATATATTGCAGCACTGCTACAACTACTATGCAGAGTTCCACCTAGCTCTAACTTTAGAACAAATACTAACCGATCTAGCAATATGGAGTCTCTATGTCATGAGTTCAGGGACTAATAATTATATATAAACAGAGAAATATTGTAAATTGAGAAGGGGAATCTCACTTTGATACAGCACCCAATGTCTACATTCCATTTTATAGTCACACAATTACTGTATGTAGAATGTAGATTTTTGGATGTATGAGAATGTAGATTTTTAGGATGGTTACATTTTGAAAAAAGCAAGGTGGCTATAGTACATAATTAAATTAGGTTGAAAAAAAAGACATAAGTCAATCAAGATTAACCTTTTCTACTTTATATCCCAGAAAATGAGAACGTCATAATCCTCCCCTACGCCAAGGTGGGTGTTACAAGATTTAATTAAGTTCTGGTAACTCTTTACATCTCCTTCTGCTAGAAACGTATCTAATCTTTAGGGCTGCAAAGATTATTTAAATTATTTGAATGTACAATATCAAATACTACATCAATAAATAAATAATTTATTATACTGAACAATCACCTTCAACTCGGTACATTCTCTGTTATGTGCATACACATTCACAGTTGTGTGCGTTCTCAGCTATGTGTATGAGGACGTTTTTAACTCTCACGAGGCTTATAATTCTGTCAATTATATTGCATAAACCAAGAAATAATCTATAGAACATAAAAAATTAAATTAATGAAATATTCAAAACTTGCACCACTACTAGGCCTTGATTCAATATGCAAAGATGGATACTGACCGGTATACACACTGTGTCACCGTAGGTATTCAATTGCCCTACGAACAGAAATGAGAAATGGGAAGATTAAAGAAAATGGCTAAAGATCCATGGTTGACACACTGTCAAGCACAGAGCGTGAGCTCAAACAAAACCACCCTCCTGAGCCATTCTGAGGAAAAGTTGACCAGAGACTGGCTTTTATATGGCCAGTCTCTGTTCAAACTGTTCCCAAGCTACCACTGTCCGGGATGCAGGGTTACACACCTCCCAGCCAATCAGCTTCTAGTGGGTTTCATCAATGGTAGCCTGGGAACCAGTTCGAACAGAGACTGGCCATATAAAGGCCAGTCTCCGTTCAAATCTTCCTCAGAATGGCTCGGGCAACAGCCCAAGAGGTAACTGGGGAGGGAGAATCAGCAGTAGTGGCGGTGGCAGCATACAATTCAGCAAGATTTTTATGGGCATTTATTCTACTGACATGTTTTATATTTTTGAGGACATCGTTTCTATGGACATTTTTTTTATTTGTATTGAATGTGGCATACTTTTTTACAGATTGGAAGATGGAAGATGTGAATATAAGAAGACAGGAAAGGAACACGCAAGATAGAAGACTGAAGAAGACTACTTACACTGGATGACCAGGGTTCTGAAGACCCCACTGGACACCAGACTTCCAGGTAAGTGTTTATTTGCAGGGAATTGTGTTAATTTTAGTGGGATTAACCCTGTGAATGCCAATGGGGTATGCAATGCTCTGTAATGCATTGCATACCCCACTGGCACTCATAGGGTTAATTTCTCTACCATTTCACACATTTTCTTAGTACTTTGGATGTATTTATATGGGGTTTAGGGCCCCATATCAATACATCCACTGGTCATGTAGCTTTTTTTTTAGGTTTTATTCCCCTTCAATTCCTGTGCCAGCAGGTTAAAACATGCCTTAGTTTTTCACAGCACAGGTAATTGAATGGTATACTGTGCTTGAAAAACTACAGTCAACTGTGTTTTTTGGTACTGGGGACAATTGAAACCAGACCCTAAACTTCTCTTAAATGTATCCACTGTATCTGCCACATCCGTAGTCAAAAAAATACACAATTTAACAGATCTTACTATAAAGAACCCCTTCCTCTGATGAAGCTGAAACATCCTTTGCTCTAATCGTACGGATCGTCCCTTAGAATGAAAGGTTAACTTGAGAGATCCCTCAAGCGTCTTCTCTCTACATTAAATAATCTAAATTTGGCTATCTGTTCTTCATATTTTAATTCCTTCATTTACTTAATTAACGGAGTTGCTCTTCTCTTCTCTGTATCCAGTTCTAGACTTTACGTCTTTAAGAACAGGTGCCAAGAACAGCACTGCATATTCCAGATGACTTGTACAGTATTAAAATGATGCTGTCAATTCTTGCCGTAAAGGGATAATACTACTTACTATGTAAAAATATATTTTGTAGGGTTTACCCCCCCCCCCCGTATAGATGCTCCCACTGCTGAAAGGTATTTCATTCAACAGTTATTCCAGCTCAAACCTGAATTTTTTTAGGTGCAGTATCTTAGTGGCCTGAAATTGTACAGTGGGACTGTTGCTACACCATCCTATGGAGAGTTATGGTCAACTGACCAGAGCTGTCCAGCAGTTGCCAGACGATGTACATTACAAGATGATATGTGGAAGGAACCTTCAGAGAGTGGCATTATTATTGGAGATTCCTGGTGCAAACACTTTTTTGCAGAGGCATATTAGACCTTACTGGACCCTGGGGCAGGTGGGGCCCCACTGGACACTAGGCTCTGACACAAATGTACCCTCTGGGAGAAACTTTCACCTCAAAAGTGAAACAGGCGAAAAATTGCACTTCGTGCCAAATGGGAAAATTTTTGTGAAAAGGGCTGATTTTATGTTTTTTTCCCAACTTAACTCACTGCATTGAAATCAATGGTAAGAATTAATTTCCCCCATCATGTGGCACGTTTCCCATTCTTTTCCCACAGGCAAAGTACACAGGAGGTGTCGTGTTCCTGCACTATGCTGTTTCTGTATTTGAGAGAGAAATAGAAAGCAGCAAATTAGGTAAATATAAAACTGGAGTGTAGTTTAGGGAGTCTTGTAGGCAAGAATTTTGGTCTCTGTGTTTGGGAAGTCTGGGGGCACTCTGGGGAGAGACAGGAGAAAATATATTGATCCAAAATACCACAAAATCTTGGTTGACTGAGTCAGGCTGCAGTGATCCAAGTTTCTTCATGATCTGGCTGTTATTTCTGTGTTAGGGTAGTCTGGGGGGGTGTGAAGGGTGAAAAGAAGATTTATCCCAAATACGACAACATTTTATGTGACTGAGAAGATACATGCAGCTATGATCCAAGTCCCTTGCTGACCTGATTATTATCTTTTTATTAGGGAAGTCTAGGGGTGTGATGGGAGCAAAGAAAGTTTACCCCAAATACCCTAAAATTTTGGGTGACTGGGAAGACACAGGTATCTGTGATCCAGGTTTCTTAATTATCTGGCAGCAGTGTTTGTGCTAAGGGGGTCTAGGGTGTGAGAAGAGAGCAAAGGAATTTAACCCAAAACCCCCAAAATTTTGGGTGACTGGGAAGACACAGTCAGCTTTTATCCAAGTTCCTTCCTGACCTGACTGTTATCTCTGTGTTACCAGAGTATGCAGGAAGAAGCAGTTAAACAGGGACTGTGACTGTATTGAGCCGTGATTGAGGCAGGCTGATACTAGAAGAGTTATAGTATATTGTAAAGAGCAAGACATCACACACACAATCAGCTCTGTTGTGAACGTCACTGTTAAATATTGTCCAGCAAAAATACTAGTGTCAGGAATAGGGAAAAAGGATTAGTAGCAGCAGCACAGGACATGTTAGTAAAGTGGTAGTCCAACAACTGACTGCAGACATGGTTGTTTCATTTTGTGCAAGAAATTATGATGATCCTTCTCCTTCTGATAAGGAGGCAGTTGTCAAAGTCTTATAAAAAGTTCCACCACCACCAGGAATATAAAAAAAAACAAAAAAACATATAAGAACACTGAAGATGACAACGTGTCAAATTATAGTGTTGATAGCATGATGGAGAAAGGTGTAGCAGTTCAAACAAATAATGCATCTGACGGTGAATGTAAAAACACCAGTCCTCAAAGTAACAGCACTGAGGAGCAGGAGATATATTACCATATACCACTGTTGGACCACTGATTAATGTATAATATATTAATAATGGAAGTTTAACTAGTATATTGATCCACAGGGAAATATCCAACTGCCATCTGGAGTCAGAGAAGACATTTTTGGGCCTACTTGGGGCTTAATTGGAAGTGGCTATATTGTTTTTTTTTTTCCTTCATCTGGCCCAACAGCGGTGATATTGCATATGGAGATATGTGCAATCTGTAAACATTGGTTTTTCCTCTTCATTTTTTTTCTTCATTTTCATAAATGGTGTCTTTTAAATTCAGCAAATTAAATGCTTATAATATGTTGTGCCATGCATAATTTGTGGTCCCTTCATACACATTGATATGAACCTGATTTATTATATTACTTTTGTGGATAGGAGTAGGAGGATGCAAGAAAGAGGAGTGTTTTGTTGTTTATGCATATGATAGTGGTGACTGTGACTTATAAACTTCATTGTTTTCTTGCTTACTCACAATAGCCAAAAAAAATTGCCCTACTAAAATTAGGGCTAGAATTATATGTTGTTTATTTAACAGCCTACACGATGGTAAGCCAAGACACATTATATGGAGGTGGGAAACTTAAAACATAAAAAATGACTCAGCTTGGTAGCAATGGCATTCACACAAATTATTTAAAAAATAAATAAAACAATAAACAAATAAAAAAAAGAATTCACCCTCTCTGCTAATAGGTAATTATATTCTGCAGGATGCATGGTTCT
Organism: Rhinophrynus dorsalis; assembly: GCA_037306005.1. Lineage (NCBI taxonomy): Eukaryota > Metazoa > Chordata > Amphibia > Anura > Rhinophrynidae > Rhinophrynus > Rhinophrynus dorsalis. The sequence continues at coordinate 166,101,577 of CM074724.1, forward strand.
TAGGTGCACTATTATGCCCTGCATCCTGTTTGCCTTCGCAACATTACCATGTATAGTCAATTTCTCCACATGGTGTGCAATGTATGGACACGCCATATTCATGCCTGCACAGAATTGATGTCTGGAGGGGGTAATGGCACTGGTGGAGGTATTTGGAACTGAGTAGGAACACTTTGGATGTGTGTGGCATTTGGGAGCGCAGGAGCCACTGGTGGTGGTGGCTGAAAAGGCTGATTGGGGGGGTGTCTCTTCAGCCAGTTTGGTCTTCTTAGGTAGGTTTACTTGTGTCCACGTTTTTGAAGAGGGGTAGTAGAAGTACTAGCAGGGTTGGCAGCAGCAGCATTTGCACAGAAGTGGGACTTTTTTTGGCATACATATCAGCATGCCTATGCTGTATTTGCTTAAAGGGATAGTATTGTTAACTTAAAAAAAAAAAACGAATATTGTAGCTATTTAAAAATTAAGCTAAATGCCCCCAGTCCCATCTCTCAAACCTTTATGGTTTATGGTTATGATAAAGATTCCCCCTCCCTCCCCCTTTCCCTGACATCAGCGCTCTAGCTGACTGCAGGGGAATCCGGTCTGGGGACCGTCAGAGGCTCTTCAGCAGAGCCGAGATCGCGCGAGAGAAAAATAACTACTTTACTGGAACGGTCTACAAAGTGTGCTTGGTCTGCAAGCACACTTTGTAAACTGTTCCAATGAAGAAGTTATTTTTCTCTCTCGCGATCTCGGCTCTGCTGAAGAGCTTACAACAATCCCGGGACCGGATTCCCCTGCAGTCAGCTACAGTGCCGACGTCAGGGAAAGGGGGAGGGGGGATCTTTACTGTTGAATATCTCTCAAACCATAACGGTTTGAGAGATGGGACTGGGGGCATTTAGCTTAATTTTTAAATAGCTACAATATTCTTTTTTTTTTTTTTTTTTTTTTTTAAGTTGACAATACTATCCTTTTAAAGCTGAACTGCCACCCCTTACAAACATGACCCCAAATAATTACCCATCAGGCAACTAGCTGCTCAGTAGCGCTAGTCTCCAGAAATATTACCACATTAATGAGAATTATACACTGCTCCCGGACTGACAGACAGGAAACAGTGCAGACATCTTTCCATAGTGACGTCTGCGCACCTTCACTGTCAATCCCAGCCTGCTCTAGAAGGCGTTGCTAGGAGCTGTTTGGCTCCAAAAGGGACTGACAGCACAGGCGCGCAGATGTCACTATGGAAAGATGTCTGCACTGTTTCCTGTCTGTCAGTCCAGGAGCAGTGTACAATTCTCATTAATGCAGTAATAATTCTGGTGACTAGCACTACTGAGCAGCTAGTCGCCAGATGGGTAATTATTTGGGGCCATGTTTCTAAGGGGTGGTAGTTCCACTTTAACCAATGCAATTGTGCCAAGGTGGGATCCCAGCTTTTCATTGTTTACTGTTTGATCACATAGGGTACATAAAGCATGTGTAGTTTCCTGTACTGTTCCAGACCCCAGGGAGAAATATTCCCACATCCAGGATTTCAGTGCAGGAGGAGGAGATGTTTTTGCTGTGCCTGAAACACATGCTGCAGAGTTTTACCCAGAACATGATGAACATTGGGCTCCGCCTCTCTGATTCTCCTCCTCAACTGCTGCCACTAGTCCTGCCACCACATCTTCAAGCCCACTCACTTGCCCCTCTTCCTGCTCACTCACAGGAACCTGCCTCCCTTTCTTCCCATTCATGGCCAAAACCTGACCCTCTTCCCCCTGACCACTCACAGCATTCATTCCATCTTCTTGCCCATTCACAGCCAGAATCTGGCCCCTCACAGGAACCTGGACTATGTTCTCCTGCTGCCCACTCACAAGAGGATCCCTCGCCTGCTAAACACACCTCCAATTGTAGTCTGTCTTCTGAATTTTCACTCCCTCATTTTATTCCCTCTGTGTGCCACTATATGCTCTTCTGATGCAAAAAGCTTTGGAGTACACTGAAAGACTATGAGTAATCATCACTGCTACTGTCTAGGTTACTTAGTGACAAGGGTGTTGCATCTGTTGTCAACGCCATTATTGGCGCAAGTGGCAGATGCTGGGGTTGCAATGCTGTGCTTCTGCTTGCAGTAGGAAAGGCACTGCTGCTAACAATTGATGCCTCTCCTTTCATTTTAGCAATAGAGAGAGCACACCAATTTAGGTGTGGCCTATGCCCCACTGATGAAGATGATTCTCCTGTCCCTTCCATTCCCCTCAAAGTGTTTCTGGTAGACACTGAGTACGTCTCTTTTTATAAACCCCCAAATATATTATAAAGAAAAATAAGTATTAAAAAAAAAATCATAAAATCATTAAAGATGACAATAAATGTTAAAAAAGAAGAATACATCAAACTACACAGTTCGCTGACCCTAACTACCCTAACGCTAACTCACCACATTTTAATGACTCTCACTACCCCAATACTAACTTAATTTGAATGACCCTCACTGCCCTAACACTAACTCACCCTTTGAATGACTCTTCCTTGAAGCCCTAACACTAACTTACACAATCTGAATGTCCTTTACTGACCTAATGCTTAATCTCACTTTGCTGACTCTCACTAACCTAACCCTAAGTCACACACACTTCAGAAATCATACATTTTATTTTTATCAGTTCTTTCCTCTCCTAATCACCTCTACTCCTACCCCACTAATAACAAAACCAACAATGAAGTGTGAGAAATTCTTGGCTTTTATAGAAGAAGCTGTTGAGAAATTACGGGGTGTTATTCTATGAGGTGGAAAATTCCTTCCTCCAAAAATCCATAGTATAGGTCGGCAGAAAATTCTAAGTTGAAGGAAATTTCCTCCTGAAGCAAGCAATAAGGCAGAAAATGTTACTATACACCACTGGTGAAAACCTAACCATGATCTATACACATATGTGTATTCTTGCTCCCATTGACTTGCTAAGATATGGCAGGTGTTAAAGGAGGACTGACAAATAAGCAAACAATATACCAGAAATTTTATGTATTTTAAACCGAATTTGCAATCTGTAATGAACATAATAATTTGCCTTGGAGAATAAAAAATTCTCACATGTATAACTTATTGCAACCAAATGTTAAATACTTAAAAACTATCTTTTATGGAGAAAACTACCAGCAATTAAAAAAATGGCAAATGCAAAATCACCACACTTGTTATTTGAGTTGTACCTGAGCCTTGAAATATTTCTCTTAAAGGAATCTTTAAAAGGAACCTATAATGCCTTCAACCAAGTGACCTTGCAGCAAATGGCAATATGATAAATCTGCCTTCTTGTATTCAGATAAATACATACTATACTACCTACACTTCTGTCTGTAATTCTTTAGAGATGGTTTTAACTTTTTAAAGCACAATAACATTTACAGCTTTAGATATAATTTTTCATTTGTGTTTATTTTAAAATTATGTCAACTAGTATATTACAATGTTACATTACTAGAATGAAATGCCCTTGGTTTCCCTTACAATATTATTATTATTCTTTATTTATATAGCGCCAACTAATTCCGCAGCACTGTACAATTGGGAATAGACATACAGAGGAATTAAATAGTACAATGTGGAGAACAGGAGGATCAGAGGGCCCTGCTCATGAGAGCTTACAGTTACAATATTCAAGGTATGGAGGAACAGTTTTGAAATCATTAAATATCTTGGTTATCAGTGTCCTAGAATGATTGACATGCATTAATCCCTTAATAAGTACAGCAATCAGTAATGAACTTATGTTTGTATAAGAACTTTAGAAAATTGCCCTTTTTTTTCCAAGTGACCAACATATTTCCCTGACGTGCTTATGTATCTGCACAAAGTCCATTCAGCTCAATAAAGTTTAGCCTCCTGAGTGTCTGGCCTCAAGGGGTTAAACACCGCAGCTTCCTGTTAACAAGATCATTACTCATCTACCGCCAAAAATTAGACAATTAGAGGCATATCTATGAAGGCAAAATATGTAGATTTAAAAAGTTGCGGTTGCCTATAAAAACAAAATAGGAGTAATTCTGGAGCAAGCAAATTGTAACAAAGGGAACAAATAAAACAGGTCACTGCCCTCTTGATGGATTAAAATCTAAATTTAAAGCAATGGGAATTTTTATTTGTTCTTTATACTTATGCTGCTGTGGGGGGATTTTATGAATCCACCTGAAAGGCTTCTTGTCTGCTACGTATCGCTGCATTTCAGGATGTGCTCTAGACTAGAGCATATGAGCATACCAGCTCATGCACTCCACCATTCTTAAGCTTTTAACGTGAACAAGTTCCAACACCTCACCTGTGGGATGTGCAGGGAAACGGAGTAAGGCTGCACCAATTTCCTCTACCCTTAGTTTAGTAAATGGGCTCGAATCAGGTACAGAGGAGTAGAACAACCCATAGAATCCAACAAAAACTACACTTTCTTACCTTTGTAAAGGGTTAATAAATAGGTAACAGACAGGCAAAGCACAAGTGATTCTATTCCAGTGCCTGGTTTGACTAAAATTGTGTTAGAATATATTCCTAATGTCTCTGATTGTTTGACTTTTGGTGTGTCACCATACATATACCTCATCATATTCCTGCACTTTCTTTTGGCTTACTTGTTAGTATTCCAAGCAGATTGCCTTAGGGTATATGAACTGGGGCAGATTATGTAAAACAAGAATTTTGTGAGAAAGCCCTTGATCATCTAGGGATAACATTACAATGGGAATATATTAGATTTGTTTTCTGTCATCTGTAAGAAAGAAAGTATAAATGAAGCAGGACTCAGCAATATACTTGCATTTTTTCCATTCTGCAAACCAGTTTACCAATTGCACATACTTTGTGTGCCAAAGAACCAGAACAATATGGCATCTGCAACACAGTAGGCTAACATCATTTTCCTTCTGTCCTCATGCAAAATGTGTTTTAATTTGTAAATGAAACAATATATACTTTAATGATCTGTTATTAAATTGCTTATGGGTGTGGGTTAACCATGAAGTGAAGAAAAAAGAAAAGTTTATTTTCTTTCATTAAAACTGTGGATTAATTGACAGACTGAGGATCTAATTAGCCAGGGTTCCAACAGTTTTGGACACAAAATCTAGTGCTGAATACTGATGTTAATAACAAAGGGATGTAGTGTTTGGAGAAAAACAGTTATGGATAAAGGATTCAGTGATGGCAGAAGACAATTTATGTAAAAGGGGATTAGTACATGGAAAAAAGATGATAAGGACAAAGTGATCTAGAACATTGTGTTTCACAGATATATATACTATGGACAAACGCATTTACTGTCAATACTAGAGCAGTTATGAATACAGTGATTTAGTACTTGGAAAAGAGCAGCATTAGCAAAAATGGATCTAATAAAACAGTAGAGGCTTTTTGGACAAAGGTATATGCTACATACAAGAAAAAAAAGCACATATTGATGAAAGAGATCTATAGTACTTTGAGTAGAATAGCTATGGGCAAAGTTACTAGCACCTAGACTGAAGCAGTTGCCCATAAAGTGATCTAGTATTTGGAGAAGAGCAGCTACTGACAAATGAATCTTCTACTGAAACCAGGGCACTAATAGATAAAGTGAGAAATGGTACAGAAAATAGAGGAATACAGACAAAGAGATGCTATACTCTATGTGCACAACTGAATATTCGAACAGCAGACCCCCAATAAATTGACTGGTTGTGGAAATGTGTGATACATTATAGTAAGAACGAATATGTACTAAGGAGGTTAATTATGAAAACTGATAATGAAATATAAATTACAGCAGGGATTCAGATGTCTTTCACTGCCATATACAATAAACAATATCTATATGTGTGCTACATTGAAATAAAACAAAAATGTAAACCATGGTAGAATAGATCAATTTCTTGGACATTTAAGATAAATTAGGATTTTACATTATCCATTATTTTCCAGTAAAACCTGATACAAATAAGACAACAATTAAGAAGCACCTGTTTTGTAAAAACTAACGAATTTTCCTACATGAATTTGGGTGTCGATAAATCTAGGAAACAATTTAGGCTTACACACATGCTCTTTGATTACCTGAGGAGCCTCCAACGCTTACTTCACAATGCTTTGGATTCCCCCTGGCACTCAAAAGGTTAAACTTTTAATGACCGGCAGAGGGTGGGGGTGAAGCGCATTACTTCACAAAGAACTGCACACCGTCCCCTCCGGACTTTAAAGGGTTAAAAGCATGTTTAGTCTTTGCTAAAGTAGGTTTTTACCATACTAACAGTCCATAATTCAACAACGAGGGTACCCAAACATATTGCAGTGACATGCAATGGATATGGGTCTGATACAAAAGGGGTTAAAAAATGAAAAATAAATAAAAGGTAATCAACGTTGTTGGTTGAGAAAATGAAGCAAAAAATCCCAATAACAAACAACCAAAGATGATAAAATAAAATCATTTCTGATACGTTACTTGGACCACCATTCAGGAGCAAAAGAGCAAACAGATATGCAACATTTGACATTTTTATTTGGACTTTATATATCTGTTCTTGAATAAGCAATCCAATATGCAATCCGTGGATGGTCTGTTTAACATATAGAATACCACTGTTATTAATACCCCCAAAGACATGCTTCTTACATCATGGGGTAGGGAATTATTAATAGAGCAGCAGTTTATTTGAACTTCTCGGTTAAACTGCATCCATCCTCTCTCCTTCTTTAGTATGCAAACATGGTATCATAAACATACTGGTGAAGAATTAATTAAACGCCTCGTGGGATGAACTACTTAAAATTCCTAAACCTAGCAGTTCCACTGTGGATCTCTCAGAAACTTTATAGAGTTTTAAAGAAGCAATGGTCTACCTGAAATTGTCCCCTCAAAATATCAACACCTCCCCAATTATTTGCATCTTCGTAACATGACGCCTGTCAATGTGCATATTTACTCAGTTGCTCTGGTATTTCTTTTCCAGCTCTCCGCCAACTAAGCAAAACAGAAGTCACCATGAAGCGCTGTCCTCCCCTCATCTTACCTTAAACTGAATATGTGGTGTGGTTCGTTTTGTCAGGTGCCTGCAAGAGACAATGTCCCACTGTGCTTTGAAGTGTGAGGATTTGTGTGTTTTCCTTTTTTTCTTCTACATGCGGATCAAGGCCACTGACAGTCCAGTGCTCAATTCTTCTGTTTGCTAAATCCAGAACAGATCCTTTTATGTGGCGCTCTCCTTTGTTTTGATATCGGCTCCTACCACTTTGGTAGATGACAGAGGGGACTACGTAATGACTGCCGTTTTCATGTAAATTATGTCCTGGAGAAAGAAGAATGCCAAATACGTCTTGCTCTGCCGCACAGAGACTATGCATAAGGGATGTTGCATACACAAACCCTTTCTGTGCAATCCTCACATGGTTACCATCTCCCTGCGCTCCTAGCGGTTGGTACAGACCCTTCTATATATTCTGCTAGTGAATGCCTTTGGTTCAGTAAGTCCTGAGCTGACTTGGGAATAGTAGGGCAGGCTGAAGGTTTCAGTTCATGTTCAGACAATTCAATACATATTCATCTTGGTTTCTTTGCAAAGAATTTAGGTTATAAAAAGTGACAGGCATGTTCCTTATCATATAATTTATTAAATATATACGTTTATCAATGACAAGTGTTGACAGCTAAGGATATTAATGTATTCATTATAACAAAGGAGTAACAATCCAGGCTCAAGCCAACTGAGTACACGGCCACCAGATTTCCCATTAGGCAGAGTAGGCAACTGCCTATTTGAGGGGCACCTGTGTTGTCCATGCCCACTTTCTGAATTGTGGGTTTGGCCAGAGCAATTTCAAAATCACTGTTACTGCACCAGTTTTATACCACAGAATATTTAAACCACTGGATGCTAAAAAGATGTCCAAAGAATTGCAGAGCAATGCACTGAGCATCTCTTTAGCAATCGGAGGATTAAAGATTTTTCATGTGTCATGTGAGGAGTGGGGGTGTGGCCATGGACAGAGCTAAGGATGACTAGAGGCCTGCTTAGGAGCTCCTGGGGTGTAAATCCATTCCTGACTTCTTCATTAAGAAATTAAATTCAAAATTATTTCAGTGTGGATTTAACCACTTGAATGCTAGACGTCACAGACTCAAAGTATTGGACACTTCTCCAAGACTGAAGGTGTTAAAACCCCATTTACATGAAAAAATAATATTTTTTCCCAATAGTTCAGTTGATTTGCTCCAGAATTGCTCCACTTTTTATGCATATGTCCCATTTTCTCTAAATCTGCATCTGGGGAATAAAGATTGACCTTGATTTCATAATGTCTTCAGAATTATAATTGAGGCAAACCTTGAAAAACATACAGCAAAAGCCTTAAGTTCTATAAAATTTGTTTTCTTTCTTAGCCCTTTTGTTCTTAGTCCCTGTTTTGCACATAGATGACTACTTTATTTGTATTCATGAGTTTCTGTAAATGGATTCCCCCTTTGAGTACCAGAAGTATCCAGTGCATTCAGTAGGATACTGCATTTGCATTCATGGGTTAAATGAGCTAAACTTTTCCTGCTGAGTGACACAAGGATACTCCCACTGTTGGCAGTTGTTTTATTCAAAAGCTACAGAAGTTCAAATTCTCAAGACCTGATGGAACTGTTATTATCACATTCCATGGAGAACTGCAGTCAGTCACTAACTTCTCCCATAGAATGCATCGGAACAACTGTATGAACTCTAGGGCAACTGTCTGCACTCTAGGGCAACTGTCTGCACATCAATATCATTATTGTAAAAAGAAAATTACTTAAACGGTAATAAGTTTGGAATGACACATCTACTAGCAGCGTAAGTATTCTGGTCTTACATAGCAGTAAATGTTATACAATATATGTTGTTTTATTCACCAAAAACATATACTAGAAGCTGAGGGGATAGTAACACTAAATATGTTGAAATATATATATCATAGGGTTTACCCTGAGATAAAACAAGCACTCTGAGAGGTGTTTTATTGAAAGTTTCTTGCAACTCAAACATTAATTTTTAGGTGCAGTATCTCAATGGCCTGAAATTCCCCAGTGGTGCTCTTGATACACCATTCTGTGGAGGTTTATGATCAACTGATCAGAGCTGTCCATAGGATGGTGTAGCAACAGTGTCACTGTAGTATTCCAGGCCACTGAGATACTGCACAAAAAAAGAATCAAGTTTGAGCTACAATAACTTTTGAATATAAAACACTTTTCAGCAGTGGAGTACCCTTGTTTTTCTCAGGAGCATAAACCATGCAATATCTATTTTTCAACATATTAAGCATTACTATTCCTTTAATCAAACCAATATAATCTTAAAACTAATAAGGCTGGGTCTAGACGAGTGGGGTAACTGGTAAAATGCACTTTAAAAGGTTAAAATAAGGGGTCAAGCGTTAAGTAGCTTGGTTGTGCACTATGGAATATTATTATATGTTATTTATTAGGATTAATAAATGACCTTTTTTCCAAAGAATATGTATAATGTGTATTTCTTCATACCCTTGTACTTTTGGAAGAAACGTCCGGAGCAAATAGGGGAGAGGGGGACATGCAAAAGGGGAGGGATGAAGAAAGTGGTTAAGGGATAGAGTTAGAGTAGTTATTTTAAGAGGGAGCGTAAGTGGGGTTAGATAGGTTAAGAAAATTGATTATACCTGCCCTTCCACCCAGGGGTAGGTTCTGGGGTTGTTGGTTTGAAGGTGATCATACATTGGATAGGATAAAGTTAATAGAAAGAAATCATTTAGGGTGGATACTTATGGGGTAGCCCTAAGGAGGTTGGCACCGGGCTCATGCTGCAGTTGGGTATGTTACCCATTTGAGCTGACTGGGTCTAGACAAGTGGGGTAACTGTTAAAATGCACTTTAAAAGGTTGAAATAAGGGATCAAGCTTTAAGTAGCTTGGTTGTGCACTATGGATTATTATAATACATGTTATTTATTAGGATTAATAAATGACCTATTTTCCAAAGAATATGTGTAATGTGTATTTCTTCATACCCTTGTACTTTTGCATGTTTTCTGTCAAATTAATTCAACAACAGAAAAATCTGCACACCACTAGTAACCTTGTACCTTTCTTTTTACAAAATCTCACTTGAAACCAGTTAATAATATGGATAGTAAAAGAGTCTTTCCGTTTCGCTGGGACCCTCGGAAACTCAAGTATCTAGGTATTTTTCTAACAGCTGCACTGCCTGACGTACTTCAACTTAATTATGATCATCTTCTTTCCTCTCTTAAGTCTGATTTTTTGCACTGGTCCTCGCTCTATGTCTCCTGGCTTGGCCGTGTTCAATTAGTGAAGATGATAGCTTTACCTAAAATTCTGTTCCTTTTTCAGAGTATTCCTCTAGCTCTTCCTTTGTCTCTTGTTCAGGGTCTTCAAAAATTATTGCTAGACTTTATTTGGCACAACAAACGCCCGCGTTTACCTAGGAAGCTGCTCTATCTTCCGTCATCTCAGGGTGGCATGGGTGTCCCTTGCGTCCGTACATACTACCATGCATGTCATTTGTCTATTCTGCTCGCAATGTCTGGTCTGGTCCCACATGATAGGGGCTGGATTTCGATATTGCAGTTGTTGTTCCCACAATGGGATGTTCGGCAACTTTTGCTGTGTTCTAAAACTGATGCTCCTCCCCCTTGTCTTGCTCACCCGATCTTGGGTCATTTGCTTTCACTGTGGTGGTCTTTGAATCTGAAATATTCGTGGGCGCCCTTTCCATCCCCCTGTCTTCCTTTTGTTGGGAATCCTAGTTTTCCCCCTGGTCTAGTGATGGGTGCGTTCTCTCGATGGACTTCGGTGGGTCTACGCACATTCTCATCACTTCTGACGGATACAGGCTTAATATCTTTTCAACAACTTCAACAGGATTACTCCTTACCAGCCTCTGAATGGTGGAGATACAGACAGCTGCACCATTTCTTAACGTCCCGCTATTCTAGACTTCCATCTCAAGACCCTCGTACTACTTTTGAACGTTTACTGGATAAAGGGAGCTTTTCCTCTAAATCTATCTCTCGTTTCTATCGTCTATTGACTTATGACCCTCCAGATCATAAATGGGCCTTTCAGTTGGCTTGGGAGAGGGACCTGGGACAGGGTCTCGCGGAGGACTTCTGGAAATCTTCTTTCAGGCGGGCCATGACAGTACTCACCAATGTATCCCTTAGAGAGACGAATTACAAGGTGTTAACCAGATGGTATCTTACACCAGTTAGATTAGCCAAAATCTTTCCTGGCACGTCTGACCTCTGTTGGAGGTGTCTAAAGCAGACCGGGGATATGCTCCATATCTGGTGGGCTTGTCCTATTGTTGCTCCCTGTTGGAGGGCTGTCTTTGCAGAACTCCAACAGATTTGTCGGACTCCCCTGCCATTCACTCTGCATTTGGCACTTTTAAATGACTTTCCTCCTTTCCACAGTCCCCTTAAGACCTTTGGTTATCAATTGCTGCTTGCGCTGACAGTGGCGCGAGCTTGTATACCACTTCATTGGAAATCTGTGGACCCACCATCTGTGGAGGAGTGGAGAGGCAGGCTTAGGGACTATTTTCTCTTGGAAAAATATCATGCTACTACTCTTGGCACTCGTGGGACCTTTGATGTTGACTGGTGACTCTGGAACATTTATTTTCATATGCCTTTATAATAGCCTGTATTGTTGTGATGGCCTGTATCTTTATGACGCGGGTTCTTCCTATATTCTTATTGGGCTGGATTTGTATGTTTTGCAGGGACCCATACCCATACTCATACCCATACCCATGTCCTTTTCCTGTCCTTACCCCCCCTTTTTTCACTTGTCTTTGCTTCCCCTATCTTTATCTTTCTCTGCCTGTGCTCCGATTCTTCTTCTACTTCACTTCTTGTTCTCCTTTTTTTTCTTTTCTTTTTTTTTTTTCTTTACTTTTAGAGTCTTTCCTCTTCCTTTTTCCTTTTGTTTTTTTGATGCTTTGAATATGCATGTCACTTTACTGCATTCTTCAATGCTTACAGATTTCTTATTGTGTATTATTGGTACTGATATGTACTTTGTTTGTATATCCTATATCCTGTACCCTGTTTTTTTTTCCACTCAATAAAATAAAAATTATTTGAAAAAAAAAAAAAAATAATAATAATAATAATATGGATAGTAAAATACTATAAAACATACAATGAATCCACACACTCTTTAAAGAGTAACTTTCATGTTGTATAAAGTCGTCCTACATTAATTAAGTATATGGTGACTAGCTTCAGAATAGTTACATTACATCTCAGAAGTACCCGATTCAAAAGTTATCCTTAATCTTCAGAGACTCAGGGGAGGGCTGGCAATTTGTGGCCCAGGGGGCAAATACATTCAAGTGGCCCATTTCTATTATCGTTCCAGACCACTGTTCCAGCCCACCCCCTTTTGTTAATTTTAATATTGGCATTAATGTTGTGACGTAAGTCACGTGATACCACATAGCTTACAGCTGAAATGGGACTACACTAGTGCGCCACTACAAAGCTTACAATTTAAGTCAAGCTTACCTAGTGATACTATAGAACTTACAAGGGAAATGGTTTATGCTACTAGTGTAGCTCCATTTGGATTGTACCTCTGTGGTATCACTAGTGTAGCTCCATTTGGATTGCACCTCTGTGGTATGATTTATGTAGCTCCATTTACAGCAGCATTCGAGAGATTGAGTGAGATGCAGTGGCCTACCAGCCCAGACATATGACCAGCCCAGGGGGCAATTGCCCCCCAGGCCAGCCCTCCCCTGCAGAGACTTATGCCAGGCATCAGCACTGACATCTTGTCTGCGGCCTGCACTGTCAGTTCCAGTCTCCACTAAGAAGCATTGCAGTGTGCCACAAGGTAACAGGAAGGGACTGACGGTGCAGTCGTGCGGACGGCACTAACCTGGCCACCAGTCTCCAAAGATTAAGGATAACTTTTGAATCAGGTACTTCTGAGATATAATATAACTATTCTGAAGCTAGTTGCCATATACTTAATTATTGTAGGGTGACTTTATACAGTATGAAAGTTCCGCTTTAACTACCAAGTATAGGCCTCCCCCATGTATCAACAAATAACCAGTCCTGTAATCCTGGAAATAACAAATGGTTGGATGACAGGCACTCCAACATATGAGAATTATTTTCCCCAATAAACCCAAAATGATCTACAGGGAATTTAAAGATCTTAATGGTGAACCATTCCCTAGGAATAAGTCATTCTTGTTTAAAATAGTGACTTACTTAGATAGGTATCCTTCATAGAGCAGTCTGGTGAATCTATCTATCTATCTATCTATCTATCTATCTATCTATCCATCTACCTATTCTTGTATTATATCTCAAGTTTCCTGTATGTAATGATCTCTGTTCAAATCTGCCTCTAGGTCTCACATTTACACGGTAAACAACAGGCTCCAATAAACATGTATGGATCATAAGGGACCCTAGTTGTTAACAGATTAAAACTGAAACTTCTAGCACTAATAGAGCTCACATGCAAACAAAAACAGTAAATGAAAGTAACTGACTGCTGTTTGAATGGCACTTACCCAGGAAAGACCTTCTGATGAACAAACTAAGAGTAACCTATTCTGACGGTAATGACACATACTCTGTTATAGGAGCAGTAACTTTTTTTCATGAAAACCTATATGGTATGGGGGGTTATGCAATAAGGTGTGATAAACAGGGGATAAAGCAGAGATGACTTCTCCAGTGATATCACTTCTCCATTTCCTATATTACTCTACGGAGCCTATGCTCTAACTCCTTAATGACAGGGTTTATTTTTTCAATTAAATCACTAAGGGGCTAATATCTCCAAAATGTAAGAAATATTAGTGAATTGTCTTCACAGAATAACATAGGACCCGGAGAAGTGATATCTCTGGAGAAGTCATCTCTACTTTATTACCTCTTAATCACACCTTAATGAATAACCCCCAATGTCTTTTCCTGCAGAGTAAAACAACTGCTGTCAATTGTTTTATTCAAAAGGTATAACTGGTCAATTTGACAGGAAGCAAGTAAAAGCAGCATTACTTACTGAAAGTTCAAACTGTCACGATGACTCAGCAGTTTCTATAACATCCTGTGGAGAACTGTTTTTCGGTGACTCAGCTTCCATAGAATGCAACAGAATATCTATTTGAAATATGACTTCTAGATGGCACTGCTAATGTAAACACAATAGTTTATTATAATTCCAGGAAGAGCCATCTACACTTATTTTACTCTGCAAAAAGAGTCATACACTATCTATCTATCTATCTATCTATCTATCTATCTATCTATCTATCTATCTATCTATGTCTCTCTCGCTCTCTATAAATGTATATATATATAATGTGCAAAAGTTTCAGGCAGGTGTAAAAATAATGCTGTAACGTAAGAATGTTTTCAAAAATAGACATGTTAATAGTTTATATCAATTAACAAAATGCGTTCCACAATGAGGGAATTTGAAAGGAGAATGTCTTTATATATGGGCAGTCTCTGATCAAATTCCTTCAGTGTGGAACGGCATCGGCCCATGAGGGACAAGATGGTGAGGCCTGTGGCACACAGTACTGTCTCCGCTGCTACTGCCTCTGCAGCCGAGCACAGCACCACAGACAGATTATTAACCTGGGTTTATAATTGTTACATTTTGGGACATATTATAATGGCCAACTTTGACTACTATAATGGCTTTTTTCAACATAAAATAATGGCGGCATATTTCTATGAAACCAGGCACTAATACATTGCTTAACCCTTTGAGCCACAGAGACGTCTGCAACACAATGGTTTGCAATGCGTTGCATACCACTCTGGCACTCAAGGGGTTAAAGGGTGTATTAATGTCCACAATATTTCTGTAAACATTTTAAAGAAAGAAGGATGAAGAAAAGAAAGAGAAGAAAGAAGAGAAGATACAAGAAAGAAGGACAGAAGATGACCAGGATGCTGAGGACTCTGCTGGACATCAGGATTAATGGTAAGTGTTACTTGTAATGGGATGTTGCTTCGTTAGTTAATTGGGTTAACCCTGTGAATGCTGATGGGGTAATTATACCCCATTGGTGCTCATAAGGTTAATTCTACTAACTTTAAACACATTTTAGGCATTTTGGATGTATTGATATGGGGCTTATTGCCCCATAGCAATACATCCACTGGGGATTTAGTTTTTTTTTTCTTTCAATAGCTTTGTCAGCTGACTAAAGATTTGGTAAGGGACTTTAGTTAAAAAAATAAAAATAAAACTGGGTCTTAAATTGTATGCTCTAAAGTGAGTCCCTTATTGGATCTTTAGGGCTAACGCAGTCCAGTAAATGGGAACTTGTAGTATTTTTTTTATCTTCAATGGGCCAAAACACATCTAAATTTAGCAGCTGGCAGGGTTTTTTTTCAGGTATTTTTTCATGGTACTGGTCTTTAAATCGCTTACAGTGCTTGTAAAAATGCTGTCACCTGTTTTTTGGGCATCGGCTACTTTTAATTCTGGCTCTATGCTTTTCAAAACCTCTTTTCAATAGCAATGTGCTGATTTTGGGGTCTATTCAATTGGGTCCAAAGTAAAAAAAAAACAGTCAATGACAGTTAGATAAGCATGGTAAGAGATTCAATTATTCATATTAACAACAGCTAATGGCAGTTTTAGTATACCAACGGATGATAATATATCGCCCATATATTCTCAGAGCCATTCAATTTTGTGCGGTAGGGCTAACAGACGATAAATTGAAACGTTTAAAGGATGAAAATCTAGACCCAGTTTTTCTGGCCATACACCACACAACAGATCCTAAAAACCACCAGCGGACAAAATAAAGCAGAGAAACAGCAGCTCACACGACACATAACACAAAACCAAGCAAACATATGACCAAAGACGAAGGCACACAAGGGCTAGGGATCTCCATACTCTCCCAAGCACACCTGTTGATGCTGATGCTCTGGCAGGACAGTCAGACAGGAGCCCATCTCCACCTAGAAAACCACACCAGGCAGCAGAACCCCAACTGCCCAGCTCTGGAGCAGCACAGGGATGACAAAAGTCCAGGATATTATGCACAAGGGTCACACTCCTGGGAATGACAAACGCTGAAGTCAGAGACTGCTATAGGTTGACGTCCCACCTCATCATCCAGTTATATGAGGTGATCAGTGATGACATAGACCCCATTTACAGCACCAACCATGCCTTATCCAGATTGCAGAAGTTGATGTTTGACATACATTTCATGGCAAGTGGACTGTTCCAGTCCACACAAGGCTATGTATCTGGTATGTCTCTGGCCACCTGTTCAAGGGCACTGTCTCAGGTGATGGCAGTCGTCATGAGGGAGGCCAGGATCTACATCCACTTCCCTGGCACCGACATGGCGTAGACACGTGTCAAACAGGGCTTTTACACAAGGGGAGGAATGCCCAGGTTCATGGGTGCCATAGACTGTACACGTGCAAATATGAGTTCCAGTTCAAGAGGGACATCTGTACATCAACAGGAAGAATTTCCATTCCATCAATGTACAGATGGCGTGTGATGCCTCAAGTGAAGTTAACCCATATATGTACCTCCTATCCTGACAGTTGTCATGACTCCTACATCCTCATATACTCCTCTGTCCACAGTGTCACGGAGTGACTAGGAAATAACGACACTTCACAAGTACAGATAAAATTTAAAATAAACTTTATTTTAAACACAACAGTGGCAGTAAAGAATAGTACACTCTCACAAGTCCAGGGAAGAACAGTACATACTTTCTTCACCTTTCACTAGGCTAGTGTGGTAACTCTCATCTGTACCCTAACACTAGAGTACCCAGGCAACAGGAGCAAGTAATCTCCAGAACTCTGGAGCAACTCCACCACCTTCTCAAGGCCAGGTATGAGGACAGTGCAAGACACTTCCTCAACCCTTCACTAGGCAGGTGTAACAGTAACCGAACGGCCCTAGGTAACCTTCGTAGCTGGGTAGATGGACAGTGCACGGCACTTCCCTAGTCACATCAAGCAGGTGATTCATAGCGCAACTATACCCTACTGCTAGGGTATACCTATGCAAGGCAAAACGGCACCTAGTAGGCTAGGTGAGGCAACACTGGGACCGGACAGAACACAGGAGATCAGTGACACGGACTGACTGAGGCAAGCGCCCAAACTAGACAGATCACAGGAGGTCAGTGACATGGACTGACTAACAAGCACTGCTAACGGGTAGCGAGCACGGAGAGGTAGGCCCAGACAGCAAGGAACACAGCAGCCGGGCTGGGTAGCCGAGGCTAGCAATCACAAGCGGAAAACAACAGAGGGAGAGTGGTCAGGCGTAGCCAGGAGTCAGAGCCAGATCGGGCAGTCGGACATAGCCAGGAGTCAGAGCCGGATCGGGTAGTTGGACGTAGCCAGGAGTCAGAGCCAGATCGGGTAGTCGTACGTAGCCAGAAGTCAGAGCCGGATCAGGTAGCTGGACATAGCCAGGAGTTAGAGCCGAATTGGGTAGTCAGACCGAGCCAAAGTAATACACAGGAACGGCAATGGACCAACACAGCACTAGGCACAGGTACAACACGAAAGGACACTGGTAATAGGACATGCTGAGGTCTAAAAGGCCTGGCAGATGGGCGGAGATATGACATCACAACCACAGTGACCTATAAGAACAGCGACTTGCATAGAGAGACAGCCAGGAAGTAACAATGTCTCTGTTACAGCAATTACCCACTGGACGCAATCACGGGCACCATGATACACAAGGACTTTAGAATGAGACGGGTGAGTAAACAAGCCAAACATCACACCACATCCACAGTTGCACTCACAGTTGACCATATATCATGGTCATGGCACACAGCAAGTACATCATTCACATAACATGTGCTCCCTGTCTCACCATGTCACTCTTTGTCCACAGTTGATGCTGGCTATGGGGGCAAGCCGTGGCTACTCACACCAATAACTAATCCACACACACCTGCACAGGCTCGCTATAATGAGGCTTACAACAGAACCAGGAATGTAATAGAGTGAAACTCTGGCCTGCTGAAAGGCCAGTTTCATTGGCTGGATCATTCGGGGAGTCTACAATATGCATGTGACATAATACTGGCACCTGTGATACTCCACAATATAGACATGGCCGATGATGAACCAGTACCCATTGTGGAGGTACTGGTTCCATGTGCACGTCATGAGGAGAACCAGAAAGGGGAGCAGATACGAGTTCAAGCTCATCAGGGAACAATTTAGCCTTGAGCATAACACAGAAACAAGCACTGTCCATGATAAGCCACTGTGAATGTGTGCAAACATACTCACACAACACATAATTATCTTTTTCACCCCACAGGATGAATGACATACATAACCCTGAGATTGCCTGCACTATATAACCCATACAGCCGTTATTCCATGAAATACAATCAACAGTGGAGCTGTACCAAAATCAGAAAACCTCTAACCTCTCTGCATACTTCAACTCCTTCCTCGAAAAACACCTAGTTCAGCTACGTTCATATATAAAAGATTCAAGACAAGTTTTGGAGTAGTTTCAGAATATTCAGTAGAAGTGAGGATCATATCTATGGGCTGCCTTAGATGTGTCCTCCTCATACACATCCATCAACCATAAGTGGGGCCTACAGTCTGTGGTACACTTCATGGAGTTGGACAAATGTACGGGGTATGAACAAAAGGAGTTCCTTATCTGCTGTATATCTTTTATACTGACCCACAACTTTTTCATATAACATGATAGATATTTTCTGCAGAAGTGTGGGACAGCCATGGGTACCAATTTCGCCCCCAGCTACGCCAATCTGGCCAAGGGATTTTGGGAGAATGGCTAGATATGGTCCGGCGGCTGGGAGGCAAGCTTGGTACACTATGGTCGTTATGTTGATGACATTATCATCATTTGGGACGGAACTAGGGAGGGACTCGAGTCCAGGTGCAAGGCCCTGAACCATGCTCAAGCAGGCCTTCGCTTTACTTGGATTATCCAGGAGCGAGCTGTTGAGTTCCTTGCCCTCCACCTCATAGTGAGTGAAGATGGAGTTATCCGCACTACAACGTATAACAGTTGGTGGCGTGCAACGGATATATGGTTGCCAAAAGCAATCATTATCCCTAATGGATATCTAATATACCATATGGACAATACCATCGTATAAGGAGAAATTGCCGCCGCCTAGAGGACTATGAGGTGGAGGTTAAGGATCTGAAGGTTAAACTCTTGGAAAAAGGTTACAAAGAGAAGAACATAGATATGGCTCATCAGAGGGCTAGAAAACTGGACAGAAATTCCATTATCAAAAATAAAAAAAAGAATAAGTAAAGAGAAAAATAATTACGAGAGCTCTTTCATAACAACATATAGTTCAGATGCAGCAAAGATAAAAAGTCTAATAAAGAAACATTGGGGCATTTTGCTCCAGGATCCCCTATTCAAAGAGGATATTGGAGTATGTCCCAAGGTTATATTCCACAAAACCAAAATTATAAGAGCTCATGTCGCTAAAAGAAGGCCAAAGAAGATAAATCCAAAGAAAAAGACTGAACAGGCTAGTATAGAATTGATTTATAAAACAAGGGAGTCTTTTAGTAACTCAGGAGAGATCAGAACAACTGAAAAACTAGTGGTTAACTACAAATGTAGCGTAATCAAATGCCTTACCTGCAAAAAATATGCGACACAGAGAAAAAAAACATTTTAAAGTAATAGCACTGGCAAGGAATACCAAATTAGAAGTTGTATTAATTGTGGTAGCAAATATGTCATTTATCTTTTGCAATGCGGATGTGGGACACAGTATGTAGAGAGGACCATCAGGAGCCTGCGAGAAAGGGCAGGAGAACACCATAGGAACATCATAAATAGAGACCACAAACACACTGTGTCCAGACATGTTGCTGATTGTCCCAGTGGAGAAATATCTGACTGGATAATAATGGGAATTGATTCTGTACCAGTTACGTGTCCCAGCAGATATAGATCCCTTTGCCGTAAAGAAGCACAGTGGATCTACCAACTAGATACATTGTATCCCCGTGGGATGAATGATAATATAGACATTTGTAGCATTATATAAATAGAATTAATTATTTGTCCCCAATTAGTCTGTCTGATTGAGTCTACTATTGGATCCCTAATTAAACAACTTTTATAATTTAATAAGATACAGTATAGGGAGTTAAGGACGAGCAAGAAATAATTACAGTAAATTATTTTAAAAAACATCAAATAAATTATAGATAAAATCCCCCTTATATGTGCTTTTAGTGTAGATATAGATTATGATTTTTGTTTATTTACTCCAATTACGCTATATTTAGTAAGAACTAAGATTAAGAAGACCAGTACTATAACGAACTAGGTCTCTACCTATATGGATTATTGTCCATTTATCTATGATGACTCTGGATGTTAGAGCTTTTAATGTGTATATTTGGGGTAGGATTTATGCATGGGAGTATATGTGTGTTGACTGCTTGCACTGTATAGTTTTTACTTTAGGGAATCACACATCTGTCATTCAGCTCTGATTACAGGTGGCCGAACCAACACGACCCTCAGGAAGGTCTAGTATCGAAGACATTCCCAGTGCAGTTTGGCACATTATGAGTATATGTGTTTTGTAATACATTTTTCTTGTGAGTATGTGCTGGGCTGCTATGGTTACGAGGTAAGCTTTGGCGTGTTTGCGTTCCAATGATCCAGTTTGAGCAAACGGAAGTGACTGAATCACTTCCTGGCAACAATGGCGGGATCTAGTTGACAACGCTCCATGGACAAACCTTGGAGATGAGCCGAAGAGAGATGTGGAGATGAAGGTACATTTTATGTAGAAATATGTTGTAATATTTTGTAATTTTATTCCCCTGATGAAGTCCCTATAGGACAAAACAAGTAGGGTTATTGTATTTTTATACTATTTTATTTATCATTTATGTTTTTTACCTATCTCCCATAAAGGAGTATTCTATTAATATTATACTATAGCCGCAGCCTATTATATACATTAATTTGCATTTATTGCAAGTAAGTTTCATGTCAAGAAAAGACTGCAGTCCGTGGAGTGATATATTTGAGACGTGCTGGAATACCCAGAGGCTGGTCTAGCCTCCACAAATACTGAGTACCCATCATAAAGGAAAGGTTCAAGTGGGAGATTTATTGAAACAAACAGTCTGCACTTAGAGGCGTCTTTTGCGCTATTCTTCTTTTGTGTATAGCCTCTATTCCATGGACGTGTCACATTGAGGGTGTGAATTCACTGACATCTACCATTCCTTCATCCATGTTGAGATTTGCACACCAAGGATATCATGCATCCCAATGTGCACAAAGGTAAAACACATTGCACATGTTTGTCATATTCCTGGGTTCAACATAGATTGAGTTCGCCATAGCCATATTAATTCTGGAACCCTTGGAGAGATAGAAGCATTGGATACCACTCTGTCATTCCAGGAGTTAAAGGGGCATTGAAGTTAGCATGAGAACATTAGTTGCGTAAAGCCTAAAGGAGCTATTTTTGATCTACTTTGGTAGTGTTTTCTACAGCATCGGAGTAATTATATGAGAATCATGTTGCAAGGCCCTCATGCTGACATGTGTGTATGTGTATGCAGCACAAGGACATTGCCATGTATACACCTCCTGTTTCATGGGGCTCTGTTCACATACTCGATGTGTTGATCCATGAACATATTGTTGGTTAGCATCCCCTTATGGGTTCCAGAGAGGTAGACAACCCATTGCAAAAGAATGGGTTGCCTACTCCCCCGAATGCAAAGGGTTAATGGCTTAATGATGGTTCATCTGTTGCATGACAGACAGACGGTGCAGTTCCAAATCCTTTCATCAATTCCACAGGCATTCATAGCATGACCCATCATGAAACAGAGGAATGTCCACTTGACCATTGTGAAGCGTTGAATCCATGTCCGTGAATCTCACCCCTTGATGTTCTCTACTGTCGGTGTTTGTGCAATGTGAAATTTGAACTTTATAGCAACTTCCCATGAACATTTCACATATTAACAGAATACTGCAGTATATGTGTATGTGCTTAAGATCCAGGTGGAAAACCTGTACATTAATACCTTTTGGAGAACACATGATCAGCTCACCTGTGTTTCTTCAGTAGCCAATTTTTATGTTAAACATACCTTTTGGGTGCTTCTGTAAATCTTCAATTCATTTTGGTACTATACAAACATGTTTATGCTTCAGTGTACTGTTAGACATGTTAAAGGAAGACCATCCCTATCCGATATGTTTGTTGATATTGATTTTGGATTAGCCATCTCTCCAGATGGAACTATAGGTTTGTATTACATATCAATTATATTAGCAAGGCATGGCCCTAATCACAGGAGTCTACTGATTGAACAAAGACCATGAGTGGAGTTGGTGATGTATTGATGCTAGGAGATGATGGCGGAGATTCACTAAGTTGTGATGAGGAGGTGATAAAGAGGTGACTGAGTGAAGATAGATTCTCCGGTGATATCACTTCTTTTGCATCCCTCTGCAATCTCCTTAGTAATAGTCACCTGTTCTTCTTTACCTGCCTTTTTTGAATGCACAGGCACTACGCATCTGCTGCTGTGATCTGGCTCACAGGTGGAAGGAATGTTCCACCATGTTGTCCTCTGGTTCCGGTGGTGGAGGTGGAATGTCTTGCGGGGCAGGTGTCAGGGGGCCAGCTTGCAAGGACTGCATGGATGTTCAGTCCCCCACCACATCAACTGACTCCGCGCTCCTCACGGATGTGCCTCCATCTGGTTGAGACTCCCCTCTCCTAAAAGATATGTCTCCTCATGGTTGAGTCTATGGCGGGTAGTGAACTCCTCAAGGGGTTAAAGGCATTGTGGCTCTCCAATGAGTCCCACATGCTTGTAGTCCATTGGCCATGGGTCATAGCGTGGCCACTGTTAGCTTCTTCCCTCCCACCTGGATGTGGGGTCGTATCTGGGCTCATGCTGTGGGTGAATCCAGGATGGTAGCTGTGGCCATGGTGCGGGCCCATATGACCCATATTGTGGGGTGCTTACAGTACTGGGCATCCAGTGCCGTCCCAGTGGTAGTAGTGGTGGTGCCATACAATGCTGGGCTTGAGTGGTGGTGGGTATCCCACTCCCAGGATGCATCCACTCTGTGGTAGTAGTGGGGTGGCAGCCTAAATTCTGAGGATGGTTGCTGTGGTACCCTTGACTCAGTGGATGGTGGTGGTGGTAGCCTTGACTCAGTGGCTGGTGGTGGTGGCGGTGGTGCACTCCTGCTGGTTCTCTCAGCCTCTTCAAGAGGAAAGTCACTAGGGGGGAAGTCACGGGGCTCCTCCTCACTGTTTTCGGGCTCCTCATCACTGTCCTCCTGCTGTGCTGCAGGCATGTATGTTGTGTGGGGAAATGAGATGATGTGATTAATCACCTGAGCTATTACAAGAGGGATGCAAGGTGATGACATTGACAAGTGAACCACTGAGGGGCAGGATGGTATCCCATGCATTGCCATCCTGGCATTCATTTATTGCTGATCTTTATAATATCCCGTATATTGATATATGCACCCTACAATGGTTGAGCTTTAGTTATCCTATGTATCCTGAAGAGGTATTCCTTACCATCCCCACTCTTCAGGATACATATAACTAAATCTTAACCATCACAGTACTACTGAGACAAACTGATTGCATTTACAACACATAAGCCTTGAATGCAAAAACAGTAGTGCCCCAAAACACACATATTCCCCTCTATGCCATCCCTAGTCTTCAGGATACATATGATAACGAAGACATATTTTTTCAAATACACCATTATCATAGTTTTTTCAACTGTGCAATAATTAGCTATGTGGCCCTGGTGTTTTGAGTTCGAGGAATATGTGTTGTTTATGCAATCAGTTTGTGTCAGTGGAACTGTGTTGTGTGACCCCTGTGCACCTGTTCAATGTATCCCTGTTTTATTGTGTTTGTTGTCTGTTAACTCTTCAAGTACCAAACTGGTACACAACTCATATTGGACCAATGTGTTGCTTATCCCTCTAGCACTCAAGAGGTTAGATGCTGACCTCTCTGTGGCTCAGTGTGTAACATTGTCGAGGAACTAACAGATCTTCATCTGACAACTTGATGGCAAACATTGTTTGTGCGAATGAAGATCAACACAGAAATTAGGGGGTTAAACTGCCACTTAGGTTTTGGCCTGGTTGATCACTCCCATTTTCTGCTTGTATTATCCAGTATTCTGTCCTTGTTTGAACCCTCTCAGCACTGTGTTGGTGCAGTTGTGTGGATCAATTCTGGACATGTGTTCATGAGTCACTCTGTTAGTCTGTAGTAGTTATGAGTGTTTGTGTTGTGTCTAGTTATGGAATTATGTACTTTCTGGTAGAGTGGAGAGTGCTGTCGTCCCCAGTGTCAGATCTTCCAGGGAACCCCTCAACAGTGGTAGCTAATAGATTGTCCCTCAGCATCTCCTCACAGGTGTTGAAGGTGATCTGGACAGGGGGACCACCTCTGGTACCTCACCCATCTTGTGCTTCTCCAACTACTTACACTCGACCTACTGCTTCTTGATTGACTCCATGGTCTGTCTGCAGCTGGACACTGCTTTCACCTTGCTGATCCTACTGTTCTATTTATGAAGGAGCTTAGTCTGCTGGTGGAGACGGCATACGCGGAGAGTGTTATTGATAAGAAAGAGAGATATTTTTTACATGTACACAATCTTAGGACCCCTATATACTACCACCTTCCGAAAGTCCATAAATTTCTCAGTTGTCCCCCAGGTAGACCCAGCATATCTGGGATCAATTCTTTGACATCTAACCTGTCCGCATATGTTGATCTCCACCTTCAGAAATTGTTTTTTGGACTACCTTCCTATTTGCGAGATTCATTACATTTAATTACGCTTCTTAGAGAATTTGTTTGATCAGAAGACTTACATTAGGTGAGTCTAGACGTAACTTCCTTATACTCCAATATCCCTCATAGTGGAGGAATCTTAGCCATAGAAGATTTTCTTTGGCAAGACCTCCTAATGCCTCCCGTACAGATTAAATTTATTTTGGATTCAATTTTTTTTATTCTGATTCACAATTTTTTGAGTTTGATGGTAAATTTTATCTTCAGACTAAGGGATTGTCGATGGACACCAAGTTTGTGCCAAGTTATGCAAACCTGTTTATGGGTTTTTTAGAACATAAGATCTACAAGCATAACACTTGGTGCAAACTTGATGTTCTATTGTCGTTATATTGAAGACATTATCATCATTTGGCTAGGTGATGTTGAAAAGATCCCTAAATTTGTATAATTTTTGAACGAAAATATTTGAGGTTTGGAATTTATGTCTAATATAAATAAAACTACCACTGATTTTTTGGACTTAGAGCTCACAGACATCTTAGGTGGTATTATAAGTACTCGGACCTACTTTAAATCTGTAGACAGCAGCACTTATATTGATTGTAACAGTTGCCATCACTCAAAGTGGCTTAGAAACATCCGTTATAGCCAATTTTATCAAATCAAACGTAACTATTCCTCTCTTGCGGATTATGATGAACAATCGCAAATACTTAATGCTTCCTGGAGAAATCATATCCATCTTCTCTAGTGGAAGATTCATATCAAAAAGCTCCCAACAATCTAATAATAATCATATTTAAAAAAAGTAAAAGATGATTTTTCTAACAGTCCTCTCTTCATTACAAAATATTCCACTAATTCTAAATAGATCTTTGGGAATTTTAAAAAACATTGGCCGATATTACTTAATGATCCAGTTCTAAAAGATGTAATTCCTACAAATCATAAAATAATTTACAAAACTCTAAAAAATACCTTAGCTCCGAGTAAGGTTAGGAAGAGTGAAGATTTTGACAAAAGATGTAATAAACTGCAGAGCACTTTATCCTGGCATCAAAATAGTAAATGTGGTAGGCTCTTGTAGTTGTTTATCTTCTAGATGTCTTACATGTGTGTCTATATTTAATAAAGTGACTCAATTTACATCAAACATGACAGGTGAGACATTTATGATAAAGAGCTTTATGAATTGTGACGCATCATTCGTAATATACTTACTAACATGCAGCTGTGAACTATAATATGTAGGCCGCACTACACAAAAACTTAGGGTAAGATTTGGGCAACATAGAAGAAATGTCATAAATGATTATAAATTGCATAGTGTTTCCAGAGTTTTTTCTAATTTTCATGATAGAGATCCAATGAAATTAACCGTTACACCATTGAACATATTGAACAGTCAGGCCTTTATAATAGACAACTGAGACTTAAAGAGATAGTAATACTTGAAAATAATTGTATTTTATATTGTAGTCCTTAAAAAAACATGAAAAATGATATAAGTCTTACCTCCCAAACCTTTATGGTTTGGGAGATATTCATGTGTAAAATATAGTAAAATGCTCTTTTCCTGGCTGTTTCAGCCAAGTCTACCATCTAGTGGACAGATTTGGAATTCGGTCCACAGAGCAATCGGCAGCTATTTAGCAGTGCCGAGATCACGATCTTTGAAAAGAACTACTTAATTGGAACTATCTACAAAGTGTGCCTGGTTTGAAAGCACACTTTGTAGACCATTCCAATTAAGAAATTATTTTTAAATAGGGTGATCTCAGCACTTCTGGAGAGGCACAGCCGGTCCCGGACTGGATTCCAAATCTGAAGGGTGGAGCAATGACGTCACTCCAGGGGAAACTTTACTTCTGAATATCTCTCAAACCATAAAGGTTTGGGAGATAAGACTTATATCATTTGTCATGTATAGAGATATAAATAGGTATTCATATATTTATAATAGAATAATAGTGACAATCTATATGCATATGTCCCCTTCAGATTTCAGATTTAATCAAATGTCAGGGGGCTTATGATGTATATATCTAAGTGATGATATGTAACCATCACTTGTTATTATTTATTAAGTTATTTTAGTATCGCAATTATGATAAATATATCTCTCATATTTAAAAGAAACACGCAAGTAATTAGTCATTTATTTAGCATACACCATACACATATTCAAATTTATAAGTAAATCACCTTATGCACTCATCAGCACTTCCCCTAGTTATATACTTTTTTAAGTATACTTCATACATATACATTAGCTTAGATGTATTTAAAGCTGTCACCTAGAGACACCCAGTTATCATGTGGGATGTATCAGTCATAAAGATGTAGTGCTACTTCACGCTGCATGAAAAAATACTCAAGAAACATATTAGGGCAAAACTTACCCAGCCAGTAAGATGAAAAACGGTAGAATTCCAGTGCAGTGGTCGCCACAGGATCTCCAACCTGAATACTTGTATGTAGAAGAAAAAAGGAATGCAACCGCACTTATTCAGCCACTGTCATGAATAAATATATCCCAGATATAAAATCATAAGTCTTTATTCCATATTTAAAAATGACATATATGGTTACTAAGGAGGTGGAAAACACAAAGGAACGCTACATGACCCCACACAAAGGTCTAACGCGTTTCGCGCTATACACAGCGCTTAATCATAGACATTACAGAAATGAATATCAAACATTTATATATACTAAAAATTAAAAACAATTGGGGAAACCTGTTCCGTTCTTAAGCAATCAAGTTCACAGCCAATGACTAACAGACTCCCTGAAAGAATCCAGATAGTTAACCCTGTCAGTCAGACAGCAAAAGACCCAACCTTGATCTTCAAAAAGCTGGTTAAACACATAGAGTCTAACCCATGTGAGGAGGGAATAGAACACAGAAAAACAACACACAGACTGGAATGTAGATCCAAGTTGGAACTTCAATAAATTGAAATATCTTGCCCAGCGGCCACAAGTCACAAAATGTGACTAATGTCCCATTCATGATTAAGACCAACTGGCACTCGAGTATTCAACTTCAGGATCCAAAACGCTTCCCTCCTGTCTATTAACTCGTTCACATTCCCACCCCTCCAGGGTAGATTAACTCTTTCAATACCCTGAAAGGAGCAACAACTATCATCTCCTTCATGAGAAAGTTTTATGTGTCTAGCCACAGCCGAAGCAGGTTCTTCTCTGCCAATCTGATTCAAATGTTCTCTAATCCTTTGTTTTAAGGGACGCAAAGTTCGTCCAACATATTGAATAGAACACTTCAAACAGGTAAACAAATACACTACATTCACTGTGTTACAGTTTATATAAGACATGATATTATACACTGTACCTTCCCTCGTACTCCTAAACTCTCTAGATGTCAATGATACTTTGCAACATTTACAGCGCTGTGCACCACATTTGAAATAACCCTTTGTGGTTAACCACGTTGAATTTGCTTTTTGACTTCTAAATAAGCTAGGAGAAACATGGTTGCCGTTCGTGACTCCTCGTCTTGCCACAAAACGGCAACCACGTTTAACTATAGGCTCCAAAATTGGATCTGTATATAAAATTGGCAACAGTGTTTTTACTATGCCACAAACCTTGGAATACTGTAAACTGTATGTAGTGACAAAACGGATATCTTCACCTGATTCTTGTTTACTTAAAGACATCTTTCTTTTGTTATAAGTAGTAGATAACAAATGCTCCCTAGGTGTATTCAGAGCTTGTTGAAACGCTCTTTTCAAAACAGCATCTTTATATCCTCTATTTTTGAATCTCAAAAACAAATCCTGTGATGCCTTACAAAAAAGTTGGTCAGTAGAACAATTCCTGCGCAACCGCAAGAATTGTCCTTTAGGTATGTTTGTCACCTGATGTTTAGGGTGAGCAGACGTAGCATATAATAAGCTGTTACCAGCGGTAGGCTTCCTATAAATATCGGAAACTACTACACCCTTCTTGCTGTCACCCAAAAGGGTAACATCCAAAAAGGGGATAGTATCAGGTTGAAAATTAAACGTGAATCTCAAATTATAATTGTTATCATTTAAAAACAAAACAAAAGAAGACGCTTCCGATTCTGAGCCTAACCACACAAACAGCAAATCGTCTATATATCTCCCGTACCACAAGATCAACCCCCTCGAGGGGTTCTCACCCCCAAAGATGTGGGTTGTCTCCCACCAACCCATAAATAGGTTGGCAAGAGAAGGAGCAAAACTTGCCCCCATCGCAACCCCACACCTCTGGAGGTAAAACACCCCATCGAAGGAGAAGAAATTGTGGCAAAGGAGATATTCAACCGCTTTTAGCAAAAATTCACAAAGATCATCTGTATAATCTGAAAAAACATAAAGGTGAAATTTCAAAGCCTCTAACCCCAAATGATGAGGTATCGATGAGTACAATGCTGTAACATCAGCTGATAACCAGCTACAACCAGAGTGCCATTGAATCCGATTCAATTGAATCAGAACCTGCTTGGTATCCCAAATAAAACCTGGAAGCCTTTCCACCAAAGGCCGAAGGTGTCTGTCAACCCAAATCGATAATGGTTCATTCAAAGAACCAATACCCGATACAATGGGCCTACCGGGCGGATGACTACTGCTCTTATGCACCTTCGGCAAATGGTGGAAAATCGGCACAATGGAAGTCTCTGGAACCAAAAACAAAGATTCTTGGTGATCCAAAATACCCAAATTTAACCCTTCTTGTACCAAATTGGTTAACTTTGCTTTAAATGACACAGTTGGGTTAGTGCTCAGCATAGTATAAGTGTCCTTGTCTTGCAACTGTCGTAGGGCTTCCCCTTTATAATATTCAGAATCAAGGACAACTATGGAGCCTCCCTTGTCAGATGTTTTGACCACAATATCCTTATTAGACTGGATAGACAACAATGCTTTTTTCTCATTAAGACTTAAATTGTGAATCCTATTTTCTTGAACCCGTTTGTATAATTTCGTCAGTTCACTCTCCACTGTCTTTTGAAAAATCTCTAATTGCATACCCTTACAGTGGAGAGGGAAGAAACGAGATTTTGGTCGCAAACCTGTATTTATAGAATTCACAAGAGGGAACACTCTAGGGGATTCCGACTCAAGACTGCATAATTCTGAAAGAGTACAATTATCCTTAAAGGAAGTTAATCGTGAACATGCAGTCTTATCAGTTTCCTCCAGAGTAATCACTCTAGGTTTTACGTCCTCCGAATTTAAACAAAAATATTTCTTAACCGTTAACTGTCTAACAAAACGGTTTACATCTAACAAAGTATCAAACAGATCAAAAGGTCTAGTTGGCACAAAATTTAAACCTTTCGTCAAAACTGATATTTGAGCTGATGTCAATGTCACTGAAGACAGATTCAATACCGTTAGTGACTCGGTTTGTCTCGATTCATTCTTGTTAGATATCTTCTGTTTCCTTGTTCTTCTACCCCCTCTTTGGGCAAATTTGTGGAGCCCTGCAAATTTTTCTTCTTCCTCTGTTTTTTGCGACCTCGTTGGTTTTTTGGAAGAGTAGTCGAGACTTGCTCCAATTCCCAAGAGCTGAGATCAATTCCACTCCGATTACCATCCTCTATTAAAGAGGAGTTTGAAGGGGCATTACGAGCACTTATGTTTGAATCAGTATCCTCATCAGTTTGTCCCTCAGATAATGAAAAACTGACACAACGATCACCAGATTTCAAAATTGATCTTCCATGTTTATTTATTTTTCTTCTAGGATTCAATTTTCTCCAATCATAAACCAAATCCTGTTCATAATCCGTTTTATCTCTTATATATTTACAATGTTTAAACAACAGGAGATCTTGATCCAACTTGTCAAGAGTGCCTTTAAGAGAATCATCTAATTCACAAAATAGAGGAACTGTACTATGTACTTTTAATGCTGATTGAATGGTTGATGTCTCAATTTTGATTCTTTCTAACTCTTGTTTCTTATATTCCAAAATGAGATCTATCAACTTCAAAGAGCAATCACTCAAAATGTTATTCCACTTTTCAATAAATACAGAGTCTTTGACTTCAAAGGTTGGAAACTTTTTGACTCGTAGACCACGTGGAATACGTTTAACCATAATATATTTCTCAAAGGTAGCAATATCCCACCATAGTTTCAATTCCTTGGTTAAAGTCTTTTCCAACTTATTAAACAAAGTTTTCACGTCCAGGGTGTCAAAATCATCACCTTTAATTTTCAGGTCATCTTCAAAAAGCGTATCAACCTTATATTGGCGTGTATTGGAACTTAAAAAATCACTTAATGCAAAGGTCACCACCTCCGGTTCATCAGCCATCATAACCAACTTACCAACTTATTCAAACATAAGTGCTCGTAATGCCCCTTCAAACTCCTCTTTAATAGAGGATGGTAATCGGAGTGGAATTGATCTCAGCTCTTGGGAATTGGAGCAAGTCTCGACTACTCTTCCAAAAAACCAACGAGGTCGCAAAAAACAGAGGAAGAAGAAAAATTTGCAGGGCTCCACAAATTTGCCCGAAGAGGGGGTAGAAGAACAAGGAAACAGAAGATATCTAACAAGAATGAATCGAGACAAACCGAGTCACTAACGGTATTGAATCTGTCTTCAGTGACATTGACATCAGCTCAAATATCAGTTTTGATGAAAGGTTTAAATTTTGTGCCAACTAGACCTTTTGATCTGTTTGATACTTTGTTAGATGTAAACCGTTTTGTTAGACAGTTAACGGTTAAGAAATATTTTTGTTTAAATTCGGAGGACGTAAAACCTAGAGTGATTACTCTGGAGGAAACTGATAAGACTGCATGTTCACGATTAACTTCCTTTAAGGATAATTGTACTCTTTCAGAATTATGCAGTCTTGAGTCGGAATCCCCTAGAGTGTTCCCTCTTGTGAATTCTATAAATACAGGTTTGCGACCAAAATCTCGTTTCTTCCCTCTCCACTGTAAGGGTATGCAATTAGAGATTTTTCAAAAGACAGTGGAGAGTGAACTGACGAAATTATACAAACGGGTTCAAGAAAATAGGATTCACAATTTAAGTCTTAATGAGAAAAAAGCATTGTTGTCTATCCAGTCTAATAAGGATATTGTGGTCAAAACATCTGACAAGGGAGGCTCCATAGTTGTCCTTGATTCTGAATATTATAAAGGGGAAGCCCTACGACAGTTGCAAGACAAGGACACTTATACTATGCTGAGCACTAACCCAACTGTGTCATTTAAAGCAAAGTTAACCAATTTGGTACAAGAAGGGTTAAATTTGGGTATTTTGGATCGCCAAGAATCTTTGTTTTTGGTTCCAGAGACTTCCATTGTGCCGATTTTCCACCATTTGCCGAAGGTGCATAAGAGCAGTAGTCATCCGCCCGGTAGGCCCATTGTATCGGGTATTGGTTCTTTGAATGAACCATTATCGATTTGGGTTGACAGACACCTTCGGCCTTAGGTGGAAAGGCTTCCAGGTTTTATTTGGGATACCAAGCAGGTTCTGATTCAATTGAATCGGATTCAATGGCACTCTGGTTGTAGCTGGTTATCAGCTGATGTTACAGCATTGTACTCATCGATACCTCATCATTTGGGGTTAGAGGCTTTGAAATTTCACCTTTATGGTTTTTCAGATTATACAGATGATCTTTGTGAATTTTTGCTAAAAGCGGTTGAATATCTCCTTTGCCACAATTTCTTCTCCTTCGATGGGGTGTTTTACCTCCAGAGGTGTGGGGTTGCGATGGGGGCAAGTTTTGCTCCTTCTCTTGCCAACCTATTTATGGGTTGGTGGGAGACAACCCACATCTTTGGGGGTGAGAACCCCTCGAGGGGGTTGATCTTGTGGTACGGGAGATATATAGACGATTTGCTGTTTGTGTGGTTAGGCTCAGAATCGGAAGCGTCTTCTTTTGTTTTGTTTTTAAATGATAACAATTATAATTTGAGATTCACGTTTAATTTTCAACCTGATACTATCCCCTTTTTGGATGTTACCCTTTTGGGTGACAGCAAGAAGGGTGTAGCAGTTTCTGATATTTATAGGAAGCCTACCGCTGGTAACAGCTTATTATATGCTACGTCTGCTCACCCTAAACATCAGGTGACAAACATACCTAAAGGACAATTCTTGCGGTTGCGCAGGAATTGTTCTACTGACCAACTTTTTTGTAAGGCATCACAGGATTTGTTTTTGAGATTCAAAAATAGAGGATATAAAGATGCTGTTTTGAAAAGAGCGTTTCAACAAGCTCTGAATACACCTAGGGAGCATTTGTTATCTACTACTTATAACAAAAGAAAGATGTCTTTAAGTAAACAAGAATCAGGTGAAGATATCCGTTTTGTCACTACATACAGTTTACAGTATTCCAAGGTTTGTGGCATAGTAAAAACACTGTTGCCAATTTTATATACAGATCCGATTTTGGAGCCTATAGTTAAACGTGGTTGCCGTTTTGTGGCAAGACGAGGAGTCACGATCGGCAACCATGTTTCTCCTAGCTTATTTAGAAGTCAAAAAGCAAATTCAACGTGGTTAACCACAAAGGGTTATTTCAAATGTGGTGCACAGCGCTGTAAATGTTGCAAAGTATCATTGACATCTAGAGAGTTTAGGAGTACGAGGGAAGGTACAGTGTATAATATCATGTCTTATATAAACTGTAACACAGTGAATGTAGTGTATTTGTTTACCTGTTTGAAGTGTTCTATTCAATATGTTGGACGAACTTTGCGTCCCTTAAAACAAAGGATTAGAGAACATTTGAATCAGATTGGCAGAGAAGAACCTGCTTCGGCTGTGGCTAGACACATAAAACTTTCTCATGAAGGAGATGATAGTTGTTGCTCCTTTCAGGGTATTGAAAGAGTTAATCTACCCTGGAGGGGTGGGAATGTGAACGAGTTAATAGACAGGAGGGAAGCGTTTTGGATCCTGAAGTTGAATACTCGAGTGCCAGTTGGTCTTAATCATGAATGGGACATTAGTCACATTTTGTGACTTGTGGCCGCTGGGCAAGATATTTCAATTTATTGAAGTTCCAACTTGGATCTACATTCCAGTCTGTGTGTTGTTTTTCTGTGTTCTATTCCCTCCTCACATGGGTTAGACTCTATGTGTTTAACCAGCTTTTTGAAGATCAAGGTTGGGTCTTTTGCTGTCTGACTGACAGGGTTAACTATCTGGATTCTTTCAGGGAGTCTGTTAGTCATTGGCTGTGAACTTGATTGCTTAAGAACGGAACAGGTTTCCCCAATTGTTTTTAATTTTTAGTATATATAAATGTTTGATATTCATTTCTGTAATGTCTATGATTAAGCGCTGTGTATAGCGTGAAACGCGTTAGACCTTTGTGTGGCGTTCCTTTGTGTTTTCCACCTCCTTAGTAACCATATATGCCATTTTTAAATATGGAATAAAGACTTATGATTTTATATCTGGGATATATTTATTCATGACGGTGGCTGAATAAGTGCGGTTGCATTCCTTTTTTCTTCACGTGGGATGTGTCATACGTCACTGTATACTTTAAACATCCAACTCCATTTCTCTGCATATTTCTATTATATATTTTAAAAACCTATGAGTATATATATATATATATATATATATATATATATATATATATATATATACACTCTACTGATTGATCGTAATACGGTTGTCTCTATGACGAAGATATATGAATCAGATGCGGATAGATTAGTCTAAATTTGTTTATGACCGATATTTAGGCAACTCCGAGTGATCATGTGGGGTATCTCACGTCATTGTACATTTTATCTACTTTTATTTATCATTTTTTACTACAAGTATATACATATGATTTGTACATTGAAATGTTTAATGACTAATGTATTATGTTGTA
This sequence comes from Rhinophrynus dorsalis, assembly GCA_037306005.1. Lineage (NCBI taxonomy): Eukaryota > Metazoa > Chordata > Amphibia > Anura > Rhinophrynidae > Rhinophrynus > Rhinophrynus dorsalis. The sequence continues at coordinate 166,136,327 of CM074724.1, forward strand.
TATGTTTGTGATTTTTTCCTTGGATGTATTGATTAGTCGACAGCGGTCATGTGCATTCAATATGGAAGCTTCAGTGACGCATTGTTACGGTTTTCAAGACACTCAGACCAGCCGGTAAAATAAAACACAATTTTATTAACTAAAAAGAAATAGAAAGGAATGCCCTCTACAGGCGACAATAGAAATAGCGAACACAAGCAGAGTTGCTATACAGGTAAGTAGATGAACACAATGGTCACTATAACATATCACTGTGAGGTACACAGTAGCCAGGCTACTCAAGGGTTAAATAACAATAAGTTAGTCTCAGTTGTGGAGTTTGGCACACCCAAGATGGTAACAAAGCTGTTGATGGTAGTGCACAGAAGGCTAGATGCACAGTCAGTACTGCCTTGGACTATAGCGGTGCATAGCCCCCACGGGCGTAGCAATGAAGATCACAATATCTGCTAGTGCTTGAGTTGGTAGCCCCCACGGGCGTCACTACGGAGACTGCTATAATGCAAGAGCTTGCCTATAGCCCCCACGGGCGTAAAAATGGAAACCAGTGATATGGTGATTTGAGCCTGTAGCCCCCATGGGCGTATACTGGAGAAACCTGCAAGAGCTTCAGCCAATAGCCCCCACGGGCGTAATACTGAGATTGCTGTAACGGTAGAGATGGTCAATAGCCCCGCGGGCGTACACCGGAGACCACTCTGTACTGCACGAGAAGTGAGCCACTAGCCCCCACGGGCGTAACCGGAGACAATGCTAGAGCCAATAGTGCCACTACCGGACGCGGTAAGCGATACCGGCTACTCTGCTAAATGGATGATTGAGCTGCCGTCCAAATCAAGCGTACAAGCGGCCAGCTCGGCAGAAGTAGCAGTTAGACAGGAATAGGCTCAGCAATAAATGTAAAGGCTCACAAGAGGTATGCCAGCACTGAACAGGTTAAGCAGCTCGTAGAACTTAAGCTTAGCGAAATAGAGAAATGCTCTGCAAGTATCAGGAAGGCTCAGTACGGAAGCACAGCTCTGCAATCGGTAACGGAGACTCAGCACAGGAGGCACTACACAGAAGGAATACTGTGGCAGGAGACAATCAGTCCGGTACTCGGCCTTGACGGAAGTCAGAATGTCGCAACGGTGACAGTAGAGCAGGAAGCAGTACACGCAGGTCACTGGAACAAGCCGGTTCAGGTCACGGAGAAGGAAGTCAGCCAGGCCGGATCGGTACATGGAGGTGGTTCTCAGACAAGATGGATCAGTCACAAGCAGGAACGTCAGCCAGGCCGGGTCGGTACACGGAGGAGGTTCTCAGACAAGCCAGATAAGTCACAAACAAGAACGTCAGCCAGGCCGGGTCGGATCATGGAACAGGAACACTGGCTCAGGAACACCACGAAAGGGCAAGTGACAGGTGTCAATGGCTGGGTATTAAAAGGTCACCGGGGGCTGGCCAAACCTCCTCAGCCAATAGGAGAGCACCACAAGCGAGAGTGACAGAAAGGGATCACGGGCACCGTGATACGCATTGATTATGCGTCTCTAGCCTTGAGTATCAGGCGCTCCAATGTGGATGATGTGGACTGTCTGATCAGACAAGTAAGTACACTGGGGCTGCCAATTGACTTGGTTTATACAAATGAAATTAGCATGAACACTTTTTAAATTTGTTTTGTATAACGGCTTCATAGATTGATCATCTGTACTTTATTATTTGTTCTTTGATAAAGCGGCATGCACAGCCATGAAACGCATTAGAGGAGTCAACTATTATTTGGAACAAATAATTATATCTTTTATGTATATTTATTATTTTTTTAAATAAATGTACATATTTTCTACGTTAAAGCCGTTTTTTTATTTATTTGTCCTGCACCATTCTGGAAGAGCTGGTGATATCCTTGTGATACCCGAACGGAGACGACTTGTTCTCCGAATGCGCATAAGTCAGCTTTTTCTGTGGCTGACCATTACACTTGTGAGTACCCACTATTATATATTAATTATTCACGTGAAAGCACTGTGACATACTACACTATTGGGCGCCTTCTATTTTACAGTGTTTCACCCTGCTGAGGACTTGACTCAAGGTAGCCTTCTTCCTAGCATCCAGACCAGGAACCCTCTCCCTCTGATATAGGATATTTTCCCTCTCCAGGATGTTTTGGACTAGGGCCCTGTTCTCCTTGTAGGTGTAACGGGGGTCTCGCAGCCTCCCCTCAACAGCCCCAGCCTGGGAAGTATCAGAGCTGTGGCTTTCATGGTCTGTCTGATGAACCTGACTGTGTGGGGGTGTCCAATTGACACAACTGTCCCTGGCCTCTGTGTGTCTCTCCTAGGTCAGATCCCCTTCCGCACAATTGATCTCCCTCTCCCACTCCTTCACTGACTGGGGATGCCCTGCTCTCCTTCCTTCTCTCATGCTCCACTCCCCATCCCTCTCCTCAACATCATGCACCCACTCACACTCAGGCACTCACACAGGCCCTCACAGACACAGTAGATCACACTCACTCTCAGACACTCTCTGTCATTCACTGATTCATACTGTCAAAAATAAAAGATACATGTGTGTGATGTATTATAAACAAAAAAGTTATTTGTGCGTATATGTGTTTGTATGCGTGCATGGATTATGTGCCAAGGGTATTATGTGTCACTATAGGTGTGACAGCTCTCTCTGCTCCCAATTCCTTCTACCTCGCTCAAATGTATGCTCCTCTCTCTCCCTCTATCACTATCCTCTGCTTCTGGGTCCTGTGCTCTATCTCTCCAAAAGTTGAAACACAGAGAAGGTATGTCAGATATTTATGGGTATATATAGGTGTATTTGAATGTATTTGATATTTTGTTGTGTTGTGATTGGCTGTGAGTATGGACTTGTGTTGACAACGTCCAGTGTCGGTAGATAACGTCAGCCATTATCTTATTCCTTTGCGTTAGACTTATTGTAGGTTAATCATTGGCTGATTTGGATGCATGGTGAGGTCAACAATGTTGAGGTGCTGGTTTATAAACTATATGGATTTTTTGGGCCTACGCCTGTTAGACATTCTTGTAGACTTCTTATTGAATAATGCTTAAATCAGACATAGATAATGTCCTTTGGACATTTTTGACTGAACAGCAGTTTTACCTATTGAATTGAGTCTTAAACTTTAAGTGCATAGTATTTTACATCAGGGCTGTCCAAATTCAATCCTCATGGACCATCAACAGGCCAGTATTTAGAGATTTCCCTGCTTAAGCATGGATGAGTCATTCAAAATGAATTAGCCTCTGACTAACTCATCTGTTCTTAATCAGAGAAATCCTTAAATCCTGGCCTGTTTCTGGCCTTTGAGGGCTGAACTTGGACAGCTCTGTTCTATATAATGTATAACAGTGAAATTAAATGAAATATGGTGAAAAAGCAGCTAGAATGAGAAGGAAAAATATATGCAAAGGCAGAGAAGAAAAGAAACTCACTGAAAACAAACTGGCACTGTAGGACACGTTTTCAAACACTCTATTGAAGCAGAGTTTTGCAGAACTGAAATATAGCCCATGGATTGCACCATGCGCAAAATTCTTATACATTATATTTTTATGGAAAGGTCACCCATGTTCTGGTCCCAAACTTGGCTAAGCTATAATGACCAATACTCTGGAGGAATTTATGACAACAGCAGTTACATGCATATGGTACCATTTCTTTTGCCAGAATGGGTGATCAAATATCTCACATTAAGCTTTAATGGGGAACAGTGAATCTCATACAATGCTTTTTCTGCTTCAAATTGAAATGGTCACAGAAAGTTGATATTCATGTGACTATAGTTTAAAGGAGCAGTATACATTTTTCACAAAAAAAATAAATGTTATAGGAATTATCCCACTATGTAAAGCAAGGGTAATCCAATTTCTGGGAGATTATTCAAATTTAATTACAACTTTTTTCTTTTTTTATATAAATTGTTAGCAACATCACTGAAAGGCAATTTTTTTTATAATGCACTCTGAGGGAAAGCTTAAGTCATAGACTATGGCTGTCAACTGTATCTTATAAGGACAGAACAGTTCAGTGACTGAAATAGGACAAAACAAAATAAATCTTATTATGTAGATGAAGAGTAAATATGTCCTTTATGAATTGTGGATCTTTAAACATTATCTATTTGCTTGATTGTGCATGTGGGATGCATTGTGTGGGGAGGACCATACAAATGTTCTGTGAACGCTTTGGGCAGCATCGTTTAATGTTGAACATGGTTACTCCCTACATGGTGTGTCTCGACATTGTAAATTTGTGAGTAATAGTGATCCTTCTTGTCTGAGAGTTACTCTGATTGAATTGGTTAATCCATGTGGTGGATCTAGTAGGCTTAACCATAAGGAGGCCTACTGGATCTTTAGACTACAGACCATGACTCCATGTGGTCTTAATGAAAGCATGGAAAACATTTATTAATTCTATACATATTTTATATTTTTTTATATTTCTTATCTTTCTCACTCTTTACACTTTTTTAATATATTTTTTCATATTTTTATTGTTTTATTTTTTATTTTGTTTCAGATTTCTCTTTTATTTTATTTTTTTCTTCTATGTTTCTCTTATTTCATTTTATATTTCATGCCTATTCACGTCCTATTTACATTAGACTATTATTTATTTGTTTCTTATTTTTTTCTTATATTTACATATATTTTTCTTATATTAATTTCCTGTCATGTCAAAAAAAGTATTTGGGGGATTTTAATGAACAGAGGCATTGCTGGGTCCAGTGTGAACCGGACAAAGATGTTAATGAGGAATGAAACATTCTCTTCACACATTATGCTTTTGCCTTCTACCCAGATCAGACATTCTTCTCCTGAATGTGTTTTATGTTTGGCCATACAAAAGAATGCTATAAGGCTGGACTGTATATTGTAGGGACTGTGGAAACAGAGAAAGCTCCCATCCTATGGAGACATATTTAGAAGGAAACCAGTATTGGCCCAGGTCAAGACATGGGGTGAGATGACCAAGGGACTATACCTGCTGATAAGGTGATCCAACCAGAAATCAATTATTGTGGCAGCATCAGAATAGTTGGATGATGCCTCTGCTTAAACCACGTTCACCTGAGAAGACTCCTGATTTAGTCCATGGCATTATAAATTAGCTAGTAAATAATCATTAAAGCCAAAACATATCTGGAGTCAGACAAGGAATTGGGCTTTAATGAGGTAAAATAAAGCAAGAGGCCAAGATAAATAGCTCAGTACCATGGAATAAAAGTAGAGAGGAGGAGGAGGAGACCTGTGTTCCAAACACAGACATTTTTGATTATGCAAATATTGAGAACTCTTAACACTCTGCATATTCATTAGGAGAGCTGTTCTACTTATCAAAGGAAGATGTTACTCAATTCCTATAAGATTAAAAGGATGTGAAAGAAATAAGTTACAACCACTATTAAGGCAAAAAAGAGCAACATCCGGTAATAATATTTGAATTACATCAAATTCCATACATAGTCTACAAGAATGGCTAACGAGCATAGGCCCAACAAATTCACGTTACACAAAAGCCTGTGTTGTACCTTTTTCCACATCACAATGTGTCCCAATCAGTCAATAATTAACATACAAAGTGTCTAATGACAAAGAAAAAGATAGCGGTCAATGTTATCTAGCGACCCTGATTGTTGTTAAGACAAGTTCAAACTCACAGCCAATGACAAAACACCAAAGTATCAAATACATTCAAATATACCTATATATACACCCCTAAAAACTGACATACTTTGCCTATGTTTGCCTATGTTTCGAGTTTTGGCCAGCTAGAGCACAGGACCCAGTAGCAGAGGACAGTAATAGAGCGATAGAGAGAAGCGTACATTGGAGGCAAGTAGAAGGATTTGAGAGTGGAGAGAGTTGCACTTATATCTACACATAATACACTTTTGCACATTTCCTATACACCTATACACACACAAAAACACACACATACACATATTTTTGGTTTTAAACATATTACACAGCTTTATCTTTTATTTTGACAGTGTGAATCAGTGAGTGACAGAGAGTGAGTGTGAATGTGTGTGTTTGTGAGGGCCTGTGTGAGTGCCTGAGTGTGAGTGGGTGCGAGTTGGCAAAGAGAGGGGGAGAGATGGATGGGAAGAGATGGAAGGAGAGCAGGGCTTCCCTGTCAGGGAAGGAGTGGGAGAGGGAGATAAGTTGGGTGAAGGGGGGACCCATCCAAGGACAGACACATGGAGGACAGGGACAGCTGTGTCAGTGGGACAAGGGGTAGTTGACGAGGAGCACCCTACACAGCCAGGGACATCTCAGGCAGGCCATTCAAGGAAGAGTTCAGATACATCCCAGGCTGAAACTGATTAGGAGCGGTTTCGGGACCCTAAATACTCCTTTAAGGACAAAATAGTCCTTGTCCAGAGTATCCTGGAAAGGGAGACCATCCTGTTCCAGAGAGGGTTGCTGGTCTTGGGGCTCTGACGAAGGTCGTCTGGCATCAGGTGCTCAACTGAGTGAATGCAGTATCCACCTGCAGAGAACCCTGGGCCCCATCAAAAAGCGCTGGGGTTACTGCAAGAGGCTGGTGAAAAAGAAAATGTGAGAGGTCACCATGCAGGCCCGAGGTACTGGAGGCTTTCCCCCTCACAACATCACCTTCAACACCTGGGAGGAGGTACTGAGGATGAACATGTCAGCAGTGACTGTTGAGGGGATCCCTGGAGGATCAAACACAGGGGATGACAGCACCCTCCACAATACCGGTAAGTGCATAATTCCACATACCCCCTCATTCCTACTACAGCCCAACAGTGACACCAGAATACAAGGCCAGCATTCATTCACACAACTGCATCAACACAGCTCTGAGGGGATTCAAGCAAGGACAAAATTCTGGACAATCCAAGTACAAATGATAAAGCTCAACAGGACAAACCCGGTCCAAGTCCCGGTTTAAACCCGTCATTGCTATGCTGATCTTCATACCCAATCGACGCAAAACAATGCTTGCCATCATGTTACCATATAAAAATCTGTTATGTTCACCAACGTGTTACACATGGAGTCACAGGGAAGTCAGCACCTAACACCTTGAGTGCTAGAGAGATGATCAGCGCATAGTTCAACAATGCATTGGCTGCCTCTTTGGCACTCCAAGGGTTAACTGATGACCAGTACAATACAACAGGGTTACATTTCACTGGTCCACAGGGATCAGTTCACATATCACAGTTCCACTGAGACAAACTTATTGCATGTACAACACACAGGCCTCAAAATAAAGAACACTAGGGCCCCAAAGCAAAGCAGTGCACCACTGACAATAATGACAGCAAAGTAGAGTAACGACACTGCAAATCATATGTATCCTGAGGAGTGGGACTGGCAAGGAGGGGAATTGGAGTTGTTGTTCCCAAACCCTGTGTGTTGTGTATGCAATCCTTTGCTCTCACCCAACTGTGATGGTAAAGCTTTTGGTTGTCACATGTATCCTGAGTAGTGGGGATAGCAAGGAGTGATTTCAGGACATATACTCTTGTCAGGACACATATGATAACCAAACATCAACTACTGTAGGTTGTGTACATCAGTGTTAAGCAGGGTTGTCTACCCTTAGCATTCAAGGCCCACCAACAGACCAGGATTAAAAGATATCACTGATTAATCACAGGTAGGTCTGTCCAAAATAATGAGCTGCTGATCAACTTACCAATGCTTAATCAGGGAAATCCTTCAATTCTGGCATATTGGCAGCCCTAAGGACTGAACTTGGACAGGCCTGATGTACAGGATCCTGTGAAGCTCATCATTCATTGACTGCCAAAGTAGTGTCCCATGCATCACAATGCAATACATTCGATACCATTCTGCCACTCAAGGATTCACATGTCAATGTCATCATCTTGCATATATCATGTCATTGCTTACATTACTAATCACACCATGTAATTTTCCCAAACAGTATACAGGGCTGAAGCACAGCAGAAAGACAGTGAAGTGGAGGCATATGATGTCCCCCCAGTGATTTCCCCCTTGAGGAACAAGAAGAGGGGACCAGCAGGTGGTCACCACCACCACCTTCACCAATACCAGCTCCACCAGCACCGGCTCCACCAATCACAGAGTTCAGATGGCCTCCACTCCCTACACTGACTGGATGCCTCTGTTCACCTCAGGACATTATTTCCTGGCCCCACCACTACAAGTAAGGCACTTGATGCATGGGACAGTGCCCACACCACAATTTGGGTCATATGGGCCCACAGCATGGCCACAGGCACCCTTCTGGATGGAGCCACAGCATGGTCCCAGGTATGACCCCAACCCAGGTGGGAGGAAAGCAGCTACTGGCCACTGTATAACCCATGGCTACCAGCTACCACTGGCCACTGTATGACCCATAGCAACCTCTACTGACCCATTTGAGCCTGAGTGGGGAGCCCCGGCACCCTCAGCAACAGGAGGACTTCACACCCCCACCACATCTACAACCAGAGGGTCAAACCGATACCTGAGGAGGTTGCAAAGGGATTCCCTTAGAAACACAGCCACCCTCCATGTCCTGGAATCACAGTAGGCAGTGTTGAACAGTGAGATGTGTCAATTCCGCACAGGCATGATGGGCCAGCTGCTTGTGGAAATGAGGGAAAACTTATGGATAAAGAGGGAGCAGCAATCCTCAAGGGTACACTGCAACCACATCCCCTCCAGTGTGACCCCTACACCAACATCACAAACACACATGGTCACTATTCATTCTACAAGGGCACCCACCTCTGCAGCCCCTTTTAAAGCCCTCCCAAAAAGAATTATAAGCCCCAATTGTCAATTGTCATCTTTTCCCAAAATAGAAAAACACTTCTTCTTCACTTATGTGTGTGAATAGGTTAGGTGGCACAGATGTCTCCAATGCATTGCAAAGCAATGCAGTAAACACAACCCCTGCACATATTACTTGGTTGTAAGGTGTTGTATCATAGGTAAGCACACACAACACATACTCTGTTTCTAATTTCAACTCACAATCCACCTAGGAAAGCCAAACAACATGAAAGTGTTGTTTGGCTATGATGTGAGTGGAACTTGAACAACTGGCATCTACCCCTTAGCATATACTAAGTGCCAGACTGTCCCTCTTCAGTTCCATCCATTGATGGTGTTTTAAAGGTTTTATCCAACCAGGTATTTGGGTTAGCTAAGTAAGTTGCAAAATAGATCTGATAAGAAAACAAACATCTCACACTGAGAAATGTTAGGTTGATTATTGGGATCAATGTTGTGTTTGAATACAAGACATGAGGATGAAGAAGCCACTATTTTGGTCAACTGATTACACCAAACAGGTGTGGTAATGAGTTGATAAGGTGGAGATGACTTTCCCAGTAATATCACTTGTCCATTTCCTATGTTTTTCTATGGATGCCATGCACTAAGATCTGTCAAACTAGAGCATAGGGTCCAGATTATAACATAGGAACTGAGGACATGATTTCAATGGAGAAGTTATCTCCACTGTATCACCTCTTTATCACCTCCTCGGCACACCTTAGTGAAATATTTCCATCACCCACTTGCATCAATACATCACCAAGTTCACTTATGGTCAATCAGTAGACTCCTGTGATTAGTGCCATGCCTCCCTAAGTATGATGTATACATAACCCATAACTATGGCTACGTTTGGTGATATGGCTAATCAGACATCAATATTAATGGACACATATTGAATAGAGATGGGCCTCCTTTAATATGTTGAACAATACATTGAAACATAAATTTGTTTGTATAGTAACAAAATGCATTGCAGGCTTCTAGAAGCACCCAGAAGGTATGTTTAACACAATAACTGGTTACTGATGAAACACATGTGACCTGCTAATGTGATCTCCAAAAGATATATTAACTCTGAGGATGAGCATAATTACTCTACAGGTTTCCAGCTGGATCTTATTCAACACATATATTTGAGTAGTCTGATAATATGTGAAAGGTTCAGTAGAGGTTGCTATGAACTTCAAGTTCCACATTGCATCATCAACACCAGCACTAGAGAACATCAAGGGGTGAGCTTCATGGAGCTGGAGTCAAGGCTTCAGGAGAGTCATAGTAACATAGTAACATAGTAATTTAGGTTGAAAAAAGACTTGTGTCCATCTAGTTCAACCCTTTTCCTATTCCCGTTTACCATCGTTGATCCAAAAGAAGAGATTTCTCCCTGGATCAACAAGCCCTAACTAAATATTAATCCCAATACTAACGTACATAGCCCTCTATGTTATGCTCTTTTAAATAAGTATCCAGGCCCCTTTTAAAGGCATCTAATGTATTTGATAGTACCACCTCCTCAGGAAGTGAATTCCATACCTTTATTGTCCTTACTGTAAAGAAACCCTTCCGCTGTTGTAGATTAAATCTCCTTTCCTCAAGTCTAAGCGGGTGGCCCCTTGTCCTGTGTACTGTTTTGTTAATGAACAGGTCTTTGGCGAGCCCTTTATATGGGCCTTGAACATACTTATATAGTGTTATCATATCCCCTCTAAGACGCCGTTTCTCTAGTGTGTACAAGTTTAATTTTTCTAGCCTCTCTTCATAACTAAAACTTTCCATTCCCCTTACTAGTTTTGTAGCCCTCCTCTGCACTCTCTCTAGTTCCATAATGTCCTTTTTCAGAAAGGGTGCCCAGAATTGCACAGCATATTCTAGGTGGGGTCTTACCATGGACCTGTAAAGAGGCATAATTATATCTTCCTCCCTTGAGTCAATATCCCTTTTAATACATGCCAATATCTTATTGGCCTTTGCAGCTGCCAGCTGGCACTGCATGCTACAGCTAAGTCTATTGTCTAGTGAACATTCATCTGTTCCATGATGGGTCATGCTATGGTTGCCTGTGGGAAGGACCAGAGGATTTGGGACTGCACAGTCTGTCTATCATGCAATGGATAAACCATCATTATCCCATTAACCTTTTGCATTCTGGAGGAGTACACAACCCATTGGTTTGCAACAGGTTTTCTACTCCTCTGGAACCCATTAGGTTAGGAACAAGAGTATGCTAACCAGCCATATGGATAATTACCCAGGACATTGAATCAACACATCATTGGATATGGGAACAGAGCACCATGAAACACAGGGTGTTAGCGTACACACACACACACACACGTGTCAGCAATGTGGGCCTTGCAACCTGATTCAAATATATTTTTTCCGATTCATCCCTGTGCTGCTCCTTTAGGCTATACCCAACTGAGGTTCTCCTTTTAAATCCAATACCTCTTTAACCTCTGAGGTGACAGAGTGGTATCTGATGCATTGCATTGGATATCGCTCTTTCAATGCAAGGGTTCCATGGTTGCTATGGCTATGGTCAAGGCAATCTATGTTATTTGCTATCAGCTGAACCCAGGAATATGATGAACATGAGCAATGTATTGTACCTTTCTTCATATGGGGGATGCATGATATAATTAGAGTGGAAATGTCAACATGGAAGAAGGAATTCAAGATGTCAGTTGAATTCACTCCCTCAATATGACACATCCATGGAATAGCTGCTTCATGGTGTAGGCAGTCTCAGGGCTGTGTATGTCATTCATCCTGTGGGGTGAAACAGATCATTATGTGTTGTTTTAGTGTGTTTGCACACATTGGCAGTGGCTGATCATAGACATACATGGATTGAGTTTGTTTCTGCGTTATACTCATGTCATGTTCCCGCAGCCTTTCCTTTTTGGGTCCTGGCGTCCTCATTACTATCCAACTCCACGCTACGTCGTTCTGGCTGCTTCTGGGTTGCGGCATCACGTGATCACTGCTGCTCTCGTGTGGTCTCGCGTGATCTCCTCCTGCCGGCCGGCTATTTCTTACCCGGTAAGCCTCTCTGGGATACATTAGTATAGCTTCTCATATCTGCACCCCTCTCAGGGTCTCCTCATCCTGTGCAATTGGAACAGGTACATTAACTATGGGTATTGGCTGCATAGCATCCACTAGACATTTGCCAACGGCATATTGTGTAATATTGCACATGCTAGGATTATGTCACATGCCTGGTAGAGCTCCCCGTGAATTATCCAGGCAATGGAGTCCTGATTGTAGCTGGCCAAAGGTGCACTCAGTGGCATTCCTCTTTCTCACATGATCCTCATTGTAGTGCTCCTGGGCAGGTGTTTGGGGATTTGCTAGTGGTTTGAGGAGCCACAGTTTATACCTATAGCCTGATTCACCTGCGGAAAGAGAGTACCTGGTGAAACATGGACTACTTACAAACTTGGAAACAGTGACCAGTGTCATACAGCAGTAACAAAGGCAAACAAAGTCCTGTCTTGCATAAAAAGAGGTATTGAAGCAAGAGTGGATAACATTATTTTGCCATTATACAAATCATTGGTAAGACCTCACCTTGAGTATGCAGTGCAATTTTGGGCACCGGTTCTGAAAAAGGATATACTAGAACTAGAGAGGGTACAGCGGAGAGCAACAAAATTAATTAAGGGAATGGAGGACGACATATGAGGAACGACTAAACAAACTTGGTTTATTTACTCTAGAGAAAAAACGACTAAGAGGAGACCTTATCACATTGTACAGGTATATGAGAGGTCAATACAAGGATCTCTGCGGTGAGCTATTTATTCCAAGGCCTGATCAGGTGACCAGAGGACACCCCTTGAGATTAGAGGAAAGGAGGTTTAAACTTCAGCAGAGGAAGGTTTTTTTTTTGGTAAGGTCTGTCAAATTGTGGCATTCATTGCCCAGGGAGGTAGTTATGGCAGATACAATGGATACATTTAAGAGAAGATTAGATACATTTCTTTCAAAAGGGAACATACAGAGTTATACTGTTTATCAGTAGGCTGATCAGGAAGGTCTGATAAAGACTAATTTAATTGGTAGCAGGAAAGCTATAAAATTCTCAATTACTGAGGTATGAGGCGAAGGTTGAACTTGATGGACTTGTGTCTTTTTTCAACCTAATTTACTATGTTACTGTGTTACTATGTTACTACATGTTTGGATGATGTTGTGCGAGGGGTAGTACTACTTGTGTGTACACCTGTGGATGTGGAGTGATGTTGTATTGTTAACTCACTCAAAAGCCATCCCTCTGTAAGTTTTATTCTCAAAGTCTCTGTGCATAGAGTAGTGCATGAGTATTTATGCTTTGTGACAGCTGCTGGATTAGGAGGCACACACATTAGTTATCCTCATGTTTGAGTCACATACCATCTGCACGTTGATGGAGTGCAGATTCTTTCTGTTAATGTAGTGATATCCCTCATATGTTGGAGCTTTGATGCCTACATGTGTGCAATCTTTGACACCCATGACCCTAGGCATGCCTCCCTTTAGAAGTCCTGTTTTACATGTGTCCACATGTCGTTGGTGGGGAAGTGGATGTACCTGATGATTTCCCCTTGAGGGCTGGCAACACCTGAGCCAGTACTGTTAAACATGTGGGCTGGGACATGTAAGATGCATATCCTTCTGTGGACTGGAAAGAGCCACTTGCCATTAAATGTATAATACACATCAGTTTCTGCAAGCCAGATAGGGCATGGTTGTTGCTGTATATAGGGTCAACGTTATCTATGATCACCTCATATAGGTTGATGATGCTAAACTGCCAAACTGTAGCAGTCAATCTTTCCATCATCAGTCATTCCCAGGAGCATGACCCTTGGGCAGTATATCCTGGGCATTTGTGGTCATCTGTCAACTCTGTTTTGCTCCACAGGTCCCTGTGGCAGCAACAGCCGGAGTGCTGTTGCCTGGTGCAGTTCTCCAGGTGGAGATGGGCTGCTGTCTGTCCAGACAAAGCATCAGCATTAACAGGTGTGCTTGGTGGAGGATGGTGATCCCTCGCACGCCTTTGTCTTTGCTCTCTTTGAAGGAACAGGTATGCAAACATACTAGTCGTAATCTCTCTCTCGCGCTGTCTCTCTCTTTCTCTCTGAGTGGTCCCACTGTAAACGTGCCATGTTTGAGGATGGTGAGCTGTCCCTTTAACACAGTGGTGGGGTGTTGTTCAGGTGCAGTCATGAGGTAGGTAGTGACCAATGGTAAGGTGTTTTTTGTGAATGTAAGTGTTTGTTGTTGTGTGTTGTTTTTTTTCTGCTCTGTTCTGATTGCTGCGTAGCTGTCAGGTGCGAGTGTGACATTGTCAGTTGCAGGTTGTGTCACGATCAGTTATTGATGTTGCACAGATGAGCTTGGGTTTCTTTGGATTGACAGGTGTACGTATTGTGTGTTAACCTTCGTTGTTCTGGGGTATGTTGTGATGGATTGTGTTGGGATGCTTTTTGAAGCCCTTGTCCCTGGGGGGTTTCTAGGTTTGTCCGACACTTGTTTGTGGTGCATGGGCATTGTTGGTGTGTTTGCTTGGCTTTGCAGGGGTTAATGTTGACATTGGTGTACTTGTGCCATATGCTGTGTGTTGTGTGAGCTGCTGTTTCTTTGCTTTGTCCAACTGTGTTTTTTTTGCCCGTTGTGTGTTTTATAGCCAAGAAAACTGGCAGAATTTTCTCCATAAAACTATCAATGTATCGTGAGTTAGCACTAATGCAGACATTTGAATGGCTCTGGGGATATCTGTTTCATAGTTCACAATGGCCGTAACATCCTTTGTTTTTTTAAAACTGCCATTAGCTGTTCATAAGACGGCTAAACTTAATGGCTTACTGTGATTTAAAATCCGCCATCAGCTGGGTTTTTGTGTTGGGACACTTAAATCTAGGCCTAAGTCTTACAGGAAAAGACTGAATTTCAGATAAAAATGGAAAGAGGCTGGGGAGCTGATGGATGATGATGAGCTGCGGAAAGATGTAAAAAAATAGGGACGTGAAGTGGTAAAATGTCATGAGAATATGAATGGTTAATTTTATGTCTTTAAAGGGGATCTATCACCTCTATACAAGTATGTGTTAAATGTTAGGTTATATAGCGACTAGGTAGATTTCTTTATTAATATTTTTTTAACCCTATTTGGTGGAAAATTAATGTTTAAAGAGACTACTTCCGGATAAACTGCGGTTACCTGCTCCTTACCGCAGTCTGTCACACTTCCTCTGCTCTCCTCCCTCTATGCAGTGTCCTCTGATGATGTAGGTTTTGTGCCTGTAAGCTGGAGCGATCTCATTGGCTATATATTGATCTCTGCCAGTGACATTGCTCCAGAAAGCCTCTGTCATAGAAGGAGGCTGCATAGAGGGAGGGGGGAGCAGAGGAAGAGTGACAGACTGCGGTAAAGAGCAGGTAACCACAGTCTGTCCGGAAGTAGTCTCTTTAAACATTAATTTTTGGCCAAATAGGGTTAAAAAAATAAATTAAAAAAGAAATTGGCTCGCATATTCTATGTGATGCATAAAAATAAAAATCGCTTGCGAATTTATGTCATATTCTATTAGTGTGAAAAGTAAAGTGCGTACAGGAAATCACAACAGTCACAATCAGTGTATTTTTTGGCGAATGCAGTAGGAGCAATACCAAATTTTCATTTGAGCTAAACTCAAATGAGCACAGGAACGCAACCAGTTCAGGAGCACAGGAGGGCAACCAGCTCAGGAACACAGGGAATCAGCCAGCTCAGGAAGACAAGGAATCAGCCAGCTCAGGAACTCAGGGGTGTAGCCAGTTGAGGAACTCGGGTACAGCCAGATCAGGAACTCTGTGGTGCAGCCAGTTGAGGAACTCGGGTACAGCCAGATCAGGAACTCTGTGGTGCAGCGGGTTCAAGGAACTCAAGGGTGCAGCCGGCTCAAGGAGCTCAGGGTGCAGCTGCTCAAAGAACTCAGGGCCCAGGCCTAAAAGGATAGAACTAAACTGAAACTGATCATTATAATCTGGCCCAGAGAAAGGGGAGAGACTGAACTAAATAAGGAGGAGGTGAATGAAAGGTAGGGACAGCTGGGAACAGAATCAGATCTCTTTAGTCTGAGTGCAGCAGCCTACAACAGTACCACAGAAAGGTAGTGGCACTGTGAGGTACTGCACCAGACTGTGGAAAGGACAGAATCATGATAGGGACCAATTGAAGTACAGTTCTTAGAATATGAGGAGGAACTTAAAAAAATGATTGGGCACAGAGATTATGGCAGCATTTATGGTGAGTACAAACATATGTATCTGTGAAATTGCCTTTGGAGATTTATATATATATGCATGTATGTATGTATGTATATTGTTGTTCATTACTGTCAAAAGGTGTACTTAACAATGTACAGTTTAGATTTTGTGTAGAAGGGTACAATCAGTGCAGTTATTGTGTTTATAAAGAAAATCATAAGATGAAGTCCCTGCCTGTAGAGTTCATAATATAAGATCAATGTATTATATTTTGTAGAGGCCTACAGCAGAATGCAAAGCATAGAGTTTTAATATTGGCACCAAGGATTTGTATTGCAGTTCTTTATAATTAAGTTGCAGTATCCAGATCTCATTCCAATGTATCAAATGCCACTGTGCTAACAGAGACATCTCAGACTGAAGGGTCCCTCAGTGACATGGATGGATCTATTCTACATGATGCTTTTAATGAGACAGGTAGCTATCAATGATTTGTATAATGCGTACCTCAAGGGCTGTATTTATTAAGGAACAGTGTACAAATCATGAGCAAATCAACTACATCATATGGCATACAAACATATGTAAAATTATTTAAGGCTTTCAACTATACATGCTATATAAAACAAGAATGTATTTTGCATGTCATGTCACTTGTATCTCCAGAATTTTAAAGCTCTAAAGTCCATCTGGTTGGTCCTAAACATATGACGTATGTGTGTTGATTTATTTTTCAGATTCTTCTTTAACCCCTTGAGTGCCAGAGAGTATCTAGTGCTTTGCAGCGCAATGCATTTGATGCCTTTCCAGGACTCAAAGGGTTAAGTTCGGACAATATTATTGATGAGGCAATACAGATGTGTGGAATAAATGACACCAGTGAACAAGGTGATGTATCATGATGCATAAACATTCACATATCCAAACGTAATCTATAAAAAAAATTTTTAACACATTTTTAAAATTATTACACTGTAGGTAAGACACCATTGGAACAAAATACTGAGGATACTGTAACACTGTACTTGGACACGTTTGTTGATGAGCAGCCTGAAGGCAGACATATTACATCAAATGAAAATCAACACCATGAAGTTCATGCAGCAAGTGAAACTGAGGAAGATACAGGTGTTGCTGCAGCATTGCAGAGCTTCTAAGAAACCTCTAATGTTTTGAAGCGACAAAACAAGAAGAAATGTATATTAATAAAAAAACAAACCAAGGTAATACACATGGGTGTGCATATATATATAAAAGTCAAAGAAATGCCAAAAAAATTTGGGAAAACATAGAACAACAGCTTAAAAGAGAACATCTAAGGAGAGGCAGGTACAGAGCACAGAAACTAGAATTTTTGAAACAAAAAAATATCTTATCAGAACATAATAGTCTACTGAGACAGTTGATTGATAAAAAAAATCTGACTCAAAATGATAGCAAAAGCCAGCACAATCCTCCTGTACACAGTCAGGTGGAGTTCAGGCTAGAAGAGCAACTAAATCACAATTAAAAATACAAAACATGAAATGTTTGGTGCTGATAACTCCATATTTGTAGCTTTGGGAAAAACAAAAAAGTGTTACATTTTCTAAAGTGAATACATCCAAACCATAATAGGTTAGATATTATATATTTGTATTTATGCAATTTTGTTTGAGGTTTAGTTATGGGTGTAAAGCAGTAAGACGTGATAAGAGGTAAGAAATCGGAGATGACATCTCCAGTGATATATCTCCAATTCCTGTGTTAGTCCATGGAGAATATGCACTATTTCTCAAGTGTGAGAGATAATGCATAGTCTAGTTATGGCTGTTATGCAGTATGTTGTGGTATACAACACATGAATTGGAGAAGTAATATCACTGCAGAAGTCATCTCCTCTTCATCACCTCTTATCATATGTTACTGCATAACAGCCATAACTACACATCAGACAAAACTGCTGATATACCAATATGTTAAATAAAATGTCCAATGATGTATTCATGCCTTATACCTCTTTGCCATGTATATAGAAAATCCAGAGTGACCAGCTGCAAGCAGTGCATAACATTTGAGATATCATGGATTGCTGAACTTGTGTACAAGATATGTCATCCAAGTTTACTGTCTTGGCAATGTGAATCCTGTTTGAGAAACATGCTTTAGATTTGTATGAAGCTTTTAAGGGGTTAAAGACCTCAAAGTTCTTGTTACAATTATCTATTGATGTTACAGCATACTCCTTAAGTAACATGCTGTCCTTCTTCAGTATTGCTCTCTGCCTATCGCCCTCTCCCTCCATCTCCCTCTCTCTCTCTCTCTCTCTCTCTCTCTCTCTCTCTATATATATATATATATATATATATATAAATATATATCTAGAGATAGAGACAAGAGAGAAATATATATATATATATATTTTTTTTTTTTTTTTTTTTAAAAGTCCCACTGGGGCTGCCCTCCTCCACCCTTTTGGCTTCATTAACTCTTATTGTGGATTGTATATATATATACACACACACACACACACACACATTAACTAGAGGGAGAGAGAGAGGGAGTGGGAGAAAAAAATTTGAAAAACAGTTTATTTGTAAAAATGAAAATGCTGTTTGTAATAGTAATGTTTTCTCATTGAAAGAAATCTTTATTAATGTAAGTCACAAATCTTGTGTGTGTTGCAATTAACACAATAACTTCTTGTAATAAAATATTTTATCACTCACTTTTTTGAGAATTTGATAAACATTTTTTATAAGTTCCAGATGAGTCATACAATGCAAGTGACATGACTTTGGTACACCAAGGTTAACAAATTTATATGGCAACTATGATTTAACTCGAGTTAAAAATGAATAACATAATATATAACAAAATGCGACAATTTGCATACACAATAACTTATAACCATATGAGATTATCATTGTCATATGTTGTGTTTAAACGCTATTGTGTACAAACGTTAACTGAAAATTCCACACAATATAATATCACACCTTGGTAATCGAGCGTCTATAAGCAGTTAGGATATTAATATTAGCTTCTATTATGGCTACACATTTCTCAGCAGAGGAAATATACATGATAGTGAAATACCTTAATAATAAAAGGTATGACAAGTCACCTACAAAGGCAAAAAACTCCAACAATCATAAAATAATGAGGAAATGATCAACCTTGATGGAAAATAAATTTGGGAATACATGGTCTAACAAACAGTTACAGGTCAGGCATTATGACTTAAAGGTGAGAACTCAAGAAATGGAATAGCATTTTAAAAGGTATTAATATTTTAATATATGGTATTGTTAAATCTAATATCAACAATTATACAAACTAAAAATATGTAATGTAATGCAGAAAAATCAATAAACACAACATACTATGACAAATGCAGTAATCTCAACATGTAATAAATAATAATAATGATCAACAATGACATGTCACAAGCAAATATAATAAAAACTTAACAGCAACAGGAGAAAATGTGTAAAACAATTTTGTAAACATTGTTCAACATATTAAACTTTAATTGATATATGTACTTAACAAATTTTTCCATAGGTAAGAACTCAAAAAATGTGTTGCTTTTGAGTCATTTAAGTCGATTATAGCAATGAGGAAATTATCAACCTTCATGGAAAATAAATTTGGGAATACAAATGTATTTTCCATCAAGGTTGATAATTTCCTCATTGCTATAATCAACTTAAATGACTCAACAGCAAATTTTTTTGAGTTCTTACCTGTATTATAGCAAGCATGTTAATGAAATCAGAAATTGGAGATCAACATTTACAAAGTGTAAAGTGTATATTTTTGTATTTTCATAGATATTAAGAGACATCAGTCCAACTCCATTTCTTCAACCAACGAGGAAGCAGAAGAGATGAAAAATGGTAATTATGATTGTGTCCTATTTTGGAATAATATTCCTCCATAGAGAATATTTGTCCACCAAGTAAACAGTTGTGAATGTAAATACAGGCCATAATCAATGTATATATAATAATAATAATAAATAGATCATTTATGCAGATATTTACTATTTTCCACCATGTAACAGAATGGCACACCTCATGAACATTTTTTGCTAAGGAACATAATTCCGTTTTAGGAACACAAACATCTGGTGTAGAGAGACAAACTTCAGAGACAGAGACAGAAACATCTGGGCCAGATATGCAGACATCAGGGTCATGGATACAGCCAGAGGAAAAAGGTAAAATCTATAAGAATACTTGAGGTATTCAACTGTCTTGTAAATAACCTTTTTTTAACCTACAGCAACCAATTTTCAATGTGCAAATGTTGTATCCTGACCCCATAAAGGTAATTTGCTGAAAAAAATTATGTCAGAACTTCATTTCTGTGGCATTTTTTGGACAGTTATGGGGCTCTAAGCAGCACCATATTAGCCATTATAGTGACCTAATTTTTAAAACAATCATGTATTATCCTTCTACAAAATCATGATGTTTCCATGAATTCTTCTTTTCTAGGAGAATCACATAAGCAGAAGTCCTTGTCCATGAAAAGCCAAAATCTTCTCTCAACTTGAAAGATATGTGGAGATAATGCAAACATTGTTAGAAATAAAAGACATGATGATTAGCATGAACAAAAGTATCTCTGCAATAGCAAAGTACTTTTAACCTCTTAAGAAACTTGATTTTGTTGTTTCTTATGGAGATGATAATGAACCATCAGCTTCACAATAATAAGTTTGTTTCAGAAAGTAGTACAAATACTTTATTTTTCTATTAATTTCTCTGTCATCCAGTATAGGTTACTGGTACACTAGGTAGGTGACCGCCCTTTAAGAGGGCAGGAACAATTCTTGAAGAGAATGCTGGGTGGAGCCTACCTCCTCTCCTTAGCTGCAGCTAGTAACCCCCCAGAATGATTTGTTCCTTGGTGAAGAGACAGGCAAGAGAACAGTTCTGCAATAGTTTTAGTTTACTTTTTGTTTTCTGTTAGATATGGAATTCCACCATTAGGCGAATTACCATTACTGACAATTCCCAGGTGGATAGCTCAGTTTCCAGAAGCTACGGTGGACCTTTTAGCCCGGAGGGGAAAATCTTGTTTCACAAGTTCTTTCCTCAGGAGTTGCCCACTGAGGCTTCTTCTTTACACATGATAATCTGAAGACAGAAGACCTGCTGAAAAGGTGAGCAACCCTTTGAGTGCTGAGGTCCATATGTCCCAAGTTCCCTCTCCACACAGAGGTCTCCTTGGAGTTGCTAATACATACTCCTGCACTCACTGGCTTTATCTGCATGTCTGTTATGGGCTTGTAGCAGTGTTTCTGTGGTAAATGTAACCCTTTGGCTGCTAGTTTGCATCCTTCTGGGCTCTTAGGGCACTTTTCCCTTTGATTATACTGTTATTTGAGTTTCAGTGTGTTTTGTGGTGTTTTTACAACTTTTTTTTACCTTACTGTAAAATATTACAATTTTGAGTTCCCGCTTTACCACATAGATGCCATGCTCCATTCACCTCTATGGTACTTTACAGTTTGGGACATATCTCTGCAACCACTCAACGTAGCAACTTCAGAGAGGGCTCATTTTGTTTGTCTGTCCTTGCTGTATTACCCAGTTAATGTTTTAACATAGAAACATAGAATTTGACGGCAGATAAGAACCATTTCAGCCCATCTAGTCTGTGTGTTGGGGGGCTCAGGGGGCTTTGGGCACTGTTGGGTTACTTTTAGAGGTAAAACTAAATTTCCCATGAGCGCTTGCTTCTCGCAGTAGTTTCTGATTGGCTCCCGTTGTGGCAGCCATTTTGTGCTTTCCCTTCACGAGTATCCTACGCAGGGCTTGAACTCTCCTTCTCTCCTCAGCAGACTAACCCTTCGCCTGTCAAATAAGTGCATTTTAGCGATTTCTGGGTTGAAACTTTATTCTTGCACACTGTATTTAGGTGATTCCTTATACTTTAAACGTTTTGACACTGTGATAATGTCTACTCCATTGGAGTTTGGGGCTAGACCTAAGACTAAGGATACTGGGGTGTCTGTGTCCCCCATTGTGCACTGCTTCTCATGTCAATCAGGGTTACCGAGAGAGTACTCAGGTCATTTATGCCCAGCATGCACTGTTGCCTCTGCGTCCACCCCAGGGACTTCCATCCATGCAATTAATCCAGATTGGATGCAAGAGTTTAAGGCCACTACCAGAGACCTGAGGTCTACCTTACAACTTCTTTCATCCCAGTTGCAGGGGGTCTTCCAGTCTTGGCAGCCCCCTACTCCCATTAGGTCTTCCCTGCTGAAACTGCAGGGTGTACCTGATGTCTCTGACTCCTCTGATGAGGAGTTACTGGTGGATTCTGATGAGGGGGAATGTTCTGCGTTGGTCTCTTCCCAATTCTTTGGGGACCCCTTTGAGGCTGACCCTGATCCTTCTGCTGAAGGCCTGATCAGGCCAGTGTTTGACACACTAAACATCCTCTTGATTCAAGAGGCTCCTGTTGACCCCTCTGATGTGTTCCAGGAACCTAAGAAGCAGTCTACCACTTTTCCTCCCATCCCCATGCTTGACCGGTTGGTCGGTGATGAGTGGAAAGCTCCTGACAAAAAGTCTTCTGTCTCTGAAAAGTTTACTAAGCCCTTTTCTGATGCAGCATTAGCTCAGTGGGTTCATCCGTCCAAGGTGAATGCTCCGCTCTCTAGACTTTCCAAGTCTACTGCCTTGCCTTTGGGAGATGCTTCTGCCCTCAAGGATTGGACTGAAAGGAAGCTTGAGACATCCCTGAAGTCCATTTTTGCTACAGCTGGCACTTCATTGTGCCCGGCATTTGCTGCTGCTTGGGTGAACAGGGCTATTGCTGTTTGGACTGAACAGCTAACTCTGGCTGTCCGTCAGGGTGCACCTAGTGCTGACATGTTGCACCTTCTCACCAACATCTCTGAGGCTCAGCATTATGTTTCTGCTGCCATATTTGATGCCATCCGGTTGGTAGCTAGGGTTTCTAGCATGTCTGTGGTTGCTAGACGAGCTCTTTGGCTCATGATCTAGTCAGCAGACATTGCCTCTAAGAAGTCCTTGCTTTCCTTGCCCTTTCAGGGCTCTCCTTTGTTTGGGCTGTAACTTAATTATTAGTTAGGCCACTGGGGGTAAGAGTACCCACCTGCCCTTGGTTCCTAGGAAGAAGCCTCCAGTGAAGATGAATAGGCTTTTCCGTCCTTTCAGGCTGAGGTGCGCCCCAAGACCCAGGTGGTTCCCCAGGCTGCGTGCACCTCCTCCAAGCCCAAACAACAATGGAGGCCCAAGCAGTCCTCCACCAAGCCCAAGGGCTCCAAACCTTCTTCGGCATGACTCGCCGAAACCCAGTCCCCACAAGCCAATAGGTGGTCGTTTACGCCACTTCCCCAAGAGGGATCCATGGGTTTTGCGGGTTGTGTCGGAGTGATACAGGATCCCTTTTGTCACTCTTCCTCCGTTCTGACTTTTTCCTTCTCACACTTCTCAGGGAGCAGAGAAGCACTGCCTGTTCCATGGAGCTATCCATACCCTTTTGGACAAGGAGGTCCTGGAACAGGTTCCGGTACTGGAAAGAGGGTTGGAATTTTATCCCAACCTCTTTGTGGTACCCAAGAAGGATGGCAGCTGCTGTCCAATTTTGGACCTCAAGGACCTCAACACCTTTGTGGTCAAGTCTTGCTATCACCAGAATTCCTTGAGGACGGTGATTGCAGCCATGTCTCATGGGGAATTTCTCGCTTCTCTGGATCTTCAGGATGCACATTACCATTCATCTAGAGAGTTGGTGGTATCTCAGGTTCACCTGCAACCAATGGCACTTTCAGTTTTCTGCTCTTGGTTTGACTACAGCTGCACAGGTCTTCAATTGAGTCCTGGGGGAGTTAGTGTATGTACTCCACAGAGACGGTATCAGAGTCACTCCATACATGGAAGACTTACTCCTGAAGGCCTCATCTCCACATATCCTTCAGCAGCATGTACAGGACTGTATTCATGCGTTGACCCATCATGGCTGGATCCTCAACAAGGACAAGTCGTATCTCGTACCATCCCAGAGACTAGTCTTCCTGGGGCTTCTCTTCTACAGCCAACGGGGTATGGTGTTTTTCATGGGAGAGCTAGCTCACCAGATCATCCGCAAGGCTTCAGCTGTTCTGGATCTCGACCCAGTTCCAGCCAAGAAGCTGACCTCCCTGGTGGTGAAGTTCATTTCTACCATGGAAACGGTCCCATATGCCATGGCTCACTCCAGGGTACTCCAGAGGTTCATGATCCAGGTGTGCAGGGGACAACCAGATCTACTGAGGATGTCAGTATCTCTCCTACTTGATGTGGAGCTGAGTTTGTCATGGTGGCTACACCTTCCCAACCTGCTGAAAGGCAGACCCTTCCTGGGCTCCTTCTGGACAACTGTGATGACGGATGCCAGCCTCTCCGGCTGGGGAGCGGTCCTGGGTTACAGCAATGCCCAGGGCCGGTGGTCTCCGGAGGAATCTCTCCTTCCCATCAATATGCTGGAGCTTCGGGCAATATTTCATGCCCTTTGCCATTGGACACATCATCTGCAGGACTGCCTGGTCAGAGTCCAGTCTGACAATGCCACGGCCGTGGCCTACATCAACAAGCAAGTCTCGCGGCTTGGTTGGAGATCAAAGCTATTTTAACCTGGGCAGAAGAACATGTTCCTGCCATATCCATGGTTCATATTCTCGGCATAGACAACGTGCTGGCAGACTTCCTAAGTTGACACACAGTGGAAAGAGGAGAGTGGGAACTGAATCAAGAAGTGTTCAACCTCATTGCTCAGAAGTGGGGACTTCCTTGAATCGATCTGATGGCAACAAGGCACAATCGGAAGGTTCTGTTTTTCTGTTCACACTGGGGGGACCCTCTAACTCTGGCAGTGGATGCCATGTCGATTCCTTGGCACTTCCCCCGGCGTACATTTTTCCTCCCATTCCCATGCTACACAGGGTGTTGCGGAAACTGTCTGGAAGGTTCTCCAGTCATTTTGATTACTCCATACTGGCCTCATCAGGCTTGGTTTCCAGAGCTCCTGGATCTCTCAGTGGCAGAGCCCTTCCGACTCCCCCGGGCGTCCAGACCTCCTTCTTCAGGGGTATCTGTGGAAGGAGGATGTGGATTATCTGGGTTTGATGGCATGAAAATTAAATCCTCAATACTGAAGACGAAGGGTTTCTCTTCTGGCATGGTGGCCACTATGCTTAGTGCCCCCAAGACTGTTTCATCCAAGGCTTACCATAGAGTTTGATCTACCTTTCTCTCTTGGTGTGCCGATAAGGATCTTTCTCAGGACTTTGATCTTCCTATGGTCCTGTCTTTTCTGCAGGATGGGATGGATAAGGGTCTCAGTCTGAGTTCCCTTAAGGTTCAGACTTCTGCTCTCTCTGTCTTCTTTCAGAGACGTATCGCAATTCTTCCTGATGTCAAGGTTTTCTTTCAGGGCGTTGCTCACACTGGTCCTGCCTTTAAGAGCCCCTACTCTTCAGTGGGGTCTTAATTTAGTTTTGGGCATCCTTCAGCGCCCTCCCTTTGAGTACTTGGCCACTATTCCCTTGCACATGTTAACCTGGAAAATGGCTTTTCTCCTGGGGATTGTGTCTGTTCACCATGTCCCGGAGCTGCAGGCCCTGCCTTGTAAACCACCCTTTTTGGTTTTTCACAAAGACAAGGTGGTTCTTTTCACCTCTCTGGAGTTTCTCCCAAAGGTTGTATCAAACTTCTACATTAATCAGGAAATGGTGGTGCCCTCATTCTGTCCTGACCCTTCCTTATAACATCTTCAGCTGCTTCTTCAAACTTAGACTTTTAAGTTATTTTAATGTTAGATAGAAATTAAGGTGCATTAGAGTAGGTACTTGCCAGAACTTGAGATATCTTGACAGGGTTGGCAAGCTTACATTCTTTGGCCAAATGATGGACTAAATTCTCAATTTATAATAGTTTAGTATATATACCTAGGTTAGGACACATATATATACACATTTTTATTATATATGCCTAAGTCAGGGCACACATTTATACATTGGTATGGAGGAGCGCAGGTCTGTTCTTTGTCTTGTTTTGCCTGTCTAGGTTCTCCTTTCGTCTCTTCAGTTCTCCTTCACTTTTGAGCCCAGTTGGCTCGTGTTATGTGTGCTGTGCTATGTT
This sequence comes from Rhinophrynus dorsalis, assembly GCA_037306005.1. Classification (NCBI taxonomy): domain Eukaryota; kingdom Metazoa; phylum Chordata; class Amphibia; order Anura; family Rhinophrynidae; genus Rhinophrynus; species Rhinophrynus dorsalis. The sequence continues at coordinate 166,162,536 of CM074724.1, forward strand.
CCTGGTGTGGTTCTGCACTGGTTTTGTGTCCATTGACACTTCAGTGTTCTTGTTGAGCTGTTTATGATCTGATGGTTCATGTAGGCTCTTGTGACTTTGGGGCCCTGCGCCTGGTCCTTGCCTTACTTCCCACCCCTGAGAAACTCAATGGCTGGACATCCCAATGTACCAGTGACCTATATTGGACAACAGAGAAAAGAGAATTTTAGTCTTACCTGTTAAATCCTTTTCTCATAGTCCATATAGGTTACTGGTCTCCCACCCTGTCAAGGGACCTGGCTTGGTACTCCTGTGACTGAACGTGGAAGTCCTGTCAGGTTCATTCTCACAGGAGTCTTCTTCTCCCTTCTTACTACCTAGTCCCTAGTTAGTGTCACAAATATTTCTGGAGGGGGGGCTATCTGCAGCTAAGGAGAGGAGGTAGGCTCCACCCAGCATTCTGTCCAAGAATTGTTCCTGCCTACTTAAAGGGGCGGTCACCTACCCAATGTACCAGTAACCTATATGGACTAAGAGAAAAGGATTTAACAGGTAAGACTAAAATCCTCTTTTTTCATTGTCACCTGGTTTGTGATTCCATATATTATAAAATAAACAAGAAACGAAGAAGAGTGTGGAACGTCCCTAGTCAGCTTTTGGATATAACTTTGACATGTGTAAGAGTGTTGTTACATGTATTGCTGCACAATACATGAGACAACTATCACTATGCATTCTGTAATGTTGATAACTCACCTAATATAAATGGGCTTTAGACCTATATTCTAAAGTGAAGGGTATATCCTGGGAAAAAAATATCAATAAATTCTGTTTCTTTTAAAAGCATTCTATTGCAAACAAGAGGGGAAATAAATGGTACCCCATGCTGGGCTGTGCAGTTTATGTGACAGATGTCTTACAAGCATCAAATGAAATGGGTTAAAGAAACATAACTAGGGGCAAAAATACTTACATGAATAACTTTTAAATTATGCAACATTTTTAAGAGGTGTTCCAGTAATATTGTTTAATTGGCATTAAGATACAACATTTTTGTTCTTATTTTGGATTTCCTAACAATACTTACATTGAAAATTAGAGGTAATTAATTGTGTATGGACCATCCTACCCACCTCTGTATTGTCCAGTATCCCTGCATTTACACCCTGCTCTTTAGGTTCCAGTTCATCAATAACAGACTGTAATACACCATGGTGTACTGCAATATTATGTAATATACAGCAAGTAGTGATGATATCTGATACCTTGGAAGGAGATTACAAGAGCGTACCTCCCAATTTGTCCAAGCACCTAAAACATGACTTCAGAAGCCCAAAGGTGCATTCAGTAACTGAGTGGGTGCTTCTGTGGGCTTCATTGTAATATAACTCTGCAGGGGATTGTGGATTCAACAAAGGGGTTAAAAGCTGTGGCCGACAACCATATCCTGAGTCACCTACAAAACAAACAAATATCTGATATTATTTCCTAAAATGGACTCAATATACAAAGTCACACAAGATTTTTAATCCTTTGAGTGCCAAAGAGGTTCCCAACACATTGCTTGGCAATCAGTTGCATACCCCTCTGGCACTCAAAAGGTTAACTTATGTTATTTACTTGGTATGCTTGTTACACCCTACCGCAATTATTTTTAAATTATGATTTTCAACAAAAACATTGTACTTACCCAAAAGCCAATCCTCTGGCTTGAATCCTTCTTCAAATCTCTTGAACAGGGCTGACTGACATAAGATAAGAGAAGTCATGACAAGAACCTGGGAAGTCTGCTCTAACACTCAAGATGCTGTGTTGTGCATCACAAACAACCCGATCATTGAGGAATTGAAAATGCTTTCTGTTTCTATACTGTTCCTCTCTCTGCCAGGGTGGTCTCAATGTAACGTGTGAAGTCAGTGGCTCCAAGGACATTTGGCATCCCTGCAGTTCTAAAAAAATCTTCCTTCAGTTCTTGCCATGTTGCACATTGCTTGGGGAAGAAATTATATTTAAACACCAGATGTTGCATAACTTGAAGCACCTGGGATAAGCATCTGAAAAAGGATGGCTGGCTCATGCCTATGACAACTGCAGACACTGATTGGAAGGACCCTGTGGCTTGAAAATGCAAAACTGCTAACAGTTTCACAAGCTCTGTAATGGAATTGGTCCATCCAGTCAGAGGCTCCAGATCATTACCTATTTGCTGGCATAGAGCCATGATGGCCTCTCCGTCCAGCATAAACCTCTGCAGTATGTCACGATCTGACAGGTCTGCCAAATCAGTTCTGGAAGCAAGAACCCTAGGCCTAATGATTCAGCCAGGAACCAGTCTCTGCTCCCTCTCATGAGTCCTTTTATCCTGCTGTCTCTGCTCCCGAACTCTCCTCATATTTCCCCTATTATTTCCATGCAATTGAATGGCTAAATGAAGTACCAAAACCTCAATTGCCTGCTTCAGCTTTCTGACCTCCCTTGACTATTTTACAAGTCGCCTGACTATTTGTGGCGTATGCAAATTGCAAAATTGTAAGTGATTTATTTAGAAAATTTGAAATACATGTTTTCATGAATAGGCAAATTATAATATTTCTTCTGCAAGTTTCTCCATCTGCAATATATACTTTGCGATTTTGGGGTATGGGCGGATTATTGCGTTTTTTTGACAATCTATCACGAAGAACATGCGATATGATATACTAGCGTATGTTATTGTGATTAAACTGTTGATCTTCCATATCACCTCTTGATGAATTCCAGCCTAAGTGTCACCTTTCTAGACCAACACAAGTAGAAATTTTCAATACCAGTACAATGCCTTTCATGGATCATGTATAGAATGTAAAATAAATATGGATGCAAGATTGGAGTATGGAGACTACTGGGAGATTCACTAAGCTGTGATAAAGAGGTGGTAAAGTGGAGATAACTTCTCCAGTTTATCACTTCTCCAATTCCTATGTTATTCTATGGAGCCTACGCATTTCTTCAGCTTTGGAGATCTTAGTGCATAGGCTTTATAGAATAATATAGAAACTGAATAAGTGATAAACTGGAGAAGTAATCTCCACTATATCACCTCTTTATCACCGCTTAGTGAATCTCCTCCTTGTATGAAAGTTAAATGTGTGATTGTGGGATAACGAGGAGGTGAGATGTCAGTATAAATGGCTGTATAAGAGGATGAGGAATAGAAAATGTGGGTTTAGAAATGTCTTGTTGTGGTGGGAATGGGTAAAGAGTGAACCACAATATATCTTTTTAGGAAAATGAGTGTGTGAGTGAGAGAGAGGAAGGAGAAGCACAAAAGTGTCACGGTTTGTTAAGACTCTCAGATGTAGAGTTAGGTAAAAACACAACATTATTGAAAAGTTAAGGGCAACCCCTTAGGGTATCATACACGTACACACATATATCTTTATTGACAGGAAAACAATAATAACAATAGCAATGTAGGCTCTACTGGCCTTGCCAATATACCAGGCAAGGCAGCCAGGAAGTAGGAACTCGGGAGAAGAGGCTCTACTGGCCTTGCCAATATACCGGGCAAGGCAGCCAATTGACAGGAGACAAATACAGGCTCTACCGGCCTTGCCAATACCGGGTAAGGCAACCCAAGGAAATAGGAAAGGTTCTACCGACCTTACCAATATACCGGGCAAGGCAGCCTGGTAAGGAGACAATGGCAACCACTAAGCCTCAGTGACTGGAAGGTGGCAGCAGCAGTCACAGGGATGACAAAGAGGCTAAGTCAGCGTAAGTGGCCTGCCAACATATAATAGGCTAATACCCGGACCAGTGTACTGGAAGACAGTAAAGCACAAACGATATCGACTAGCGAGTGGTGGAGCGAACCAGTAGACAACACTGAAAGCAAGCCAATAAGGTGAAGGCAGCCAGAAGGCTAAGGAGCGATCAGGTACCTCGTACCGAGAGTGCTATACCTATACGTGGTATCAACTGGATGGCTGTGGAGCGAACCAGTGCCCTCACACTTGGAACGCGACTCGGTATGGTAATGACAGCTGGGTGATGTAGGAGCGAACCAGTACCTTGTACTGAAAGTGCGATACATAAACGTAGTACCAACCAGGTGGCTGTGGAGCGAACTAGTGCCCACACACTTGGAACGCAATAAATCTGAAATAACAACCAGGTAGTTGTGTAGCGAACCAGTACCCTGTACGTGGAATGCTAAATGATCCTGCAATACAGCCGAGTGGCTAGAGGAGCGAACCAGTACCCTGTACGTGGAACGCTAATCAATCCTGCAATGCAGCCGGATGGCTTGAGGAGTGAACCAGTACCCAGTACGTGGAACGCTAAACAATCCTGCAATACATCCGAGTGGCTAGAGGAGCGAACCAGTACCCTGTACGTGGAACGCTAATCAATCCTGCAATATAGCCGGGTGGCTTGTGGAGCGAACCAGTACCCAGTACGTGGAACGCTAATCAATCCTGCAATACAGCCGGGTGGCTTGTGGAGCAAACCAGTACCCAGTACATGGAACGCTAAACGATCCTGCAATACAGCCGGGTGGCTTGTGGAGCGAACCAGTACCCTGTACGTGGAACGCTAATAGAAAACAAAAACAAAACAGATGGGCGGCTGTGAAGCAAACCAATACCCGCGTACTGAATAACCGGCAAAGACAGAAATGTCGCCAAGGCGACTCAAGAACGTCAGATGACTGCAGGCTAACTGGACAGGAACCAGCAGGTGGAATCAGGAACCAGCATACAGATGATCAACCAGAATCAGGAATGGCAGCGGCGACTGGCAGCAGGAAGCGGTGACTCCAACCGGATCAGACAGAAGCAGGAACTACTAGATAGATAACACTGGAACAGGACGAATACAGGTATCAGGAACACAGCAGAGGCCCAGGATGCTCAGGAACGAAGTGTAGACTCAAGCAGCATAGAGACAACACGAAAGGGCAACCAAAGGGTACCCAGGCTAGGTTTAAATAGACAATGCAGGGTGGGCTGAAAGTAGCCAGCCAATGGAGAGCCCCCTACTGGTAATAGACACAAAATCAGAGCAATCACGGGCACCGTGATAAAAAGTTGGCAGAAGAGATAAGATTATTTGAGGAGTTTGAAGGAACAGGCTTACATATAAAACAAGAACTTGATGAAGCTAAAGAGTGTTTGTAGATGTATAAATGAGAAAGGGAAACTATTTTATTTCAAGAAAGCATTAATGAGAAAGGTAATATTAAGTGTACAAATTGTTTTTCTTTAAAATGTGTTTCCTAGAGAAAAAGGGACAGTGATTATGTTAGATAAAAACAATGGGAGAGTGAGTGGGAATTAACTGACTAATTTATGATGACATTTTGCAGTTTTACAGTAAACTGTATGACCAATAAGGAAGTGGATGAGATATGTTGGATGAGATTGATGTAAAACTGGAAAGGAACAATAGCACATTTTGGAGTAGAATGTGAGTACCAAAAAATTGAGATTGCGTGGGGAATGAAAAGGAATAAGAATCCTGGTGGTTATATTTTGCTAGATGAAATTCAGTCTTGTACAATTGCAAATTTAGTTTTGTAAAATCTTTTAATAGAGTTGTGCCTGAGGAGGCGAGGTGTCAGAATGAATGGCTGTATAAGAGGATAAAGAATAGAAAATTTGTGTTTAGTAATGTCTTGTTGTAGTGGGAATGTTTAAAGAGTGAAACAAAATATTTTTTAGAAGTATGAGTGTGTGTGACACAGAGGAAGGAGAAACACAAAAATGTACAAAAGTTGGTGGATGAGGTTAGATTATTTGAGGAGTTTGAAGGAACTAGGCTTACATTTCAAACAAGAACTTGAAGAAGCTAAAGAGTGTTTGTAGATGTATGAATTTGAAAGGGAAACTATTTTATTTCAAGTAAGCATTAATGAGAAAGGGGATGATGACAAGTGCACAACTTGTTTTTCTTTAAAATTGTGTTTCCTAGAGAAAAAGGGACAGCGAATGTGTTAGATAGAAACAATGTGAGAGTGAGTAGGAATTCATTAATTATGACGTTTGGCAGTTTTACAGTGAATTGTATGATCACTAAGGAAGTGGATGAGATATGTTGGGAGATTGATGTACAATTGGAAAGGGATGATAGAACATTTTGGAGTGGAATGTGAGTAACAAAAAAATTGAGATTGTTCGGGGAATGAAGAGGAATAAGATTCCTCTCGATTATATTTTGCCAGTTGAAATTCAGTCTTGTACAATTGCAAATTTCGTTTTGTAAAATCTTTTAATAGAGTTGTGCTTTTGTTTTTATATTGCGAGTACTGGAAAGGATGATTGCTCCTGAGAGAATGTTAAAATAAATTAGATATATTTATGAAGATATTATGAGTACATTTCAAGTGTATGGATTTTGGAATAATGTCTACTTTCACCAGTGTTTTTTTTATGTGTAATTGAGTCTTTGTTAATGCAAATGCGGACTCCATCCAGGATAATATACCACCTTGTATATCTCCTGCTAGCCTCCCTTGTTCCCCTCCTGGCACTCTGGACTCTTTTTCACTAGTCACAGAGGAGGAACTGACTAACCTGCTATCCTCCGCTCCTTCCACTACATGTGCACTTGACCCGCTCTCCTCTCACCTCATCCAGTTCCTCTCACCCACACTAATCCCTGTCCTATTACAAATCTTTAACTCCTCCTTTGCCACTGCTACCTTTCCTGATGATTTCAAACATGCCTTAGTAAGACCCATCCTCAAAAACAACTGTTTTGACAAGAACACATCCTCTAGCTATCGACCCATTTCTCTTCTGCCTTTTGCCTCTAAACTCTTGGAACACCTAGCCTACTCACGCCTGCTTGACTTACTTAACACATACAACCTGCTGGACCCTTTACAACTTGGATTTCGCAGTGCTCACTCCACTGAAACTGCTCTTACTAGAGTGGTCAATGATCTTCACATTGCCAAATCTCAAGGTCACTATTCAATACTTATCCTGCTTGATCTCTCAGCAGCTTTTGACACTGTTGATCATGCTCTCCTCCTTCACATTCTTCACTCCTTAGCAATCCATAACACAGCACTGGCCTGGCTCTCCTCTTATCTATCTAACAGATCCTTCAGTGTCTCATCTGCCACTTCTTCATCTTCTCCCGTCCAGCTCTCTGTTGGGGTTCCTCAAGGTTCTGTTTTAGGATCACTTCTGTTTTCTCTTTATACAATAACACTTGGTGATCTTATTAACTCACTTGATCTCAAATATCACCCCTATGCAGATGACATCCAGATTTATTTATCTGAACCTCAACTGACTTCTGATGTCCAGGCTAAAGTCACAGATTGCCTCTCGGCTATCTCAGACTGGATGATTCATAAGCATCTCAAACTCAATATGTCTAAAACTGTGCTACTCCTCATCCCACCTAGGCCTGGTCCTGTGGCGCCCTTCCAGGTAACTGTAAATGGCGCTACCATAAATCCAGTATCAGAAGTGCGGTGTCTAGGGGTGACAAGCTTGTCTTGTGTCTTCTGATCACTCCAAGATAATAACAGCCTTGAGAACAGGAGATATGATGCATGTATTTTGCTTCAACCATTTCCTAAACTTTGTTTAGACTAGATTCCTTGCAGAATCCAAAACTCTCAGAGAGATGGTAATCATCACTAAGGATGGGCAAAAATTTTCGGTGAATAATGGCACTTTCTGCTTGTAGAAAAAGTTCCAGCGAAAAGTGCCATTTTCCACTTTTTCCCGCTTTTTCTGCCCATTGAAATCAATGGGAAAAAAAATATTTCTACACCGCACAACAAAAGTTTTCTACAGCCATATAAAAGGCTGTCAGGCTCTCACAGCAGCCATTCTGTGTTTGTGAGAGGAGAGAGCAGCATGTTTTTGAGCTAGAGGAGATAGATAAATGAATGGGAATTGAAGCTTAGTTTAGGGAGCCATTGAAGTAGTACATCTGTTCTCTGTATTAGTTGATAAGAAGGGAGGAAGGAGGTTGACTCCAAAATTCCATTTGACTGACTGGCAAGACACAGGCAGCTAGGGACCTATTTGCTTTCTGATCTTGCTGTTATTGTCTCTGTGCTGGGTGGGGAAGTCTGGGGAAAGACATTGTTGATTTTGTTTTTCAGTTATCATTTTTTGGACAGACTGTGATAAGACAACAGGGTGGATAACTTAAAAATAAATAAATAAATAAATAAATAAATAAATAAAAAGTAATAAAGAACTAAATATATTAGGTGATAGTGACAGACAGCTGACTGGGCTTAGGCAAGGCATCATACAGCTGCATCAGTTGTGTTGTGTACAGTACAGTAAAAAAACACAGTGTAGTTGTGTAATGTCCAGCAAATGCACAAGGGGGAGGGGGAGGGGTGGAGCAGTGCAGGGATATGAGAGTAAAGTAGTAGTTCAAAAACTGATTGCAGCAATGGTTGCTACATTGTGCGCAATCAATCCCTCTACTCCAATGGAAGAAGCAGTTTGTCAAGGTCCCAGCAAAACTGCTGGCCTTCCAGAAGCCAAGTCTCAGTTCATTAATAATAATAATCCTTTATTTATATAGCGCACACAGATTCCGCAGCGCTTTACACTCACATTGGTTCCTGTCCCCATTGGGGCTCACAATCTAAATTCACCTATCAGTATGTTTTTGGAGTGTGGGAGGAAACCGGAGTACCCGGAGGAAACCCACGCAAACACAGTGAGAACATACAAACTCATTGCAGATGTTGCCCTTGGTGGGATTTGAACCCAGGACCCCAGCGCTGCAAGGGAACAGTGCTAACCACTGAGCCACTGTGCTGCATTGATGTGTTTAATAGTCCAGGCCAGTGCATTACCTCTTCATAGGCCTTATGACTGTTCAATAGACTTACTACGTGGTACTACCCCTCCCAGGGGCCATATATACCTTCTGTCTTTGGAGGAAAACAAGGTTATGGAGGACTATGTTGGTGATGCTCTGGAAAGGGGCATCATTCACAAACCTACATCCCCTGTTGGTGCTGGATTTTTTTTGTCAAAAAGAAAGATGGAGAGTTGCGTCCATGTATTGATTACCGTTAGTGTTGAGCGAGCACCCCGATGCTCGGGTGCTCGGGTGCTCTGACCGAGCACCCCCTGAGGCTCGAGTGCTCGGCCGAGCACCCGAGCCCCATTGAATAGAATGGGGCGACACGAGCATTACACCAGGCACCCCCTGCTCTGATGAGGGGAGGGTGCCTGGTCAATGCCCCCCTTCATCTCCGCAATGTCCCCCTTCATCTCCGCAATGTCCCCCTTCATCTCCTCTATGCCCCTCTTCCACAATGTCCCCCTTCATCTCCGCTATGCCCCTCTTCCACAATGTCCCCCTTCATCTCCTCTATGGCATAGAGGAGATGAAGGGGGACATTGTGGAAGAGGGGCATAGCGGAGATGAAGGGGGACATTGTGGAAGAGGGGCATAGAGGAGATGAAGGGGGACATTGTGGAAGAGGGGCATAGCGGAGATGAAGGGGGACATTGTGGAAGAGGGGCATAGAGTCTATGCCCCTCTTCCACAATGTCCCCCTTCATCTCCGCTATGCCCCTCTTCCACAATGTCCCCCTTCATCTCCGCTATGCCCCTCTTCCACAATGTCCCCCTTCATCTCCTTTATGCCCCTCTTCCACAATGTCCCCCTTCATCTCCACACTGTCCCCCTTCATCTCCGCAATGCCCCCGTACCTCCAGTCCCTGGTGGTCCAGCGGAGCGTCTTCAGATCTGTGCCTCCTCCGGCACAGATCCCCGCCACCCGAACATGGCGGGCGAGCACATGGCGGTACTCGACGAGTACCGCCATGTGCCGAGCAGAGCGATGCTCGAGCCGATCCGAGCATCGGCCGAGCACGCTCGCTCAACACTAATTACCGTGGCTTAAGCAAATTCATGGTTTAGAAAGCTTATCCGATATCACTGATTATGGACCTATTTGACCATCTCAAAGGTTCCAAAATTTTCACGAAATTTGACTTAAGGGCAATTTACAATCTGGTGAGAATAAAGGAGGGCCACGAATGGACAGCATTTAACTGTCACGGTTTGTTTTGACTCTCAGACACAGAGTTAAGATAAAAACGCAACTTTATTGAAAGTTGAAAGAAAACCCTCACGGGTTTGACAATACACATATATTTCAACACGTAATAGTACAAAGCAATGGTAAACAGTGGTATGGTGATCAATACTAGAGAGGCTCTACCGGCCTTGCCAAAACCGGGTAAGGCAGCCTAGAATAGACACAATAAGGAATTAGGCTCTACCGGCCTTACCAATATACCGGGCAAGGCACCCAGGAAACTGGTACACGAAAGAGAAGGCTCTACCGGCCCTGCCAATATACCGGGCAAGGCATCCAGGAGACTGGTACAATGAGAGAGAAGGCTCTGCCGGCCCTGCCAATATACCAGGCAAGGCAGCCAGGAGACTGGTACACAAAAGAGAAGGTTCTACTGGCCCTGTCAATATACCGGGCAAGGCAGCCATGCCTCAAAGATCGCTGGCCACATTGGCGAAACCAATTGATTTGGTCCTAGTCTCGACTGTTCTGGCGGCTGACCCTTCGTTCCGATTGGGCAACTTTTACCACAGCATGCACAACTTGCGCCCAAAACAAATTGCCTCGACATTTGCCTGTTGGTCTTCTTCAACCTGTGGCCAACAGAGAACGACCGTGGTCCCATCTGTCCATAGATTTTATGGTTGATCTACCGACATCCTCTGGTTTCACAGTCATCCTAATGATCATAGATGGCTCATTTTGTACCACTCAAAGGCCTACCATCTGCGCAGGAATTGGCGGTGGTTTTCCATAAAGAGGTCTTTCAACCCCATGGCATACCCAGGGTGATTGGCTCAGATAGAGGTAGCCAGTTCATGTCTTTGTTTTGGAGCTGCTTTTGTGCCCAGATGGGGATTCAGTTAGCATTCTCCTCTGCCTACCACCCACAGTCGAATGGTGCGGCTGAACGGTCCAACCAAGCCCTAGAACAATTTCTCCGTTGTTATATCTCTGACCACCACGATATTTGGGCTACCCTGTTACCTTGGGCAGAGTTTTCTCGGAATTGTGCCATGAACTCTTCCTCACAGAGTTCTCCTTTTCTGATTAATTATGGGTTCCAACTCTCTGTTCTTCCTGACATGTTTCAGGCACAGGAAATTTTGACTCTGGATGAGCATTTGAGGGTGCTCCGTTCCTCTTGGGTTCGGGTACAGCATACCCTGTGTGGTTCCATGCAGTGGCAGAAAAGGCAGGCTGACCGTAGGAATATGCCGGCACCTACCTTCCAGTTGGGGAAGACAGTGTGGCTGTCATCCCGAAATCTGAACCTCCAGGTGCCGTGTAACAAGCTGGCTCTGTGATTTGTTGGTTCCTTCCGTGTGTTGAGCAAAATTAACTGCGTGGTGTATGCTCTGGAGCTTCCCGCTTCTATGCACATCCACAATGTGTTCCACGTTTCCTTGCTCAAACCTCTGGTTTGTAACCGATATACCACCAGTATGGTTCATTCAGCTCCGGTGAAGGTTGGCAATCACAAAGAATTTGTGGTACAGAGCATTCTGGACTTCAGATGGTTCAAAGGGCATGTTCAGTATCTAATTCACTGGAAAGGGAATGGTCCTGAGGAGCGCTCCTGGACAGCTGCCAATGATGTGCACGCTCCTAGTTTGATGTGCCAGTTTCATGCCCGCTTTCCTGACAAACACAGAGTAGACCCTCGGAGGAGGGGTCTTTAAAGGGGGGCTACTGTCACAGTTACCTTAGATCCAGCGATGCCTGGTGGGTTGACGCAGGTATATGATGGCCTGAAATGTCGCCACGGCATCATCCCATGCGTCATTCCGAGGACAGGGCCTAGGCGCACTTGACATTCTCAGTGGCCGTCCATGTCCTTGTGCTAACTGGGCCTTCTCCATAGATTGACTCGGAGTGGGGTCTATGTTCTGACACATCTCGTGACCATGCGTCGCTTTTGGGATCCAGGTTGCAATATGTCGCAGGCCTCTGTTTTGTACTGTTTGGGGCTGATAGCGCCACTTCCTGGGTTGCCTTTTAAAAGGGAACTGGATCTCTATCCAGTTACCCTTACTTTGTTGTTCAATGCAGTTCTAGTTCCTGTTATTCCTGTGTATGACCTGGCTTGTCTGACTATTCATGCTGGTGCTGACCTGTGCCTCTGTCTGACCATTCTACCAGTGCACTCCTTTGGCTATTGACATCCAATCTGGTGCAGACCTGTGGCTCTGACTGACTATCCACTCTGAGTATAACCCTGGCTTGTCTGAGTATCCAGCCTAGTACTGACCTGGGGCTCTGTCCAACTATCCTCCCTGTGTAGCCTATTATTTGGACATCCTTTCTGGTGCAGACCTGTGGCTCTGGCTGACTATCTGCTCCGTGTATGACCCTGGCTCATCTGACTATCCTAACTGGTGCCGACCGGTGGCTCTGTCTGTTCTCTTCGCTGTGTTGCCGTTTCTCCTAGACATCCATCTTGGTGCGGACCTGGGGCTCTGGCAGACTCTGGCCTTACTGACTGCAGGCATGAGTCAGTTTGTCCATTGATGCAATCCGTTTTGGAGATGAGCTCTTACCTACTGACTGCAGGCATGAGTCAGTATTCTCCCTTGATTTTTCCTGTGGGAGACTTCGGGTCTTCTCCTGTGCTCCATTCGTTACCATTGAGACTACCAGTTGGCTCTGGCCTAGTCTTCAACAGTTGTGGTTGACATTTGGGTGGCTCCTATTCCTGCTAGAGTCTCTTGCCTATCTAGTCACCCACTGCTATCTCAGCAGCAGCACTAGTGCTAAGACCAGGAGTACTGGGAAATTGAACCACCCCGACCTTTCCTAGTGTGGGAACAAAACAGAACTTTTCACAATTCCCTTCTGGATTTATATACTTTTAAATACCATATACTACATGCTATACTCTATAAAAATTTTCTTTTTTTCTAGCTTTACATATGCTCAGAGGGAGCAGATGTCTTTGTCTTTTCCCGGCCTCCCATTGGCTGTCCAGTATATCTGTGAATGGGCTGAGAAAATGTAACAGCCTTTCTGAAAATAGCAGCAGTGGGCTCTGATCACAACCAATTAACTTACAACCTATTTTACTTCTCAACACAAATAGAACAAACAATATTAAAGGGGAACTATCACCCCTATACAAGCTTGGCTAATAATTAAAGCAGAACTACCACCTGAACACAACTTTAGCTTAAATAACTCCCCATCTGGCAATTAGCTGCTTGGTAGCGCTAGTCGCCAGAATTATTAGCTTGACTAATAGATTTAGCCTTTTTTCCCAGGCTGACAGCATCACAGAATGCGGACATCTTGCTATAATGACGTCCGCGCGCCTGCGCTGTCAGTCCCTTTTGGAGCCGGACGGCTCCTGGCAGCGCCTCCTAGATCAGGCTGGGACTGACAGCACAGGTGCGCGGACATCATTATGGCAAGATGTCTGTGTTCTGTGATGCTATGAGCCTGGGAAGAATGGCTAAATCTATTTGTCGAGGTAATAATTCTGGCAACTAGCGCTACTAAGCAGCTAGTCGCCAGATGGGGAGTTATTTAAGTTAAAGTTGTGTTCAGGTGGTAGTTCCACTTTAAATAAATATAGCGAGAAAACTTGATTTTTTAAAATAAAATTTGTGGTATTGCTAAAATTAAAGGTGCTTTACTTCAGGACAGACTGCGGGTACAGCTTTGCACCGCAGTCTGTCAATCTTCCTCTGCTCCCCTCCCCACATAGTATCTCAATCCAGCCTCCTCCGATGACAGAGGATTTCTCCATGTAAGCTGGAGCGCTCTCATTGGCCAGAAGGCGCTCCAGTTTACAAGCAGAAATCCTCTGTCATCGGAGGAGGCTAAATCGAAATGCAAAGTTGGGAGGGGAGGTTATAAAACCTGGAACACAATTCCTGACCCCAAGTCAGTTCATGAAAGGTAATGGTACATTTTAGTGTAGCAGGGTAATTCTTTTGTATTCCACTGGTAAAATCTATAATACTCATAGTTTCTTTTAAATAATGGAGAGAGTGGGAGTTGGTTAGGGAGATGAATGTTGTAACTTTCATTCTATCAAAGGCATCATTCACTATAATTTGGAAATCTCCCATATATTTGTTATGTTAACTGGGATGTAGGAAAGAGACAGTATTCTTTCAATAGATTACAACAACATGGTAAGAAAAATATATAGTAATGATGGGCGACCTGCCTATTGACTACCTCCAACTACCTCCAAAGTTATCATAAACACATCTGAAAAAAAAATCTGTTTTAGTGACACCAGTCAATAAGCAGGTTATAATTATAAACACAAGAAATATAAAAGCTATAAGAGACCTGTAGAGCAATACAACTATACACACACATTAAGAATAAGAAAACTGTCCACCATAGGTTTCAAACATTGATCTGGAAAACCTGTAGAAATTCAACTAAAATAAGCATCAGATCAGAAAGGCATATGGATGGGGACAAAGAGAGAGGATGAAAGAGAAGGGGACCCAAGTATGCAAAAGTATTAACTGAGATTTAATGGAGCCAGGAGTGCTAGAAAGAGAATGATGAGAAGAAAGTGAGGGAAAATAAGAGGGGGAGAAAACATGCTAAATTTGGTAAGGTGTCCTGCAGACCTGCTTGTAGAAGTTCTCCTACATTGCTCAGGTGAATGCTCTGGACAGGAACATGCTGTGAGTGACATCTAAAGTTAAGTGAACCTGCTTTTTCTTTTTCTTTTCCTTTTTTTATCTTTGCACCAGATTAAAGAACAGAAATAAAACACCTATTTTGCAAGACTTCATCTTGTTCTTAGGAAATAGATTATTACATGAGATGCATGAGACCAGAAGAACATAGTATGATATATGCAGCATAATGCACCATGGAATTAGATCATCAAGGCATACACCATTTCATGAGTCCACCAGAGTATTAACTGACACCAGAAGTGCAATGCATAATTAGACGAAAACGGCAGAACAATATACCATCCATCACTGTAAGAGTTTATTGCGCTGCAGTTTTCATGTGATGATGAACTGCCCTTTTTGGTCTTATGTATATTTTATGTATATATATATATATATATATATATATCATTGACCTGGTATAATCTGGCTGAAAATAAGCCCTGCATTATTTTAACAAAGCAATAATAAATGCAAGTTACATTATACTTTAATTGATAATGGAGTACTGTTTAGTACTCTCCTACAAACAAAAATACTTTATTTAAAATGAGGGTCAGGAGTACATGCTACTTAAATGGATATGAGACTTTAAAAGGGAATTCTTATTAAAAAAAATGCATACTTCAGGTCTGCATTATAACTCTTATTGCCCTTCAGAATATTTTCATGTGTTCTTTAATTAAAAAAAAAAAGTAGATCACTTATGACCCTGTACAGATAGGTACTGTGTCTGTTTGTTTACAGTAGAAATTTTCAGTTATTACATTACTCCCTGAAATGGTACTGGGGCTTAAGAAATCTCATTTTAGCCCTGATAAAGATCCCCAATGATCTATTGCACTGATGGAACTTCTGCTGAAACAGTAGATGTTTACTGCCCTTGAGAACTAATTATATAGAAATATTATGGCAGTTGTAAGTAACTACAGTCTGTATGGGCTGCGAACATATCAGTGTTTTAGGAGTTTAGGGCATGATTATAAGAGATATTATCTCTGGATGTCATTTTGATTCATACATCTGTTCTCAAACCCGCATTTCCTTAAATCCTCCCTTGTCAATATAATTTTAAGGCTGGCATTGTACAGACCTGTCTTAATAAATAAAATAAGACATCTGGATAAGATTGAAGACTCTGGGTTAATAGGAGCAGAATGTCAGAGAAATATTTCCTTGTAAATTCAGATCAAGAATCTTCCTAAATAAATTAGTGTGGCAAATTATTCAAGAAATCATTTTTCACAAAGGCAAAGACTTTAATTAGGAAATTGGGTTACCAGTTTAAGGTGCATATTAAAAAGTGCTTAAAATCCCATTTCCAGTGCTTTGTTTTGTAGATCTCACATAAAATCTATACATTGTAAATATATATATATATATATATATATATATATATATATATATATATACACACACACACAACAGAGTAAGGCAAGCACTCACAGGTCTTACACTTCAATAATAATTAATTGAATTTGATGTTTCGATCCAGTAGGGACCTTTACACCTATACATACCTGTCTGTGTGCATGTTCACTGTCACTAGAAAACATGTGCAAACTGTGTAAGGTGAGATTTGTAACATCATGATTTGGAATGAAAGAGAAACAAAGAACAAAGTGATATGCTCCTTCTAGTGATGCTCATTAATAATCTTTAGCTCAATATCAATAAAGATGTTACTTAGTGTGTGAAGTGATGGAAGATGAATAACCATGAAAAAAAACATAATCACTATAGTGATGGTTGCTAACAATGTTTAAAAAAGATTTTAAGTATGCAGAGAAAGTAATGTGCCGAACTGTCCAAAAAGGACGCTCAAAGAATGAAGTTGCATATATGTGATGATGTTAGTGTTTTGCATATGATAAATAGAAAAGAAAAAACACTGTTGAATCCTGGTCAATATAGTCTGCTAGAGCTCTAAGGTATAGATTACATTTCAATACTCTTAGGACCCACTGTGGATCTATCAGAAAAAGTAAAAACTGAAAAATAATTCAAAAATATGGTTCAGAATTGTACAGCTGAGGAAAGGAAGCTACACTATCTGTCCTCCAAAAACACTGAAAAATGTACAGCTTCATTTAAGCCATTTGGAGTGATGGTATTCAGAATCCTAATCCAAAATGTTTTTGTCTGTAACAGTAGTTTGTTGCAGTTGCCTCCGCTTTGTAGAGTAGAAATGTGGTCAATTGGGATTACAGAGAATGACATTGGTGAATGCCCCACTGTAAAAATTGTTTAACCACGATTTCACCGTCTTCCCGTGTCTATGTGCTGCCTTGCTCTCTGAATGGTGTTCTGTAATTCAATCCAATCCACCAGCAATGCAGGATATACTGCACTGATAGCTCTGGTTCATATAGGATATTCTATCTAGTTCCCTGGCACTTCTCTATGAGTATCTGCTCTATAGTCGACGACAAACAGCAATATACCTGGATACTTCAGGGAGAGACAACCTCCTTCTTGGTAAATCATAAGCTACTTTATTTTTCAACCAACACAGCATTTTAATACAGTTCAGAGAAAAGGGCAGTCACCACATGGACAAAACATGACAAGCTGGGTTTAACATCAGACAAAGGTTACTAAAAGGTGGCGGAGGTGGACACAAGACTCTAATCACCTCCTGTAGAAATCTCCAGGGCAGGTTAACACAAACAGCAACCCTGTATACATTCCCAGTGAACAGTTGTTCTCCCCATAAAACCATCACTTTCTGCTGATAGTCATCTTGCCTTTCTGAGCCTCTGAGTCTGGGTGGGTGAAGGTTGGATCAGGCTTCCATGATAATCTCTACCTATTCTCTCTATACCACCCAGTATTAGTATCCACATGATCCCAGGCAGGGGGAGGAGAGGCTCCACCTCTTGCGTCATGTGACCTGTGACAGTCCTGTTCGCCCCAGCCACATTTCTAGGTCTAGGTGTCTGATTGACTATTTGTGTCTTGGGTATGGTATTCACCAATAGATCCTTCAGATTTATTCCACTTTTATAACATATTGTCTGCTTTTGATGAAAAATAGGAGGTAGGAAATCATCCATCTGTAAAATATCCTAGTTGTCCTTAGGAGATTTATGTACCACTACTGGAGCTGTGTTGTAGGTAGTTTGTAGTACAATGTGTCTGTTAATGTTCTGATTTGGTTTGGGTTCTGTGCATTGTATAAGAGCTTTAGACAAATTGTACAGAATTATATAACCTCTGTCCCTAAACCGTGTTGCCATTTCTTTAAACTATATAAGCATGTTTTCAGGATCAGTTATTAAGAATTACTCATAACAATTGTGAAAAAGTTATGGATCATTTCATTGTAGGTGGATGCTGACTATCAAAATTTAACAATGTGTTGCATCCGTTGCCTTCCTGTGTAGGGTGAGCCCCAACCTATGATCACATCTAAAGTACTCGAGATCCAAAAATGTAATTCTATCTTGGCTGACAGAAGATGCTCTGTAAAGTTGCTTGAAAGAGTTCTCATCACCTCTCCATCGAATGAGTATGTTGTCAATATAACATTAGTATAACAAAAGATTGGCAGCAAATGGTCAAGAATTTATTTTCTTTCATAAACATGCATGTAGCAATAGGCATAAGATGGAGCCATGGGTGCCCCCATGGATGTGCATGTTTTCTGTAACTATAATATTTGTTCTCAAAGCTGAAAAAGTTGCATGTTAAAGCTATCCCAAGCAGTTCCAATAGGCATGGTATTGGTGGACCCTTATAATGTGTTGACTGTTCTATCAATATTTTAACAGCTGATATACCCTCCATATGTGGAATGATTATATATACATTTCTGACATCCATGGAAGCCAATAAAATCTGTTCATATAACAAACATATTTATACGGTTTGTAGAAGTATGTATCCATAAATGCCTGTTCCAGGTCAGTCATAAAAAAGGTTTGCATATTGTGGTGCCATCTTTGTACCCATATCTCACCCCATTATCTGTAGGTAGAAATCCTTGTTGAAGGTGAAATGATTGTGTGTGAGAATAAATTGTACTAATTTGATTATAGTTTTAGGACTGTATTTTTGGTTTAGGGTCTGTGATGACAGGAAATTAAAGCAGGCATTAAAACCATCCAGGTGTGGATTGTTGCTATAGAGTGATTTCACATCCATGGTAACCAGAATTTTCTCTGTAGGTAAATCTTGTATTTGGTTGAGTTTGTATATAAATTTCTGACATCCATGGAAGCCAATAAAATCTGGGATCCAAATATTCATTTCAAATGATGTCATGTACAATCAAATAATCTTTTAAGAAGGTAGCATGTTGTGCACCACTGTTTTCAACCAGTGATTGATGCCCTTACTTATAGGATAGAGTAGACTGCCCCTGGCTGATACAATCAGTTGCCCAGGTGGATTTTGTTTTAATAAAGTGTACAGGATGGGACACCATGGGTGAAGTTCCAATAAAAAATCAGCTAATCTAATTGAGATTTCAAGACTCTGAGAGGGAGTTTTCTATTCTTTTGGAAAATCTCGCTGTCAGATTAATACTTGTAAATTCAAAAGTGTGTTAATCTGAAAGCTGAGGCATAATAGCCTTCCGGTAATCATTATAGTTTATGATAACCACCCTACCACCACAGCAAGCGTCAGAGGAACATAGATGCACACAGGAACACCACGAAAGGGCAACAAGTCCTAGCCTCAATGAGGTTTATAAACCAGTAGAAAGAGGTTGGACCCAATTAGGCCCAAAAGAATAGGCCCATCAACAGGCTTCCGTGCCAGTGCCTGAAACATGACTAGCCATGAGGAAGTGTCAGGAGGCCATGCCAGCCGGCGGCCATACAGAGGTAAGAGCACAGGATCGCTTAAGCCTCAAAGGGAGACTGTGATTGTACCCCGCTTTAATGACCTCCTCCCCGTGGAAGAGGACCAAGCTTAAGGGGAAAACGAGCGTGGAATCTGCTGAGCAAAGCAGGAGCGTGCACATCGCAAACAGACACCCAGGAACGCTCCTCGGGACCATACCCCTTCCAATGTACCAAGTATTGGAGGTGACCTTTACTTCTGTGAGAGTCCAGAATTGACTGTACCTCATACTTCTCCTGGTCATTGACTTGAACTGGCCCAGGCAGGACAGGTACCGAGGTGTAATGGTTGCAAACCAAATGTGTAAGCAGGGACACATTGAAGACTTTGTAAATACGCATACCAGCTGAAGCTACCAGCTGGAAGCTTCAGGGCATAAGAGACAGGGTTGATCCAATGCAGTACCCGGTACAGGCCTATGAACCAAGGAGCCAGCTTCTTACAAGGCACCTGGAGGTTGAGGTTACGAGAGGACAGCCATACCCTATCCCACACTTGAAACACCGGAATCGGCCCATGCCAACAATCCGCATGCCTTTTGTAGCGCTGAGTGGACCTTTGAAGGGATCTTTGAACTTGAACCCAAGTGGAGCAGAGCTGCCTAAGATGTTCGTCCAGAGCTGGAATTTCTTGTGCCTCAAATAAGTCAGGTAGCAGAGCAGGCTGGAAGCCATAATTAATCAAGAACGGGGAATTCTGAGATGAAGAGTTAATGGCACCATTCCTGGCAAACTCTACCCACTGTAACAAGCTCGCCTATTCACTGTAATGGTCCGATATAAAACAGTGTAAGAACTGTTACAGGCCCTGATTGGCTCTCTCAGCAGCACCATTAGATTGGGGGTGGTAAGCTGACAAAAATGACAACTGAATGCCCATTTGCCCACAGAAGACCCTGCAGAAACGGGACACAAATTGGCTCCCCCAGTCCGAGACCAGCACCCTGGGGACTCCGTGGAGCCTGAATACCTCCCTGGAAAGTATCTCGGCCAGCTCTTTGGTCGAAGGAAGACCCTTCAGGGGTACAAAGTGGGCCATCTTAGAGAACCTGTAGACAATCATAAGAATGACCTATGCCCCTTGGAAACCAACAGCTCAACCATGAAGTCAATAGATACATGAGACCAAGGATGATCACCATTTGGTACCGGCTGAAGCAGGCCCACAGGAAGATGCCTGGGAGTTTTGCTGCAAGCACATGTGTCACAAGCTGCTACAAAAGGAGAGCAGTCAATTAGGTCACACCTAATATGCCCTGCGGCCTTAGAAGAGTGGTAGGTGCTCAGGGACAAAGCATCTCCCGCTAGATTTGTCAGTAGGAGAGGTAGCTTGCAAAGCCAAGATCTCCTCCCCCAAGGGAGAGGTAATACTAGTTTGAATGGTAGCCAGAGTGTGATCTGTCAGAATGATAGGCACGGGAACATTATCAGCCTCAGGATCTGATCTGAATTGCCTTGAGAGGGCATCCGCCCTGACATTCTTAGTACCCGGAAGGTACAATACCACATAATTAAACCTGGAGAGGAATAAAGCCCATCTGTCCTGCCTGGGTGATAACCTCTTAGCCTCGGAAAGATAGGTCAGGTTCTTGTGGTCAGTGAGAATTAGGACTGGAGAACTTGTCCCCTCCAACAGGTAGTGCCACTCCTTGAGTGCAAGGATAATAGCCAGCAACTCTCCATTTTCTCCAATTTCTTAGAAAAGTAACCGCATGGCAGTAGGACCTCCCCCGGAGCCGAGCGCTGAGACAGGAGGGCGCCTACTCCTGACTCAAACTCATTGACCTCCAGAGTCAAGGGCAGGGCATAATTGGGATGAGACAGGATGGGAGCCTTAGTGAAGACAACCTTCAGATCTGAGTTTAAAGAGGGCTTTGCTGCTTGACCTTTATTGTTATTTTTATTTGCTAAGTATATTTTCTTTATTATTTTGCTTGTGTGTATATTGTTCACTTTCATCTTAATTTGATCAAAATTTTAAGTGTCTGATTTTGGATTATATTGTCTGCACTTGTATTTAAGAAAATGTCCTTGGAACTTTTGATTATTTTTGTACTGTGGTATTTATATTTTCTCTAGCCATTTCATTATTGGTACAATATTATATTATATGCTATATATATACATATATATATATATATATCTTGTTTTGTGGCTGGAGACTATATAATCACCTATATATAGGCAGGTTTCCACAGTATCTTTAGTAGTGATGAGCGAGCACCCCAATGCTCGGGTGTTCGGGTGCTCTGACCGAGCACCCCCTGAGGCTCGAGTGCTCGGCCGAGCACCCGAACCCCATTGAAGTCAATGGGAGGACTCGAGCATTACACCAGGCACCCCCTGCTCTGATGAGGGGAGGGTGCCTGGTCCATAGGAAAAGGGCAGAAAAGGATGGAAACACCACAGAAATGGTTCAGGGACAGCATAGGGAGGATGTCTGGATGCATCTTGGACTCCAACATCGCTGCTGGGAACGATCTTTCGCCCGTAGTACGCCATTTTTACAGACTGACCATAAAACACACAAAAAGGAAAATAAAAACGACTTTAGGCGAAAAATTGTTACCAAACAATATTTGCTGTATATTTACTTGTATATCATCTGCAAATTCTCCCAAAAATTTCCTTGATTTTCTGAAGTGAGGCCATGATTAAGAGGGAAACGTGCGCAGAGGCAAATTCTCCCAAAAATTTCCTTGATTTTATTGAACTGAGGCCATGATTAAGAGGGAAACGTGCGCTGAGCTGACCATCTAAAACATTATGGGTGAGGGTCTGCTGCAGAGCTGACCATCCTAAACATTATATGCGAAGGCCCGCTAGTGAGCTGACGCTATAAAACATTATATGCGAAGGCCCGCTAGTGAGCTGACGCTATAAAACATTATATGCGAAGGCCCGCTAGTGAGCTGACGCTATAAAACATTATATGAGAGGGCCCGCTAGAGAGCTGACCCAATAAAACATTATATGAGAAGGCCCGCTGGTGAGCTGACCTATATAAAAATTGTCAAACAGGGCCCGCTGGTGAGCTGGCCCTATATAAAAACTATATCACAGGGCCCGCTGGTTAGCTGGCCCTATATAAAAATTATAGCACAGGGCATATGGAAGAGGAGGAGGAGGATGAGAAGATTAAGAGTCAACCATATACCCGTTTTTTGGGTGGAAGGGGTGAATGGGAATACAGAGTATTCACATCATTGTAAATAACATATATAAAGTGAGTTTATGTTCCCCCGGGGCTTTCCTCCAGTGGAGTGGAGAAGTCAGGGGAAATCCAGGCCTTGTTCATTTTTATAAGTGTCAACCTATCAGCATTGTCGGTGGAAAGGCGGATACGCTTATCTGTTATGATGCCACCAGCAGCACTAAATACCCGCTCAGACAGAACGCTGGCGGCAGGGCAGGCCAGCACCTCCAAGGCGTAGAGTGCCAGTTCATACCACGTGTCCAGCTTGGACACCCAGTAGTTGTAAGGCACAGAGGGATCATTGAGGACGCTGACACGGTCTGCTACGTACTCCTTCACCATCTTCCAAAACTTTTCCCTCCTTGTGACACTAGGCTGCGCATCAGGGTGAGGGTGCTGGCGGGGTGTCATGAAGGTGTCCCACGCCTTGGAGAGTGTTGCCCTGCCTTTGTCGGAACTGCTGTGTGCTCCCCTTTTCTCCCCTTCTCGGTTGGCCAAGGTAGCACGTACTCTGCCGCCAGCGTTGTCAGATGGAAAATTTTGGAGCAATTTTTCAACAAGAACCTTCTGGTATTGCACCATTTTGCTTGTCCTCTCCACCGGAGGAATGAGAGATGAGAAATTCTCTTTGTAGCGGGGGTCCAGAAGGGTGAACACCCAGTAATCCGTGTTGTTTAAAATGCGTATAACGCGTGGGTCACGGGAAAGGCAGCCTAACATAAAGTCAGCCATGTGTGCCAGAGTACCAACAGTCAAGATTTCGCTGTCCTCACCAGGAGGATGACTCTCAATATCCTCATCCTCTTCCTCCTCTTCTGCCCACCCACGCTGAAGAGATGGAACTAAAGTTCCATGGCTACCCTCTGTAGCGGAGGCAACCGTGTCTTCCTCCTCCTCCTCCTCCTCCTCCTCTGCCTCCTCCAATTGTCGCTGAGAAGACGAAGTGAGGGTGCTCTGGCTATCACCTTGTGTAAGCTCTTCCTCCCCCATTTCCACCTCTTCCACATGCAAAGCGTCGGTTTTAATTGTGAGCAGCGAGCATTTCAGTAGACACAGAAGTGGGATGGTTACACTGATAATAGCGTTATCGCCGCTCACCATCTGTGTCGATTCCTCAAAATTGCGTAAAACCTCACAGAGGTCTGACATCCATTCCCACTCCTCACTTCTGATTACAGGAAGTTGAACGGAGAGGCGACGACCGTGTAACAGCTGGTACTCCACTACTGGCCAACATGTGGAAGGTGGAGTTCCAGCGCGTGCTCACGTCACACAGCAGCCGGTGAGCTGGCAATTGTAAGCGCTGCTGCAGCTTCAACAGGCCGGCTGAAGCTGTTGATGACTTACGGAAATGTGCACACACGCGGCGCACCTTGGTCAAGAGATCATGCACATTGGGGTAGGTTTTTAGAAATCGCTGAACCACTAAATTAAATACATGCGCTAGGCATGGTACGTGTGTGAGCTTGCCGAGCTCCAAAGCCGCCACCAAGTTACGCCCATTATCACACACAACCATGCCTGGTTGCAGGTTGAGTGGCGAGAGCCACTGCTCGGTCTGGTGACTAATCCCCTGCAACAGCTCTGAGGCCGTGTGCTGTTTGTCCCCAAGGCAGATCAGCTTCAGCACGGCCTGTTGACGCTTCCCCACTGCAGTGCTACACTGCTTCCAGCTACTGGCTGATGGGGGAGTGGCGCTGCGTGTAGAGAATTCGGAGGTGGAAACGGAGGAGGAGGAGCCAATAACGTAGGTGCTGGCGGAAACCCTGATGGAGGTAGGGCCCGCAATCCTCGGCGTGGGTAGCACCCGTGCCATCCCAGGGTCCGAGTCGCTCCCAGCCTCCACGACATTCACCCAGTGTGCCGTCAGGGAATTGTAGCGTCCCTGGCCACAAGCACTTGTCCATGTGTCAGTCGTTAAGTGGACCTTCCCAGTAACTGCGTTGGTCAGGGCACGGGTGATGTTACGGGACACATGGTGGTGTAATGCGGGGATGGCACACCGGGAAAAGTAGTGGCGGCTGGGGACCGCGTACCGAGGGACAGCTGCTGCCATCAGGCTGCGGAAGGACTCAGTGTCCACAAGCCTAAATGGCAGCATTTCGATGGCCAGTAATTTGGAAAGGTGTGAGGTTAGTGCTATGGCCTGTGGGTGGGTGGCTGGGTATTTTCGCTTGCGCTCAAATGCCTGGGGTAACGACATTTGGACGCTGCGTTGGGACAGGGAAGTGGATGTGGTCGCTGATGGTGCTTCAGATGGTACAGGTGCAGGGCGGGAGGTATGCGGGCCTGCGCCTTCGACAGGCGATTGGCCGGCACCGAAAACAGGGGAAGAGGAGGCAGTGGTGTGGCCTGCAGACACAGATGGGCGATCCAGGCGTTCCTCCCACTTACTACGGTGCTTGGATGCCATGTGTCGGATCATGCTGGTGGTGGTGAGGTTTCTAGTGTTCATGCCTCGGCTCATTCTGGTGTGGCACAGGTTGCAAACTACAATTCTTTTGTCGTCCGCACTTTCCTTAAAAAAACGCCATACCGCGGAACACCTACCCTTTGGCAAGGTAGATTTACGCAAGGGGGTGCTCCGTGGAACATTTGCGGGCCGGTTTGGTGCGGTCCGCCTTCTTTCTGTAGCCACACCACTGCCTCTTCCAGCCTGTTGCGGTGCTGCAGATGGCTCACCCTCAGGACTGCTGTCATCGCTCGGCTCTACACCTTCCCAGGTGGGGTCAGTCACCTCATCGTCCACCAAGTCCTCCTCCACTTCCTCACTCTGATCATCCTCCTCATGTCTTGATCCCACCACATACTCAGTCATTGACAACTGTATAACATTCTCCTCAACAAGGTCTTGAGACGGAAATAGTGGTTGATTTAATGGCAACTGTGTCTCATCATCATCATCATCATCCACTACTTCCTTTGACCTTAAATGCCGTTCACATCTGTCATCTTCTTGTGATTGGGTACCCTCTAGAGGTTGTGAATCAGGGCACAAGATGTCATGTTCCTCTGCAAGCGTGCTTGGAGAGAGGGTCAAATGAAGGATTGGTGATGAGACGAGCTCCTCACTATATCCCAGTGTGGGATCACTTCTTTGACCAGACCGTGTATGGTGGGAGGAAGGATGATCAGAGTGAGGATTATGTTGACCAGACTCTTGGCTACTGAGAGTGGACTTGGTGGAAGACAGGGTGGTGCTTAACCGACTGGAAGCAGTATCAGCTGTCATCCAACCGACCACCTGTTCGCAGTGGTCGGACCTCGAGAGTGATGTCCTGCGACGCCCTGTAAAATTAGACATGAAGCTAGGTATGGTGGATGTCTTTCTTTCTTGTGCTCTGGCACCAGGCACAGTTTCTCCGCGTCCTGACCCGCGCCCTGAACTATCAGGATCACGTCCACTTCCCCGTCCCTTTTTACCCGCCTTCTTCATCTTACACGGAATATGTGACTTTAATATTTGAGTTTGAAAACTTAACAGTATTTCTTCCTATTCTGCAACTGTGCAGAGTACACAGAATAGGCTGCTAAACTGCGGTGACGAACACAGAATGGAATATGTGACTTTAATATTTGAGTTTGAAAACTTAACAGTATTTCTTCCTATTCTGCAACTGTGCAGAGTACACAGAATAGGCTGCTAAACTGCGGTGACGAACACAGAATAGAATATGTGACTTTAATATTTGAGTTTGAAAACTTAACAGTATTTCTTCCTATTCTGCAACTGTGCAGAGTACACAGAATAGGCTGCTAAACTGCGGTGACACACACTGAATGGAATATGTGACTTTAATATTTGAGTTTGAAAACTTAACAGTATTTCTTCCTATTCTGCAACTGTGCAGAGTACACAGAATAGGCTGCTAAACTGCGGTGACGAACACAGAATAGAATATGTGACTTTAATATTTGAGTTTGAAAACTTAACAGTATTTCTTCCTATTCTGCAACTGTGCAGAGTACACAGAATAGGCTGCTAAACTGCGGTGACACACACTGAATGGAATATGTGACTTTAATATTTGAGTTTGAAAACTTAACAGTATTTCTTCCTATTCTGCAACTGTGCAGAGTACACAGAATAGGCTGCTAAACTGCGGTGACGAACACAGAATGGAATATGTGACTTTAATATTTGAGTTTGAAAACTTAACAGTATTTCTTCCTATTCTGCAACTGTGCAGAGTACACAGAATAGGCTGCTAAACTGCGGTGACGAACACAGAATAGAATATGTGACTTTAATATTTGAGTTTGAAAACTTAACAGTATTTCTTCCTATTCTGCAACTGTGCAGAGTACACAGAATAGGCTGCTAAACTGCGGTGACACACACTGAATGGAATATGTGACTTTAATATTTGAGTTTGAAAACTTAACAGTATTTCTTCCTATTCTGCAACTGTGCAGAGTACACAGAATAGGCTGCTAAACTGCGGTGACACACACTGAATGGAATATGTGACTTTAATATTTGAGTTTGAAAACTTAGCAGTATTTCTTCCTATTCTGCAACTGTGCAGAGTACACAGAATAGGCTGCTAAACTGCGGTGACGAACACAGAATAGAATATGTGACTTTAATATTTGAGTTTGAAAACTTAACAGTATTTCTTCCTATTCTGCAACTGTGCAGAGTACACAGAATAGGCTGCTAAACTGCGGTGACACACACTGAATGGAATATGTGACTTTAATATTTGAGTTTGAAAACTTAACAGTATTTCTTCCTATTCTGCAACTGTGCAGAGTACACAGAATAGGCTGCTAAACTGCGGTGACGAACACAGAATGGAATATGTGACTTTAATATTTGAGTTTGAAAACTTAACAGTATTTCTTCCTATTCTGCAACTGTGCAGAGTACACAGAATAGGCTGCTAAACTGCGGTGACGAACACAGAATAGAATATGTGACTTTAATATTTGAGTTTGAAAACTTAACAGTATTTCTTCCTATTCTGCAACTGTGCAGAGTACACAGAATAGGCTGCTAAACTGCGGTGACACACACTGAATGGAATATGTGACTTTAATATTTGAGTTTGAAAACTTAACAGTATTTCTTCCTATTCTGCAACTGTGCAGAGTACACAGAATAGGCTGCTAAACTGCGGTGACACACACTGAATGGAATATGTGACTTTGATATTTTAGTTTGAATACTTAACAGTATTTCTTCCTATTCTGCAACTCTGCACAGTACACAGAATGTGCCGCTACACTGCGGCGAAGCACACTGAATGGAATATGTGACTTTGATATTTTAGTTTGAAGACTTAACAGTATTTCTTCCTATTCTGCAACTCTGCACAGTACACAGAATGTGCTGCTACACTGCGGCGAAGCACACTGAATGGAATATGTGACTTTGATATTTTAGTTTGAAGACTTAACAGTATTTCTTCCTATTCTGCAACTCTGCACAGTACACAGAATGTGCTGCTACACTGCGGCGAAGCACACTGAATGGAATATGTGACTTTGATATTTTAGTTTGAAGACTTAACAGTATTTCTTCCTATTCTGCAACTCTGCACAGTACACAGAATGTGCTGCTACACTGCGGCGAAGCACACTGAATGGAATATGTGACTTTGATATTTTAGTTTGAAGACTTAACAGTATTTCTTCCTATTCTGCAACTCTGCACAGTACACAGAATGTGCTGCTAAACTGCGGCGAAGCACACTGAATGGAATATGTCACTTTGATATTTTAGTTTGAAGACTTAACAGTATTTCTTCCTATTCTGCAACTCTGCACAGTACACAGAATGTGCTGCTAAACTGCGGCGACGCACACTGAATGGAATATGTGACTTTGATATTTTAGTTTGAAGACTTAACAGAATGTGCTCTAATCTGCAACTTTGCACACTAAACAGAATGTGCTCTAATCTGCAACTGTGCACACTAAACAGAATGTGCTCTAATCTGCAACTTTGCACACTAAACAGAATATATATATATATTTTTTTTTTTTTTTTTCCCCCCACACAAAATAACCTGCTGCCCCCACACACAGTAGTCCTAAAAAGGACTTTTGGTTCTTTTTTTTCACAATTTTCCTTTTTTTCCTCCCTACACTGACTTTCCCTTCCTATCCTCAGCTCTCCCTGGCTAAGACTGAGCCGAACTCGCTGGTCAGGTGCTATACAGCACCCGACCACGGGTTCTGGCCAGCCAATCAGTGTAATGCCAGCAGCCAACATGGCTGCTGGCATTACACCGATGTCAGAGCCTCCCTGCACGTTTATTGGCTGCGCAGCAGCCGCAAAACGTGCGGGGAGGAGACCCGAACATGGCGGGCGAGCACATGCGGTACTCGTACGAGTACCGCCATGTGCCGAGCAGAGCGATGCTCGAGCCGATCCGAGCATCGGCCGAGCATGCTCGCTCAACACTAATCTTTAGGTCTTGTGCAATTTCCCTCTCTGCTCATGTTTTTATATGTTTTTATTCACCCATTTATATATTTGATTGCTCTACAATAAAATTATTTTTGTATATTTGTATACTTCTGTACCAGAGTTCCTCATTGATAGGGACCTACTATATGGAGATATAGTTTTCCTTATACTTTCCTCCATGCTGCTATATTTATATCATGAGTAACATGTTACGGCTGCAACAGCCTACCATCAATGGCTTCAATAGCCAATGGAGAAGAGCGAGGCAACAATGGAATCTTATGTTGGGCTGCAGCCAGCAGCTCCTGAGTCCACCAGGGCCAGAGCCAAGATCGAAGAGGTGGACAAGGACACTAGTACTTTGAGAATCGTTTTCCCAAGTAGTGAATCTGGTTACTGTGATACTCCACCTAGGATTTGCCTCTTACACAACCCTAGGTGCGAGCATTTCCCGGATGGGTAGGACAAGAGCGCAACAAATGTCCTGCCATTCCACAGTAAAGGCACAGGCCCTTTCTTCTTTGAAATGCCCTCTCCTCCCCTGATAGGTACGTAAAGCCCAGTTGCATGTGTTCCATCCTACCTGGCTCGGAACCAGGAGGCATGGGAGGTGAGGGAGGATAGGGTGGGGATGAAAAGTTAGGTGCTAGTCGACTCGTAGTCTTATGACTTTGACCTCTGAATGCAAGCCTTTCTCTGAGTCTGGTATCGATCAGAATCGTGAAGGAGATTAATTCATTCCAATGTCCTGGCAACTCGCTGGCTGCTATTTCGTCCTTCATAGTGTCACACAAGCCCTGCGAAAATGCTACCACTAACGCCTCATTATTCCAGCCCACCTCTACAACCAAGATGGCTACAGTGCGTGTGCCCTGTCGTATGTTCATTAGTCGTTTTTCTGCAGATCCTGCCCTGGCTGGAACATCAAAGACCCTGCGGAATTTGTCCCACAAATTCCAAGAAATTGCCACAATAGGCTTCCTTGTCTCCCATAATGGATTAGCCCAAACAAGAGCTCTTCCAGATTGCAAAGAGATCACAAAACCAACCTTGATTCGTTCACTAGGAAAGGACTGCGGTACCATCTCCAAGAAAATGCCCACTTGGTTCAAGAACCCTCTGCAGAGTGTAGGCTGCCCCTCGTATTGTTGAGGCAAAGGAGCTGTACCAGACAATCCTCTACTGGTACTGCCTTCAGGGTTCAAAGGTACCGCCTATGCCAAATCTGGGGAGGTCATTAAAGTTGGAAAACTTGGGTTAAATATATAAGTGCAAAAGCATATGAGAAACCTGGGCAATATAGCCCTCATAATGGGTTGGAAAATGAGAGGCATGCTGCAGTGGTATTATTTCTTTTATGGACAGTACTAAGTTTAAGTATGGATAAATGAGACCCATAAGGCTTGATGGAATTACATTTTCCTAATAAGAAGGAGGATGCACGACTGAAGAAATTTTGGACATAATTTAGTTATAATCTTTTTGTGTGCACTCTCAATGGCTACTAAAAAGGGAAAAGGAGGTAAACAGAATACAAAAAAGGAAAAGAAAAATGTAGAACATAATCAGAAGAAAGAAAAAAAGATGGCATCCCTCTAGAGCATGAGGGGAAATAGACCTAGATTAATCTAGAAGACAATCGGTGAGCCCAGAGTTGGTTGGCACACATAACATAACTTATGATCAATTGCAGATTTGTCTAGATAAGCAATTATATTCAATTAAAAATGAATTGGAAAAACATTTTACCAGTATAAAAGAAGATCTTAATAGGATGGATTTGAGGCTTAAGGAAAATGAACAGAAAATAGAAGGCCTAGACTATGATTTACAAAATTTGAAAGAGGAGACGGGGAAGTTAAAGTCTAAAATTGTGGTATTGGAGGAGAGAATAACTGATATGAAGACAGGATACTGAGGAAGAATATCAGAATAAGAGGGATTCCTGAGAGAATTAAACAAGCTCAATTAAAGGACTTTCTTTTGGAACTCTTTAAGGATATCGAAGTTCAGGGAATAGATAGGGATGATATTTTTGATAGAGTTCGAGTATATAAGCCAAAAAATGTAGCAAGAGATATACTTATTCAATTTGCTACTTTTTTTTCTACTTTTTCCATTAGGCAGAAGATTTTTCAGGCTGCAAGAAGTTATGTAGTAAAGGAAAAACGGTTTAATAATGTAATTTTTTCCAAGATATCTCTATATCTACAAGGCAAAAGAGAAGGGAGTTTATGGAGGCTACACGTACCTTGCAGGAGAGGCAGATTAGATATAATTGGGGCTTTCCTTTTAAGTTAATTATAAGGTTTAATAATGATGTGTGCTCTTTGGATACTGTGACTAAAGCACAGGATTGGATTAAGAACCACTTAGGTTAGGTGATGGGTTAAGTAATAGGGATTTAATATAGCTATCATGAGATAGTTTTTAAAGACCATGTAATGATAACTATACGAGCTGGCTTACAAATATTACATATGCACATAGAATGGTGAAGTTGAGATAGAAGATGGGGGGGATATAGAGAGATAGAAAGGGAGAGTAAAGGGTACTAAATTTTGGTTTAAAACTAATCTTTAGATGGATATGGGGTGGGGGGTTGGAAGTTGGGAGGGGGAGATAGAAATACATGCGTGTGGCTTTTTTTTTTTTTTTTGGTAGAATTGAGGTATAGCACTACTGAGGTAAATGTGAAATTAGGGAAATAAATATAGATTGAGAGTAATAAATAAATAAATACATATTTCACTATGCAGTATGTGATGCATTACTTTAAGGTATAGTGGTAATGTGGGAGGTGGTTATAGGGAGGATGAGGTAAATTAGGAGTACACAGATATTGGGAGAGAACAGGATATAATGGGGTTATAAATAGTTTATTAGGTAACAAAAGAAAGAATGAATTGTTGGGTTTAGAGGATGTGGATATAGTGTATATTAGTTGATTTAGGGAAGCATATAGCGATAAATAGAGAATATGATAAGGAGGGATAATAGATATTCGGTGAAGGTAGTAGGTAGTTAATGAGAGTATTAAAGGTAGGATACAGTTTCTGAGTATAGTAGGTGAAGTAATGTAATAATTAGACACGGGTGGGTGGTTAGAGTAACAGGGGTATGTTTGTTTGTTTTTTTTCTTCTTCTCGCCTTCCCTCTCTATTTTATCTATGGATGATTATTAGAGAGTATGAGCAGCCTGGGAGACCTTTGGGATATGGATACAATCGGAGATAGGATCCCAGAGCATAGTCATAAACGTGAGTAGTGTCTTTATTGGGGGGTTGGACACAACGGATTTCCATCAGTGGAATCTCTTAAAGAGGTTCAAGGTGATGGTGTATATGGGGCGTAAATGTTATATGTCAGTTTCACAGGTGGTCATCTGGAAATCCTCGGCCTGGGAAAGTAATAGAGTATTGGGAGTATGGTGAAGTTTATCTCCTTGAATACTCAGGGCTTAAATTCCCCTAAAAAAAGAATGGTACTAGGTAATCTGAATAACCCTTTGAGTGCCAGAGGGGTACGGAACACATTGCAAAGCAATGCGTTCCATACCCCTCTGGTACTCAAAGGGTTAAAAAGAAGGGGGCCCAGATATGTTTCATCCAGGAGACTCACTGGAGGACCTCTGAAAAACAATTTTGGGGACAGAAATTTAAAGAGCATGTTTTCTGTGCTTCGGAGGGAAAAAAACCCAGAAAAGACTGACAATATTAGTAACTAGCGTAAATAAATTTAAATTAATACATCTGCAGAGAGATGAAGAGGCTAGATAGATTATATGGATCTGTAAGCTTGATTCAGAAATGTATACACTGGTTAATGTATATGCCCCAAATAAAGCTCAGGTAAGTTTTCTGGACGAAATTATAGGCAGGGTGGAGACAGTAGCCCTGGGGAAGGTAATTTATGCAGAGGATTTTAACTTCATTATGAATACTAAATGGGATAAAAAATAAGGCAGGGGGAGAGGATTGATAAAAAACTGGAACGATCTGGTCAGGCTTTAACAAATCTATGTATTAGATCAAAGCTATATGACATCTGGAGAGTCAAACATCTGAAAAAGAGTATAGGTGTTTTTCTCACCCTCATTGTTCTTATTCTATGATAGATATGGTATGGGGAAATTTTCTAGTTGTACAGAGTGTGAGGGAAATAGGTATAAAAGAAAATGTATGGTCAGACCACTGCGCTGTAATTTAGGAAGAAGTGGGAGATGAGGGGAAAAAGGGAGGAAAGACTGGCGATTAAATGTAAAGAAGAGAATGTAAAGCATCTTAGAGCAATGACTGACTACTTTTTTCAAGAAAATAGTGGCAGTGGGTGCGATTTCTCTCTGCTCTAGTGTGTTTACAAGTGCGTGATAAGGGGCCATATTTTAAAGATTGAAGCATTGTCAAATAAGAAAAGGGGTTTGACTCTTGAGAGGTTATATATGTTACTTTATGAGTTAGAAATTCAAATAAAATAACACCTGTGAGAGAGAGATCTAATGATATTATGAATGTTAGGAAGCATAAAGGATTTAGTGATGGAAAGAATGGGTAACTACATAGAGAGATTGAAACAAAAATGGTATTTTAAGTCTAATCGAGCAGATAAGATGTTGACAAATAAACAAAGGAAACAGGAGTAATTGAGTAACAAGATTGGTGGATAATCGAGAAATCTTTATGACACCAGAAGGTATTGGATGTATTCTCAATAAGTATTATAGCTCACTATATATAATATTACATCTGGAGGGGGGATAGATGTAATTAAGAAATACTTAAATAAATTGGATTGCCCAAAAATATTTGCAGAGCAAAAGGAGATGTTAAATGAAGACATAAAAGAAGCAGAAGTAATAAAGGGGATAGAAGAGCTTATGAATCATAAAGCCCCAGGACCCGATGGGTTTAGCGGTTTATTGTTTAAAATTATGAAGAGTAATATTGTTAAACCTTTAATGGAAGTGTTCAATGAGATCTGTCAGAAGTATAAATGCTGGGAGGAATTGTTGAGGGCAAAAATAGTTCTGATACCGAAGCAGAATAGTGATTTAACAAAGGCTGAAAGTTATAGACCAATATCTTTAATTAATACAGATGTAAAATTATTGTCACATATTTTGTCGCAAAGACTAAGAAAAGTAATTTCAAAAATAATATGCAAAGATCAGATAGAATTTATACCAGAAAGAACTTCGTATGATAATATAAGATGGATATACAATATAATGGCTGCAGTAGAGAAAGATCATCAAGAAATGTTAATAATAGCTTTAGATGCAGAAAAAGCTTTCAACCATGTGAATTGGAATTTTATGTTGCATTCTCTGGGATCCTTCTGTATTGAGGTTTTTTTTTTTTTTTTAAGTAAAGCAAGCTCTATATACCTCGGCGAGAACAGTTGGGCTGGATATTAGAGCAGACTGGTTCCCAATGAGAAATGGAACAAGACAGGGGTGCCCCCTGCCCCCCTTCTGTATATAATAGCTTTAAAGCCATTGTCAATGAATATAAGGATGAATAATTATATTAAAGGCTATCCAGTAGCGCAGGAAGAATTGAAAATAAGTATGTATTCTGATGATGTTTTGTTAACGATAACGAAGCCCTGTGAATCACTTCCAGAAGTAATGAAAGTTATTGATAAATATTCAGAAGTTTCAAATTACAAAATAAATATGGAAAGACAAAATTATTAGTTAACATCGTAAAAAAAATTGCGTTCTATGTTTGGGTTTGGATGGAACTCAAAAGAGCTTAAGTACTTAGGAGTAAAGATAACAATGCAAGCTAAAGATATATTGGAAATTGTTTAAGTTTGTTGAAGGAGACTAACCCACGATTTAAGGATTGGATAAAATTAGAAATATCATGGATAGGCAGGTTAAACAGTATAAAATACTATATATTGCCTAAATGGCTATATTTATTTAGACATCTACCCATAAGAATGCCTGATAGCTGGTTGTCTTTAATTCAATCAAGCTTTATGAGGTTTATTTGGAAAGGGAAAATGTCAAGAATTCAATATAAGATACTTTAAAAAAAAAAATAAAAATGGAGGTCTTGGATTACCTGTTATAAAAAAATATTATGAGGCGAATATTATCTGCCAATATATTTCACATATTGGAGCAGCATCCGGACCATAAGGAAGTCAACTAAACAGTGAGTGCTGCCATCCCCCCTATATTTATATATATATATATATATATATATATATATATATATATATATGATGCAAACTAATGTAGCTAAAGAAGAAGGGTGGTTCAAAATAGAACAGCAAAAAGTTAGGAAAAAATGTGTTGCGTTATTACCTTGGATAGTTATGAAGAAGGGTCAGAAGGTTAGTGAATATAATGTAGGGAATAATTTTGTATTGGATAACATTCTGCCCGCTTGGATTAGGACAAAAAAGAAAATGGGTGTTTTAAATAAGATCTTGGAGTTTATGAATATAGATAATTTAGAATATAATATGGATGAGTTAGTTATGGTAAAATGGAAGGTGGCTGGGATTTTTAAAGTGAAAGATTTATTAAAGGGAAATGAGGTTAAGACTTTCCCACAATTAGTAGAGGAATATAATCTCCC
This sequence comes from Rhinophrynus dorsalis, assembly GCA_037306005.1. Lineage (NCBI taxonomy): Eukaryota > Metazoa > Chordata > Amphibia > Anura > Rhinophrynidae > Rhinophrynus > Rhinophrynus dorsalis. The sequence continues at coordinate 166,198,288 of CM074724.1, forward strand.
ATGCTCTGAAACATTCTCTTATTTGAGAGTTAAATATTTTATACAGAAGGGACTGTTTAAGGGGAGATATGTAGTAAGCCAGATGTTGGGTAAAATTTTTAATGGACAAAATATTTCACAAGTTATGACAAAGTGTTATGAGGTCATAAGTTTGATAGAACCAATTATGAAGAATCCTGCAAGAAGTAAATGGGAATTGGATTTGAATATAGAGATCCCGGAAGAGGAATGGGATAAAGTAATGACCGATGTAAGCCAAAATATTCATTGTTTAGACATCATAGAGAATCAATATAAGTTAATGAACCACTGGCATTTAGTACCATCTAGACTCTCTTGGATGTTTTTATATAATACAAATATGTGTTGGAGATGTAATATGCAAGTGGGAGACCAAGTACATATATGGTGGAATTGTCCTTTTGTTAAGGAATTATGGAGATATACCTATGATATTATGAAGAAGATTGCTGATATAGAAATTGATAAGAAACCAGAAAATGCCCTATTGCTACTGAGGAACTCAGGAATGACAAGAGAGAGATCTGTTTTTGCTTTACATTGTTTTGCAGCTACTAAGATCTTGATTGCGAGAAGTTGGAAAAAAAATGGTAATTTTCTGAGTAATGATTTAAAAAAATCAAATGATATATCAATGTAAAATGGAAAGAGGAATGTCCTGGCTACATCCAATTAGTCGGGATAATAATGAACTAATTGAGAAATTAATATATAAGTTAGAAGCCCTTTGAAAAGGTATGGGGAGGATGGAGATATGTAGAGTAAGCTACTGAGGTTTCCACATGACCTGTGTGCAGCTGACAGTGTTTTATGTAAGTTGTTTATATGGGGATGCTATTTTTTATGTAGGTCATTTATGGGGGGGATGTTATTTATGAATATATTGGATGGATTGATGGGAAGTGGTCTACTAAATCCAGATATTTAAGATCTATATCTGGTTTGAATTATAAAAGGAATATCAAATTAAAAATAGAAGATGTAGTGTACATTGGTATCCATTTCTCATCATTTCCATCAATTTTTGTCTTTTGAAAGGATCTGGGATTTCATATGTGTTTCTTTTGTATATGTGTTTTTGTATGTCTCATCTATGAAAAAAAAAAAAAAAAAAAAGAAAGCGCCCTAGTACAATCAAAACCAGGATCACGTTCCACCTCCAAAAACACCCCACATGTGGGTACTCACAAATAAAGTGGCTGTTTGACTGTGTTAAAATACTAACCCGAATGCAGGACACTTCTCGCTATATCAGGCTGAGACTCCTCACTCTCTCCAAGTGGTACAAATACTCCAAAAAAGAATTTCACTGTTGGGCACATTCCCATGTGTTTAATTTGATTTGATTTGTGACATTCAGCATATGATCATTAATCTATACTACTGTTTTGTACTTGCTAGTAATTTGCATTCTGATTTGATGTAGTATATTGTCCTCTGTTGATTTTTTTTTATTTTGATTTTATATTGTAATTAGCATCACAAGACACTGTGTGATGTCACATTTGTGTAGGGATTCCAATTTGGGTGCCTTTTTTCCCATGGTATATTAAAGGGCTCATTTGCACTGTGAAGTTGTCCATGGAAAGGTTATAGCACCAAAACGTTGATTTAATAAATATCTACTTTATTTTCATTACATTACAAAGATAGATAGATAGATAGATAGATAGATAGATAGATAGATAGATAGATAGATAGATAGATAGATAGAGGTGTGAGCGTGTGTGTTTGTTAGCTGGGTCTGGGGACAGCTCTTTAAGAAAATATAATTCATTTTAACCCATTGCAATGCATTGCCTACCCTTCTGGCACTCAGCAGTAAAGAAAGGAGAGGAAAATCTTTATTTGCAACAAATCTACTACCCTGAAATCACAGTCAATATATGGGTTAAATTGATAATATGTAAGTACTGGCAGTATTTCCTTTAGCTCTGTAACGTTTTATATTTCCGGCTATTTTTATACTTGTGAAAATAAACCATGAAACCTGAGAAAAGTGACAGTAATCCCATGTCAATGTTTTATTTATGAATTGAGACCAAAAAATATCCATATGAAATTAAAGAAGGAAATTGCCACATTACAACTAGAATATATTTGTATTTAGGATCACTTAAAACCTTAACAATTTGATTACTGCCAGGAACTTTTGTTACATATAATGTAATGGTTTGCAACTGATAAAAATTATTATTTATTAAGAAAATAACTATAGTACACTGCTCAGCAATGGAATTAAACACTAAGAAGAAGGAGACAGAGCAAATCCCATCAAGCAACAGGCTGTCTGAGATAAGCAATTGATTACATTTCTACAGCGATGGGTCAAGAGGATAATGGGTTAGATAGTGAAAATCATAGAAAAGTGACATTTATATTTGAAGATGAAATAAAATACTTTTTTTCTAGAATATTTTAGATGTTTCAAATATTTAAAACAAAGTAGCCATTAGGAATGGGTGAAAAGTCTCTTTTTCTCAACAGTTTGCAGCTTTTCCCATGAAATTTCCAGTGCCTTGAAATCCCCTATATATTGTCTATCTTTTGCTAACCCCAAGAAATTTCCCAAAGAAACTTTGTCTGTTCCACATGGGGGCTGTCATGTTTGAGTTTTCTTTTTTGCCTTGTTTTGGTTTGATTTTGCATGTTGCCCTGTACTTTCAAATTCCTCTCCTTGTGGCTTTTATTTGGTGTGTGTTGTTCCTAGACTTGTGCAAATTGATTTGGAGAAATTCGGAATTAGTCAAAAATGGGGTCATTCTGAGACATTTGGACCATCCGACATGCAAGGAGCTTTCGACAAAAAATATCCGACTCCAAGCAGCCCTAGTCTGAAAGTGGTTGAACTTTCGATGTTCGACAAATTTCCGAAAGTTTTGACTACTTTCGGACCAGGACTGTTTGGAGTCGGATCTTTTTTGTACCACCTGCGTGCGCTCGATTACTTTCCCTCCATGTCTCCAGTCCAATTCCATTCTCCGTTTCATGCACTACTTCCCTCTTTTGTCTGTATTTCAATAGCCTTCATCGTTTCATGATGGGGGTTGGACTAATGACACAGTCACACAGGCAGACAGCCTGCATTTCCTCATTGCGTTGTTGGAGCTCAGAGAGAGAAGAAGAGATTAGAGAGTGTCCAGTTGTTGTGTAGGCAGGCAGGTAGCATTAGGCTAGGCATAGGTAGGCAGCCAGCATTAGTGCCAGTTATTGCCACTGCAAGGGAGAGAATTTCTCCTGCCACCACTGTCACTGACACTGAGAGCATATCATCTCCAAAAAAGGTTATTAAGGTAGATAATTTATCACTTCCTGGTAGCCACCAGGCAGAAGAAGGAATTCATCAGCTCTCCCCAAAATCTGGAGCTGATGATTTTTCTTCCTGTCCAAACCTACAAGAGGTAGAAGAAGAATATGATGGACCAAGGCCTGCTAAGCTTGATTTTTCCCCTGAGCTCGATTTTTCCACTGACCTTGATTATTCTCCTGAGCTTCATTATTCCACTGCTGCCCATAGTACTCCTCCTGTTTCTCCAGCTACAATTCTGTCTTCTATTGATGAAAACTCACCACCTGCCTCTCCAGTTCCAAATGAGTCTTCCAGGCAGGTAGTAGCTGCTAGTGTCTCTGCCAACAGTGTTATGCCATCCTCCTCCAATCCCAGTCCCAACATCCCTGTTGCCATCTTTGGGTCTACTAGTACTCCAGTATAGGTATGTAGAAAAAAAAAGCATAGTGAGGTTGCTCCATCATGTGAAGATGAAGAAAGTGTCACCTCAGTTTCTTCTTCAACCACCTTCCAAAGTCATCCGTCGCTCCAAAGAGCGGGACCATTTTGTGATGCTTGGGAATGGCCGGCTAGCGAAATGTAAATTGTGTGGCAGGGAAGTCAGCCATGGGAGGGTGTTGGGTCATCTATCCACCTCTGGGATGAGCCAACACCTGAACCACTACCACAAGTCAATGTTGATGAGTGCAGAACTTGGTGGCACTACTACATTTACCAGTGTAACACTCACCACCAGTAGGCAGGAGAAAGGGCAGGGAGATCATGGCACATCTGGTCCTAGTAAAAGCAGCAGACAGTCACAGCCCATCCCAAAGTCAAGACAGGCCACACTGGAAGATTTTGGTGGGTTTCATTCCAAGGGGATGTGCAGACAGCAGTCCAGGAAAGTTACATGCCTCATTGCACAGCTCATAGCCGTTGGGGATGCAACTTTCAATTTGGTGGACGGGAGCCCTTCCATCAATTTATGAGGCTGTTGCACCCAGATATAAAATTCCATCCCGCACCACATTTAGTAGAACTATAGTGCCCTCACTGTACCTGTCGTGCATTGGTCTTTTGAAGGACCTGCTAGGAAAGGCTGCTGGACAGTCAGTGCACTTTACCACTGACTTATAGAGTGCTCTGAGTGGCCAGCATGGCTTCCAGTCATTGACGGCACATTGGTGTCAGCCCAATGTGTTGCAAGACACACCGATAGCAACAACAAGTTCAGGTGCAGTAGCCAAGCAGACAGGGCACCGCTCTTTCCTCCTCCATGCTGAGGTAATGGATCAGCAGCACACCTCAGATAACATTAGCAAAGCACTGCTTAACATGGTGGTGCACTGGCTAGGGGAGTAGGCAGGCACACAGGCGCAAATGGGGTTTGTGGTTACTGATTGTGCAGCTAACATGATCAAGGCTCTCCGGGATGGCAGATTTATGGGTGTGCGCTGCTCAGCTCATGTTCTGCATCTAGTAGTGAAGGCTGCTCTTGAGGATGGCAGTAACACTGGAAGGTTGTCAGCACTTCTGGAGTCATGCCAACAAATTTCTGGCCACTTCCATCGGCGAGTCAAAGATAGCCAGTTACTCATGGAAGAACAGAAAACGGCAGACCTCCCAAGCACCGCCTAAAACAAGATGTTGGGACCAGGTGGAACTCCACCTTAGATATGCTAGAGCGTATCCTGGAGCAGAAAAAGGCCATTCATGCAATGTCATGTCACCATTTCATTGGCAGTAACAGAACACTGGGCAGGGCTGACTGGGCCCTGATGGAACAGGAAGTGACAGTCCTTACGCCTTTCCATGCTTTGACGGAACTTTTTTAGCAAAGAGAACGCTAGCCTGGCAGAGGTCATTCCCCTCTTCATGCACCTCTCCTTAAAATTGGACAATTTCCTTTCCCATAGGGAATGCTTGCCTAGTGCTGAGGGTAATATACTTCCCGATGTTGATGCCCTTCTAACGAGGCTGAAGAAGGAACTGATTCAGCACAAGAAAGAGCGCATGGACAATTGTCCTGAGTTGATGCTTGCCACAATTTGCGATCCTCGAATCAAAGGCAAGATGGCACTTTGTTCCAATTCCCTCATTGCCTGGAGGGAACAATTGATAGCGAGGGTGCGTGAGAGGCAAAGAAAATCTAGAATTCAGTCACAGGAGGTGGGAGAAGATTCCAAAGATGAGCTGGAGGAGTGTGGTGGTCTTCCGGAACCTATTAGTAGCAGTGCCAGTAGCACTTCATCTTGTTACGGTGGAGCAGCTGCTGCTTTTTATGCTGAGTCAATGGACAGATTATGCTTCAGACAAAACAAACAGCTGAGTGCTGAGTTTGAGGTTAAGGCTTGCCTTGCGGAACCTTCTTTGGCCCCAAGTACAGATCTCTTGACTTTCTGGGATAACAAGAGGGGTGTGTGGCCTGCATTGTCCCTGGCAGCCCAGGAGTTGCTTTCTTACTCCCCACCCACTGTCCAGAGTGAGCGGGTATTTTCCATTACTGGAAATATACTTAGCCCCCAGCACTCTCAACTGGCCCCCCAGCTCATGGAGCAAATTACTTTTTTAAAAGTTAACTTGCCAAAGCTGGGTTACCCTGCTCTCAGGTTCGATGCAGATTAAAAAAACAAAAAACACTTCAGACATCTACAATCATCCATGTTGCTGTCATCCTGAGTCTGCCTCGCACCAGTCTTCCTCAGTTGCTGCTGTATCCATCTACGGACTGAGTCCTGCCTGCTCCAGTGTTCTGCAGTTCTGGCTACATCTCCAGTGTTGCTGCTGTCATCCTGAGTCTGCCTCGCACCAGTCGGTTGCCTTTTGAAACGTTGTTGCATTACAATGGAACTACCACCTCTTACAAACATGGACACAAATAATTACCCATCTGGCAACTAGCTGCTCAGTAGAGCCAGTCACCAGAATTATTACCACGTTCATGAAAATTATACACTGCTCCTGGACTGACAGGTAGGCAACTGAGCAGACATCTTTCCGTCTGCATGCCTGCACTGTCAGCCCCTTTTGGAGCCGAACGGCTCCTAGCAATGCCTCCTAGAGCAGGCTGGGACTGACAGCGCAGGCGCACAGATGTCACTATGAAAAGATGTCTTCGCTGTTTCCTGCCTGTCAGTCCAGGAGCACTGTATAATTATAATTATTGCTGTAATAATTCTGGCGACAAGCGTTACTGAGCAGCTAGTCGCCAGATGGGTAATTATTTGGGGACATGTTTGTAAGAGGTGGTAGTTCTGCTTTAAAGAGAGCTGGGCAATGCAAAGTAAGGATGCTGGGAGTTGTGGCCAGTACATAGGGATGTTTAATTATGCGAGATGACAATGCAGCTTGAGGTTTTCATGTTGCTATTTTAAATACTGCAACATGGTTAAATCAGCTTCTAGCCATACAATATTTTTCTTTTTGACGTTTCAAAAGGATACCGCACCAGTCATTCTCACTTTTCCTTCTTCCTTCTAATTTAGCTACATCCATATGTATATAACGCCTCTGCTACATATAGTAAATGACACATGCTACATATTGTGTAATGTATTACCTTTGCTACAGATAGTAAATGACAGATGCTCGTGCTATATTGTATTTCACCTCTGCAACAGAAATGGCACATGCAACAGACAATATTAAAAAAATTTGGAATCATTTGTTTGAATTATTTTTTTCAGAGTGACACATCAGCCAGTCTGACAGTTGTATAGGCATACAGGGTGCCTTATTGCCACCACAAGGGAGAGTCACCTTTGTCCCTGTGTAAAATATTAAAAATTTAAGTCATTTTTTTTGAATAACTTTCAACGCCGCTAAATAGTGGCAGTATTGGGAACTTCAAAGGAAAAAAGCTAACGATCGGTGCCTGACATACTGTCAAGCACTGATCATTAACTAATCAGTATTACACTTACCTGTCATCCACTGTCTGTCTCCTTCTGTCTTCTCTACTGTCTTATAGCTTCGATCTTCTTGCTGTAAAAACTACCCAGAAAAGTATAAGTCCAATGCAATATCCGGCACCCTAATACATAGTTTAACCCCTTGAATGCCAAAGGGTTACACAACACATTGCAAAGCAGTGTGTTGCATGACTCTCTGGGGCTCAGTAGGGTTAAAGTATGTATTAGTGTTCCAGATATTAATGCATTGTACTTATACTTTTCTGGGGGGTTTTTTACAGCAAAGGAAAGAAGACAAGAGAAGAAAGAGGAGAAGATAGAAGAGAAGAAAGAAGGACAGAAGAGGACCGGTATACTGAGGACTCTGCTGGACATCAGGATTAATGGTAAGTGTTACTTGTAATGTGATGTTTTTTTTTACTTAGTTGTGTTAACCCTATGAGTGCCGGCAGGGTGATTATACCCCACTGGCACTCATGGGGTTAATTCAACTAAGATTGGACATTGTTTTAGAGTGTTTGATGTATTGATGTGGTGCTTAGGGCCCCATATCAATACACCCACTGGGGTCTTAGGTTTTTTTTTAACTTTATTTTCCTTTCTGTTTCGGCGTCAGCTGTTTGAAGATGCGATCAGAAAAAAAGTAGGTCTTAACTTTCCTGCAATAAATTGAGTCCCTTATCGGATCTTCACAGCTAACGCAGACAAATGAATTGCAATTTACGGTGTTTTCATTAGTTCCTATGGATGAAAATACCTCTTAACTTTAACACTCCAAAAATGCCATTGGCAGAAAAAACAGCTGTCTCCAACATTTGCATCGAGCCCTATCAGTCTACGCACCTCCCTTTCACTGCTTTACATTAATTCCCTCTGTCCGCCTCCTTCCCTTTCTGTCCATCCAACTCCTTCCCTCTCTGTCCATCAGCCTCCTTCCCTCTCTGTCTATCCGTCTCCTTCCCTTTCTGTCCCTCTGCCACCCTTCTCCTCTGTCAGCTTCCCTTCATGCAAATCTGTGTCTGTCTCCTTCCCTTTTCCAATCTCTAGAGGAGACAGACAAGGGCCATAAGCCCCTGATGTCAGCTGAGATCCCATATAGGATGTCCAGGGCCACTGCATACTCCCGGCTGGAAGAGAGCTGCTGCTCTTGTTCTTCATCAGATGCAGCTGTGGGGAAAGAAGAAATGCAAAGCACTGAGCACCTCTCTGGCACACAGATGTTTGATACATTTAGCAGAGTGATTCTCAGCAATGGTCCTGTTGTCTAGGATGCACAATCATGTCTTCTAACCACACCAACAGTGCACATTGTCAGGATGTGCTCACTTAAACACAAGCAGTATTGACATTCACTTCTGTTCAACTGCCAACATGCACTTTTGTGGTGATTAGAGGACATGATTGTGCGTTCTAGACAACAGGACCATTGCTGAGAATCAGCTCACAAAATGTGTTAAAGTAACATAGCCTAAATAGGCTACATATCGAATACTTCTAAAACGTAGTTCATTTTTTATTTTTCAGTTTTATTTGTTGTAAATTTAACTTTGAAAATCTGTCCCCTACCTACTTCCGTATAGACTGTGGTTACCTGCTATGTAACCACAGTCCGTTACTCTGCTCTCCTCCTTCCTCCAATGATGGAGGCTTCTGTCTGCAAGCTGGAGCGGTCTCATTGGCAGAGATCGATATTTAGTAGGTAGGGGACAGACTTTCTAACTTAAATTTACAACAAATTAAACTTAAAAAAAAATATAACGTTTTACAAGTATTCGATATGTAGCCTAACTATTTAGGCTATGTTATAAATAGGTGACACATCCACTTTAATTTGAGAGGACGCAGCAAACATGTGGTATTGTTGTGGCCAGAGAACAGGATTGACCACCCCTGCTATGAACAAACTGACAAGTCAGGTTTTCCCTTTAGCCTTGATTGGACACGGGTGGATCATCACTGTCATTGTGGTTGATCCACCAACACTCAATTAATTCTAGCCTGCAAACGGGAACTGTAGGTGTGTGCTATGGCCTGGAGCCAAGCATACGTGCGTAACAAGATCATGGCATGAACAAAAATCACATAATGATATTTGTTCATGCCATGATACTGTCACAGGTATGTGTGACTAGAACAGAGATAACTACAGGGAATTTGGGGTCTTTGTAAGGGAAGGGGAGACAGGTGGAACACACATGGGACAGCAGATTTAGGATTTTACATATCATGTGCTTCACCTTCCATAGCCTCAGGAGCAGAGGTAGACACCCCCAGAGTTGGTTCCTCATCCTCCTCACTTGACACAGCCCGCGATGACCCTGAGGAGATACAGGACATTTTCACAAGGGTGAGATAATTGTATAGAGCCTTAACACATTTCAGTGCCAGAGGAGTGACAACAATTTTGAGAATGCATTGGGTACCCCTCTGCCATTGAAATGGTTACAACAACCAGAAACACAAAACTCAGAACCCTTTCCACAAACATAAACCAACAACACCCAAAAAAAGACATATTAGACATTGAACGGATGCACATGTTTTTGCTGGAGGACATATTACAATTTACTATCCTCACCTGCCCTTTCCACGTGGTGGTCCCCAGGTGCACCAATGGGGGCCTGCATACCACCATCTTCCTCCTTCCCCCTCCTCCTCCGGCATGTCAGCTGGACCTATTTTGGATATTAAGGGAATTAACATGTGATGAGAAACACTGACTTCATTAAATGCTTCATTTGTGTAAGCATTCAGGTTCACAACAACTGCACCAAGGTGGGATAGCCTAGTTATCAGGATTTACTCAACAACAGAGAAGCAAATTTGGCCTGCGAAGCATCACTGTAATGCATGGCAGGGCTTCAACATATCAAGACATCCATCATGGTGCATTAGCTTGTGTCTATCATGCCTACAATGTCATCATGTGAATGGCAGGAGCATGACAAACATTTCTTACATGTGCTCCATATGTGCATTAGTGGGATACTAAACCCTTGGAGCAGGGCCGGACTGGGAATAAAAACCAGCCCTGGAAAAAATTTCTTACCAGCCCCATATCATTGCGGTGCGGCTGACCCGGTGCGCAGATGGAGTGCTCTTCTTCACGCTGAGTCTGACGTCACTGGGTGACCTCCATATTGCCCTCAGTCTCCACATTACCCCTCATTCTCCACATTGCCCCCATCTCCATATTGCTCTCAGTCTCCACATTGCCCCTCATTCTCCACTTTGCCCCCCAATCTCCTCATTGCTCCCCATTTCCATATTGCCCTTAGTCTCCACATTGCCCCTCAGTCTCCATGTTGCCCCACCAATCTCCACATTGCCCCTCCAATGTCCACATTGCCCCTCAGTCTCTGCATTGCCCCCCATCTCCACATTGCTCCCCCAATCTCCACATTGCCACAATCTCCACATTGCCCCCCAATCTCCACATTGTCCCCCTGTGTCCATTTCCTACCTCCCTGGTGGTCCAGCGGTGTGGAATGAAGTGCCTCCTTCTGCACAGACCTCTTTACTGTGTTGCTCCGGCACGGTCTTCTCTTCAGTAATTCAGAGTGCTGGGAGATGATATCATCTCCCAGCGTTTGACATTACTAAAGATCAGACGAGGGAGCTCAGCTGCTACAGGTCTGTGCCAAGAAGGCAAAGACCTCAGCATGTTGCTGGGCCCTTCAAATCTCCCGGCCGCGGTCCTTTCACCTTGTGGCCACGGCCAGCACTCCTGCAATCAAGAAGCAATCCATGGCCGCAAGGTGACAGGACCGTGGACGTGGATTGCTTCTTGATTTTCCCGGTATCCCAGTAGGCCAGTCTGGCCCTCCCTTGGAGTGTCAGAAAGGTGAGCAAAGCACAGCTTAGCAATGCGCTGCTGCTCACCCCTGTGGCAATGCAATAGTTATATAAACTAGATATGGCTAAAGCAAGCTGGAGTTGCTAATACATATATGGAACAATTTAACATTTCTAAAAACACGTTTGTACTCGAGGGAGACATCTTAAAAACAACTTACCAGCAGCCACCTCTTCCTCCACACTGGCAAGAGCAGTAGCAGTGACCGTCTCCAGATAGATGACTTCTTCTTCCCCCTCCCTGCCAGAGCTAGGTACTCCATCAGGTTCATCTGTAATGAGAAGAGAACACCACGTTACAGTACACACACGCATGGACATTGCATAACAAAGTACTAAATTACATTACACACATGCATGGACATTGCATAACAAAGTACTACATTACAGTACACACACATTACAAAGGATTAAGATACACAGAGCAGATATGTGTGATTTGCAGTGCTTTACCATACATTGCACACCTATCTGCTCAGTGGTAGATATTTAACCCTTTGAGTGCCAGAGGGTTACACAATACATTGTTAGCGTACCTAATTTCCAACGTCAAGCTCCAGGCAACGCTGAAGAAGTATCCTCCATCTTGGCGCTTGTACCGAGTTCCAGGCGTCTCTCAATGGCCCGGGTCTGTGCGCACTTGGTGGTGTCAGTAACTGTCCATGGCCTCGGGCTGGATGGTAGTATAGCGTGTGTGTTGCTGGATTGAAACTGTGCACGGATGCATCACGGAGATGCATCATTTTCGGGCTCACGTTCATTATATGACGCATCGTGGAGCAGAATGGTTGCAAGGCTATGAGATGCGTCAGAATGACGCAGGGTCTTGTATTTAGTCTAGGCCTTCTGTGGGCTCTTCCTTCCTACTTCCTGTGATGGGGTTTAAAGGGCAGACTGAGTCCTGACTCAGTTGCACTTGCATTGCTGTACAAAGCAGTTCTGTTATCTTGGGCTCTGTGTATGACTTGGCTTCTCTGACCATCCAATCTGGTGCTGAGCTGTGGCTCTATCTGACTATTCTCTTGTTTGTCCCCTGTACCTAGCAGACACCCAAACTGGTGTGGACCTGGGGTTCTGATAGACTAGCTCTTATACTGACTGCACACATGAGTCAAGTATCCGCTTCCTCCATACTGACTGCAGGCATGAGTCAAGTATCTACTACCTCCATTCTGACTGCAGGCATGAGTCTGGTAGATTCCTCGCTACCCTGGATCAAGACTTTGTGTTCCTGTTACTGCTCCTGTTCTGTTCCTGTTCCTGGTTCCAGCAGAGACTACCAATGGCTTAGGCCTAGTCTCTAGTAGAGTCATCCACCTTGGCAGTATACTATTGCTGGCTGTGACTCTCTACTTCTTCCTGCTATTTACCTTTGTGTGCTACCTTATTTGTTATTTTAATAAATTGCATTTTTACTATACCGTACTGACTCCTGAGTTATTCTGGGGAACTGTGACACGTATGCAATGCATTGTGTGCCCCTCTAGCACTCAAAGGGTTGACAACATTACATGAACACATGCATCAGAATACAATTACTTACCAGAAAACACGCCAGCATGGTCTGACTCCTCAGTTGTGGAGATGTCTGGAGCTGGAGTACCCAACTCTGAGGCATGCAGGGAGAGGGCATCACTGCCACTGCTCTTGGTGGAACAGGTGCAAATCACCAGACCAGAGGAAGTGTTGCTCCCTACAGCTGATGGAGATTGGGCATGTACATCAGCAGGAACAGGAGCGGGCATGTGGATAGGGAAGACAGGTGCTGTAGGGGCAGGGGAAGATGCAGGAGCATGGTCATCTTCAGCATCCGAAGATTCCACTGGTCCTGCTACAGGGGTGATGAGAGCTGGTCCAGCATGTGATGGAACAGCAACAGCATCATCACCACATGAAGCAGGAGCAGCTTTTGCTTCAGATGCTGCAATGAGGCCATCCAGGACCTGTTCAAAGTGATGGAATTGAACAGGTCTACTGGAGGCCCCAGATGACCGCTCTACCTCCATCCCTTCCCTTTTCTGTGGCACTTGCCTTCTGATGTCATAAACCCGCTTCCTGCACCTGATTGATGTGTGTGGGGACACTGCCACCTCATTGACAGCTTCCACTACAGTATCCCGCATTTCACTCCTATCCACTACTGCGGTGGAAGCTGCCAATGGGTCAAAGAGCTGGGAATAACATCCCTGCAGTGCCCCCACTACTGCCACATTCTCCTCCATGCTGAAGGGAATTTCTATCTTCCTCTGGCCATTGCTGCTCTTCTTTCTTTCAAGATTATGGCTGCTGCTCTCTAAAATGTCTGTCTGTTGGGGACTGGTTCTTGTTTGGGGTATTCCCCGCCTTTTTTTCCAGGTCATAGAGTCATCTTTAACTTTTTTGCACTGCTAGTAAGGCACCTGGCCAACCAGCAATGGGAATCCTAAGAGTTCGAAACTTGGGCCAATAGTATTCGAAAGTGGGAGCTGGAATGGGCGATGCCATCTCAATATATCCAATACGATTCGAGGAAGATACAACATGATGTTGCAAACTAAGCAGGGGCAAGAAGTGACAAGATGGTTTGTTCGACAAGCTGTGCGGGGTAGACTGGGTCGGACAGCTTGGTTATGTTCCACAAACTATGCAAGCTAGTCTGTGACAGACATATGTTTATGATGTTCGACAAACTATGCATGGAAATCTGAGATCATTCCGGGGAGGAAACTGAGTGCTCCAGGCCCGGCGCATTCAGTTTCTTTCGAACTTTACTACTACGCGACAACTCCAATGTATACTGTACATAACATTACTGCACTTACAGTGATAGCTTGGAAGACACAAGCAGAGCATGTAGCTAACTGGAAAATAAATGGTCAAAGATGGGGGAAATTTATTTTGAATTAGTGGTGCATGGGGCATGGTTGTCGAACTATTGGTTGAACTCTTGCCAGCCCTTAGTGTATGTGAACAAATTACTTAGCTATTTGAGTGTCAGAGAGTTATCCAATGCATTGAAAAGCAGTGTGTTTGATACCGCTCTGGCACTCAAAGGGTGAAAGCAGCTAAGGTTTGGACAATACAGGATGAAGATTGCTTAGGAGAATGAAACACTAAAAAGTGGGGTTTGTGTTTGTAAGATTACAGGCTAAAGTGGTGAAGGGAGATGGATATACAGAGATCATATATACATGTTGCTGGTGGTGTGACTGGTGGAATATTCCGGTCACTTTGTAGTTATCTTCATAACCTATTGACAACTCTTTCGGTAAGTGAGTTGATGATTTAGCACAAGATTAATGTATTTTCAGTGCACAAACTAATTTAGATACATACTGCAGTTTGAACAAACATTGATGTGTTTATTCTTGACGTAGTATGAAACCCTAATGTATATACCCATAGACTTATTTGATATGAGGGGAAATCAGGGTAGGAAAACGAGAGAGAGGAATTTGGATACCAAAGAGGGACAGCAGGGTAGGAGGCTGGTACCAGAAAATGAAACCTTAACCTTTACCCGTGTACTAACATAGAATGTCACATGTATAGTTTGTTGATGTTTGAATCGACCACTTATGTTGAGTAGGATGTGACAGTTATGTGTTTTTGATGTTCGACCATATGCTAAATTGAATGTGACAGGCATGGGTTGTCGATATTCGACCATATGCTAAACTGAATGTGACAGGCATGTGTTGTCAATGTTCGAACACGTGCAATTTGGATTGTAACCAGCATCCCATGCTGGAGTAGAGGTGACATGCACAGACTGGCAATGTACAACAATGTCTGTTTTTGGGATGGATCTTTTTCTATATGCACACCCTGTCTGGAAAGAATGATAGCAGCGTGCACGGAGGTGCACTGCTATCATTTAACCCATGATAAATTAGGAATGGATTAGAATTTCGTTCAAATCAAATAGGTCCGGTCCGAAATTAGGATCATCCGATTTAGAAAAAAAACATTTTGGTCAAATTCGAATTAAATCGAAAATTTTGCCAGTGCACAAGTCTAGTTGTTACAGTATTTACCTCATACTTGTTTGTTGCCTTTTCAGAAGTTATACTGTTTGTAATCAAATCCAGCGCATCTTGTTGTAACTCCTATTTTCTGTGGTGTCAAGATCTGTTCTGGTTGTTTGTGACATCTGCTCTGTTCTTGTGACTCTTTTTCCTTGTATAAAGGCTAGATTGTTTGAACATCAGTCATTTAACTTTAATCCCTATTATTTGCAGATTTGTGGCTACTTGTATTGTATCCTAAAATAATTTAGTTCTAGTTTATTCTGTTGCTACTGTCTTGTCATACTTTTAATCCTTTCAGAGTATTTTTTGATTTTTTTAAATCAGTGTTTCTTAGATTTTTGTACAAGTCCTGATATTCTTTCTACTCATCACTCTAGGATTACTTTACTACTTTCTTTGTTTCATAGTCAGGCACTGTCATTGGTGTCTCCATTCTTAGATTGAGAGTCAACCCTCTTAGTTGAAATTAATTTCTTTATTGCTGATTTAAGGTCAGGGTTTGATACCCCTGGATGAAAGGAAGCAGCTGATGGGGTCATAAGTCATTGTCTCTGTAATCTATAGATTTTAGAATGCTTGCTTATGGTACAGATTGGTGGGTAGGGCCTTGAAGGCTTAAAGATGAATTGACTACTAGGGAGATCCCAGAGATCCTACTAGAACACATTTCTCTGTGTTCCTTTTTAGAGAATAGTCATCCACGGAGGTATCTTCAGTGTGTTGGAGATCAAGCTAGTCAACTTGTTCCTAAACCACTTGTTCACCTTGTGCCACTGCCTCAAACTTCTATGGTTCTATATACTAATGGCATGGATAAGCCCATGGAACTGGCCATTTTAATCATTTGACTCATGATGAGAAGCATCAGACACTGAAACAGTGTTTATGCTTGTATTTTGAGTCTGGAGTTTGGAGAGAGGTGCACTTACTATACACATATTACACTTTTGCACATATTACATACACACATACAAACATAAACACATACACATACATACACATAGTCCTTTTATTTTATAACATCTTACACATTTTACATTTTATTTCCACAGTGTGAATCTGTGAGTGAAAGTGTGTGACAGAGAGTGAGTGGATCGAGTGTGTCTGTGAGGGTCTGTGGGAGTGCCTGGGTGTGAGTGGGTGAGTGATGGCAAGGAGAGGAGGACAGGAGAGAGGGATGGGGAGAGTAGTGGAGGAGGAGGCAGGTCAGGAGGGTATCCCTGAGCAGAGCAGAGGTGGAAGAGGGAGATCCGCAGGGCAGAGGGGGACCCGGCCCACAAGAGCAGGCACACACAGGACAGGGACAGAACCTGCAGTGGGATGAGGGGTAGTTGCTGGGGAGCAACACACACAGTCAGGGTCAGACCAGGCAGGGCACTCCGGCTCTGAATTATCCCATGCTCGAGGTGATGAGGGCAGGATCAGGGACCCGAAATATACAGAGGAGGAGAACATGGCTCTTGTGGAAGCTATCCTGGTGAGGCAGAGTGTTCTCCACCCTATGGCAAAGGTCCCTGGCCTGTCAGCGAGGAGGAATGCAGTCTGGAACCAGATCTGCAGCCGGGTCAACGCGGTGGCTCCATGAAGGCGGGATGTGGAGTCCATCAAAAAGAGATGGGGCGACTGCCGGAGGGTGGTGAAGAATAAAATGACAGAGCTCGCCAAGCACGCCCGAGGCACTGGAGGTGGCCCACCCATCCCTATCACTTTCTGCGGCTGGGAGGAGATGGTGTGGCAGACCATGTCCCCGACCCTGATCGAGGGGGTTGTTGGAGGAGCTGACACTGGGGATGAGAGGAGCTTCCACACTACCGGTAAGTGCAACACTACATAACCACACACTACATCAACCAACACCAGCTGCACACACAGTCACACCTCAACACATGCCCATCAGTCATCCATACAACTGCACCAACACAGCACCCTGAAGGTTAAAAACAGGACACAACACCAGGACAAATGTCAAGGTCCAACTTGGGACAAACCTGTCAAAGTCCTACTTCAACCCTCCTGTCGCTGTGCTCATCACACACAATACACAAACCGTGATGTTCAAAATGTCGTCTGTTAAATATCATCACTGTTCACACACAGTGTCACCCATATCCCCACAGGGAAGTCAGCACCTAACCCCTTGAGTGCTAGAGGGATCATCAATGCATCGATCAACAAAGAGATGGTGGAGACAAAGTAACCCTCACACACCCTCACTTCACCAATACCAGTGTTAGTCTATGGAGAATATGCCAAAACATGAATCAAGTTGATAGGGTCCCATTGTACAGACTCCATGGAAAACACTGGAAATGGGGAACGGAGATCAATGGAGAAGTCAGCATCATGTACACTCCATCATGTCGACAACACTGCTTACTGAATCACAAAAAGGATGGAGCAGGTCACACATCACAGTGTCAGTGAGAATAACTGCTTGTATGTGTAACACACAGGCCTCAAACAATACCCCAGAATTAAAGGGGGAAAAAGTAAGCCTTGGTGTTGTGTCTGCAATAATTTACTCTAACTTGAATTGACATATCCCACATCTGATTCCCACATGGATCCACAGGGGTGCTGATGCCATGGATGGATGGTACACCAGCCACTGTTTGCAGGATACACATGGGAACCAAATATCAACCATTGTACCTTGGTCACCAACAGGCCATGAATGATGGATATCTAGGATTGAATACGGTTGCCTCACACAGAAGGATGGATGGGCTCATACACAGAGAAAACAGGCCTCAAACAAAGATATATCTCACTATTGGCTTGATTGTTGCCCTTAGGATTCAAATGTTTCTAAATATGTCCCAACACGATGTGAACACAGAGATCAGTTCACTGGATGTGATTGCCTTACTGGCCAGATATGTGCACCCATCACAAATCAACCTACATTGCTACCATCCAAATACACATACATAGTATATCACACTCTACGTAGATGGGATATACGAGGTGTGTTCATATCCATCATATCAATCCAATGTATATCTACATGGGAGGGTGTTGCAACAGCCCCATTGTACTATTTCGGGCCACTGTGATATTGCACCTCAAAATGAAACCTTCACCTGTAATAACTCAAACAACACCTTTCAGCAGTGGGAGTTCCCTTGTTTACCCAGGGGGATTAACCCAAACACATATATTTTTCTTCACCACATATCAAAGTATAACTGTCTCCACAAACATATGGCTAAGGTCACTAATCACAACATCTTATTTCTCCACACAGCTTACGGCCCTCAAGCCCAGCGGGAGCCAGTAGAGGAGGCTATGTCACCCCCCAGTGAGGAGTACACAGAGGAGGGGACCAGCCGGTGGTCACCATACCCACCATCCCCATCCCCTCTAACACAGGCTGCACCACCACCTTCTGCACCACCACAGGCTGCAACCCTCCAAGCTGCACCTCCCCAGTACAGTGGCTGGATGCAACAGGAGGAGAGGTGGACATATCCAACCACCTCCACCCGCTACTACCCTCTAGCAGCAGCACCACCACCGCCAGGGAGGCAATGGCTGCCAGGGACAGTGGCCACCACCCAATATGGGCCATATGCCTCCCAGATCAACCCACCCTCCTGGATGGCTCCACAGCATGCCCCAAGGTATGATCCCAGGTGGGGTCCAAGCACCTATCAGTGGCCACCATATGACCCTTGACCACTGGACTACCCACACCTGGGCCTGATTGGTGAGCCCCAGCGCCCCCTACCCAGGGACATATTCACACCTCCACCAGCACACATATCATTGGGCAGCTCAGAGTCACTTGAGGTGGTGGGCATATGCCCATCATCTGCACCAGCCACTCCAACAGCTGTCACAGCAGCCACAGCACCTCCAGCAGCAGCAGAGGAAACAGCACCTCCAGCAGCAGCAGGGGAAACAGAACCTCCAGCAGCAGAGGAAGCAGCACCTCCAGCAGCAGAGGAAACATCACCTCCATCAGCAGCAGAGGAAAGAGCACCCTCAGCAGTAGAGGAAACAGTACCCTCACTAGCAGAGGAAACAGAAGCACCAGGGACACAGGGCACATCCACCTCCAGCACTTCACGCCTCACAGGGATGGAGGCGGAGTGTATGGCCCTTCATAGGAGACTACTCCGGTCGAGCAGGAGTACAGATAGCAACATCATCAGGAGCAGGAGGCAATCCAGGAGGAACATAGCCTGTTTGGAGACCAGAATCCAAGGCCTGGAGTCGTAGGTGGCCAGGGGGAACACACAACTCCACCAGCTCAAGACTGGTATAATGGACATGTTGACACAGGTACTTGTGGAGTTGAGGGAGATCAACCGCAGGGAGAACCTGAGGATGGAGAGGGAGAACTTGCGTTCCACGGAGGGGTCTACTGCAACCACCCCCCCTCTAGTGTTACCCCTGAAGCCACACCTAGAGGGCAGAGGGTGACCAGGCGATCAACAAGGGCATCCACCTCTGGCACCCAGGCTTTCATGAAGAAAAAATGAAAGGCCCAACCTGTTAACTTCCCCCTCAATAAAGAAACCCTTTTTTTGGATTCCTGTCTAATCTGCTGTGTCTTCAGTTATGGATTGTGTGGCAGGGTTGTCTCCAATGCATTGCCATACAATGCAGTGAACACAACCTCTGCCTGGGTGAAATGTTTGTGGGATGCTACAACATGGGTTCACACACACACACACACACACACACACCGTTGTACAAATTCAACTGGAAATACATCCCTGGAGGCATATTACACCACTGTGTTATATGGCGATGTTGTGTGTTGAATTTGAACAACCAAACATACCCCTTAGCACAACAAATGGTACAACATTGAACATTCGTGTACATCATATGTTGTGTTTAACCCTTTGAGTGCCAGAGTGGCAGGCAATGCATTGCCAAGAAATGCGCTGGGGACCACACTGGCACTCAGAGAGTTAAGGGGATAACCAAACAAACAGCTATGTGACTTAGCGGGGACATAACAAGCAGGACAGATAAATGGGACATGCATCAATATTGTCTTGGATTCAAACTCATTGTGCAACTGACTTACTGGGGAACCCAATGTTTTTAACCTAGGATTTCAATGTGTAGCACGCACATTGATATCCTGGGGTGAGCATTGGGGTCTCCAGTAAGTTAAGTTGTTGTTTCCCTAAGGGTGTAACAGACTTCACCAGTGATAACACATGTCCACTTAGTCTGGTTGTTCGTTGATATAGCCCATGTACTGAGATATGTCAAAGTGGAGCTAAATCTCAGAACATTGATTATACTGAGCAACACAGAAACTGTGGACAGGAATTCACTGTGGAAGTATGTCCCCTGTAGCACCTCTTTATCACTCCCACAACACATTAGTGTATCACTGCCACCATCATCTGTTTGCATGAATACATCACAGAGTCCACTCACTGGCAAACAAGTGGTGGACTCCTGTGATGTGGGTGATGCCTTTCCATGTATGGGGGATACTCTATCCTGGGTGTGGTTACGCATTGACAAATGTGTAATCAAATATATCCTCATTCAGACACAGATTGAATAGTGATGGTTCATCTTTATTGTGTCTCAAAGTACATTAGAACGTACATGTGTTTTCTGTGTGTATTGCCTATATGCATTGAACACTTGTATGAGAGCATTAAATGTACTTTGAAACTAAATCGTACTACTTTAGTAACACTGCTGTCCTGCTCATGTGTTGTCCACAAGGTTTGACAACTGTGTAGATGAGCATCCTAACTGTACAGGTTATTACACTCGTGAATTTGTGTTTTCTGTGTCTATATGAGAATGTTCCAGTAGAGGTTTGTGTGAACCTCAGGTCAAACATTGCATCACCAACAACATCACCAGAAACAGCAAGGGGTGATCTTCATGAAAGTGTTGTCAAGACATCAATCCAATCACATGGAATATCTTCAGTTCAAGGATGGATCATGTTATGGATGCCTGTGGGACAAGAGGACAGGATTTGGAGCAGTAGACCTGAACTGATCATCAAGCAACAACAATTTCGACTTTATAATACCCTCAATTTTCTTAATTACAGGTGAGTACACAAACCATTGCTTGACAATGTGTTGTGTACTCATCTGTAGCCATTTATGTGGAGAACTAAGGACATGTGCACCAGCCCTATGGATATGTGCCCCTGACATGTATACACACATCAACAAGTGTTCTGAGAGCTCCATGGAAGTAATGACATTGGGCTACCACTGTGAAAGTGACAGTGGCAGTCCAATGTCATTTATTCCATGTAACTATTAGGACATATTTGTTGATGTGTGTATTCATGTCGGGGGCACATATGTCTGCACACTCACAGGTCAGCATGGAGTCCCTGGTAATCTGAACTACGTTTCATGACCTCTATGTTGTGTGACAATACCACTGTACATCCACCCCTCTGCTGCTCTTCTCAGTTCTAGCACAGTACAGGTCCCATATTGAGTCCAATGTCCCTTTAACCCCTGATGTGCCAGAGTATTATCCAATGCATAGCATTGGATAATACTCTTTCGTTACTGGGCTAGCATGGTTGCTCAGGCTATGATCATGGCATATCAAGTTAGTTGCTGTGAATCAAGCCCTGTAACGTGATGAACATGGGTTATATGTTGTACCTTGTTTCTCCTGGGGGTGTGAGTGATATCCTTGGGGTCTGTATGTCAACGTGGAGAGGGGAATGGAGGATGGTTTTTGAATCCACACACACAATTTGCCACGTCCATGGTATGGTTGATGTTTGGGGCCATTCTGCTGCCAGTGCAGTGCTGTGTCAATGTTCCTGTGGGGTGAGACAAAACATAATGTGCAGTGTGGTTAGTGTCACAGGACTGATGGGAGACATGCATGGATTGTTTGCATGCCTGTGTTATACTCACAGGTAAAGTGTTCCGTGATGAGCGTGTCTCTGATCTGCACCCCTCTCAAGGTCTCCTCAACATGGCTGAGGTCCATGGGCACTTCAGGTATGGGGGGTCCTGGATGTGATCCAGCAGCCTGGTGTCCACTGCGATGTTGTGCAGTATTGCGCACGCCACAATTATGTTGCACACCTTTCCAGGTGCATACTGCAGTGCTCCCCCCGAGTGGTTCAGACATCTAAATCTTGACTTGAGGAGGCCAAAGGTCCACTCAATAGCATTCCTCGTTCTGCCATGAGCCTGGCTGTACCTTTCCTGGGCATGTGTTTTGGGATTGGCCACAGGGGTCAGTAGCCAGGACTTGCAGCCATAGCCAGCATCACCTGTGTAATGTGAGTGGCATGGTGAGACAGGGAGCACATGTTGTGTGAATGATGTTTTGTGTGGTGGACGTACTAGCTGTGGGTCAGGAGCATGCTGGGCAGCGTTGTGTGTACTCCTATGGATGTGGTGTGATTTTGTATTGTGAACTCACCCAAAAGCCATCCCCCTGTAAAAGTTCCATTCTCAAAATATCTGTGGACTGAGGAGTTTTGTAGAATGTATGAATCATGTGAGCTGCCAGGATACTTTGCACAGACATTCATTATCCTCATATGGCTGTCACACACCACCTACATGTTGATGGAGTGGAAGTTCTTCCTGTTGATAAATAGCTGTGCGTCACGTGCTGGGGCTTTAATACGGATATGTGTGCAATCTATAGAACCCATGACCCTGGGCATGCCTCCCCTTGCGTAAAAGGTCTGCTTGACGTGTATCCAGTCCATGTCGGTGGTGGGCAAGTGTATATAAGTACTGCACAAACAAAAGATAAGAAAAAGCGCACACCATCTGAGAGCAATCCACTTGTTAAGAATAACGAGAATAAACAAATGATTCTACTTACAATATATTTTCTTGCAAGTAGTGCCCATATATTGAAGTATTTAGTTTTCTTCAAACCGAGAGTTCCATATGATTATTTAAAGGATCGATATCTAAGGAACATGCAGTATCAAGACATTTTAATACATGCAATAAAGGAGGTCTTGATAATTTTAAAATTACAGGAATAGAACATATTCCAGTATCTAATCAACATAGATGTTCAACTTTATGCAAAAGGGAAGCATACTGGATTTTCACATTAGATACTCTAGCACCAAAGGGATTAAATGAGGAACTAGAGGTCAGTAATTTTCTTCAGATGTAGTATTATATCTCCTTGATTTTATACACCATATATATCATATATTTTCTATTTATTATTTTATTATATATATTTTTTATTACTATATGTATGTATAACCAATATTATGAGATATTGTAACTTACATTTATTTGTATCATCATCCATTTTTACTTTGTATCTTTTGATTTTATATGCAGGTTTTAGCTACATTTGTTATATTCATTTTTCTCTTTTTCTAACTTTTTAATAAGTAGCAAAGCTATATTGAAATGAGAGATGTCCTAGTGATTTACATTGTTATTAAATTATTATTTATCCAATAGTGTGGAGCGGCATCCCGGTTACCATGGTAACACTCAGCGTGAGGTGGAGAGACCGGAGTGAGGCATGGATGTTACATCGGAGTATGTGGTCCTAGCCTCGCTCTGGCTAGAACGTAGAGGCGGGTATGCGGCTCCAGACTATTGCGGTAAGACAATTAAGTCTCTCATGATACGTATAAATATATGGTAATGTTTTATTATGGAATGAATATATGAATCCCCTGATGAAGTGAAGTGTATCTTCATGAAACGCGTAGGGAAATTTAATATACAAATAAAAGAATTTTTACTGATCTTGATCTTCCTCGCTTGCACCTTATCACATCAAGCCGGGTCGGGCTTTACTGGCAAGTTCAGAATATTCATCCGGTGAGTTGCTTCTATTATTAGGGGCCGATTTGGGGATCCTTGTAGCGCAGAGTTACTCTTAGAGAAAGTTTTCTTTTACTCTATGCAGATATCGATCCTTTAAATAATCGTATGGAACTCTCGGTTTGAAGAAAACTAAATACTTCAATATATGGGCACTACTTGCAAGAAAATATCTTGTAAGTAGAATCATTTGTTTATTCTCGTTATTCTTAACAAGTGGATTGCTCTCAGATGGTGTGCGCTTTTTCTTATCTTTTGTTTGTGTAGTTTTACGTCAAGTGCAAGGTGCCACTGGAGACACCTGAGAATATAGCTGCCACCTCAAGACTGAGAGACATTTATCACTTCTAATGGTGACTTACCCTTGTTGTTTTCTTTGGACTCTATTTTACAAATATAAACTTGTAAGCATCTAATGTGTGGAGCGCTACAAAGTGTATACTTATGTATGTTTCTTTCTTCTATTATAGTGATCCCAGTATATACACAGCTGCCCACATACGAATAATAATTTTTACAATTTTGTATCCCTTGTGATCACCTTACTGCTTACTAACTTGATACACAATTGTATTTTTATTGGGGTTTGTACTCTTACCCGGTCATTATCGGGCGCTTGTTCTAATCTGTCATTCCATACAAGTAGAAAAAATGGCAAGTGTAGCATTTTCCTCTAGAATGAACAGAAGAAAAAATTTAGAACAAATGTTTAAAGAGAACCAGTCACCAGAGAGTGAAATAGAAATTCAGGAGATAAAACCAGCAGATTTTTTAAAAAAGATCTTCCATAATTTGGAAGACCTGTTATGCCAAGAGCTGAGACAATGGTGGGACATGTTGTTTCTACATCAATATGTGGATAACAACATCATACCACGAGGCTTAAGAATTATCAAAACATGTGGATTCAATGATGAATCCTTCCGTGAGGAATGGGAAAAAATTCTTAATAATTGCTCCATTCAACTTATGAAACACATCATACAATACAGAGAAAAGCGATTACATATAATTGAAAAAGATATAGAAGAAACTCACAAAACATTGGAACAATATAGCAATAACCCTTTATTTAGAGAGCTAGATCTGAAAGCAAATAAAAAAGTAGAAAATCTAGAGACGGAATTGAAGGAACGAAAAGCCAAAAAGCTAAATAGGGACAAGCAAGATTACACCAACAATCAAGTCAAATCATGGTCTAATACTGGAAAGAACAGAGGATATATACCCAGAAGACAAAATAAACCACCAAAATCTATGGCTAATGGAAGTGTCAACTACACAAAGGATCTCAAAGTCAATCAAACTAAAATTAATCAGGATAAGAACAGTCCAACTACAATACATTCCACTTTTTCAAACAAAAATAAAAATAAAAATACTACATATTCTAAGACAAATAATGCAATAGCATCTACTTCAAAGGATCTATTACCTTTGAAAAATTCATTTGAGATTCTACAAACCAACTTCATAGATAAAGATATATCCAATCAAGAAATCATCAATCATCATGGTTCTTTTTTGATATTAGACCCAAAATCCAAGGAAAGGGAGAAGGAGGGAAGAAATCCAAGGAGAAAAAGAGATTCCATAGAGGTACACGAGGAGGAAAAGGAGGAAGCCTCCAAAAGACCAAAGAATTAAGTAGAATAGCAACAAATATATCGTCAAACAACATATCCTATATAATAATTCGCCAAGATGTGTGTAACGCCCGACATGCGCAGTAGACACTGCTGCGCGTGCAGCAGTCATGCGCAGTAGAGACTGCCCGCACCGCGGCTGATACAGAGCTGGGCGCTCCGAAGGAGCGTCCAGCTCTGTATCAGCCGAGGCGCGGGCAGTCTCCACTGCGTGTGACTGCCCCGCGACCGGCTGCCAGAGGCTCTGTATCAGCCGAGGCGCAGGCAGTCTCCACTACATGTGACTGCCCCGCGACCGGCTGCCAGAGGCACTGTGGCCCGTGTAACGGGCTGTTCAACTAGTATCCAAATAATACATTATCCAACAATACAGAGTCAATTGTTAAAGAAGGCTCCATCTTCAATCTATCTAGCAAAATTCTCACTGATGAAGAAAAATCATTATTGGAAAAAGGTCTCAAGTTTGCACCCACTTGCAAACCTGATGAATTTACCTTTTTTCTGGATCTAAAAAGATTTACAAGAGAATTAGCTCTACATAGATATTTCAACATCAAAAAATCTAAAGAAAGAAAAGAAGATATAGTAACATTGGTGGAGGAGGATGATCAACATTTATTGACACTAGAATCTTTATTAAAGGAGAATGAAGATATAGAAGAAGAAGATGATCTTCTGAATTTATCTATACATAATCAAACAATTGAGAAACATGTACTACATACTGCTTTTAAAAAACGGTCACAGTTTTTTCCTTCACAATACAAAGGCCCACATGTGGATACCTTCTTTAGTATGGTTATGCAGGAATTCAAACGTGATGTAAAAAATAAAAAACATTTTAAAAACAAAAACAATTTGAATTCAAAAGAAAGAAAAGCTTTGAAAGAACTATCTAAAAATAAAGCCATCACCATACGAGAAGCAGACAAGGGAGGAGCTATCGTTATACAAGATACTATAACATATCTAGAGGAAGCACATAGACTCCTCTCAGATGTGGATTCTTATCAAAAATTATCATACAATCCGTTGAATGTCTACAATGATCTCCTCAAAAATCTAGTGGAAGAAGGTATGGAAAAAGGAGTTCTCACTAAACAAGAAGCAGAATATATCCTTGTACCACATGCAGACACTCCCTTCTTTTACCACATCCCTAAATTACACAAAGATAATAAAAATCCCCCAGGAAGACCAATCATCTCGGGGATAAATTCCTTCACTTCCAATTTATCAGCCTACATAGTTTTTTTTCTACAGAGATTTGTGGTTGCTTTGCCTTCACATATCAGAGATTCACAACATGTATTAAATGCCCTTTCCAACATCATTTGGGAAGAAGAATATATCTGGGCTACTCTGGACGTCTCTGCACTTTATACCTGTATAGACCATATTCTTGGTCTGCAAGCAGTAAAATATTTTTTAGAGAAAGATTCAGTTATGCCCCAACAGCAAATAGATTTTCTGGTGAAATGTGTTGCATTCATTTTGAACCATAACTATTTCTCTTTTCAGGAAGATTTTTATTTGCAGACAAAAGGTACAGCTATGGGGACCAGGTTTGCCCCCTCATATGCTAATCTCTTTATGGGCCTTTGGGAAGACATTACCATTTGGCCCATGGAGAGATGGGGGGGCAGCCTGGTCTACTATGGAAGATTCATAGATGACATCTTAATAATTTGGGGAGGAAGTATGGAAGAACTACTACAAATGATAAAAAATATCAATATTAACAACATGGGATTGAAATTTACATCAGAAATCAATCACCATTAAATTAATTTTTTGGACTTACAATTAAAAGGATACCCAAAAGAAAATATAATTAGTTCTATATACAAAAAGGAAGTATCAAGAAACCAATTCTTAAGAGCGGATAGCTGTCATCACCCCAAGTGGATATCCAATATTCCATTTGGACAATTCCATAGACTGAGACGGAACTGTAGTAATAAACAAGATTTTGTGGAAAAAAGTGAAAGTCTCAAACAACAGCTACTAGAAAGAGGCCAAAAGATGTCAGTAGTAGAGTCAGCACAAAAACGAGCATTAAACCTGAAAAGAGAGGAAATATTGAAAGGTAAAAACAAAAAAGAAATAAAAAGAAGACCACCAACCATTGTAACTCAATATAATGGCTCCTCACAGACAGTGTTTAAAATCATTCAGAAATATTGGAATATCCTTAAACAGGATCCTTTATTGCAGGACATTCTACCAAACAATGCCAAGATAACATATAGAAAAGCAAAAAACATGCGAGGATATGTTGCGAATAGTCGACCAAAAGTGTTGGGAAAAAAAAAAGATAAGAAGGGCATCTTCAATTGTAAAGTCCCAGTGGGAAATTACAAATGCATGCATAGCAGATGTACTAACTGTACATATGTTACCAATAAAATATCCAATATTACTAGTTACAGTACAAAAAACACGTATGAAATAAAACACTTAATTACTTGTGAAACCAGCTTTGTAATATATATGATTGCATGCGGATGCGGACTGCAATATGTAGGAAGAACAACTAGATCCCTAAGAGAGAGAGGACGTGAACATCGGTATCTCATTAGTAAAAAATCTAAGGAACATGCAGTATCAAGACATTTTAATACATGCAATAAAGGAGGTCTTGATAATTTTAAAATTACAGGAATAGAACATATTCCAGTATCTAATCAACATAGATTTTCAACTTTATGCAAAAGGGAAGCATACTGGATTTTCACATTAGATACTCTAGCACCAAAGGGATTAAATGAGGAACTAGAGGTCAGTAATTTTCTTCAGATGTAGTATTATATCTCCTTGATTTTATACACCATATATATCATATATTTTCTATTTATTATTTTATTATATATATTTTTTATTACTATATGTATGTATAACCAATATTATGAGATATTGTAACTTACATTTATTTGTATCATCATCCATTTTTACTTTGTATCTTTTGATTTTATATGCAGGTTTTAGCTACATTTGTTATATTCGTTTTTCTCTTTTTCTAACTTTTTAATAAGTAGCAAAGCTACATTGAAATGAGAGATGTCCTAGTGATTTACATTGTTATTAAATTATTATTTATCCAATAGTGTGGAGCGGCATCCCGGTTACCATGGTAACACTCAGCGTGAGGTGGAGAGACCGGAGTGAGGCATGGATGTTACATCGGAGTATGTGGTCCTAGCCTCGCTCTGGCTAGAACGTAGAGGCGGGTATGCGGCTCCAGACTATTGCGGTAAGACAATTAAGTCTCTCATGATACGTATAAATATATGGTAATGTTTTATTATGGAATGAATATATGAATCCCCTGATGAAGTGAAGTGTATCTTCATGAAACGCGTAGGGAAATTTAATATACAAATAAAAGAATTTTTACTGATCTCGATCTTCCTCGCTTGCACCTTATCACATCAAGCCGGGTCGGGCTTTACTGGCAAGTTCAGAATATTCATCCGGTGAGTTGCTTCTATTATTAGGGGCCGATTTGGAGATCCTTGTAGCGCAGAGTTACTCTTAGAGAAAGTTTTCTTTTACTCTATGCAGATATCGATCCTTTAAATAATCATATGGAACTCTCGGTTTGAAGAAAACTAAATACTTCAATATATGGGCACTACTTGCAAGAAAATATCTTGTAAGTAGAATCATTTGTTTATTCTCGTTATTCTTAACAAGTGGATTGCTCTCAGATGGTGTGCGCTTTTTCTTATCTTTTGTTTGTGTAGTTTTACGTCAAGTGCAAGGTGCCACTGGAGACACCTGAGAATATAGCTGCCACCTCAAGACTGAGAGACATTTATCACTTCTAATGGTGACTTACCCTTGTTGTTTTCTTTGGACTCTATTTTACAAATATAAACTTGTAAGCATCTAATGTGTGGAGCGCTACAAAGTGTATACTTATGTATGTATATAAGTACTGGCCTTGCTTTTGTGGTCTGGCAGGACCTGGGCCAGCACCCTGGAGAATGTGGCCTGTGACATGCCAGATGCGTAACCCTCAGTGGACTGGAAAGCCCCACTTGCCATGAAGTGTATGGCACACAGTAGTTTTTGCAGCCCAGATAAGGCATGGTTGTGGATGTAGATGGGATCCACCTGATCCTTGATGACCTCATACAAGGCAATGATGCTGTCAGGCCTCAACCTGTAGCGATCAATGACCTCATCATCGGTCATTCCAAAGAGGGTGACCCTTGGGCGGTATACCCTGGGCCTTGGTGGTCGTCTATACATCCTCTGCTGCTGTGGAGCATCCTGTTGCTGCAGCTGTGCATCTGCAGGCAGGTGCTTTCCTCCAGGTGGGGATGGACTCCTGTGTGGCTGCTGAGCCAGAGCCTCCTCACTTACAACAGGTGAAGGCTGTTGATCAGGCGTGCCTGGGGGTTGCTGGTGTTCCCTAGCTCTCTCCCTTGCACGCCTTCTCTGCAGTCTTCACAACAATATGTAACCCAACATACTGATTGTTCTCTCTATCTCTCTCTCCCTCCCTGAGTGGAAAACAAGCCACAAGTGAGTGTGGTGAGTTGTCCCTTTAAGTAGTTGATAGGGCGTTGTGTAGGTGTGGTGATGAGGTGAGTGCTGACCAATGGTAAGTTGTTTTTGTCCAGGTAAGTGTTTGCAGGTGTGTGTGTGTTATAAGATGTGGTGTGTTGTGCTTGGTATGTGTCTGCCATTTGCAGGTGTGTAGTTGTGGGGTGCAGGTCGCTTGTTTATGTTGCACAGGTGAGCTTGTATTTGCAGGTGTCCGTTTTGTGTGATATCCCCCATTGTTCCCTGCCATGTTGTGTTGTTGTTTTTTTGGGGGTCCTTGTCCCTGTGGTGTTGCTTGTTGTTGTGTGTGGAGTGATTTGTGTTGTCTGTCCATGTTTTTGTGTTGTTTTGGCATTGCACGGGTTAATTTTTCCATTTACATGCTTGTGCGGTAAGCATTTTGTATATTTTCCTATGTAACGGGTGTTTTGTTTTGCCCGTTAACTGTCTAAGGTCTGAGAAAAGTGGGTCTTAACTTTTTGCCATTAGGTATGTCTTTTTTTCAGCCGTTAACCGTACCGCAAGCCTTTGAATGGCTCTGGGGAATGTTGTTCCATGCGTCTCAATGCACGTAAGTGTATCGGCCGTAAGGATTCTGAAACTGCCGTTAGCTGTTCTTTAGACGGATCTTTGAATTGCTACCTGAAACTTAACGCACCCGTTAGTGATTTTTTTTTACTAACGGCTGTCTTTAAATCTAGCCCTATGTAGCTGAAAACCACTCAGAATATTTCTCCTATGTTGACCAAACCTAATTGTTAAAATCTTTGTTGTTTGTCCAATTTATTTAGGTGAGTAAATATGCTATAAACAATGACCCATAATTCATGTGACTATTGATATGAAATGTTTCAGATGTCACAGATAATGTAAATGTATCCACTTTATTGGAAATTAATTAACAAGTGAAATATTTAGAGGGCATACATTTATATGAGCCTATAAGTAAATTAGTATCTTTCAATTGTCCATTTGTAGTAGTAGCTACAAAAGACAGCTTACTCTGTTTCAGCAAATTACTAGATTTTCCTGATGAGCATTGATTAAATCAGCTGGGTGTACTGCTAATCTGCTCTTCAAGGTTTTTGCTCTTCTATATACTATTCGGGGATTCTTAGGTACAATCTCTTTCAGCAACGGATTGTTCAAAAGTATTGGCCAATGTCTCCTAAAAGTTCTATCGATCTCGTGAGGCCAGTTTGAATGTGGACACTTTGAAAAATTATCCCTTTTCTTTTTTTCATGAATAAGATTATCACTACTATTTCCAGCTCTCAAATAGGAATCTCTGATCGAAACAGGAGAGTAAGATGTTCTGACTAACCTTTCTTGTAGGGATTTTAGATTATAATAATAATAACTAGTATTTATAGAGCGCCTTTCTCCCAGTGGGACTCAAAGTGCTTTCAGCGCACTCTCTTGGAATTAAACAAATCGGCAGCTGAATAATAGATTATTACCCAATCAATGGTACTCATTTATCAACCTCGGAACGATGAAGGACCAAATTGACCCTGCCGGGAATTGAACCTACACCCTTGAGGTTTGAGCAGGCTCTGCAGTCAGGGAATATACCACCGAGCTATCTCACTGACCTAATGATTGATGATCATAATCCTCAATATAATTACAATTATGCTTAATGTGGTGGAATTAACTATAGGGAATATTCCTTAGACATTTTGTATGATGGCAAGTTTGGAAATCTAGATTAATATTTTTATCTACTGCTTTAAAGAAAGTCCATGTGGATATTTGTCCACTGGGTTCACCTTTTCAATCTAAATCTAAAAAACTTGAATGTATATAGTGGAGGTGAAATCAATTATCCAAATATTATCATTCAAATAATTGACAAAATCAGAGATAGTATCTAGACTGCCCCTCAAATAATCATGATGTCATTGATATAACAGAAATAGAACTCCAAGCTTGCACCAAGGGTTTAAAAACATAAATCTTGACTTTCTCAATGAGGCCCATGAAAAGATTTGTATAGCTTGCTGCAAACTTGGTGTCCATCACTATCCGTTTGGTCAGCAGAAAATATTTACCATTTAATTAAAAATCTTGTGTGTGAGAATGAATTCTATTGCTTTTAACAGAAACTCAATCTGTACAGATGGCATTAAGAAGACTTGGCACAGAAAATGTTGAGCAGCAGTTATTCTCCCCTTCTTGGGGGATATTGTAATATAAGGACAAAACATCCAAGTAACCCAGTGAAACTCTCCCAACCACTCTACTCCACATTAAAGTGAAATAAGATGGGACATATCTTGTAAATATGATGGAAGACCCAAAACAAGTCTCTGGAGGTGAAAATCTAATTGGTCTACCTGGAGAATCAAGCAGAGTTTTATGAACCTTGGGAAAATGATAATAGTTGGCAACCCTTGGCTGGTAGACATTGAGAAAATCTCTCTCTTTTCTCTCCAAAAGATCATCTAAATACGCTGATTCAATCAACAGACTAAAATCTCCCATAAATCGAACAGTAGGGTAATTTTTAAGTCATTTATAATAACTGATATCCTCTAAAATTCTATTCTCGTCTTTTAAATCTACTGTGTCTGGGATCATAACTGCACCACCTTTATTGGCTTGCTTAATTATGATTGTATCATTATTGTGTGGTGTTTGAATAACTCCTAATTCCTCAAAAGATAAATTGAAATTCTTAAATTTGCTATTACTCTTCACAGTTAAAGTCTTCAAATCATTCATTACCAATGTACCAAATGTTT
Organism: Rhinophrynus dorsalis; assembly: GCA_037306005.1. Taxonomy (NCBI): domain Eukaryota; kingdom Metazoa; phylum Chordata; class Amphibia; order Anura; family Rhinophrynidae; genus Rhinophrynus; species Rhinophrynus dorsalis. Next base: position 166,231,098 of record CM074724.1, read on the forward strand.
CCACAAGATGACCCTTAAAATGTATAGGAAAAAACTTTGAACAAGATCAGGACCTGATGTAAGAGAAAAAGACAATCCTTTAGATAGAAGAGACTTTTCAGGTTCACTTAACTGATGATTAGACAAGTTAATGATATAAGCGGAACCTATACGTTGCTTTCTCATCTTGTTGTTTTGGATGTCTCCTTCTCTCTCTATGTCTCCTGGATTTAACTTTTTTTTTGTTTATTCTTCCTCTCTTAGTGGTGAGTACCAATTGGGATCTCTCCACCAAATCAAGTTTCCTGGAGAGGTTGTATTCTGGACACAAGCCCTGAAAAAAGAGGAGAAAGAAGCCACAGATGAAGATGACCCATTCTGAGATCTTGTTGAATATACTTGCTCTGACAATTGTTTCACAGATCTACAGTTCACAGGAAAAGATTGACCATTAATAGTATTAGTATTCATAGGCATTAATCCCCGAGGGATACTAGAATCTCTTCTATTTAGAGAAGAATTGGCATTAGTATTATGTCTCTGAACATTAATAGAATCATCATTCAGACTAATGGATGAAGCAGAAGACTGAAATTGTTCTCTTCTTGAAGATGGCCTATTGAATCTCATATTCTGAAATCCAGAGGAAGAAGCATTATTTGTAACAACTTTATTAGGATTGTTTTAAAAATTGCTACTTCCATGAGTCTTCTGAAATCTGACTATTCCCAAAGGTTGAGTAGCATTATGATTAAACTTATAATTATCCAAATTCTGCCCAAAACAATTGAAACAATTAGAATTATTCCTCACTGATAGTCCTTTTCTTCCCATGAATGTATCTGATTCATTTTAACATTTTCCTAATCTCTATTTTCTTCTTTCTCTCAGTCACTTTAACTTGATGACTATTAATATTTCTATTTGTAAGCTCTTCGAGGATACCAAAGTTGGGATGATGTCTAAGACCTCCTAATTCCTTGATCTTAGATTCAATTTGAACTTTAGTCTCCTCAACTTTCTTTTAGATTTTAGATATATAAAGTGTGTTCCTTTAGGTTTTTCTGTGCCTTCAGGCCTATAATATAATTTCATCAGTTACATAGTTCTCTCCCAAGGTATATTTTTAGATAGGTTTCACTACAGAATTATGCACACTTATTTTGTTGGCATTGTATTTGGGGCAGTATTTATAATGTTATATTCAGAATAATACTAATTTTAATCAGATCGCCATTTTCTCATTCATTGTTTTGTCAGATCCAAGTAGAAGTAGGTGCTCAGTTAGTAGAAATTTCTAATGCTGAGTCTATTCCAGAACCATACTAGGAAATTCAAGATGTGTTTACTAAGAAGAAAGCTGAAGTTTTACCTCCCTATAGGGAGTGTGACTATCCTACTGATTTTCTTCTGTCCCAGAGACTAAAAGCCTTAAAAGAATATATTTTGGAGAATTTGGCCGGAGGATTATTAGGTCATTTATTTCTCCTCTGGAGTGTTTTTTTTTGTCCAGAAGTATGCTACATTCAACAATTGTATTGATTATAGGGGTCTTTTTTTTGGCATGATAACTAAATGTTACAGTTATCCCATACCTGAGCTCTTAAATTGTCTTGATGGGACCAAGATTTTTCTACCAGGTTGGACTTACAAGGTGCTTATTGATACTAATTAATGAAGGGGATGAGTGGAAATCTACTTTTGATACTTGATTTAGGCAATATGAGTGTTTGGTTATGCCCTTTGGTCTATCTGGACAACTCTCCAGTGGTTTTTTAGTCTTTGTTAATTTAGGCTTTATTATAGACTTATGTTATCATATATCTTAATGATATTCTTCTATTTTCTAAGTGAGTTCAGGAACATCAATCTCATGCCTGGCTTTTGTGTCTTTGAGAAAATGCTGTCTTGTCTTGTCCATATTGTTTGTATGGATGGCGTAACAATGGAAACTGTTAAGGTGTTGGCTGCTTAAATTGGCCTCTTTCCCTTGGTTTAAAAACTGTCAGTGTTTTATAGGCTTTTGCTAATATTTACTGTAGGTTTATTCATAATATCGCTAGCATTCCGCAAAATATTTTTGCTTTAATCCTAACTGTTGAAATCCATATGACATTCAAGCATTTGATCTTCTTAAAGAGGCATTTATTTCTGCACCTATTCTAGTTTATACAGACCCCACACATACATTCACCTTAGACGTATATGCCTCTAACTTTGCTGATGGTGGTGTCTTGTATCAGTGGTCTCAATCCTGTGGTCAGCTACATCCATATTCATGCTTTTCTAGGAATTTTATCCACTGATAGAAACTATGATGTAGAAAACTGAGAGCTTTTTGGCTACTAAGTTTTCTCTTGAAGATTTGAGTTATTTGTTGGAAGTGGCACCTTATCCAGTAACTATTCTTGCAGATCGTCAGAATTTGGAATGTTGAAGTAAAGCTAAACCTTTGAATTATCGAGAATCTAGATGGTCATTAATCAATCAATTATCAATTACATTCTTTGGGTTATGTACTAAGGTATGATAAAGAAGTGATAAAGTAGTGATAAAGTAGAGATGACTTCTCCAGTGATATCACTTCCCCAGTTCCTATGTTATTCTATGGAGCCAATGCACAAAGATTTCTTTGCCTTTTGGGAATCTTAGTGCATACGCTGTATATAATAAAATAGGAACTGAAGAAGTGACATCACTTGAGTCATCTCCACGTTATCATCTCTTTATCATGCCTAAGTGCATAACCTCCTTTGTCACGTTAGTTTGAGCCTAGTGTTCACGTTCCTTTGGATGATGCTACTATTATCCCTACTACACATGTAGGGACCTCCATGTTAACCATTTAACTGCTAAGTGTTTCACCCACCCCTTGTGCTAAGCAAATTTTCACAATTTTGTTGCAGTTTGCAGTCAAATTATTTTTTGGTGCTTTTCTATTTTCAGAAGACCCCAAACTTTCAGATAATATGGGACTTGCTCCCTGGATGTGGGTTGGTAACTTACACATCATAGTCTAGCTTGAAGGATTGCCCCACTACATGTGGGATTATTACTGCCGACCTGCAGGATAGTTATGTTCTAGGCAGATATGGTGGCTCACTGGAGTACTGGCAAGCAAAATAATTGGCACTGATAACAGTGGAAACACATGCCCACCAGCAATCATACAGAGAGGGTTTCCAGTGCTGCTGCTTATATAGTTAATAAGTGAGGGACACAATTATCCAGCAACAGTGTGGGTAGAAAATGGAAAGAAACATGCAAGTCACAGAAGCACATTGTGAGTGTACATCTAAGAGCAAAACGGATGATGATTATGGATTTGCATAGATGCCAGGCCACTGTCAGCTGATGGGAGGGACTAGTGCTAGTGCTATCATCATACTTATTCTCTGATACCACAAACCACCATCCGCATCAACCACTTTTAAATCCACATTTTATTTTCACATTATCTGTACCTAAACCTTTATCCCAATTTTATAATAAGGTGATCCTTCACAACTATTGTTTGCAGGCTTATATAGCAATGCAAACCTTGCAAAAATTATGAGAATGTGTGTACAGTGTTCAGAGGTCAATAGAGCCATATAGGTGAATTTTAGGAGAGAAAGACAGAGGGATAGAAAAATTAAAGTGTGAGGCACTATTTTCAGTATGAGAAATTGAAGAGTTGCTGCTGTCATGCAGGATGATTCTTCCACATCAAGCAGCAGCAGAGAATACTCAATGCCAGAGAGCTATACACAGCCTGCTCAGGAGAGTAGTGCTGCCACAGTGCCAGAAGCAGAACTCTAGCAGTGTAGTGAGGTGATATATTAAAGAAAGTTCAGCTATGTACCAATCCCCAACACAGTATGTCCCCCATGTCCCTATCTCACTCCGAATCCCCCATGACCAGAACCATATTCTGCTCTGAGACCTCCCTGCCTGTGATGTCCAACGAGTCTCCCCAGCAGCACCAGAATTAGCACAGGATGCTGCCTGAGGCTGGCATTGATGTTTAGTAGGGTGAGAGTGGACTCACCACCATTACAGCAGGAGGGAGTGACTGGTGGTATTGGCTGGTGATGATACCCCAAATGTGTTTTTGATAGTGGGGCAAGCATGAGTGTCTCGTAAGAGACAAAGGTAGAATGGAGGAGAGATATGGAGCAACTGGGTTTCACCACTGTACGCTGCTACCACCCCTAGTACTACTGAAATTGTGGCGTTAGTTAAAAATTTATTTACTGCCACCGAATCATCTTTAGGTACCACCTATTATGATCATATTTCACTGCAAAAGCAGTTAGAGCAGTATGATCCTCATCAGGCTGCTGCTGATACATCCACTTCTATTGGCTGTCAAATTCCCTACCTCCCATCCTTTTGCGTTAGAACAACCCTGCTAGCCTGAGGCAACAGCACCGGCTGCTTCATTGGTCCCACCAGACTGATCCAGCATTTCACCACGCTGTTAGGCATTAGGCCTCTGGCACCCAAAGACATGGCAATGCGGCACCTGGTGACATGGCAGAAGGACCCTGATCTATGAAGGGGAACCGATGAACAGAGGTCTAATTGTGGCATTTTATTTGCCGATAACCTTACCCTTGGCTCTCTCCCAGGTCTCTTCCAGTGTGGTCACCAACGTTGGACTGATTTTTGTGCTCCCCAGAGTCTCATGCTGCAGGCCCCCATGTGGAGGCCTACTCCTACTGGGGTGTAATTGAGAGTGAGTAACACCCCTTCTGCGGCATACTGCACCAACTGAGACCCTTCTCATAGTAAATGCTTCCATCATCTGTCAGCACACTCTGTCAGCACACACTGTCAGTCCTACCTGGCTACTGTACATCCCCCCTGCTGCTTTATGTTCTAGTGTGTAATCCTTTCTCCTGTTTTTGTTTTGTGACTGCATTGGTTAAGGCAAACCCCACGCTTACATGCATACCTCCAAGCAACACTATAGGGGGTGACCCATCTCTGATGCTCTGTTAGACGGTGCCCTGTGACCCTGCCAGCTTACATAAGCCTTGCTGTTAGTTGCATTAGCCCCCAGTCCTTGCACGTCCCTCCATGAGCAGACATGGATCCCAGAAGAAAGCAGCAAGGTATATGGAGGACTTCTTCCCTAAGTTGTATTCTCTCGTCCCCACACTCTCCTACACAAAGGCTGTAGCTGAGGAGCCCCAGGCTTCCACTGCTGCCTCCTTTTGAATGAACTATCCAGCCCTTGCCTCCTGCGATCCCCCTGTGACGTTCACTCCAATGGGAGATCTTGCACGAAAGCTGATATAACCGATCTGAAGGAATGTATGCTATCTATGAAAAGAGATTTGCAATGATGAGAGAGATGGTACAGTCTTCAAACTGACCTCCATTGGCTAGGCAAGTCCCTGAATGCCCTTGAGCATAAACAATCAGAATTATCAAAAGCTCACCACAAACTCCACCTGGAAACACAAGATCTCAGATCTGAATAGACAATTATGGACGAATGCCTTGAGGATTTGGATAATCGCTCGCGTCATAACAATATCAGGTTGTGGGGGATTCCAGAGACAGTGGTCAACTTGCAGGAGTTTGTGGTGGCCCATTTCAATCTATGTTGCCAGCAATACCTGTTGCAGACTTCAGTCAGGAAAGGCTCCATTAGGCCTTATGCTCTAAACCCCTGCCACAGGAACGACCACTTACAGTCGTGTGAAAAAGAAAGTACACCCTCTTTGAATTCTATAGTTTTACATATCAGGACATAATAGCAATCATCTGTTCCTTAGCAGGTCTAAAAATTAGGTAAATACAATCTCAGATGAAAAACAACACATGACATATTACACAGTGTCATGACTTATTTAACAAAAATAAAGCCAAAATGCAGTAGCCATGTGTGAAAAACTAAGTACACCTTATGAATCAATAGCTTGTAGAACCACCTTTAGCAGCAACAACTTGAAGTAATCATTTTCTGTATGACTTTATCAGTCTCTAACATTGTTGTGGAGGAATTTTGGCCCACTCTTCTTTACAATTTTGCTTAAGTTAATTGGGGTTTGCAGGCATTTGTTTATGCACTGCTCTCTTAAAGTCCTGCCACAGCATTTCAATCGGGTTGAGGTCTGGACTTTTTGGGCCATTGCAACACCTTAATTTTTTCTTTTTCATCCATTCTTGTAGCTCTGCTGGTGTGCTTTGGATCATTATCCTGTTGCATGACCCAATTTCAGCCAAGCTTTAGCTTTCAGACATATGGCCTCACATTTGACTCTAGAATACTTTGATATACAGTGGATTTCATGGTCGACTCAATGACTGTGAGGTTCCCAGTTCCTGTGGCTGCAAAACAAGCCCAAATTATCACTCCTTCACCACCGTGATTGACAGTTGGTATGAGGTGATTGTGCTGTATGCTGTATTCAGTTTTTGCCAAAGTGGTGCTGTGCATTATGGTCAAACATCTCCACTTTGGTCTTGTCTGTCCAAAGGACATTGTTCCAGAAATCTTGTGGTTTGTTCAGATGCATCTTTGCAAACCTAAGCCGTGCTGCCATGGTCTTTTTAGAGAGAAAAGGCTTTCTCCTGACAACCCTTCCAAACAAACCATACTTGTTCAATCTTTTTCTAATTGTACTTTCATGAACTTTAACATTTAACATGCTAACTGAGGCCTGTAGAGTCTGAGATGTAACTCTTGTTTTTTTTGCTATTTCACTGAGCATTGCACGGTCTGACCTTGGGGTGAATTTGCTGGGATATCCACTCCTGGGAAGATTAGCAACTGTCTTGAATGTTTTCCAATTTTGAGTAATCTTCCTCACTGTAGAATGATGGACTTTAAATTGTTTGGAAATAGCCTTATAACCCTTCCCAAATTAATGAGAAGCAACAATTGCTTCTCCAAGATCATTGCTGATGTCTTTCCTCCTTGGCATTGTGTTAACACACTCCTGGATGCTCCATACCAGCAAATTGCTAAAACTTTGGCTTTTATAGAGGTGGTCATCACACTTGCTGATGATCAATTAATCAAGGACACAGCACCTGTCTGCTACTTAGCATCTTATTTCTTATGGAAGCAGTAAGGGTGTACTTTATTTTTGTTAAATAAATCATGACACAGTGTAATATGTCATGTGTTGTTGTTCATCTGAGGCTGTATTTACCTAATTTTTATACCTGCTAAGGAACAGATGATTGTTATTATGTCCTGTTATGTAAAACCATATAATTTAAAGAGAGTGTACATTCTTTTTCACATGATGGTAAGCTCCAATACTTCAAAACCAAGGAGGGTCTGATGCTGGCAGCCCAGCAATCTCGACCCACTTGGCAGGGTATTAGCCCTGAATTCTTCTCCAATCTGGCTCCCAGCACCTTGTTAAAGAGGAGCGAGATGAAGAGCATCACTGAGGCACTGCTGCGCAGGGGAATCAGATACAAATGGGGATTCCCGTTATGTTTGTCATTCACTCTCAACAATATGCTCCATTTGGTGAAGGATCCAGTGGCGGGGTTGGAGTTTCTACTGTGTCTGGAGATAGCGATCGAGGAGGCCCAGAGGCCACCCCTGGGAGATCCAGGAACACGTGACCTCCCCATGAAGGAACCCTGCTGGTGGCAGCAAGGATACCAGAGCCAATGGGACTCTGTGTTCTCTTTGGCCTCTTCTAGTCAGCTGCTTCATTTCTGCTAAATGCTCTGTGTTGATTTAGATGGACTCTGCTATCACATGTTTTTTATTTCTGCGTGACTCAGAGGGGTGGGGGCCTACCCTGATGCTGGGCTCTTTAAAGCCCATGTCTGGTGCTGCAGGTCCTTGGTCCCCTGCTTGGACGCACCTATAGATACACAGATACACCTGTTATTGTGCATTGACACTGTATGTTGTTCTACGTTTCACACCATAGTTAGTTCCTTGTGACCTGCCCTCGAAGACAAGGGGATTGGGTATCTTTACAAGGCACCATCTGTCATTTACCCTGTTGTGCCAATTGTCAGACCTAGAGGGGTGATATCGTATTCTCCAGTGACACCTGTCTTCCCAGGAGGTTACCCTGGCCAGTGTCTATGCCCCCAACTCGGACAAAAAAAAAGGTTTTATGCTGCCTCTTTCTCTAAATTCCATTCCCAGTTCCTGTGGCTGCAAAACAAGCCCAAATTATCACTCCTTCACCACCGTGATTGACAGTTGGTATGAGGTGATTGTGCTGTATGCTGTATTCAGTTTTTGCCAAAGTGGTGCTGTGCATTATGGTCAAACATCTCCACTTTGGTCTTGTCTGTCCAAAGGACATTGTTCCAGAAATCTTGTGGTTTGTTCAGATGCATCTTTGCAAACCTAAGCCGTGCTGCCATGGTCTTTTTAGAGAGAAAAGGCTTTCTCCTGACAACCCTTCCAAACAAACCATACTTGTTCAATCTTTTTCTAATTGTACTTTCATGAACTTTAACATTTAACATGCTAACTGAGGCCTGTAGAGTCTGAGATGTAACTCTTGTTTTTTTTGCTATTTCACTGAGCATTGCATGGTCTGACCTTGGGGTGAATTTGCTGGGATATCCACTCCTGGGAAGATTAGCAACTGTCTTGAATATTTTCCAATTTTGAGTAATCTTCCTCACTGTAGAATGATGGACTTTAAATTGTTTGGAAATAGCCTTATAACCCTTCCCAGATTAATGAGAAGCAACAATTGCTTCTCCAAGATCATTGCTGATGTCTTTCCTCCTTGGCATTGTGTTAACACACTCCTGGATGCTCCATACCAGCAAATTGCTAAAACTTTGGCTTTTATAGAGGTGGTCATCACACTTGCTGATGATCAATTAATCAAGGACATATGATTAGCAGCACCTGTCTGCTACTTAGCATCTTATTTCTTATGGAAGCAGTAAGGGTGTACTTTATTTTTGTTAAATAAATCATGACACAGTGTAATATGTCATGTGTTGTTGTTCATCTGAGGCTGTATTTACCTAATTTTTATACCTGCTAAGGAACAGATGATTGTTATTATGTCCTGTTATGTAAAACCATATAATTTAAAGAGAGTGTACATTCTTTTTCACATGTTGGTAAGCTCCAATACTTCAAAACCAAGGAGGGTCTGATGTTTGGAAATAGCCTTATAACCCTTCCCAGATTAATGAGAAGCAACAATTGCTTATCCTCTTCCCCCATCCATGTCCTCTGACACCAAACATCTCAAATATTGACTGTGCTTCTCTACATTGGGGGACACCTGGGGGACACCTGGCGTGTAATTATACATTCTTCTTTGCTCCTCATGGCACTTACTCAAGGATTGACTTCATCTTGGCCAGTCAATCTTTCCTTCCCAATCTCAAATCATCCCACATCCATCCAGTCACTTGGCCAAATCACTCTGTGGTCCTCTTCTTATTCTCCCATCTGGGACCATTTCGGGTCGGGGTCTCTAGAAGACCAATAATTCCCTGCTCTCTGATCCCTCACTACAGATTCACATTTCAGGGAAGCTTGAGGAATTCTTCTGCCTCAATGAAGGCTCGGTATCCAATCCCTACACACTATGAGAGGCCTATAAAGCTACCTTACTGGAAGAACTTACTTGCCTGGGTTCAGCACGCTGCAGGCAGTTCACAGAGGTGTCATAGTTCCCCAGAGATATTCAGGAGTCAGTACAGTATAGTAAAATGCAATTTATTAAAAAATAAGTAAAGTAGTACACAATAGTAAAATAGCAAGAACAAGCAGAGGGTCCAAAGCCAGCAAGCACTACTATCAGAAATAGTAGGCTGTCTAGACTGGCCACACTGCTGGAGACTAGGCCTCAGTCACTGGTAATCTCTGCTGGAACCAGGAACAGGAACACAGGATCTTAATCCGACGTAGTGAGGAGCTACCTGACTCAGGTCTGCAGTCATCAATGTAGCAGAGGATACCTGACTCTCTCCTGCAGTCAGTATGGAGAAAGTGGAAGCTAGACCCACGCCTACAGTCAGTAAATAGCTAGTCTACTAGTGCCCCAGGTCTGCACCAGATTGGGTGTCTGCTAGCTACAGGGGACAAACAAGAGAATAGTAGGACAGAGCCACAGGTCAGCACCAGAGAGGGTAATCAGACAAGCCAGGTCATACACAGTTCAGGTAGTCAGCCAGAGCCGCAGGTCTGCACCAGATTGGGTGTCCACTATAAGGATAAGAAAGGAGAATAGTCAGACAGAGCCACAGGTCAGCACCAGATTGGATGGTCAGACAAGCCAGGTCATACACAGAGCCCAAGGACACAGAACTGCTTTGTACAACAGCGCAAGGGCCACTAAGTCAGGACTCAGGCTGCCCTTTAAACCCTTCCTCAGGAAGTAGGTAGAAGGAGCAGGCTCAGAGGAAGGAAGTAGGTAGGAGGAGACTACAAGAAGCATGGCATAAAACAGAGGCCTGCTTCACTCTGAAGCCTCGCGCCTACAGATGACGTGTTGAAAGACGCCGAGCGTAGCTGAAGCGGCGGAGCTGGAAACAAGGTAATCTGTGACAAGAGGCTATCAATTCTCTCTCTTTGGAACTGGCCACTCTCTCCAATAAGCACAAGGTCTCCCATAACCCTGCATTGATGACTAAGATTCTAGCTCCCCAGGGTCATCTGAACATCCTTTTAATTTCTGACACAGAGAAGGCACTCTGATGGACTGGCCAGAGATCTATCAGTACTCAAACAAGGCTCACACTATGTTAGCTCGAAGGCTGAAGCAGGTTCAGCAGCGGAATAATATAAACACACACATTGCACTCCACAGGACAATCACCCAGGGCCCTCAACAAATTCTTTCCACTTTCTCTTCCTTTTTTACCTCTCTGTATTCAGATTCTCCTGCTCCAGGGGCTACCTCTGTGGTGGTCCTCCAATACCTCCAGCAGTTCTCCCTGCCTCATTTTTCCGATGCACAAATCTCTAACATACCCGATTTCCAGGTTCACCCCTGTCTTTGACAATCCGGCTTTCCCACAGTGGTAAGCATCCGGTGATTTATGATACTGAACCCATCTATACCCCCTTAGGATGGGTGCCTGTTTTGAGGGGGAGTCTGTGGTTTCCTTTTCTTCCCTTGCTGATGAATCCTTGCTTACTGAATTTTTCAGATACCGTTAGGGGGTTCACTTCCTTTGCACCAACTTGCCGAACGGTGCCCTCCAGGATCTGTCATGGTTTGAAAGACTATGTGACAGCTTCTCCCCCGCTACTGGTCTCCTCTCTCACATATATCTCAGACTGATGTGTATCTCCTCTCTGTTTCCAAGGTTGCAGGGAGCAGGGGGACCTGTTCCATGTTTGGTGGACCTGCCCTGTAGGGCAGATTATCTAGACTTTACAGCAGTAATCATGTACTGTATGAAAATGTCTATGAATTTATAGAAAAGGGATTTTTTTCTCTTTTTCCTTTTTTATTTATTGTGTTCAAATAAATGTAGACATGCATGTAGTGCATGGCAGATATATATATATATATATATATCTATATATCTATATATATATTTATCTATATGAAAGTAGTTGGTGAAAGCACTCGCTCTGCCTTATGAAACTCCCACGGGTACTGTCCTCTTTTTTCCACAATATAACACACACACACACACACATATATATATATATATATATATATATATATATATATATATATATATATAATTACATGAAAAGATCGAGGCACTCACAGGACTTTCACAATATAGGAGATTACATTTATTGTTACAAGATCGACGTTTCGACCAGGCTCAGCTGGCCTCTCTTGAGAAAGGCCAGCTGAGCCTGGTCGAAACGTTGATCTTGTAACAATAAATGTTATCTCCTATATTGTGAAAGTCCCGTGAGTGCCTCGATCTTTTCATGTAATTATTCAATGCCCATTGTTGGCACCCGGGCATTTGTCTCCTTGATTGTGAGTGCTTCCATCCTACACTGCGTATATTACTGTACAAAAGTCTTAGGCAGGTATAAGAATAAAGTAAGAATGTTTCAAAAATAGAGTTGTTTATTTTTATCAATTAACAAAATGATAGCGGGCAAATAGAAGAAAAATCTAAATCAAATCAATATTTGGTGTGACCACCCTTTGCCTTCAAAACAGCATTAATTGTTCAAGGTACATTTGCACAGTCAGGGATTTTGTAGGCATATAGTCAGGTGTGTGATTAAACAATTATGCCAAACAGGTGCTAATGATCATCAATGTAATATATGGGTTGAAACAAAATCATTAACTGAAAAAGAAACAGCTGCATAGGAGGGATAAAACTGGGTGACAAACAGCCAAACTCAACAAACAAGGTGAGGTTGCTGAAGACAGTTTAATTTCAAAAGTCATACACCATGGCAAGACTGAGAACAGTAACAAGACACAAGGTAGTTATACTGCATCAGCAAGGTCTCTACCAGGCAGAAATTTCAAGGCAGACAAGGGTTTCCAGATGTGGTGTCCATGCTCTTTTGAAGAAGCACAAAGAAACAAGCAAGGTTGAGGACCATAGACGCAGTGGTGGCCAAGGAAAGTTAGTCCAGCAGATGACAGACAAATCATGCTTACTTCCCTTCGCAATTAGAAGATGTCCAGCAGTGCTGTCAGATCAGAATTAGCAGAAAACATTGGGTTTCTGGTACATCCATGTACTATCCTGAGAAGTTTGATCAGAAGTGGTCTTCATGGAAGACTTGCGGCCAAAAAAAAGAGGATTTTAGTCTTACCTGTTAAATCCTTTTCTCTTAGTCCATACAGGTTACTGGTAACTCTGGGGAGGCAATCTGCCCCTTTAAGTAGGCAGGAACATTTCTCCATATGTGTGCAGGGGGCGGAGCCTCCCCTCCCTCCTCAGCTGCATCCCAGTCAGCTAACTCCAGAATGATTTGAGACACTAAAACTGACCAGAAATAGGAGAGAAGAAGACTCCTGTGAGCATGCCCAGAAGGACTCCCACGAATTGCCACAGGAGAGCCAAGCATGGTCTCTTGACAGGGTGGGAGACCAGTAACCTGTATGGACTAAGATACAGGTGACAGGTAACTCTGGGATGTCCAACCATTGAGTTTCCCAGAGGCGGGAAGAAGGCAAGGACCAAGCGCAAGGCCCCCAAAGTCACCAGGACCTCTATGAACCTACCAGTCAGAGATCCCAACAAAACAGAAGTGTCAACGGACACCAACTATGGGGAAAAACAGACCCCAGGAACTATTACACAGCACACTGAACTAGAGCCAACAGGGCTCAACAGGAAGGAAGGACTAAGAACCTGAGAAGAAGAAGACCCTAGACAGGCAAAACTGCCTCCAGGACCTTCCTCCCAAAGCTGGCATCAGCCAAGGCCAGCACATCCAAACGGTAGTGCTTCGAAAAGGTGTGCACAGAGGACCAAGTGGCCACCCTGCAAAACTGATCAGCAGACGTTTGATTCTTATAGGCCCAAGAGACCCCAATAGATCTGGTGGAATAAGACATGACCCGAAAGGGAACATGCTTATTCTTTAATTTGTAAGCATTACAAATAGTGGACTTAATCCATGACGCCATAGTCACTTTGGATGCCGGTCTCCCTGCCCTAGGACCCTCAGGAATGACGAACAGAGCATCTGACTTCCTGATAGATTCAGTTCGATGGACATAGAACTTGAGACAGTGCACCCCATCCAACAAGTGAAGGTCCCTTTCCTTGTCAGAGGAGGGGTTAGGGCAGAAAGAGGGCACCACAATCCCCTGATTGATATGAAACTCGGAGACTACTTTAGGTAAGAACTCCTTAGAGGTGCGAATCACAGCCTTATCCTTATGAAACACCAAATAAGATGGTTTACAAGAAAGAGCTTGCAACTCTGCCACTCGGAGAACTGACACAATCGCCAGAAAGAAAGCCATCTTCCACGTCAAAAGACGTAGAGGAACAGTAGCCAAGGACTCAAAGGGAGGACGCTGGAGAACTCCCAAAACCAAATTAAGGTCCCACTGAGGATCCAGACTCCGAAAGGCAGGACGCACATGAGCAACGCCTTGACAGAAAACCTTGACATCAGGAAGAAAAGCAATGCGCTCCTGGAAGAAGACAGAAAGCACCGAAGTCTGAACCTTAAGAGAACTCAGACTGAGCCCCTTATCCACACTGTCCTGCAAAATGGCTAGGAAGTGGGAAGATGAAAGTCATGAGACAGATCCCTGTCAGCACACCAAGACACGAATATTGACCAGACACGGTGATAGATCTTGGAAGAAACAGGCTTACGAGCACTCAGCATAGTAGACACCACAGCAGAAGAAAACCCTTTCTTCTTCAAAATCAAGGATTCAACTTCCAGGCCGTCAAATTAAGATGATGAAGATCCTCCTTCCAAAGATAACCTTGCAGCAGAAGATCTGGACGAGAGGGAAGCGGAAAGGGTTCCACTACAGAAAGGGCCAGAAGGTCTGGATACCAGGACTGACAAGGCCAATTCGGAGCGATCAGGATGACCGGACAACGATCCACCTTCAACTTCTGAATCACCCTTATCAACATTGGAAGGGGAGGAAAGATGTAGGCCGGGGAGAACGCCCAGGGAATGGACATGGCGTCGACAGCCAGGGCTAGTGAGTCTCTCCACCAGGAGCAGAACATTGGAACCTTCCTGTTGTGCCTGGTTGCCATCAGATCCACTAGGGGTACTCCCCACTTCTGAGTTAGGAGCTGAAACACCTCTGGATGGAGTTCCCACTCTCTGCTGTCAACCATGTCACGTCTGAGGAAGTCTGCCATGACGTTATCTACGCCTGGAATGTGCACCGCGGAAATGACAGGAACGTGAACCTCCGCCCAGGACAGAATGGCATTGACCTCTAACCAAGCAGCGAGACTTCTTGTCCCGTCCTGCCTGTTGATGTAAGCCATGGTGGTAACGTTGTCGGATTCCACTTTGACCGGACAGCCCTCCAGCTGAGATTCCCAATGGAGCAGAGCATGAAAAATCGCTCAAAGTTCCAGAATGTTGATGGGAAGAAGAGACTCCTCCAAGGACCACTTCCCCTGAACGCTGATGCGACCCAGGACAGCACCCCAACCCGAGAGGCTGGCATCCGTCGTGACATTGGTCCAGTAGGGGATCCGGAAGGATCTCCCCTTCAGGAGATGGGAAAGATCCAACCACCACTCCAAGCTCAACTTGACATGAGGAGGAAGAGAAATCGACTGGTGTGTGCCAATGCAAATGGAACTGCCTCTATCGTAGATATGAACTTCCCCACCAGAGAAGACAACTTCGGAACTGGGATCCGATCGTGGGCCAGGATCTTGGAGACCCGTTGAGCAATCTGATGAGCTACCTCCTCCGGTAGAAACACCAAGCACCTCTGAGAGTCAAACAGAAGAACAAAGAAAATGAGTCGCTGAGACGGAACCAAGTCCGACTTGTCCAAGTTCACAATCCAACCGTGACGTGTGAGGACTTGAATGCAGGTCTGGACCTGCTGATGAAGAAGGTCCAGAGACGCAGCCTTCAAAAGCAGGTCGTCCATGTACAGAGTCACTCTGGTGCCATCCCGATGGAGGACAGATTTTAATGCCCCCAGAACCCGCTGGAAAACCTGGGGAGCCGTTGTCAGACCAAATGGAAGAGCTAAAAACTGAAAATGACCTCTGGCACAGGCAAACCTCAGATACTGCCTGCTCTCTAGATGAATTGGGATGTGTAGATACGCATCCTGAAGATCCAGGGAAGCAAGAAACTCCCCCTGAGACATGGCAGCGATTACAGTGCACAGAGATTCCTGTCGATAGTGAGTCTTCACTACAAAAGTGTTGAGATCCTTGAGGTCCAAATTAGGACGGCCTCCGCCGTCCTTCTTGGTCACTACAAAAAGGTTGGAATAAAATCCTGAACCTTTGTCCAAAGGAGGCACCGGCTCCAGGATGTCTTTGTCCAAAAGAGCCTGAATAGCATTGAACAGACGGCTTCTCTCGGTATCCTGAGGAGAACGAGTGAGATGAAATCGAAAAGGAGAAAGAGAAAAGAAAGGGATCTTGAAACCCTCCGACACCACCTGTAAAACCCATGGGTCCATCACTGGATCCTCCCAAACCTCAAGAAAGAGGTGGAGATGCCCACCGACAACAGAATGAGGACCCGGGTTTGGCGAGTCATGACGAAGCAGTCTTGGAAGTCTTTGGTTTGGAAAGCGGCCTTGGGCTTCCAAGACTGCATGGGCTTGGAGGAGGAGCGCGGAGTAGATGAAACCGCCTGGTTCATCATACGTATCTCAGTTTGAAAGGAACGAAAGGACCAGTTGCGCTTAGCCGGCAACTTATTCTTAAAGACCGAGGGCAGGAGAGTACTCTTACCCCCAGTGGCCTTGCTAATTAGTTCCTTGAGCTCAGATCCGAATAAGGAAGTACCCTGAAAAGGCAAAGAAAGCAAAACTTTCTTGGACGCAGTGTCAGCAGACCAAATCTTAAACCAAAGTGCACGCCTGGCCACCACAGAAGAAGTGGAGGCCCTCGCCATCATGGGGATGACATCAAAGGCAGCGTCAGAAACATAGTTCTGAGCCTCAGAGATATTAGCAAGGAGACGTAACTTCTCTGAAACAGGCGCTTCCTGACGGACCGCTGTGGTGAGTTGCTCAGTCCAGACTGCGATGTCCCGGTTAACCCACGCCACAGCAAAGGCCGGACGCATAGCAGTGCCAATAGAGGCAAAAATAGACTTGAGGCAAACCTCTAACTTTTTGTCAGTCCAATCCTGTAAAGCAGAAGCATCAGACACAGGTAACGCAGTAGATTTAGACATTCTAGATATAGGTGCATCCACCTTAGGGGGATGAACCCATTTAGCCAGTTCAGCCTCAGAAAAGGGATAAAGTTTATCAAACATTTTTGAAACTGAAGAGGACTTGTCAGGATTTTTCCAAACATCAGAAACCAAACGGTCAAGAGTAGGGTTAGGAGGAAAACAAGTAACAGCTTTTGCCGGTTTCTGAAAAACATCAATTGGGTCAGAGGGAACCTCTTGACTCAAAGGAAGGTTGAGAGAGGTCAGTACAGCTCTAATTAAACCCTCAGCAGAGAGCTCAGGGTCACATTCAAAAGGGTCCCCAACAGACCTGGAAGACTCAATAACTGTACCATCCTCAACATCAGAATCCTGCAACAATTCTTCCTCACAAGAATCAGACACATCAGGTGTTCCCTGTGGTTTAGGCAGGGAGGTCCTGATAGAAGAGGGGGCCTGCCATAACTGCAGTGCCCCCTGTACCTGAGAGGGAAAGAGTTGAAGATTGGACCTGAGGTCTCTAGTTGCAGCCTTAAACTCTTGTACCCAAGCTGGCTCAATAGCATGGCTGGAAGGCCCTGGGTTGCTGTCAGGGCCTTCTGAGCATTCTGGCCATAAGTGACCAGAGAATTTCCTAGGCAGCCCTGAGTGACAGGAAGAGCAATGTGCAATGGGGTATACTGATACCCCAGCCTCCTTAGTTTTAGATCTAGTCCCAAGCTACAGCGGTATAGACATACTCACAGTGTCAAAATAACCCACTCACAATAAATCACCCAATTTAAGTGTGAGAGATTAAAGATTCACCCCAGAAACTTTAAATTTAAACTTATCTGGCAAGTGAAGGGTTAATCAATGGAGGAGAGAGGTAGAGTCCGGTCCCTGTGTAGGATACTTGCTGAGAAAAGCTCACAAAATGGCTGCCACGATGGGAGCCAATCAGAAAAGAGGTGCAAAACGAGCTCTCATGGGAAATGTAGTTTTTCCCAAAAAGTACCCCAAAGCAGTTGCAGAAGCCCCCAAAGTCCCCCAACACACTTGATTATAAAACTGGATGAAAGAGCAAGGGTAGACAAACAAAATGAGCCCACTCTGAAGTCGCTATGTGAAGCGGTTCCAGAAATGCGTCCCAAACAGTGTAAGCCCATAGAGAGTAAAGGAGCAATGGCGTCTATGCAGCAAAAGCGTACCTTAAAGGCGCGGTACATAAATTTTAAGAAAATGAACCCCAGCATTGAACAGGTTAAAAAGACATAGGAAACACATGTACATCATGAGAAAACATTAACCCCTAAAGTAAGTGTAACAGAACTCCCAATAAACTAGTCAAACCAGCAGACAAAGGGTTAAAATGCCACATAGACTGCTCTAAAACCCACAGACATACACATATATATACAAATATATATACATAAACACCCAATGAGTGCCGGAGTGCGCAATGAGAACTCCCAAATACAAGCCCAATGAAGGGACACTGTGGGACAAATGGACCTTCAGCACTAAAAGG
The DNA here is from genome assembly GCA_037306005.1 of Rhinophrynus dorsalis. Classification (NCBI taxonomy): domain Eukaryota; kingdom Metazoa; phylum Chordata; class Amphibia; order Anura; family Rhinophrynidae; genus Rhinophrynus; species Rhinophrynus dorsalis. Next base: position 166,249,334 of record CM074724.1, read on the forward strand.
GTGGCTCACCTTTCCTGCAGATCTTCTGTCTTGAGGTCACCATGTAAAGAAAGGATTACCTCAGTGGGTAATCCCCGGGCAAGCACTTGAAACCAAGATATTCCCCCTTCAGGGCTTAAGGTCCACTAAAAGGCCCTGGACACTGAGCTAGCCACTTTGGAGAGGGCATTTGTCAGTCATGGTAACCTGCCTAATGGTGGTATTCCATATCTGACAGAAAATTAATAAAGAAACTAAAACTACTGAGAGATGTTCTCCACCTGGTGTTCACACCCAAGAACAAATCATTCTGGAGTTAGCTGTCTGGGATGCAGCTGAGGAGGGAAGGGAGGCTCCACCCCCTGCATACATTTGGAGAAATGTTCCTACCTACTTAAAGGGGCTGAATTCCTCCCCAGAGTTACCAGTAACCGGTATTGGACGACAGAGAAACATACATCCGATGTGAAAACAAGGCCAAGTGACTGAACTGTGCATGAAAACACAGGAACCAGAGAGCAGAAAATGGCAGCAGGTGTTCTGGCAGTAGCAGAAGGCACTTTTGTTTGCCGAAGGGCTGGAGAGCGGCACAAGAATGAGTGTCTGCAGGCAACAGTGAAGCATGGTGGAGGTTCCTTGCAAGTTTGGGGCTGTATTTCTGCAAATGGAGTTGGGGAATTTGGTCAGAATTAATGGTCTCCTCAATGCTGAGAAGTACAGGCAGATACTTATCCATAAATTCGAAAAAGGAGCGCAAAGGGATCACACTTATCGAAATATTCTATATGATACTTCTAACGGAGTATGAACTAACTCACCAGCACTATGTTTGTTATGGCCAATACACCTCCAGCCTTCACATCCACCTAACCTCCGGCTGTTCTTTTGTCCAACAGTCACAATATCCTTCTCGGCCACACTGAGCAGTTACTCCCCGAAACTTTGCACGAATCCCGGTCAGAAATCACATGTTCACCCCTGAGGAAGTGGCGAGACAGCCACGATACACGTTGGGAGATTTACTATTGAAAGAGGATTATTCAATTTGGATGTGCAAGTGGACACCATATGGTCACGCCCCCTGTATATGCCGGCATAGCAGAGCGCTAACTGAAGCTACATTGTATGCATACGAATTTGGACTTCCGTACATGTGATCTCTGACCGGGATTTGCGCAAAGTTTCGGGGAGTAACTGCTCAGTGTGGCCAAGAAGGATATTGTGACTGTTGGACAAAAGAACAGCCGGAGGTTAGGTGGATGTGAGGGCTGGAGGTGTATTGGCCATTGCAAACATAGTGCTGGTGAGTTAGTTCATACTCCTTTAGAAGTATCGTATAGAATATGTCGATAAGCGTGATCCCTTTGTGCTCCTTTTTCGAATTTGTCTATTGTTAAAGGTACAGGTACTTGTGTGGGGAAGCGGCATTGGGATTCCACTAGATACACTGTATTATATTTTAGACTTCTTTGTATGTGTTTTATTTATTAGTGAGCCAGGTTTTCTTCATTTCGCTTGGTTCAGAAGGTCCTGGGAGACATATATTTGTGTCTTTAGGATTTGTTTAGATTGTGTACTTCCTTCTCTTTGATTATACATTCCTTTTTCTTGTGTCAGGGATGGTGCGCGGGGTGGATGTGCGTGTACTGGGGAGAGAGGCACGGCATTTGTTAGTGTTGGGCTCGCATCCCCATTGCATTCACAGCTATACTAGATACTTATCCATCATGCAATACCATCAGGGAGTCTTCTGATTGGCCCCAAATTTATTCTGCAGCACGACAAGGACCCCAAGCATACAGCCAAAGTCATTAAGAAATATCTTCAGGGTAAAGAACAATTTCTAATGGGCCAAGGATCTTGGAGGGGAGAGCAGTAGTGGAGGAAGTGGATAGCAAAGGCAAGCATGCAGCCCGCTGAATGGATCATGAGGCTGCCTCCTCAGGGGCTCAATGGCCCACCAGCATGGAGATGGATAGAGGGGGCCTCAGATACATATTTTTGGGGTTTGGAGGAGGAAAAGAAGGGGAAAGGGGATCACAGGGAGACAAACATTTGAATTTTTTTGTGCATAGAGGGGGGAAGTAAGGGGGTGCGTATTATACGTAGGTAATTCTCTGTATTTATTATACTTGCAATTTTATGATATACTATTATTGAAGTTGTAATAGATCACAGTTAGTAGCATAAGAAACGTAGGGAGGATGTGTTGTGAAGGGACATTGAAAAAAAAAATTAGTTGGTGAGTAAATTCTATGTCCCATACATGGCAAGAAAAAGTTGACTTCCAAAAACTGTGCCAAAATTGGTAGGGAACAACATACTGTTGTGAGAAAAAAAAATAAAGTAGCAAAGAGTTCAATGTAAAAAGCAAACTATCTTTGTGATATTACCAAAGTCTATGACTATGCATAAATTTACAAATAGATAAGATATAAAATCCTACCATTTCTATTGGAATCACCACCTGGAGCACCTTCTTCATGAATCTGGCTTCTGAGACAATATCCATATCCAGTTGATAATGTCATATGAACATGGATTAAGAAATTGGTTGCTGCCTTGCAGATCTCTTCGGGGGTTGACACAGTTTTCTGGACCCAATATGTTGATATGTCCATAGTAGAGTGGGCTGCTGTTAATATTCATGAGTGGATATAATCCATCTGGCTATAGAAGTGTTGGATGCTGCTGTTCCCTTATACTTTCCAAAGAAGTTCTTCGTTCTGACCATAAACCTAAATACATCTTATCATGTCCAAATTAGGAAATTGTTTCTCTTTCTGCACTTTAGGGTTTTAGCAGAAGGATGGTAGAACAATTTCCTAACTGAGACGAAGATGGTTCAGTCCTCAATACTATCTTATGGTGTATTTATAAACATGATGGCTTGAATGTGCATGCTTGCGATTCACCAACTCTTCTGGCTGATGTTATATCCATCATCAGGAAGATGGACGAATTTGGGTATTTTCAAGGAATTTGTTAAAAATCTGTATATTTTGACAGCTGCTCTGAAACTGTTTTTAAATGCCAATAAAGGACAACCTTCCTTATTGTTGATTCCATCTTTGATATGGCTTGAATACATTTCTTGGCATTGTCTGCCAAGGGAATGGCTATTATGGCTGACATGGTTGACAGTTGCATATTTATTGATTATGGTTTTAATTCCTTCTCTAAACCTTGGCATCTATCGATATCCTATCTGGATGACAGTTGTAAACTTCATTCATTATGGTTTACTTCTTGATCAAATCTATGGAATGTGCAAAAACTTTCTCCTAAACAGGGAAAAGTGCAAAAAAAGTGCCTTCTGCTGAAAAGTGCATTTTTTTTCCCATTTTTTGGTTGCACGTATGTTGACCCCCAGGCTTATCCTACTGCACTGTTAGCCACTGTTAGTCACAGAATAACAAATACTGATTCCCAGCCTTGTCTCATGGTAGCTAAAGAACTACATATCCCCACCCCCAGCCTTGTCTCACTGCTCTGGTAGCCAAAGAACCATGGGGAAAAAAAAACATTTTTGCCGATACCTACTTAAAATCTTCTTGAAGAAAATGTAGGATGATACCTTTTTATATGCTATCTCTAGATATTAATTTCTTGACGTACCATTTCCAGAAGCTTGACAATATTCTATAATATTGTGGAGAATAAGGAAATCAAAACAAATTTTTAAAAGTGGTGTTTACTCATACAATTAAAAAAGCAAGAAAACATCACACTTATAGAATCCCCAGAATGAACAGGCATTTTATCCTCCCAATCAAATTTAGCCAAGTTGCTGTGTAGCCTTGTTATCTCTACTAAACTGCTGTTCATCCAAAAGTAGTTCTTCCTTGATGCTTAGTAGTTGCACCAGATGTGTGTTCTATGAATATTGACAATATTTCATGCTTTTTGGCACAGTCTTATATTGTACTTCAGCATCAGACATTTACACTTCCTCAAAGAACATTCTCTATTGTAAACAAGGGGAAGTCTGCCTATAGAGCACTGGCTTTTCCCATAAGGGGCATAACTGGAAGGGGCCTAAATGTGGGGATGGTCTGAATATACTCTTCCTGAAACATGTCATGGACTCAGCCATCCATTTCCTCTAGGGTTTGCAAGACTCCAGTCCATACACCCTTATATACCCTTATAAGTATAATTGAAATCACATTGCTGTTGCTAAGACCAACTGAAAACATAACCAGTTATATGTCTGTTCATCCCTATATATAGTTACTATACTATTAAATTGTTGCATTATAAATATCTCATGCAAACCCAGTTCTATCAAACTGTCTGTCTTTCAGTCTATCGATCTATCTATCTAGCCATCTCTATCATGCATACAATACATACCACCTTATACACAACACAACAAACAATAATGAAACCCAAACGTGGGACATGAACATGAACTGACCTGTGTGAAACAATGTTTATGTAACTAAACTGTACACCATATCCCATGTACCAGAAAATAATCATGTGCTTATAAAACTACATCAATCACACAGACAATTAATAAAAGGTCCAGCACCCATGTATAATTTAGATATTCCACATTTTATTCAGTGTTTTTCCTCGTTTTACTTATCCGCACCACATTGTTGCTTAGCAGCCTCGGTCAAGAAGTTCCTTTTCATATATTTTTTCATATATTTTCAGGACAAAGCACAGTTCTGGGCTTACAGCCAAGAAAAGGTAGAAGTTAGCTATATAAGCATGACACTTACTTCTGATATTAAAATACCTATTTAGACAATATATCCATTTGTAACTATTCAAGTCCAATTAGAAGGGCAGTCACAGAGATACATGCTACCTGAGTTAAGTATAATAGAGCTACTGTAATGTGATAGCGTGCCAAAAAGCGTCCTCATCTTTGGCAAGTCATGTTTAGAGTATATCTATGTTCCAGTCCAGTCTCAAATGGTCTTATTACAATTAGAACCTAACACACCATACCCGAAAAATACAATCTCTGATTTAACAACCTACCCAACCATTATACTGTCAGTAAATAAGTTTATTCAAGAAGCAACACCTATGTAAAATTGTCACAAGATCCTACGAATCAACATCTAGATGAACTTAAGGTGTTTGCACAAAAGGCATACAATTTAGACATTATAATGTCTATAGAACAATTTCTTCTCAACTCTAATCCTACTATTCCCATTTTTACCATCTACTGAAACTTCACATATCTCTTATTAACCCTCCAGGAAGACCAATCATTTCAGACATCAATTCACTCACTTATTGCTTCTCCCAATACATAGATGAATTCTTACAACCTCAGGTTACCAGCCTCCCTTCTTTTATTAAAGATATCATGCATGTTTTACAGAATATGCAAAACCTAGCCTGGAATGATAGTTTCTTTTGGGTTACATGTGATATTTCAAGTCTTTACACTTCCATACCACACAAATTGGGAATTCAAGCCATCCAACATTTTTTAGAAACACATCAGATTTTACCATCCAACCAAATCAACTTTATGTTAGATTGTATTAGTTTTATATTGCATCACAATTATTTTTTATTTGAAGGCAATTTTTATTTACAAACATCGGGAGTAGCAATGGGTTTCACTTTTGCTCCCTCGTATGCAAACCTTTACATGGGCAAGTAGGAATCTGACTATATTCACAAAAACAACCCTTTTTCTAAAAACATCATATATTATGGGAGATATATAGATCATCTGTTGCTCATTTGGAATGGCTCAATGGAACAATATCAGGAATTTATCTCTTACATAAATACCAACTCTTTGGGCTTAAGTTTTACAAGTCAGATTGACCCCCATCGTATTGAATTCCTAGATGTTGTTCTATTCCATGACAAAGACAATAACATTATGTCATCCAATTTCCTTAAGAAGGTGGACAGTAATAGTTATCTTCATGTATCTAGCAATCACAATAAAAAATAGATAAACAATATCCCTTACAGTCAGTTCTAAAGATTACGAAGAAATTGCACACTTGATGCAGATTTTGAGCAGGAATCTGAAATACTGACAGAAAAATTCATTCAGAAAAAATATGATGCCCAATTTGTAGAACAGGCCAAGAAGAAAGCACAAAATTTGAATAGACAGGATATACTTCAGTACAAATCCAGAAAGAGTATCAATATGAATAAAGAACCCCTATTCATAACCAAGTATAACAGTCATGGACCACAAATACAACAAATTCTTAGGAAACACTTGCACATATTATTGGAGGATTCGGTATTAAAAACCCAATTGGGACCGCAACCCAGAGTGATTTTTAAGAAGAATAAAAATATCGCTAATTATGTAGCTCCTAGTGACATATTAAAAAAAACTACCAAACTCAAATCTGGATCCATTTTTTTACCACCTCCTTTAGGTATGTTCCAGTGTGCACATCTAAATTGTAGTTGTTGTAAACATATAACAAAGAAAAAAAATACTAATTTCAAATCCAACACAACACAAAAAGAATATGAAATCAAATCCCTTCTTACGTGTAGTTCTACGTTTGTAGTCTACCTTATCGCATGTGGGTGCGGCTTACGATATGTGGGCCGCACAAAAGGGAAACTCAAAACTAGATTTTCTAAACATTTGAATAATATCAAGAAGGGCCTCAAGTCTCATAGCCTTTTCAATCACTGTAGGCTTATACACAATTGTCAACACAAGGATATCACCATTTTAGGTATAGAAGAAGTGGAGCTTGGCCACAGAAGAGGGGATAGGCTTATGAGTCTCAGACAACGTGAATCCTTTTCGATTTTCGAATTACAAACCATACAGCCCAAGGGTTTGAATATTGAGTTTGATTTTCTTGCCTTTTTGTAACGTTTTCATACCAGTTGAAAATCATTGATTTCAGTATATACCAAAAAAAGTTCTTTATTGTCACTCTATTTACTATTGTTTTTTATTTGACAATTCACAGAGTTGGTAAGAGTGTTTTACCCCATTTTTAAAGAGCATATGTTGCTTATATTATAAAATACAGCCACACGTGATATTTACTTTAAACATTTTTTTTATATACATTTTATCATCATTTATATATTTATTCACATGATTGGAGTTGGCTCCTTTAATTTTAAAGACAGGGTGTTTTTCATATATTACTCCCATTTAATGGTTCTTATTTATATTATGTTTTCTGGTGCCATTATTTGGCAGAAGTATATTATGGTATTCAACTAGTGTGGATATCTTTGTCTCCCTTTTGTAGCTTATTATATATCTAGCATTTGTAAAATGTAAACCCCTAGAACTATCCACATTTTCACTTTCACTTAGTAACACCATAGTTTCATAGCTTATTGATACACAAAATAGGATATTTCCACTCATTCATTTCTTAATATTTAAAAGTCTATTTCACTTCCATATTCACAATCACCCATGTTCATCACAACCTCACATTAATATTCTCTGTTCTTCGTTTATCACTTCTCGTTCCATTCATATATACACATTGGCCTAATTTTTACAGGATTGTTTTTGCCCTTCACCTCCATACACGTTTCACATTTATTTTTTCTAAGAATCCACACAGGCTGATGAGTCTGTGTTTAACTTTGCATACTCTCAAATGGGAGTCTATATATAGATGAGAGTATCACTCTCTTGTTACTGTTAACCCCAGAAGAAGCAGAACGGGTTCTGTGAAAGCGCTTGGGACTCTGTTGATCAATCCCTCTCCACGCCCCCTGTGAGGTTTCCTCCACCCCGCCCCTTCCAGCATCCCGCTTGTCGGGGAACTCTGGCTTCCGAGCCTCATTCTCCACGAGGTTCGCTTAATATCATTATTGTGGACTTTTAGCATCACCCTCTGGATATTTCAAGGAATTTCAGAGTGTGGGATTTTATCCATCAATCTTCGTGGAGAGTTCATGTATCCCTGACTACCATCTCAACATCAAGGATAGCTGGTTTACTTCTCAAGGATAAAAGTGTACTTAAAGAAGTCGGCAGGAGGTTGGGAGGACACAGAACATTGGCGACTAAAGAGAGGCACCGTGTGATATGCATAAAGCCCAAGAAGGGCAGTTGTGAGTGCCAAATTTGTATTGTTTTTATTAACTATTTTTATTAAAACGTCTACCCTTAGATTGTTTTTCTCTTCTTGTTTTTTGTGCACTGTCCTGTGAGTTGTTACATATCCATATTCAAGAAGCAACTTAATAATACTTGATCATTTAGGCCTCTTTGTCAATCAATGATGATTCATTTTGTAGCAGAACTCTATCTCTATCATACCACTTTAATAAGGCATGCATATGATTTATGATAATATATTTCCATCAAAATTAGACCTACCTTATAGAAGTGGGCTGCTACTGCTGTTCTGCAAAATACTTTACATTCTTTATAACAATCCAGTGCTGGCTTACTCATTGCTTAAATGTTGATACATTGAGATTATCTCTCATTTTCAGGTATATCCTAGACTCATTTTATCCACCTCAGAGGGGTGAAAGGCTGAGCTGACCTTGCCAAGACTATTGCATCTTGAACAGATTCTGCAGCTGGTGCCTTAACCAACTGAGGCATCTCACAGTACAATATACTGACTTGCAAAGGTCATTCTGTGTTTCTCATTATCTCATGGGTGCTTGAATCTTTCAATTGAGTGTCTAAAGGTAATGTTTAATAAGCAACTGAATCAATATTGGCTTCCTCTGATCACTTCCTTCAAATAACAGTGTCTAGGAACTATTCTCATTAAAGATATTTCACATTTGGACGTAGGTGTTGCCCAAAACACTTGCTAACGCCAGATCTGTAAATGTTATGGGCCACATGTTTTACCAATTTTCTTGACTTTTTCTGAAATTGTGCTGTACAGTGTTATAAATGGTATTCTCTTTTGAATCCTTTTGGCTCACTTCTGTTCTAAATCAGCCAACCTTTTTTGCTTAATGTACTTTCATTACTTTGCAGGAGTGTATTTTAAGGGTGAAACAAAAGCCACAGATAGTAGAAGTGCTGAAGGGTTTCTCAGTTTGGCTAGAACAGGAACCCCTTCTTGACAATGTATGAAGTCTGGCACAGAATTCCACTCCCGTACAATCCTGAGATGGCTCGGTCTTGCAGCTACTGGATTCCGTGGATCCAACCACTCCACCACCTCCAGAAATAGGAGTATATAAAATATGGAGCCTAGCACTAAGCTCTTTTGTTTATGAGGCAACCTTAAAATGAGAAAAAGTTAGGATAGACTCTAATCAACACAAAAAGTATATCTATTGTATATATGTTGGCTAGAATGGGGGCAAATAAAGCAAAATCTAACTAGCACAAAGAAAAGGGAGCTAAAAAGCAAAATCATAATAAAAAAGTATAAAACTATAATATAAATGTAAACAAAACATGTTTTATATAAATAAAATAAAAAATAATTATAATAATAAATGAGCAGACTGTACCAAAATATACTATATAAAAGAAATAAGTTTACTGAAATACATCAAAGATGGTCACAATTATAAAAAAAAAGCAATATATATAAGACGATATATACAATAATCCTCACTGGGCAAACTCTAAGAGAAACAGACTGTTTCAGAAAGGTACATAAATACCTCTAGAGGAAATTCTACAGCATAATACTGAGATCTAATTGACATAAAATTTAAAAGATAGAAGTGCCCCTGCTGATATAGCTCAAACCTCCTGTGAGGCAAGCAACATTCCACTAATAAAATATAGACAAAATGTCAGAGTGCAGTCTGCAACATACAGTATATAACATACAATATAAAAGCTGAGGGCAAACTTACATATTGTGTAATCTTGTCTGTACAAACATCATATTGAGTTCTCCTGGCCAGGAAAAAAAAGTATTCCATTCCTGCAATTCTTTTTGCATCAAAAGTGCTTTATCAAGCTAACAGTAGGAATTTTAATATGATGTTTGAGATTAGAGGCTATTTAAATAGATAGTTATCATTCATTCGTTACTTACATTGTCAATTAGACGGAAGCCTTTCATGGTCAAAAAGATGAAGCATATAGAATGCATATAGTTCCTTAAAGGTCATGTTATCTATCATTCCTTTGTAAAGGTCATGTTGTCTATCGTTAAAACAACAAACAATCGGTGCTCCAAGGAAAACCTGCAGGTTCAAAGTGTAGGCAAAGGACTCCACACCCGGTAACCACTCTTAATGCGTGTTAGTCAGGGTTCCCTTCAATCCCTTACAAAATCAGTCCATATATTGTAGATGACTGCACCGCTGTCAATAAGTGGTATAGAGGTGACAATACATATCAATATAAAACAAAATCACCTTTATCTGAACAGTTAAAAATACATACTACATCTTCAGACATCAGAGGCTCAGTCTCATATCTCCTGTAGTGCAAGAAACACTCAGTCCACGCATTTTGAGCTATGTGCACCTAATCATGACTATCAAGTCATGTTCACAACCGTTAACATTTAAAGAGTCAATCTCCAATCACAAGAGATGGCTAATTGATGAAGGCGGAAACAGTCATATCCCTATGATCTGACTACAAGGCAAACAGCCCATCAGTCAGTACACGTAACAAAGGTAACAACTGGACCGACCAATGGTTGGCCACCGAAACTGGTGCCCACCCGATCCAATCACCACACTCCAATGCGTTACATCCCAGGTGAGCACATCGCATGCATCACATCAATGACCACAGTGAAACTGTTGAATCAAAAAATAAAGCACATACATGCATCCGACATGCTCACCCAGAACAAGCTCCAACAAACAACCATCACCGCAATCATCTCGTAACTGATATAAATAAATAACAGTGAAATCATCTATTAAACGGAAATTAATCTTATAATCACTAATAGATGTTGTAATGATCGGAGTCAATTACCATAATGCACAAAATGATTACTTGACTCAGATCCTTCCATTACACATTTAGGTTATAAATGCTAAAACAGTTGTGGTTCAATATCCAGTCCATCAAAAGAGAACCAAGTATCACAAGATGAACACAGAACATTACACTCATATGAAAGAGGTCTATAAAATAATTATCAGTGGTTCATGTCAACTATGAAGACTCTGTTGACCCATGATTAACAGTAAAATCTAATGACCCAAGATCCAAAGAGAAACCACTAGACTCTTAGAATAATACAAGTCTAAATCTAATAAATAAAATCAGAAAGAGAATGTAGCTACAATACACAGCCCGCTGCTGTCATAACCTCCCAACTAGCAAACAGCAATAATCTCAAATCCATCAAAAGGGCATTGAGACAGAACATATCATGGTACCAACCATCGAACACCATGATGGCATCAACCATAACATGAAACATCATATTCTCTGTTAAGACCATCGGGACTCCTAATCCCCAGGTGGAAGATCCAGACCACCTCCCTTTTCGAGAGACAACTATCCATATCTACTCCCCTGATGCCCAATGTTACTCTCTCGATGCCCTGTATGGATAATGAGTCATATTGTCTACCATGGCATTCATCAAAATGACTTGTCACACTAGATCTCAAATTGCCTCTTATAATGTCACTTAAATGCTCATTCATTCTCTCTTAGCGGTCTTGTGGTCTTACCCACATACTGGACCTTACATTCTCAGCAAGAGAGGAGATAAACAACGTTCTTACAAGAATAATTGATGTAAGTCCACATTTCATATCTCTTGAGAGTCTTATATGATTCAAACACTTTAGAGACATTAATAAGAGAGCAAAGACCACATCTCACTCTGCCACATTTGAACATCCCCACAATTGACAACCAACATTTATTAGAATATCCCTTCTTTCCAAACAAACTAGAAGAAAGCCATCTGCCAATAGTAGGAGCCCTTTTCGAAATGAAATTCACTCATTTAGAGATGACCCTCTGCAATATGTCATCTGCATGTAGCATAGGAATGTAAAACTATCTGTTTAATTTTGTAGAAATCCTCACTATAGGCAGTTGTGAAAGTGACCCTACCCTCTCTAGCACCACCTGACCTAGATCTCTGAATATCCACTTTAACAGGAGAGTTCTTTAACAAATATTGTCTTTCACACAGTCTAGCTCATCAGAGCTCTATCAAGCATCCACGAGGGATAACCCCTCTCTTGGAATCTAACATAGTGTTCTTTGGCCCTCAATTCAGAAAGGTCATCCGTGGAACAATTGCATTTCAATTGCACAAACTGCCCTATAGGAATAGATCTTATAGTACAAGAGTATAAAGAGCTGATGTCACACGTTAACCAAGAGTAACCAGATTTCCATTCTATGTTTTCCAAAACCTGGAAAACATGTTTGGTGTCTCTAAGATTACTGAAAAGTCTGGTCACCAGTGGCTGCAATAGTGTGTCAATGTCACGGTTTTTGAAGACTCTCAGACTAAAGGTTTGGTAAAATAACTTAACTTTATTAAAAGTTAAAGGCAGTCCCCGTAGGGTAAACATACATAACAATACAACAGTAATAGAACATACAATAGGTTCTACCGGCCTTGCCTAAATACCGGGCAAGGCAATCCAAGTGACAGTTAAAATGACAGGCTCTACCGGCCTTGCCTATACCGGGTAAGGCAACCGTGAGATGACGTATACCGGTTCTACCGGCCTTACCAATACCGGGCAAGGCAGCCCAATGGAATGCTGAATGTAGGCTCTACCGGCCCTGCCAATACCGGGTAAGGCAAGCTTAAAGATGGTGAATACAAGGTTCTACCAGCCTTACCAATACCGGGCAGGGCAGCCCAAAGAAGTGCTGTAGTAGGCTCTACCGGCCCTGCCAATACCGGGTGAGGGAACCTATAGGATGGTATCGTCAAGGTTCTACCAGCCTCCCCAATACCGGGCAGAGCAGCCTGAGCAAGTAGACCAGCTGTCAGGTGACTAAGACAGCAGAGAGCGTAAGTATAGAGGTCTTACTCTGCAGAAGTCTATTGCCAGGGATAATCAGACAACTGCAAGGAAGTGGACAGCGAATGACCACAGTACAGGATGTTCAGGAGCAAACCAACGTCCGCACGTTGGGACTAATGGTAAATAGCGCCACCAGGTTTAATGGAGCAAACCAGAGTCCGCGCGCTGGAACCCACAATGTATATCGCAACCAGGTTTAGTGGAGCAAACCAGCGTCCGCACGCTGATACCAACAATGTATATCACAACCAGGTTTAGTGGAGCAAACCAGCGTCCGTACGCTGGAGCCAACAAAGTATCTCGCAACCAGTTTAGTGGAGCAAACCAGCGTCCGTACGCTGGAACTAACAATGTAAATCGCAACCAGGTTAGTGGAGTAAACCAGCGCCCGCACGCTGGAACCAACAATGTGTATTGCAACCAGGTTTAGTGGAGAAAACCAGCGTCCGCACGCTGGAACCAACAATGTGTATTGCTACCGGGTTTAGTGGAGCAAACCAGCGTCTGCACGCTGGAACCAACAATGTGTATTGCTACCGGGTTTAATGGAGCAAACCAGCGTCCCCACGCTGGAACCAACAATGTATATCGCAACCAGGTTTAGTGGAGTAAACCAGTGTCTGCATGCTGGAACCAACAAAGTATCTCGCAACCAGTTTAGTGGAGTAAACCAGCGTCCACACGCTGGGACCAACAATGGATATCGCAACCAGGATTAGTGGAGCAAACCAGCGTCTGCACGCTGGAACCAACAATGTAAATCGCAACCAGGTTAGTGGAGTAAACCAGCGCCCGCACGCTGGAACCAACAATGTGTATTGCAACCAGGTTTAGTGGAGCAAACCAGCGTCCGCACGCTGGAACCAACAATGTGTATTGCTACCAGGTTTAGTGGAGCAAACCAGCGTCCGCACGCTGGAACCAACAATGTGTATTGCAACCGGGTTTAGTGGAGCAAACCAGCGTCCGCACGCTGGAGCCAACAAAGTATCTTGCAACCAGTTTAGTGGAGCAAACCAGCGTCCGTACGCTGGAACCAACAATGTAAATCGCAACCAGGTTAGTGGAGTAAACCAGTGCCCGCACGCTGGAACCAACAATGTGTATTGCAACCAGGTTTAGTGGAGCAAACCAGCGTCCGCACGCTGGAACCAACAATGTGTATTGCTACCGGGTTTAGTGGAGCAAACCAGCGTCCGCACGCTGGAACCAACAATGTGTATTGCAACCGGGTTTAATGGAGCAAACCAGCGTCCGCACGCTGGAACCAACAATGTATATCGCAACCAGGTTTAGTGGAGTAAACCAGCGTCTGCACGCTGGAACCAACAATGTAAATCGCAACCAGGTTTAGTGGAGCAAACCAGCGTCCGCATGCTGGAACCAACAATGTATATCACAACCAGGTTTAGTGGAGCAAACCAATGTCAGCACGCTGGAGCCAACAAAGTATCTCGCAACCAGTTTAGTGGAGTAAACCAGCGTCCGCACGCTGGGACCAACAATGGATATCGCAACCAGGTTTAGTGGAGCAAACCAGCGTCTGCACGCTGGAACCAACAATGTAAATCGCAACCAGGTTAGTGGAGTAAACCAGCGCCCGCACGCTGGAACCAACAATGTGTATTGCAACCAGGTTTAGTGGAGCAAACCAGCGTCCGCACGCTGGAACCAACAATGTGTATTGCTACCGGGTTTAGTGGAGCAAACCAGCGTCTGCACGCTGGAACCAACAATGTGTATTGCAACCGGGTTTAATGGAGCAAACCAGCGTCCCCACGCTGGAACCAACAATGTATATCGCAACCAGGTTTAGTGGAGTAAACCAGTGTCTGCATGCTGGAACCAACAAAGTATCTCGCAACCAGTTTAGTGGAGTAAACCAGCGTCCACACGCTGGGACCAACAATGGATATCGCAACCAGGATTAGTGGAGCAAACCAGCGTCTGCACGCTGGAACCAACAATGTAAATCGCAACCAGGTTAGTGGAGTAAACCAGCGCCCGCACGCTTGAACCAACAATGTGTATTGCAACCAGGTTTAGTGGAGCAAACCAGCGTCCGCACGCTGGAACCAACAATGTGTATTGCTACCAGGTTTAGTGGAGCAAACCAGCGTCCGCACGCTGGAACCAACAATGTGTATTGCAACCGGGTTTAGTGGAGCAAACCAGCGTCCGCACGCTGGAGCCAACAAAGTATCTCGCAACCAGTTTAGTGGAGCAAACCAGCGTCCGTACGATGGAACCAACAATGTAAATCGCAACCAGGTTAGTGGAGTAAACCAGTGCCCGCACGCTGGAACCAACAATGTGTATTGCAACCAGGTTTAGTGGAGCAAACCAGCGTCCGCACGCTGGAACCAACAATGTGTATTGCTACCGGGTTTAGTGGAGCAAACCAGCGCCCGCACGCTGGAACCAACGATGTGTATTGCAACCAGGTTTAATGGAGCAAACCAGCGTCCGCACGCTGGAACCAACAATGTATATCGCAACCAGGTTTAGTGGAGTAAACCAGCGTCTGCACGCTGGAACCAACAATGTAAATCGCAACCAGGTTTAGTGGAGCAAACCAGCGTCCGCATGCTGGAACCAACAATGTATATCACAACCAGGTTTAGTGGAGCAAACCAATGTCCGCACGCTGGAGCCAACAAAGTATCTCGCAACCAGTTTAGTGGAGTAAACCAGCGTCCGCACGCTGGGACCAACAATGGATATCGCAACCAGGTTTAGTGGAGCAAACCAGCGTCTGCACGCTGGAACCAACAATGTAAATCGCAACCAGGTTAGTGGAGTAAACCAGCGCCCGCACGCTGGAACCAACAATGTGTATTGCAACCAGGTTTAGTGGAGCAAACCAGCGTCCGCACGCTGGAACCAACAATGTGTATTGCTACCAGGTTTAGTGGAGCAAACCAGCGTCCGCACGCTGGAACCAACAATGTGTATTGCAACCGGGTTTAGTGGAGCAAACCAGCGTTCGCAATCTGGAACCAACAATGTATATCGCAACCAGGTTTAGTGGACTAAACCAGCGTCCGCACGCTGGAACCAACAATGTAAATCGCAACCAGGTTTAGTGGAATAAACCAGCGTCCGCACGCTGGAACCAACAATGTATATCGCAACCAGGTTTAGTGGAGTAAACCAGCATCCGCACGCTGGAACCAACAATGTAAATCGCAACCAGGTTTAGTGGAGTAAACCAGCGTCCGCACGCTGGAACCAACAATGTGTATGCAATAGCGAGGAGAACAATGTCGCCGGAGAGACAGCTGGAGCGCGAGACTCAGGAACTCGTACAGGTTAACCTGCACGGTGCTGGAGCACAGGAACCCTGGAATACATGCACACAGGAACGCTGGAACACTGGAACACCGGAACGTTAGCATACAGGAACACTGGAACACCGGAACATTAACGTACAGGAACACTGGAACACTGGAACACCGGAACGTTAAAGTACAGGAACACTGGAACACCGGAACGTAGCATACAGGAACACTGGAAACAGGCCCAGAGATCTGACAAGCAGGTCAGGCAGAGTGGAGTCAGAAACACCATGAAAGGGCAACCTGGAAGTGCTCAACCTGGGTTTAAAAAGGCTGTGTGAGGAGGCCTAATGACAGACAGCCAATCACGAATACTCAGCAAGTGACAGACACAGAGCTGCACGAATCACGGGCACCGTGATAGTACCCCCCTTTCAAAGACCCCCTCTCCTAGAGTAGGGTCCAGGCTTCTCAGGGTATTTGGCATGAAATACTCGTAGTAACTTGGGTGCATGAAGGTCCTTACTGTCTACCCAGGAACGATCCTCAGGACCATAACCTTTCCAATGCACCAGATACTGTACCCCTCCTCCACGTCTGTGGGGATCAATAATGTTTTGTACTTCATACTCCTCCTGCCCCTCGACTTCAACAGGACCTGGCCTCACAGGTGTGGTAGTATAACGTTTACAAACCAGGGGTTTAAGGAGAGACACATGGAATACATTATGAATGCGCATAGAAGCAGGCAATTCCAAGGCATAAGAAACAGGGTTAATTTTGCGAATGATCTTGTATGGACCAATGAACCGAGGTGCCACCTTATTAGATGGGACCTTGAGCTTTAGATTCTTGGAGGACAGCCATACTCTATCCCTGACTTGGAAGGAAACCGCTGGAAGCCTTCTGTGATTGGAATGACGTTGATGTCGCTGAAAAGACTGGCCCAATGCCCTCTGAACTTGTGCCCATGTGGAACGGAGTTGCTCTATATGCTCATCCAGAGCTGGAATCTGCTGTGATTGAAAGTAATCCGGGAGCAGACAGGGTTGGAACCCATAATTGATCAAAAACGGAAAGCTCCCGGAGGAAGAATTAACTGCGCAGTTCCTGGCGAACTCTGCCCAAGGCAACAAGTTGGCCCAATTATCATGATGGTCAGTCACAAAACATCGCAGAAACTGTTCCAATCCTTGATTGCCACTCTCAGCGGCCCCGTTAGTCTGGGGATGATATGCTGAGGAAAATGATAGCTGTATGCCCATCTGTTCGCAAAATGCCCTCCAGAATCTGGACACAAACTGGCTCCCCCTGTCAGACACCAGCACCCTGGGTACTCCATGTAACCGAAATACTTCTTGAACGAATACCATTGCCAGTTCCTGGGCCGAAGGAAGACCACAGAGGGGTACGAAGTGTGCCATTTTAGAGAACCTGTCTACCACCATCAATATGAAAGAGTACCCTCTAGACCTGGGCAATTCTCCCATAAAGTCGATAGAGACGTGAGACCAAGGGCGTTCACCATTAGGCACCGGCTGAAGCAAGCCCTCAGGGAGATGTCTAGGGGTTTTGGCACGGGCACAGGTGGCACAGGCATTCGTAAAATTGGCACAATCTGCTCTCATAGAAGGCCACCAAAATAGCTGAGAGAGAGACCAGAACAATTGATCCCTACCAATATGTCCCGCAGTCTTAGAGGAGTGGTAGGTCTCAAGTAATCGAGTACGGAATGGCTCAGCGACAAAACATTTGCCCACTGGAGTCTCATGAGGAGCAGAGGCTTGGAATGCCAAAATCTCCTCCCCTAGTGGTGACGTAATACTAGTACGTATGGTAGCCAATATTCGATCAGGTTGAATGATAGGTGCTGGTACCTCTTCTCCGTCAACCTCTGCTTCAAATTGTCTAGACAGAGCATCAGCCCTAACATTCTTTGATCCCGGCAGGTATGATACAATGAAATTGAATCGGGATAGAAACAGTGCCCATCTGGCCTGGCGAGAAGACAGTCTCTTGGCCTCAGAAAGATACGTCAGATTCTTGTGATCAGTTAGAATCAAAACTGGTTTTTTTTTGCCTTCAAGTAAATGACGCCATTCTTTGAGGGCGAGGATAATGGCCAGTAATTCTCGATCACCAATCTCGTAATGACTTTGAGCACTAGTCAATTTCTTTGAGAAGAATCCACAGGGTCTGAGTGTACCGCCTTTAACCTGTTTCTGAGAGAGCACCGCCCCGACCCCAATATCTGAGGCATCAACTTCCAAAGTAAAGGGGAGTATTGGATTAGGGTGGGACAACACAGGCGCTTCAGCAAAGGCTACCTTCAACCTCTCAAAGGTCTCTTCAGCAGCCACCGGCCAGAGGGATGGGTTAGCGCCCTTATGCGTGAGGTCAGACATAGGTTTCACAATAGAGGAGAAGTTTTTAAACTTCCTGTAATAATTGGCGGAGCCCAGAAATCGTTTGATGGCTTTGAGGCTCTTGGGTTTAGGTCATTGTAAGACTGCCGTCAATTTCTCTTTATCCGTGGCAATGCCATCTTTGACAATTATAAACCCGGAAACGGTACGCTGGTTTTCTGGAACTCGCATTTCTCCAGTTTACAGAATAATTTATTTTTTCGTAAGCGCAGCAAGACTTCAGACACATCCTTGATGTGTTGTGACAGGTCTTTGGAGTAGATAAGTATGTCGTCAAGATAGACTACAACACAAGCTTGTAACATATCTCTAAGAACGTCATTGATCAGTTCTTGAAATACTGCAGGAGCATTACATAAACCAAATGGCATGACTAGGTATTCATAATGCCCATATCTTGTATTGAAGGCAGTTTTCCACTCATCACCGGCTCTGATATGTATCAAATTGTAGGCTGCCTTTAGGTCCAATTTGGTGAAAATCGAGGACCCCTTAAGTCTATCAAACAGCTCGGTGATGAGTGGTATTGAGTAGGCATTTTTTGCCATCAGCTTATTCAGCCCACGATAATCTATGCAAGGTCGCAGTTTGCCACTTTTTTTCTTAACAAAAAAGAACCCGGCACCGGCTGGAGAAGTAGATTTCCTTATGATCCCTCTACTGAGGGCATCTGCTATGTATTCCTCCATAGCTTGGTTCTCCTCACAAGACAATGGATACGTGCGTCCCCTCGGTGGGACTGCTCCAGGACTCAGTTCTATGCGACAATCGTATGGGCTGTGCTGAGGTAGGGCGCCAGCCTCTCCCTTACTGAAAATGTCGCTAAACTGCTGGTAGGCATCAGGTAGTGAAGGGGAGGTGCACAAGACCTTAACAGGATGGGTAACACACTTATCCATACAGAACTGAGACCAAGCAGCAATCTCACATTTCTGCCAATCAAATTGTGGGTTGTGCAACTGTAACCAAGGAAAGCCCAAAATCACGGCATGGTGAGGAGAATTAATCAATTGGAACTGCTGCTCTTCCTTGTGAAGCGCCCCAGTAGTCATGGACAAGGGCATCGTTTCAAAAGTAACTTGGGCGGGTTCCAAAGGTCTGCCATCAATTGCCTCAATAGCAAGAGGGGTTTCTCTCTGAATCCGTGGTACCACATGCAATTCAGCAAAGGTATTGTACATAAAATACCCAGCAGCACCAGAATCAACCAAGGCCAAAACCTCAACCGAGCGTTGTGCCCATGACAATACCACCTGTATGGTGGGTTTAAGTGTGCCCAACAATGGGGACGATTGGACACCACCTAGGGCCTGTCCCCCAAGGTACCCTAGGTGTGTTCGTTTCCCGGACGTACCGGACAAGATCTTAACAGGTGACCTTTTTTACCGCAATACAGACATAAACCTTGTGTCCTGCGATACCATCTCTCCTTAGTTAACCTAGTGAAACCCACCTGCATAGGTTCACTTGGTTCCAGAATAGATTCACTAGGTTTGGATGCCGAGGGAGGGTTGGGTGGGCAAAATATGCTACTGGACCCATTATTTTTTAACCGTACTCGTCGCTCTCTGGCGGTTAATCTTTCACGTATTCTGGAGTCAATTAGAATCACGTATTCGATATAATCATCTAGGTCAGTAGGTAAATCTTTTGCTGCGATCTCATCTTTAATCTGGTCACTCAATCCTTGAGCAAAGGCTGCCAACAGGGCCTCGTTATTCCATCCTACCTCTGCTGCCAAGGTGCGTAATTCAATGGCATAATCGCGAACCGTGCGCCTGCCCTGTTGTATCTCCATGAGACGTTTAGCAGCAGAGGTAGTTCTACCAGGAGGCTCAAATACTCTCCGAAAGGATTGCATAAAATCACAGAAATTCTTTGTGCAAGGTTTAGCATTTTCCCAAAGTGGGTTGGCCCAAGCCAATTCTCTGCCAGTCAGCAAGGATATCATGAACCCAACCTTGCTGCGATCACCAGGAAATGCGTGTCCCGTCAATTCCATAAATATCTCAAGTTGATTGATAAACCCTCTGCATAGTTGAGGGTCGCCGTCATATCTCAGCGGCAAGGGTGCAGAAGCCGTTAACCCTTTGACTGCGGCCCCTGAGGGCCTAGACTCATTCTCCGGAGACATAATTGGCGAGACCACCGGTTAGCACCGGACTTATCTGCAAGTACCGTGCGTTCAAGAATAGTTTGGATAGCCACCGCTAGCTGATCCAAACGTTGCTCGAGCATATCCATCCTCCAATGGATATTCTGTGCGTTACCGTCACTCTTAGTGTCTGAGGTCATGGCCCTTTCGTACTGTCACGGTTTTTGAAGACTCTCAGACTAAAGGTTTGGTAAAATAACTTAACTTTATTAAAAGTTAAAGGCAGTCCCCGTAGGGTAAACATACATAACAATACAACAGTAATAGAACATACAATAGGTTCTACCGGCCTTGCCTAAATACCGGGCAAGGCAATCCAAGTGACAGTTAAAATGACAGGCTCTACCGGCCTTGCCTATACCGGGTAAGGCAACCGTGAGATGACGTATACCGGTTCTACCGGCCTTACCAATACCGGGCAAGGCAGCCCAATGGAATGCTGAATGTAGGCTCTACCGGCCCTGCCAATACCGGGTGAGGCAACCTACAGGATGGTATCGTCAAGGTTCTACCGGCCTCCCTAATACCGGGCAGAGCAGCCTGAGCAAGTAGACCAACTGTCAGGTGACTAAGACAGCAGAGAACATAAGTATAGAGGTCTTACTCTGCAGAATTCTATTGCCAGGGATAATCAGACAACTGCAAGGAAGTGGACAGCGACTGACCACAGTACAGGATCTTCAGGAGCAAACCAACGTCCGCACGTTGGGACTAATGGTAAATAGCGCCACCAGGTTTAATGGAGCAAACCAGCGTCCGCACGCTGGAACCCACAATGTATATCGCAACCAGGTTTAGTGGAGTAACCCAGCGTCCGCACGCTGATACCAACAATGTATATCACAACCAGGTTTAGTGGCACAAACCAGCGTCCGTACGCTGGAGCCAACAAAGTATCTCGCAACCAGTATAGTGGAGTAAACCAGCGTCCGCACGCTGGGACCAACAATGGATATCGCAACCAGGTTTAGTGGAGCAAACCAGCGTCTGCACGCTGGAACCAACAATGTAAATCGCAACCAGGTTAGTGGAGTAAACCAGCGTCCGCACGCTGGAACCAACAATGTGTATTGCAACCAGGTTTAGTGGAGCAAACCAGCGTCCACACGCTGGAACCAACAATGTGTATTGCTACCAGGTTTAGTGGAGCAAACCAGCGTCCGCACGCTGGAACCAACAATGTGTATTGCAACCGGGTTTAGTGGAGCAAACCAGCGTCCACACGCTGGAACCAACAATGTAAATCGCAACCAGGTTTAGTGGAGTAAACCAGCGTCCGCACGCTGGAACCAACAATGTATATCGCAACCAGGTTTAGTGGAGTAAACCAGCGTCCGCACGCTGGAACCAACAATGTAAATCGCAACCAGGTTTAGTGGAGTAAACCAGCGTCCGCACGCTGGAACCAACAATGTGTATGCAATAGCGAGGAGAACAATGTCGCCGGAGAGACAGCTGGAGCGCGAGACTCAGGAACTCGTACAGGTTAACCCGCACGGTGCTGGAGCACAGGAACCCCGGAATACATGCACACAGGAACGCTGGAACACTGGAACATCGGAACGTTAGCATACAGGAACACTGGAACACCAGAACATTAACGTACAGGAACACTGGAACACTGGAACACCGGAACGTTAAAGTACAGGAACACTGGAACACCGGAACGTAGCATACAGGAACACTGGAAACAGGCCCAGAGATCTGACAAGCAGGTCAGGCAGAGTGGAGTCAGAAACACCACGAAAGGGCAACCTGGGAGTGCTCAAACTGGGTTTAAAAAGGCTGTGTGAGGAGGGCTAATGACAGACAGCCAATCACGAATACTCAACAAGTGACAGACACAGAGCTGCACGAATCACGGGCACCGTGATAGTCAACCCATTCACCCAAAATCTCATTGAGGGAACCTATGCCAGAGACTATCGGCCTGCCTGTAGGACTGGATATTGGCTTATAGACTTTTAGGAGATGGTGGAAAATAGGGGTTATGGGATCATCCACATGGATCACATCCACATCTCTCCTAGATTAGAACCTCCAATCTCAAACCTATATCCAACAAGTCATCCAGAATAGACCCATAGTCTCTGGCAGGGTTCCTTTCAAGAATAGAATAAGTGGTCTCATCATTCAGCTGACATTAAGCTTCATCTCAGTATTTATCAGTATCTAGGACCACCACACTACCTCCCTTGTCAGTATGTCTGATAGTTATTGTATCAGCTGTTTGAGATGGCTCAAAATCTTAAATTCCTTTGTTCTTTGTTCTCTTTCTTCCTCTTCTTCTTGTCTTCCTCCATTTTTCCTCCGCTGTTTCAACCTGCTCTGTCTCTTCCTCCCTTGATGGTTCCCATAACCCTTATTTTCCAGCATTTCCCGAAAGTCCACAAGTCAATATCCAATCCTACGGGCAGGCCCATAGTCTCTGGCATAGGTTCCCTCAATGAGATTTTGGGTGAATGGGTTGACTCACTATTGCAGCCACTGGTGACCAGACATTTCATTTATCTTAGAGACAACAAACATGTTTTACAGGTACTGGAAAACATAGAATGGAAGTCTGCTTACTCTTGGTTAACGTGTGACGTCAGCTCTTTATACTCCTGTATTCACCACTCCCTTGGAATTAGGGCTGTCAGATATCATCTAGATAGATACAGCAAATATGCAGAGACTTTGAAAGTGTTCATCATAGAGTGTATTGAATACCTCTTGACTCACAATCTCTTCATGTTCGATGGGGTTTTCTATCTCCATAGGTGCTGCACTTAAATGGGTGTGAAATTTGTGCCATCCTTCGCCAACCTATATATTGGTTAGTGGGACGAGTGCCACATCTTTGGAGATGGGAACCTCTATCATGGAGAGATTGTTGCAGTCAGGAGGTACATAGATGACATCCTTATGATATGGGGATCTGATGAGTACAGGATGAATTATTTCCTGATACATCAAAATGATAATGAGTAGAATTTGAGGTTCCCTTTGGATCACCATCTGACCAGGGTGTCATTTGGAGATCTCACTCCAAATGTGTGGGTTCATCCACCAATAGGATTGTTTCTGATGTCTATCAGAAGGCTACAGAGGTCAATGCTCTATTAAGGGCAGAAAGTTGTCATCTTTCATATACTATAAGATCTATACCTATAGGACAGTTTGTGAGATTGAAACACAATTGTTCCACGGATGAAGTTTTTGAATTGAGGGCCGAAGAACTCTATGTTAGATTTCAAGAGAGGGCTTATCTCTTGTGGATGCTTGATAGAGCTCTGATGACAGCCAGGCTGCATGACAGACAAGATTTGATGAAGAACTCTCCTGTTAAAGTGGATATTCAGAGATCTAGGTCAGATGGTGCTAGAGAGTGTAGGGTCATGTTCACAACTGCCTATAGTGAGGATTTCTACAAAATTAAACAGATAGTTTTGAAATACATCCCTATGCTACATGCAGATGACAAATTGCAGAGGGTCATCTTCAAAGGAGTGAATTTCGTTTCGAAAAGGGCTCCTACTATTGGCAGATAGCTTTCTCCTAGTTTGTTTGGAAAGAAGGGAGATTCTAATAAATGTTGGTTGTCAATTGTGGGGATGTTCAAATGTGGCAGAGTGAGATGTGGTCTTTGCTCTCTTATTAATGTCTCTAAAGTGTTTGAATCATATAAGACTGTCAAGAGATATGAAATGCGGGCTTACATCAATTATTCTTGTAAGAACGTTGTTTATCTCCTCTGTTGCTGAAAATATAAGGTCCAGTATGTGGGTAAGACCAAAAGACCGCTAAGAGAGAGAATGAACAAGCATTTAAGTGATCTTATAAGAGGCAATTTGAGATCTAGTGTGGCGAGTCATTTTGATGAATGCCATGGTAGACAATATGACTCATTATCCATATCTATCCATTGTCTCTCGAGAAAGGAGGTATTCTGGATCTTCCACCAGGGGAAAAGGAGTCCCGATGGTCTTAACAGAGAATATGACGTTTCATGTTATGCTTGATGCCATCATGGTGTTCGATGGTTGGTACCATGATATGTTCTGTCTCGATGCTCTTTTGATGGATTTGAGATTACTGCTGTTTGCTAGTTGGGAGGTTATGACAGCAGCGGGCTGTGTATTGTAGCTACATTCTCTTTCTGATTTTATTTATTAGATTTAGACTTGTATTATTCTAAGAGTCTAGTGGCTTCTCATTGGATCTTGGGTCATTAGATTTTACTGTTAATCATGGGTCAACAGAGTCTTCATAGTTGACATGAACCACTGATAATTATTTTATAGACCTCTTTTATATGAGTGTAATGTTCTGTGTTCATCTTGTGATATGTGGTTCTCTTTTGATGGACTGGATATTGGACTCTGATCATTAAATCTTTTTGTGATTGTAAGATTCATCTCTGGTTAATAGATAATTTCACTGTTATTTATGTATATTAGTTATGAGATAATTGCGGTGACGGTTATATGTTGGAGCTTGTTCTGGGTGAGTATGTAGGATGCATGTATATGCCTTATTTTTTTTATTCTACAGTTTCACTGTGGTCATTGATGCGATGCATGCGATGTGCCGGATACCTTTCCTAATGAGCGAAGTAAAGTTGGCTTCCTTATATCTCTCCTCACTAGCAGGGAGCTGGAATGGGCCAATCCGCTATAGGAGATGAGTAAACCCATCGTTCACAATTTCGTGGAATTTGTGAAATCATTTAAACAAGTCTTTGACACGCAGGCTGCATTGGCCTTGGCATCCAAGCACCTTATGACCCTGCGGCAGGGTAATTGCATGGTGGTCGACTATGAGATAGAGACTCTGTAATGGTTTTTAGGACACTCAGACACAGAAGGTTTAGGTAAAAACACAGTTTTATTGAAAACACAGAAATTAAAGTAACCCAGTCCAGAATGTATATACAGAAATAGTACTGACACAGGTCAGGTTACAATAGTATTCAGTAACCCACTCGGGTCTAGTGAAACACTAAGGTACAACACTGCCACAGGTCAGGTTACAGTTTGTGTGAATCCTAGAGGAGACAGTGGAGAAACTGGTGCTATTAGGCCAAGAGATACGGACAGGCCCTAATAGGACTGAGGCCCACAGGACACTCTCTACGCAGAGAGTGACACAAAAGCGACAGAGGCCACACTGAGGTAAACGAAGGCCCTAGAAGTGACAGACTGCCAGAACAGTCAAGGGTGACTGATACTGTATAGCACGGAGAAACTCCAACCGTAACCTGCAATATACTGTGACCCAAAGTGCAACCGCACCAATCACCAAGGGGTTAAACGAATGATCAGACCTGAAATTGGCTGCAAGGCCGTGAGGACAACTGAGGCACCCAGGGAACAAAGCAACCTCGGGTATTTTATAATGAACAGGTCAAGCGTTCCATGGTGCAACCTGATTTATCTCAAACACCAGGGTGAAAGCATCACGAGGCACATAAACCAGAGACTGGGTCACAGTAAGCAGGAATGCTGGAGCAGATAATACGAGACAACCAAAGGAACTGTCAGTAGACAGTGAGAGCACTAGAGGCACAATCTCCAAACGGATCACCGGATGGAGCGGGGAACCAGGCCAAATCGGTACACAGAGCAGGAACGTCAGCCAATCCGGGTCAGTACACAGAGCAGGAACGTCAGCCAGGCTGGGTCGGTACACAGAGCAGGAACGTATTCAGGCAGAGTAGTCCAGGTCATACACAGGATTCACACAGAAGTCAGGAACAAGCGCTAGTGACTGGAACACCACAAAAGGACACTGCAGAATTGACAGCGCTCAGTATTTAAGGGCTAGCACTGGGCGGAGCAAAACCACAGTAGCCAGTAAAAGGAATCCGGAAGTAGCACTGAATCACAATGTCACCAGCAATAACATGGGCACCGTGATAGTCTCGTACCCAGGCAGCTGAAGTAGACTGGAATAATGAGGCCCTGATGGCCTTTTTTTTTCAAGGGCTCAGTGACACTATGAAAGATGTGATTGTGGCTCATGATCGACCTAATGATTTGGACAGGCTAATTGACTTTTGAATTCTGGTGGATACCAGAATTAGAGAACAACCCTCTTATAAGGAGTACCTGCGGAGGTCCTCAAGCAGAGTAACCTCTCGTTATTCCGGCCCACCCTATCCTTCCTCGCCTCCCATGCCTCCAGGGCTTGTTTCGGACGACACTGAACCTATGCAGGTGGATACCATAGTCAGGAGGAGACCCTCGGTTGATGAGAGCCTGCGGAGGTCTCAAAGGGAGATGACTCCCCATGTTCCTGACCCACTCTATCCTCCCTCTCCGTCCTTGCCTCCTGATCTGGTCTCTGAGAGTGGTGAACCTAGGATGGTGAGTGTCACCTGGCTTTCTAGGGTGGAGAGAGCCCTTAGGAGAAGGGAGGGTCTGTGTCTTTACTGTAGTAAGGCTGGTCATTTGATGTGGTCATGTCCGATTCGCCCTGAAAGACGCACAAATTCTAAAGCCGGTCAGAGACAGATGATAGGGGGCATTTCATTGTCTCCAGAGAATTTTTTGGATAAACCCTTGTTAAAGGCCTTTATTTATTGGGCTAACAAATTCGCCTCAGTTCCAGCGTTACTGGACACTGGGGCTGCTGGCTGCTTTATAGATGCAGAATTTCCAGCCAGTAAGAATATTCCATTGTTGCCTCTTGCTTCCCCACTGGCCGTAGAAGCCATTGATGGCGTACCATTACAGCCCTCACACATCACTCATGAGACCGCCTTGTTAACCCTGAGGGTGGGAGCCCTGCATACGGAAACCCGGAAGTTTAAGGTGATTAATTCTCCACACCATGCCATGGTCCTGGGGTTCCCCTGGGTACAGATACATAACTCCAGGATAGATTGGCACACTTGTGAGGTTGTGGCCTGGTCCCCACAATGCAAAAAGTCTTGTCTATTGTGTCCAGTGAGAGTCACTCAAGCTTCAACTCCACTCCTTCCAAAGGAGCATACGTCATTTATAGACGTTTTCAGCAAAAGTCAGGCCGAGGTCCTTTCTCCTCGTAGACCGTATGATTCTGCACTGGAATTGTTGCCTGGTACTATACCTCCAAGGGGTTGTATCTACCCCTTGTCTGTGGAGGAGAATAAGGCCATGGACGAATACGTGTCTGATGCGCTGGCTAGAGGCATCATTCATAAATCCACATTCCCTGCAGGAGTTGGATTTTTTTTGTCAAGAAAAAGGACAGAGAGCTACGTCCATGCATTGACTTTCGTGGTCTGAACAAAATATTGGTTAAGAATGTGTATCCTATTCCCTGATAACTGAACTCTTTGATCGAGTCAAAGGGTCAAAGATATTCACGAAACTTGATCTGAAAGCTGCTTACAACTTGGTACGGATTAAAGAAGGGCATCAGTTGAACACAGCGTTCAATACCAGGAGTGGACACTATGAATACTTAGTCATGCCTTTCGGACTGTGTAACGCCCCAGCTGTCTTCCAAGAGTTTATAAATGATGTGCTACGAGAACTCATTCAAAGTTGCGTGGTTGTATATTTTGATGACATCCTTATTCACTCTCCTACATTGGAGACTCATCAGTCTGATGTATCCAGAGTCCTGAGCCTATTACGTGAGAACAAGTTGTTTTGTAAACTTCAAAAATGTGTATTTCACAAGACTCAAGTAATGTTCCTGGGCTATATAATTTCCGCTGCCCGGTTTGCCATGGACCCTCAGAAGTTGGCTGCTGTTGTGAATTGGCCACGTCCTAAGGGACTCCAAGAGATCCAAAGGTTTATGGGTTTCACTAATTATTACCAAAAGTTCATTAAGAATTTCTCTAGCATTGTAAAACCCCTGACGGACTTGACTTGAAAGGGGGCAAATACCCCGGAATGGCCACAACCGGCTATTATGGCATTTGAAGGCCTAAAAGCAGCCATTGCGGCAGCCCCCATATTTACCCTGGAGGTATATGCATTGGAAGTCGGAGTGGGTGCTGTGTTGTCCCAACGCTTATCTCCTGGTGAGGCCCTACGTCCGTGTGGGTTCTTTTCTAGAAAACTGTCCAAAGCTGAAATGCTTTACCAGATTGGGGACAGAGAATTACTAGCTATTATCCTGGCCTTGAAAGAATCGAGGTTTCTGCTTGAAAGCAATAAAGCTTCTATTTTGGTTTTAACTGACCACAAAAACCTCATTTACCTTTCTGAAGCTAAACTCTTGTGTTCCAGGCAGGCCAGATGGGCACTGTTTCTGTCTCGTTTCAATTTTGTGGTTTCCTATCTTCCTGGCTCTAAGAATGTAAGGGCAGATGCATTATCCTGCCAGTTCTGTAGGCCATCCAGAGAAGAGTTTCTGCCTCCCTGATCATTCCAGCTGATCGTATCCTTGCTATGATTCGAACCTGCATTACTTCTCTTCTAGGAGAGGAGATTCTAGAAGCCCAAGACTCTTCTCCTCCTGAAAAACCTGATGGTCGTTGCTTTGTTCCTGCACAGTTGCAGGTAACATCGGTCGAGACCAACTGATATGGTACGTTTCATGAGTTTTTTGGTGGCTTAGTCTTCGGGACGACTGTATCACTTTCATGGCAGCATGTACGACTTGTGCCCAGACCAAGTCACCAAGACACCTGCCAGTGGGCTTGCTTCAGCCAGTGGCCAATGGGAAACGCCCCATGTCACATCTATCCATTGACTTTATGGTCGAACTTCCAAATTCCATGGGTTATACGGTCATTCTTATGATTGTGGACAAGTTTTCTAAGATGGCTCACTTTGTGCCACTGAAACGGCTATCATCCATGCAGGAATTGGCTGTGGTATTTGCTAGAGAGGTCTTTCGCCTCCATGGTATTCCTAAAGATATTGTGTCCGATAGAGGAAGCCAGTTTGTATCCCGACTCTGGAGATACTTCTGTAGTCAGATGGGCATTCAACTGGCATTCTCCTCCTCGTATCATCCACAGTCCAATGGTGCAGCAGAAAGGTCTAATTAAGCCTTGGAACAGTTTCTCCGCTGCCATATCTCTGACCATCATGATAACTGGGCTACCCTGTTACTGTGGGCAGAGTTTGTCCGGAATAGTGCTGGTAACTCTTCCACAAAGAGTCCCTTGTTCTTGGTTAATTATGGGTTCCAACCTTTGGCTCTTCCCGAGACCTTCCAAGCACAAGAAATTCCTGTGTCACGGTTTGTTATGACTCTCAGACACAGAGTTAAGATAAAAACACAACTTTATTGAAAAGTTTAAAGGGAACCCTCGCGGGTTAGCATACACATACAACATATATCTTCAATACATAGTCATAGTGAGTAGTGGTATACAGAATGTAAGACAGGCTCTACCGGCCTTGCCAATACCGGGTAAGACAACCTTAGACTGGCACAAGATGGAATAGGTTCTACCAGCCTTACTAATCTACCGGGCAAGGAAGCCTGGAAGGCTAGCAACCGAGGAGATGGAGGCTCTACCGACCTTGCCAATATACTGGGCAAGGCAGCCTTGAGGCTGGAAACACGAGAAATGAGGCTCTACCAGCCTTGCCAATATACCGAGCTAGGCAGCCTTGAGACTGGTACAATGAGGAATCAGGCTCTACCGGCCTTGCCAATACTGGGTAAGGCAACCTTGGACTGGCACAAGATGGAATAGTTTTACCGGCCTTTCCAATATACTGGGCAAGGCAGCCTGGAGACTGCAAGTACTGGAACACAGACATGGATGGCCTCAGCGACTGGCATAAAGGTGTAACTAGCCAGTCGCCTATGATGTTTTTAATTGCATTACACTGGGACCCACAAGAAATAAAAAACATCAAAAAGATATTTAAAGGGTCCCCACTGACGCGTTTATTATAACATATTTCTTCAGAGAATGTCTGTTTTTAATTTTAATTTTATAGGTCTATTAGAGTAGGACTTACCGCAAAGTGAGATACCTTGGCGTTGGTGGTAAGCTTACACACGGATTGGCCAATTTGTGGAACGAAATTCTCACTTATTTTCACTTAGATTTACTAAGAGTTATTACATATGCTAAATACAGGGCACTTATGTTCACAGTATATAGAGGAGCGCAGGATTGTCTTTTTTTTGTATGTGTTTTTCACTTTTGGGTTTAGGCCTAATGTTAGGGGGACTGGAGAACCCTCTCATTCCTTGCTGCTATCTATATTTCAAACTTTATTCTTATATTAAATTATAATATGATATGGATATTTTATGGTGAGTAAGCTCTGTGAGATTTCTTCTCTTTTCTGCTTTTGTTTAACTGACAGGAAAGGCAGCAAATCACTGGCACCATGATATCCTGCTCTGGACGAGCATTTAAGGGCACTCTGTTTCTCCTGGGTACGGGTAGAAGACAGAGTGTGGTTGTCTTCCTGTAACTTGCACCTCCAGGTTCCTTGTAACAAATTGGCCCCTTGATTCATTTGTCCTTTCCATGTGTTGCCTAAAGTTAACCCAGTGGCCTATGCCTTGAAGCTTCCTGCCAATATACGTATTCATAATGTCTTCCATGTCTCATTGCTAAAGCCCTTGGTCTGCAACTGGTATACCTCTGCTCCTGTCCATCCTGCTTCCGTGAGAGTTGCAGCTGGACTTCCATTTGGTTCAAGGGCACCTACAGTACTTTATTCATTGGAAGGGATACGGTCCAGAGGAGCGCTCCTGGGTTCCAGCTGGTGATGTTCACGCTCCTGCTTTAGTGCGCAGATTTAATGCACGATTTCCTGACAAACCCCGGCCGGCTCCACGGAGGGGGGCCTTTGAGGGGTTACTGTCACAGCTTACCTTCTTTCCAGTAATGCTCTGCATCATTCCACAAGTCATCTGCAGGCACGAGGCTTTAGAGTGAAGCAGGCCTCTGTTTTATGACATGCTCCCTGTAGTCTCCTCCTACCTACTTCCTTCCCCTGAGCCTGCTCCTCCTACCTACTTCCTGAGGAGGGGCTTAAAGGGCAGCCTGAGTCTGACTCAGTTGCCCTTGCATTGTTGTTCCTAGCAGTTCTATTATTGGGCTCTGTGTATGACCTGGCTAGTCTTCCATCCAATCTGGTGCTGACCTGTGACTCTGTCTGACTACTCTTTGATTATCCCTTTAGTGGACACCCAGACTGGTGCAGACCTGTGGCTCTGGCTGACTACCCGAACTGTATATGACCTGACTTGTCTGACTACCCTCTCTGTTGCCAACTTGAGGCTCTGTCTGACTATTCTTACATTTCTTACTTGTACCTAGCAGACACCCTTATTAATGCGGACCTGGGACTCTGGTAGACTAGTTCTAATACTGACGGCAGGCGTGAGGCAGTACTCCAGCGACGTTGGATCAAGATCCTGTGTTTCTGTTTCTGTTCCTGCTCCTAGTTACTATCGAGACTACCAGTGGCTGAGGCCTAGTCTCTAGCAGAGTGGTCTAGCTTGGCAGCCTACTCTTTCTGATAGCAGTGCTCCCTGACTTGTAACCCTCTGTTTGTTCCTTTTGTATATATTGTGCACTACTTTTCTGTTGTCAATAAATTTGCATTTAACTATACCATACTGACATATCCGTGACATAGATTCAGAAGACAAAAAAGGAGTTATCCAGTTTAACCAGTGAATGCCTGATAATATACCAGCTGACCCAGTCTGGTGATAGTATATATAGATTATCACTTTGCTTACATATGGGAGATGGACTAATATACTGACGATCGAGTTATACATGCATGCGGACCCCTCCCCTTCCCCAGCTTTATATTCCAAAGTTGGATACAGCAATTTATACTTCTGTCCACAACCATGACACAGGGTCTAAGACACTCGGTTAATTCTTCTAATAGATGGGAGAAACAGTCAACTTATAGGACCTTATGCTACAAACTAGAAGTGGATCTGCTAGTTTTGAGAATTGCACATTATATTATCATATTGTTAGCCAGGATATGACTGTAGGAGTACTATATGATATTCATATGATTACGCTATATTTACAATAGAGATAGACTTTTATTGATTGTTTTCAATATGCATGCCATATTGGGACTTTGTATTAATTAATTTTTTTTATCTGTTATGTTGTTATTAAAATTGTATTCTCTGATATCAAATATTTTATATAATTTATATATTCAGTCTATGTTTAGTTTCTAGGGGTTGTTGTACAATTTCCACAATAGGATAGTAGTTGGCTCTATTTCCATATATATTTTATCTATTATTTATCATTTGCCTCCATTCTATTTATCTACATTTTTGTGCAACATTACCAATATCTATTTGTTATTTTGTGTTAGAGACATGGATACATTTACTCTATCACTCCAGATACAGACTGACTATAAGTAGGATATTCAATAGAGGGCATAGTTCTTTGGCAGTCAAGGGGCTGGGACCCCTGAGATGCTTACAGATGAAGACCGGCTTCAAGTGAGTGCAATGAGAGAGGGAGATAATTTTTCTTTTTAGAGTATTGTGATTGGATTTTAATAAAATATTACACTATAATAATAATAACTAGTATTTATATAGCGCCTTTCTCCAAATGGAACTCAAACAGCTTTCAGCGCACACTCTTGGAACTAACTAAATTGGCAGCTGAAATAAAAATAGATTTCCAAATGATATGAAATGTTTTAGTAGACACATGTTTGAGAGCTTTCAGCATTATCTGGATAACTGAGCTGCTGAATCTTTGTGTTTCCGTATTTCAGATTCAAGTTCTACTCTGTCAAGGTGCGGTTGGACAGACTGGAAGTTTTAATGGGATCTTGTGTGAACAACAGATCTGGTAGCAGAGGAAAATATCTAGGATATTCAATTGACATGACCTGTAGATTATGAAACCATGAACATCATGGACAAAATGGGTGATTAGCAGCATGTGTGTCTGTTTGTAGACTGGGAATCATTGCAATTGGATGAAACACGTAAACAAGGATATACTGCCATGGTGTCACCATAGTATTCACAGTCACTGTGACACTCTGCCCACTGGCAGCTAGTGGGCAAAGCTAGCAAACAGAGCTGGAAATCAGAGACACATCAGGTGATCACCAAAGCCATCCCTTCCCCTACAGACCTGAAGAAGAGAAAAGATAAGAAATCAGGAAAAGAGGAGAGAGAGAAGAGAGAGAGAGAGAAGAGACAGAGAAAAGAAGAAAGAATAGAAAGGAAATAGAGAGAGAAGAGTGAGAATAAAATATTAGAGAGAGAAAGGAGAGAGAGAGAGAGAGAAAGGAGATTATGATTGAAGACAACTTGAGAGAGGAGCTAGAGAAGAAAGAGAGAGATGGAAAGAAGAATCAGAGAGAGAGAGAAGAGAGAATGTCCAAGTAAATAAAAATCAGAGTGAGAATATCACCAAACCCTGAGGATGAAAGCCAAAATGACATAACATTAAAAGATGGGGATGCAAGTAAAAGAATACTTAACCACAGAAGCAGCTGAATGAGAGAAGACAGAGCAGATCTTAGAGAGAACTAGAAGAGTAGAGAGGGGAGAAAGAGAGAAGCGGTGTACTGAGAGGATACCAGGAGGCGGAGGGGTGGACAGGCTAGGAGATGCCTGCAAGTGATAGAGGGAACTAGTTCAGAAGCGGACTCAAGATGAAAATGAAGGAGAGGGAAGTAAATAAACATAATAAGGGAATACTCTCTGCAGGCAGAGGCTAGGTAGCAGGAAATAGTCAGTAAGAGTCTGGTCAGGCAGGCGATTGTGGAGAGAAGCAGGGTTGGGAAAGCCAGATCAGAAACCGGTAGTTTTGGAAGCAGAGCGAAATCGACAAACAGTCTCTGTTTCAGAAAGGGAAGCCAAGCTTGAATCTTCTCAGGAGTGATGCCAAATCAAAAAGCAGATCTCCAGGTCAGGGATAGCCAGGATCAGGATCAAACAAACAGTAGGCAGGATAGCCAATGGTAAAAGAAAATGAGCTCATAGAAAGGCAATGAGCATAGGAGGAACTGGGTTTAAATGGGCCATATGTGCCAAAAAAATAGAGAGGAGAAAGAAGGGCTAAACACAATTAGCCAGTCCTGAGAGTGTGACAAACACTGCTTTTGGATCTCTTGTTTTGTCCTCTGTGTATTACCTTAATCCACCATAGTACCATATTATCCTATCATCACCCATGTATCATCTCCATTCTGCATAGCACCACCTTCTCCCCTCTCCTGATATCACCTGCCTCCCCCACAGCACTACATTTTCTTCTCCCCTCATCATCTCCCCCATAGAACCACATTCTCCCCTCATCTCCCCTCATGGCACAACTTTGTCCATACATACATATTATATTGTTGAGGTGACACAATTCTGAACGTCTGTGTTTCTGTATACCACTTTAATTTTGGGGAGACATCTGGAACGGACAGGAGAAGTGCTTGAGAGATGCAGAGGGTATTCTGACATTTGGTCTGAAAGACGACTAAGAGAGAAGTGATTGAATTATATCCTGCGATCCACTTGAGCGAGACAAGGATTGCTAAACTGTAAGTGGATATTATTTGATCTTCATTAGTTGCAAAGATTGGAGTCTTATTGGATTCTTCTTTCCTTTCTTCCGATATATGGTGGAGCGGAGTGAAGTTAAGGATTCTACAAGCAAGTAGAAAGATTTATAATGTTTAAGGACATTGTCTGATTTGACTATACATTGATAGTGATATCCGAGGGATTGCCTGAATTTATACGTTTGTATATATTTTGTATTTGTATCTGTTTTGAGTAATGTAGGATTTGGGCTGAACCGAGAGAGAGTCGCTGTCTAGTATAGGAATTTTTTATTGTTTAACAACTTTCTCCCTGCTAATGTACTTCCTGGTTCTATGGCATCTGGGCATCAGTATTATGTTGTCGTATGTGACTGAGATCATCATCCCCAGTGTCATTTTAGTGCCTGGAAATATCTAGTATATGCCAAGGGCCCAGGATCAGGGGGGCCTCATCGAGCATCTCTGCTTCTGCGGGTGGGCAGTACAATATACATTTTTTCCTGTAGATAGTGGTGGAGCATAGCACTCTCACACTGACCTCTTTTTCAAACAGCACAGTGGAGCAGTTCCTCTACATGCTCACTTCTTAGCTCTTAAGGAGCGGACCTGAGTATCTACTCCACCATGCTGTTTGAAATGGAGGGTAGAGCAGGAGCACTGCTCTCCACCACTACCTACAGAAAAACAAAGAAATGGGTAGGGGGTGTCAGACAGTTTATTGGGGATTGGTGGCTATAAGTGGGCAGGGGAACAAGGCTGCAGGGGTGAGGGGGCATGCAGAGTATTAAGGCTATCTCTTTCTACCAGTGGGCAGGGGGATAAGGCTGAGAGGGGTCAGACAGTGTGTTTTTGGATCTGTTGCTACCAGTGGGCAGTGTATTTTGGGACTCTGTGGCTACCAGCGAGTATGAGAACAATTTCTTTATGTGGGGTGGGTGGACTCAGAAGATCTTAAAACAGCCTTGATCATCCCCACAGACTATGATGGTGGTGGAAACAGCATCAGGGGTGACATAAGACAGGTGGTGGAGATGGTTCCTGCAAGCCGTAGTGCTGCTGAGGTAGCACAGCATCACCACAATCAGCCACCATCCCCTCTGGTGCATCTGGTGAGAAGAAGTTGGCAGTCATGTTTCACCTCCTGCACCTCTTCTAAAATCAAGGGTTGTAACAGAGCAAGAATGAAATGTGCAATTATCATCAGCAGCTGCAGTGTGCAGTTTATGAAAACATTGTGAAAACAGGGAAGGACTGAGATCACACTTTGCACATTTATTCTCATATTAAGTACAACTGTAACTACCACCTTAAGGTTTATGTTGACACTTTCTATGGCTCAGAACAATCAATAAAAACAATTCACCTTTCCTGTAATGAGCTTGAAATATTCTGCAGGATGGAAAGTCTGAATACGCTCCTTTATTCCCTGCATTCCATTGGTCTCCAACACATTGCCATGTGTGTTCAATTCACCACACAGGGTGAGGAGACATATTGCTAGATCTTCAGGTCTGCAGATTCACTGTTGGCTGCTGGTGGTACTGGTGGTATCAGTGGCAGTGCTGTGGAGGAGGACCCTGAGGGTGCTTGGGGTACAACAGGGATATTATCCCAGACCTGGACCCTAGCACAAGATGACACAGGTGTTATTGTATATTTTCTGAGCTGGTAGGAGATTTCAGTACCATCACACACTTTTCTGTGGGGTATTTGCTCTCTGCATTGGAGAGAGATTAGGGGAATAGTGACAGCAGAACTTAATTTTGTATTCCTGGGGGATGGTTGTTCCACATGCTTACCTTGCAACCCAGCATAGTAATATGTAATTTGCTTAATTATGCTTAATTACTAACAGTTAGACATACCTGCCTCCAGTGAAAAATAATAACGCACTCATGATTTTCTTTGATTTTCACCAGATGCACCAGCAATGGCTGTTGGTAGTTGTGGTTATGCTCATGCCTCAGCAGGAATACTAATACTAATACTAATGGGTACAGTAGACAGTGACACAATTATTGGTAAGAAATGTGACATAGGGGCCCCTTCTGTCACACTTGTCATCACAGCTGGATTAGGCGCAGGCTGCATCATACAGTCACACCAATCAGTATTTCCCTTCTTAAAATATTTCTCCAGATCCCTAGGGATATTTTACTCATTCTCCTGCATGAAACGCAACTCAACTTTATTTTTTTTTATTTCTCTCTCTCTCCCTCACTGTATTCCTGATTAACCTCTTCTTAATCTATGCCACTCTGAATGGCAGGAAGTTCTGGGTCTTTTTATTGTGGTAGTAAGAATTTTCACTACCATTGAAAACATAGGCAGAAAATATTAAAGGGATAGTAATACTTAAAATGTAAAAAAAAATATGTTGTAGGGTTTATCCCCCTGAGTAAAACAAGAGTACTCCCACTGCTGAGAGGTGTTTTATTCAAAAGTTATTAATTTTCAAAGTTGAATTTTTTAGATGCAATATCACAGTGGCCTGAAATTGTACAGTGGCGCTGTTGCTACACGATCCTATGGACAACTCTGGTCAGTTGACCATAAATCTCCATAGGATGGTGTAGCAACAGCGCCACTGTACAATTTCAGGCCACTGTGATATTGCACCTAAAAATTCAACTTTGAAAATTAATAACTTTTGAATGAAAGGCCTCTCAGCAGCGGGAGTACTCTTGTTTTACTCAGGGGGATAACCCCTACAACATATTTTTTTTTACATTTTAAGTATTACTATCCCTTTAATGTTCTCTTGGGGAAATCAGCATTGAATTGATTTCTCTATGTGTGGGAATTCCTGTGGAATAAGGTGCATATTACAAATTTTCCATAGAAGTTCCAACTGGACCAAACTGGAACTTTTCGTCCAACCCTAATACTGGTAAGTATAAATTTAAACTTGTTACTTTAACAATAATTTATTGGTACATCTATCATTCAACCATATTTTATTTAAAATTGATGCTATGTTAATTCATTGGATGCTAGAGAGGTTTCCAATGTATTACAAAGCATTGCATTGGAGACTTCTCTAGCATTTATGGAGCTGAAGCTTTTGATTGCTAGGGTGCTGCTATAATTTCTTTTCAAACTAGAATTCTACCATAGTGAAAGAGAGCCACTGTTTTAACCCTGCAGTAACACTATGCCAATGGTGCATAATGGACAATGGAAGACAGTGGATTATATTTAGCCTTTCTATGAATAACAGGAGCAGTACAAAATTGAAATTGGTATTATCCATTTTTTAGAAGCAGCTGCATGTTTAGCAAATGTGCCAGAGAAATGAAATGAAAGAAGCAGGAAGGAAGAATGTGAATAATTAGTACTGAGTTAGCCCCAGATGAGAATCAGCACTGCCAATAGGCAAATAATGTCCTTTGCTGCACAATAATTAATTAGGCAAAATATACATTGTTACAATGCTGGCAAATGTTTTCCCTAATCAGTTTATTTTAAGTACAATAAAAAAGTAAAAATAAAAACTGACTTGGAATTAAACATAAAATTATGTTATGATTTTAATTTTTCATACTTGATAGTCTAATCATTTCTCAAATGTTGAAAATGTTGACAAATGCTGATTATATTTGCCATACTATGTACCTGATTGTGAGAGGAAGAGAAGTCAGTTAAATGGCTATGCTGAGTTAAAAGCACAGTATCACCTAAAACTAAATATAGATCATACTCTTTCAACTATCATATATTCCAAGCCAGAATTCTCAAACCAAAATTTTTAGATGGATAAGTCCTATGATATTTGATTTTGCTATAGATTTGGTGCTGTGGATAAACAGACTAGATTTGTTTATTCCTATATCTAATAAGAACTTCAAATGTTGGCGTAGGTGATGTCAACAAACATATAGGAGACAATAACCTGAACTGAAAAATAATACAAAGATATGAGTACTTTGATATTTTGATACCTTTTTTATTTGGACGTACAGATACATATTTTATGACAAGGTTTTGAAAGATCAACTTTCTTCTTTTTTCAAACAATACTGAATCACAAAGTATGTTCAATCACACAGTCTTCAAAACATTGCAGAGTTTCCAAGTTAGATAGTGATCTAGAAATTTCTGGTAGTGAGATAACCCCCCCCAGATCTTTACTGAGTCCTGTTTCATGTGTTTTAAAGAGAACTATCATCCTTAATTTGAATATATTTCTTTCTTGGATGCTGATATTTAAAGCAGGAGACTGATAGATTAAAAATTATACATTTATTGGCTAACCGAGTAGCGTTAGAATGCAAGCTTTCAAGACAACGTAGGTCTCTTATTCAGGCATGTTCAGGCAAGCGTATCTTGTTTCCACATTACAATACTTGGGCTGGTAAAGTGATCTGTGGTACAACATAGAGAAAGAAAATAATAAGTAAATTATCATTTTTCTTTATTGGATAAACGCTTCAGTTGCATCTCTAAATCGTCCCTCCCACGTCCCTACAGAGACTCGTTGCTCCGCCCCTGTTTCTCCATCCTTAGTGTCGGCAAATTTGGATGCTGTAG
Source organism: Rhinophrynus dorsalis (assembly GCA_037306005.1). Taxonomy (NCBI): domain Eukaryota; kingdom Metazoa; phylum Chordata; class Amphibia; order Anura; family Rhinophrynidae; genus Rhinophrynus; species Rhinophrynus dorsalis. The sequence continues at coordinate 166,289,070 of CM074724.1, forward strand.
CCGCCACGAGTTTTCGGGCGGGCTTAGCCAACTACGAAGTGACCGTTCCGGTCCCCTCTTCCACGCCGACTGTGTGGATGGACTAATATGCCGAAAGAAGAAATTCATGTGCAAATCTTTGCGCTATAGCCAACAGGAGAATCCTGTACTGGAAAGAAGGAGTTCTTAACCCCTTAACGACCGGACGTTATGGGACATTTCCGTCCCATAACGTCCGCATAGGGGCACTTGGACGCGCCGGTACACGTGACCTGTCACGTGTATCGGCGCGTCACTATGGGGCTTGAAACAGATCGCTCCGATCTTGGAGCGGTCTATTTCATGCCCCATTTTTACTTACAGCGCTCCCGGTAGAGCGCTGTAAGTAAAAAGTACGTGACGTACCAGGACCGTCAAGGGTCTTTCAAGCAAGTTTACCCTTGACGGTCCTGGTACGTCAAGGGTCCCTAAGGGGTTAAAGACACAGAAACACTAAGGAGCTACTGAGAACACGGTTTGGGACTACAAGGATAAGGACCTCTATACAACGCATAAAGCCCAAGTAGGGCTATTGTAAGTGCATTTCTTTTATACTTTATGAGATATTTTATTAAAGACTACTACACTTAGATTCTTTTTATGTTTTTTATGTTTTGCGCTGTTTTTGAGGTTTTACTTGGAGTGATTCATTACAACGGTGGACAAGGCCACCAACTGTATCTCATCCTGCTGCAAACATCATTGAATCTTCAGAATACATCCATTTCTTGTCATTTCATCATTCATCCATCATCATTTACCATTATATGTGTTTGAACTAAAGGACCATTAAGTTCATCCATCCCATTCATTTGTATGTATTTTCTATATTCATTCCATCTATTTTTTCCTCAAATCACTGGGTTTCATTTATTATTCTCTTTGTGTTCTTATGCTATTGGGGAGTGAGCGCCATTCAGTTTAGAATTTTCTTTAGTTCATGTTAAAATGAAGGCTGAAGAATACAAAATACATTACATAGGTTATATCAGGGCTGTCCAAGTTCAGTCCTTAAGAGCCACCAACAGACCTGGATTTAAGGATTTCACTGCTTAAGCACAGGTAAGTTAATCAATTTGATTAACTTACCTGTGCTTAATCAAGAAAATCCTTAAATCCTGGCCTGTTGGTGGCCCTTGAGGACTGAACTTGGACAGCTCTGGGTTTTACAATCATGCAAACTCTTGGTTAATTTAAATCCCACTGGTGGTGAAACTCATATAACCAGTGTCTGTGTAAATTATTCCTTACCCCTCTGACAACCAAAGGGCCAAAATATATTGATTGTGTGGAATAAGGTGGCACAAATTCCATATCATGGTTCAGGACAAAATGTGTTAAATTTGGTTATCAATTTATACTCACAGATACTTGTGTGTGAACATTACCCATTGGTACCGTAGCCCTGAGATGTTTGATGCTGTGACCAGTTTTGCAAAAATGTTCACTTACTAGAGTGTCTCTTTTCTTGCTCACATTGGACCTATGAAAATTCATCTGTTTTCTTAGAGTTTGTCCTGCCTCATGTAAAAATAATATTGTGTTGTGACATTTCACACACATGATAAGGTAGACAACATTTTATGATGCACAGCAGAATTATTGCTTTTTGTTGTGATTTTGGTGGGAAGGTAGTATGGGCACATTATCTGTGTTACATATGCATATGCAGGATTCTTTTTTTCCATTTTTTTTTTATTCAGACCTCACTTGGGGAGCATTAGGATCCCTCCTTCATTACCCCTCGTGGCACACAAAGGGTTAATATTTTTTCATAATTATTTTTTATTCAGTTCTCATTGGGGTGTGTCAGCACCCTTTCTGATGCACCCCAAGGAGGTCTGAATAAAAAAACAATGTGGTAAAAAAATGTATCTTGTGTGTGTGTGTGTGTGTGTGTGTGTGTGTGTGTGTGTGTGTGACACACGTGTGTCCAGTGTATTGCAAAACAATGCTTTGGACTCTCTGTGGCACACAAAAGGTTATTTTTTTTGTTATTAGTTTTTCAGCAGACCTCATTGGGAGGCATCAGAAACCCTCTCCTTCATCACTCCTACCTGCACTAGTAGGAGTGGGAAAAGCCTTTCCACATCACCATTAAGTATGTCACCGGTAATGTGGGGAATCTTTCCCCGATCCAGACCACTCCTACCTGCAAGTCTGGGTAAAGAACGAGAGCATTTTATTCTCCTACATAACTAATATTGATCTCTCAGGTTGATCCACTGAGAGATCTATAGCTGGGGGGCATCAGAAATAAAAAAAAAAATAGTTAGGGGGAAGAAGGGGAGATTGCAACCACTTATAGAGAACGGACTTGGCCATGCAGGTGCACATGGCCAACAATGTGCCTCACTCAGGCTTGGCACTCAGAAGGTTACACGCAGTCTTTTTCAGAATGGAACACAGCTTTCCACAAACAGTACTCATAACTGAACTGGTGCTCACCTTTTTCAGAGACTGATCTGCCTCCTTTATGCTCTGTGCCTTCAATGGATCACACCCATTGCGGATCTCTAAATGGCTCCTCCCATTGCTGATCTATCTCGCACTATTGATATGTCATCAGTTCCCCACCAGAGGTTCCTCTGCAAGGGTCTCTATTCCTTCCACAGTGTAATGTGTATTGCTTTGGCTTGTGGTATAAAATATTAATATACATAATTAAAGTGAGATCTTTGATGCAGTGATTATCAGTAATATAGAGCACTCTGCTGTTCCAAAGGAAACCAACAATGATCATAAGGATGACATAATATAAATTGAATTCATTTATTTTACATTTAGAAATAAATATCTCAATAAATAAATAAATCCCTCAATTGTCTTCTTATCTCTTTTATATAATATTGCTCTATCATTAACACTATGCTAATAAGATTTTTGCAGGGGTGGGTTTGAGGCACAATGGCCCTATGGCCTCACTATATAGATTTTCATGATTTGGAATGGTTCCTTGAGTGAATTAGATAAATATATAAATTAATTAAATCATAATGCATTAAATATTACATTGACTCAACATGTTAGTCAAGATTAGGTTGATGCTTGGGATTTTACCATCTCTAAAGATAAAGACTAAAACCTACAGGAAGATGATATAGACTAAAACCTAACAAAACAGACTACATGTAACACTCTACTTTGTTATAATAGTTACCACATGTTTTAACAAAGAAAAAATATACCTTGGGGGAAGTATTTGAGACAAACCTTTTGAGTGCCAGAGGAGTATGCAACGCAAAGTTCTCAAAGGGTTAAGATGCAATTGTTCGGATGTTTTGGATTTCAAAGTAAGGTTAGGGATTTAAAATATTTTTTTTTTAGAACGTGGATACCCTAAGAAAAATGTTGTGAGATATTGTAAATAAGCCTTAAAAAGTAAAGTCCATGCTTTTAACCAAGTACTTTGAGATTAATTTTTATTAAACATTGGTATTTTTTGATCACTTACAAACCATTGTGGGTGATTATCTATCAATGATGACCAAGAGAGCTCCAAATCTTCATCATCTTCCACCTTTGTCGATCAACTGTAGGATGAAGGCCTCTTCAGCAAGCCAACACCTACTTTGGTCCTGTGACTTTTGCTGACACTGTGTACCAACAAATTTTGAAATTTCATCTACCCATCTTGTCTTTGGTCTTCTACTTGGGCATTTAGGATCAAGTGAATCCATTCCAAAATTAATTTGGTCCATCTACCATCAGGTCTTCTTGCTATGTGGCCTGTCCATTTCCATTTCAGGCGCTTCACTCTTTCAGTTATGTCATAGACCATTGTTTGCTGAAGAATCCAAGCACACTTTTTTCTGTCTCTTTTTGAGACATATTCTAGATCTACATTGTCATCATTAGGTCATCCTCAGCATCTATGCTTTTAGAGGTCTGTTTTGCAGGAAGGGATATTTCTACTATGTGTTAGTGTATTTTCCAGAACATTATTTAAAATCTACTTACACGTCTTGGAGTCGGGAAGGCGTACGTAGTTCTTATTTTATGTGGCAAAGGATGAACTTGATGGACTATGAAAAACTTTGGCTGGGCACACACAAATCAGCGTCAAGTCTTTCATTATGTTTTCTTCTCCTAAACTGTTTTTGGATTGCTAAAGTAGCTAGAATAATGGTATGATTATCTGCCATATCAACCATCACAAGGTTAATGCCCATGTTAAAGGAATAGTAATGCTTTATGCTTTATTTAGAAAGCCTGACAAAGGTTGATCAGCCACTCGTCTCTGACACAGCTAAGGTTGCCATGGCAAACTTAATTGATGCTCATGCAGAAAGAGAATACTCTTTCTATATATGAGTCTTGTCACCATGTTCTGAACACTAATTGAAACAAAGTTAAAGAAAAATACCTCCTTACAATAACTTCCTATTTACCATAAAGCGGAACTTTCACCCTCTATAAAGTTGCCCTCCACTAATTAGGAATATGGTGACTAGCTTCATTATAGTGCTATTATCTCTCATAAATACCCAGTTCTGAAGTAATCCTTATTCTTAGAAGCCAGGCTTGCACGCAGACATCTTGGCTTAGAGACATCTGCGTGCCTATCTTGTCCGTTCTGGTCTTCTCTAGGAGGCATTGCATGGTGTCATAAGGCACAGGAAGGGACTGACGGCAGAGCTGCGTAGATGGCCCTAAAGTAAGAAGCCTGGCTGACAGTCTCAGAAGAATAAGGATTACTTCAGGACTGGGTACTTAACCTATATAATAATTCGCTAGGATGTTTGTCAGAATCTGTCATGCACAATAGAGACTGCGCTCTTTCGTGCAGTCTCTACTGCGGAAGTCTGCATCGCTTGGAGCAGTGAGATAGCGGCCCGCTTAACCCTTTGAGTGCCTGAAGGGTACGCAATGCATTGCAAAGCATTACGAACCTTGGCCCGTGTACATGGGCTTTTACACCAGTGAGAGATAATAGCAAAATTATGAAGCTAGTCTCCATATGCCTAATTATTAGAGGGCAATTTTATAGAGGGTAAAAGTTCCAGCTTTCACATGGCCAAAAATCCTAATGTACCCAGTAAATATTGCCCTTGTGCCTTTGATCAAGGGACAATATCTTCAATCAGTCTTCATTCTTCAATCAGTCATGAATGTCATATTCATGGATGCAGACTTGATAATGACGGTGCAGAGGCTTTCTTAATACCGTAAGGACCAGAGGTGCAACACGGTGCATAACAATTAATTGCAAAAAATCTCCTTAAAGGCATAGTAATGTTTCACAATAAAAGCAGCTCCAATTAATCTTCATAGTATTTGGGCCACAGAGAGTGTTATTTCAATACTGTCAGAGTTGTAGTTCAAGAGTAATTAAATGATAATGTGTCCCTCTCTGCCTGATGTAACACTGCTCACTTCACTGGGATAGGACGGCTCCCTCAGAGGCATCAACCTCCAGCACGAAGGGCAAAAGAGGGTCAGGGAAGCGTAAGATAGGAGCAGAGGAAAAAGCGGTCTTGAGGTTAGCAAATGCTTCTAGATCCTCGACGGGCCAACAAGAAGTATCCGCCCCCTTCCTAGTGAGGGCTGTGATAGGCGCCATAATTTGGGAAAAACCCTTGATAAACTTCCTGTAATAGTTGGAAAAACCAATGAATCTCTGTATGGCCTTGAGAGAAACCGGTAAGGGCCACTCCGAAACGGCTTTGACCTTGGCAGGATCCATTAGGAGCCCAGCGGAGGAGATGATGTACCCAAGAAAAGGCAGAGAAGACTGCTCAAAAGAGCATTTCTCCAGTTTAGCATATAGATGAGTAGCCCGAAGCCTCTCCAGAACCTCAAAAACGTGTAAGCGATGCTCGGCAAGAGACCTGGAGAAGATGAGAATATCGTCCAGGTAAACGACAACAGAGGTGAGGAGGAGATCCCTGAAGATATCGTTAACAAATGCCTAGAAGACGGCTGGGGCATTACGGATACCAAAGGGCATCAAAAGGTACTCATAATGCCCAAAGCAGGTGTTAAAAGCCGTCTTCCATTCCTCACCTTCGCGCATGCGGACCAGGTTGTATGCACCCCAAACATCAAGTTTGGTAAAGATGATGGAACCCCAAAGGCAATCTAGGAGTTCAGAGATGAGGGGAAGTGGGTAGCAGTTCCGGCGTGTGATAGCATTCAGACCCCTGTAATCAATACAGGGTCTGAGTGAGCCGTCCTTCTTGGATATGAAAAAGACGGGCAGATAAAACCTCGAGCCAGACTGTCTCTAATGTACTCCTCGAGGCTCCTATTTTCAGGAAGAGAAAGAGGATAGGTGCGGCCTCTAGGTGGTACAGACCCGGGGATAAGATCGATAACACAGTCAAAAGACCGGTGAGGCGGCAGGACCTCGGCTTTCTGCTTACAGAATACATCAGAAAAAGCCTGGTAAGATTCCGGCAAGGTGGCAGGAGGAGGGTCCGCCTCAGGCTTGTCAGCCGAAGAGACAGAGGAAACAGCACAAATAGCAGGGAAGGACAGGGTTCCCGAAAACCAGTCAATGATAGGGTTGGCTTCACGTAGCCAGGGATACCCCAGGATAAGAGGGGAATGAGGAGCAGAGATAAGGTCACAGACCACCCGATCGACATGACCAGACTGGGTCCGAAGAATAAGAGGCACAGTAGATTTGGTGATGTGTCCTGACTTAAGAGGGGTACCGTCAACAGCCACCACCCAAAAAAGAGTGCTCCGAGACACCAACGGAATACCTTGGCTGAGAGCAAAGTCGGAGTCCAAAAAGAGATCCGCAGCCCCGGAGTAAAAAAAGGCCAGAAGGGACACAGAAGAAGCAGGAGACCAGGTCAAGGTGACCGGAACCGACAGACGCTGGGACAAAGAAACGGGGACAGAAGAACGACTTAGGGAGAATCCCCTACTCACTAAGCCCTGTTGTTTCCCGACTTATTGGGACAAAACCGCGCCAGGTGCCCAGGGGCGCCGCAGTAAAGGCAAAGGCCCAGAGAACTCCTTCTGGACCTTTCAGAGTCGGACAACCGGAACACGCGCCCAATCTCAATGGGCTCAGCTACAGGCTCGGTGGCTGCAGGAGCCTGGAACTTAGGAGCCAAACGAACCGCAGGACGAGGAGGAGGGTGGTGAGAACGGTCCCACTCCTTTTCCTGCCTGCATTCCTGAACATGGTGTTCCAGGGTGGTACACAGCGCAATAAGGTCCTCCAAGGTATGGGGAATCGGAGGAGTAGTGAGCTCGTCCTTTAGTCTCTCACAAAGCCCTCTGCGGAAGCTGGCTTTAAAGGCGCTATCAGGCCAGTCGGTCTCGTAAGCCAGGGTGCGGAATTCCACTGCATACTGGCTCAGGGGGTGCAGACCTTGTTGGAGGTCTAGCAAGGCAGCTTCAGCTTGTTCCTGTCTACCCGGCGCATCGAACACCGAGTGAAAGGCTGCGAGAAAGGAGTCATAATCCTCAAGGATCGTGGACTGGCGGTCCAACAGGGGAGAGACCCAAGCCAGGGCTTGCCCTTGAAGGAGGGACACAACAAAGGCAATCCTTGCCTGGTGTGATGCATACACCTCAGGCTGACAGTGAAAGTGGAGGCGGCACTGATTAAGAAATCCCCGCAACTCTTTGGGATTTCCGTCATAGCGTGGCGGCAGAGGCAAATGAACGGTGGGGATCGACGGTGTGACCTCCGGCGCAGGGGGAAGCAGACGCAGTGCCGGAGATCTCCAGCCTCTGTTTCAGTTGCTGCAACAGGTTAGAAATAGAGTCTAGCTTTTGGTCTAAATGGACGATCTGTCCTGCATGTTGCTTCAGGGCAGCGCCCTGCTGCAACAATGCCGCCGACAGGTCCTTGGGGTCCATGATAGGAGAAGGTGGCGTTAGTATAATGTAAGAGCCCGTGGAGAGGATAGGGAAGGGACTGGAGTACCTAGAAGCAGGAACAGGATGCTCCTCCAACAAGGGGCCGCTGAGCAAGATGCTAGGGAGCGACGCTTGGGATGAGGGCTAGAGAGCGGAGGTTGCCTAAGCCAGGGTTGTGCTGCGGCTGAGCCTCAGTCTACAATGTTGTGTATACTTTTGTTGGGACATTACTATCCCTTTAATTTCAGTTGCTAAACAATAGATGACATGTCAACTTCAAAGTAAAAAGATGATGGTAGCTGTTATCTAGCAACGCTAAACGTTTTTATGACAAGTTCAAATTCACGGCCAATCACAACACACAAAAGTAAAAAGCACATTCAAATACACCTATATACCCCAAAATTACTGACATACATTGTCTGTGTTTTGAGCTTTTGTGATCTAGAACACAGGACTTAGTAGCAGAGGATAGCATTAGAGAAAGAGGAGCTGACACTTGAGTGAGGTAGATGGGGTTGGGAGTGGAGAGAGTTACACATAATACACCTTGCCACATCTTGCATACACACATACAAACACAAACATACACACATCTTTTTTTTTCCTCATAATTTTATTTCTTCAGTGCGATTGAGTGAATGCAAGGGAGTGATAGAGAGTGAGAGTGATCGAGTGTGTCTGTGAGGGCCTGTGTAAGTGTCAACGTGTGAGTGGGTGTGAGATGACAGGGAGAAGAGAGAAGGATAGAGGGATGGGGAGAGGTGCAGGAGAGGAGGAAGGTGAGGATGGCATCCCTAGACAGGGATGGAATGGAAGAGGGAGACCAGCTGGGACAGGGAGAGAGCTGCCAGTGGGACTAGGTGTCGATGTCTGGGAGCACCCTACACAGTCAGGGTCAGCACAGACAGGGCCTGAAACACAGTGATTTGACACTTCTCAGACTGGTGGTGATGATGAGAGGTTTCGGGACCCTCTGTACTTCTACGAGAAGAATAGGGTCCTTGTCCAGAGTATACTTGAAAGGTAGACTATTCTGTATCCAACGGAGAGGGTCAGTGGTCTGGGTGCCAAGAAGGAGGCTGTGTGGCTTCAGGCCCTCACCACAGTGAAAGCAATCTCCAGCTGCATGCATACCATGTAATCAATAAAGAAGTTTTGGGGTGACTGCAAAAGGAGTATCAAATATAAGATGGGAGAACTTGCCATGCACGCCCGAGGCACCAGAGGTGGTCCCTCTGGCAATATCAGCTGCAACCCCTGAGAGGAGATGAGGCAGAACTTATCGACAACCGCTGTTGGTGATGACAGCACCCTCCAGACTACTGGTACATGCATCATTCCATAACTATACACCACACAATCCCTCATATATGGTATGGGCCAACACATGGTCAGCATTGATTCCCTCAAGTTCATTAATACAGCACTGAGAGGGCTCAAACAAGTACATAATAATGTGCAGTCCAAGCAGAAATGTGAAGGGTTAAGCAGGACAAATATTGCCCAAGTCCAGGTTTAATCCCCTCATTGCTGTATTGATCAAGTATACCCACTGCACACAAACAATGCTTGCCATAATATTGTCATATAAATATCTGTTATGTTCCTCCACAGTATTACACATGTAGGCACAGAGAGCTCAGCACCTAACCCCTTGAGTGCTAGAGGGATAAGCAACACATTGTTCCAAAATGTATCTATGCATTGTCCCCCAGTGACACTGCCCCTGAAGAGCCAGGAAAGTGCACAAGCAGGAGATCACTGTGGAAAGAGAAGTGCTTGAGGATGTAGGATCTATCACAACTGCCGTGGAATGGAGTCACAAACATGGGTTATTCTCATGTTCAAATCACACACCATCTGTACTTTGATAGAGTGGAAATTCTATCTGTTGATGAAGAGATGTCCCTAATGTGTTGGAGCTCTTATACGCACATGGATGCAGTCTATAGTACCCGTGGTCCTGGCCATGCCTCCCTTTGTGTAGAACACTTGTTTTACAAGTGCCCACTCCATGTCAGTGGAGGGGAAGTGGATGTACCTCCTGGCCTTCTTCTTGTGGGCTGACAACTCCTGAGACAGTGCCCTTTAACATGGGGGCTGGGACATGCCAGATGCAAACCCTTCTGTGGACTGGAAAGATCAACTTGCCATATAATATTTGGCACACAGCAGCTTCTGCAAGTCAGATAGGGCATAGTTGGTGCTGTATATAGGGTCGACATAATTTTTGATCACCTCATATAGGTTGCTGATGCTGTGCGACATCAACTTGTATTGGTCTTTCACTTCAGCATCCATCATTCTGAAGAGTGTGACCCTTGTGCAGTATATCCTGGGTCTTTGTGGTCGTCTGTCATCCCATTGCTGATCCACAGGTCCTTGTGGCAACTGTGTGTGATCCAGTTGCTGCAGCTGAGGTGCTGCTGCTGGAGCATCAGCACTTGAAATAGGCGATGGATGTGCAGGTGTTCTTGGTGGTTCCTGGAGCTCCTGTGCCCTCGCACGCTGCTTTCTCTGCTGTCGCCGCAGGAATTGCAATGGTAACATACTGCTAGTATTCTCTCTCTCTCTGTTTAAGTGGTCTCACTGTAGACATGCCACGTCTGTGGACGGTGAGATGACCCTTTAAGACAGTGGTCATCAGGTAGAGAGTGACCAGTGGGAAGGTGTGTTGTCCAGGTAAGTGTTTTGCAGTGTGACTGTTGTTTGTCTAATTTGTTGTACTTGTTGTATACCTGTCAGGTGCATGTGTGACATTGTCAGGTGCTCCTTGGGTGTCCTTTGGATAGTGATGTTACACAGATGAACTTGGGTTGCTTTAGGACTGACGGATGTGTGTATTGTGTGCTGTTCACTGTTAAAGGGATAGTAATACTTAAAATGTAAAAAAAAATATGTTGTAGGGTTTATCCCCCTGAGTAAAACAAGAGTACTCCCACTGCTGAAAGGTGTTTTATTCAAAAGTTATTAATTTTCAAAGTTGAATTTTTTAGGTGCAATATCACAGTGGCCTGAAATTGGACAGTGGCGCTGTTGCTACACCATCCTATGGAGATTTATGGTCCCGGGACCAGAGCTGTCCAACTTTGAAAATTAATAACTTTTGAATAAAACACCTTTCAGCTGTGGGAGTACTCTTGTTTTACTCAGGGGATAAACCCTACAACATATTTTTTTTTACATTTTAAGTATTACTATCCCTTTAACCCCTGTTGTTCAGGGGTATGGTATGTTTGGGTTGCTTTGTGAACACCTTGTCTCTGAGTGGGTTGATGGGGTATTGTTGGTTGTCTGTGACTTGTTTATAGGGCCTGCTCATTTTCTGGGTGGCTCCTTGGCTTTGCAGTGGTTAATTTTATCATTGGTGTACATATGCTATGTGCAAAGTTTTGCATGAGCTGTTGTTTCCATGCTATCTTTTGTTCACTGGTGTTTTTTTAACTCCGTTGAGTGCTATACAGTAAAAAAAAACTGGGTGCAGAATTTCATCGGCTAAATGTATCAGTTTATCGTGCAATGGCACTTAAGCACAAAATGTAAAGACTCCTGGGTAAAGCTGTTCCATGTTCTCAATGGGCGAATTATTAACATCACGGGTATTTGAATGGCTTACTGTGCTTAAAAAACTGTAGTTGGCTGTTTTTTTGGTGTCAGAGGTCTTAATCCCTTAAGGACCAACCGTGACTACAAGTGGCCGGCACTTAAAGGGATAGTAATACTTCATTTTAACTTTATTTTATTTTGTAGGCATTAAAAAACATGAAGAATGATATAAGTCTTATCTCTCAAACCTTTATGGTTTAAGAGATATTCACAAGCAAAGTTTCCCCTCCCGCCCCTTTTGCCTAGTGTAAGCTATCTCTTCTCAGATGTGGAATGCAGACAGATAACAGAGGGGACACTCTTACTCCTATGAAAACAATGAAATCCCTGCCCCCCCTTGACAAGCTTTTCAGTTTTTTCCCTTATCTTAATTGAAGATTGTCCCTCTCTGCAATCTACCTGGGCACCTCCCTTCTGCTTTGGCTGAGCAGTGTTACATCAGTAAAAAGGGCGGGAGGGGGACACTATGTCATTGAATTACTCTTGAACTACAACTCTGACAGAATTGAAATAACACTCTCCAAAGTCCAAATACTATGATGATTAATTAGAGCTGCTTTTATTATGAAACATTACAATCCCTTTAAGGAACACGGACCATTTTTTTTGTAGTATCCAGTTCCAGGCTCCCCGAACGACGTGCAGCAGAGCGGGGAGCCCAGAATTACATGACGGTCCTGGAATGTCATTGGTCATTAACGCAAAAGAACCCATGACATGCCATGACCGTCTAGGGTCCTTAAGAGGTTAATATCTCATCAGCAAACTCAAAACATCCTCAAACTCTATGCGTCTCTCTCTTTTTTCTGTCATTGTCTCCAAAACATAACCTCTTGTAGATGATCTGTTTGCTGAACAAGCCTGAGTTCATAAACTGTGTACTGTGAAGGTAATTAATAAAATCCCTGTAATTAATTGTCCAGAATAATTATCAATGAAGTACTGACCTTTGGGCAGCTTTGCTCCATATAGATACCAATTAGCATTGCATAAATATGCATGCCATTAATCTACAATAAAAATGTTAACCTCATTGAGTCAGTTTAGAGGTTTGCAGAAAAAATAAAATAATCTATTAATAGCCATAATTACTATTTATTTACAGATGTTTTCAGCCGAATACAGGAAACAATACAAAAGCAATTTTTTAAAGGAGCCGTCCCCCATTTTGGCTTTTGTTTTTCTTTTCCTCTCTTCAACTGTGAAGGAAATGTGCCTGTTTTGTGGGATTATACTTATTTCAATGGCTCACCTGGGATTTTCTTTAGTCTTGAAGAAAGTCTTTGACTGCCTGTTTCTGATGTACTTTATCACACTTCATAACCTAGCTCAGGGGTGTCCAAGCTCAGCCCTCAAGGGCCACCAACAGTACAGGATTAAGGGATTTCGTTGATTAAGCACAAGTGAGTAAATCAAAATGAATGAACCACTGATTAACTCATCTGTGCCTAATCAGGGAAATCCTTACATCCTAGCCTGTTATTGGCCCTTGAGGACTGAACTTGGACAGTCCAGACCTAGCTCATTGCATTGAAATCAATGGTAAGACTGAATTATCCCCACCACATGGCAAGTTTCACTTCTTTTCCCACAGACACGGTATAAAAATGTGTGTTAGGTTCCTGCAACATGCTATTCTGTGTTTGTGAGAGATAGAGTAAGCAGCACAATTTTGAAACCAATTCGGATGGGCAAATAAAGTAAAATGTGAGTGTAGTTTTAGGAGTCTTGCAAGCAGGAAATTAGTTCTTTGTGTTTGGAGAGTCTGTGTCACTCTGGGGGATAGGAAGGGATAAAAAGAGATTTACCATTTGCCAAGTTCCTCCCTGATCTGGCTGTTATCTCTTTGCTAAGGGAGTCTGGGATTGTGGTAATGGAGCAAAGGTGAATTACCCCAAATACAGCTGCCAGTGTCTTCCCAGTCAGTAACACAAAATTTTGGTGTATTCTGGGTAAATCTCTTTTGCTCCCTTCTCATACCATCTGGCTGTCCTAGCACAGAGATAACACCCGAGATCCTTCCTGGCTATTGTCTCTGTGCTTGGGAAGCCTTACGAAAAAGAAGTTAAATAATTATTTTTTTTTGCCTGTTGAAAGTGAAAGTCTGTGTCACTCTGGGGGATAGGAAGGGATAAAAAGAGATTTACCATTTGCCAAGTTCCTCCCTGATCTGGCTGTTATCTCTTTGCTAAGGGAGTCTGGGATTGTGGTAATGGAGCAAAGGTGAATTACCCCAAATACAGCTGCCAGTGTCTTCCCAGTCAGTAACACAAAATTTTGGTGTATTCTGGGTAAATCTCTTTTGCTCCCTTCTCATACCATCTGGCTGTCCTAGCACAGAGATAACACCCGAGATCCTTCCTGGCTATTGTCTCTGTGCTTGGGAAGCCTTACGAAAAAGAAGTTAAATAATTATTTTTTTTTGCCTGTTGAAAGTGATAGGGATAGGGACAGATAATTTAGAAAAAAAAGACAATAGTTTGACAGATAGATGACTGACATGATCTGTGACTGAGGTGCACTGATAGTAGAAGAGAGAGAGAGTTGTAAAGCACAAGACATAAGATATAATCAGTTCTATTGTAAATGACATTGTATTATTATTATTATTCTTTATTTATAAAGCGCCAACTAATTCCGCAGCACTGTACAATTGGGAATAGACATACAGAGGTATTAAATAGTACAATCAGATGTGGAGAACAGGAGGATCAGAGGGCCCTGCTCGTGAGAGCTTACAGTCTAGAGGAAGGTAGGTTTGACACAGAAGGAGTAAGTGGTATTGCGTTTAAGTGCCTCCTGCCACATGAACTGCCAGTCAGTGGGTGGGAGTGAGAAGTGCTGTTGAGTGCAGTAGTCCGTGCAAGGGGTGAATCTTGGTGATGATGTTTATGGAGGCAGTTGATAGGCTTCCCTGAAGAGATGAGTCTTCAGGGAGCGTCTGAAGATTTGAAGGCTGGGGGAGAGTCTGATGGGGCGGGGGGGGGGAATTCCACAGCTCAGGTGCAGCACGGGAGAAGTCCTGTAGGCGGGAGTGGGAGGATGTGATAAGAGCTGTGGAGAGAAGAAGGTCATGTGCAGAGCGAAGATGGCGGGCAGGAGTATATTTGGAAATGAGAGATGAAATATAGGGGGGTGCAGTGTTAGTGAGGGCTCTATAAGTTAGCACCAGAATTTTGAATTTTACTCTGTATGCTAATGGGAGCCAGTGTAGGGACTGACAGAGGGGTGTGGTGTTAGAGAAGTGATGAGTGAGGTAGATTAGTCTTGCAGCAGAGTTCATTATGGACTGTAGCGGGTTTAGTCGGGTGAGAGGAAGGCCAATTAGTAAAGAGTTACAGTAGTCAAGACGGGACATGATGAGTGTTTGGATTAGAATTTTGGTAGTGTTTTCTGTGAGAAAGGGTCGGATTCTAGAGATGTTGCGGAGGTGGAGGCAGCATGAGTTGGAGATTGACTGGATGTGAGGAATGAAGGATAGGGCAGAGTCAAATGTGACCCCCAGGCAGCGGGCTGTAGGGGTTGGTGTGATGGAAGTGTTGTTAACGGTAAGGGCAATATTTGGGATAAGGCTGGTTGTAGATGTAGGGAAGAGAATTAGTTCAGTTTTGCCAAAGTTTGAGTTGACGGGAGAACATCCAGGAAGACACAGCAGACAGACTGTCAGATACTCGGGACAGGAGGGAAGGGGAGAGGTCTGGGGAGGAAAGATATATTTGGGTGTCATCAGCATAGAGATGATGGTGAAACCTAAAGGAGTTTATTAGTTTTCCAAGGGAAGCAGTGTAGATTGAGAAGAGCAAGGGCCCCAGTACTGATCCTTGAGGCACTCCAACAGACAGTGGGAGGGGTGGGGAAGTGGAGCCGGAGTAGGAAACGCTGAAGGAGCAGTTGCAGAGATAAGATGAAAACCAGGAGAGTGCAGTGTCGCAGAGACCTAGGGAGTGGAGGGCTTGGAGGAGGAGTGGGTGATCAACTGTGTCAAAGGTGGCTGACAGGTCCAAGAGAATGAGTAGGGAGTAGTGGCCTTTTGACTTGGCTAAGAGCAAGTCATTGGCCACTTTAGTGAGGCCAGTCTCAGTGGAGTGATGAGGGCAGAATCCGGATTGCAAGGGATCTAGCAGGGAATGGGAGCAGAGGAATTTAGTGAGTCGGTTATATGCAAGGCGCTCAAGGAGCATGGAGGCGAATGGGAGTAGGGAAATTGGCCGGTAATTTGACAGTGAGTTTGGGTCCAGTTTGTGTAGAAATACACACAGTAGTTGAGTAATGTCCAGCAAACACACTAGCAGCAGGGGGAGGCTGAAAGGAGTAGTAGCTGTGCTGGAACCTTTTATTAATATGGTAGTCCAAAAACTACTATGGTTACAGACATGGTTACTGCAGCATTTACAATAAATGATGTGATCCTTCCCCTCCTCTTGCCTCTTTCTCCCCTTCTTGCCTCTTTCTATTTCTACCCTTCTTGCCTCTTTCTTTTTTCTCCCCTTCTTGTGGCTATGTGGAGGGCGATGTGGAGGGTTGTGAGGGAGAGAACAGGTGACAACATGGAGGCCTGTGAGGGAGAGAGGAGGGAGAGAGAGGCATCTGAGAGAAAAGCCCCACACACCCCTTTCTTTAGATTGCACTGTGACTTTGACATACCTCTGTCACCACGTAGAACTCAATAGGTTGAATTTTCAGCAGCTGTTATGCGCCTAGTGTTCAGTGCTCATGGAGGAGCTGAGCCAAGAAGAAGAGGAGCACAATACCAGCAGACAAGTCAGAACATACATCTTGTATTTATGTGAAAAGAGGGCAGATTATGACAATGCTTAGCTTTGTGAGACACAGTCTTTCAGCAATGGGCAACCTGAAGCACTGCAGCTATTCATGACTACAATTCCCATCATCTATTCTACAGCCAAAGAATGACTGGCTGCAGATGATATGGCTTGTTGTCCTGAACAGCTAGAGATCCTCAGGTTGCTCATCACCGTTGTAAATGCATACTAGATACCAGCTCAGGAGTAGTGATTCCCACTTTCTATTTCCACTTCACACTTCCCTTACCAGTGACAAATGTTTGCTTCTCATGCAACAGTAGGTGCTACTTATCAGGGCATTGTGTCCAGTGGGCCAGTGGAGGTGATGTGTGCATCAGAGACCTATAGGTCCAATTGTAGAGGCATAATTGGTAGTCATAGAATTGTACATTCTGTGGTATCACTAGTGTAGCTTCATTTCAGTGGCAACACTAGTTTAGCTTTATTTTAATTGTAGGCTCTTTGCTATCACTGATGTACCTTCATTTCAATTGTAATCTCTGTGGGATTGTCTGTAGCTCCATTAAAATTACAAGCTCTTTGGTATCACTAGTATAGCTCCATTTCAATGTTGAGCTCTGTGTTATCACAAGTGTAGCACCATCTCAATTTTAAACTATGTGGTATCACTAGAGTAGCACCATTTCAACTGTAAGCCATGTGGTATTACTAGTATAGCTCCATTTCAGTTGTAAGCTATGTGGTATCACTACTGCAGAACAATTTTAATTGTAAGCTTTGTGGTATCACATGCCTTGCTTTACATCATTAATGACAGTTCTAAGATGTTTGTTTCATGTTTTTTTATTTTATTGGAACAAACACAGTTTCCATCTATCTGATAACATAAAGGGTACACTCAATTGTATATAGCTTTTCACATATGTATGCATCAAAAAGCCTTCTTTCCATAGTAAATTTTCAGTACTGGCACTTTGCTATTTCCAACCTTGTCTCCGTGCTGCAAACTGGGTACCTGGGCCCAAAAAGGTTCGTCAACACTGGCCTACAGTAATATAATAGTAGTGGGAAGAAGCGGCAGGCAATGCTGAGGATGACCTAATTACTAACGATGTTTTAGAATATATCCTTCCGGCATTCTCTGCTTCTGCAGAAAAGGCACACTATGCCTGCCTATAATCTGTTTGAGAAAACAAGTGATAGGTCTCACCCTGGACAAACAAAGGTGCAAAAAAACACAGAGTCAGTCATCATCTGCATTAACACAATTTTCAAATTCAAGCCCCACTCAGTCGCACACACTACTGTTGAGTAACCAGCAACAACACAGGTTATCAGCATCCCCAATCCTACATATGATGAGTGGCAGTGTTGCTTTTGGAAGTGCAACACCAGTGACACCTTATAGTAGTCTATTTGCAGCAATTTCTAGCTCCAGTAGTAGCAGCCGCTCAGCAACTGCACAGACTATGAAGTCAACAGTATGGAGATACTTCACTCACGATCCAAAAGCTAAACATGATGCTATCTTTTGCCTGTGTAAAAAGGATTTGAGTATGGGGAATGCAGGCTCACACCTAAACACCTTCTCATTAACATCCCAACTGAAGCACAACTATAGGTCTGGGAGACACACAATCAACATGTCAGAGATGCCACAACTAGCAGCCGCAGAAGCATGTCTAAAAGTTCCCAGGGCTCGTGGGCACATAATTGAAGTAGTGATGTTGATGTGTCAGAGAATGTGCCAAGAGTTTGTTCATACAAAAAAACATCTATGGCTCCTGCTGCAGAGGAGTAGGACTCTGAGTTTAGACTTAACACACATGCTGCCACCAACTTCTCTAGTCATATTGTTAAAGCAATAAAGTTACATGGTTCTTCTGCCATGTACCATCAACCCATACTTACTGAGTTCTTGGTAAGGAGTCAAAAACTTCACAAAAATAATCCCAAAGTATGCCCACAGAATAGCAAATTTGCCAAGATGTTGGCAGTTGACATGCTGTTGTATTATTTTGTTGAAAACTGAGGTTTTAGAGAACTGATAGCATGTGTAACCTCTCTCTGGCATATTTCAAGCTGCAGTTATTTTTCAAGGACGGCTGTGCCAAAATTGTACCAGCAGGTGGCTACGTGGTGGGCAAAGGGCTGGAAAGCTCATACAGCAAGAAAATCCCCCTGTCAATAGCCATGTGGACAAGTGGGCAGAGTTCAGACTTAACTGCTCACTGGGTTTCCCTCCCTCCAGTGGGCAACACTAGCTTACAACATCAGGTGACAGACAGTAATCTTACCAAATAATCTTGGTTCTGATAGTATGATTACCAAACAACTGTAGGAGAGCCAATGCCATCGGCATGCCATTTTCTGCATGGAGAGTTTTGAGAGACAATCTCACAAACCCACAGATGTATTAAACAAACAAGAGCAGGTGATAGAGTAATGGCTTGTACCCCACTCCTTGAAAGCTGGTTTTGTGTCTGCTGATAATGGCTCCCACATAACAGCTGCCTTGAGAATAGGTGAAAGGGGGCATGTACCAAACTTGGCCCAGGTCCTAAATTTAATTAGTGAGCAGATTTCTGGCAGAATTTGTACCCCTCAGAGAGATGGTTAATTGCCTGCAAAATCTTTGTCCATTTTAGTCTCTTTTACAGTGAACGCAACACATTATATTCCACACAAGAGCGTAACAACCTACCCCATAACGAGCTGAGTGGAGGTCCTTACAAGGTGGAACTCCACTATGTACATTCTAGAGCATTTGTACGAGCAGAATAAGGCCATTAACGAGTACGCAATGAAAATCTGGAAGGCTTTGGAGGGAAATCCTTTTCTGCCTGTGCAGTGGCAACTAAGATGTGATATATGTTAGCTTCTGAAACCATTTTGAGGAGGCAGTCATGCTGGTTAGTTGTATAGGGGCAAGAATTAGCAAAAGGCTTCCACTGATATATTTACTTTATTAAAACCTAAGGAGCATGGCTTACGAATGTTATCATAATGACAACACAGACATGTACCAGCTGGTCATATATATGCTGGCATGCTTTGAGCATAGTGTCCTAATACTAGGAATACATTCTTGCTAGACCCCCATTTTAAACTTGAAATTTCTAAACTTCTGCCAAAGCATGATCAGTTTGTTAGAACAAGGAGTCATTACTATCAGCATAGATGAGAGTTGGTACCATGTTAGCTGTAGAAATTCAGGAAGCAAAAGTTTTTGTAAAGTTGATATCTTTATTGGCTAACTAAACAGATTTAAAATGCAAGCTTTCAAGACTTCTCAAGTCTCTTCCTCAGGAATGTTATACAGAAAAATATGAAAACTTCTCTCTTAAATACAAGTACACATTACATTGTTTATAATGGAAATTAGATAAGAACGTTAGTCCAGATACAAATTCCTTGATCAGTCAATGGTAGAGGATGTGATTTAAATAGCATTCTTCCTCTGAGTCCAGGTATTTATGATTACAGAGGGACTGTTTTGTATTTCTATTTTGGTCTGCCTCTGTCAGGATTCTCCTGTTCACTCTTTTGGCCTGTCTCTGTCTGTTTTTTCCATATTCACCTACATACACCCCTATAGTTACCTTTGATTTAGACCTCTCCATCTGCCTAGGTGACCCCTGGCTGACTCAACTTGACAGTGTGTTTCTACTGCAGGGCAAGTTGAAGCTGGGTGTGCCACATCTCTGTATCTCAAATCTGTACCTCGGGTGGTGGGAGGAGATGGTAGTTTTCCAAGATATACTGTCCAGCCTAAATATTCACACATTTACATGGCATCGCTATCTAGATGACTTGTTCATATTGTGGGACAGTGATACTGATATGCTGAAGGAATTTACTAAGATCCTAAATCAGAATGATTTCAACCTAAGGCTCACTTTTGATTTTGATAATACCAAAACCAACTTTTTAGATCTCACAACCATCAAAGGTGTTGATGGTTATCTACTTACTGATCTGCATAGGAAACCCACATCAACAAACAGCATAATTCACGCTAACAGTTTCCATTTAAAATTGGTAACAAGATCTGTACCAACTGGAGAATTTCTACACACAAGGAGAATCCGGTCTACAGATGAGTTATTCAACAAAAGATCAGAGGAACATACTGTACGTCTGTTAGAATGTGGATAATCCAAAACCAACATCAATAGAACTAGGGGGAGAACAGCCCATACACCTAGACACTTTCTCCTCCAAAAGACTCAGAAAATGAATGATAGTACGATCAGATTTTTAAGTACACACAACAATCAGTCAGTCTCCATTCGGAAGATTCTGACATAACATTGGCCAATTCTTCAAAAGGATACTGATCTAAAAAAGTGATCAGTGACAGGCCACAGATGAGTTGTAGGCGCTCTCCCAACTTAAAAGATAAGATGGTAAGAAATTGTTTCACGCAAAAGTTAAAAACCACCTGCAGTAGGTAGTTACCCATGTGGACACTGTAAAATATGCCCTTATTTCATTACTATTACAGGCATACATAATTGATGTAAGAAATGGTGTAAATGTAATCACTATATTAATTGCGACACAGAATATGTGATGTGATTTATGCTATCAGATGCCCATGCCAGATGCTATATGTAGGAAAAACATGTAGAAAATTGAAAATGAGAATTAGAGAGCATTTTAGGAACATTGAAAATGCCTCTGGGAACAGGAATCAAGGCAAAATACTAACCAGATTGAGCAAATATTATCTGGAAAAACATGACTCTCAGATCAAAAATACTGTGATTTTTGGCCTGGATCACACCTCCTTAGGAATGAGGAAATGAACTTTAGAGACAAAACTATTAAAAACAGAAAATAAATGGATTTTTGACCTCAGCACTTTGTGGCCTCATGAATTACACAAAGGTAAGCAATTATCAGTGCATATTTAATGGCTTATATTACTAGGACCTAAAATATATGATTTGTTATCCAAGGCTACATAATATTATGAGTCATAAAATCATTCACTATATTCTTTGATTTTCTGCTGAGTCTATCCCTAAAATAAATGATAATAATAGATACATAAAATATTGGGGTAATAAATGACACACACTATTTTGTGGCATATTGTGGCATAGTTATACCATCATGAATATACTTGTATCTATGAATAGATGATTTTCCAGTTTCAAGATACATTACTTAGGGATGGGAGGTAACAATTATCTACTTCCTTGTACATATTTATTTAATCTCTGTTTCGTTTTATTGTTATACTAGTTGAAGAGCCCCTTACATGGGCCACAGTGCCACTGCCACCCGGTCACAGGGCAGTCACGCGCAGTAGATACTGCTCGCGCCATGGTTGATACAGAGCTGGATGCTCCTTCGGAGCGCCCAGCTCTGTATCAGCTGCGCCGCTGGCAGTCTCTACTGCGCATGACTTTGGCATGCGCAGCAGTCTCTACTGCGCATGTTGCGGTGTTACACACATTCTAGAAAATTATTATATAGGATATACTTAATGGCCATAGTGTTACATTTTGACATTAACTCCTTGTTTTAATCTCAGTATAATACACGGTTACAGAACATGGCTGATCTCAGTATATGGAATAACAATAATACCTGGGACACACCATGGTATTTCTGTGATTATCATTTGACTTATAGGTTTTGCTCATAATGTACTGTTTGGGTTATTAGTCATTTTTATATAATTAATGATTGGTTATTAAAAAATATGGACCATCTATACAATAATGATATTACTCTCCTTCTTTCACATAGGAAAGATATGGGAGGTTTTAAGAACATTACATGGCCATGATATGGTTAATCACCAATTCTGAAATGTCTTTTTATTGGAGGATGTTAGTTTCAGAGTGTCATTCTCAACCATTTTGTGAAAGGTTTTTAAATATGTGCTGTTACTGAGTGGATCAAAGTTGGACTTTGGTTTGAAAGATAATGTGATCTCAGTATTTCAAGTACTTTTAGTATAAAATTCTGTAATGTGCGACTAAACCTATGAAGATCTTTTCTCAAATCAAATGAGAGGCCCTTTTGTAACAATCTAGATTCTCCCATTGTAAGTGTATGGGAGGATAGATTGTAAATTAGGTTCTCGGAAGGGGAGGTTTGATTGTGATATCTGTTATATTTTTTGCCCCCCATCCTCATCCATGGCCTCTTGTGCTGCCTCTTAGTAGGTCTTGAGATCTGGTAGTCACCCCTGAAAAAAGGGGTATCTGAAGAACCAGATTCAGTTTTAGAGTTAGGGGATGATGATAGTGCATCATCTTTGTCAGATAGTCCTGCTATTTGTGTTTTGTGTTTGAGTCTCCTTCTGGTTGTTATAAACAGTCTTTCAGTCTCACCTGTTAGCCACTAATAGACTCTGTGTTCTTTATAGTCATCAACTATCTTGTTGAATTTGTCCCTTTTCTATCTAGCAAGTCTATTTTTGTATGTTTCTATCTATCTTGGTATCTGTGATATTACTGAACCCAGGTGGCAGGTGAGTGGTGACACACCATTGACGAGGTAGGTCTCTGCCTACCAGTCACCTTAATGTATTCACTCAAGTTTCTGTACTTTTGTCTTTTTACTTGATTGGTTCATTTTACAAAACAATAGGGGTTGTTCTGCTGTTAAGGTGTAGAGAGACCCTTTGAGTGGTTTCTGAGGCATGCTCCAATGGGTATCACCAGGGGGGAAATGCAGCGGACACCACATTATTAGATGCCCTGATGTGACTCTAGCAGTGCCTTTTTAAACCATCTATTAGACCTCTTTCCCCATCTTGATAGTCTGAGTTTCCACTTCATAGACTTAAAATTTGTTTTGTTTTTTAATTTTTTTCATTAATTATCCCTTTGTTAGTTAGCTTTTGATGTATTATTTGCTACTCATCACATTATGAGCCAGTTGTTTGACTAAACAGATACCACCGCCTCTTGGTGACGAATTAATAGTGCCTACTAGGGGTGTGCAAAACTTGTGGCCATGTTCCCATGGGAAATTTAGCGAAAACCACGTTATTATCCACTTTTTTGGGGGAAAATCTGATTTAAAACTAGCAGTTACAATTTTCGCATCTTTCGCCCATTGGCCCAAATTTTTTGCCATTTTTTCAATGGCTATAAAGTTTCTGACCATTGGTTTATGTTGTTTTCACACTTCCATTATAAAAAGGTGACATTTTTGCTGAAGGCAGACACAATAGAAGCAGCTACAGAGCGAGATAGACGTGCTGTGCTGTTCTGCTGTGATGTTTTGCAAAAATGGAGGCAGGAAAGGCTCATAGTATCTGCTATCACTATGAGCAGGGTGAAAAATAATCAGTGTAGGAGCCGGAAGGACCGTTATGTGTCCACTGAGTCTGAGGAGGAGGAAGTGACTAGCAGTACTGAACCAATGCTGTCCAGTCGCCCTAAATCACCCCAAAGGATATTGGGGAATTTAATGGGAAGGGAGGGAGAAAAGGGAATGGGAAGGAAGGAAGAAAAGGGAAGGGGATGGAAGGGAGAAAAGGGAATGGGAAAGGGGGGAGAAAAAGGTAGTACTAGTGAGAACAGGACAGGTCAGCTGCCTGTGCCTGCTGCAAGACGTGCTGCCCCTGCTGCCAGTGCCACCATTGCTGTACCTGCAGCCACTAGTGTTGTACCTGCTGCCAGATGTGCTGCCACTAGTGTTGTACCTGCTGCCAGTGCTGAACCTGCTGCCACCAGTACTTTGGCTGCTGCTATTGTTTCTTGTAGTACTCAGGGGAAGGAGAAAAGTGTGACAGCAGGGGACCCTCTGTCACATTGCTCTTCACCTCCTCCAAGCAGCAGTGAGATGTCCGGAATAGAGCAGCATCATGTAGGGACTAGTGGTGGTGGTGGTGTTGGAGAAGCTGGGGTGGAAGAGAAATTGATGGCCTTTTTATCAGAAAGTGAGAAGGAATGGGAGACAGGGATGAGGATGGGCATCTCCACCACCACTAGCAATCAGCTTCTGGAATTTGTGGAAATTGCAACTGGTCTAATTCCTGCTGCTGCTGAGATGAAAGGACAGAAGGGTGCTGAGGAGCAGGCTAGTGTGCCACAGACCACCGCGGACACAGTGAGAATGGGGTCAACAAGTAATGTGGTAATAGGACAGGTTCCACTTGCCAGCGCCAGCAATACTCCTGGTCCTAGTTGCAGTGCTAAATCTGAGGCAGTAGCAGCAACATTATCCGCTGCCACAAAAAGTAAAGGGGAATGTGGAGAAGAAGAAGAATGAGGCCATTCTTCACCACCTGTTCCCTATCCCTCCTCCCAGAAGTCATGGTTGTGGGACTATTATTCTCTTCCAGCAGGCACAGTGCAGTCATCATCAACAACTGTACAGTGCAAAATTTGTGACAAGTAAGTAAAAAGGGGGGAAGGAGGGAACACACCTTGGCATAACCTCCCTGATAAAACACATGAAACACAGACACCATAACATTTATGTCAAACATGTTAAAGCCATTACAGAAATTTAGCACCACTGTTACTGTACCCGCTGGCTCTCCAGAAAGGTGGAGATCAAAGAGGAGGAAGAATAAAGGAACCTAGACAGACACTGGAAGTTCCATGATGAGCGAAACATCTAGCTCGCAATCAACATCACCTTCTTCCTCTAGGGTAACAAGTACATCTCCTGCCAATCCACCTCGTTCATCATTACCTCCCCCACCAAATGATAGCCACTCTGTTAATGTTATGATATGGCAGTTCATCTCTACCCATTGCACACTGTGTGGTGCACTGACCACACATGACAGTGTGGTGGAGGAGAATCAATACCAGGTCATCAGGTGGCATCTGAGGAGAGTCCATCCCGCATATGCTAGGATTCTGTCAGGGAGGGTTCATCATTACTATTAAACTGTCAGCAAGTTGTCATGTGTCCTTAGCGGGGTCTGGACAAGGGGTACAGTGACAGCAGCAGTACTTGGTTTCAGGTGTCATGGTGTTTGGATACAGTTGTGCCCCCAGATGTTATTTACCACACACACACTGTGCACATTGCAGTTGCTGATGGAAGCCACAGTTCCTGTTCTCAAGGGAAAAATATATATTATAATAATAACACACCCATGATGATTTTGGAGGAGGGGCAGGTGGAGAAGATTTAATGGTCAACTTGTTCTTTTCTCCACATATACTGGGAGCTACTTATTCTTCTGCTACTGCCTCAGGCACATCACTGGAGTCAGTCGTGGCAAGTGGAACCTTCATGATCCATCTTCCATTTTACTGCTATTGTTGATCTCATTCCCTTTCAGCTGCCTAATCATCCTGCTGCTTTAACAACTCAGCAGCAGTAGTACAAACAGCAGTTGCAACTAAGGACTCAGGAGGACATTTGACAATGGCCAGTGGCTACTGGCCAACATGACCTGCTAGCACTAGGCCAATAGGGCATATTTATTTTTTTCTCACGGCTTGTGCTTTGAAAAATAAAAAATACATAAATTAAAAAAAACATAGTCCTACAAAAAAAAACTATTTTTTGGGGGTTTGTTTCTAACAAGCCTAAGTCCTACAAATCAATGTTTCCTTAGGGCTTGTGCCAAACAAACTTAAGTTCTACAAATCAATGTTTCCTCAGGACTTGGTCCTCTAACAACAAATCTAACAAATCATCCTCTACAAAATACTCTATCAGGTCAAGTATCAGTCCACCACCATGGCAGCTTATGTCAGGGGGTTCCTGTCTCTATAACTTTAAATACAAATTTCTTATTTTATTTTTTTATTAACTATCACCCCAATAGCAGTAAAGAAACCCCCCAAAACAAATTCCCTGTTCAAATGATTAATTCATTCACCAACACAGGCACCCTCCTCAGACCCCTTTATACCATGTCTTATGGTTTTTATTTTATATTATTTAGGATTTCTTTTTTATTAAGTGCCCCCCAATCCCATTAAACAACCCCCCCAAAAATCATCCCCTTTTCAACTGATTCTTTCCGCACACCCCACCAACACAGGCACCCTCATGCCCCTTTTATACTATGCCTCTGGGAAATTAAACAATATTTATTTTATGTTGTGTGTAACTTCAATGTTTCCATTGATTTCAATGGAATGAGCTCTGCAGAAAAAGCGGAAAAAAAGAGGAAAATTGGCACTTTTCTCTGGAAATTTTTCTCCAAGCTGAAAGTGCCATTTTTCGCAGATTTCAGTTTGAGGTGGAAATTTTCATCCATCCCTAGTGCCTACCAATTGTGGACACTGTTTAAGTCTTGTAATACTGAGATATAGCATTTATGGGAACTTCATTACTCAAATCTATGGTATTAACCAAGCTTTTTCACATGTTCAAACAGGTATAACCCTAAATATAGGACTCTATGCATCTGCCAAGAGACAGCACATGTAGAGCCAAGGGTTCCCTGACAAGCGTCCTACTGCGCGATGCCCTGGAGTCCCGCTACTTTTGCCACTGGAGATACATACAGATTACAAGTAGAACTCTGCCCATCGGTCTCCATGTAACCAATTCTAGGATAGCTAACGTACAGCCATGATTTCCTTGCAAACAGCTGGCTGAGCAACATACTGGAGTCTCTGTCACCATTCTGGGTACATCTTTCCCCAGACTTCTCCTGCACAGAGACAATAAAAGCGAGATCAGCAAGCAAACTGGACCCCAGCTTCCTGTGTTGAACTGAATTCTGGGGTGTTTGGGGTCAACCACCTTCATCACTTCTTCTCCCCCTGAGTGCCCCCAGATTCCCCTAATACAGAGAACAAATATCATACCTAAAAGACTCCCTAAACTAAGCTTCGATTCCCCTTTATTTGCCTATCTTCTCTAGCTCAAAAGAGTGCTGATTTCTCCTCTCACAAGCACAGAATAGTATGCTGTGAGAGCCTGACACCCTTGTATATGGCTGTTGAAAAGTAGAGAAAACTTTTGTGTGGTAGGAAAAAAATTCTTCCCATTGATTTCAAAGCAATGAGCTAGGCGAAAAAAGCGGGAAAACTGAACTTTTGGCGTGAAATTATGCGCTAAGAGGGATTTTTTGCTAGTTTTGGTTTGAGGCAAACATTTTCACCCATCCCTAGATGGCAATATGTATTAGATGGGACTCACTTGAAATCTGATGCCTTGGCAAGGTAAGTACATTTAAAACTACTTTGTCCAACCTAAGCAATAAAAAGCTCATAATTATTTTGAAATGTTTTTTTAAATTTATCCAACACATTAGTATAATATATGCTTAATACGGGGTTCAAATTCGGTTAACTAGTATGGAGAACAGCAGGATTGTTTCTCTGTTTTAGCTTTCGCTTTAGGCTTTTGCCTAGTTTGGGGACTTGGAGAATCAATTCATTCTTGCTGCTCACCATGTTTTATTCACTTGGGTTCCTGTTTTGAATGCATATATTATATATAAATATGATATGGTGTGCTAGTGCTGTGGGTTTCTTTCTTTTTGTATTCAACAGCCCCTTTCTAAAGTGTTGTAGAGTTCTAATTTTTTTTAGCAGCACTAATTTTTCTTTGAGATTGGAAAGAGCTTTAGATTAATGAATCATTGATGTTTCTGTTTTGATTGATCTGATGAAATTAAGTATCAGGATTGCATATAAAACACATCCGAAAGTCCTTAGATCACTTTTTTTTTCTATTTTCTTAATGACATGAATCAGTCTTTGATATGCAACTTGTACTTAGGACAAATGCAAAATAGGCGCTGGTTTCTATGGAGTGGACATTACAGTGCTCAAAAGAGAAATTATCTTGTAAAGTTTTTCTTTAGAGCAGACAGTGAAAAATGTATGCTAGGCAAGAATGGATTTCCTGCATTTGAGGGACATGGATTTACTCAAATAATTTAAATTTGCACTTGCGATTAGATTAAAAATGCACACTATTTAGATGGGTCAAAAATGATTGACCTAAATGTGAGATAACATTTACATTAACCCTTTAAGAACCAGATAGGTGTGCATCACATTGCAAAGTAATGTTCTGAACACCTGTCTATTCCTTAAAGGTTTACAATAAAGTTTGTAGTATGCAATGTGACAATGGAAAATATCATACTGTAACGGATCCTACTCCGTTACTGGAGCCCTTGTATGGGTATCAGGCTTATCAGCCCATTGTACAAGGAACTGTGGACATTTCTATGCCAAAAAGACTAACAACCATAGCCTGCTGGCTTGCTTTAAAGGGAATGGGCAGTTAGGGGTTAATTATTTGAGTTTGGGCAAGGTTACTTCAAATATGTATTGCAGTCCCTCAAGCCCTTTTACTTAATTGTTCAACCCCTGGCCATTGTTCATTGAATGTGTATTCACGCCCCTCAGTCCTTGCTGTCTATTGTCTACCCTAGTCAAGTCTTTTGTATAATAATGCAATCAAGTCTGTCTTATTGTGCTGCCTGAACCATTTGTTGTTGGTTCTTTGATGTGTTATGATTGTATTATCTTTGAAACTCGCCCATTGTGTCATGTCTGCATCATTTACTGTCAATGTGGTTGAAGAGTTACTTGTTGTACACACAAGAAGAAGAGTCCTGGTGTCTTTATGTTCTTGTGGTTTAAAGTATCCCCTCTGATACCCATCTGAGCCAAGTATCCTGTATCCTTGACTGCCTGCTTTCAGCTATCTGCGGATCCAATTCTGAGTCGGGACTTCTGGACTTCGTATTCCATTGACTCTTGACACAGTTTTCGAACTGGAGTTTGTCCTTAAATCACCATATTTTGCACCTCTATTCCCATCTGTGTCCTAGATTGCTGCCTGTACCCTGCCTCCCTCCATTCCTTCCAGCCTTCTCCTGTGCATTATGGAACGCTTGCCCTCTACATGACAAACTTCACACTACTCATGACCTCTTCCTCTCCAAGGCCTCGATCCCAATGTTGGAGACGGCTGTTTTTAATGCCGATGGCATTTTTTTCAGCACAGTGAGCTATTCAAATATCTGTGCTGTGAAAAAATACCTGCAAAAAAAAAGATCCAATGTGAGTGCTTACGCATCTCCTAGCCAATAACCTTTGAGCGGCTGTGCTTTAAACTGATTGGCTAAGAGATACGTAAGCAGCGGAGAGAGCAATGCTAAATCTTATTTTTATTTTCATTTAATTATGGCAAAACCATATGATTGTAATAAAATTTTTC
The DNA here is from genome assembly GCA_037306005.1 of Rhinophrynus dorsalis. Taxonomy (NCBI): domain Eukaryota; kingdom Metazoa; phylum Chordata; class Amphibia; order Anura; family Rhinophrynidae; genus Rhinophrynus; species Rhinophrynus dorsalis. The sequence continues at coordinate 166,318,421 of CM074724.1, forward strand.
TTATTATGGGGGCATGTGTATTCTAAGACGTGGCACACTGCTATATACTTTAACCCGTTTGAGCACCAGAGAGCTTTGCAATGCGTTGCATACCCCTATGGCACTCAAGGGGTTAAAGTATGTATGCTTTGAACTTAAACCTTTGTTTTTTACACAACTCGGAATCGGCAGCCAAAAACGAATCACAACAGAAGACTAAAGAGCACTCAGGTACACCACAAAAGGGCAATGAGGCTATGACAGAATACAGCATATAAGGCCTATTGGAGAGGCAGAGCCAAGCTTGGCCAAATCAGCCTAACCTATAAAAATAGCGAGTGTGCCGAATGACGCACGTAGCAACCAGGATGTCAGTGATCGGCAATGCTGCCACCAGGCATACAAGGACAGACAGGTAGAATCATAGGCCCGGATCATAGGCACCGTGATACTGGGACAGGTGATGCTGCTGTGTCAGCATCACCACCCTCAGGCTCATCATCACCACCTCCTCTCTCTTGCTCTGTGGGAGTGGGAATGATTGGTGATGATTACAAATGTGACAGAGGGTGTCCTGCTGCCTCACTTGCCATCTCATCCTCAGAAGATGGCAACAGTAGCACCAGGGAACTGATGCGCACTGCTCATACTGCTAGCCTGTTCTGCCCTCTTCAGTATTTTCCCCCAGATTACAAGGAACAATGTCAGGGGACTGGACATCATTGGCTCTGGGCAATTTGGACTCCCTGAGGATCCATCCAGCTTCCCTTTTTTGTGACACTTGTGGTCATAGTTCTAGCCGCTTGATGCAACTTTATATTTTTTTGTATTTATTTGTTACCACAGGAACAAAACGGGACTTTTCACCTATCCCTAATTATTAAACTTGTGTGTATTTGAACAATTAAATGCACAACAGAACTGATTGTGTGTGATGTATTTCCCTTTACAAGATACTCTATCTCTTCTAGTATCAGTCTGCTTCAGTCACAGCTCATGTCAGGGTCACTGTCTCTGTCCCCTATCAGTCAAGCTATTTGTGAATGATTATTTCCCAGACTCCCCTAACACAGAGAGAAAAGCCAGCTGGAAGGATCATAGATGCTTGTGTCTTCCCAGTCAGATACACAGTTTTGGGGTATTTGGGTAAATCTTCTTTGCACTCTTAGCACATCCCCAGACTCCCTAACACAGAGAACAGCCAACAAAAAGGTACTGGGATCACAGCTACATGTGTCTTCTCAGTGACACAAAATGTTGAGGTATTTGGGGTAAATCTCTTATGCTCCCTTCACACACACTCAGACTCCCCTAACACAGAGAGAGAACAGCAAGCTGGAAGGAACTTGGACTACGTGTCTTCCCAGTAGTTACATAAGATGTTTGGGTAGTTGAGGTAAATCTCCTTTGCTCCCTGCAAACACCCCTAAACTCCCCTAACACAGAGATAACTGCTAGATCAGGACTAAACTTGGATCACAGCTGCTGGCTGTCACATTCAAGGATGAATTGTTTTGGGCATTCTATTTTGGGTAAATCTCTCTTCATGCTCCCTCAGAGTCCCCCAGATTTCACTAACAAAGAACAAATTGGCTGCCCACTAGGCTTCCTAAACTACACTCCAAATTTGCTCTTTTGCTTATCCTAATTAGCTCACAAATGTGCTGCACTCTCTCTTGCTAAAAAATACAGAAATGACATGCTGCAGGAACCTGACATCGTTTTCCTAGGGGAAAAAAGGGAAATGTTCCACATAGTGATGGAATTCATTCTTACTATTGATTTAAATGTATGTGCAAAGTGGGAAAAAGTGGAAAAGTTGCACATTTTGCAAAAAAATTCCTGCTCATTGGAATTCTGGGAAGTGCCATTTTTCCTGTTTTGTTTTTAAGGTGAAACATTTTGCCCATCCCTAGGTGGGCAAAAGCTCTCACGTGTTTCCTGAAAAATTCTGCAAAAACCATTTTGTTGTCCACTTTTTTGCAGGAAAATCCACTTTAGAACCAGAGATTAAAATCTTTGCATTTTTCACCCATTGGCCAAAATTGTTCACAATTTTTTAATGACTAGAAAGTTCCCACCCCTTGATTTACATGGTTTTCACCTTTTTACTATAAAAACATGACATATTTGTGGAAGTAAAACACAATAGAAGCAGCTACAGAGTGAGGTAGACGTACTATGCTGTGATCTTGAGGCAAAATTGAGGCAGGAGAGGCTCACAGTGACTGCTATCTCTATGAGCAGGTTTGAAACTAATAAAAGTAGGAACTGGAAGGACCCTTATGTGTCCACTGAGACTGAGGAGGAGGAGAAAGTGAGAACAACTGAACCAATGCTGTTCAGTCCCTCTAAATCACCCCTAGGGATCTTGGGAAATTTAATGGGAAGGGAGGGAGAAAAGGGTAGTACTAGTGAGAGCAGGACAAGTCAGCTGCCTGTGCTTACTGCCAGACGTGCTGCCCCTGCTGCGACCATTGATGCATCTGATGCCACTAGTGCTATGCCTGCTGTCAGATGTTCTGCCCCTTCTTCCACCAGTGCTGTGTCTGCCTCCAGTGCTGAACCTGCTGCCACCAATACTGTGCCTGCTCTCAGATGTGCTGCCCCTGCTGCAACCAGTGCTGTGCCTGCTGCCAATGCTAAACCTGCTGACATCAGTGCTGAAACTGCTGATAGTGCGTCTTATATTACTCAGAAGGGGGGGGGAGTAGAAGATGATGCCAAGTATGACAGCAGGGGACCCTAAGTCACATTTGCCATCCCCAAGCAGTCCCGCCAGTGTTAGTACTAGTACTACTAAGAAGGTCCAGCAGCTTGTTAGTGAAGAAGGGGTTAATCATCATATTACTAGTGACTGTGAGGAGGAAGACTCTGGGGCTGAACTTCATGTGCGTGATGTTACTAGTAACAGTGATGGTGAAGCAGCCGGTGGGACTAGTGTTAGGGGGGTGGTAGAGGAAGCATTTGAGAACGTCCAGACTAGCTGTCTAGGGAGCCCACACCATTCCTCTGGCCCTGGGAGTCCCCTTACCTTCACTACAGTGTTGGGGAAGAGCAGGAAGTGTTGGGGAAGAGCAGGCACAGAATCAATACCAACAATAGTTTAGCGGCTCCAGAGAAAACCGGCAATTCTTTCCACATATATGACACAGACTTAAAGCCTATATCGTCTTCTTTGAAATATGATGAACATTTCTGATCAGCGTGCGTTGGGAAAATAGCTTCTCCAAACTTCCAATATAAACACGAGATCACAAAAAGACATCCCATTAGTGATGATCGAGCACCCCGATGCTCGGGTGTTCGGGTGCTCTGGCCGAGCGCCCCTGGAGGCTCGAGTGCTCGGCCGAGCACCCGAGCCCCATTGAAGTCAATGGGAGGACTCGAGCATTACACCAGGCACCCCCTGCTCTGATGAGGGGAGGGTGCCTGGTTCATAGGAAAAGGTCAGAAAATGATGGAAACACCACAGAAATGGTTCAGGGACAGCATAGGGAGGATGTCTGGATGCATCTTGGACTCCAACGTCGCTGCTGGGAACGATGTTTCGCCCGTAGTACGCCATTTTTACAGACTGACCGTAAAACACACAAAAAGGAAGATAAAAACGATTTTAGGCGAAAAATTGTTACCAAACAGTATTTGCTGTATATTTACTTGAACTATCAGGATCACGTCCACTTCCCCGTCCCTTTTTACCCGCCTTCTTCATATTAAACGGAATATATGCCGGTAATCTGCGGCTAGGCACACGAAACAGAATGTGACGCTAATCTGCGCCTAGGCACACTAAACAATATGTGACGCTAATCTGCGGCTAGGCACACTAAACAATATGTGACGTTAATCTGCGGCTAGGCACACTAAACAATATGTGACGCTAATCTGCGGCTAGGCACACTAAACAATATGTGACGTTAATCTGCGGCTAGGCACACTAAACAATATGTGACGCTAATCTGCGGCTAGGCACACGAAACAGAATGTGACGCTAATCTGCGGCTAGGCACAGTGAACGGAATATGTAACGTTAATTTGTGAATTTGCACACTAAACAGAATGTGACAATAATCTATGGCTAGGCACACGTTTAAAATGGCCCTTTTTGTCGCTGCGTTGTAAAATCATTGGCCCTGTGCACCTAACAGAATATGTCAGCTTGTCACTGCACTGTGAAATATTTGTCCCTGTGCACCTAGTACAATGTCACCTTAGAACATGTCCCCCCCCACAAAAAAATGAAATTCTGCCACCCCCAAAAAAAATTAAATGCTGCCCCCACACACAACAGTCCTAAAAAGGACTTTTGGGTCTTGAAAGAGTTTCAACAATTTTATTCTCCCTACACTGACTTCCTGTGCATCTAGTATTATATGTCACCTTAAAAATATCCCCCCCACAAAAAAAAGGAAATTGTGCCCCCCCAAACAAAATATAAATGCTGCCCCCACACACAACAGTCCTAAAAAGGACTTTTGGGTCTTGAAAGAGTTTCAACAATTTTATTCTCCCTACACTGACTTTCCCTGCCTAAGCGCATCTCTCCCTGGCTAAGAATGAGCCGAACTCGCGCGTCGGGTGCTATACAGCACCCGATCACGGGTTCTGGCCAGCCAATCAGTATAATGCCAGCAGCCAACATGGCTGCTGGCATTACACTGATGTCAGAGCCTCCCCGCACGTTTATTGGCTGCGAAGCAGCCGCGAAACGTGCGGGGAGGAGACCCGAACATGGCGGGCGAGCACATGCGGTACTCGTACGAGTACCGCCATGTGCCGAGCAGAGCGATGCTCGAGCCGAACCGAGCTTCGGCCGAGCATGCTCGCTCATCACTACATCCCATATGTCGCACTGCAATCAAATGATCATCAAATGATCCATCAAGCAAGCTTCATATAAAACATAGCACTTTATTATGAAAAATATATTAAAAACATACTTGCTGTTTGGTGTTTCAATGAAGGGTAGATAGGGTGAGACTTACAGAGTGGGTACAGCAGTTGTTACAAATAATGTATAAAATCAACGCGTTTCACGCGACAATCACGCTTATTCATGATCAAACTTAGTCTCACTTTAATGGACTGGCTGTATTTGAATACTCGTAAACCAATTAGGTGCTAGACATTTTCTCCTGATTGGGCATATTAATTAGGTTATCTCATCAATCTATATTGAATGTTAAAGATCTTTCCCTATTTCCCAGATTGAATTAAAGGCAAGGTCAGGATCAGACTATAATTACTCCATTTTGTCTGTAGTTCTAAACATTCACATCGCAAATGTATTGATATCCAAGTTTAAATACTACGATCGCAAACTAGCCTCTCGTCACAGCCAGTCCATTAAAGTGAGACTAAGTTTGATCATGTTTTTAATATATTTTTCATGTTTTATATGAAGCTTGCTTGATAGAACCATCATTTGATAGCTGTGCGACATATGGGATGTCTTTTTGTGATCTCGTGTTTATATAGAATCAATACCACCACCACTAGCAGGAGCCCAGATCAGCTGCCTGTGCCTGTTGCTACTTCTGCCAGTCTGCCTTCTTCAGGTAAAAAAGAAATGGCAAGTGTGACATTAGAGGAGCCTCTGTCACATCACTCTTCACCTCCTCCAACCAGCAGTGAGATGTCTGTAATGAAGCAGCAGCAGTAGCATGTAGGGACTAGTGGTGGTGGTGGTGAAGATGATGGTGGAGAAGCTGGGGTGGAAGAGACATTGATGACTCTTTTTGCAGAAACTGAGAAGGCATTGGAGGCAGGGATGAGGATGGGCATCACCATCACCACCACTAGCAATTAACTGTTGGAATTTGCAGAATATGCAACTGCTCTAATTCCTTCTGCTGCTGAGTTGCAAGGGAAGCAGGATGCTGAGGAGCAAGCTAGTGTGCTACAGACCACCGTGGGCACAGTGGGAATGGGGTCAACAAGTGTTGCAGGACTAGGAAAGGTTCCACTTCCCAGCGGCAGCAATACTCCGAGTCATGGTCCTAATTGCAGTGCTAATTCTGAGGCAGTAGCAGCAACAGCAGCAACATCATCCGCTGCCAGCACAGACAGTGAAGGGGAATATGGAGGACAAGAAAAAAAGAGGCCATTCTTCTCCACCTGTTCCCTATCCCCTGAAGTCATGGGTGTGGAACTGTTTTTCTCTTGGGGCAGGCACAGTGCAGTCATCACCAATGCCACTGTGCACAATTTGTGACAAGTCAGTGAGAAGGGGAAAGGAGGGAACACACCTTGGCACAACCACCCTGATAACACACATGAAAAACAGACGCCATGACATTTATGTCATACATGTTGAAGAAAAACACCCAATACAGAAATCAAGCACAGCTGTTATGTACCCCCTGGCTCTACAGAAAGGCAACAAGAGGTGAGGCGGAGATCAAAGAGGAGGAATAATAGAGAAACCCAGACAGAGCCTGGAAGTTCCATGACGAGTAAATCAACTAGCTCGCCATCACTATCAACTTCTTCCTCTAGGGTAACTACATCTTCTGTCAATCCACCTCTTTCATCACTACCTCCCCCACCGAATGATAGCCACTCTGTTGATGTTAGGATGTGGCAGTTAGTCTCCACCCATTGCAAACCATTTGGTGCACTGACCACACATGCCAGTGTGGTGGAGGAGAATTGCAAGAGGGCATCATTTGGCATCTGAGGAGATTCCATCCCACAGAATATGCTAGGATTCTGGCAGGGAGGTTTCATCATTGCTATTATACTCTCAGCAAGTTGTCATGTGTCCTTAGCGGGGTCTGGACAAGGGGTATAGTGACAGCGGCAGTACTTGGGTTCTGGTGTCATGGTGTTTGGATACAGTTGTGCCCCCAGATGTTATTTACAACACACACTGTGCACATTGCAGTTGCTGATGAGAGGCACAGTTCCTGTTCTCAAGGGAAAAATGTATATTCTAATAACAACACACCCATGATTTTGGAGGAGGGGCAGGTGGAGAAGAATTATTGGCCAAATTCTTCTTTTCCCCACATATACTGGGGCCTACTTATTATGCTGCTACTGCCTCAGGCGCATCACTGGAGCTGGTTGTGGCAAGTGGAACCTTCATCATCCATCAACCATGTTACTGCTGTTGTTGATCCCATTCTCTTTCAGCTGCCTAATCATCCTGCTACTTAAACAATTCAGCAGCAGCAGCAAGAACAGCAGTCACAAATTCTGCATCTACATCAGAGCATTTGACAATGTCCAGTGGCCACTGGCCAACAGGACATCACCTGCTGGCACTAGGTCATTAGGGCATTTTTTTCTCAGTGCTTGTGCTTTAAAAATAAATAAATACATAAATAAATAATAAAAAACATAGTCCTACAAAAACAAACAAACAAACAAACAAACAAACAATTTTTGGATTTTTAGGGGTTTGTTTCTAACAAGCCTAGGTTCTACATATCAATGTTTCCTCAGGGCTTGGGCAACAAATATATCCAGTCATATCCAGTCATCATCTACAAAATACTCTATCAAGTCAAGTATCAGTCTGCCCCAGTGGCAGCTTATGTCAGGGGGTTCCTGTCTCTATCACTTTACATACAAATCTCAGTCAATAAATCCCCCAAAACAAATTACCTGTTCAATTGATTCATTCCCCAGACTCTGCCCACCAACACAGGCACCCTCCTTAGACCCCTTTTAAACTATGTGTTTTTTATTTGTATTTAGGATTTATTTTTTATTAACTGCCCCCCAATCCCAGTAAACAACACCCCCAAAAAACATTCCTTGTTCAACTGATTCTTTCCTCACATTCCTCCAAAACAGGCACCCTCATGCCCCTTTTATACTATGCCTTTTGGAAATAAAAAAATATATGCTATGTGTTGTGTATAAATTTGATGTTCCCATTGATTTCAATGGAATGAGCTAGGTGAAAAAAAGAGAAAAATCGTCACTTTTTGTGGGAAATTATTCACCAAGCAGGAAGTGCCATTATTCGTTGATTTCAGTTTGAATTGAAAATTTTCACCCAAAACTAACAATGACTCCCACTTTGAGGTTTATATTGAAAAAGTTAGAGAAATCAGGTATCACAGTATCCCTGGGCAGCCTAGTGCTCCTGTGCTTCCTACCTCTGTATGGCCTCCAACCACTTCATCATTGCTGACATTAGGTAACAGGCACTAGCACGGACAGCTGTTTATGGGCCTATTCTGGGTGGCCTAGGAGTCATTGCCCTTATGTGGTGTTTCTGTTCAGTTCTCTTTGCGCTCCGTTGTGACCAGTGTCTGTCTGACTACTTGCTCCGTGTATGACCCCGGCTTGTCTGACTATCCACATCAGTTCTGGCCTGTGGCTCTGGCTGACTACTCACTCAGTATATGACCCAGGCTTGTCTGACTACCCACATCACTTCTGACCTGTGGCTCTGGCTAACTCGATCTGTGTTGACCCCGGCTTTCCTGACCAGTTGCCTGGTGACTACTCGCTCAGTGTAGTCCCTGATTTGTCTGACCTGTGGCTCTGGCTGCCTACTCACTCCACTACTACTAGCTTGCCTGACCTGTTATCTCGATGCTCTGTGGGTCTGGTCTGCTCTCACTCCCTGTTGCCTCAGACAGCAGACTGAAGTGATGACTTAATCATACGATCTATTCTCACTGTTGTCCCACTCAAGCTGCTCCCCTAGTCTTGGTTTCTCACAGTAGTGTGGTGCATAGCACAGTGTGCAACTCCGGAGAGGACCTTGGGTTCTATCAGCCTGTGTCTGGGGTTCTGTGTGGGCTTTACCATTATTGCTATATTTATTAATAAAGGTGGTTATATTTATAAATTCTTTGTGTCTGTCTTTCTTTGCCAGAAACCGTTACATCAGGTTCTTCTATGTCATTCTTTGGGGCCTTTATCGGTTTCGCTAAATACAAGTTGCTGGGTGGCTGAGGTTGGTGACAGACACTCCCCCAGGGCTCAAAATGCTCAATAAATATAAATTCTCCCTCCCTGCCATGAGTTTGTTATATCTGGCAGGATGTAATGTCTGCAAATGCTTCCTTATTCTGTATATTCTACTGGTCTCCACCACATTGCCATGTGAGGTCAGTGCACCACACAAGGTGTAACGTGTGGAAACATATTGCTAGATCCTGACATCTGCAGACTCACTGTCATCTGGTGTTGGTACTGGCGTCAGTAGTCACAGTTCCAAGGAGGAGGTCATTGAGAGTGCAGGGGGGACAACAGGGATATTGTCCCTGATCTGGACCCTAGCACAAGAAGACAATGACAACACAAGTATTTTTGTCATTGTTGTTGATGTTCTGGATGTTGGGGGATTTCACCTGCCTCATGCTGTTTTCACCCATGTTCTGAATTCTAGGTCAAAGGGACATAGCGATAGCAGCACTTGTTTTCTTGTGGGGTCGAGCATTTCAGTAATGTGAGAGTACAGTAGTAGTTCAAAAACTGACTGCAGCAATGGTTGCTGCAGCGTGTGCAGTCACTGATGATGATCCCTCTATTCCAAGGGAGGATGCAGTTTGTCAAGGTCCCAGAAAAACTAGTTCCAGCCAGACAGCTCTCACAGCATGCCCTTCTGTGTTTGTGAGAGGAGAGAGCAGCATGTTTTTGAGCTAGAGAACATAGGAAAATAAAGGGGAATTGAAGCTTAGTTTTAGGGAGTCATTTAGGTAGGACATTTGTTCTCTGTAGTAGGAGAGTCTGGGGGCACAATGGGGAGAAGAAGGGAGGAAAGAGGTTGACCCAAAATACCCCAACATTTGGTGTGAATGACTGTCATAGGCAGCTGGGGTCCAAATTGCTTGCTGATTTTACTTTTATTGTGTCTGTGTTGGGTACGTCTGGGGAAAGAAGTTGTTTTTTAGGTTATATATATTTTTTGGGGACTAACTGTGATAAGATATGGTGGACAACTTAAAAAAATAAATAAAAAAAACCCACATAAATAATTAAACAAATAAATATATTAGACAGTGGACTGGGAGCTTTGTGACTGAGGCAGACTTGATAGACAGCAGATGACATTGAGAATTTTGATGAGGGCCAAGGAAAAACATTGCACTCTATCAGTTGTGATCTGTAGAGAGTAAAAACACACACAGTACTTGAGTAATGTCTAGCAAATGAACAAGCGGAAAGGTGCAGGGACATAGAAGTAAAGTGGAAGTACAAAAACTGACTGCAGCAATCTGCAGCAATTGTTGCTGCAGTATGTTCAATAAATGATGATGATGATCCCTCTCCTCCCGGGGTGGATGCAGTTTGTCAAGGTCCCACCATTCACACCACACCAGTCCCCCACCACCACTACCATACACACCTGCCACATTGTAGGTTGTACTTTATTTTTTTAATCACTTGACATCATCATGAATATGTGCCAGTGTCACTTAAAGGGATAGTAATGGTTCATAATAAAAGCAGCTCTAATTAATCATCATAGTGTTTGGACTTTGGAGAGTGTTATTTCAATACTGTCAGAGTTATAGTTCAAGAGTAATTCAATGACAAAGTATCCCCCTCCCGCCCCTTTTACTGATGTAACACTGCTCAGCCAGAGCAGAAGGGAGGTGCCCAGGTAGACTGCAGAGAGGGACAATCTTCAATTAAGATAAGGGAAAAAGCTGAAAAACTTGTCAAGGGCGGCAGCTCTTTCATTGTTCTCATAGGAATAAGATTGTCCCCTTCTCTTCTCTGTCTGGTCTATGGACTGGATTCCACATCTGAGAAGAGATGGCTTACACTAGGCAAAAGGGGCGGGAGGGGGAACTTTGCTTGTGAATATCTCTAAAACCATAAAGGTTTCAGAGATAAGACTTATATCGTTCTTCATGTTTTTTTAATGCCTAAAAAATAAAATAAAGATAAAATAAAGTATTACTATCCCTTTATGCAGGAAGTGTTGTGGGCAAAGGACAAAGACACTTTACATGCTAGCACATGTTTCAAGGTATATGTTGCTGTAGGACTCACAACTTTAACTTCCATCTACGTATGTCTCTACTACAGTCCTCAGAAGATGTAATATTGTGCTAATGTTGCACCATATTAAACATAGGAAAAAATGTGGTGCAATAGGAAGGAATAAGTTGGAATAGGAGAAAAATGTGTTAGAATAAGAGAAAAATGTGTTAGAATGTGACAAAATAGGAGAAAAGTGTGTTAGAATAGGAGAAAAATGTGTTGAATAGGCAAAAAATGTGTTAGACTATGAAAAAAGTTTGTTAGAATAGGAGAATGATGTGTTGGAATAGGCAAAAAGTTTGCTGGAATAGGCAAAAATTAGGACAATGTTGCATTGGAGAAAAAGAGAAAACTTTTGCAAAAAGGCAAAAAATCAGACTTTTTCGTGAAAAGTCATGCAGGAAATTTTTCTCACTTTTCGCCCACCCCTACTATCTTCGACAGCACCAAGTGCACCACCCCCTGAGTCATCATCACCACCACCAGTCTCTTGTTGAAGTCTAGTTCATGATAAATGTGACATAAGGACCTCTGCTGTCACAGCTGCTGCTCAGATACAGGCAGTTGTACTGTGTTGCTGCTACTACACACAGCCACATAATTGAGTAACCCCTTTCTTAATTTATTTCCCCAGAACCCTGGGGAAGATATTGTGGGCCTGGGGCTGGAGGAAGTTGGCTCCCTCTTTAAATACTGATATTCTCTGCATCACCAGCAACATCAACAGAACTTCTACAGCATCTCTTACTAATTCTCCACTCCATCAAACACCACAACAGAATTTTATTTAATGATTCCAACATTCCAACATTTTTTTAAATTTGCATGGGAACAAAACAGGACTCTTTGCCCATCCCTAAGAGGGACAATGGAAACTGTACATGCAACCCAGGAGTTTGTGGCATTTCACCACATTTTTCTGAGTTGTGTTCCATCAGAATGGGTCAGATTGTTTACTTCCCTCATCAAATAGCTCATAGGAAAAGTTTTGGGGATACACAGTGCAACCCTGGGCTTTTTACTAAGTCTACTCCACCAGGAGCAGACTTAGTAAAATGTGATAATGGCTCTTTAAATGAAAGAGGAAAACAATTTCGAGGGGTTAACAGGAGAATTTTAAGTTCAGCTAGATATGAAGCACCAATACATCAATGTTAGTTTTTTAGTTTTCATACCATTTTTGAACTTCTTTTGATCACAGCTAATTGCCTAATTGTAAATTCAATCAGTCATTAGCTGACCCACTCTACAAGAGCACAGAAATGAACAGCCTTGTTCTATCACCTCAACAGCAATAATTAAGCAGAAAATGTAAAGCACCTATGAGCTTGACTTCCATAGTGGGTAAAATACTAGGCGCTGGATTCTATTACAGGTGCTAATTTTATCACAGCTTTTATCTCCAGTTTTCCCCATAGACTTCAACAGGAGAATGTTTGATAAAACGTGTGTTAACATTTAGCACCTGCAATAGAATCTGGCCCTAGAATAGTTACTAACTGACAGTATTCAGAACTATGTGAAGACAAACAATATTATTAGCAGGAATCAGAATGGTGCCATCTTCTGTTGTAAAAAATATTTTTAGAACATTTGTTAAATGTAAAAGTAATCTTTTGGTTTAACCAATCAAAGATCTCTCTAAAACTTAATACAACCCCATCTGTTAATTCCTAGGTGGATAACCTATTATAATATTGATAGGTGGAGCTCTTAGATAAGAATTTGCTCATGATAAAAGCACAGCCGCTCAAAGCTGATTGGCTGGGAGATGTGTAAGCATGTCCCAGCCAATGGCTGTGAGAGAATTAGAAGTGAGGTTGCCTCATACCAGAATGGACATCGGCCCATGAAGAAGAAGAGGGTAGGGTGTGTGAATCTTTATTCTTAGCATTAAATTGTTGCTGTCTCCGTCTCTGTGTAAGGCAGCTGAGGCGGCAGCGGAGACAGCAACAATTTAATGCTAAGTGTTATTTTATATTCATTTACTTATGGAAATACCATATGATTGACATATATTGAAAATATTTCTTAAAATTTTTATTATAGGGAGGATTTGTATTTTAAGGCGTGGCACACTACTGTATACTTTAACCCATTTGAGCACCAGAGAGGTACGCAATGCTTTGCTTTGCAATGCGTTGCATACCCCTCTGGCACTCAAGGGGTTAAAGTATGTATGCTTTAAACTTAAACTTTTGTTTTTCTTTTACAGCAAGAAGATAGAAGACAGAAGATACAAGAGAAGATAGAAGAAAGAATGGAGACAGAAGGAGACAGACAGTGGATGACAGGTAAGTTTAACACAGACTTTTTAACGATCGGTACCTGGCAGTATGTCAGGCACCGATAGTTAACTTTTTTACTATCTTTGCTAAGATTAACGACAAATGCAGAACTACATGTTTTCTTGTAAGCGCCACCAGTACCCCCTCCCCCTTTTTCTTGTGTGTGGATCTACAAACAAATGCTGTGTGATGTGATTGACATATCAGTGCAATTGTGTGTAGATGTTACACATAAATATATATGGTTTTGCTGCTATAATCATTATATGAATATTTTATTATGGGGAATTGAATCTGTTGCAAAAGAAATTTATTTACAGTTCTTGTGTTTTATCCAGAGAGTATGCATACTGAACCCAGCAGATAAACAGTTAAATTCTATTTAATTAATCTGGGACACTTTGTCTTCCAGATAATTTTCAAATTAATGCAAATGATTTTGCATGTGTTTCAATAGTTTGTTTTGTGACATTTTGCCACAGTGGGCAAATCTCTCAAAGAAAAAGGAGCTACCACTTTAAATTTACAGAGCTATATACAGGGCGGGGCAGGTATTCATGTATTCTGCAGCCATCTTTTTCATTAATTGTATTTGACAATTAACCCTTGCTATGCTGCTGTGTTCAAATATTGCTGACCTATATCTCTGGATACATATTTGTAAGGACTAAACATATATATTCTGGGAATTATACATTTCTATAACATTTGATATATTTTACATTGTTTCGATTTTATAAATCTCAATATGTGACTTTGTCATATATGTGAGATATATTGATGTGTTATCTTTCTTGCATGCTTTAATTTGCACTGATCACTATTCTATATATTACCTTTTGTTTTATATGTAAATAAAATTGGTTAGTTGTGCATGAATATGCGTAAATGATTGTAATCCATTTATTTACTGTGAAGTAGCATATCAAACTTAGTTTGTGAAATCATCTTATATTAATTTAACTAATTCCTATTAAATTTTTATGCAAGGTGTACAACTTATTGTGGGTCTCCATTGTACTTTCTTCTTGCCTGTTTTTCTAACAGAGGCAATTATACAGTTTTCTTGTGTATTCCACACAACATAGCATTTGGAGGCTGTGCTGAGATCATAACATAAGTTGACACATTTTTTCAATAATTATTTTTTGCTGACAAAACATATTACACAGTAACCATATTTGTGTAAAAGTATATCTCACTCAAATTGTTCTGAGCCGCACCATGGGTGCTACTCTTAGATGAGGAGACTATAAGGGGATTAGAGGCCAAGTTAATAAGTACAGTCCACTCAAGTTTAAAGCTTAAAAGTGATGAACAACTGTTGTCTGATGAGATTAAAATCAGAGTGAATACATATTTTGACCAGATTTGGCAACCAAGGAGCTTTGTGTAGTTGACAAGTTCCGTAAAAGAATTTGACACAAACACACAAATTTTATCACTGGTTCCAGAACTGGTACACATTCTAAACTACTACAAAAGTAGATTAAATGCTTGCCAGAAAAAATTTAATTCCCAGAAAAAATTTGATGCCGTAAAGCTTGCAGTTGATGATAAATCAGTCAAAGATTTAGAGAAGGAGGTGCAAGCTTATTGAAATCCCATTCTGAGGAAACAGAGATTCTCAAGCACGAAGAAGATGAACTTGAGTAAATTAGAGATCATCAGCAAGTGAATTGAGGTCAATTAAGGTACACCATGTTGAACTCAGTACTAACTTTGATAGTTTGAATAATGAAACTTTAACTTTGGATGTAAAAGTCACATCACTCCAAACTCACCTAGATAAGTGGGTTCAGAAATATAATCAGCTGTCTAGGCAGTTAATTGATTCCCAGGCAAACTGTGATTGCCCTCAAGGGGACATGTCAACTTACAATGGAATGTTTAGGATCTTGTCCAGTCAGATACAGGAATTGTCAAAGAAAGTGCAGGCTATTGCTGCCTTTCCTGCTGACAACACTCAGTCTGAACCTGCCCATACCATTTGTTCTGGCAGGGAAGTATAGGTCCAGCCCGCAGCAGCTGAGAATGAGCCTGATCACACTGAAGTGGAGGGGAGTGATTTGGCCTCTGAAAATTCATACTTACAGTTAAGAGGAGGGTAGCATCCAAGAACATATTTTACATAACCAACCTCAGTGTGTCCTAGCAGGTAACAGATTAACTACAAGAAAAGCACAGGTTAAACCTAGCAGGATGGCTATGCCCACTTTGGGCAGGTCTGGGAATGACAATAAGGTACCCCAAGTGTATGACTAACCAAAAATCCAAACATCTCTAAACAAAACTGTGCCAGTTATGGAAATAACCACATGGGAGCAGAATGTTGATAAAATAGTACTAGCATTTGGGCCCTGTAAAACCCCCAGTTATGGTAAGTGCTTCAACTATGCATTGAAATACAAACCAGACCAGGATCCCAGGCAATTCATTTCAGAATTCAAGTTTGCATACACCCAAGCAGAGTGAGAGTACCCAGTTAGAGACAAGAAGTCTTCCCTCCAATGTGTAGCGGAGACTAAAATTGAGGAAAGCTTGCCATTTGAATCTGGCAAGAGAACCTATGCAGCGGTAGCAAAAACTCCCTAAGTTCATGATCAGGCACTAGTTAACCTTGCCTCTGTCTCTGTTAGCGCCCAGGGTTCCACAGAAGCAAAAAGCAAGAAACCTTTTGTTAAGAAGTTCCTAGGGCCTAAGGAAAAAAACAGAGTAACTCCAGGTTTCTCAAGAGGTTTATGAAAAATAAATCCTCTAATAATCAAGGGTACAAGTCCCAACAGCCACAGCAATCCACCAGTTCTGACTGTAGTAAAGGAGGTCAGAAAGGTAAGCCTTAGGTCCCAGGTTAACCAATTCACAGACATGATGGATAGGCTGATAACCAACATGGGACAGCCAGGCCAAAACACCAATTCTGCTATGCAGCCAGGACCTAATCCTTTTGGACATAAGAGTCCAATTGATTTATCCTATGTAAGTCCTGTAAGCCATTAAGTGACCACTGAAGGGTTAAACCCACAGGGAAAGAAGGTTGAGACGATAGTTAAATCCAAGACACCTACAAATCTCAAGGAACTGACATCCTTCTTAAGTAAGATTAATTAATTGATAACTATGATGAAGTAACAAAAACGTTGTTGTTATTGAAAAAGGATGAACCATGAACCTGAGGTGAAGGACAGGAACAGGCTGTGACCAAACCCAAGAGGAAAGTCACCCAGGTTCCTTTCCTGTCCTATCTAGAAGGAGGTAAACCATTTTACCTTGAGACAGGATTCACAAATTTTAGTCTTAGTGGGATATTGTATCAAAAACAAGACAACCTGAATAAGGTTATTGCTTATGCCGGCAAATCCTTGTCTTCCGTGGATGTTAAATTCAATGGCTGTGAGAAAGCACTATTAGCTACTGTTTGGACACTGCATAATTTTCATAGTTTCATACAAGGTAAGAAAATAATTGTTACAACTGTTCATCAGCCTGTGCAATATTTGCAAAAGGGATAGGGTAAGGTATGGACACCTTTCAAATAGTAGGATCACCGCGTGGACCTTATCCCTACAGGAATGGCCACTGGAGATCAGGTATACGCAGAACAGAAAATTTGTGTGGTTCAAGGATTAGACAAGCTCCATGACTGCACAGCACCTCCTATGGGGACGACTACCTTAAAGAGCAATTACTCTTTACAGGTTGGAAAAGGAGCCTTATGTTCCAGTCCATTAATAAACCAGTAAAACATGGCAAGTTGTTTAGCGAGATTGATCTTGTGACATAAAATGGCCTTACCATTTATTGGAAAAAGACTAAGGGTCATTTTGAAGACCTAGGCCCTGAAAAGCAGGGAAATTATTTAGCCTATTTATTTACACCTACTGGGTCCTCTACAGATAGATGCAATTACCAGTCAACAAGTCTGTAAAGAAGCAGACGCCCCCAGTAGTTCAGTGGATTCAGTACTCACTTAGTAAGGACATGATTACAAGCAGAAGGGGCATCCTATCATAGGTCTCTTCAATAAATATGTAGATGATCCCCTCAACCACCCAATCTCTGATGAAGATTGTGTGGGTAAGAAAGACTTAAGGGTCTTGTTGAGATCCAGATCCCAATTCCATATCAAAGATAGTCTGTTAATCCAGACATCTAAAAATGGAATATAGTAATGGGTTGTGCCCATTGCATGTAGGAGTCTTATGCTCCAACAGGCTCACTATGCACCTACTTAAAGTCAAAGTGGAGATAAAATCAAATATGAGATTAAATGGGTTGAATGTTTGCCTGGAAAATAATAATATGGCAGAAAATACTGTTGTTAATCAACAATGTGTTTTCCAGGTTTGGCCTATCACAGTGGATTGAATCAGTATCACAGTGCCCCATGATTGCCTGTGGCTGATATTGCCCTGGAGCGACATTGTTTACTTCCTAGCTGTCGCTCTCGCTGAGTAGCTATTCTTATAGGGCACCATGCTGATGAGGTCGTTGCTCCACCTACCTGTCAGGGTTTTTAAACCTCAGCCTGTGTCACTTCCAGTGCCCTTTCGTGGTGTACCTGAGCTTATTGCTGTGTTGGTGCATTACCGTTTCTGTGTATTACCTGGCTACGTCTGACTACCCTTTCAGGTTCTGACTCCTGGCTCGTCTGACTACCCGTTCTGGTTCTGACCTCTGGCTTGACTGACTACCCGTTCCGGTTACGACCATTGGCGACGTCTGACTATCCGATCCGGTTTTGACCTTTTGCTGCCTCCTGGTTTACCCTCTGTGTTGCGCTCCGTGACCATTCCACTTTGCGCTCGCTTCCGTTAAGCTGCGCTTGTCGGTCACTCCGTGTGTCTGACCTCCTGTGGCCGTACCGGACAGTGCTGTCTAACCTATCCTCCATCTAACTACCACCTGGTGTATCCCCTGTCGGGATACTGGCCTACTCCATTTATTTGCTGACTCTGTGTATGGGAGTGATCTGCACTGCCCTCACATCTACCGTGTAGTCCCAGGGCCATTTCATTTCTGACCACCTGTCCTGTGAAGGTTGAGGTAAGTGCCTACACTGTTCCTCTCTGGTCTCGTGAAGGTGTGCCATCCTATCCGGGTATAGGAGTGCTCTGCACTGTTCCCACATCGACCGTGTAGTCCAAGGGCCATTCCGTTTCTGACCACCTGTCCTGTGAAGGGTGAGGAAAGTGCCTGCACTGTTCCTCTCTGGTCTTGTGAAGGTGTGCCATTCCATCTGTGTATGGGAGTGCTCTGCACTGCCCTCATATCTACCGTGTAGTCCCAGGGCCATTCTGTTTCTGACCATCTGCCTGGTGAAGGGTAAGGAAAGTGCCTTCACTGTTCCTTCCTGGTCTTGTGAAGGTGTGCCACTATCTACTGCCACTTGTGTCACTACCATAACTACTTTGTGTCATTTATTGACATCTGCCTGTTGCCTTATCTCCTGCCTTTCTTTGTATTTAATAAAGTTTTATATTAAGTTCAACTGTACTTGTCAGTGTGTTCAATTCCTAGTCACTCTGTGACAATCAGATAGAGGTAGCCATTTCAACAGTGAGGTGATTAGTAAACTTGGGGGTAAAAGGAAAATTGATGTTGCTTACCAACCTGCCTCAAGTGGTGGGGTGGAACGATATAGTCAATTCATTGTTAACATTCTGAAGAAATTTGTTAAGGAATATGGTAGGGATTGGGATCTTAAACTACCCCTAGTCCTCATGGCTATTCGTGCTATGCCTAGCACAGACATGAAAGTTGAGCCATTTGAATTGATGACAGGTAGAAAAATGGTCCTACCTCAACATTTGCCTGTACTGTACATCCAATCAAAATCTAATTTATACCTCTACAACACACCAATACATAGACAATCTGTGCAAGCATTTACAACATGCATTTGCATTTGCCCAGAAAAATCTGGAGAAGAGAGCAGTCTTAAGTACTAAAACTTGCTATGATCTAAACATTACCAAAGAAGAGTATGATTTAAATGATCATGTTTATCTTTACAATTTTTTTAGAAACCAGGTGAAAGAGAAAAAAATTCTTACCCTCACGGAGGGGATTATATATATCATAATTGATAAAAAATCTCCAGTTGCCTAGAAGGTTTCTATTACAACAAATGGTGAGACTTCAGGAAAGTGGGTTCATAATATCAAATTGCCTGCTTGTCAACCTAGATCTCAATTACAGTTCATACAAGGAGAAGCTGAAGAAGAACAAGGAACCTAACTCAAGCATTGGACACTTAAGTATAGTCATATCCTTTCCTGTCTTTCTGGGTTTCCTGGCATTTCTTGCCAGTCCATTTATTCTCTGTTCACTTTCCCCTGCCTTATTATGTGAGGCTCTTGCTGAGCCTTTTCATGCACCGGCATTTGTATCTGTGTGTGATCAAAGCGTTCCTGTCGTGACTGAGTTCTGTAGTGTTCCTGTATTTCCTGTGATTCCAGTGTTTGTCCTGGCTTTCCTTCAACTCTGTTTATGTCTTCTGATTTGGCACTGTATCTTGTACTGGTCTGACCTTGTCTTGCTTGACTATTCTCCTGTCTCATCCCTGGTACCATCTCTGCCTGCTTGTTACTGACGCGGCTTGTCGACTGTTCTCCCCTGGAGGATCTCCTGCTCCCATCTTCTCGAGTTCAGCTTTGTCAAGCACCTTGTTGAGTCAGACTTTGTCATCATCTTTTGTCGAGTTCGACTCATCTAATCCCTGTTGGGTTCAACCCTTGTGAACCCCCAAGTTTACAACTAGTTCTTCCTATTCCAGTAGTTCAACAGAGACAACTGTACTACTGGAAGGTTATATATTCTAATTCCTGTCTCATTGGGTAGCTGACTGTGTCTAGGGTTGTCATCCTGCTATTTGGTTTTGTAGACATCACCTTTAATACAGCCTAGGCCACAGCAAGTTTTCCCTAGTGTAGCCCCAACCAGCTAGCCATGCTCCCCATCCAGCGCACTCTAGCATCTGGCTCATTGAGGCCTATAAGCAGTATATTTGTATTGTTGTCTGTTGTATTGGTTGTTTCACAGTAATAGCAGTCTGTATACTCTTTGCGGGTATTCCACTCTGCAAAACATAACCCAATCAGCTTCTACTGGGCACACCTGGTCTGATCATCACAAGTATTCACTGCTCATTCCATGCTGTATTTGATATTGTCATATATGGTTCTATTTTCTTCATAAATGTTTCAGTGACATGTTGTTCTCTCCCTTCCCTATTTGTTGTTTGCATGTCCCCACTTAAACCTCTACACTAGGCGAATTGCTGCTCAATGAGTTCTCAGAATTGCATTATCTTTTATACTTGTTTCTTACTTCATCCCAAGAAGGTTTTTTTTTTTTTTTAAGCATAAGAGCTGAAGATGTTTCCACTGTAAAAAGTAGAAAGTGTTAATGTTTCCTAGTTTAGCTTAAGGCAAAAGTGCCACAAGCAGACTAGTGAGAAATATACAATTAATCCTAGAATTGCCAGAGAATTATAGGGATATCTGTGAAATATAATGCAGGTATGCAAAATTGTTTCACATGGCAAATGAGTCATTTAGATCCTAAGAGGTTTCAAAAGATTGAGAGATCAAATAGCCGATCCATTTGCTGTGGATATCCAGACCAAGGCAGTGATGTGGATCATCCTTCTTCTGTGCCAGGAGTTCTGGGCAGAGCCAGCTGTGGTTCCAGGACCATCGTCAGGATTACTAATGCAAGAAATGCTAGGATTTATTTTCACAGAGAAGAGACTCATGTCCCAAAATATATTTGACAGTGTGAATCCAAAGACTGTCATTGAGAAGAAATTTAATATTTCTCACATGCAGTCTCCAGAAATGATGAACTGATATGACATGCGTGCCAAGTTATCTCAAGCCAGGATCATGGAGATCCTAGTGCAGGCCAAGAAACTGTTGGTATCAGATACTTTTTCCCCTTAGTCATCAACTAAATCAGTTTATTGGTGTCCTGATAGAAGCTATTGTCTGCTCTGTCAATAAAAACAATAAAGACTTTGTGTATAGGAAAGAAGTCTATTCTGCAATCCAGTTGGTGAAATGAAGTGAACTTTCACCACTTCAGGGACAATACCAATCATGGGTATAAAAATATAACATGATCTCTTCCAGTTTTAGCGATAACATTTCAGAACTTTTGCTAAGTTTGAAAAAATGTGCTAAAAAGGGAGAGTTTGCCTTATGGAGGTAACATATAATCAAAGTGTTCTCACTTTTATCTGCTATTATTTTTGTTTTTAAGAGCCTGCCGTCTTTTGGCAGGATGCATGACGGCAAATAAAAAATATACTTGTGGTGCAAGGTAAATATATGGAAGTAAGAAACCTCCGTCCTCCAGCTGGTAGGACCAAAAATAACTGTGGTGGTGTAGTCTGAGCCTGCTTTTTAAAGTTCTCAATTGGTCCTACCAGCTGAGAGGCAGAGTCAATACCCATACATAATGCCGTGGAGAGAACACAGAGGAAATGCTGAAAATGTATCAGGCTATCAGGATACCAAAAATTCCACAAGCCGGTGGCACTGAAAGGGTTAAACAAACAAATCCAGCCACTTACTGTTCACATCATGAAGTAAATCCCTCCCTCCATCACTCCCATTTTAGTAGTCTCCCTTAGGGAAAGCAAGCACTCTAATCAGGCTCAAATACACATATTAACACCTAGGATCTCCATCACCTAAGTTTCACCACAACCCTTCCCATCACCTTGCTGTAAGCCTCAAGCACCAGTGTATTTATTGCTATTAATCTGGTATGCAAATTTAAATTTCTGTAAAAAGATTAAGATGGAGTGTTGCACAATGTTTTGTTTACCATAAAAACCTACAGCTAGCCTCTAATGAAGTAAATATATACATTTTGTAGTAAGACAAAAAGAAGAATTAAAAGGGTTAACAAACATAGGGGAATTATTCTCCTTAGAGATGTACAACATAATAAGGTTTTGAGACATAAAACATCCATGTCAATAATGCAGCTTGTCTTTTTCAACTATTCTTTTTGGGGGTGCGACTATTTTGATGTTATAATGTATCATATCTTCAATGGACGCATGAACACACTGATTTACATATTAACACATCTAGCTCACTAATTTGCAATGGAAATGTTTCAAGACAGCATGTATTCCTCATATGTTTCAATTTTTTGCCCAAACTTGCCCATAAAGTGGCAGATTACTTTGATGTATTGCACATAAATACTACCTTATCCATATAATTTTGTCAGTAAAGCGCTCATATGTGACTATAAAATGGGAGATGAAGATGATGGAGACAACAAGTAAAAATATCTTGAGCTGCAGTCACTTAAATAATGAGAAAAATAAATGCGAAAATAAAGAGACATCACTTCAGGAGACTCACAAGGTAAGAGGCGGCTGAAGCAAAAAGAGAGACATTCATTTGGCTGGATGTCTTTGGAAATGAATCAAGA
This sequence comes from Rhinophrynus dorsalis, assembly GCA_037306005.1. NCBI lineage: Eukaryota > Metazoa > Chordata > Amphibia > Anura > Rhinophrynidae > Rhinophrynus > Rhinophrynus dorsalis. The sequence continues at coordinate 166,341,106 of CM074724.1, forward strand.
ATAAAGAAACAGGCGGTTTATCTTCTTTCTTCAGCTGTGAAATGTTTTGTATTCCAATATCTTGTGAGTATTAGATATATATCCCAAAGACAACAGCATGAAGCAGAATTCAGCTGCTAGATAGCACCAGCACCATACTTTTTTGTTCAAGGAAAATGCTTTCCATTCAGTGCTGCCCATGGGTGAAATTACATTATATTATGTTTACATAATTAGATGTCACACAAAAAAACTGGTTAAAGGGCAGTAGCTTTTACTTTAGCTGCTGCCACAATCATTTTATTACTACAGGAAAAAGGAGTTACATTAGAGTTTCTCATTCTTTTTTATGTATCGAACATGTAGTTGGGAAATGTTATTCTATGACTTGAGTATAGGAAACACAATATCATAATAAATGTATTTGAAAAGGTATAAGACACTAAGCTTGGTGCCCCAACACATAACTGCACTGGGTCATGCTTTACTGAGTTACATGGATCAGAAAGAAACAAATAAGAAGCATTAAGATCTTGTAAAGCATACCTAAAGAATGATTAAAAATAAAAAAATATTTTATTGAAATAGTCAATATGCACAAAGGTAGTAGAAGAAGGGACAAAGAATCTTTTAGATGTTATATGTGTCACGGTTTTTTAGATGAACACTCAGACAGAACGGTAAGGTTAAAATAACTTTATTAGAATAAGGTTCATACACGAGTGTAGGCCCTAAGACCCACAATACAGAACAGGAAAATATATACAAAGTGTACAGTGAACAGAACTGGACTGGGCAATCAGGATACTGGTAATAATATATATAGATATATGACAGGATCTGACAACCCAATGAGGTTCACGTACAGTCCCAGAACTGAAGGGTAGGTGCCAACACAGGAGGTCCACGAATAGGACAGGACAACCCAGACTCCTGGGTACTGGAACCCGTAACGGCAAAAGGAATGGACCGGGAAAAAACTGACAGTTAAGGACTCTGGCAAGGAAAAGAGTACACAGTCCAGGAATGGAAACAGGACTACAGTGGCTTGCAACCCACTGTGGAGGACTGGCACAACCGAGACGCCTGGGTACTGACCCGACAGGAGCGAGGCAACACTGACCAAGGCCCTAGACCGATGGCAGGAGGCAACCGTGTATATGCAGACCAACCCTGAAAGAGATAAAGGAGACCTAGGCAGCTGCTACTGGAAAACCCGAGAATACTAGGGGTGGATCGATATATGGTAAGTAATAGGAACGCAACCAGTGTCCCTCAACCTGCAAGGTGGAAATTGCAACGCTGGCTCTTGAGCCCACGGCTCTGCAGTAAAGAATGGTAGTGCTATTACCTGGAAGCTCCAGGTACATACAGGGTTAATGAACAACGCCTAGAGAGTAACTGCAACTCCCAGAGGGAGTGAGCCCAGAGCTACTAGGGAGGCAGACACAGAGAGTGATCAGAGTAACTCAGTCAGTGTGTAGAACACTGTACCAGTAGTTCGATTGTACACACTGCCTAGATGGTAGTAGAGTAGCTCAAGCACAAGGCTCAGCCTTTGGTCGACAGAAAACAGCACCCCGCGGTGCACACCGAGAATGAACTGCACGGCCCTGGTAATCAGTGACCTCACGGGGTCACCTAGTGACACAGACAACACACGGTAATAACGTGGATAGGAATCCACAGTCAGTAACAGCCACAGCGCGGGAGACAGCCAACCACGGTCAGCAACGGATAGGTGCAATGGCCAGATAGGATCAGCAACGGAGCGGGTTCTACAGCCAGATACGGTCTGCAACGGGGCGGGTTCTCAACAAGGATACAATCAGCAACAGAGTGGATTCTCAGCCAGGATACTGTCAGCAATGGAGCGGGTTCTCAGCCAGGATACAGTCAGCAACGGAGCGGGTTCTCAGCCAGGATACTGTCAGCAATGGAGCGGGTTCTCAGCCAGGATACAGTCAGCAATGGAGCGGGTTCTCAGCCAGGATACAGTCAGCAACGGAGCGTAGTAATAGGAACTCAGGAACAAAATCGTAGTCAGGCAGGCCAGGTCGTACACGAATCAGCAAAAGCACAGAAATAAACTCAGGAACTCGTACACCACGAAAGGGCGCCTAAAGGCAAGCCCTAGTGGTAGCAATTAAGACCAGCCAATCAGAGAACAGCAGTGATAATAATGTCGCTGCTCAGCACCGGAAGAACGGGCACCCTGATAATATGGTAGAGTACAGAGATCACCTCATATTCTAAGAAGCAAGTTTGTAGCCACAATTTAAAGACAGACCTATTGGCACTGAAACATAAAGGGAGAGATGCACTAATGTTCAATGCTGTGGCTATGTGTGTCTGGAGATGTGTTGGGAATGGAGACACACATTACCATATGCACTAAGATTTAGGAATGCAAGGGGAGGGGAGGAGAAGTTGCCCATTGCTGGTCGTGTAGAAGGGATGCTCTCCCTTACAAATCACCAGCAGTAGACAGCCCTGAATTCTGAGTACATCCTCCCTGCTTCCCCACTTACTCACTTGAGAAGCAGAGAGGATCCTATTAGGCATCAGCATCACAAACAGCTGCACTCCCTCAAGCTTTTGAGTGTGATAGGGATGTGAATTGCACAGTCCTTTGACACTCAAAGATTTTTAAGATACTGACTGGAAGTTGTATTTGGAATAATATGTGCTAAGATGACCCAGAAATTGGCTACATCATAATCAGTAATTGTGTATTTAATAAATGAACAGAAAGATAATTATTACGACCATCCATATTTTGAGTATGTGCCAGTAACTAAGCAACGGGTATTGAAGGAGTGAACCTCATGTTGTTTGTGCTTTATTCCTAGGTCACAGATAATAAACCTGTTATTATGCTGCTCTGTGTATTTCTACACAAAGCAATATAGTAGGATTTGGTTCTACAACTGCTCAGAAGAGCATATTACAATAACAGTGCAAAATATATAGCAACGACTCTCCCATCCCTTCTCCGTCCCTCCATCACTTTCTCTGCTCTGAGACAGCCACCCATCCTCTGCTCATTCTCAGTACTGAGACAGCCATCCTTCCTCCACCACCCTGGGACTGCCACCCCTCCTTTGTCCCTTTCGCTACCATGCAGGGAAGAGAAGTAGTTGATTGCTTATAAGGTGGAATATGAGTTTCTAATAAAGAATAAGGTATAGATGTAAAATATGGGAGTGAGGTTGATTTTTGATTGGCTGAAATCATATAAAACCAAAATATGCAATATAAATGAAGTTATATAATTAGTTTTATAGCTAATTCAGGAGTAGCCAACAGGTAGGTCTCTAGTAGGGATGGGCAAAATATTTTGCCTCAAAAGATAAACAGGAAAAAAAAAATGAATTCCCGTTGTGTAGCAATTTCAACTTTTTTTCCACCTTTGTCAATTCATAATAACAATACCCCACTCCCATGGTGAGTTTTCACATGTATTTTTTTCTGTGCTAGTATAAAAAGTATACTGGATTCCTGCAGTCAGTGCTTGGGAGAGACAAAGCAATAACATTTTGACGCAAGAGGAGATAGGCAAAGAGATAGCAAATTGAGTTGATTTTTAGGAGTCTTGGTGGTAGGCATATTATGTGTGGGGAGTGTGAAGAGAGAAAGGAGTATTACAAAAGAAAGAGTTCTTGACTGATAACTGATAGAAATAATCAGAGAGGCAGGTGATCCAAGTTCCAACCTGAGCTGACTGGGTGACATGATGACAGATATTCTTGCAGACAGATAAAAGAGCATCATACAGCCAAGAGACCACTAAGTACCACCTATCTGATAGTCAGGTAAAAGAGGGACAAGCACAAAGTGAGGTGTGGCTGTGCTGAAATCCTGCAGCAGCTACAGAGTGGCTAGTTTTATCATGTATTGCAAACTGATGATTTTTAAGCTAACAGGTCTATCCTCATTCTGAAATGTATTATAAAAATTAACATTGCAGTCAAGTTAGGAGACAAAGCTTCTGCTGAAATGTTAACATTAGCTACATGTACAGGCAGATAGACAAGCAAAGAGGAGGCCAGGTTATGGAAAAAAATTGACTTAAGGCAGGGACCTTGACTTGAGCTGAGACTGAGATGGTCAGTGACAGATACTAGAACAAGAGATGTAAGCGAGACGAGCAATACATCATTCCACATGCAATAAGGTCTGTACTTTACAGTGAAAATAAATGCTACTTAACTATGTCCAGGATGTGTACTAGGGGCAGGGTTAAGGTGAAATGAGTTGCAGGAGTGCATGGACATGGAAATAAAGTGGTACTCTAAAAACTGACAGCAGCCATGGTTGCTACAGCTTGTGCAATAAATGATGATACTCCTCCTCCTGAGGAGGCTGTTTGTAAAAAGTATTTGAAAATTTCCACCATTATCAGTTTTAGGAGTACTAAACCTTTTAACAACACAGAAGATGACAATGAGTGGCATTCTAGTGTTGTTGCTATAGCAGAGGATTGTTTAACTGTTAAATCTACTGATGTGACGGACAGTGAGAGTAACACTAGTCCAAAAGTAGTAGAAGAATTTGAGAGCAGTGGTGAGGATGTGGAAGATGCTGTTGATTACCTAATTTGTGATGTAGAATATGTCAATCTATTCTTAGTCCCTTCTTTTGATACAGATGAGAGAGAGTGTGAGGGCGATGATGACATGACCAGAAATGTAACTGATAGGAAAAAACTCAATCTTGATCCACTTAAAAGGGGTAAAAACTGTTTGCAAGATGAACTGAAAAGTCTGACTCTAGACAATTAGGAAGGCTTAAAAATACACATTCACCCTGTTAGTCACCAGCAGCATGTTCAACACTCCAAGTCGAACCTCCCCACCTCAAGCAACTCACAATACTGTTGAGTAATCAGCAAAACTGGTCATCAACATACACAACTCTTGCTGTGATAAGTGCAGTCGTGCAGTAGGAGTACAATTGCAGCATCTAGTCCCAGTAGTGGCAGTCTACAGGATGAAGTCTATAGTATGGAGATATTTCATTCATGATGCAAAAGTTAAACATGTGTCTATCTGTTAACACCAAACAAACAACAAACTTGTGTTCCTCCATTCTAATTGTGAAAAATGTGCCCTGTATTGGGCATGTATAATAACACTGTTGATAAATATGACGATATAGTTTTCCAAATTTTGGCCAAAAGAGGTTTAAACTTTCCAATCCCATCAAGGCACCTCAGAGTATTGCAAGAACCTACTCTAAACACCAGAAACCCCTGTCTAAACTGAAAAAAACCCTGTCTAAATTTAAATCAAACCCTGAGGAGATGTTATAATAAACGGGTAGGAGAGAACCCTTTAATATAGTATTTATGATGCTTGGTGGTCCCAGTGTATGTAATTAAAAACAAATTACATACAATAATTTAAAAAGGTGTAAAAATTGACTTGCCCTTTTGTGCCTGCATTGAGTGGTACCCATCTAAGAGGACTGTGGAGCCCATTATGTTTATGATTACATTTCCTGAACTACAGGAATTTTCCATTAGCAGTAAAAGTTGGGCTTCCTCAAACCACCCAATATTAGGTGAATTGTAGCAAATTCCCATTAAGGGTCTTATATTATGTGTGCCCCAGTGTGTATTTCAACCCACTGGGCTTATACATTTTCACTGGGCTCTTAATTTATATATTCCATTATACTAGGTTTTAAGGGATGCTTAACATATTGGCATGCCCCCTCCCCTTTTAGAAAACCTATCTGTCCTAAAAAGTGAATAACCCCTAGACTGACTGTCAAGCCATATCTAACATCTAACCAGGTTTCAGACACACCAATAAGGTCATACTGCTTACACATTGCAATAATTTCTAGTTCCCCCATCTTACCAGCTAGACTATGAGCATTTACAGTACTGTGCACAAGTCTTAGGCAGGTGTGAATAAAATGCTGTAAAGTAAGAATGCTTTCAAAAATAGACATGTTAATAGTTTATTATTATCAATTAACAGGTGGCGACGTGGACTCTTCCCTGCTTCCAGCGATCCTGCGGCTGTTTGCAGTGACTGTCCATACTTCAACTGGTGCATCTGACAGTGCTTATCTGCGTCAAGAAGGAGAGAACTGGGAATGACGACGGAAGGCGACGCGGTCCCTTCCCAGTATCCGTTACATTGGTGGCATAGCGGTGGGATTTCTCCTTCATATCGGGTGCAGCAATTGAGACATGGCAGACGAAGCAGTGCTGGCAGACACTCTGGGAGCATATGAGAATCGCTACAGCGCCATCCGAATACAGTGGTGGACCCGGCTGGGCGATGTTATCTACGACTTCGTTCCAGAGTTGGATGCGTGCATTACAGAGGAGCTCAGAGTACAGGAGGAGTACTGGGACTTTGTTAAATACCTGGACCAGGAATATGGATCCGAGGGCCTTTCCAATGGTGCCCAGCCCACTTGCGATGGGACATCCAAGGGCTGGTATGGAACGCCTACCACATGGACTCTGCTTTTGGGTGCCCTGACTCCAGCAGATACTGAGAGATCCGGGACAAAAGAGAGGACTGTTTTGGGGGATACATTCCTGCGGACTGCCAGGGAAATTTGGATATTCTGGCAGGATGTGAATGGGACCTGGAGCAACTATATGCTGGGTTCATTCAAGAGGTCCGGGAATTCCAAAAAGAGGAAGAAGAATGGGGGGGGGGTAACGCATCTGAGGAGGACTTCAGCGACTTTGAGGACCAGGATTGTGTTACCCCTGTTCACTCCACACTGGTGAGTGGGATTGCGTTCCTCACCAGTGCCCCTTGTGGTGCCCCTACATCAGGGAAGGGGACAACGGTCCTCCCTGATGCCCCCTTGCCCCTGCAAGATGATTTGCCTGAGCTGAGGAGTGGGAATGCATTCCTCCTCAGCCAAGAAGATGCCTCTGCATCAGGGGATGGGACAGACGTCTCCCCTGATAGGCATGTTGCCCCTTTCCCTGCTTTCCCAGCTGCGGTGGATGAGATGCAGGTCCCCACCAGCAGCAATGTTGTGCCCCAACTGATGTGTAGGAGAGAGCCCATCAGTCCCTGTGAACTCCCTGCTGTGGTGAGTGTGGAAGAGTTCTCCAGCTGCCCCAAAGTGATTCCCCCTGTTGTTGTGGAAAATGCCCTAGAAGCGGAGCAGTATGTGCTCTCCAGGGCCACAGAGGATGCCGCCTTGAGGGATGGTACTGCGGTCTCCCTCAAGGCAGAAGAAGGGCCTGTGAGTAACGGCCTACAAGAGGAGGATCCCAGCGGGCTGGGAGAGAGCAGTGCTGCTGGCCCTCCTGAAGATATGTTGCGCGAACTGATGGGTGGAGAAGCGTGCCCCATCAGCCCCCCTGTTAACCCTGACCTAGTGAGTGGGAGCGAGCTCACCAGGGTCTGGGAAACCCCTACTGTGGTAGAAGAGACACAGGTCCCCACCAGCAGCCCTAGTCCGTTCCCTGTGGTTGGTGCCCTGGAGAAAGGAAAGATGGTGTTCTCCAGGTACCTCAGCAAAATTGCTAGGAGGTTTGGGAGTGCCTCCAGCTAAAGAAAAGAAGTGGCCCTGAGGAGGGGACCCTGGACGCCAAGGAGATCAACAGATTGCCCCTTTGCAGCACTGATGCCTTGGATACCTACCTCTCTGTGACCCTTGGCTTGGTGGATGGGAGCAAATCCACCGGGCCCTGTGAATCCCTGGCTGTGGTGGGTGGGACAACGGTCTTCACTCCCAGCCCAACGGTTGATTCCCTTTTTTCCTGTGAACTGGTGGATGGGAGTGCGCTCCCCATCAGCCCTTGTGAACCCCCTGATGTGGTGTGTAGGAGTGAGCACACCACCCCTTGCTTTGCCCTGACACTGGTGAGTGGGAGCAAGCTCACCAGCAGCCCCAAGAAGGCGCTCCCCATCAATTCCCCTTTGGGCCCTGATCTGGTGAGTGGGACCACAGTCCTCACCAGGGATGTTGCTGGGGCCCCTGGATTCCCTGAGTTCTGCGTGGGGGGTGGGAATGTGTCCTCCACCCGGTCCTTTGGAACTTTGAATACCCCTGCCCTGCCCAAACGAGTGCCCAGTTATGTGGACGGTGCTCAGAACGTTGCCCCAGCCCAGGAGAGTGGGAAGGACATCCTCTCCTGTCCCCCTGGGGCACTTGCCCCACTAAAAGGGGGAGATGTGCCCCTCTCCCCACACTTTGATGCCCAGGCCGCTAAGGACCCAGAGACACAGTTGCCCCAGGGAGATCCCCCATATAGATTGGCTCTGGACCCTGAGCCACTGGCCAAAGACCCAGGAACATTGGACTCCAGCTGTGAGTGGAGCATGGCCCAGGAGAGGCCGCCCAATTTGGCGATTGCCAGGGCCAACAGGCACCAATATCCCTGGTCCAGGATTAAGAACCAAGACTGTACCCCTGTTCCAGGACAAGGGACTTGTTTTCTATTGCCAGGCCCGGACAAGGGGCTCATGTTTTCTCCTGGCCCAGGACAAAAGGACTGCTCATTGTTTCCCTGGCCTAGGACAAGGGGCTTCCCATTTGAGACTGGCCTAGGACCAAGGCCTCTGGACTAATGAACTGTCCAGACAAGGGGCTCACAACAGCAATGGTCTCTTAAAGCTCCAAGCCAGCGTTTACTATTGCAACCGCTGCCTTGGTACAAAAAGGGGGAGAAATGTAACGGATCTTATCCGTTACTTGGGCCCTTGTCTGGACCTCGAACGTTTTACCTAAAGACTATGGCCCCTTGGCCTCCTTTGACCTCAGATGGGGGGTTTACTATCTTTATGTTAAAAGATTTATGTTTTATGTATTGTCAAATAGTGTACGTGTTTAATTGTACTTGGCCCTAGGATGTGTATTGTAACTACTCCAGCCATTTGACTCAAGACCTCCTGCTGGGTGTTAATCAAGTCATTGTATTCAGAACTGTTCTGAGACCCCCTGCTGTGTGTGTTAATCCATTCATGCCCCTTAGTCTGTGAGTCACCTATTGTATAACCTGAAACTATGTTGCCAGCCCTTTGTATTATATGTTGTGAGTTGATTACCTCTGTGAATGCTCCCATTGTGTCAGCCCTTACCATCTGCTGCTGGCCTTTTGTCTGATGTGTTATGATTTAATCATGTTCCCTATTGTATCAGATTTCCCCATGTGATCCAATGTACTGTGCTGTATATAAATATCTGTGGTTTGTGACAATAAATAGAGTTGTGTTTTGGAGTGAACAAGGAGTCCTGGAGTCTTGTATTGCTTATGGTCTAAAGTATCCACTCTGATACCCATCTGCGCCAAATATCCTGAATCGTCGACTGCCTGCTGCCAGCTTCCTGCGTCCCAACTTCATATGCTGTCAGGCGGCGACGTGGACTCTTCCCTGCTTCCAGCGATCCTGCGGCTGTTTCCAGTGACTGTCCATACTTCAACTGGTGCATCCGACGGTGCTTATCTGCATCAAGAAGGAGAGACCTGGGAAAGACGGCGGAAGGTGACGCGGTCCCTTCTCAGCTTCCGTTACATCCTCTCTGTAATGGCACATGGGAGTGAAAAACGTGAGTTGAGCAGCACTTGAGAGGCTACAGTGTCTTGAACAAAACACTTAATTTTGTTCTGTCTTGGTGTGTGTTCATCACACACAGGGAGCATGATCAACACACTTGGATGGATGTCCTCCCACCTGCAGAATTTGCATTCAATAACAGATACCATGAGTCTCTAAGTTGCTCTTCTTTCTTTGCCACACTTGGGTATAACTCCAAGTTCTCTCCAAGTACTACACCCTCGGATGTTCCTGCTGCTGACACTTTGGTTGATGACCTATTCCATCTTTGGTCTGTGATTCAGTCCCGTTTAGCTCATGCTGCTACTCTCCAGAAAGCTGCATCGTATCAACGACGTTCTTAAGGTCCGGCTAACTGTCCAGGAGATTTTGTATAGCAAGCTACCAAGAACTTACATTTACGAGTGCCTTCATCCAAGTTTGGTCCCAGAACTTTTGGTCCCTACAAGATTACCCACCTGCTATCCCCAGTTACCATTTCTTTGGCACTTCCTCCTTCTCTACGCATTCACAATGCATTTCATACATCCTTGCTTAAACCTGCCCGTCAGAACCGTTTCTCTTGAAGGCATACACCTCCTCCTGTTCTGGTGGAAGGTGACCCTGACTATGAGGTCCTGAAGATTCTAGACTCATGTCTGGTTCATAGATACATCCAATACTTCATGGAATGGAAGGTCTATGGTCCTGAAGACTGCTCCTGGGTGCATGCTCCCGATCTCATTAGCAAATTTCATAGGGATAATCCCACTAAACCTGGTCGTCCTGAGGGCTCACCTTAATGTCTGATATTGATATGGAGTGAAAAACATGAGTTGAGCAGCACATGAGAGGCTACCATGTCTTGAACAAAACACACTTAATTTTGTTCTGTCATGGTGTGTGTTCATCACACTCTTTGTTCTTCTGGTCTCCCTAAGTGGAAGGTTATACCAGGCATGGGCCCTCATTCTCCATATGCCTAGAGGGAATCAGCTGCACTCTACTGATAAGGCCCACATATCCTGAAGCATACATCTTGGGTTTGTCACGTCCTTACCTGCCATCGTCCAGACTCCCTTTATCTGGCCTGAGGATCCTCCTCTCCTTGCCCGATTATTCTGGCCTGTTTGCTGTTCCAGTTAAAGGTTCCTTTCTCTAGTTGGTCCCTATCAATTGGTGGTCCTACTCCACCTTTTTTGTTCTGTTGCTGTATTGCGGTCCTGTCCCGCTTTAGGCCTGTCGGCCTATCTTTTGTTTCTCCGGTGTGGCGTTCCAATTGTTCCTCCATCAGGGCCTTCCTCTTTACTCTGCGGCCTCACCACTTTTCCCAGCGACCTCGCCGCTTGTTATTGCCCTTCGTCCTTGTTTCCGTCCTGCGACTTAGCTGCTTATGTCCCAGCAGCCTCGTTGCTTGTTAATTCCCTGCGGCCTCGCTGCTTGGTCTGCCCTGTGGCCTTGCAGCTTATTTATGCCCTGCGGCCTTGCCACTTTTCAGTCACTGCGGCCTAGTTGCTTAGTTCTTTCAGCGGCTGCTCCTCTTTAGCCTAACGGCTTTGCCGTGACTATTGCCAGCGGCTACCCCACATCCTTACCTCTGATTCTCTAGTGGCCTTCTGCTAGTCTCCTCTGTAGTCCTTGGTGTTACTGCTGCCTCTTGGCCCTCCTACCTGTTAGAGGCCTTGTCCCACTGTGGTGTGCGTTCTTCAGCTGCCTTCCCTGCTGAGGATTCTGGTAAGGTTGAGCTAGCTGTCCTGGTATAGTGATCCTGCCCTCTACCTGGAGGGCTATTCTATCTGCTTCCCTGCCTCCAGGATTGGTCTCTCTGAGGGGGGGTTCACCTGTGGCTGTTGCCTCTAGATAGGCTGGACATCTAGCCCTTCTGTTCTCTGTCCAGGTGATTGCTGCCCAGGTGGTTCCTCCTGAGTTGATCCTTTCCTGGTTGGTCTGTGGTTGTGGTCCTACTTCCTCTGTTTCCTTATTTGTCCCCTGGGAGGTTTCCTGAGTCCAGGTGTCCATAGAGCCTCAGACGGTTGTTGTTTCTTTCATTTGGTGTCACGGTTTGTTTGACTCACAGACACAGAGTTAAGATAAAAACACAGCTTTATTGAAAAAATAATAAAGAACCCTCACAGGTCCTGAACATCAACATATGTTACAGACACACGACAGGTTCAAGTAATATAGCATACAATGTACACATATATAGGCTCTACCGGCCTCACCAAAATACCAGGTAAGGCAGTCTAGAAGATGGTGCAGCAGGAATGAGGAGGCTCTACCGGCCTTACCAATATACCGAGCAAGGCAGCCTAAACTGGTACAGCAAGGAACTGAGGAGGATCTACCGGCCTTACCAAAATACCAGGTAAGACAGCCTAATACTGGTGTGACACGGTGTAGTGGAGGCCCTACCGTTGCTATAACGGAGGTATCAAAGCAGCCGGTTAGATGGAGTGGAGCAACCAACTACTGTATACCAGCGCATTCATGGAGGAAACACTTGCGACTGGAAGGATAGAGTAGAGCGAACCAGTACCACGTACTGGACAAATATGGAGGCCCTACCGGTGCTATAACGGAGGCAGCACAAGCAACCGGTGTCTGAGTGGAACAAACCAACTACGTTATACCAGCGCAATCACGGGTGCAACACTTGCGACTGGAAGGACAGATTGGAGTGAACCAGTACCACGTACTGGACAAACACGAAGGCCCTACCGGTGCTATAACGGAGGCAGCACTAGCAACCGGTGACTGAGTGGAGCAAACCAACGACTGAATACCAGTGCAATCACGGAGGCAACACATGCGACTGGAGGTTCAGAGTGGAGCAAACCAGTACCACGTACTGGACAAACACGAAGGCCCTACCGGTGTTATAACGGAGGCAGCACTTGCAACCGGTAACTGAGTGGAGCAAACCAACTACTGAATACCAGGGCAATCTCGGAGGCAACACATGTGACTGGAGGTTCAGAGTGGAGCGAACCAGTACCATGTACTGGACAAACACGAAGGCCCTACCGATGCTATAAGGGAGGCAGCACTAGCAACCGGTGACCGAGTGGAGCAATACAACTACTGAATACCAGTGCAATCTCGGAGGCAACACATGCGACTGGAGGTTCAGAGTGGAGCGAACCAGTACCACGTACTGGACAAACACGAAGGCCCTACCGGTGCTATAACGGAGGCAGCACTAGCAACCGGTGACTGAGTGGAGCAAACCAACTACTGAATACCAGTGCAATCACGGAGGCAAGACAAGCCTGTGGGCAGCTGTGCCAAACCAGGAAGGCACCGGAAGTCAGAATGTCGCCGAGGCGACCAGAGTCAAAGCGGAACAGCCAAGTCGGGATCCAGGAACAGGAACGTCAGCCAGGCCGGGTCAGGATACCGGAGCAGGAACATCAGCCAAACCGGGTCGAATACGGGAGCAGGAACGTCAGCCAGGCCGGAACAGTACACAGGAACAATACAGGAGAGTAGTCAGGTTATCCGGGTCGGTACACAGGCGCAGGAACAGGAGAGAAGTCAGGCAGGCCAAGGAAGTACACTGGAATCCACTGACAGGCATTGCACTGGCATAGAAACACCATAAAAGGGCAGTGAAAGGGTGCAGGAGCCCAGTCTATATAGGCAATACTGGGCGGCTAATCACAGGCAACAAATGGGAAGCACCCATTGCTAACTGACAGGAAAAACAAGCAATCACGGGCACCGTGATAGTACCCCCCTCTCAAAGACCTCCCCCCTTCTGGAAGAGGGACCTGACTTCTGAGGGTATTTAGAGTGAAAAATACTCAATAATTTGGGAGCATGAAGGTCCTTACTCTCAACCCAGGATTGTTCTTCCGGACTATAACCCTTCCAATGTACCAAATACTGCAATTTTCCTCTAAATCTGCGAGAATCAATGATACTTTGAACTTCGTACTTCTCCTGACCCTCTACCTCTATAGGCCCTTGCACCACAGGGTTAGTAGTATAACGGTTGCATACAAGAGATTTGAGGAGAGATACATGGAAAACATTATGGATGCGCATGGACGCAGGGAGATCCAAGGCATAAGAGACAGAGTTAATTTTAAGAATCACCCTGAACGGACCAATAAACCGGGGAGCCAATTTGTTGGATGGAACTTGTAACTTGAGGTTTCTGGGGGATAGCCATACCCTGTCCCCAACCTGAGAGGACACTGCTGGCAGCCATCTACGATTGGCATGGCGCTGATGACGCTGGAAAGACTGACTGAGTGCCCTCTGAACCTGTGCCCAAGTGGAGCGGAGCTGCTCAATATGCTCATCCAGAGCTGGAATCTGTTGAGACTGGAATGAGTCCGGGAGCAAGCAAGGCTGGAACCCGTAGCTGATAAGAAACAGGGAGCTCCCAGACGAAGAGTTAACCGCACAGTTCCTGATTGACATGCTCAGCGGCCCCATTGGTCTGGAGGTGGTAGGCAGAGGAGAAGTACAGTTGAATGCCCATTTGTTCACAAAATGCTCTCCAAAATCTGGACATGAACTGGCTGCCCCGGTCAGACACCAGAACTCTAGGTACCCCATGCAACCCAAATACCTCTTTAGCGAAAACAACAGCCAATTCCTGGACAGAGGGAAGGCCACAGAGAGGCACGAAATGAGCCATTTTAGAAAACCTGTCAACCACCATAAGTATGAATGAATACCCTCTAGATACTGGCAACTCTCCCATGAAATGGATGGAAATGTGAGACTAGGGACGTTCGCCATTAGGTACTGGTTGGAGTAGGTCCACAGGGAGGTGTCTAGGGGTCTTGGCACGAGCACAGGTGGCGCAGACATTAGTAAATGCAGCACAGTCAGCCCTCAGAGAGGGCCACCAGAAAACTTGTGAGAGAGACCATATTAATTGATCCCTACCAATATGCCCAGTGGCCTTAGAGGAGTGGTATGTTTCAAGTAATCGAGTGCAGAATGGCTCATCAACAAAACACTTGCCCACTGGGGTTTCCGGAGGGGCCGTGGACTGGGTGGCTAGAATCTCTTCCCCCAGTGGCGAAGTGATACTAGTGCGTAGGGTGGCTAATATGCGGTCAGGCTGTATAGTAGGTACTGGGACCTCGTCCCTCTCAGTTTCAGGCTCAAATTGTCTAGACAGGGCATCAACCCTAACGTTCTTGGAACCCGGCAAATATGATACAATGAAATTAAATCGGGAAAGACACAAAGCCCATCTGGCCTGGCGAGAGGACAATCTTTTAGCCTCTGACAGATAGGTCAGGTTTTTGTGATCAGTGAGAATCAATACTGGACTTTTGGTGCCTTCCAATAAGTGACGCCATTCTTTCAGAGCGAGAATGATAGCCAGTAGTTCTCTGTCACCTATCTCATAGTGACTTTGGGCAACTGACAACTTCTTAGAGAAAAACCCACATGGTCTTAGAGTGCTCCCTGCCACCGGTCGCTGAGAAAGTACTGCCCCAACCCCAATCTCTGAGGCATCGACCTCCAGTGTAAGCGGAAGAGATGGGTTGGGGTGGGATAGCACTGGAGCAGCTGCAAGGCATGTTCACCTGCCTCAGACCATTGGGAAGGATTGGTGCCCTTGTGTGTGAGGTCAGACAATGGTTTAACAATCATGGAAAAATTTTTAATACATTTTCTGTAATAATTAGCGAACCCCAGGAATCGCTGGATCGCTTTTAACTCTTTGGGCCGTGGCCATTGCAATACTGCAGCGAGTTTCTCCTGATCCATAGCGATACCTTCCTTGGCAATTATGAACCCCCAAAAAGGCACACTGGATCTATGAAACTCGCATTTTTCCATTTTACAAAACAGCTTATTTTTACGTAAGCAGTGCAACACTTCGGACACATCCTTGATGTGTTGTGACAAATTAGCCGAGTGTATAAGTATATCGTCCAGGTAGACAACAACACAGGACTGCAGCATATCCCGGAGGATATCATTAATAAATTCTTGGAACATCGCAGGTGCGTTACAGAGGCCAAATGGCATAACTAGATATTCATAGTGCCCGGATCTAGTGTTAAAAGCCGTTTTCCACTCATCACCAGCTCTAATCCGAATCAGGTTATAGACCGCACGTAGGTCTAGTTTCGTAAAGATGGAGGAACCTTTTAACCTGTCAAATAATTCGGTGATGAGTGGTATCGGATAGGCATTCTTGGGCATCAATTTATTTAGGCCACGGTAATCAGTACATGGTCTTAACTTGCCATTCTTCTTCTTCACGAAAAAGAACCCAGCATCAGCAGGCGAGGTGGATTTCCTGATGATCCCTCTCTTGAGGGCATCCTCAATATATTCTTCCATAGCCTGGTTCTCATCGCATGATAATGGATACGTACGTCCCATAGGGGGTACCACCTCCAGGGGCAAATCAATGGCACAATCATAAGACCTGTGCTGAGGCAGAGTGCCAGCCTCTCCCTTGCTGAAAATATCATTGAATTGTTGGTATTCAACTTGCAATGAGGGAGAGGCACACAGAATCTTAACCTGGTGAGACACACAATGTTCCATACAATATTGGGACCAGGACGAAATCTCACAATTCTGCCAATCAAACTAAGGATTATGCAGCTGCAACCAAGGAAATCCCAGAATGACTGCATGGTGAGGAGAATGAATTATCTGGAACTGCTGTTCTTCCCTGTGAAGAACCCCGATCGTCATAGGTAGTGATATAGTTTCAAAATTAATCTGAGCTGGTTCTAGTGGTCTGCCGTCAATGGCTTCAATGGCAAGAGGCGATTCCCTTTCAACCAGCAGAATCTTGTGCCGTTCAGCAAAGGCAATATCCATAAAATAACCGGCTGCACCGGAGTCAATCAGGGCCAGAACCTCCACTGAGCGATCTGCCCATGAGAGTACCACCTGGATGGTGGGTTTTTGTATGATCAGATCTAGGGACGGTTGAATACCGCCTAGTGCCTGTCCCCCAAGGTACCCTAGGTGCATTTGTTTCCCAGATGTACGGGACAGGTTCTTAACATGTGCCCAGTTTTACCACAGTATAAGCATAACCTCTGCCTCCTGCAGTGTGCTTGTTCCTCCTTAGTTAATCTGGTAAAACCTAACTGCATAGGTTCACAGGATTCTCGTATATGGTCATTAGGTTTAGGCAACGAGGGAGGGATGAGTGGGCATAATGAACTGCTGGACCCACTGTTTTTAGGCCATAGCCTACGGTCTTTAACCATAAGTCTCTCACGGATCCGAGTGTCAATTAGAATTGCATAATCAATATATTCGTCCAAATCATTAGGCAATTCTCTAGCTGCGGTTTCATCTTTAATGTGGTCGGCCAGACCTTGAGCAAAGGCTGCCACCAATGCCTCATTATTCCAACCTACCTCTGCTGCTAGTGTCCGGAGGCAGCTCTACCAGGGATCTCAAATACTCTCCGAAATGTCTGCACAAATTCCCTAAAATTCTTTGTGCAAGGTTTCGCACTCTCCCATAAGGGATTGGCCCATGCCAGGGCTCTACCGGTCAGTAAGGATATCATAAACCCAACTTTACTGCGATCATTAGGAAAGGCATGAGGGGTCAATTCCAGAAATATCTCAAGTTGGTTGATAAACCCTCTGCATAGACTGGGTTCGCCATCATATCTGAGTGGCAATGATGCGGAAGCAGATAACCCTTTTACTGCGGCCATAGAAGTCACGGTTGCATTCTCCAGTGTGGAGACCACCGGACCCAGGACAGGCTTGTCAGTGAGTATTGAATGCTCGAGAATGGTTTGTATAGACAATTCCAACTGATCCAGGCGATGCTCATGTGCATCCATCCTCCAATGGATGTTCTGTGCATTACCCTCACCCTTATTGTCTGAGGTCATGGCCCTTTCGTACTGTCACGGTTTTTTTGACTCACAGACACAGAGTTAAGATAAAAACACAGCTTTATTGAAAAAATAGTAAAGAACCCTCACAGGTC
Source organism: Rhinophrynus dorsalis (assembly GCA_037306005.1). NCBI lineage: Eukaryota > Metazoa > Chordata > Amphibia > Anura > Rhinophrynidae > Rhinophrynus > Rhinophrynus dorsalis. Next base: position 166,358,568 of record CM074724.1, read on the forward strand.
CTGAACATCAACATATGTTGCAGACACACAACAGGTTCAAGTAATATAGCATATAATGTACACATATATAGGCTCTAACGGCCTCACCAAAATACCGGGTAAGGCAGCCTAGAAGATGGTGCAATAGGACTGAGGAGGCTCTACCGGCCTTACCAATATACCGAGCAAGGCAGCCTAAACTGGTACAGCAAGGAACTGAGGAGGCTGTACCGGCCTTACCAAAATATCGGGTAAGGCAGCCTAATACTGGTGCGACACGGTGTAGTGGAGGCCCTACCGTTGCTATAATGGAGGTATCAAAGCAGCCGGTTAGATGGAGTGGAGCAACCAACTAGTGTATACCAGCGCATTCATGGAGGCAACACTTGCGACTGGAAAGACAGAGTGGAGAGAACCAGTACCACGTACTGGACAAATATGGATGCCCTACCGGTGCTATAACGGATGCAGCACGAGCAACTGGTGTCTGAGTGGAACAAACCAACTATGGTATACCAGTGCAATCACGGAGGCAACACTTGCGACTGGAGGTTCAGAGTGGAGTGAACCAGTACCATGTACTGGACAAACACGAAGGCCCTACCGATGCTATAACGGAGGCAGCACTAGCAACCGGTGACTGAGTGGAGCAAACCAACTACTGAATACCAGTGCAATCTCGGAGACAACACATGCGACTGGAGGTTCAGAGTGGAGCGAACCAGTACCACTTACTGGACAAACACGAAGGCCCTACCGGTGCTATAACGGAGGCAGCACTAGCAACCGGTGACTGAGTGGAGCAAACCAACTACTGAATACCAGTGCAATCACGGAGGCAAGACAAGCCTGTGGGCAGCTGTGCCAAACCAGGAAGGCGCCGGAAGTCAGAATGTCGCCGAGGCGACCAGAGTCAAAGTGGAACAGCCATGTCAGTATCCAGGAACAGGAACGTCAGCCAGGCCGGGTCAGGATACCGGAGCAGGAACATCAGCCAAACCGGGTCGGATACGGGAGCAGGAACGTCAGCCAGGCCGGAACGATACACAGGAACAATACAGGAGAGTAGTCAGGTTATCCGGGTTGATACACAGGCGCAGGAACAGGAGAGAAGTCAAGCAGGCCAAGGAAGTACACTGGAATCCACTGACAGGCGTTGCACTGGCATAGAAACACCACGAAAGGGCAGTGAAAGGGTGCAGGAGCCCAGTCTATATAGGCAATACTGGGCGGGCTAATCACAGGCAACAAATGGGAAGCACCCATTGCTAACTGACAGGAAAAACAAGCAATCACGGGCACCGTGATATTTGGTCTGGGACTTGTTGGGCGATGTTCTCTCTTCTCCTTCCAGTTGATCTTGCCATTCTCGCTTTGGAACATCACAGGACTCTCACTTCCCTTGTGGCCATCCTGTGTTGCCCCTATCTTTCACCAAGGTGTGACATCTGCCACCTTTCCATCTATGGTTTTGCCTACCTATCCTGGGTACGGGTCTGTCCGCATACAGGGGACTATTGTCTGGTTCTCCTTCAGTCTACAGGTCTCTCATACTGATCAGGACCCTGGCTCAACTGGGGTCAGACATCTGGCTTCACAGCCAGCAACATTATCCAGCTACGGCCGCAGCAAGAGAGATTCTGTAGCTGACCACGCACCCAAGCCACGTATCCTAGCGTCGTCCTCTAGCGACTGGACCAGACTATACTTATACTGGAGCCGCACCCTGTTTTTGGCTACCAGGAGCATTACATAATAATCGGGCTACATCATGGACCCCGCAGAACTGGCACAACAGTTAGCGCACCAAGAGCAGGTTCTTGGCTCTCAAGAGACCCACCTACAAGGTTTAGAGAGCAAACTTGAAGCAGTATTGGATAGGCTAACAAGTTCGGCTGTATCAACCAACCCTGCCACACCCACCAACCCTTCAGCAATGGCTCCTCTGCCCTCTGGGGCTTCTAATGTGATATCCCCTGTCCTTCCTATGCCTCCCAAGAAAGATATTCTGGCAAATAGTCTGACTGCAGAGGTTTCTTGAATCTTTGCTCACTGCATTTTAAGATGGTCCCGCAATCCTTTTGCACCCCTGTTTCCAGGGTAGCATTTATTATTTAAATATTAAAGGATGAAGCCTTGGCGTGGGCATTGCCCTTGGTGGAACAAAATTCCCTGCTATTGGAAGATTCCGACGCATTTATTAAAACTTTTCGACTAGTCTTTGATGCTCCTGGCCAGAAGGCTTCGGTTGAAGCAGCCCTTCTGGAGATCAAGCAAGGTCATCACCCTTTGGGGCAATATGCTTTGGAATTTCAGACCTTTGCTTATGAGATGAATTGGAATCCTGAATCCCTGATTGCTACCTTTTGTAGGGATTTAAATTAAAGATTGAAGGATGCTCTTACCTGCAGAGTCATTCCTGAGGACCTCGAAGAATTAATTTCACTGTGTTTGGAGCTTGACACCCATATCCAAGAAAGGCAACAAGAAAGAGATCACAGTTGTCACACTAGTGGTTTTTCTAATCCCACCCTCCCACTCTTATCTTCTCCAAGTCTGAAAGAACTGATGTTCATGTTTCTCTCTCCCCCTTCTCCATCATGTGTCTCTCTCTCTCTCTCCCCCTTCTCCATCATGTGTGTGTGTCTCTCTCTCCCCCTACTCCATCATGTGTGTGTGTCTCTCTCTCTCCCCTTTCTCCATCACGTGTCTTTCTCTGCCTTCTCCATCATGTGTCTCTCTCGCCCTTCTCCATCATGTGTCTCTCTCCCCTCTTCTCCATCATGTCTCTCTCTCTCTCCCCCCGCTTCTCAATCATGTGTCTCTCTCTCTCCCTTCTCCATCATATGTGTGTGTGTGTCTCTCTCTCCCTTCTCCATCATGTGTCTTTCTCTCCCTTCTCCATCATGTGTCTCTCTTCCCTCTTCTCCATCATGTCGCTCTCCCCCTTCTCCATCATGTCTCTGTCTTTCTCCCTTCTCCATCATTTCTCTCTCCCCCCCTACTCCATCAGGTCTCTCTCTCTCTCTCTCCTCCCCTTCTCCATCATGTGTCTCCCTTCTACGTCTCTGCCCCTCTCTCTATCCCCTTACTCAGTATGTGTGTGTCTCTCCCCCCTTCTCCAAAAGGTGTCTACACTTAACCACTGCTCTGAACATAATCAAACCTTGAAGCACTCGAACAAGTTAATCCCCATGGGCAACGCTGTGCCCTTTTTGCTAGGATGTGAGGGTCACAGGGTGTGAGGGTGGACAGCGTGTGGGCAGTGTGTGTGGACATGGTGTGAGGGTGGACAGAGGGTTGGCGGTTCGTGGTAGGGGTTAAAGGCATGGATATGGGTGGGGCTAGGCGTGGAAACCGGTGGTGAGTAACTTTCCAGGCCTGGCTACTAGCTCAGGACTTGAAATTTTGAGCCCTGATATAAAGGACACACATATAATAATGCACATCAAACTAAATAATCACCTAAAAGTGAACACCTCTAAACACAAAATTAACCCCAATAATTATAAGTGCCAAAGATTTACTCATCACAGGGCTGGGAGAAATAGCACAGGGACAAACTGGAGACCTCCTCTGGATACAGATCCCAACGCATAGTCACCTATTACAGGCTTCGTCAGCCTGTTTTTTTGGGGTTACTTAACTTTTAGGTGTTCTTAATTGTTTTTAAAAAAGTTCACTTTATATGTGATTATTTTGTACCAATAAAATCTATTTGTGATACATTTGAACTCCTGCTATGAGTGCCTCATTTATGGGACTTTTCTTTTTGGAGAAGCTGCCCCTTTAGGACTTCTGATCTCCAAGATTTGTGGTCTAATTTGAAACCAGCTAGTGTGTCCATTACAGAAACAATCAATTGCTACTATTCAAAGAAAACTTGAGATGGGTGGGGTTAAAGGTGGGGATATGGGTGGGGCTAGGCATGGAAACTGGTGGCGAGTAACTTTTCAGGTCTGGCTAGTAGCTCAGGACTTGAAATTTTGAGACCTGTTCTACAGTCATTTACCATAAAAGCAACAGTACTGATAACCTGTTCAGTCTGCATGCTTGCTGCTGTTTTCTTATTTTTTGCCAGTGGTCAATGGAGTCATCATTTTGGTGAAGGGGACAGAGGAGGAGTGGCAGTCCCAGAGTGGAGAACGGTCAGAGGAAGGGTGGCTGTCTCAGGGCAGTGAATGATCAGAGGACGGGTGGCTGTCTTAGAGTGGCAAAAGGGACAGAGTAGGGGTGGGAGAGTGAATCATTGCTATACATTTTGCACTCTTATTAAACTATGTGCTTCTGAGCAGATGTAGAATCAAATTCTACTGTATTGCTTTGGGTAGAAATACAAATATCCAGTATCCAGGATTTTCAGCATAATAACAGGTTTACTAACTGTGCCCAAGAATAAAGCACAGACAACACAAGGCCCACTCTTTCAATACCTGTTCCTCAGTAACTGACACAATTTCTGGGCCATCTTAATACGTTATTCCACAGAGCTCTCCATAGATTTGTGACAACAGAAATGTAAACACATGAAAATAAAAGCTCATGTGCCATGCTCAGAAGGACTTACAGTCCAAATACAACTTCCAGTCAGTAGTGCAACCCTTTAAGCGCCACAAGGGTGTGCAATGCACACAGTGGCGACTCTAGGATTTCTGCTTGGGGGGGCACACATGGGGCCAGAAGAAAAAATGGGGGGGGCAATTTAATGAGCAGAAACAAAGCCTTTACACCTAAAATAATGATATTCAGGCCACTGGTTATGTGTGTACGCACACCATAGCAATGGAAAACATTGGTAGACTGGTACAGAGCTATGTCACCACCATAGCAAAACACCACAACCAGAGCACTACAGGTAGATGCCACCACCAAAGCAATACAGAGTTATATGCCACCACCACAGCAATACACCACCTCCAGAGCACTACAGTTAGATGCCACCACCAGAGCAATACAGATGTTTATGCCACCACCAGAGCAATACAGAGCTATATTTCAGCTGGGTGAATAGAGAGAGCAAAGGTGGCGAGAGAAAGGGCAAAGGGGAGAAGAAAGGAAAGGAGAAGGGTGAAACAGAGATAGCACCTTTTGACCAGTGCTGCTTACTGGTTTAAATATGTGCAACCAAATAGCTGGTATAAAATGATCCCCATCCCACTGGGCATTTTATTTGATGAGGCGTTTAAAGTTGTAAGGATTTCTATTGCTTCTACTTGGGTGATTTGATGTGGTGGGTGCTCTTTATTTGCAGGAAGATGTGTTATGTTGATGGGGGCTTTTGATGTTGCAGGGGGGACGATTGATGATTAGGGAGTTTTGTTATGGCATGTATTATATTTGATGTTGAGGGGTATATTTTGATGTGGTATTGTCCATACTTGTCACAAAAACTAAAGCAACTGAACTCTTTAAGTGCCAGAGGTGTGTCCTGCTTTTGCTTGAATATAAGGCAATCCCCCACCCACACAAACATGAGATTTTCATGAAGGAAAAAAGAAAAGGCCTGAATATACCGTAAAATCTCAGGTATAATACGCACCTGTGTATAATACGCAGGTGCAAATTATACCCAAGATTTTGGGTAAAAGTGTAGTTCCTATGTACAATACGCACCCCCATCTGGAGGCAGCGGGCGGCATCCCTGCGCTCACCGCCCGCTTCCTCTGTGCAGAAATACTGTATAAAAAAAATTAAATGCCCGCCTTGATAACCAGGATTCCCCCTCTGAACTTATAGGCTGCCGTCAAACAGAGACAGCGGGCGGCATTCTTGCACTAGCCGCCCGTTTCTTCCTCTCCCCAAACTCCTCTGTCAGGACCTACTATGCTCAGAGGAGTTCGGGGAGAGGAAGAAGCGGCAGCTAGTGCAAGAATGCCGCCGGCTGTCTCTGTTTGACGGCTGCCTATAAGTTCAGAGGGGGAATCCTGGTTATCAAGGCGGGCATTTAATTTTTTTTATACAGTATTTCTGCACAGAGGAAGCGGACGGTGAGCGCAGGGATGCCGCCCGCTGCCTCCAGAGAGGTTGCTGGACTTAATATTTTACTTTAATTTTTTTTTTACTCGTGTATAATACGCACCCCCCACTTCACATAAGGTGAAATGGGGTAAAAATGTGCGTATTATACCCAAGATTTTACGGTAAGGTGACCCTAAAGACTAATTCAGCAAGCTGAAGTGGTGCAATTCTGGAGCAAACCAACTACACAAAAGAGGCCAATAAACAGTCCCTTGGATCAAATGGAGATTTTAACCCCTTGAATGTAATTCATTAGAAACAGCTCTAGCATTCAAGAGGTTAAAAAGCTGCAGATGGTTTGCCCCAGAATTGCACCACTTTAACCTGCTTTAGGTCCTTTGCAATCCTCACCCCATCCATGTCCTCAGACCACATCCCATATGGGGCCTTAACACCAAAAATCCCATAGCACATCCCTCAGCCATCATATAACCATCAGTCACCACATTGTCTCTCTTCCGGTTATAGACCCTGTTATGGCAGTCAGCCCCATCCCTTATCAAACCTCCCCACTGAGTATGCAATAACCATAATCATCACCCTCATTTCAGAGGAGCAATCAGCCACTTTCCCTCCACAATAGCCCTCAACTACCTCTGAAGTCATATACACTTAACCCCTTGAGTGTCAGAGGGGTATGCAATGCACTGAGAAGCATTGTGTTGCTCAATCCTCTGCCACTCAAACCTGAACCCTTTTGAGTTCCAGAGTACTTGCCCAACACACTGCTGGACACTCCTGTGGAACTCAGTAGGTTAAATAGCTCCATGCTAAACTCAGTTTCCTTCCTGAGGCCTAAAATTCAGTCATACACATGGGAGCAGGGCCGGACTTGGAATAACAACCAGCCCTGGATACCAGTCCCACATTTCTTCAAGTGGCCCATTTCTACAATTACTCTGGCCCACTGTCCCAGCCCAACCCATTTTGTTGAAATGAGAAGGGGAGGAAGAGAGGAAAGAAGGGGGAGAAAGAGGCAAAAGGGATAAATAGGTAAAGAGAAAAAAGAAAGGGGAGAGAAAGAGGCAAAATGGGGAGAAAGCTAAAGGGGTAAGACGGAGAAAGAGTTAAATATGGAATAAAGAGAAACAGGCAAGGGGGAGAAAGTCTTTCTCCACTCTTGATCCCCACTCTTCCATCTTTCTTCCAGTCTTGCCTCATTCTCCCACTTTTGACTCCATCTCCCCCTTTTGTCTCTTAATCCCTCCTTTTGCTTCTATCTCCCTTCTTGCGCCCCCATTTTGTATTGTACGCCGGCCTACACATCCCATAATATTCAGCCAGCCAATCGGAAAGAATTTTCCGTATCTGAAAGTACGTAGTATTACTATCCATCACACCAAGAGAACAACATGTTTTCCCCTTTCTCCTGACTGTCGGTGGGGTCTGGTCCATAGACATCACTTTACACATCATCCTAAATGCCTCTAAGGTTAAAATCAAAAGACTTACTGTTTTCACTGCCCCATTCTGCCAGATCTGTCAGAGACCCCAGCTCTCTAGCCAGGGCCGGCCCAAGGAATTATGCTGCCTGGGTCCATGCATAAAATACTGCCCTCACCCCAAAAAACACCCATTAAAAAACGTAAAAAGGGGAAAAAAACATCTTGGTTAGGGCTGAGCAATCATAATCTCATTTCTGAAGTAACATAATGTTAGTGCAGAGATTATATTTTTATGATGCCCAAGCCTAACCACAGTTTTTTCCCTTTTAACCAATAAAAAATAAGCTTAACAGGATACACACATTGCCCCCCATATCTCCACAATGCCCCCTCCATCTCCACAATACCCCCTTCATCTCCACAATGCCCCTTCCACAATGCCCCCTTCATCTCCACAATGCCCCCTTCATCTCCACATTGCTCCTTTCATCTCCACATTGTTCCCTTCATCTCCACATTGCCCCTTCCACAATGCTCCCTTCATCTCCACATTGCTCACTTCCACAATGCCCCCTTCATCTCCACAATGCTCCCTTCATCTCCACAATACTCCCTTCCACAATGCCCCCTTCATCTCCACAATGCCTCTTTCACAGTGCTCCCTTCATCTCCACATTGCTCACTTCCACAATGCCCCCTTCATCTCCACAATGCCCCTTTCACAATGCTCCCTTCATCTCCACATTGCTCCCTTCCACAATGCCCCCTTCATCTCCACAATGCCCCCTTCACAATGCTCCCTTCATCTCCACATTGCTCCCTTCCACAATGCCCCCTTCATCTCCACAATGCCCCCTTCATCTCCACATTGCTCCCTTCCACAATGCCCCCTTCATCTCCACATTGCCCCTTCCACAATGCCCCCTTCATCTCCACAATGCCCCCTTCATCTCCACATTGCCCCTTCCACAATGCTCCCTTCATCTCCACATTGCTCCCTTCCACAATGCCCCCTTCATCTCCACATTGCTCCCTTCCACAATGCCTCCTTCATCTCCACAATGCCCCTTCCACAATGCCCCCTTCATCTCCACACTGCTCCCTTCCACAATGCCCCCTTCATCTCTACAATGCCCCTTCCACAATGCCCCTTCATCTCCACATTGCCTCCTCCACAATACCCCCTTCATCTCCGTAATGCTCCCTTCATCTCCATAATGCCCCTTAAAGCCCCTTCATCTCCACAATGCCCTACCTTGAGTCCCTGGTGGTCTAGCGGTGTGGCAAGTGATCTGTGCCTCCTCCGCCACAGACATAGATGAAACTCCCACGCGCGGTGCTCAGTAATGCAGAGCGCTGGGAGATGATGTCATCTCCCAGCGCTCTGTATTACTAGAGAGCCTGCCGCCGGGAGATCGGCTGGATTGCCGCCCTGACTGTCAGTCTGTGGACGGTGTGTCACATCATGGATGCCGTGAGGGAGCGCTGATTTACGCTACCAAGCGCTCCCTCGCGGTGTCCATGTTGTGACACACCGTCCACAGACTCTGACAGTCAGGGAGGCAATCCAGCAGATATATTAAAAAAATAAAAACAAACAAACACTGGGAGGTGTACAAAATTGGGGGGGCACATAGGGGGGCACAGTAGAATGAAGGGGGGGGCACTGGCCCCCCCCGGCAACACCACTGAAAGCACATCCCTATGGCACTCACAGGGTTAAGGGAGGGCAGCTGTTGCTCTTTAGCAGAGACAGCAAACTGTCCTCTTGCTTCATAGAGAACTACCTACAGGGAGATCCCAACATTGCCATCTCGAGGTATGTGTTGTTGGGACTGTGACCTCCGACAGTAGAGGCTGTTATTGGAGTTTAGTGCATGTGGCAAACAGCCACATTAACATATAACACACCCCAATGTATTAGCCTGAAATGACTCATTAACCTGCATTTCCATATGGAATTGAGCCAGTGTCAATATGTTCAGTCCTGTATCATAAACCTGTCGAAGGTATGACAGATTGGTAGAAGATTGGTGGAGGATTGAAAGGTATATGATAGCAAAGACATGTTGGTACATATTGACCATGTGCCTTCTACACACATCCAACAAAATATTGCCATACTGAGCCCTCATCTTCCTTTATGGTTTATTAATATTACTACTGCTGGTGGTGGTGCATTTTAAGGGACTTTGACAATCAGCATACTCAGGAGAAGATTCGTCATCATGTATTGTACACACTGAAGCAATCATGGCTACAGTCAGCTTTTGGACTACCACTTTACTAACATGTCCCTGTACTGTTCCAACTCTTTTCACCCTCCCTCTGCCTATTTGTCACGGTCCCTAGGCAAATAAATACACAACAATTGTACAAGTGAATTTAACCAGTTTATTAAAATAATCAGAATAATGCAAAGAGCAAAACACCTGTAGTCCACTACCCAGGAGCTGACACTGCACCACCGCCGGTATGTAGATACGGAGCAGGCAAAACCAACTTGGTTCTGAATACCGATAGGCAACTGAACGCTAGTGTACCCAGACAATCCCAGAGATTGGGAAGTCAGATGAAGCTTTTGGGTAGCTGCATGTGTGCTGATGCCCAGCGGGGACAGAGAGCAAAGGTAGCCAGCAGATACAGGCAATACGCAACTAGCACTACTCCAGGCAATAGAGTAAGCACTTAGACAAGGCATCCAGTAGGAGCGCACAGAGAGGAGGCCATGGGCGAGACTAATCTGCACTTGCCTGTCAGAGGTAATGGCTTGACTAAGTGAAGGCAACAGTGTACATGTGCTGGTATGGTTAGTCAGATAGGTAGCACACAACGGAGGCAACAAACTAGGCTTAGTAGAAGCAACTGCAATACTACCAGCCTGGTAGTTAAGTGCACAAGGAAGGGAGAGCGCCCTTGAATTATCCGCACTAGTAGTAGTCAGACAGGAGTGATAACAAATACAGAACGTAGTCAGACAGGCCACAGTCGGAAACAGGATCGGGTTGTCAGCCACAGCTGAAGTCAACACGAAGAGGGTAGTTGAACAAGCCAGAGTCATACACGGATCAGGTAGTCAGAAGGAGCCACAGGTCTCAACCGGAACTGGTAGTCAGGCAGACCAAGGATCGAACACCAGAGAGTAATGGAAGCCAAGCAAGGGTCAGATGAGTAACACAGCAATGCGCATAGAAACACCACGAAAGGGTGACTAAGCCCAGTTTGTGGCAGGCTATAAAGCCGATGCCGGAGGCGGAGCAATGTCGCTAAACTGACGGGAAGTATAAAAACATCAAAGACGCATGCCCGCAGATGGATCAAGTCAGAGTCATGCTGCTTATTCCATACACTGGACAGGCACAGCAGAAACAGAAAATCATGAGCACCGTGATACTATAGTACATTTGCTGGACAGTGTGTGTGTATATATTTGTTTAACAGTGAAGCATACAACAGAGCTAATTCTGTGTGTGATGCTATACGCCATCTCTTCTAGATATCAGTCTGCCTTAGTCACAGCACAGATCACAGTCCATGTCTCTGCCACCTATCAGTCAAACTATTGTTAACTTCTTTTTTTTTACTTTTTTATTTTTTTGTTTTTTAATGTATTAGCTGTCTCTATGACCATGGAAAAAACAAACCCACACTCACTGTGCAACTGCTTCTTCCCACAGACTCCCCTAATATAGAGAGAACAGCCAGTTGGAAACAACTTGGATCACAGCTGCCTGTGTCTTCCTAGTAGTCACACAAGATTTTTAGGTGCTTTGGGTAAATCTCCTTTGCTCCCTTCTCACATTCCCTGTGGAGAAACTGGAGGTAAACCTGTGATGCCATTCCCCTCCAGAATTGTAATATTTGAAACATAGCTAATTATGTTGTATATTGTGTAATATGATGTAATAGTATATGTTGCATTGTATTGTATTGTTATGGTGGCTAGTGGCCATTGTCAAATGCCCCAGTGTCATTGTGGAATTTGCAACTTTTGTTCTTGCTGCTGCTGACTTGTTTAAGCAGCAGGATGATTAGACAGCTCAAATGGAATGGGATCAAAAACCTCTGTGATATGGGTGATAGATTATCATGGTTCCACTTGCCACTACTAGCTCCAGTGAGGTGCCTGAGGCAGTAGTAGCACCACAAATAGCCCCACCACTTCAGGTATATGTGGAGAAAAGAAGTTGGCCAATAATGCTACTCCACCTGCCCCTCCTCCAAAATCATGGGGGTGTTGTTAGAATTTAAATGTTTACCTTGAGAGCAAGACAGAATTGTGTCTCTCATCAGCAACTGCTTGTTCACAGTGTGTGGTAAATAAGGGAAGGACTGGGAACAATGGACACATCTGCAGTTACATCAAACACCTGGCAGAACTGTACCCAAACATCACAACGCTTAGTGTCCCCAATGTGAAATCATCCCACCAGAAACCAAGTACTGCTGTCACTATGCGCCTTCTTCACCTCCTGCTAAGAACACATGACAACTTGCAGTTATTAATAATGATGAACCCTCCCTGCCACCAGCTTAGCGTATTCTGCAGGATGGAATCTCCTCAGATGTCGCTTGATGCCCTGCTTGCGATTATTCTTCACCAAACTGCCATGTGTGGTCAGTGCACAGCACAGTGTGCAATTGGTGGACAAGAACTGCCATATCCTGACAACTACTGAATGCCTATCAGTTGGAGGGAGAGGTAAAGATGAATGTCGTGGATCACCAGAAGGTGTAGTTACATGATCTTCCCATGGCTGGACCCTAGAGCAAGAAGGTGATGGAGAGCCAGGTGTCTTGCTTGCCATCGAACTTTCAGGCTCTGGCTGGGTTTCTCTATTCTTCCTCTTGCCTTTGGGGAGAGTGAAAGGGGTACAGCAACAACAGTGCCTGATTTCTTTGGTGGGGGTTTCGCTTTAACATGTTTCACATAAATGGTGTCTGTGTTTCACTTGTGGTATCAGGGTGGTTGTGCCAAGGTGTGTTCCCTCCTTTCCCCTTTTCACTGCTTTTTCACAAATTGTGCACAGTGTCATCACTGATGACTGCACTGTACTTGCCCAAGAGAAAAATATTCCCACACCAAGGACTTCAGGTGGGAGGGGAAAGGTGGAGAAGAATGGCATTTTTCTTCTTCTCCTCCAAATTCCCCTTCACTGGTTGGAGCAGAGGATGATGTTGCTGCTATTGCTGCTACTGCCTCAGAATCAGCACTTCAGCTAGGACCAGGAGTATTGCTGCTGCTGGCATGTGGAACCTTTCCTAGTCCTGCATCACTGGACCCCATTCTCTCCGTGTCAACAGTGGTCTGTGGCATACTAGCCTGCTCCTCAGTATCCTGCTGCCATTGTAACTCAGCAGCTTCAGGAATTACAGCAGCAGTAAAAGCTGCAAATTCCAAAATCTCACTGCTGGCTGAGGCACTGAATACAAAAAGTGGTTTAATTAAAATGCTTAAATAAATATGTCCAACTCTATGTATTCTATGCATTTCACAGCTCTATTGAGTAAAATAGGACAAATAAAAAAACAGCTAATCAGAGTTCACAGTACAATTAAAGTTGAGAGTGGAGTACCTCAGGGTTCAGTACTTGGTCCACTACTTTTTAACATGTTTATAAATGACCTGGAGATAGGCATAGAAAGCAAAATATCAATATTTGCAAATGACACTAAATTATGCAGGGTAATAAATTCAGATCAGGATATTTGTTCTCTACAGGGTGATTTACATATAATGGCAGTTTGGGCAATCAAATGGAATATGAAGTTTAATGTGAGAAAGTGTAAAGTGATGCATTTGGGAAGAAAAAATCTTGGAAGCACTGATTAGTGTCAAATAGCAGTAGCATAAAATGGGGTATTGAAGCAAGAGTAGATAACATAATTTGCCACTGTTGAAATCGTTGGTAAGACCTCACCTCAAATAAACAGTGCAGTTTTGGGCACCAGTTCTGAAAAATTTTATTCTGGAGCTGGAGAGCGTACAGTGAAGAGCAAAAAAATGAATTAAGGGAATGGAGGACTTGATGTATGAGGAACGACAAGCTTGGTTTATTTATTCTAGAGAAAAGATGACTAAGAAGAGACAATATCACAATGTACAGGTATATGAGAGGTCAATATAAAGATCTCTCTGGTGAGTTATTCATTCCAAGGCCTGATCAAATAACCTGGGACCACCCCTTGAGATTAGAGGAAAGGAGGTTTCAACTTCAGCAAAGGAAGTGTTTTTTTACAGTAAGGTCAAATTGTGGAATTCCTTGCCCAAGGATGTGGTTATAGCAGATACAATGGATACAGTGAGACTATTAGATACAGCGCTTTCAAGAGGGACAGGGTATGGCTGTGTTAGTAGGCAAAACAGGAAGTTTGGGTAAAGCCTAACTTATTTGCAGCAGGAATGCTTATATAATTCTCATTTCTCTGGGTTATGAGGCAAAGATTGACCTTGATGGACTTGTGTCTTTTTTCAACCAAATTTGCTATGTTTCTATAATGTAAAAATAGTTGCGTGGATAAGGCAAGGTCTGAGTGACAGGAGACAAAAGGAAGGTAATTTTACTAGTGGAGTACCTCAGGGGTCAGGTGACAATTCAGTTAAGGGCTACTAAAATACTAAATAGTTTACAGGATCAGAAATATTTGGATACTAGTTTTAAAGCCCGTGTACATGGGCCAACACTGGTGGCACTGCAGTCATGCGCAGTACTGACTGCCCGAATGCACCGCGGATGATACGGAGCAGGGAGCTCCGAATTCAGGCCACAGTCCTCTCTGCGCACCTTTCTGGGACCAAGCGGTCCCAGGAAGGTGCGCAGAGAGGACTCGGTCTGAATTCGGAGCACCCCGCTCCATATCAGCCTCAGTGCAGACAGTCTGTACTGTGCATGACTGCAGCGCTCACAGCCGTCTCTACTGCGCATGATGGCTTCTGCAAACATCCTTAGCGAATTATAATATAGAATACTAAAGGATCTAAACATGTATAGCTTGAAGGAGAGAAAAGATAGTGGGAATATGAAGAGAACATGAAATACATAAAGTGGTCCAACAAAGTACAGGAGAGAAGTATATTTAAAAGGAGTAGAAATGTTAGGACAAGAGGTCATAGTCTAAAGACAGATGCTTAGATGTAATGTAAGAAAGTTTTACTTCACTGAGAGGATGGTAGATAAATGGCATAGCCTACCAGCAGATGTTGTAGAGGTTAATACAGCCAGGGAAGTTAAGCATGCCTATGATTGGCTATTCTGAACATAAGACCAAGGACCAAATAAAGTTTGAGGTTTTTACTGTAGGAAAAGTGGGCAGACTAGATGGGCTGAATGTTTCTTATCTGCTGTAAAATTCTATGAATTTAATGACCAATAAAACTGCATATAATTAGATTATGAGGAAATAAATACATTCCATCTTGATACAAGAGGAGAGGGAGAGGAAATAACATAAAAATCAAATGAAGAGTTCATTGGTCACAACAGGACACTAAACTAAACTATTCAATATTAAAATGCATTCACTACTACACAGACCAATAGATTCCTGAATATTACATAGCTATAAGGAAAATTAAATCACTGATCACCAAATAGATGTAGTATAATGCAATAACCAATGAGACCCCACCAAACGTGTATACCAGGAAGGGGAGGCATATTCCTGCTTTTCAACCATGACTAAATGTGAAGTGTAATTTTAACCCTTTGAGTGCCAGAGAGGTATCCAATGTGTAATTACTCCTTATCATTATATTGCTGATTAATAAGAGCACTTTCTTTACTTTTCGTTTGTTTCTTGTGTATCTTATATTTCTCAGGTGATGTATGTGTTTGAAGAGGAGCAACCTAATATTGTTTGAAGACTGAGCTGGGTACACTGATTTATTGGGGTAGTTTACATTTCTCTATGAGCTCTAAAGCTGGGTAACACAAGTGTGAATCACACTTGTGAGTAGTATTATTTGGGGTGGTTTTGGAAATGGATGTCGAAGTCCACATTTGAATTTACCAAGCTAGGAGTACCTTCCTATTTTATTTTCTGCTTCCACAGCTTCTGTGTTAAGGTGCTTGGAGTCTGAGCAAGTCCTGTGGGTTCATAACTGTTTTAGTTGTTCTGACATGACAGTTGGACTAGAACCTTAGGCAGACTAAGGTATGCAGATATACCAGAGAGACTGGATCAGATAAGTGAAATAGAAACTTCTACAGAGAAGGCCTGTAAATCCTTACTCACACACACGGGGGTTGAGTCCGAAGAACTTTATGGACATTAGTGGACAAGAGGTAGGATTGGAAGCAATATACCAGAAGGGTAAATACAGATTTGAGGTTCAGGAGCAGGGCAAAGGAAGATGAAAGCTGAGTACAGGCAATGCTGTCAAACAGACCAAAAGGTTAGGGTAGGTTGAACATAAACATAATCTGAGGAGACGACATGGATCAAGGTAGGCAGAAATCAAGCAAGGACTGGAAGCAAGCCTAGAGTCTGGTCACTGAAGGACCTGATAAAAAAATACGAGAACCAAACCTCCAGCTAGAAAGCCTAACAACTAAGTACGTTGTTACTGGTCAAGGGGTTGAAGTAAATAGAAAGGAAAGCATAGACCGGAGTGTCATCATTGGTTATGAGGACACAAGAAAATTAACTAGGAGGTGTTTATACACATATGTAATAGACCATCAGAGCAAACCAGTTAATGCAGCCACTCATGTAAATAACCTACTACAAACTGGGGCCTGTGTACTCAGCATGTGTGCAGTGGACCACTCAAAAACAGGAAATCTTGCCAAGATGCAGGAGACTGAGTTACCAACCCCGTACACTGCTGGCAATGTGCACATGGATATAAAGACAGGCCTAATGTACCTAATACAGTTCTCTTTGCTTCCATTGTTATTTGGACTTTGCGTAACTACTTGGGTGTCTAAAGAGCACCTACAGATGATCTAGTACTAATATATAGCCTAGACTTGTTTGAGAATTCTGTTATAACACTTGGAGCAATAGATGAGAGATCTACTAACTGGAGGTGGGGATTTAAATCAACAGTTTGTCATGTTCATATTAATAATTATTGCTACATGTTACTTACTTACAAAATGTCTACATTCTAATAACTTAAGTTTGTGATACATTATAGAACAACAACAGAGGGTGTTCATTAAAGAAACGCAGGCCTTTCAAAAGCTTGTAGTCTTTTTGCCAAGTGTACACTTCAAAAATATTCATATGAGCTTTCAAATGTTCTTTATTAGATATATTAAAAAATATTTAAAGGTGTCATCAGCTACAAACATCTGTTCTGCAAAACCATTACAACAACCTGCACTCTACACTGCAATTTTAGGGATTAATTACAAACAAGCATTTAGTTATGTGGAATTGTCACCTCTCTGTGCTAATCACTTTTATTAAGCAATCAATAGAGTTTACTGTTTAGCAAGCAATAAAATCACCATTAAATGTTAATTATGTGTGAGTTAAGGTAAATAACATTGAAATCTGCAATAAGCAGTAGGTAAAAGGAATGAGAAACAATCATCTTATCTACCACAATTTATGCTATTCAACTCATCTGTAAGAACACTATTACTTTAATAGTTTCAAAGACAATAGAGTATATGCTAGTAAATGCTTAGGCCCCTAATTGACATTGTTTGATGTCTTATATGGTTGTGAGATGCTAAGTGCATGAAAGTGATGTTCAACACAACCTGTCTTATGTCTAACTGCAACATATTTTACACAATAGATAATTAAATCATGATTTGCATTTAAATGTATTAGTCATATTCTTTGTGTTAGGATATGTGTCAGCATGAAAATATGTCTTAGAATTCAGAGGTCTAACCTATGTGTCAGAAAGAAAATTCATTAATTATTATATAACGTAATATTGCCTTCCAAAATACTTTAAACACAAAAAAAAACTTGTTTGAATGTATTATATAACTATATGAAGTATAGTAAATACAAACTAAACACCAGTAGTTTCATTTTGATCTGTAGTATTGTGAAAGAGATATATAAAATGGAATTATCACTTTAAACAGTTTTGCATATTAATTTCACAATTTTTCTTATTACTTAAAGAGGCTTTACTTTCTCCCCAGTGAAAGGATTTGAATGTTGATTACCCTTATCAATGTATTCCAACGCTTGTAGAAGCCTAAGAAGGTGGAGAAATGTGATTTTATGGACATGAGTAATTTATTATGCAGGCTTTATCTGACCAAGGGCTCGATTCAATAGAGTATGGTAAAACTGCCAGTAGGCCAAAAACCATTACCGAACATTAGCCATGTCTGTGTAGCGCAGCTATGCAATAAGCCATCTACCCTACCAGTTATGGTCAATGAGCGTAGGTGAAACAAACAACATACATAGCTTTATAACATGCTTAGCACCTTTTTTAACTCACCGTGCAATCATTTAATTCACTAAACAACGGCAGATACGTCAACTTCAAGGGAAACCTTCAAATGGTCAATGTTATCTAGCGAAGCTAATCGTTGTCAATACAAGTTGAAAATCACAGCCAATCACAACACACCAAAGTAACAAGTGCATTCAAATAAACCCATATATACCCCAAAATAACTGACACACCTTGGCTGGGTTTGGAGGTTCTCAGCGCTACAGCAGGGCCCAGGAGTGGAGGATAGACTTAGCGAGAGAGACAGAGAGAAGCACATGATGGAGACAGTTAGAATTGGAGCGGGGAGAGGAGAGCATTGCATTAAACAAATACACATAATACACTTTTGCTCATATTGCACACATTGCATACACACAAATAGGGGTGAGTGAAAAGTGTGAAAAATTTCCCGAATTACTTCTTTCAAAAACTTGCCGATTTTTCGCTTTCCCGCAAAAAATTTCACCTTTCCGTCTATGCAAAAATGTCCTCATTTTCGCCTATTCTAAAACATTTTTCACCTATATTTCCTATAGGTACTACATTTCCCACTGTCATATTACACAGAGCTGAAGTTTAGAAAGAAGTGGCTGAAAGTCAAAGTTGTTAGTTCTATAGCAACATATGGCTTGAAAAATGTGTTAGCATACAGAATGCATTTGTCCTTTGCCCACAGCACTAACTTCCTGCTTAAGTGACACTGGCACATATTCATGATGATATCAAGTAATAAAAAAAAATAAAGTACAACCTACAATGTGGCAGATGTGTATTGTAGTGGTGGTGGTGGTGGAGGACTGGAATGGTGTGATTTGTGTATGTATTTTTACTATTGTCATACGCTATCCTCCTTCTCAGATTATTGACACACATTACTTATCGGTCATAGCGGTGGTCCCAAGTGGGGTAGATAGTGGCAACCCTTCTTCACATCCCTCCTCCACCTCCTCATTTGTGCTGCTGTTAATATATTTGTCCTGGCTTTGTCTGTCATACTCCTGCAGCAGGAGCAATAGGTGTTAATTGGACTGAACTAACTGTTGCCACTGGCAGTAGCACATTCTCTGACACAAATAATTTCACTACTTATTTTTTCTGCTCTAGAGCCCTGGAAACTTTTGAAAGTGCTTCTGCTGCTGCTAGTTGTGGCACCTTTGGCCTGCTGATAGTGTGTCTGCCAGTCAGACCTGTGCTTGTGTTTCAGGTGGGATTGCTTAGAGGAGGTGTCTTCTTTCCTCCTGCTCACAACAAGCCTAGCTTGAGGATCCTGAGTGAAGTATCTCCATGCTGTGGACTTCATGGAATGAGGGGTTCCTGAGGTGGTGCTGCTGCTACTACCACTACTGGGGCTAGATGTTGATGTAATTCTACTGTCACTATTACTTGGTGTCTAAGGAGCAGCACTTACAGCAGCAACAGCAAAGACACTCGTCATATCTACCATTGTGGTTGTTAACCTGTGTTGCTGTTGCTGTATACTCAAAACAGGTGTTTGTGTGTGGCTGAGTGGGACTTGAAGAGGCGATGGTGTGATGATGACTGATAGGGTAACTGTGTATTTTTTGACATCTGTGCTTGTCCAGGGTCAGACTTCCCAATGGTTTTCTCAAGCAGTTTATAAACAGGCACAGTGCTCCTTAAAGGGATAGTAATGCTTAAATATTACTAATCCCCATTTACTAATGTGATCTTGACTCTGCTGCAGAGCCGCCTGATGCAAATAAGACCGGATTTCCCTGCAGTCAGCTACAATGCTGACTTCAGGGAAGGGGGGGAAGGGGGGAACTTTGCATGCGGTTATCTCTCAAACCATAAAGTTTTGAGAGATGACACTGGGGACAATTAATTTCTTTTTAACATGGCTACAATATGGGGATTAGTAATATTTAAGTATTACTATCCCTTTAAAAGTGGTGGAAGAATCAGCCTTTGACTTTCTGCTAACCTTGTAGCCCTGTCATCATAATAACTCTCAACTTCATCTGTATCTGAACAAGAGAAGTATGCTAGAGGGATATATTCTAGACCTGCATCATCTTCAGTCATCATTAGGTCATTCTCGACATCAGCATCACCTGACAGTTATTGCCCACTACTACCCTTACATTCCGCTAAACTTTTGGAGGTCTCAAACAATCTCTTTTTACTTTTACTGTAACAAAGTCCCTACTACTTTTAGGATGGGTGATTTGGTGCTTGTTTGTCTCACTATCTGATGCAGCAGGTGTTTCAGCTGCTGCACCTTCCTCTATTATGCTATTGCCAGCATCATCAACACTTGAATGTGACTTGTTGTCATCTTCAGTGTTCTTCTTATATGGTTCTTTATTTCTGCTGGCACTGGTGGTGCTGAAACTAGTTTTGCTGGGACCTTGAAAAACTGCATCTTCCCTTGGAGTAGACAAATCATCATAACTGATTGCACACACTGCAGCAACCATTGCTGCAGTCAGTTTTTGAACTACTACTTTACTCTCACATCCCTGCACTGCTCCATCCACCCCTCCCCCTCCCCCTTGTGCATTTGCTGGAGTCAACTACACTGTTTTTATACTGTATGGTGCACAACACAACTATCAGAGCTGTATGATGCCTTGCCTAAGCCCAATCAGCTGCCTGTCACTGTCACTTAATATATTTAGTTCTTTATTCTTTTATATTTATCTTTTTATTTTTTTTTATTATTTTTTTTTTACGTTGTCCACCCTGTTGTCTTATCACAGTGTGTCCCACAGTGTGTCCCAGTGTGGTGGAGAAATATTTTTCTTCCCATTGGTTTCAATGGGCAAAAAAGGTAGTAAAAAGCGGAAAACTGCACTTTTCAAGGGAAATTATTTGCCAAGAGGAAAGTGATATTATTTTGCCAATATTTTCTTTTTTGACATACAGCACAATTTTATTTTAATTTCATACACTGTGATTCAGTGAGTGTGAGGGAGTGCTAGAGAGTGATTTTTGTCTGAGTGGCTCTGTGAGTGAATGGGCAGAGAAAAGTGAAGGCTGGAGGGATGGTGAGAGGCACAGGAGAGGAAAAAAGAGACAAGGGGATCCCTGGTAAAGGAAGTATGGGGAGATCAGGTAGTGGAGGGGTACCCAACAATGGTCAGGTACACGGTGGATAGGGACCTACACTCAAGTGGGACCTGGAGGAGATGTGCTGCAGGAACACACACATCCAGGGACAGCGCAGGCAGGGCCTGAACCCCAAACCCCTTCACGCAGTTCTGATACATCCTAGACTGATTTGGAGGAAGACAGATTGTGGTACCCGATGTACTTCTCTGAAGAGAACATGGCCCTGGTGCAGAGCATCACTTCCTGTTCACCACCGAAAAGGCTAGAGGGATTGGTGCTTGGAAGGTGGTCGCCTGGCATCAGGTCCAGAACACTGTGAACACAGTATCCAGGTGTAAGTGCACCACTAACTCTGTAAAGAAGTGCTGTGACACCTAGTCATGCAAGCTAGAGGCACCGGAGATGGTCACCCTGCGAACACCACCTTTAATGCCTTAGAGGACATGCTTCAACAGAAACTCTCCACAACTGCTGCTCAGGGGGTCCAAGGAGGCTGTGACACCAGAGATGACAGCACCTCCAGTCACCTGGTAAGTAAATCAGTCCATAACTGTCCACCACACAAAGTCTCTTAGCTAGTATGCCACAACATAGTGCCAGCTGAACACATGGCCAGCACTGAGCTTCTCAAGTTCGCCAACACAGCTCTGACAGGGTTCAAACAAGGAGATAATGCTGTAGAGTCAAAACAGGAATGCAGTGGGGTAAGCAGGCCAAATAATGTCCAAGTACAAGTTTAACATCCCCAGTGCTGCGTTGATCAAACATGCTTACCGCACACAAACAAATATTTCCATCACATTGTCATACAAACATCTGTTATGTTCATCAACAATGTTACACATGGAGCCACAATGAGGTCAGCTCTTAACCCTTTGAGTGCTAGAAGTACACTCAACACATTGCTCTACAATGTGTTGGGTACCCCTCTGGCACTCAAAAACACACTACACCAGGGTTATGTTGCACACTGTACATTGGTCAGCACTCACATGACAGTTCAACTAACACATACTGGAGGAACTGGTGGTGGTGGTGTTGATGATGATGGTTGAGAAGCTGGGGTGGAAGAGTCATTGATGCCCTTTTTAACCCAAACTGAGAGGGAATGGGAGACACAGATGGGGATGGGCATCTCTACTACCACCAGCAGTAACCTTTTGGAATTTGCGGAATTTGAAACCGCTGAGGAGCAATCTAGGGTACCACAGACCACTGTGTACACAGTGGAAATTGGGTCAACAAGTGATGCAGGATAGGACAGGTTCCACTTGCCAGCAGCATCAATAATCCTGGTCCTAGCTGCAGTGCTGATTCTGAAGCAGTAGCAGCAACAGCTGTATCATTATCCTCTGCCCCAGCCAGTTAAGGGGAATGTGCCTGAGAAGAAGAAAGAGGCCATTCTTGTCCACCTTTCCCCTCCCCCTGAATTCTGGGCATGGGACTATTTTTCTCTTGGGACAGGCACAGTGCAGTCATCAACAATGGCACTGTGCACAATTTGTGACAAGTCAGTGAAAAGTGGAAAGGAGGGAACATGCCTTGGCACAACTGTCCTGATAACACAAATGAAATACATACACCATGACATTTAGGTCAAACATGTTAAAGCCAAACACCCATCACAGAAATCGAGCACCGCTGTTGCAGTACCCCCTAACTCTCCAGAAAGGCAACAAGAGGGGAGCAGGAGATCAAAGAGGAGGAAGAAGAGAAAAACCCAGGCAGAAGCTAGAAGTTTGATGACAAGCAAAACAACTAACTTGCCATCACCTTCTTGCTCTAGGGTAACTACATCTTCTGCCATTCCACCTCGTTCATCATTACCTCCACCTGCCAAATGATAGCCATTCTGTAGATGTTAGGATGTGGCAGTTTGTGTCTACTCATTGCACACTGTGTGGTGCACTGACCACACATGGCAGTGTGGTGGAAGAGAATCGCAAGTAGGGCATCAAGAGGCAACTGAGGAGATTCCATCCTGCAGAATATGCTAAGCTGATATCATGGAGGGTTCATCATTACTATTAAACTGTCAGCAAGTTGTCATGTGTACTTAGCAGGGTATGGGCAAGGGGTATATTGACAACAGCAGTACTTGATTTCTGGTGGGGGGATTTCACATTGGGGACCTTAAGTATCATGGTGTTTGGATGGAGTTGTGCCAGGTGTTTCATGTGAGTTCCGGTGTACCCATTGTTCCACTTCCCAGTCCTTCCCTTATTTACACTATGAACATTGCAGTTGATGATGTGAGAGGCACAGTTTCTGCATTCAAGGGAAAAATTTCTATTCTCAAACACCCATGATTTTGGAGGAGGGGCAGGTGGAGAAGCATTATTGGCCAACTGCTTTTCTCCACATATACCTGAAGTGGTGAGGGCTAGTTATGGAGCTGCTGCTTCCTCAGATGCATCACTGAAGCTAGTCATGGCAAATAGAACCTTCAACATCCATCACCAGTGTTGCTGCTGTTGTTGATCCCATTCCTTTCGAGCTGCCTAATCATCCTGCTGCTTGAACAACTCAGCAGCAGCAGCAAGAACAGCAGTAGCAAATTCCGCATCTACATCAGGGCATTTGACAATGTCCAGTGGCCACTGGCCAACACAACATGACCTGCTGACATTAGGCCAGTAGGCCATTTTTTTTCTCAGGGCTTGTGCTTTAAAAAAACAAAACAAAACAAAAAAATACACAAAATATACAAAATTTTGGGGGGCTTGTTTTCAACAAGCCTAAGTCCTACAAATAAATAAGTCCTGCAAATCAATGTTTCCTCAGAGCTTGTGCCTTTAATTGGTTTAAGTCCTACAAATCAATGTTTCCTCAGGGCTTCGGCCTCTAACAACAAATCTTACAAATCATCCTCTACAAAATACTCTGTCACTTCAAGTATCAATCTACCCCAGTGGCAGCTTACGTCAGGGAGTCCCTGTCTCTATCACGTTACATACAAATTTCTTATTTTGTTTTATTTATTTTTTTTATTAACTGTCTCTAATACCAGTCAACACCAATCCCCAAAACAAATGCTCTGTTCAACTGATTCTTTCCCCACACTCCACAAACACAGGCACCCTCATACCTCGTTTATACTATGCCTTTGGGAAATAAAATAACATTTGCTATGTGGTGTGTTTGAATTCAATATTCCCATTGATTTCAATGGAATGAGCTAGGAGAAACACAGGAAAAATAACAGTTTTCGATGGAAATTTTTTGTGAAGCAGGAAGTGCCATTATTCACAGATTTTGGTTTGAGGCAAACATTTTCACTCATCCTTAGCCCAGAGCCCTCACCCACCCCTTCTCTGTTGTCTTTGCAGGTACTGCAAATGAAACATAATGCTCATAATCACTCTCTGAGTGGTCTCACTAAAAAACATGCCATGTTTGAGGACTGCAAGATGTCCCTTTAAGATAGTGGTGGGGTGTTGTCCAGGTGCGGTCATCAGGTATGGAGGGGCTAATGGGAATGTATGTGTTGTCCATGTAAGTGTATGCCGGTGTGTCTGTTGTTTGAATGTGTTTGTTGTAATTGCTGTTTACCTGTGAAGTGCGTGTGAAGTTGATCGCCTCTCTTTTAGCTAGCGATGTTGCACACGCAGGCTTAGGTTGCTTAACGATTGCCAGGTGTGCATATTATGTTGCGTGGACATAACTGTGGGAAAATGTTAACCCTGTTGTGCCGGGGTATGGTGGCACAGATTGTTTGAGGTTGATTTGTTAACCCCTTGTCTGGGATTGATGGGTTAATGTTGGTTGTCCAGGACTTATTTGTAGGGCATGCACACTTGTAGGGTACTTCATTGGCATTCCATGTCTTAATTTTGTCTTTGCTGTCATTGTGCTATGTCCTGAGTGTTGTTTGATTAGCATGTTTCCTGCTCTGTGTTGTTCAACTGGGTTTTTTTTTTTACCTTCATTGTGTACTGTGTACACCAAGAAAAGTAGGCTCAGAATTTCCGCTGGTAAATATTTAGCATGCGCTATTACTGACCACACAGTGATGAAACACAAATGGGTAGAGCTGTTCCATTGTTCTCAAAGGGCAAAATATTACAATTATCTCACGTTAGCGGTTATCAGCACGGGTTATTGGATGGCTTACTGTGCTTACAAAACTATAATTTTCTATTTACCAGTGGGAATTGGATCAAGCCCCAAGTCAGAAAACAACACTCTGTGGGGATTAGAGTTCCCAACTACTAAATCAAACATCTCTAAAATTATTGACCTGTTTGGAAGACAAAAAGAGCTACTTATATGAAGTTTAAATAGACAAATTTAATGATGTTAAAAGCTGTGTATGTAAATCCAATAAATGATTACTTGGTTTTGGACTGAGCTGCCGAATTGTTGTTTCTTCTTCTTGAGCAACAGACTAACTGAATTTAGCAAATGTTTATCTTAAATTTCCTTGTATAAATGTGTAATGTAACTGTGTGTATATGTTTTGTCTCAAAAAATTACCAAACAAAAATTTTTAGAATTTTTTTTAATAAAAAGCAAATTCTCTTAAAAAAAACTCTTTTAGTCTCATAGATTGCTAAGAATGTGTTATAAACTGGTAAAGGGGCATGGACTGCTCGACTTATGCTAGGGATGGGAGCAGAACTGGATTTACATCACAGGTTCCCCTAAGCAACATCCCCATAGCTCCACCCATGGCCTCACCCCCTGCTCCTCACATGACCCTGCCCACTGTCCCATCTAATGTTTCTGGGCCTAGGAAATACTCTTGGCCTATAAAAAGCAAGAACCAAAAAACTTTTAACCCCTTGGTTGCAAGAGAGAGCTCCGCAATGCATTAGAGATCTCTTTAGCATCCAAGGGGATAAATAATAGTCAGGAAAGGGCATAAAACTGGTGCAGGGATACGGAGATTGCTCTGACCACACTCACAATTCAGAAAGTGGGTGTGGCCAGCACAGCTGAGGCACCCCTCAAAATTTGGAGCTCTAGGCAGCTGCCTACTCTGCCTATTGGGAAATCCGGCCCTGCTGAGGAGGAGGGTTAAAATTAACTGTTGGGGTGAAGGTGGGCATGTACTATGTTACTATGTACTGCTGGGTCTAAAATTGTGGGGGTTAGCGATGTCGACTTCTGGACATAATACTTTGGGGATGGAGTGGAATATGGACCAAAGCTTAATTTTGTTATTCTGGGTTTGGGCATCAAGAGTAGCTATATATTCCCTCCAAAGGAATGTGCTGGAGACTTCTGTAGTATTCAATGAGTTAAAAATACATTTTTATTTGTCTTTTATGGCACAGTTGGTTTACACAAGAACTGACGCTCTGTTTCTTTCTGCATATGGCCATATGAGCAGTATTCAACTTCTCAAAAAAAAAAAAAAAGAAAAAGAAAAGAAAAAACATCTGTAGGGTTAAAATTCCAGATGAATAATGGCACTAATGCTGAGACAAGCAGGATCAGAAGATAAAACTCACAGGGTCATAGGAGCATTGCTGAAATAAACTAACTGTACCATATCGTACAAATGAACAGTCACATTGATTTAAACCAGGCTTTTACCCCTTGAATACTATAAAGGTGTACAACACACTACTTCACAATGTGTTAGAGACCTCCAGCATTCAAGGGGTTAAAAGATTCATTAAAAAAAGGAATTGTAATTTGTCCCCTATGGGGTGGTTAGTTTGTTTCTGAATTGTTCTTCATTTGCTTCCTGAATACAGCTCTATGTGTTTGATTTTCCGAATCTGATTGTTTAAGTGCCATCATTCTTCTTGAATTTTAACACCACTGGCTATGTATATGTAATGGTGCATTATGTGCTAGTCAGTAGGAGGTTACTAGGCAATCTTCACAGCTCCTCCTTCAGAGTGCATGCATATGAGTTAATGTTATAGTTTAGTTTTCTGTTAAATATGATTATTACCAGTGTTTTTATAATACTACTAAATTAGCATTGGGGTACTTACACAGAGTAAGGCTAGCACTGCATTTGAGGGGTGATGGCTGCTATATATATATATATAGGAATGCTAAAATAAAAGTTGTTCATTCATGTCAGAGCATGTTGTAACATTCATAATATTTTATAAGATATATATTTTGTGTGTGAGTGCTTAACCCAGTGCCGGAAGGGTATTCAATGCATTGCAAAGCAATGCGCTGAATACCCTTCCGGGACTCAAAGGGTTAAGCAGATTTGGGAGAACCATCCCTCCCCAGGGCTATATTCAGTGAGGTACAGTAAAACATTAAGCAGAAAACCAATACCAAACAATGATCATACTTGTGTTCTGCAGCTATTCAATAACTTGTCTACCAAAGGGAACAATGAGTGTAGGCCGCACAAATCCATGTAACCTGATAATGTGCATCACTGGGGGTGGGAGAAAAGTGAGAAAAACTTCCCACATGACTTTTAGCGAAAAACAGATGATTTTTCTCTTTTTTTCATAAAAGTTTTCTCCTTTTCTCCAATGCAAAATGTTCCTCCTTTTTGCCTATTCCAGCAAATTTTACTCCTATTCCAACACATTTTTCTCCTGTTCTAACACATTTTTCTTATATACCATAGTGCAACATTTCCCAGCACAATATTACTTCTTCTGAGGGATGTAGTGGAGAAATAAGTAGCTGAAAGTCAAAGTTGTGAGTCCTACAGCGACATTTACCTTGAAAAATATTTTAGTATGGAGAGTGCATTTGTCCTTTGCCCACAATACTTCTGAAGTGACACTGGCACATATTCATGATGATGTCAAGGGATTGTTACAGAACATTCAATGGATGACACTCAGACAGGTATCAATAATAAAAACAACCTTTATTAAACAATCAGAAAATTAGATAAACACAAACAATGCTGGAAAAGGTAGGTACCCAGGGCTAGGAACCTGGAAAAGGGGCTCAAACTGAACCTGAATCAGGAACCAGGGAGACATAAACCAGACCAAAGGTCAGCAATGAGAGCGAGGAGTAGACAGACCTAAGGTCGGTCACCAGAGCGGGTAGTCAGCCAGGCCTAATGGTCTATCACCAGAGCGGGTAGTCAGCCAGGCCTAGGGTCAGACACCAGTGAGGATAGTCAGCTAGAAAAATGGTCAGTCACCAGAGCTGGTAGTCAGCCAGGCCTAGGGTCAGACACCAGAGCGGGTAGTCAGCCAGAATAGGGATCCAGAACCAGGGAGGTATGTCAGCCAATGCAAGGATCAGAAGCCAGAGGACAAACAACGTACAAACATACTGCAGAGGAGATCAGACAGACACCGACTGAGCACCACGTAAGGGCAACAGGTCGGGAACTCAGAGCGGCATATAAAGCCAATACGATGGGCGGAGAGTATTCATGAGCCAGAGAAGAGCCAATAAGAAGAGCGTGTGAATGTCACTGGAAAGGAGAACCAGGAAGACGAGTGCATACTCTCGCAAGTGTCCAGGACTCAAGCGAACGAACGGGACAGAGAGGATGCGGCTGCCTCCTCTGAAGAAGGCCGCATACTAAGACGAACCGTGACAGTAAAGTAAAGTATATTCTACAATGTAGATGTGTATGATAGCAGTGATGGGGGACTGTCGTGGTGTGATTGACCTTGACAAACTGCCTCCACTCTGGGAGGAGAGGGATTATCATCATTTATTGCACACACTGCAGCAACCTATCACAGTCCCCGTGATCCTTTTGCTGTCACTCTCAACTGTGCTGCTCCCTGATTGGTTGATCTGTGTTGGCCTGCCCCTGGTGACCTGTTTTATTCTGGCCATAGGCACCTGTCAGGTGCCCTTTCGTGGTGTTTCTGAGCCAGTCTTGCTGTTGCCGTGTTCCAGTGTTCCTGATCTCCTGTGTACCGACTTGGCCTGTACCGACTACGCTCCTGTGTTCCTGTTCCGTGATTGACCCGGCCTGGCTGACTTCCTGCTTGTTGCTAATCTGGCTTGTCTGTGAATCTTCTCCGTGATTCGACCCGGCCTGGCTGACGTTCTCGCTCTCCTGCTGATCTGGCTTGTCTGCGAATCTCCTACGTGTCCCGACCCGGCCTGGCTGACTACCGACTCCTGGATTTGCTCCTGGTCCTGCCGATCCAGTCTACAGTTCCTGTTGTCACCTCGGCGACATTCTGATCGCTGCAGTGTGTGATCTGAGCCTCCATTATTTCCTGGGTTAACCATTGCTGAGCCGTGTTGTTGAGCTGAGCCTTCCATCTGCATTGTCTGGTAACGTGTGCTGAGTCTATTACACTTGCTGTGCCGTGTCGCTACAGTGAGCCTAGAACACTTGTGTTGCTTCCATCTACCTCACTGCCACTCTTACCATCATTAGCCTTAGCCTGATTCTCTGCCTCTGTGAGCCGGCCATGTTGTGGGCCTCCGTAGTCGGCGGCTCTTCACATCTGCAGAGCAGTAGTTCCGTTACGCCCGTGGGCTATTGGCAAGCAGTGCAGCAACCGGTGGTCTCCGTTACGCCCGTGGGGCTGTGTTGGCTCAAGCGATCCATTTGCTGTTGGTCTCCGGTATACGCCCGCGGGGGCTATAGACTTCAGCTATCACGGTACTATTGGTCTCCGTTACGCCCGTAGGGCTATTGACTCAAGCTATCACGATACTGTTGGTCTCCGTTACGCCCGTGGGGGCTATTGGCTCAAGCAATCCCAATACTGTTGGTTTCCGTTGCGCCCGTGGGGGCTATAGGCTCAATGATGCTAATACTGTTGGTCTCCTTTAACGCCCTAGGGGGCTACCACATTATCACACTTCAGCTTCAGTTTCAAGTCGCAGCTCTTGTCTACAGCATCACACATTGAATGGACTTAAGGTGTTATCACCTAGCACCTATTGCAGTCTAGTTCACCAAGGGCGTGCCTTACACCACATTTGAGACTGATTACCCTTGTAATTAACCATTTGTCTTCTGTCATTATTTGCCTGCTACTAGAGATATATTCCCTGTTCTGTACCTGGAATTTCAGTCCATTTTCTGCTATTCTCAATACTGTCACTAGGGGGCAGCCTTGTTATTATTTTTTGCTCTAGTAAAATTGCATTTTATTCTAACCCTCTGTCTGAGTGTCTGAAAACCGTAACACAACCATTGCTGCAGTCAGTTTTTGACTACCACTTTACTCCCACGTCCTTGCACTGCTACACCTTTCCCCCTGCCCCTTGTACTTTTGCTGGGCATTACCCAGCTACTGTGTGTGGTTTTTACACACTACAGTACACAACTGATGGAGTGTGATGTCTTGCCTTAGGCCTTACAAAATTCGAAATGTTTTCTGCTGTCTGTCAAGTATGCCTCAGCCACAAAGCTCACATCAAGCTGCCAGTCATCTGTCTGTCACCTAATATATTTATTAGTTTAATTATTTATGCATTTTTATTTATTTATTTATTTTTATTTTTTTAAGTTGTCTACCCTATCTTATCACAGTCAGTCCGGAATATAAAAATGATAACTAAAAAATCAAATCAACAACTTATTTTCCCAGACTTCCCCAGCATAGAGACAATAAAAGCAAAACCAGCTAGCAAATTGGACCCCAGATGTCTGTGTCTTGCCAGTCATTCACACTGAATTTTGGGGTATTTGGGATAAACCTCCTTCCTCCCTTCTTCTCCTCCAGATTTCCCCCAGACTTCTCTAATATGGTGAACAAATGTCCTACCTAAAAGACTTCCTAAACTGAGCTTCAATTCCCATTTATTTGCCTTTCTTCTCTATCTCAAAAACATGCTGCTTTCTCTCTCACAAACACAAAGTGGCATGCTGTGTGAGCCTGACATCCTTTTATATGGCTGTAGGACAGTAAAGAAAACTTTCATGTGGTGGGGAAAAGTCTTCTTCCCATTGATTTCAATACATTGAGATAGGCAAAAAAAGCAGAAAAATATCACTGTTGACAGGAAATTATTCGCCAAGTGGGAAGTGCAATTTTTCACTGATTTTGGTTTGAGGAGAAAGTTTTCGCCTAACCCTGTGTGTCACATCTTTTTTTCTCACTGTGTATTGATTTAAATAAAGCAAGATATCCTAAGTTCAAATGAAAGTAATGAATGCTCAGTGATAGTAGGTGACGCTGAACATTGTCAAAACAAGTTCAAAATCACAGCCAAATCACCACACAGCAAAGTATAAATTCAATTGAAATAAATGTAAATATACCCCAAAATAACTGATACAGCTCATTGCCCAGGAGTGAGATAGTGAGAGAGAGAGAGAGAGAGAACATATTGGTGAGAGGAAGCGTTGTAGTGGGGAGCGGAGTGAAATGTATACAAAAACACATAACAAACATTGGCACATATTGCACACATCGTATTCACACACAGTCACAAACACACACATGCACCTTTTGTATTTGGACACACAACACACATTTATATTTTGATTTCATACCATATGATTGAGTTTGTGTATGGGAGTGGCAGAGAGTGATTGTAACCATGTGAATGACTGGTGTAAGTAGGTATGTGCGGGAGGTAGGAGAGTGGTAGTACGATGGCAGGGAGAGGAGTGGAGGCTGGAGAGATGGGGATAAATGCAGGATAGGAGGATACAGCAGAGGATCCCTTGGTCAGAAAAGGAGAGGGAGAGCAGGTGGGCAGAGGGGTACCCAACAACAGTCAGGTACATATCAGCCTGGGACCGACTTAGCAGTGCAAAGTGAAGGGAATGTGGAAGAGGAGCACAAACATCCAAGGACAGCACAGGCACGGCCTGATAACCAAACAGCCACACAGAGTGAGCATCCATCCCAGATTGCAATGTAGTAGGAAAGACTGAGTGACTCCATGTACTCCCAAGAGGAGAACATGGTCTTGGGCAGCATCATCCTGTTCTCCACTGAAAAGATCAGGGGAACTGGTTTGTGGAAGAAAGTAGCCTGGCTTCAGGTGGAGGATGCATTTAATGCAGTGTCAAAGTTAAATGCACAACTCAGACTCCATTATGAAATGCTGGGCAGACTGCAACAGGAAGAATACCCACATGACTCTGGGTATGCCTCCCTTTGAAGTGACCCCTGCCAACTCTATCTGGTTGGAGGGAGAATTGTGAGGAGCACCCACAGACAGTCCAGCTCGGAAATGTCAGGCAAATCCTCTCCGCACGAGAGAAACAGCATAACCACAGACGTACGTTTCGGCCTATGTGGGCCTTGTCGGTGTGGTGCAGCTGAATCCCTCTAGGCACATGGAAGCAAGGGCCCATGCCTGGGATACCCCTATACTTAGAGAGACAAAGAATTGTGAGGAGCACCCATTGAGCACGAACAAGATAAAGTGTCTTGTTCTTAGGCATGGTAGCCTCTCAATGGTGCTACAACTCACATTTTTCACTCCCATATGCCATTGCAGAGAGGAAATCTCCATATCCATATCAGACTGATCCAGCCCACAGACAGTCCAGCTCGGAAATGTCAGTCAAATCCTCTCCGCACGAGAGAAACAGCATAACCACAGACGTACGTTTCGGCCTATGTGGGCCTCGTCGGTGTGGTGCAGCTGAATACCTCTAGGCACATGGAAGCAAGGGCTCATGCCTGGGATACCCCTATACTTAGAGAGACAAAGAATTGTGAGGAGCACCCATTGAGCACGAACAAGATAAAGTGTCTTGTTCTTAGGCATGGTAGCCTCTCAATGGTGCTACAACTCACGTTTTTCACTCCCATATGCCATTGCAGAGAGGAAATCTCCATATCCATATCAGACTGGTGCCGCCCACAGACAGTCCAGCTCGGAAATGTCAGGCAAATCCTCTCCGCACGAGAGAAACAGCATAACCACAGACGTACGTTTCGGCCTATGTGGGCCTCGTCGGTGTGGTGCAGCTGAATCCCTCTAGGCACATGGAAGCAAGGGCTCATGTCTGGGATACCCCTATACTTAGAGAGACAAAGAATTGTGAGGAGCACCCATTGAGCATGAACAAGATAAAGTGTCTTGTTCTTAGGCATGGTAGCCTCTCAATGGTGCTACAACTCACGTTTTTCACTCCCATATGCCATTGCAGAGAGGAAATCTCCATATCCATATCAGACTGGTGCCGCCCACAGACAGTCCAGCTCGGAAATGTCAGGCAAATCCTCTCCGCACAAGAGAAACAGCATAACCACAGACGTACGTTTCGGCCTATGTGGGCCTTGTCGGTGTGGTGCAGCTGAATCCCTCTAGGCACATGGAAGCAAGGGCCCATGCCTGGGATACCCCTATACTTAGAGAGACAAAGAATTGTGAGGAGCACCCATTGAGCACGAACAAGATAAAGTGTCTTGTTCTTAGGCATGGTAGCCTCTCAATGGTGCTACAACTCACGTTTTTCACTCCCATATGCCATTGCAGAGAGGAAATCTCCATATCCATATCAGACTGGTCCCGCCCACAGACAGTCCAGCTCAGAAATGTCAGGCAAATCCTCTCCGCACAAGAGAAACAGCATAACCACAGACGTACGTTTCGGCCTATGTGGGCCTCGTCGGTGTGGTGCAGCTGAATCCCTCTAGGCACATGGAAGCAAGGGCCCATGCCTGGGATACCTCTATACTTAGAGAGACAAAGAATTGTGAGGAGCACCCATTGAGCACGAACAAGATAAAGTGTCTTGTTCTTAGGCATGGTAGCCTCTCATTGGTGCTACAACTCACGTTTTTCACTCCCATGTGCCATTGCAGAGAGGAAATCTCCATATCCATATCAGACTGGTCCCGCCCACAGAAGTGAACATACCTCCAAGCCTTCTTCTTCAGGGCTGTCAGCACGTCACCCTGGAACATTCCAGATACATAGTCCTCAGTGGACTGGAATGATCCAGATGCCATGAAATGAATGGTACCCAGCAACTTCTCCATGTAGGATAGGGCAAAATTGGTGTTGGCTGTGGGGTTGAGGTCATCTTTGATTACATCATAGAGGTTGATGATGCTCTGTGACGTCAGCCTATACCTGTAATGATGATCTAGGAAGAATCTCTCAGATGCTAGAGGTCATAAAGAAAAGTTGTGGACCCTTGCAGGACCAGGATGGACGAGCGGGCTGTGCTTTAAACTGATTGGCAGGGATGTGCATAAGCACATCTCAGCCAATGGCTCTGAGGAAACTTGAACAGAGACTGCCAATATATAAAGGCAGTCTCTGTTCAAATTCCCTCAGTGTGTCTTCACTGCCGCCACCTCTGCATTTTTTATTTTTTATTGCATTTTGGGACATATTATAGTGGAGCAAGTTGGACATATTATATTGGCGCAACTTGGACAAATTGTAATGGTGGCATATTTATATTGAACCAAGCACTAATACATGGTTTAACCCTTTGAGCCCCCGAGAGGTACACAACACCTCTGGCACGCAACGGGTTAAACTATGTATTATTGTCCGTGATATTACAGCAAACTTTTATTCATATTCTTATGTTTTTTTACAGCTAGAAGAAAGAAGGAATGAAGAGAATAAAAAAGACACAAGACAGAAGAAAGAAGTGAATACAGAAGGAGCCAGACAGTGGATGACAGATAATTGTAACATAAATAAGTTAACGATCGGTATCCGTCAGTATGTTAGGCACCAATAGTTAGCTTTTTTTTACTGTGAAGTTCCCAATATTGCTGTTATTTAGCGGTGTTTTGGGAACATAACGCACAAAACGAACCTTTGGCCACAAGACCATTTCTTTTTTTTTTTTTTTTTCAAGTTTATTAATTAAGATGTGCAATCATTACATCGGTTTAAAATGACAGAGTGAGATGACATTTTCATAACAGAAGATATCACTTGGTACAATATATAGTGGAACAATGTGTGGTAAAACCTTAATAAACATCTCAGAGAAATCACAAAGAAATAAGATTATAACACATCAATCAGTTCGACAGGTCCATAACTGGACAGTGGTAAAACAAGTTCAAAGAGATAATGATGTTGAGAAATCACATGTCAACAGAAGGACAACTCTGGAAAGTTATATATGACCATGAGAATAGAACGAGTGCATAGCAAAGACAAGAAGAGAAGCAGAATAAAGGTAAGAAGCATTAGAGAGGATAGTAAAAGAGAGTAATAGGGGAAGGAGAAAGGAAATGTGGAGGAGAGGGGGGATGGAGACGGAGAAGACTGAGTAAACGACTGATGAACAGATAGGCCGTTAAGTAGAGTGAATAGTTCCCGAGATCACAAGCTGCCAATAAACATATTGATGTCGATGGGGATCTAACCGTCCCTCCCTCCGTGGTACCTCTCCCAGGGAGACCACGTTTCCCTGAAGGATCGAAAACTATGAACACTGTAGGCATGAAGTTTCTCCATAGTATAGAATTTATCAATACGGGCACGCCAAGATGCTAAGGGGGGCCTGCGTCCGACTTCCAGTGAGAACCACAATCTGGAGGAAGTGCAAAAGGTGGAACTGCTTAGGTGGGAATTGAGTATGATAAGAAAACAGAAAAAGAGCAGGGTCGATCGGGATAGGGAAACCCAGAATAAGCCCCATTTCAGTGGCAACCCGCGACCAGAATTCAGTAATTTTGGGGCATGACCACCATATATGTAACAAGGTGCCACCCCACTCAGCACACCACCAACACACATCGGGAACAGATGGATCAAATTTCGATATCCGACTTGGAGTTAGGTACCAGCACGACAATAGTTTATAGTAGTTTTCTTGAGACGGAGTATCTCTAGGAAGAAACCTAGAGTTTCTAAAAATGGACAACCAAGTCTCATTATCGGAGAGTGTAGGAGACCCCAGATCCGAAGCCCATGACACTGTATATGGAAGTGGGCCTACGGATCAACTAGCATTTAGAGCACGTCTGGCCTTAGATAACGGTTTGATCAAGGCCCCTGGGCTCATTAAAAATGTTTCCATTGCAGAAAGCGGATGGGATGGAGACCCCAAGCGGAGAACTCTGGACCTTGGATAAATAATGGCTAACCTGAAGATGACTCCACCATTTATTTGGAGGCAGGTCGAACTCTGCAACCAAATCCCCAAATCGTATCATTCGTCCATCCCTAAGAAGACTCGGAAGTTGTAATAAGTTTGAGGTAGACCAGCTATGAAACAAATTCTGAATCGTCCCGGGAGGAAAGGCTGGATTACCTCTAATGGAAAGTAGCGGCGACGGAAAAATGGACCAATCTTCGACGTTTCGTTTATCATACCACCAACACAGTGCAGAATGTAAAAGCGGATCATATTTTAAGCTCCGTGGTAAGTCACCCTTCTGTATAAAGAGGAGCTGTCTGGGGGAGATGCAGGGCTCATCCGCTGTGGAGATCTGAATCCACGTGGCCGCGTCCGGACTGTGAGCCAAATCTATCAACAGAGTCACCAAGGCAGCTTCATAGAAGGATTCGAAACTAGGAAGACCCAGCTGCCTCGAAGCGTGGGAACCATTAGGTGTTTCACAGAGCATCTCGAGGTCTTATCCCTCGATACAAACTTAGTGACCGAGGACTGGAGTGATCGCAAGAAGGAACGAGGAATCTTAACCAGGAGCAAGTAGAGAAATTTTGGTAAAACAACCATTTTGACAATGTTAGCACGACCAAACCAGGAAATCAGTGGGAGATCCCAAGACTGGAGATCAGTCTTAATGGCCGACAGTAGCGGGGGGTAGTTAGTGTGGAATAGATCTTTAGTAGTCAGGGTGAATTTCACACCTAAGTAAGAGATGGAACTCGAAGGTCACCTGAAGTCATAACGATCTCTAAGCCGATGATATCTATGTTCTGGTAGATTGACATTCAGGATCTCAGACTTAGAAACATTAATCCGGGAACCAGATAGAGAAGCGTAAGTCGAGAGCAGACCTAGAGCAGCAGGGAGAGAGGATTCTGGATTTGAAAGGGTCAAAAGGATGTCATCAGCGAACGCAGAGACCCTGTGGTCCTCAACAGCACCAGGAATACCTGAGATATCATCATGGAGTCGGATCGCAATTAATAAGGGCTTAAGAGCAAGAACATATAGGAGCGGGGACAGGGGGCACCCCTAGCGAGTCCAGTTCGAGATATTAAAGGCGTCCGAAAGTGTTCCATTAACGATGACTCGAGCCGTAGGACCTGAATACATAGCTTTAATACGAGTAAGCATAGTCTGGCCCAGACCAAGACAGTGTAGTACTCCAAAAAGAAAGCCCCAATGAACTCGATCTAACGCCTTCTCTGAGTCAAGTGAGACCAGTATAGTGGAAAGTGGAATTCGAGAAGCTCTATGTAGGAGGGAGATTAATTTGGTGGTATTGCCCCTAGCTTGACGACCCTTAACAAAGCCCACCTGATCTCTGTGTATCAGAGATGGGAGGAGGGGACCCAGACGCAGGGCCAAAACCTTGGCATAGAGCTTTAGATCTACATTTAAAAGCGAAATGGGTCTATAACTGCCACACTGATTGGGGTCTTTTCCCGTCTTATGGATGACTGTGATATGGGCCTCCAGAGTTTGAGGAGGGAATGAAACAGACTCAGATATTGCGTTAAAAAGATCTTGCTATCCAAGGAAATATAGAGGATTTGAACGTGGAGTAGTAGGAGACGGGGAAACCATCCAGGCCAGGGCATTTATGCTTGGGTATAGTGCGAAGGGCCATCTCAATTTCATCAGTAGTAAAGTCAGCTTCCAAAGCTGACAGGGCAGAAGCCGGTAAAGACGGCATCTTATATTTAGACAAGAAGGAGGTAAGGCGTTCTTCATAGCTAGGGCCCGACATATCTAGTGAAGAGCCATGAGTGTTATAAAGGTCCTTATAAAAGGAGCAAAAGGCTTTTGCGATATCAGGATATAAGAATCGAGGGCGAGAGTCCCCATCCAATACGCTCCGTACATGTCTGGTCAATCGTCGCATACGTATTAGACTAGATAGCAATTTGCTAGACTTATTGCCTTGCAGATATGATTTATATTGAAGCCACTGAAAAGACTTCAAAGAAGACGCTTTCAAATGGGAGGCAATGTCCCCTCTCAGTGCCAAAACCTCCCTCCCAATATCGGCATCTAAATGACGTTTGTGTCTGCTCTCCAACTGAGCTAATCTGCGTAACATCTCGTTCAGTTGTT
This sequence comes from Rhinophrynus dorsalis, assembly GCA_037306005.1. Lineage (NCBI taxonomy): Eukaryota > Metazoa > Chordata > Amphibia > Anura > Rhinophrynidae > Rhinophrynus > Rhinophrynus dorsalis. The sequence goes on from CM074724.1 coordinate 166,396,477, forward strand.
TTGAGCATTCCTTTTTCCTACGAGCCCCCAGCTGTATAAATAGCCCCCGAATCACTGCTTTGTGAGCCTCCCAAACCGTCGGCGCAGGGGCACCACATGAGGAATTGAGAGAAAAATAATCATGGATAGCTGAAGATATGGAGGACACTACAGCCGTGTCTTCAAGCAATAGGTCATTTAGTTTCCAAGGGGCCCGACCTGAACAAGCCTCCGGGAAATGTAATTCTACAAAAATAGGTCTATGATCTGACCATTTAATCAGACCTATGGAAGCTTGACGGATAAATTGAAGTGAGTACTGGTCGCAAAGGAACACATCTATGCGAGAATATTTAGTATTGGGGTGGGAGAAAAAGGTAAAGTCTCTGTCAGAGGGTCTCTCCAATCACCACACATCAAAGAGTTGTCTACTGGGCAGAATGTCATTGAATCTCTGAACCGTCCGAGCTGGATGCGTCGAGGTAGGGGGATTACAGTCGAGGGAAGGGCACAAGGGAAAGTTGAGGTCACCGCCCAATAGAAGAATCCCCTCTTGGAAAGCGTCTAGTCTATGTAGTAAGGACGAAAGGAAAGTCACTTGACTCTCATTAGGAAAATATACATTAACTAGCATGATTTTCTTAGAGTGAAGGACACCCTTAAGCAGCAAGAACCGACCCTCAGGGTCTAAATAGCTATCTATGGTCTCCCAGGGCAAGGACTGGTGTATGAGAGTAGCTACTCCCCTAGTCTTGGTGTCACTGGAAGCATACCACTGGTGAGGGAAGTGATGGGAACTCAGAGATGGATGGGAACCCCATCTAAAATGAGTTTCCTGAAGAAATAAAATCTGGGCACCATCTCTGATGGCATCCCTGATTTCCATACTGCGCTTCTCAGGAACATTCAGTCCACGCACATTAAAGGAGCAACATTTAATTCTCAATGGAACTGCCATATCCAGGCAATAATGAAAGGAATCAGCCAGAACTGAACAAATCATCTCAGTCTACTCCCGGGAAGGGGAAGAGAGGGAAGAGGAAAGGCACAAGGGGAGGGGAAATAGAAAAAAAGGAAGAAGAGAGCAGAGAAGGATGGAGAAGGAGCAGCTAGAAAAGTTGCAGAAAGGAGTCACAGATAGAAATATAGGTTAAACTGCAAAAGGCAGATCCTGTCTAGGAGGAGTAGGGGGAAACTCCCTCCAGACCATAACGGGAGCAACATCTCGCGCAAAGAAAATTAAACAAAACTGGCATTAGCCAACATGAGTCTCGCCAGAGACAAATTTGTGAGAAGATAGTATGCTATATACTCATAGGACACAATAGAAAAATGTAATAAACATTGGAACTCAACAAGAAAGTGCAATTGCTCAGACCAGTCGAGGCAACTGCAGACCGCAAATGCAGCCACAGTGACCCGAGGTCCATAAACAACAAAGTGTCCGAGGTGGGAGTAACCACTGCCGCCGGCTGGATGAAACAACAGACACCGAGATTTCCCCGGGTCTCATATCGGCGGCCAGAAGGGAGAGAACTGGTGTCGTCAAGAAGAGGAGACCCCCTCACCAGAGGTGGAGGACTCCACCTGCCCATCGACGACCCTGATCAAAACAGCCCGCTACAGCAGCAGGTCCCAACCCAGAAAAACACAGGGCCTAGAGAGGTACAGTGAGAAACACCGGAATTCGGTGCCTCAAACCACGGCATTCCAAACATCAAGGTATAGCCAAGGTGTGAGGCAATCTGAACCCGAGTGGGGTACTCCTACAGGAACCATTCGGCACACGAGGTATCTATAATAGAACATATGTATAGTATATAGAGATTATTGATATGGGTGACAAAAATCAACATATTAGTCCCAGATGAGACTCAGCTCATAGGGAGTACAGATAACAGTGCTCAGGGAGGGCACTGTCACACACATCACAATGAGACCCCCCATAAAGGGCTGAGGCGGTCCCCCGGGAGCGCAAGACAGTACCAGTCCAAACCTCCTCTCCCGCACAAAGACCCACCCCCCACCCAAGCCGCCCCAGGGCCATCACAAAAAAAAAGAAAAAGTCAAAAGGTGTCACTTTCACATTTTAAACTAAGGGAGCACATTCACATTTTAAACTAAGGGAGCACACCCCAACCCAGCCCCCCCCGGACCCCCACCCCAAAGTCGGGGAACGGAGACCCGTAGAAACCGGGAAGGAACAAGCCCCCTCAACACTGAGAAACACCAACGAGGGACAGACACCGGGGCAGGGAAGGGAGGGGAGAAAATGGGAAAGGTAGAAACGTATAACTAAGCCCCAGACATCACCCATTCCCTGAGCGGAGACATGCAGAGGTAAGTCCCTGTAGTGTGATGGAAGTCAGTAACTCCAAACGGGAACAGCCATAGAAACAGTTCATCACGCAGTAGGCCACATCAGGAATTAGCGGCACGGAGAAAGTCCCCAGCTCGTTGAGGGTCAGTAGCATCCAGAGCAGGTCTCGACTTCTTGACCGTGGTCCACACCTTAGGCTTCCCTGGAGGGCGGTTCCGTCGTTGGGGCAAAGAAGCTGGACGCTGGTCAGTGTCAGCCTGATCTGAGGAATCCGCAGCGTCGGGCACAGGCAGAATCTGAAGAGCCGCACAGAAAGTATCTGCCTCCTCCATCGATCTAATGAAAGCAGTAGTATCATCTTTCTGGGCCTGTAGGTTGAATGGGAAGCCCCAGCGATAAAGGATCTGTAATTTAGTGAGGCGTTCAGTGAGAGGCCGCAAAGCCAGACGCTGCTGCAGCGTATATGGAGACAGATCGTTATAGATCTGAATCTCGGTCCCCTCATAGAGAACCGGCCCATGATCTCTGCTCCGTCAGAGGATGAGGTCCTTCTCCGAAAAGTGATGTACACAACACACAACGTCTCTCGGTTTCTGATTGGGCTCAGGTCTGGCTCTGAGAGCCCTGTGGGCTCTATCCAATTGGATTATATAAGAATCCAGTTTCTGCAGCAATTTACGGAATATCAACTGGAGAGCGGTATCCAAGGATTGACCAGAAACAAGTTCAGGTAAGTTTTTAATGCGCAGATTGTTACGTCTCCCCCTGTTGTCTAAATCGTCTATGCGGTAAAGTAGGTTAGAGATAGTGTCCCGCTGTTCCTGGACCACTTGTTCCAATTCTGTAACTCTTTCTGTGCAAGACATACCATCTTCTTCCAGGGAGTTAACACGTTGGCCCAACTGCGCCACTTCCAACCGGAGGCCCCCTAAATCCCTGCGAAAGGACGCCTTCATGTCGACAAACATCTCTTTTAAGTCTGCCTTGGTAGGTAGACTACCTAAGTCAGGAGTCAGCTCCACGTCTGTCATGGTTCCAGTATCAAGAACATTAAGTGTGGGCCGTTGCGAAGATAAAGGCTGATGTTGTAGTAGCGGTGGTGTAGACTGCGCAGCGCGCAGGAATAGTAAATCTGTTTGTTTGGGCCTCCCCACGGCTCCAGATCGAGTTCTGCGACCCCGCTTTGATGACATACAGTTAGTCAGTTCCAAAAATGTGAATCTAGAGGGTAAAGAAACCCTCTCTAGGTCCAAAAGAGGCTAGTATCTCTGGCGAGACCACGGAGCAGAGTTAAAGTGCGGCCATCCTGGTCGCCTGTCGGCTCCGCCCTGGCCACAAGACCATTTCTGCGGCCTAACGTCCATTCTGCTTTTAGCAGGTAGAGCTTTTAAATACTGACTCAGACATTTTATTATGTTGGTCAATACTCAGTTTTGCCCTACCAGCTGTTTTAGCGCAATCCTTTAAATTGAGCCCAATGGGTCAGAGCTGTTTGAATAAAGTAGATTTCCAGTCGAGTAGAGGGAACAGGGAAGTAAAGCAGTAAAAAGAGTTGAGGGTTGACTAGTGTTCGGAGAAAGACTCCAATCAAAGGTCGAAGTCTCCTGTCGAGGTTCGACTAATAACCAGAGAAATCTCTAGATGAAAGCTGAAGTCTCTCCATTGAGGGTTAACCAGTATTTGGATGCCCTGAGTTGGAGGGCACACAGGAGCAGTGGTCAAAGCAGTTGATGGCTGGGATCAATCCAGCTGGCTGTTGATGGACAGCTTAGCCCAGTCAGAGATCAACCTGCCTGGGTATATTGGCTGGGAGCTATCCAACTGGTCTTCAGTGCAAACTAGGCCCAGCCAGAGATCAACCTGCCACAGGTGGGTAGCTGGGATTGATCCAACAGGCCATAGGATGTATAGCAGGGGATCTATCATGGTGCCCGTGATTCTAGTGGCAGGGCAACATTGTTTCTTCCGCGTTTTCCCTTGCACGATTCTTATTGGCTATTGGGCTCTGGATCCTCCCAGCATTAGCCTTTTTAAACTCTCTCCTGTCATCTTTTCAGCACCCTTTTGTGGTGTTCCTGTACCTAGCGTTTGAGGTACTGCTTGTTCCTGTTCCGTGTATGACCCGGCATGCCTGACTACGCTCCTGTCGCTCCTGTGTTCTGATTCCGTTGCTGACTAGGACTGGCTGACCACCTCCATGTGTACCGACCTGGCTTGGCTGAGTATCCAATTCCGTTGCTGACTAGGACTGGCTGACTACCTCCGTGTGTACCGACCTGGCTTAGGCTGAGTATCCGATTCTGTTGCTGACTAGGACTGGCTGAATACCTCCGTGTGTACCGACCTGGCTTTGGCTGAATACCCAATTCCGTTAATGACTAGGACTGGCTACTACCTCTGTGAGTACTGATTTGGCAGTTCTGGCTTCAGACCTTTCAGGGTGCGTACCCTGTGTTCCTTTCCTCCTACTCTCACTTACAGTAATACCGCTACAGCTCCTGCCTGGCCTGTCACTCCCGAAGTCATCTGGGAGACTGTGCTGTGAGTAGCTCTGGTCGCTTGCCAATATCTGTAGTGCTGCCTCAGCTAGCGTACTACGGATTGAGTCTCTTGCCAGTGTCCTCTCTGTGCTGCCTCCACCATCCCTAACATTCTAGGGATTTGGTCACTTGCCAGTGTCCTATCTGTGCTGTCTCTACTATCCCTAGCGTTCTAGGGATTGAGTCACTTGCCAGTGTCCTATCTGTGCTGCCTCCTCTATCCCTAGCGTTATAGGGATTGAGTCTCTTGCCAGTGTTCTATCTGTGCTGCCGCCGCTATCCCTAGCGTTCTAGGGATTTGATCACTTGCCAGTGTCCTATCTGTGCTGCCTCCATTATCCCTAGTGTTCTAGGCACTTAGCCATTTGCCAGTTTTATATCTGGGTTGCCTCCACTATCCCTAGCCTCCTAGGGAGTTGCCCTGCAGTTACCCACCGCTATATCAGGGCCTTGCTGTGGTGTGGTGCTGTTGTGGTTTTCCTTGTTCCTGTAACCTGTCTACGGATCAAGCGAGCAGCATTCTACTGTTATTTGCCCACTGATATTTCTGTCCATCATGACCTGAGTAGGGTGATTGCTTGTTATTTATTTTCAATAAAGCTTTTCTTACCTTACCTAACTGTCTGAGTGTTCTTACAAAAACGTGATAGGATCTGATGGAGATAAACCAGGTTGGCTGGAGACTCTCAGGAGAACAGGCAGTAGCAGGAGTCAGAGACGGTCTAGGAGTCAAGCACAGTGGTAGAAGTCAAGCAATCATACTTGGAGAGTATAGCCAAGCCACAATAGGAAGTAGGATAACACCAGAGAACAAACAAGAACAGAGGTCCGGTACAAGGATCGACCAGGATCAGATGCTGTAGAACCATAGCAAACTAAAGGAGAAGATAGGGTGTGGGAAGTAAAAAAGGTTTTAAAGGGCTGGCACCCAATCAGAGGTGAGAGGGGCGGAAAAACATACAGACCGAGTGACAGTACCGGTCTCTGACCTCAGCCTCCCCCATTCTGAAGAGTGTGACCCTTGTCCTGTATATCTTGTTTCTTGGTGGCCACGTGGCCTCCCTGTGATGCTCAGCAGGTCCCTCTGGCACCTGTGGCTGGGGCACATCTGGTTCAGGCAGCTCAGGTGCTGCTGCTCTCTTGTTCGTCCACCTGAAGAAGGTATTCTGAGTGCTTCCCCAGATGAAGCATCAGAACTTCCAACAGTCAGCAGATGGTCACATGTGTTTGGGATCCTGAGGCTCCTTACCCTTTGCATGCCCCTTTCTCTGATGCCTTCACAGGTATTGTAGTGGAAACATGATGCTAGGACTAGCTGTCTCAGTGGGATCACTGTAAACATGCCATGTTCACAGGATGGTGAGATGTCCCTTAGAGCAGGGGTGGGTTGTTGGCCAGGAGCAGTCTGCAGGTAACAATGGGCCAGTAGGAATGAGGACTTCTCAAGGTGAGTGCAAGGTGGTGTGTGTTGTTGTTTTAGTGTGTTTGGTGTGATTGCTGTTTATCTGTCATGTGCCGATGTGATTTTTCCTGTGCGGTTGATGATGCCAGTGCATCTTTGTTCTCCATTGGCTACTTATCTTTCATGCATAAACTTACGTTGCTTTGCGATTGGCAGATGTGCATTTTGGCTGGACATGATATATTGGCTCTGTTAACCGCTGGTGGGCTGAGGGAGACTTGGTTCACTTTGATTTGCACATACCTTATTACTCAAGGGGGTTCATGGGTTCATGTATGTTGTCCAGGACTTGTGGGGACAGAATGCATGTTTCAAGGGTGCTCCCTTGGACTTCCCAGAGATATTTTTGCACTTGTTCTCATTCTTTTATGTCATACCTGTTGTGTGTGATGTTTCTTCTGTGCTTTCTGTTATTTGACGGGGGGTTTTAACATGCTTTATGTAGGCACTGTATTATCGGAAGAACATTTGTTCCTTTAATGTGTGTTACCACTCACCACACACAAATGAATAGCAAATGGCTTGAGCTATTTAATTGATCTCAATGGACAAAATATTACCAGTAATTTTTTTAATGCACTATAGCAGTTCACAAAATGGATAATAGAATACTAAACTGTGCTCGAAAAATTACCATATTTTCTTGTTTTAGTAAACAGAGGGAATTGAATCGAGTCCTCAAGAAGTGAAACAGACAAACAAAATAGCAGTTTCCAACAGCTAGGAAATTTTTTGTCAAAAGTATCAATTTTCTGTTTTTTTTTCATGTACTACATTGAAGTCAATGGTAGAATTACATTTCCCCCAAACTCTGAGAGTATTCCCATGGTGCTAGTATAAAAAGGTGTCACGGTTGTTAGTCTGTGTTTGGGAGTACACTGTGATTTCTGGCAATGTAATCCAAGAAAATCCCCAATTAACTGAGCTGTTTATGGAGACATTAATGAGGAACTGCCAGTTGTTTTCTGGGTGTTGATGAAAAGGGAGATTGAACCTCCTCCTTTTTCCCAGTTTTCCCTTGCATTTCTTTCCCCCTTGGCCTAACTTTATCTCTTTTTGCTCCCCAGTTTGCTACAGCAGTTACACATCCCAGCAGCTATCCTCCTGTTTCATCCTGTGGCAGTACTATGATCTTTCTTGCCCTGCACCCCCATTATTCCTTGTTCACTCTACCCCCACACGCAACCCTTACACTGTCCACTCTCTGATTCTCCCTTTCCCTATTATCTTGCCTCAATGAAAGATAATAAATCATGCATCCTTCTTTACATAACCCATATCTCCATTTTACCTTCATTAACTTCAACATCCCCAGTTCGCCATCCTGTCTTGCTGGGTCACCTGTGCTCTCCCCCCTTTTTTCTTTATTTCTGTTAACCCTTCACAGTCCAACCCAACCTCTATTTTCCTCCCACTATGTCTTTCATTTGGCTGTGGGAGTGTGCAGTTCATTGCAAACCAATGTGCTGTAAAGCCCCGTGGCACTTAAAGGGTTAATCCACATCCTACTCTAATTATACCTTCACCAATTTCATATGAAAAGCTTCCTCAACCCCCTTTCTTCTGTCCCAGCTGCACTCTTACCAGTTTTGTTTCTTTTTACTTCTGTTTGTTCAGCAGCTTACTGCATTTCCCCTCATGGTGCTGCTGACACACTATCAGCAAGTCAGAGGTGCCACAACTAGTAGCAGCAGAAGCACCCCAAAATGTTCCCAGGGCTCTGGGGCAGAAAAGATAAGTAGTGATGTTATTTATGTGTCAGAGAGTGTGATACTGTCAACAGTTAGTTCATTCCCAATAACATCTATGGCTCCTACTGCAGAGGAGTATGACGACTCTGGCTTTGCTGTATATGAGATGGCAAGTGTCACAGACTGCCCACACATGCTGCCTCTACCTCCACCACCTCCTCTAGTTATGTTGTTAAAGCAATCAAGTTACAGAGTTCCTGGGAAGGAGTCAAAAACATCACAAAAACAATCCTAAAGTTCCCCTATGGAATGGCAGGGTTGCTGAGATGTTGCATACCAGCCAGCTGTCCTGATTTATACGGGACAGTCCAGATTTTGGGGCCCAGAACCCCTGTCCCTCCCACATTATACTATGTCCCACTTTCCTAGCCTGTTCCCTGCTTTTTAAAGCTATGCCCGTACTGCTCTGGCAGCCTAAACACCACCTCATCATGTGAGCCACATTGTGCAAGCATTTAGAAGCCTAACTGACTGCGAATGCATGTCATGCTGAATATATGCGCATGCAGTGTTCGCGCCATAGTCGACCTGCGGCCGCCTTCTGAGCAAGAGGTCCTTTGGAGTGTCTGAGTGAGCTGAGCAGCACCCGGCGATGCATGCCAGAGAACTTGTGGTCATCTCGAGCCTCATCATCTGACAAATTAGTGACTGTCTCACTACTTGACTTTGCGATGTTTACTATTTCTCTGAAGTTAGGTAATACTTGCTGCGGCAGCTGAGTTCATATTGCAGTGTGGGAGGGTGCCGGCCACATGTGGTGCTGTTCCTGGAGGGAAGTAAACTGCCTCAGTCGGTGTCTGCTTGGCCCCAAAGTGACAAGGAGGCGGCAGGCCACTGATGAAGTCTTGTGAGCTGAAAATTTAATTCTACTGTGTTTGCACGACTGACCAGGCATACTGTAATACCAGCAGCCTCAGCAGTCAAAGCTGCCACTGCTGGGCTTTGCTCAGCTGGCTAACAGCTTCAGCTCAGTCCTCAGCAAAGTACAGTATCACGGCATCTATGTTGCTTGTAGCCAGCACTCGCCTCTTTGCATTAGTTAACCCATTGAGTGCCAGGGGTGTCCAATGCATTGCATAACCCTCTGGCACTCAAAGGGTTAAAGGGTGTTATGACTTACTTAACTTTAAAAAAAAAATTTGCACTTTATTGTACGGCTTTTGCCTTTCCCCAGTTTCTTTACCTTGAATAACGATAGGGGTGGGTCCCCGCTCTGGTAAATGAGGGGTTAACGCTTTGCAAGAAATTATCAATTCTACATTTTAGAGATGTGCATGAGGCTTCTTTGAAATGGGTGGGGGCCGTTGAGAAAAAACTGTCTCTCTTTGGCAATTTCAGATGTTGAGAGGTATGATGTTGTTAGTATAAATGCTGCTGTATTCTTTTGTAGAAAACTGAGGTTTCAGAGAACTGATGTCATGTGTAGCCCCATGCTGGCATATCCCAAGCCACAGTTATGTTTCTAGGACAGCTGTGCCTGAATTGTACAAGCAGGTGGTTAGTGTGTAGGCAAAGGGCTGAAAAGTGCTTATGACAAGAAAATCCACCTGACAACAGATATGTAGACAAGTGGGCTGAGCACAGAGCATATGACTGTGACTACTCACTGGGTTTCCCACCCACCACCAATAGTGGGCAACACAAGCTTTCAGTATCAGGTGACAGTAGGTAATTGTGTTTCTGGTTCTGGCAGTGTGATTAAAAGTCAGCAGCAGCAGCAGGATAGCCCATATCATAGGCACGCCACTTTTTGAATGCAGAGTTTTGAGAGACAGTTCCACAAAGCCATATATATGTTTTAAGTAAGCTAGAGCAGGTGATAGAGGAATGGCTTGTACTCTGCTCCTTAAAAGCTGTTGTTTTGTCTGTTGATAATCAATACTTTGAGAATAGGTGATATGGAGAATGTCCTCTGCTTTGCCCATGTGCTAAATTTATTTGTGAAACCCTCAGAGAGATGCTTACTATTGCTTGCAAAATCTGTGCCCGCAATGCTTTACATTCCATACATGAGCGTAACAACCTGCCCCATAACCAGCTAAAAAGGAGGTCCCTACCAGGTGGAATTCCACAATGTGGATCTCTAGAGCATTTGTACAAGCAGAATAAGGCCATTAGTGAGTACATCATGGAAAACTGAAAGGCTTTGGGGGGACCCTCTTTGTCACCTGGCCAATTGCAACTAATGTGCAATGTATGTGAGCTGCTGAAACCCTTTGAGGAGGCAACTGTGCTGTTGAGTCGCACTGGAGCAGTGAGTTAGTGAAATTCTACCACTTTATATTGCAGAAAAAAATGAGGAGCATGGCTGAGGAATCTTACCATAATGACAACACAGACATACACCAGCTGGCAAAGGACATGTTAGCGTGTTTTGCACAAGATCCTATCATAGTGTTCCATTAAAAACAATGAGGAATACATTCTTGCCACTTTGCTGGACCCCACTTCAAACACAAAATTTCAGAATTTCTGCCAAAGGGCCATCAGCAGTTTGTCACAACAAGAAGTCATGACTATCAGCAGCATGTCTCTGAGAAATCAGATTCTGTCAAGGAATATAGATATATGCTTATTGATCAAGTGGAGGGTTGGATTGTGGAGGATGAGAGGGAGAAAGTGAGGGCACAAAAAACATATAGAAAGCATAGTGAAAAGGAAGGCAGGGAAGCATTTCAACCAACAGAAGCATCTACATCAACAATCAGAATATCCCATTCTGAACTCAGAGAAATTCATGGGTCTCAGCAAGGGCAGCAAAGACCTAACATTGGTGGTGGTGGTAGCCAATGGTGTGTTTAGGTTTTGTGCTGCCCTAGGCCTGACAAAACTCATGCACACTGGTAATTTTCATTTTCCCCACCCCTTCCTGCCCAGGTCACACCTCTTCCTGTTTAGGAGCCACCCCTTTCTCTTTTGGTCCTTCCTCTTTATGCCTTTTACTCTTTGAGCTCCACCACTTCCTCTCTGTATATTAGGTGTGGATACAGGGTGCCTACTTCTGTCATTCAGGGATGCTGTTGACAGGATAGTGGCATAGAATATCATCATGTGACCCTCAGCAGGCACAACACTTTGGGACATATGTATAAACTAAAATGTGGAGCAATTCTGAAGCAAAAACCATGGATCACATGTAATACAAAAATATTTCAGTTGAGTTAAACTGGATTTTTTTCTCTGGTAGAGAGGTATTCAAAACGTTACAAAGCGTTGAAGATCTTTATAGTATACAGGAGTTTAATTAAATATTGTGTGGTTGTTTTGCCTCCAAATTCTTCACTTTTGCTTTTATACATAGGTCCCATTGAAACAAAACCAGACTATCACATTCCATTGGGATTTATTTAATTCCCTAAAAGCCTCTCTAGTATAAATTTAACCCCTTGGATGCTACAGGTCTCAGAATGACTGGGGTACCTTTGTGACAGCCAAGGCGTGAAAATCACAGAGCCCTACACTCAAATGCATTATTTCCATGTAATGTATGTACGAAGTCACCGTGGTATATTTCAGTAATGGGCTATATTACCTGAGACATGGCACTGTCTGTGACTGGGAGAACTCTAAACTGAGCGAGTCTGGTGCATCAGCAACCACCAAGAGTATGATACCCACTGAAGAAATACCACAGTGTGCAGTTTGGCTATTGGTTCCAATTGGTGCATTATTTCCTTGTAATGTAGGTGCTAAGTGATGTAGTACCTACAATACAAAGAAATAATGCATCAGAACCAATAGCCCATTTGTACATTGAGATATATTTCAGCAGTGGATTGCTGGTGCATCATACGCACTCAGTTTAAAACAGATTTCTCCCAGATGTCGACAGTGCGGTGTCTCATCTAATATAGCACATTACTGAAATATACCACAGTGTGCAATGGGCTATTGGTTCAGATGCATTATTTCCTTTAATAGTAGGTACCAAGTCACTTAAGAACAAGGACATAATGCATCAGTTGGAACCAAACAATATCCTATTTCACACTGTGGTATATGTCACCAATGGGCTATATTACCAAACCATCTTTGACAGGGAGACATCTCTTTAAAACTTTTACCTGGTGCTGGTGACTGGCTGATGCTGCACGTTTTACACACTGTGATGACTAGACAAAGTTAAATCACTCAGAGTCAAACTTCATAGGAACTTGGTAGCTGCCTTGCTGCTGCCCCTGCCTGGTGAAGTGACTGTGAGTGACAGTTCCTAGACTCAACTGACACAGATAGTATGCATCTCAGTCACTCACAAGTGTCTGGTTTCTGCTGCCTCAGTACTTGTGCCTCTATAAGTGGGCTATCACTACATGCAGGAGAGTAATGTGTGAAATCAGAGTCCTAATGGGGCAGGCAAACAAGAGAGGGAAAAAAACTCAAATGAACCCCTTGTGTCACTACAATGAGGTGCTAGATTCCCTGAATGGAAACTTAGGTATCAGTGTGGAAATTAGCCTAAATACCACAATCAGTTATTGCCTGATTTGTTCAATACAGCAAAAACAGGAAGACTGAAAGCAACTTATGTGATTGAAGTTAATCTGAGGTCTAAACTCAGCATCAGATAGTGCCTATAATGCTCTAGTGGGATTTATTGTAAACAGTGCTAAACAGAGATGGTGTTACAGTTTCAGCTTACCTTGTTTCCAGTAGCATCTACAGGCACGAGGCTTCTAGCATGCAGCAGGCCTCTGTTTTATCTGTTTGTTTCCTGTAGTCTCCTCCTACCTACTTCCTACTTCCTCCCTCTGAGCTGCTCCTCCTACTTCCTGTGGAGGGGTTTAAAAGGCAGACTGAGTCCTGACTCAGTCGCCCTTGCGTTGTTGTTATTAGGTGAAGTACTTGGGCTCTGTGTGTGACCTGGCTATCTACGAAAACCCGCACTGTGTATGACCTGGCTATTTATGAGAACCCGCACTGTGTATGACCCGGCTAAGTAAGAGAACCCTTTCTGTGTATGACCCAGATAAGTACGAGAACCCTCTCTGTGTATGACCCAGCTAAGTACGAGAACCCTCTCTGTGTATGACCCAGTGATCACGAGTATCCCTTACTGTGATCAATTTGTGCTATTGGCTTAAGACAGACCACTGTTGTGGACAGGGTCTGATTGGTGACTGCAGGCATGAGTCACAGGGTCTCGATATAGTGACTGCAGGCGTGAGTCACAGGGTCTGGTGTAGTGACTGCAGGCATGAGTCACAGGGTCTAGTGTGGTGGCTGCAGGCGTGAGCCACAGGGTCTTTATATGTGACTGCAGGAGTAAGTCACAGGGGTCCGATATAGTGACTGCAGGCAGAGTCACAGGGTCTCTTAGCAGTGACTGCAGGCGTGGGTCACTCGGTTGCTGCAAAGGTGTGGTGTTGCTGGTTTGACTGATTGCAGGCGTAGGTCAGTTCTCCAGTCCAGCAGTCCTTGTGTTGCTGTTCGTCGGATCAAGATTGCTGAGCCAGTGTTCACAGTGGTCGCCTGTTCCAGTGTTCCAGTCGACGGATCAAGAGTTGGCGTTCCTGTATCCTGCTGAGACTAACAGGGGCTTCGGCCCAGTCTCACGCATTGTGGTCTAGTGAGACGCCTACTATTTCTGGTAGTAGTGTCGCCAGCTAGTAACCCTTTGCTTGTTGTACCACTTATTTATCGCTGTGATTTATTCTAATAAATATTTTGCATTATATTACCATACTGAGTTCTGAGCATTCCTGGGTGCCCGTGACAGATGGTGCATTTGGGTTTCTTTCCCTGTTTTGTTTGCCTGTCCTATTAGGATTCCATTTCACACATTACTTACTTACATCTGAGTTATTTTTGATTGGCTATAATAACCAGTCAATTAATTTAGATTTTTTTAGCAGCAGGGATTTCTACATGATTCTTGTATTAATGGTGTGTTTGGGAGTTCCTTCAGAGCATTCTCATTCGAGTGCTAATAATCTGCTGCATATTTAATAGCAGCCTTATTATTTTATACCACTGATTCTCACATATTCTTGCTTGGAACATTTTTTAATAGATTTTTTAAACAATTATTAATAAAGATTTTTTTGTTTTATCTTATACATTCTTGTTCTTTCTCCTTTTTAACGGTCATGCAGGAGAGTTGACCTTCAGGGGCATTTTAGGAGTGTGATTCAAGGGTGATTCTCTCCTTTCCCTTCTTCAGGGATTGTATTTGAATTACTCCCATAATCCTCAGTCAGCCACTGGCCAGAAACAAACTGTGGGAGCAGCAGACCAAAACCTGCTGGAGAGCCACATGTTGAACCCTGTACCGCTGGAGGTTTCCCTAGCGACCTGAGAGTGATGAGCGACACCAGTAGAGCCCTCACCTTGTATCCCGGAGCTCATGGTCTCCCTTTGCTCTTCTGTTCAACTCAGACACTAGATGTTCTGATGGTGGTGGCACATCTCTTTTGGACCTGCTCCCTGAGTATGGTTTGGTGACTGACACACAGGAACACCATGTAGCTCCTACAAGTGGTCCCACTGCATGTGAGATGGTTTCTGCATACTTGCAGGATAGCTACGTTCTAGGCAGAAACAATGACCGAGTGGACTACTATTACGGCGCCCATGATCTGGGCAACATTCTGTCCATCATGGCTGATTCTATTCTCCTATTGGCTGCCTGTACTGCTACTCCTAGTGACAGCCTTTTTATACCCTGGGCTGGCACTCTGCGAGTGCCCTTTCGTGGTGTACCTGATGCCTGGCGCTAGTAATCGTCGTTCTGATCCAGTGTATGACCCCGGACTGCCTGACCACGCTCTAGTCTCGTTCCTGCTGCTGCTGTGTACCGATTCAGATTGGCTGACGTTCCTGCTTCCTGTTCTGACCCGGCCCGGCGGACGTTCCTGCTCTGTGTACCGACCCGGCGTGATTGACGACCGTGCTCTGTGTACCGAACCGGCGCGTCTGAGGATCCTGCTCCGTGTACCGATTGGCCTGGCTGACGTTCCTGATCTCCCTATCACCCATCCGGGCATGGTTCCTGTTCTGCTGTTTCAGTTGGCTATTCGTGTTGCTGTTGCCAGCCTCCTGGTTGGACACCTATCTTGTGTCTGGCCAAAGTGCTGAGTCCCGTTGCCTGCACACTCTCATCCGTTGTCAGAGTCTCGCTGCTTCCACTCCGTGTTGCACTCGCCTGGTCTGTGTTTGTTCAGTAGGGCACCTCCGGTATATTCCGTTGTACAGACCACAGCGCATTAACCCCTTCAGGGGAAGGGCCTCACTGATTACTACCATTGGGTTCCGTTGGGCAGTATTGTTTGGGCTTGGTATTCCGCTATCGAGTAGGGCGCTTCCTGTGGCCATCCATATATACCATTGCCCATTAACCCTGTCAGGTAGTACGTGCACACGGAGCTGGGTTATTTCGGTAGGGCCTCCATTAAGCACGAGTTCTGACCTTTCCGTTAGTCGTTGGTGGGCGTCCACCATTGGTCACATTCACAGGCGTCCAGAGCCTGAGTTTGCAGTCCGTTCCTGTGGCCTCTTATCATTCAGGCGACATTTAGCCTTCAGAGTGTTACGACCAGCACTTCACTAGTTAAGTGGGAGTCATATATTGTATCTATTACAATTACCTGACCTGTGTCAGTATTGTATGTTCACTCTACTGGACCCGCGTGGGTTAACCATTTGTAACCTGCCTTGTGTCAGTGTGCTATACTGGACCCGTGAGGGTTGCCTTGTTCATTGTATGTTTTCAATAAAGCTGTGTTTTTACCTATACCACCGTGTCTGAGTGTACTGAACTGTAACAACTACTAGCAAAAAGAGCAGTGTGTGTGTGTGGCCAGCATTGACACATACTACAGTGGAAACCCTTAGTTGTCATCCAGCAAGAGTTAAATCTCAGTGGGTTTTCAGTGCAGCTGGTTACATTGTCAATGACTGCAGGATGTGGATATCAAGCAACAATGTTGGGAGACTAACATTCTTAAAAATGAACTAACATATAATATCATCTGAGTATCAGGTAGCAGAAACCACACATGACAGAGAAAGTCAGGGCAAATATATTAACAACAGCATAGATGAAGAGGAGGGATCACAGCACGCCATTCCACCACCACCACTACAATACACATCTGCCACATTGTAAGTTGTACTTTATTTTATTTATTATATAACATCAGCAAGAATATGTGCCAGTGTCACTTAAGCAGGAAGTTAATGTTGTGAACAAAGGAAAATTGCTCTCTGCATGCTAACACATTTTTCAAGGTGTATGTAAATTTTTCGTTGGCAAAAAGGAGAATACTTCTGCAAAAAAATAGAAAAATCTACCACTTTTCACAAAAAGTAATGCGGGAAATTTTTCTGACTTTTCGCCCACCCCTAGTGACAGCATTATCTGCTAGTTGGTCTGGTATCCCTCAGTCAGGGCAAGGGATATGGTGGAGGGTTGTGGCAGAAAAATCTGCTGCTGGTAGGCTCTGGAATCTGAATCACATGGGATGGGGTCAGCACTATCTGCTTGTGACCTCTGCTGATTACTGCTAATATTAGAATTGCTGCTGTATTCCTCCACATCAATGGCAGCAGTCCTTCAGCTTCTATTACTCATTTTTGCTCACACACACATGCATGCACGCACTCACACACACATGCAGGCACATACATGCACACACTCATTGGAAGTGCAGTGATGCAGGCAACAGCAGCAACAGGTGTACCGGTGCCAAATTTCTCTGACTGAACAACTTCTCAAATGTTTTTCTCTCTCTCTCTTTAGGTCTCTCTGCTTCCACAACTACACCTAACAGCACAACAGGGAATTCCTGATTTTTCTAGTAGTGGGGTGGGAATTATCATGGCTATAAAATGCATAGATGGAAAATAGCAAAGATCCTGAGGGAAATCCATTAATAGCAACACAAAGAGGCTATGGCTTTTCAATGTACTGGTATTTTTGATGGAATAAGCTGCAAATTATAATCTTTTCTGCAAACCTAAATGAGAATTTTCACTCATCCATAATTATAAGTATGTATTCATATTAAATAACATGTTGTAACTCTTTAATGTAACTTTAAAAATCTTCTTGTCTTATTTTCAACATGAATAAAATGGATACTCTAGTCTTGCAGATGATTCAAAACACGTTCCTGCTCTTTTCAGTGATCTGTATACAAAGAAGCCTCAGTAAAATTACTTCAGGCACAATCAATACAACTTCTGTGATAACAAAACATTTATTTGGTACATGTGTTTGAAAATGTACTACATTTTGCATGGCTGTTAACAGTGAATCTATTTACAAAGTTAAAACATTTTCAACAGCTGAGGCTTTTAAAGTTTTTTTGTGTTGAACATCTATGCATATGAAATGTATCTGTTACACAACAAACTGAATCTTTCATTTTCTTGGGCAATCAAGAGTTCAGCAGTCTATTACAGTGTATAGTAAACAAATAGCTTACAGATTCAGCACCATTACAGTTTATAGGTATGCATGACTGTTTATATTTATAAATCACTTTACCTCAATCAATAACTGCATTAATGCCTAATTTATTGTGCTTACTGTAAAATTAGGAAAAATGTGTTAATGTACTGAGAATCGAGAAACCTAGATTAAACTGCAGTAAGAACATTGCTTAATGGGTAAAGAACTTGAGAAAGCCAATAATAATGAATAACAAGGGATACAAGGTTTTGTGGTGCAGATGTCTCTGAAATCTCTAAAATACTTACAAAAATGATTAAAAAAAGAAACCATTTTATTTGAAACTACTGATATCCAGTGATAAATTACTTCACAATATTTGGTCTTCAGTGACAAAGACTATTTCTGAGAATTTGCAAAGTTGGTATGATATCTTAACAATGTCTTTACTATGCATATTTCCTTATGTGTGAACACTTTTCTACAATCAATCTTCAGGCCTGTCTTTCTTTTACTGAAAGCTTTAAAGATTTGTAGTCAGATATGGTGATGCATCTTGTTTAGTATCTTGTTTAGTGTTTAAAATTCATCAGGACGAATGATGTCTCTAGGAAAAAAAAACTATGATTCACATCTGGACTGGATCATAGCCAGGCTTCTATTTTAAAGTTACAGTACATGCACTACATAAATAAAATATCATATAATTTGTTCAAAAAATTTTGCCTGAAGTAGGCCAAACACATTTCAGTTGCAAGTCCATACACAGAGATAGCATAGATAACATAAGTAAAACGTGCTAAATATAATGACAAATATAAACACATGACATTTACTGTAAAATTACATATGTAGCCCTCCACATCAGTATATCCATTAAAAAAATAAGTCTCCAATAGGAAAAAAAAAGTATAGATTGTAGAAATGTTGCATGTGTTATACAATCTAGTGAACAATTATGTATCAAACTAAATACTTAAGATACAAAACCACTTGGTTTAGCGCTTAATTGGCGATTGGATGAGCCCCCGAAACCCAGAACCACCAGGGGGAAAATGCCCGTTAAACAATATTATGTAATGAAACACACACAAGCCTCATATATACATAATAAAAAATACTATAAATGACAGACACTCAAAATAACAAACGTATTTATTAAAACAAATAAAAAAATAGTACAATTACCATCTTTTATAGAAAGATTAATGCCGGGATCTCCCTCTGAGGCACCACAACCACACACCAGATTGAGATGTCGCAGATCTATCCCTCAAATTACTCTCCACAGTAAAGCCAGTAGTTAAATTAACTATCCGGCTACAACGTATCCATATATACAAACAATCCTCACTACCATAAACTACCTACGTTCCATGATCTCAATAGCAAAACCTCACTCTCCCTAAATTATATACCAGTATATCAAAAAAGGTGTAAAAATACTTAAAAATATATAACATAAAAAATTATCCAACGGAGTGGAATTCCACCAGCACGACTCCAATAGCCTTTTATATTGCTAGCTGTTTGCCAATGATTTTAAAGGCAACAAAATTCCTTAAGGGCAATGTCCCATAAAAGATTGTAACATACACGGACCAAAGTTCCTTTAAGGACAATGTACCATAGAAGTAGTTAGAATTGTAACACCACCAGATTCCTCTTTACTTCTCATTCGGTATGCGTCACATCTACATATGGATTATCATCAACACATATGCGGTATCAATCTCAAGTCACATGCATATATAATATCACGGTTCACCTTACAGCGGGGTTAATTAACCAGTATGGTACCATATAAAGTAACCACTACCGATCTCGATACTTTCCAGAACACCCGTTACTTATCTGTTTGTTCACCGTGTGACCAGATTCCTTTGATCATTGCACGCCTCTTTCCAACCGTGTCTTCACTGTCAGATGTTTCTTTTCATGTAGACATCGTGCACGCTACCTCAATAGCTGGCGTCTTTTGTTACACTGCCGCGTCCTTGCAACAATTCTGATCAGATAAATCAAACAATCTTCTTTGCACAGTCTCCAAACTTCATCATACTTCTAGGTACTTATATCCAACATTAGCACATTCCACCACTCCGTATAGTCTCCAACGCGTTTCAAGACCCCTCCAGTCTCTTCTTCAGGGAGTTAAAACCTCAATGAAAGCCAAATAATTGTCATCAGCAAATCCTGGAACAGAGTCCCATGAGAGAAAATAGGACCAGCAAACAAGGATTCTGGAAAGTAGTGGACAACTAGAGCCATGACCTTAATATCTGTGTGATCCACTCAGATGCAATATTCACTCCAAGCTATTCTGGTTTGGAAACTCTCCTCCCAAAGTTGGCCTCTGCTTGTATGCATGAAATGGTAAAATGAGCACAAGAACACACAGGTTGAGATATAACAAATCTTGGACATAAACAATCAGGGTTCAGGCAAGTGAACGGTAAGGATGGCTTGTAACCATAAATTAGAACTAGGCAGGTAGCAGGTAATGACAGTCCTTAAAAAAAACAGAGATCAAGCAAGGATGGTCAGTAAACAAAATATATATATATGAATCAGAGCAGTTTAAATAAAAAAATCATGGTAGGGCAAAGGCAGTAAAAATGCTGGAGTTAAAGGGATAGTAATGTTTCCATAAGAACAATGCTGCAGTCCTTCCTTCCTTGTAGTGCATACAACTGATCAGTTACGTTAGTAATGCTGCATTTGCTATATATCCCCTGAAATAATATTATAAATTATCCCCCACACTCCCCTTATACTTACGTCATCCTTTGAGCCTCTGAGCCGGAAGCTGATGGGGATAGATAGGGAATTCAGCATTACTGACCTAACTGATCAGGTGTATTCACTACAAGGAAGGATTATTGCATTGTTTACATGGAAACATTACTATCACTTTAAGTCTAAGATCATCTCCAAGTAACACACACACACACGAAAATGAAAGGGTTTTTTTTGTTTTTGTTTTTCTTTTTAATTCAGGTCTTTCAGACAGTTTTATCATAAATAGGTCTGGGAGTCATATTTGTTATAGATAAATTTGCCCTTCTGACACTTGCATTTCTTGGTAGAAGGGCAAAACCCACATAGTACCTACAAACCCTCCCTTTAAGAGTAGACTTCAAGCTATTAAAGGTGAACTTGGCCAAAGCATCTGCTGGAGAAAAACGTTTTCCACCCCTATCAAATCTTTATCTCTTCAGGGCCATAACACTTCCATTAAACCAAATGTTGTTCAATATCTGGATGTACAAATTCCTTACTGCTCAATGACTCCATTGGAGGGGGGACGTGTGGAATTCCTTACAAGAGCTTGGCCTAGATGCACTAAATGTCGATGTGGTGTCTGTATGATCTTGTCGATGTGTTCGAATTACTCCGACAATTCGATCCGCACACACATATTTACAAAAATTGTCGGATGGAAGGGGAAGGTTGGAGAAGATTCCTGTTAGCATATAGGATTTTTAAAATGCTGTCAGTGTGGAAGGGATCGCCTCCCTGCACACATCACCAACACTACAACAATTCTGAACAGCCTTCTCTGTGTTTCCCTACCCAGTCAGTAGGGGAATACAGAGAAGGCTTTCAGCACCATGGACAGCATTGAATGCCATAGGGATGTGCATTGCTCACCACTGTGGCATTCAAAGGGTTACAATAAACAAAACTAGTACACCAAGCACTACAAAATGTCCCCCCCCCCCACTTTGACATACCCTCCCCCTTTGTATGTGGACATATATTGCATATATTCAACATACTAACTCCATCTGACTTTTACCTCAGGGACTGCCATTTAGTCGGTGAACCTGTCTTTTATTCGACACTTAACCCTTTGAGTACCAGAGAGGTAGGAAGGCATTTCTTAGCATGTGTTTCCTACCATTCTGGTACTCAAAGGGTTAACCCTATGAGTGCCAGAGGGGTACGCAACGCATTGCAAAGCAATGCGTTGTGTACCCCTCTGGCACTCAGGGGTTAATAGGCAAGGTATGGACTGCATACCTTGCCTGTATATGTGTGTGTGTGAGATAAATTTATTTTTATTAAAATATGTGTTAAATGTATTAATGCAAACATTAGACCTCAAGCGGGATATCATGACCCCTCATGACACCCCCCTAACATGAGGTTGACAAATGCCCTTTTATTAGATCAAGCGCATATAACCTATGTGATACATAGGTTATATGCCACTTTTATCATCAAAGTAAATGATCAGACCTCAAAGGGGGGCACCAGGACCCCTCCTGATAGGCCCCCTATCATGGATTATCTATCCAAAAGGATAGATGACCCATGGGGTGACCCCAAAGGCATTTACTGCCTTCTTTATGCTGCCGGCTTATCACAGTCTTCCTAAGGAGGCCTTAGTGATCCTGTGCTTCCTACATCTGTTGAGATGTCAGCTGGCATTTTTGTGGCTACTTCCACATTTCTGATGTAATGGAATGGGCGCTGGTATGTGCGCTTGTTTATGGGCCTATTCTGTTTTGCCTAATTGGTTCCCTCAGCTTCTTTATAACCTCCTTGGGCCTAGGAGTCATTGCCCTTTAGTGGTGTTTCTGCTAGTGTCTCTTGTGCTCCGTTGTGACCTGTGCATTATCTGAGAATCCACTCTGTGTATGACCCCGGCTTGTCTGACTACCCACATCTGTTCTGACCTGTGGCTCTGGCTGACTAACACGCTCCATGTATGACCCCGGCTTGTCTGAATACCCACATTGGTTCTGACCTGTGTCTCTGACTGACTAACTCGTTCCGTGTAGACCCCAGCTTGTCTGACTACCCACATCGGGTCTGACCTATGGCTCTGTCTGACTAACTCACTCCGTGTAGTCTGACCTCTGGATAGATGATTTTTGGATAGATGATCCATGATAGGGGGGCTATCAGGAGGGGTCCTGGTGCCCCCCTTTGAGGTCTGATCATTTACTTTGATTTTAAAAGCGGCATATAACCTATGTGTTACATAGGTTATATGGGCTTGATGTAATAAAAGGACATTTAAGGGGGTGTCATGAGGGGTCATAATACCCCCCTTGAGGTCTAATGTCTGCATTAATACATTTCAACACATACTCAAAGGGGTTAAGTGTTGAATAAAAAGCAGGTTCTTTGACTAAATGGCAGTCCCTGAGGTGAAAGTTGGATGGAGTTAGTATGTTGAATATCCACATACTAAGGGGGGGATGTCGAAGGGGGGGGGACATTGTGTAGTGCTAGTTTTGTTTATTGTAACCCTTTGAATGCCACAGTGGTGAGCAATGCACATCCCTTTGGTATTCAATGCTGTCCATGGTGCTGAAAGCCTTCTATATTTTCCCCTACTGACTCGGTAGGGAAGCACAGAGAATGCTGTTCAGAATGTTGTAGGTCTCCCTACTGTTACTCCATAGGAAAGTACAGGGGAGATCCCAGCTACGGTAGCCTGAGTTAGGTGAAGCGGAGACTGTGAACTCCAACAGCAGAGGCTGCTATCGGAGTTTACGGAATGAGTTGAAGTGTCACATTATCATATCAACACCGCCCCTTACATATGAATGTATCTGATTATGCGTCATTTCAATATGGAAATAAGCAATTGTCGATTAGAAAAATAAACATTTGTAGACATGGTAAAGGCATGTCAGATGAATGTCGATGTGGGTATCTTTCTGTCGGAGGGCTGGTGAAGTGATGTCGTAAACACTTTGTGAATACTGAGGATGTGCCTACCACACTGCTCCAACAGAACCGGACAATCGTAGCCCTCTTCAACCTTTAGTGCATCTAGGCCCATATGTCTTTAAATAGGTATTGAGCAAAATATAGCAGATCCCATAACATTCCAACATGAACATTGCAAATAACAAGATATTTAATATACCATGACGGGTCAGATAGAAAAACAGTACCATGTAATTTATGGTTGGAATTTTATGATACTTCTTTGTTGTCTGATTGATACAACTTTCATATTTGAGTACATTGAAATCTATTTACATATATACCTGGGTAATAGCTTTGCTATCACTTGACCATGCCACAGCATCCCACCAGCAGTGATGTTTATTCTATAAACCAAGGGGACTCAAACCTGTCCTCAGCTCTCCCTCACAAGGGTTTTCAAATCATCTCACATGAAATCAGTCAGTGGTCCAATCATTCTGAGTATCTGTCTGAGGCAATGATATGCAATGTTGGATGCTTCCTAAAACAGGTTTGAGTACGCCTACTTTAGACTAGTCTCTGACTCTCAATTTCTGTAAAGTAATTCTGTAAAACTTGCCCCCCCCTTAATCAACCACTTGAAAACCCTCTTGCAATTTGAAAATTTGAAATGAAAGCTTTGTAGAAAAATATACCATCAAAAAATGATCCCAAGACGTCTTCAAATTAATTTAGACCCCTCTTCCTTTTTCTCTGACCAGGCATTTATAAAAAAAGTTATTTAGAGTTAAATTATTAAATAGATAATTTAACTGGAAACAATACCCTAAGAGAACAACTGAACCTAAATGAACATTATGAAACTTTTAAAAAATTGCAAGATGACTTGGAAACATTTGAAGGTATGTTACTATAGAGGAAAATAGAAACTCTTCAGGGATCTTTTTTTTAATTACTACAATTATATTTAATACTTCTATTATTAAACTTTTGAATACAAAAAAGGATAAATAAGAACTTGAATTGTGAAGAAGAAAAAAAATTAACATAAAGTACAGTACTTGGGATGATGTGGTTATTTAAGCGGAACTACCACCTATTTGAAACTTTATGTCAAATAATTCCCTATCTGGTGACTAGTTGCTCAGTAGTGCTAGTCGCCAGAATAATTACCTGATTAAATAGAATGATACCCTGCTCCGGCGCTGACAGTCAGTAGGGAGCGCAGACATCTTTCCATAGTGATGTCTGCGTGCCTGAGCTGTCAGTCCCTTTTGGTGCCGAACAGCTCCCAGCAACGCCTCCTATTCCGTCTGGGATGGACAGCACAGGCGCGCAGACATCACTATGGAAAGATGTCTACGCTCTGTCCTGCCTGTCAGCCCCAGAGCAGGGTATCATTCTATTTAACCAGGTAATTATTCTGGCGACTAGCACTACTGAGCAGCTAGTCGCCAGATTGGGAATTATTTGACATAAAGTTTCAAATAGGTGGTAGTTCTGCTTTAAGCAAGCAGACAGGAAATATATTGATCTTGCCTTAAGATATGTACATAAATCAAGTACATAAATAATTATATAATCGAAAGTGTTACAGTAGGTTGAGGTTTGAACCAGCATCTAAAAATAGCTATAATAATTTTATAAAAGAAGCCAAAGACTTAATATTATTGACAGCTAAGAATATGTATTTCTTAAATGATTAGCTCATAACATAGCTACATTTTATTTACAGCACAAGATTTACAAAAATCCATCCAACCCTCAGTGTTTCTTAGACTGATAATTGCTGTCAACTGGAAGCCTGTTACACAGATTTATACTTCAAGAGACATTGTAGTCACATCACCCTGTTATATTAAGGACACGGTGCAAGAGTTGTAATGACTAGATGGGATATAATCAACCTAATGTTGATTTATCAGATAGAAAATAATTAAATATAATTGCTGGTCCTTTTTCATTATAAGGGCCTTGGTGACTATTTTACTGTTGATTTGTAGCACAAAACAATGGTTGTCAATAGTCTTCTCAATGGAGATAGTACTCATCTGACATCCAACATTAACTTGTCCCTGGTAAAATATTTTTTTTTAATCCGATGTAAGTAAGTGATCTGATCTTGATACATTTAAGAAGTGATCTGTGGAATTGTAGGAATGATTAATTTATCATGATACTCAAAACATTCTAAAAGGAGAGTGTATAGAAGAAAATTATACACCGTAAGATGATACTAAAACAGACACTCATCACAAGATAAGATACATAACCACATCTGAAACAGACATTGCATATATAAAACATATTATTTTAAAAATATTGTCACATTCTCCTTCCTGACCCCCAATTTCATCAAATTACCAGTTGATAAACTATCTGTTATAAAATAGCTATTTTCATTCCAATACAAACTAAAGATTGTGGTCTCTGTAAAGCTATATGGTAAAAAAATAAGGCCAGGTAGCCAATAGGTAGAGGGCATTGGTTCTACTCATAAATGCTAAAGTTTAGGCTGCTAAGATAACATTTTTTTTCTTTTTAAATAATTACATTTTTATTGGTTTGAAGAAAATGAGAGCCAAATCAGATATATACTGTACACAATCTAAAGGCACATTTGCTAATAGAAATATGCTGTGAAAGCAAAACATGAGTAAAATACAAAATAAACCTTCATAGCCTTGACCCAAATTCCAACCCCAGATTTGAAGCTTAATTTTAGAACATGAAACAGGAAAGCAATCGTCACTGAACAGCCTCAAGACAATGTTTAAACACCTTTGAAAAGGTAGTCACGTCTGGTGATGAAAGCTGAGCAGGAAAGGGGAAGGAAATTGGGAACCACAGAAAAAAGGAATGAAGGAAGAAGTTGAGGATAGAAGGGGAGGGAAGGAGGGAGGGGGCAAGAGGGAGAGAGGGAAAAGAATGCATGATGCTATCCAAAGTCATATAAGTGATTAGTAAGGAGAAGTTGCCTGATTAGTCAGCACTGTTAGTTTTCTCACTTAGCTCGAACCACTTAAGGAATAGCTAAGATATCATCTGAGGATCCTGACTCCTGTTCATCAAAGTCTAATTAAAGTGACCTTATCCAACCAATTTGTGAAAGAAGGGGGGCTTCATTTTTCAATTTAACAAAATAAGTGCCTTTCCTGCTTTAAGCATCATTAGCAAAAATGTTTTCTGTGGAGAGGGTAATGTGGGTAGCCATTTGTGTAACAGAATTTACTAGGGGTATCTTGATAAAGACATCCCTAACATATGCTCCATGTGGGATATGCATTTGTTCTAAAAAGCCTTAATTAAGGGGCATGTCCACCAGATATGAATGGGGGTTCCACAGCAGAGATTGCATCTCCAGAAAATGGACTAGAAGCAGTTAATATTTTATGGTGTTTCCAAGGAGTGTAATACCACCTGAACAACAGTTTATAATTTATCTTTAGCAATTGAGTGGAGACCGAAGAAGTGAAGGTGGTTTGAAGAATACCCTCCCAATCATCTCTATTACCAAACTCCTTTTCACATCTTATAGCCTACTTTGGTTTTAAGATATGGGCAGAACTGGTGAGACTATCATAAGTTTCCACAGAAAGACTTTTCAATTGTTGGGAGCTGACAATAAATATTCAAACTTAGCTACTGGTCTGTTAGAACAATGTGTGATGCCTGCTTGGTATAGGAAATGCTTGATTCTCAAGTATCTTCATATAGGTCTGTAGCTGCCTGTGTCTTGTCAGTCAGTCACATGGAATTTTGGAGTATTTGGGGTCAACCTCCTTCCTCCCTTCTTCTCCCCAGAGTGTCTCACTGACTCTCCCAATAGAGAGAACAAATGTCCTACCTAAAAGATTCCCTAAACTAACCTTCAATTCCTCTATCTTCTCTAGTTCAAAAAACATACAGCTCTCTCATCTCACAAGCACAAAATGACATGCCGTGAGAGCCTAAGAGCCTTTTATATGGCTGTAGAGAAATATTTTGCTTCCCCTTGATTTCAATGGGCTAAAAACATGGGAAAAAGCGTAAACAGGCACTTTTCGTGGAAAATTATTTGCCAAGCGGAAAGTGGCATTATTCGTCAATTTTAGTTTGAGGTGAACATTTTTTGCGCATCCCTACTCTTGGCATGGATCTCCAGAGTCCATCCTGATCTCTGGTAAAGTCTTATTTCTTGGATCATCGAATTATTGGACAGCTTATAACTCACCCCCTGCCAGTAAATGCAATCTTTCTATGATTTAAGAGAAGTAACACCACTTTTAGATTCAGCATCTTTTGCGTTCTTGATTCTAGATTTACTGTATCAAAAGCTTTTTCCAAATCCAAGTATACTACATCAAAAACAATTACCTTGTCCAAATTAATACTTACCCTTTCATAAAGTGCAAGTAAATTAGTTTGACATTATCTATTCTTCATAAAACCATGCTGGATCCTATTAATAATGTTGTTGGTCTTCACATAGTTCTGAATTTTGTCAGCTTGTAACCCTTCTAATATCTTACTCAATATGGAAGTCAAGCTCACAGGTCTATAATTTCCTGATTTGGATCTTGCCCCCTTTTTGAACAATGGTACTAGATATACTTTCCCCCTATAACAGAGCACTATGCCTGATGAAAGGGAATCAATAAACATTAATTATAATGGTCTTGCTGTTACTCAATTAAATTCCTTTGTACCCTTGGATGAATACCATCAGGTCCAGGGGCTTTATGTACCATAACCTTTTCCAGTCTCTTTTTGGACTTTGTTCTCAATAAGCCAAGTTCATGATGGAGGAAATTCTGTGGTTTTGTCTGTTTGCCCATAGCTTGCCATTATTGCTCCATTTGTATCTACAGAAGAAAACAATATGTGTAAGGTGTCAGCCATAGCCTTATATTCAATAATCAATTCACCTGTCTAAGCCTTAAGAGGATCAATATTAACCTTATTTTTGTCATGTATATATTTTTATTTTTGAACATTATATCCCATTGAATATCCTTTAAAACTGTTTTTAGCTTTGTAAAATGTACCATTTTAAAATATGAATGTTTTTGTTAAACCCTTGCTAATGGGTTTCCCATATCACATTTCAAAGGATACCATACTGCGGTCACTTCTGCCTAAATATTCCTTTACCTGTATACTGTTATAATGTCAAAACTTTCTGAGAATACTAGGTCAAGCAAGATCTCTTTTATATTGGTGGGTGAAAGTTCTCACCATGTTCCTGTGAGAAATCCAATGAAAACCATGTTGTTGTCTGCTTTTTCGCATGAAAGTCCATTTTAAAACCAGCAATTAAAATATTTGCATTTTTTGCCCATTGGCCAAAATTCTTTGTCATTTTTTTTCAATGGCTAGAAAGTTTACATGTTTTTCACCTTTTCACAATAAAAATGTGATGTATTCCAGGAGGTGAAACACAATGGAAGCAGCTACAGAGCGAAGTAGACGTGCTGTGCTGTTCTGCTGTGATCCTTTTGAAAAACTGAGGTTGATCTAGGTACATGAAAAGTGATTTTGTGTGCCTTGTTTCCCAATACTACACATTTGTACATGATAAACATTTTTGGTGAGACCTAAGTATACAATGAATTTTGCACTGCCAGTTATGTGCATAGTATAGTGAAAATTTTAAAGCTTCATAACCACTGAACTTTGAATAATATTTCTCCATTTATGTAAAGTCTAGTGAAGTATTGTTAATTAAATGGGACTAAACCCCTAGGACAAAATTAGTTTAACACTCCTGCCTTGACATAATAAACTCCTGCTTATCTTTATGTGTGCTGGAAATTGCAATGGCCAATAATATTCTTTTCTGTTTGGAATGGTTTTTGAAAATTAACATTTTCAAGAGCTCACTTCATATCTCCCAAGTATCCCTCTTTAGTCAAGACCTGCTGAGCGGGTCCTCATGTCCCTGCTATCAGGTGCCATCAAGGCATCACTCAGCAGTGTATGCTCACTATAGAAAAAAATGCACAAGGAGCTGATGCTGTAGTTGAATTTATGCATCTGGAGATCGTAACCATCCTAGTACTTTGGGACCCACATGCTGTTTTGCGTTAGGCAGCAGGTGAGAGCAGAGTATGATGTGCTTCTGTTGTACAAAGCATCCTTTTGATTCACGTAAGTTTCCTTTCTAACTTAACTCCACGAGGCTGATCTCATCAGGTTAAATCATTAGTTACCCAGGGCTTTAAAATAATTTTAAAGCTTAATATTAAAAAAATATAATTCAGAGTTTATTGTACTGATTAAAACATGGAAACCACAACTGTTGATAGATGTTTTATTCACAAGTTATTGTAGCTGAAACTTGAATTTTTTTATAAGTACCTCTATAGCCTGATCTTTTACAGTTGTGCTCTTGTTAGACCATCATATGGCCTTTAAAAGGTTAAGCATTGTGTTGCTTACTATGGCCTTTATGTATAAAGACAAAGTGTGGCAAATCAACTGTACCATGTTTATTAAGAGTTTAAGCAGTTAAACCAAATATTTTATGACTCCATTTGTTGATGTCTGATGCACTTATTTTTCTTTTAAATTATGTGTGTACATTGTTTGTTTTATTATTGAAAACATTTTTAAAATTTTACTCTGAAAAAAAACATAGAACAACAGTGTCATTTCAACAAAGAGAACTTGAAATGGATGGGGTTAAAGGCAGGGATATGGGTGGGGCTAGGCGTGGAAACTGGTGGCAAGTAACTTTTCAGGCCTGGCTAGTAGCTCAGGACTTGAAATTTTGAGCTCTGATATAAACTATAATGATTAAAAGGGCATGGTTGCTACATAATACCAGCAGTGCAAGGGTTAACTGAAACAGTGGACGTCATTTGTTCTGCCAGAATTTTCACCAAGTGGGTGGGTTACTATCCCGACAGACAATTAATGAATGTCCCCACACTACTACACATGCGATGAGATAGCACACATGAATTAGGGCTCTCTTACAGGAACCACATAGCAACTGAGAAACAAGAGAAAAGCTTCCCAGATAGCAGAGGGTTAATGATGAAATCGCCAGATCATAGGAGCAACAATGACCAGTCAGAAACAAATATACCATGTATCATCTGTATGCACTTACAACGACATGTTATCATATTCTGCATTATTTTCATGCAAATGTATGCACACAATAAACATGTGGTCTGCAGGTGTCAGTAATTCCAACACAAAATTTGATTTTGTGACAGGAATAGTATCTAGATATTTCTAGCAACCCCTCTATGATCAAAAATTGATATTAGTCTTATCTTCCACAGTACCAAACTCTATATCTATGAATTGGCAATGAGTAATTCTGTGTAGCTTCTGATTTTGGCTAACACTACAGCCTAAATGGCCACTAGGCGGTGGTCTCCGATTGGCCAGATCTAGTGGGCAACATCACTATCTATTCCAGAATAGATCTGGTGATAACAATTCTAGAAGCCTTACATAATTTTATACAGGAAAGTATATCATTACCAATTCCAGATAAGATATAATCTGTGGTGATGTAAGTTATTAGCCCACTGGTTCTCATTCTGGTAGTTCCAGAATCCGGCAACAGCCATGAAGACACTAGGGAAAACCCAGAAAAAAAGCATTTTTCCCTCAACACATTTGCTTTTATTATAAACAACGTTTTACACAAAAGGTGCTCCCCACCCTTATTTGATAGGCCAAACCTATATGAATTATAATATAAGGTTGTACTAAGTTTCCAGAAATAGTTTTGATTGGTCAACAAAGCAATTAACCAAAGCTCACTAGAAACAATCTTACACCAGAAGAAGGCACTAAAAGACTAAAATTGAAAAGAACACCCTGGGTGGAGATTCACTAAAGGGTGATAAAGAGGTGATAGAGTGGAGATGACATCTCCAGTTTATCATTTCTCCAATTCCTATGTTACTCTATGGGGTCTATGCACTAAGATTAGTGATGAGCGAGCACCCCAATGCTCGGGTGTTCGGGTGCTCTGACCGAGCACCCCCTGAGGCTCGAGTGCTCGGCCGAGCACCCGAGCCCCATTGAAGTCAATGGGAGGACTCGAGCATTACACCAGGCACCCCCTGCTCTGATGAGGGGAGGGTGCCTGGTCCATAGGAAAAGGGCAGAAAAAGATGGAAACACTACAGAAATGGTTCAGGGACAGCATAGGGAGGATGTCTGGATGCATCTTGGACTCCAACATCGCTGCTGGGAACGATCTTTCGCCCGTAGTACGCCATTTTTACAGACTGACCTTAAAACACACAAAAAGGAAAATAAAAACGACTTTAGGCGAAAAATTGTTACCAAACAATATTTGCTGTATATTTACTTGTATATCATCTGCAAATTCTCCCAAAAATTTCCTTGATTTTCAGAACTGAGGCCATGATTAAGAGGGAAACGTGCGCAGAGGCAAATTCTCCCAAAAATTTCCTTGATTTTCAGAACTGAGGCCATGATTAAGAGGGAAACGTGCACAGAGGCAAATTCTCCCAAAAATTTCCTTGATTTTCAGAACTGAGGCCATGATTAAGAGGGAAACGTGCACAGAGGCAAATTCTCCCAAAAATTTCCTTGATTTTATTGAACTGAGGCCATGATTAAGAGGGAAACGTGCGCTGAGCTGACCATCTAAAACATTATGGGTGAGGGTCTGCTGCAGAGCTGACCATCCTAAACATTATATGCGAAGGCCCGCTAGTGAGCTGACGCTATAAAACATTATATGAGAGGGCCCGCTAGAGAGCTGACCCAATAAAACATTATATGAGAAGGCCCGCTGGTGAGCTGACCTATATAAAAATTGGCAAACAGGGCCCGCTGGTGAGCTGACCCTATATAAAAATTATATCACAGGGCCCGCTGGTGAGCTGGCCCTATATAAAAATTATATCACAGGGCCCGCTGGTGAGCTGGCCCTATATAAAAATTATAGTACAGGGCATATGGAAGAGGAGGAGGAGGATGAGAAGATTAAGAGTCAACCATATACCCGTTTTTTGGGTGGAAGGGGTGAATGGGAATACAGAGTATTCCCATCATTGTAAATAACATATATAAAGTGAGTTTATGTTCCCCCGGGGCTTTCCTCCAGTGGAGTGGAGAAGTCAGGGGAAATCCAGGCCTTGTTCATTTTTATAAGTGTCAACCTATCAGCATTGTCGGTGGAAAGGCGGATACGCTTATCTGTTATGATGCCACCAGCAGCACTAAATACCCGCTCAGACAGAACGCTGGCGGCAGGGCAGGCCAGCACCTCCAAGGCGTAGAGTGCCAGTTCATACCACGTGTCCAGCTTGGACACCCAGTAGTTGTAAGGCACAGAGGGATCATTGAGGACGCTGACACGGTCTGCTACGTACTCCTTCACCATCTTCCAAAACTTTTCCCTCCTTGTGACACTAGGCTGCGCATCAGGGTGAGGGTGCTGGCGGGGTGTCATGAAGGTGTCCCACGCCTTGGAGAGTGTTGCCCTGCCTTTCTCGGAACTGCTGTGTGCTCCCCTTTTCTCCCCTTCTCGGTTGGCCAAGGTAGCACGTACTCTGCCGCCAGCGTTGTCAGATGGAAAATTTTGGAGCAATTTTTCGACAAGAACCTTCTGGTATTGCACCATTTTGCTTGTCCTCTCCACCGGAGGAATGAGAGATGAGAAATTCTCTTTGTAGCGGGGGTCCAGAAGGGTGAACACCCAGTAATCCGTGTTGTTTAAAATGCGTATAACGCGTGGGTCACGGGAAAGGCAGCCTAACATAAAGTCAGCCATGTGTGCCAGAGTACCAACAGTCAAGATTTCGCTGTCCTCACCAGGAGGATGACTCTCAATATCCTCATCCTCTTCCTCCTCTTCTGCCCACCCACGCTGAAGAGATGGAACTAAAGTTCCATGGCTACCCTCTGTAGCGGAGGCAACCGTGTCTTCCTCCTCCTCCTCCTCCTCCTCCGCCTCCTCCAATTGTCGCTGAGAAGACGAAGTGAGGGTGCTCTGGCTATCACCTTGTGTAAGCTCTTCCTCCCCCATTTCCACCTCTTCCACATGCAAAGCGTCGGTTTTAATTGTGAGCAGCGAGCGTTTCAGTAGACACAGAAGTGGGATGGTTACACTGATAATAGCGTTATCGCCGCTCACCATCTGTGTCGATTCCTCAAAATTGCGTAAAACCTCGCAGAGGTCTGACATCCATTCCCACTCCTCACTTCTGATTACAGGAAGTTGAACGGAGAGGCGACGACCGTGTAACAGCTGGTACTCCACTACTGCCCTCTGCTGCTCACAAAGCCGGGCCAACATGTGGAAGGTGGAGTTCCAGCGCGTGCTCACGTCACACAGCAGCCGGTGAGCTGGCAATTGTAAGCGCTGCTGCAGCTTCAACAGGCCGGCTGAAGCTGTTGATGACTTACGGAAATGTGCACACACGCGGCGCACCTTGGTCAAGAGATCATGCACATTGGGGTAGGTTTTTAGAAATCGCTGCACCACTAAATTAAATACATGCGCTAGGCATGGTACGTGTGTGAGCTTGCCGAGCTCCAAAGCCGCCACCAAGTTACGCCCATTATCACACACAACCATGCCTGGTTGCAGGTTGAGTGGCGAGAGCCACTGCTCGGTCTGGTGACTAATCCCCTGCAACAGCTCTGAGGCCGTGTGCTGTTTGTCCCCAAGGCAGATCAGCTTCAGCACGGCCTGTTGACGCTTCCCCACTGCAGTGCTACACTGCTTCCAGCTACTGGCTGATGGGGGAGTGGCGCTGTGTGTAGAGAATTCGGAGGTGGAAACGGAGGAGGAGGAGCCAATAACGTAGGTGCTGGTGGAAACCCTGATGGAGGTAGGGCCCGCAATCCTCGGCGTGGGTAGCACCCGTGCCATCCCAGGGTCCGAGTCGCTCCCAGCCTCCACGACATTCACCCAGTGTGCCGTCAGGGAAATGTAGCGTCCCTGGCCACAAGCACTTGTCCATGTGTCAGTCGTTAAGTGGACCTTCCCAGTAACTGCGTTGGTCAGGGCACGGGTGATGTTACGGGACACATGGTGGTGTAATGCGGGGATGGCACACCGGGAAAAGTAGTGGCGGCTGGGGACCGCGTACCGAGGGACAGCTGCTGCCATCAGGCTGCGGAAGGACTCAGTGTCCACAAGCCTAAATGGCAGCATTTCGATGGCCAGTAATTTGGAAAGGTGTGAGGTTAGTGCTATGGCCTGTGGGTGGGTGGCTGGGTACTTTCTCTTGCGCTCAAATGCCTGGGGTAACGACATTTGGACGCTGTGCTGGGACAGGGAAGTGGATGTGGTCGCTGATGGTGCTTCAGATGGTACAGGTGCAGGGCGGGAGGTATGCGGGCCTGCGCCTTCGACAGGCGATTGGCCGGCACCGAAAACAGGGGAAGAGGAGGCAGTGGTGTGGCCTGCAGACACAGATGGGCGATCCAGGCGTTCCTCCCACTTACTACGGTGCTTGGATGCCATGTGTCGGATCATGCTGGTGGTGGTGAGGTTTCTAGTGTTCATGCCTCGGCTCATTCTGGTGTGGCACAGGTTGCAAACTACAATTCTTTTGTCGTCCGCACTTTCCTTAAAAAAACGCCATACCGCGGAACACCTACCCCTTGGCAAGGTAGATTTACGCAAGGGGGTGCTCCGTGGAACATTTGCGGGCCGGTTTGGTGCGGTCCGCCTTCTTTCTGTAGCCACACCACTGCCTCTTCCAGCCTGTTGCGGTGCTGCAGATGGCTCACCCTCAGGACTGCTGACATCGCTCGGCTCTACACCTTCCCAGGTGGGGTCAGTCACCTCATCGTCCACCAAGTCCTCCTCCACTTCCTCACTCTGATCATCCTCCTCAAGTCTTGATCCCACCACATACTCAGTCATTGACAACTGTATAACATTCTCCTCAACAAGGTCTTGAGACGGAAATAGTGGTTGATTTAATGGCAACTGTGTCTCATCATCATCATCATCATCCACTACTTCCTTTGACCTTAAATGCCGTTCACATCTGTCATCTTCTTGTGATTGGGTAGCCTCTAGAGGTTGTGAATCAGGGCACAAGATGTCATGTTCCTCTGCAAGCGTGCTTGGAGAGAGGGTCAAATGAAGGATTGGTGATGAGACGAGCTCCTCACTATATCCCAGTGTGGGATCACTTCTTTGACCAGACCGTGTATGGTGGGAGGAAGGATGATCAGAGTGAGGATTATTTTGACCAGACTCTTGGCTACTGAGAGTGGACTTGGTGGAAGACAGGGTGGTGCTTAACCGACTGGAAGCAGTATCAGCTGTCATCCAACCGACCACCTGTTCGCAGTGGTCGGACCTCGAGAGTGATGTCCTGCGACGCCCTGTAAAATTACACATGAAGCTAGGTATGGTGGATGTCTTTCTTTCTTGTGCTCTGGCACCAGGCACAGTTTCTCCGCGTCCTGACCCGCGCCCTGAACTTTCAGGATCACGTCCACTTCCCCGTCCCTTTTTACCCGCCTTCTTCATCTTACACAGAATATGTGACTTTAATATTTGAGTTTGAAAACTTAACAGTATTTCTTACTATTCTGCAACTCTGCAGAGTACACAGAATAGGCTGCTAAACGGCGGTGAAACACACTGAATGGAATATGTGACTTTAATATTTGAGTTTGAAAACTTAACAGTATTTCTTACTATTCTGCAACTGTTCAGAGTACACAGAATAGGCTGCTAAACGGCGGTGATACACACTGAATGGAATATGTGACTTTGATATTTGAGTTTGAAAACTTAACAGTATTTCTTACTATTCTGCAACTCTGCAGAGTACACAGAATAGGCTGCTAAACGGCGGTGATACACACTGAATGGAATATGTGACTTTAATATTTGAGTTTGAAAACTTAACAGTATTTCTTATTATTCTGCAACTGTACAGAGTACACAGAATAGGCTGCTAAACGGCGGTGAAACACACTGAATGGAATATGTGACTTTAATATTTGAGTTTGAAAACTTAACAGTATTTCTTACTATTCTGCAACTGTTCAGAGTACACAGAATAGGCTGCTAAACGGCGGTGATACACACTGAATGGAATATGTGACTTTGATATTTGAGTTTGAAAACTTAACAGTATTTCTTACTATTCTGCAACTGTGCAGAGTACACAGAATAGGCTGCTAAACGGCGGTGATACACACTGAATGGAATATGTGACTTTGATATTTGAGTTTGAAAACTTAACACTATTTCTTACTATTCTGCAACTCTGCAGAGTACACAGAATGTGCTGCTAAACTGCGGCGAAGCACACTGAATGGAATATGTGACTTTAATATTTGAGTTTGAAAACTTAACAGTATTTCTTCCTATTCTGCAACTCTGCACAGTACACAGAAAGTGCTGCTAAACTGCGGCGACGCACACTGAATGGAATATGTGACTTTGATATTTTAGTTTGAAGACTTAACAGAATGTGCTCTAATCTGCAACTTTGCACACTAAACAGAATGTGCTCTAATCTGCAACTTTGCACACTAAACAGAATGTGCTCTAATCTGCAACTTTGCACACTAAACAGAATGTGCTCTAATCTGCAACTGTGCACACTAAACAGAATGTGCTCTAATCTGCAACTTTTCACACTAAACAGAATATTTTTTTTTTTTTTTTTTTGTTTTTTTCCCCCCACACAAAATAACCTGCTGCCCCCACACACAGTAGTCCTAAAAAGGACTTTTGGTTCTTTTTTTTCACAATTTATTTTTTTTCCTCCCTACACTGCCTTTCCCTTCCTATCCTCAGCTCTCCCTGGCTCAGACTGAGCCGAACTCGATGGTCAGGTGCTATACAGCACCCGACCACGGGTTCTGGCCAGCCAATCAGTGTAATGCCAGCAGCCAACATGGCTGCTGGCATTACACCGATGTCAGAGCCTCCCTGCACGTTTATTGGCTGCGCAGCAGCCGCAAAACGTGCGGGGAGGAGACCCGAACATGGCGGGCGAGCACATGCGGTACTCGTACGAGTACCGCCATGTGCCGAGCAGAGCGATGCTCGAGCCGATCCGAGCATCGGCCGAGCATGCTCGCTCAACACTAACTAAGATGTCTTCAGCTTTGGAGACTTTGTATAGAATAAAATAGGTACTGTAGAAGTGATAAACTGGAGATGTCATCTCCACTTTATCTCTACTTTGTCATCTCTTTATCACCACTTAGTGAATTTTCCCCAATGTACAGATCATTCTTTGACATAGAAAGCTGAGGTTTGGTGACACATGGAACAAAAGGGGCTCAAGAATGGCTGTTAACTGGATAACAACGGCTGTGTGGACTTCACAGATTGTGAATTCGGGTTTAAACTGAGTTTGAGTTTTTGCAGTGGCTGTTTGAGAGTTGATGGAATAAACTGTGAGTGAGAAGATGGATCTGTGATTTAGCAGATTTTCAGACCTTCCTCCCAAATTAGATATATCACTGTTATGTGGTTCAGTGTCATCATAAGTTCCTTAATTCACATGGTCAAGTGAAATAAATAAAATGTTTCCGTAAATTCTGAACATTAATTATTAACATGTACATAATTTTTCTTATTTTTCGGAGATAAATTCTCATATTTCAGTACACATGCCCTGATTTGGTACTGGTATATACGCAAATACTTTGGTACAGGTATATATACAAATACTCTGGGATGATAATGCTAAATCAATCCAGCAGTTCATCAGATGCTTGAATGACAATGAATACAATCTCAAATTGACCTTTGCGATTTATCGACATTATGTCAGTTTTCAAGACTTTCATCATGAAGAGCACTGAAGGCTTCGCAATACTGACCTTTATCGGAAGTCTACTGCTGCTAACAGTATCCTCCATCGAACAAATTTTTATCCACTGTCTGGAATCATTTCAGTTCCCACAGGAGAATTTCTGCATTTACGCAGAAACTGCTGTGATAATGACACATACAAAATTACAGAACAGGAATTGACCCATATATTCTTAGAGAGGGGATATGGACGTGACATCATAAAGAGAGCTGAGACACAGGTAAGCAGCAACCTTAGGCATTTCTTATTAAAAAAGAGAAAAATCCCAAGATAAATTCTAAAAACATTAGGTTCATTGGAACCTTTAACAACCAACTGGGGAGGCGATATGAGGAAAATGAAGAATAAACAGTGGCAGGTCCTTC
This sequence comes from Rhinophrynus dorsalis, assembly GCA_037306005.1. Taxonomy (NCBI): domain Eukaryota; kingdom Metazoa; phylum Chordata; class Amphibia; order Anura; family Rhinophrynidae; genus Rhinophrynus; species Rhinophrynus dorsalis. The sequence continues at coordinate 166,434,750 of CM074724.1, forward strand.
ACACAGATCAGGATTTTCATAAAGTTATTGGACTTTCAGTACAAATGACCAGCTGAAGATCCTCTAACCTAGAGATTAGTTGATAAACAACCATTTTTTTGGTGAAAGGATTAAATTGTTAAAGGACTTTATAGATGTGACATGTCCTGATATAAAAAAAAAACATTATAGACAGATTTGGAAAAACATATACATTTCAGTGTTATGTGAACTGTGAAACTACAACATGTATATGCTATGAGATGCCCATGTTACAAATATTATGTGGGCATGAACTCATGTAAATTAAATGACAGGATTATATAGCATAAACATACTGAAAGCCAGACGAGACCAAGAAAGTAACAAAAAAGCTCACAAGTATCACTAGAATTCTGGAATTTCATGGTGGTAAAATCCATGGATGAAAAAATTGCTGCATGGGAATAAGGAAAGGTGATTACAATTGGAGAACAGATGGATTTTCGTTTCCACTCCTTGTCTACTAATGGGTTGAATGAAAGGAAATGACTGTCTGCACACATATGCAAATGAAAATATTTGTGTGATCATTTAGAATTCTTTTTTGGATACATGTATGAATTAGACAAGTGGTACATAAATCTCAATTATTTCATTATTGTGTCATTCTATATAATAATTAGTTAAAATGTGTGTAACCACAAAGTCATGCTCAGTAGAGACTGCTGCGCATGCTGCAGTCATGCACAGTAGAGACTGCCCACTCCGAGGCTGATACAGAGTCCAGCTCTGTATCAGCTGTGGCGCGGGCAGTCTCTACTGCGCATGACTGCCCCGCGACTGGCTGGCAATGGCACTGTGGCCCGTGTAACGGGCTCTTCAACTAGTTTTAGTATAATGCAATACACATAGCTTTACAAATATATTATTTTTAAGTAAGTCTCATATTTTTTGCTGCTATAAAAATAATGTATTATAGTATTTGTAGTTCATCCATATTGTGATATACATACACTGAGTGATTACATTTTGTTTCTTTTTAATAGGATCAGTCTAACTACAATAATTCTAATAGTAGCAACATTTGATACCTATGAATACAATGCTCTGACCGATCTATGTTTATGTGAATAACTGACATCCAATAGAAATTGAGACAAGTTGTTATACACTGACATTGGGCGGGGGGGTGCAGCTAAACATTTATAACCAGTCCAGGCGGTCGACAACCTTTGGCAAATTTAATTTGTTGTGAAATGTATGTCAGGAGCCTTTGCTACTAATGGCTTCCATATTTGACTGCTAAAAATATTTGGGTTTTAAGCTACTTTTTTTGGCTTCTACCTCATAATGATGATGGTGATATTCTGCTACAGAATGATTTTTGAAGGCAGATCTGACTCTAACCTCAGTATTTAGAGTTGTGTTTAAAGTCTATATGATGTGATGGAAGCATCAGTCCTGGTTACTGATAGAAGCTTATTTCACCCCATGATTTATTTAGTGTATCTATAATCTTGCTTCTTAATGAACCTGAAAAATATACTATTTGACTCATATCGTTTATGTAACTCATCCTATACACTTTAGGCATCTGACACCTCTTGACTACTGATGGTAGATAAGTCTCATAGAGAGATATACTATTAACATAAGGTCATTGGCAGAAGAGTTGCAACTTAACACACCTGACGAACACCTATTGATCTGAATTATATTGCTGTTCAGATTTGATACATTGTGGGGGTGGGATTCTATACATACATATGGATCCCATTTATGTATACACTAACTTTTATTGACGCAGAGTCCCCTAACGCATGTTTTAAGCTACCAAAAAGCTGGAACTGAAGTCGAAAATAAAAGCTTTAAAAAAAAAAAAAAAAAAGTGACCAGTGGATGAATTGATGTGGACCCCTAAGCCCCATATCAATACATCCAAAGTACCGAAAAATTGTGTGTAATGTAAGAAAAATTGACCCTATGAGTGCCAGTGGGGTATGTAAGGCATAGAAGAGCATTGCATACCCCATTGGCACTAACAGGGTTATTCCCACTTAATGTACACACCTCCAAGCCAATCTATTTTAGAGGTTTTCTTCATCACTCCCGCTAGAAGCTGAGGAGGTGCGTAATCCCATATCCCAGGCAATGGATTACTGGAAACCATTTTAAACAGTGACTGGTCATTTAAAAGCTAGTCTCTGTTCAAATTTTCCACAGAATGGCTCCAGCAATGACCAGAGAGCTATCTGGGTGGGGGGGATTTTTGCTCTGCTCTCCTGCTGCCGCTGCCAGAGGCAGCAGTGGCAGTGTACACTTATGGCAAATCTTTGGGGGCATTTCATATTTCTAGTGGCATACTATTTTGGAAGATATGTAGAAAGATGATGAGAAGATAAGAAGTATAATGAACACAGAAGATTAAAGAGGAAGACACAGTGAATGACAAGTAAGTATTACACCACTGGGGTATGGGTGTTAGGATAGTGTTCAGGCTAGTATAGTTTCATTTTATTGTTAGGGGTAGGTTTAGTGTTTAGGAGGATGGCTGTGTTTTAGCTTATGCTCCATGATCATACACCGAGCATCAGATGTTTTTCTTTAAAGGGATAGTAATACTTAAATTTAACTATAATGCATCGTGTAGCCCTTAAAGAGATAGTAATGTCCCAAAAAAAGTATTAACTATATGATAGATGCAATTAAAAAAGATGACGTGCTTGTTCGTATCTCTCAAACCTTTATTGTTTGAGAGATTTAAGAAAATAAAGTTATCTGCTCCCTCCCCTTTCTGCTTGACGAACAGTAAATCTGTCAGAAGTAGATTCTGGATGCTTAACCAGATGCGGCTCTTCAGTAGCGCCAACATAATGATACCTAAAAATATATACTTCATCGGAATGGTCTACAAAGTCTGCTTGCAAACAAGGCACACGTTGTAGACCGTTACATAGACGTATTTATTTTTAGATATTGCTATGTCCATGCTCCTGAAGAGCCACCATCTGCTCCCATGACCAGGTTCTCATGCTGTCAGCTATACAGCTGACGTATGAGAAAGGGGAGGGAGCAGAGAAATTTATTTTCAAATATCTTTCAAACATGTAATCTTTTTTAATTGTATCTATCATATAGTTAATCCTTTTTTGGGACATTACTATCCCTTTAAAAAAACTAATTAAATGACCTCCCAGCAGCATATCTCAAACCTTTATGGCTTGAGAGATAGCTGCTTTCAAAGTCCCAACTCCCCTGAAATCAGTGGTCTAGCTGACTGCAGGGGAATCTGGTCCTGGGACCAGCTGTCGGCTCTGCAGCAGAGCTGAGATCACGTTAATGATAAAGAAATCCCTCACTGAAACGGTCTTCTACGTGTACTTTCAAACCAAGCACACATAGAAGACTGTTCCAGTGAAGGATTTATTTTTCCATAGTGTGATTTAGGCTCTGCTGAAGAGCCTCCACCGGTCCCTGGACCGGATTCCCCTGCAGTCAGCTAGAGTGCTGACATCAGGGGAGGGGGAACTTTGAAACAGGATATTACTAATGTTCCCATTTAGAATAATTTTTGGAACAAAACACACACAATGAAAATTAGGCTAAAAGACTGGTTCCACATCCCAACATTCGTTGTGGTTCTTGTTGGTAGGGCAATTTGATTCCAATGGTACCACTGTGTGTGTACCATTCGGTTTTCATTCTTACTCTACTAACAGTTTTACTGGTGACTATTAATTGAGCCGTAGGTGAGAGGATATATGAAAAAGTTTTTAGTCATTTTTCTATTATATTTTTTCTGTTTTGTAAGTAAAAAAATGTTTTAATACTCACCAACAATACTATATTTTGTATGAACACATTGGTCAGTTCATGACCTTACATTACCTTGTGCTGCAAATAGTGTCTATTTTATTACCTTTCAGGGAAGGGACAGGACAGTGATTTTTTTGTTTACTTGCATCAATGCAGGAAGATGGTTGGAACAAAATTAGTCTGTAGTCTGTAACTCAAACTCTGTCAAGCAGATGAAGCAGTGAATGCTGACAATATTTCTGCACTAACAACACTATGTGTTTATGTGGTTGCTTACCAAATTAAAATGTGTTCAAGATAACAATGAACACAAAATATACCTTGACAGGTTACGGTAATAATCATAGCTGCTTACTTTTATGCAAATGAATATGCACTGACATACCTTTATATCTGCTAGAGTCCTATTAATTAGTGCAACAATTACATGAATTGTTTCTGAGTCACTCATTATCTTGAATATTAAAATTATGAAACTGTGCAAGGTGTGTTTAAGGCAAGATTATAAATCTCCTGCACCAAAAAAAAGGACTTTGAAGATGTCGGCCCAGAATACAGGATATTTCCAATTTTAGCTGTTACTATCATTTAATCCCTTAAGGATAAGACAAATGGGTAATACATTGTTTCACAAAACAATAAGCTCCAGTGTTTTTTTTTATATGTATGTATTGTTGGATATCTTATGACTCCATGTTAGTGATACATTTATCACAAAAATAATATTGTAGTTGTGATGTAATTAAAGGGATAGTAATACTTCGTTTTAACTTTATTTTATTCTGTAGGCATTAAAAAAACATGAAGAATTATATGTCTTCTCTCTCAAACCTTTATTGTTTAAGAGATATTCACAAGCAAAGTTTCCCCCTCCCGCCCATTTTACCTAGTGTAAGCCATCTCTTCTCAGATGTGCAATGCAGTCCATAGACTGGACAGATAACAGCAGGGGACACTCTTCTTCCTATTAGAACAATGAAATCCCTGCCCCCCTTGACAAGCTTTTCAGGTTTTTCCCTTATCTTAATTGAAGATTGTCCCTCTGTGCAATCTACCTGGGCATCTCCCTTCTGCTCTGGCTGAGGAGTGTTACATCAGTAAAAGGGGCGGGAGGGGGACACTTTGTCATTGAATTACTCCTGAACTATAACTCTGACAGAACTGAAATAAAACTCCCCAAGGTCCAAATACTGTGATGATTAATAAGAGCTGCTTTTATTATGAAACATTAATATCCCTTTAAGAAATTAGAAAAAAAGATACATGTGTGAGTTATAACAAGATCCAGTCCTGTATGTGCAAACTCTGATATCCAAGTGCAGCATTTCACATTGTATCACAAAGTAGAGAGCTATTGTTATAGTAATGATAGTGCTATGCAATAAATATAAACATTATGAAAAATAATTGCTGCAGTTCCAAGATAAAATCCGAGAGCCTGGCTGACTTCATGTTTCCTTAAAAATATACATGTTTTAATGACAACAAAATAATAGACTTTCTGTTTCACAGCACTTCAAATTTTATTCACATACTTATTTCCCTAATCACAGAACATAGCTGCTTCATGAATTAAGTACAGTAACATTTCTGTAGTGAATTAGCCCCATGCTGTTCCTGAACTTGTAATTATTTTTGAGAAAACATTTGTCATAAAATTACATTAGTGCTTTTCATGTTGGAACACGACAGCAGCTTGGAGTCTGATTCTATGAAACTATGATAAAGACATGCTAAAATGCTCTTGTTAAGAGGGAGACCTCTCACAGCACAGACTCAGGAACTGAGAGAGAAAGAGAATGTTCTTGTGATTGCAGTGCTCTGGTTGGATATGTACTGCTTTGAGAACAAACAGAATACCCCACAGAAAAGTATTGACTTTTATATAGTTTGTATCATAAAAAGTCAGGTCAAAGGATTTCTTAATCCTCTGAGAGCCAGAGAGGTATTGAATGCATTGTGTTGCAATACATTCAATACTTCTCTGGCATTCTTATACATGGTGAGGTTAAAAGGTTAAGCAGATTTTGTATATATACTTTGCACATAGTTACTTTTTACATCCTGACCTTGAATTAATTTACATTTTTAATAGTGAAATTTCATTTTTAATCTAATTCTGCACAAAAAACTTTGCCTGTATTCGGCTTTTTTGTACTGTCCTTGAGGCCATGCCTAAGTCAGTTGCCAGCAGGAGGTTAGTATTAATTCTTGTTTTACTTATCTTTCAGCAGCAACTTCAGACATTCCATTGACCCATTCCTCCCATAACTTTTGTTCAGACTAGACCACACTGTCTAAACCAGGGTCACCCTAGGAATAACTCCAGTTTTGGTGACCTGGTGACCCAAGTCACCCCCAAAACCTTGTATCCCCAAAACCTTGTATCCAATGTTTTAATGTGGCCTTACCCCCAATACCCCAATTATCTCCAATTCAGCCTTTAGCCATAGCCACATGAGATTCACGGGCCTAGGGTCACCATATAAAGAGTAAATAAATTGCTCAATTGTCCAAGGTGCTGTACACGCCTGTTGACCCTGGATGTCTCTCAGAGTAGTGATCTGTACATAATTGTCCTTTAGAAGGTCAAAGTCTTCACCCTTACTACATAAGCAGATCTTTGTGTAATATGGTTTCTGGGCAGGGCCTTGTAATGCTATGCCATCATATAATCCAAGGAGTACATATATCTAGGGGAGAGCAACACAGAAAAGGGAACCCCACAGGACAGAAAAGTCTGAAGACTACGCCTTTCTGGACCTTGCTGATCCGAGGGCTGTACTAAAGGTGCCAGCCACAAGGCTGGATAGCATCTGCCAGAGAAGCTGGTAGTATGCTCAGGTTGAGCCACCAAGTGTCACGGTTCCCCAGAAATATTCAGGAGTCAGTACGGTATAGTAAAATGCAATTCATTGAATAACAACAAAGGTAGCACACAGTAGTAAGGTAGCAGGAATAAGCAGAGGGTCACAAGCCAGCAAGCACTACTGTTAGAAATAGTAAGCTGCCAAAATTGACCACACTGCTAGAGACTAGGCTGAAAGCCACTGGTAGTCTCTGCAGGAACCAGGAAAAGGCAACAAAACAGAACAGGAGCGGGAACACGATGTCTACGTTCAAAACCACAGGAAGGATACCACACTCACGCCTGCAGTTATTAATAGGAAGCAGATATCTGACTCACACCTGCAGTCAGTATAAGCTAGTCTACCAGAGCCCCAGGTCCGCACCAGATTGGGTGTCTGCTAGGTACAGGGGACAAAGAAGGGAATAGTCAGACAGAGCAACAGGTCAGCACCAGAGAGGGTAGTCAGACAAGCCAGGTCATACACAGTTCAGGTAGTATCACGGTGTCCGTGATTCCTTTCCTGTCAGTTATCCTGTAGGAGGCCCTCATTGGTTGCCCTGTGTTTAGCTTGCCCAGTATTGCCTTTATATACTGGGCTCCTGCACCTTATGGCTGCCCTCGTGGTGTTCCTGTGCCAGTTCTACGTTTGTACTGTGGTTCCAGTGTATCGACTTGGCTTGCCTGACTACTCTCCTGTTCCTGCGCCTGTGTACCGACCCGGCCTGCCTGACTACTCTCCAGTGATTGTTTCCTGTGTACCGACCCGGATTGGCTGACGTTCCTTCTCCTGTGTACCGCCCTGGATTGGCTGACGTTCCTGCTCCTGTGTCCTGACCTGGCTGACGTTCCTGCTCCTGGATCCTGAATTGGCAGTGTCCGTTGTGTACTAGTCGCCTCGGCGACATTCTGACTCCGTTGCCTTTCTGCTGGCATCACTGTATATCAGGCTGGCTTGTCTCCCTTTACTCAGAGCGCTTCTGGCCTAGTCCCAGACCATACCCGGTTGCAAATGTTGCCTCTGTTTTTGCACCGGTATAGTGCACTGGTTCGCTCCACTCCACCAAACCCGGTTGCAAGTATTGCCTCCGTGATTGCACTGGTATAGTGCACTGGTTAGCTCCACTCTACCATACCCGGTTGCAAGTGTTGCCTCCTTGATTGCACCGGTATCGTGCACTGTTCGCTCCACTCTACCAAACCCGGTTGCAACTGTTGCCTCCGTGATTGCACTGGTATAGTGCACTGGTTAGCTCCACTCTACCATACCCGGTTGCAAGTGTTGCCTCCTTGATTGCACCGGTATAGTGCACTGGTTTGCTCCACTCTGTTACCTGGTTGCAAGTGCTGTCTCTGTTATTGCACCGGTATACTACCATTGGTTGTGCTCCTCCTTGTTAAAACAGGTTGCTATTGTTGCCTCCGTTTTAGAACCGGTAGCCCTACTGTAGCCTTCAGTGGCCTGTATATTGTGGACTCTAATTGTGGCGTCTCCTGATGCAGCTGGTCTCCCAAACTCTTTGAACTGTTCTCCTAGTCTGTGAACATTAACTCCTGCCTTACTGGAACCTGTATCCTGCATTGCCTGACCTGTGTCAGCATAACTGTTTACCTTCTATATATACATGCTGGACCTGTGTGGGAATAAGTAACCTGTTGTGTGTCTCTACTATATGTTTATACTACAGGACCTGTGAGGGTTCTTTATGTATTATTGATTTCAATAAAACTATGTTTTTATCTTAATTCTGTGACTGTGAGTCAAACAAACCGTTACAGGTAGTCAGCCACAGGTCTGCACCAAATTGGGCGTCTACTATCTAAGGATAAGGCAGGAGAATAGTCAGACAGAGTATCACTTTGCCCGTGATTGCCTCCAGCATCTGTGTGTGCAGGCGACAATCTTTACTTCCTGGTTGTCACGCTGTAACACATTCGCTATTCTTATAGGCTACTGCTTGTTGCCAGAGTCAGTCTCCGCCTAATTGCTAGGCCTTAAAGGCCTCAGCTTGAAACTACTTCCTTGCCCTTTCGTGGTGTACCTGTGCGCTATAGCTCTTGTGATTCCGATGCTTGATTCCCGTGTATGACTCCTGGTTTCGTCTGACTTCAGCTCTGCTTAATCCCTGACTGCTCTCTGCTCCAGTGTGACTACTGGTTCTGGCTGACTACCCGCTCCGATCTGACTTCTGGCTCTGGCTGACTACCCTTTCCGGTTTGACTCCTGGCTCTGGCTGACTATCCACTCTGATCTGACTCCTGGCTCTGGCTGACTACCCGTTCCGGTTTGACTGCTAGCTCTGGCTGACTACCTGCTTCGATCTGACTCCTGGCTCTGGCCAACTACGAGCTCCGTTCTACTCCTGGCTGGACTGATTGCCTTCTGGATACGGCTGAAAGTCTATCCTCCTTACCATTGGCCTACATACTCCGCTAGCACTCTCGGTGCCTTGGTGATTTCTCCTTACTTGTAGTGTACAGTTGTGTCAGTCCGTGATACTGACCTTCCCATTGCCTACCATCCTGTACTGTTCCATTGGTCACCCTAAGGTTCTAGGGAGATTCAGCCTCTGCTGCCTGTCCAGTCACCCTATTGTTCTAGGGAAAGTCTGCTTCTGTTGTCTGTAAAGAAAAAAGACTGGGAGCTTAGACCCTGTATCTACTATGGAGGTTTAAATAAGCTGATGGTAAAAAATGCTTACCCCATTCCATTGAAAACCGAATTATTTGACCGCTTTAAGGGCTCCTCAGTCTTCCCGAAGCTCGATTTAGGGGCAGCCTATATCCTAATCAGTATCAAAGAAGGTGATGAGTGGAAATCTGCTTTCAAAACTCATAGTGGCCATTATGAGTATTTGGTCATGCACTTTGGGCTGTGCAATGACCCAGCAGTATTCCAAGAGTTTATAAACAATGTTCTAAGAGATCTGCTACAGTCCTGCATAGTAGTTTACTTGGATGATATCCTGATTCACTCTCCTGACCTTGAAACACATTGGAGATGTTGCTACTGTGTTGCAAAATAATTGAAAAAAGACACCCAATGCACTCTACTCCTCACACAATTCCTGAAATATTCACTAACTGTTTGTTGTGAGAAGAGAACCTGGTGCTACAGGGGAATTAGAGTCTTATATGTTAGATTGTTGCAAAAACTGAGAGAAAACAAACTATACTGTAAACTTGAAAAATGCAAATTCCATAAAGATCAAGTGCCATTTCTGGGGTATGTAATCTCTACTGACAGCATTGCTATGGATCAAAAGAAACTCTCTACAGTACTGCAATGGCAGTGTCCAGTGGGCCAGAAGGCCATACAGAGATTTTTAGGATTTGCAAACTATTATAGAAAATTCATATGGAAATTTTCTACTGTAGTCAAACCCTTGACTAACCTGACGCATAAAAGGGCTAATCCCTCAGCTTGGTCCCCTGAGGCCAACGAGGCTTTTGAAGCTTTGAAGTCTGCATTAGCTGTGACTCCAGTCTTGTCACCCTATCGTTCTAGGGAGGTTCTGCCTCTGTTTCCTGTCCAGTCACCCTAGCATTCTAGGGAGGTTCTGCTTCTGTTTTCTGTCCAGTCACCCTAGCGTTCTAAGGAGATTCTGCCTCTGTTGCCTGTCTAGTAACCCTAGTGTTCTAGGGGAAAGTCCCTCTGTTTCCAGGGGCTTTACAGCTGCTCCTGTACTAGTAGCTACTTCCATCCTTGCTACTAGAGCTTACTGGCAGTCAGAGTGGTACTCTATCTGCCTCCAGTCAGGTGATCCTGTCCTTGTCCTAACCTGCCCTGTGAAGGTTGAGGAAGTGTCCTGTCACTGACCTCATATCTGGCCCTGTGAAGGTTGGGGAAGTGCTATTTATTTTATTATTGTGCTGTTCTTAATAAAGATAATTGTTTTACCATATTTGTACTTGTCAGTGTTGTTATTCCTAAGTCACTCTGTGACACAGAGCCACAGGTCAGCACCAGAATGGATGGTCAGACAAGCCAGGTCATACACAGAGCCCAAGGAAACAGAACTGTATTGTACAACAACGCAAGGGCAACTGAGTCAGGACTCAGTCGTCCTTTTAAACCCCTCCTCAGGAAGTAGGTAGGAGGAGCAGCTCAGAGGGAGGAAGTAGGTAGTAGGAGACTACAGGAAGCAAACACATAAAACAAAGGCCTGCTTCAATCTGAAGCCTCATGCCTGCAGATGACGCATTTTGCTCTGATGCCTCCAACTGCTGCCATAATCCTGCGTCAATCTGTACGGCATGGATGGCCACTGATGCTGAAGTGTCATTTCGAACGTCGCCTGAAGCGGCAGTGCTGGAACCAAGGTAAGCTGTGACAATACTCCCCCTCAAAGGCCCCCCTCCACGGAGCCGGCTGGGGTTTGTCAAGAAAGTGCAGATGAAATCTGTGTACCAAGACAGGAGCATGAACATGATCAGCTGGAATCCAGGAGTGCTCCTCTGGACCGTATCCCTTCCAATGATTAAAGTGCTGTAGGTGCCTATCATGGTGCCCGTGATCCTTGAGCGACATTCTTACTTCCTGGTTTACACTGGCTGCATTCTTATTGTCTCAGGGCTGTTGCTCCTCCCAGGGTTTGCTTTCAAATACACCCACCTGTCACTATACAGGTGCCCTTTCGTGGTGTACCCGTATCTAGCGTTCTGAAGCTCTTGTTCCTGTTTCCCATGTATGACCCGGCTCGCCTGACTACGTTTTATTCCTGACTTTACTGATTCCGATTCCGTTGCTTACCTAGGACCGGCTGACTAACTCCTTGTGTACCGAACCGGTTTGACTGAGTATCTGATTCCATTGCCGACTAGGACTGGCTGACTAACTCCTTGTGTACCGAACTGGCGTGGCTGAGTATCTGATTCCGTTACCTACTGGGACTGGCTGACTACTCTTTGTATTCCGACCTGGCTGGGCTAGTTCTGGCCGTCCATTTAGACTGGTTGTATCCTCCGTGTGTGCCGACCTGGTTGAGTTGCTGTTCTTGCCACTACCGGGACTTGACGTTAGTCCCATTGGTCCATTAGGATTACCAATTACTGTCCGCCTACGTTACAGGTGCGCTTACCATAGCGCTGGTCGTCCCATAGCTCTTTTAGCCATCTGGAGCTTGCTTGGGCCTATCACTCACCAGTGTCTGTGTTGCCTCCGGTGACCCTGTGCTATAGGGTCCAGTCTATCCAGACTTCTGCCCGAGTTGCCTATACCTACCCTAGTGATCTAGGGCCCGTTACGGCCAGTGTCTGGTTTCCGCTGTCCCAATTAACCCTAGCATGCTAGGGCCAAGTCGCTGCCAGCTCTCTATCTCTGCTGCCTCCGTTAACCCTAGCGTTCTAGTGTCAAGCCACTGTGTCACGCTTAGTTAAGACTCTCAGACTTAAGGTTTAGGTAAAAACATAACTTTATTGAAAAGTTAAGGCAATCCCATAGGGCTATCATACACATACAAACAATACAAATAAGCAAATGACCATATGAATAGGTTCTACCGACCTTGCCAATAACACCGGGCAAGGCAACCCATGCGACTAGACAAAATAGCAGTAGCAGGCTCTACCGGCCTTGCCAATACCGGGTAAGGCAACCGTGAGATGGTAACATACCGGTTCTACCGGCCTTACCAATACCGGGCAAGGCAGCCTGAGGGAATACTGTGAGTAGGCTCTACCAGCCCTGCCAATACCGGGTAAGGCAACCTAAAGGATGGCAACGTGAATAGGTTCTACCTGCCTCACCAATACCGGGCAGGGCAGCCCAAGAGAGGAGACCTTCCTGGAACCAACTGACTGTCAGGTGACAATGACAGTAGGATGGAAGAGGTAGCAACTAGGATAAGCGGTCTCTCTCAAGCAGAAGTCTCATGCCAGAGAACTACAAGACAACTGCATAGGGACTGGACAGCAACTCGGACCTCACAGTACCTGACTACAGTCAGGGAGCAAACCAGCGTCCGCACGCTGGGACCAACTGACAGGAATGTGAACCGCAAGGCGTACTGGAGTAAACCAACAGGAGTAATGGCACAAGGTTAATGGAGAAAACCAGCGTCTGCACGCTGGGACAAACAGTAGTATGAGCCACCAGGTATAATGGAGTAAACCAGTGTCCGCACGCTGGGACCAACAGTAGTATGAGCCACCAGGTTGAATGGAGTAAACCAGCGTCCGCACGCTGGAACCAACAGTGTATAGGCCACAAGGTATAATGGAGTAAACCAGCGTCCGCACGCTGGAACCAACAGTAATATAGGCCACCAGGTATAATGGAGTAAACCAGCGTCCGCACACTGGGACCAACAGTGTATAGGCCACAAGGTTTAATGGAGTAAACCAGCGTCCGCACACTGGAACCAACAGTAATATAAGCCACCAGGTATAAGGAAGCAAACCAACGTCCGCACGCTGGAACCAACAGTAGTATAAGCCACCAGGTTAAATGGAGTAAACCAGCGTCCGCACGCTGGAACCAACAGTAGTAGAAGCCACCAGGTTAAATGGAGTAAACCAGCGTCCGCACGCTGGAACCAACAATAGTATAGGCCACCAGGTATAATGGAGCAAACCAGCGTCCGCACGTTGGAGCCTACAGTAGGAATATCGCCGGAGCGAAATGAGAACAATGTCGCCTCAGTGACTGCAGACAGGGAACCACTGAGACCAGGCAGAGGATCAACCGGAACGAGCACCGCTGAACTGACAGGCGACCGGAACATCAGCAACCACGGAGAACAACCGGAACCGACTGGAACGACAAGCAGGCAGGTACACAGGAACAGGTAGACTCAGGAACTCAGGAACTCTGAAACAATGGAATACTGGAACTCTGGAACACTGGAACTCAGGCCCAATCAGCATGGCAGGCAGGACAGAAAAGATACTGTCAGAGACACCACGAAAGGGCAACCAAAGGGTGCCAGGACTGAGTTTAAAAAGGCAATGCGAGGCAGGCTGACAGCAGGCAGCCAATGGGAGCCCCCTGCAGGTGATAGGCACTGAATAGCACCAATCGCGGGCACCGTGATAGTACCCCCCTTTCAAAGACCCCCTCTCCTAGAATAGGGTCTGGGTTTCTGAGGGTACTTGGCATGAAAAATCAGCAGTAACCTGGGTGCATGAAGGTCCTTACTATCCACCCAAGATTGATCCTCAGGACCATAACCTTTCCAATGCACCAAGTACTGTACCTTTCCTCTAAGCCTACGGGATTCAATGATACTCTGTACCTCGTATTCCTCTTGCCCCTCAACCTCAACGGGCCCTGGCATCACAGGTGTAGTAGTGTAACGTTTACATACAAGAGGCTTAAGGAGAGACACATGGAATACATTATGAATGCGCATGGATGCGGGTAAGTCCAGAGCATAGGAAACAGGATTCATTTTGCGAATAATTCTGTAAGGACCAATAAACCGAGGTGCCATCTTACTAGATGGGACTTGGAGCTTCAGATTCTTAGAAGACAGCCATACTCTTTCCCCAACTTGGAAGGAAACCGCTGGAAGCCTTCTGCGATTAGCATGGCGCTGATGGCGCTGAAATGACTGGCCCAGTGCCCTCTGAACTTGTGCCCATGTGGAACGGAGTTGCTCGATATGCTCATCCAGAGCTGGAATCTGCTATGTCTGAAAAGAATCCGGGAGCAGACAGGGTTGGAAACCATAATTAATCAGAAACGGAGAGCTCCAGAAAGAAGAATTGACTGCACAGTTCCTGGTGAACTCTGCTCAAGTCGGCCCAATTCTCATGATGGTCAGTCACGAAACAGAGCAAAAACCGTTCCAAACCTTGATTGGCACGTTCAGCGGCCCCATTAGTCTGGGGATGATATGCAGAGGAGAAGGATAGCTGTATGCCCGTCTGTTCACAAAATGCCCTCCAGTACCCTGGGTACTCCATGCAACCGAAACACCTCTCTAGCAAACACCATTGCCAGTTCTTTAGCCGAAGGAAGGCCACGGAGAGGTACGAAGTGAGCCATTTTAGAAAACCTGTCTACCACCATCAATATGAAGGAATACCCTCTAGACCTGGGCAATTCTCCCATAAAATCGATAGAAACATGAGACCAAGCGCATTCACCATTAGGCACCGGCTGAAGCAAGCCCACCGGGAGATGTCTAGGGGTTTTAGCACGAGTGCAGGTGGCACAGGCATTATTAAAATCGGCACAATCTGATCTCATAGAAGGTTACCAGAATAAATGAGAGAGGGACCATAACAATTAGTCTCTACCAATATGTTCCGCAGCCTTAGAGGAATGGTAGGTTTCAAGTAATCGAGTACGGAATGGTTCAGCGACAAAACATTTGCCCACTGGAGTTTCATGGGGAGCGGAGGCCTGGGAAGCCAAGATCTCTTCCCCTAGTGGTGAAGTGATACTAGTACGTATGGTGGCCAATATTCGATCAGGTTGTATGATAGGTGCTGGTGCTTCTTCTCTGTCAACTTCAGCCTCAAATTGTCTTGACAGAGCATCAGCCCTAACATTCTTTGATCCCGGCAAATATGATACAATGAAATTGAATCGAGATAGGAATAATGCCCATCTGGCCAGGCGAGAGGACAATCTCTTGGCCTCAGAGAGATAAGTCAGATTCTTATGATCAGTCAGAATTAAAACGGGATTTTTTGTGCCTTCAAGTAAATGATGCCATTCCTTGAGAGCGAGGATAATGGCCAGTAATTCTCTATCACCAATCTCATAATGGCTTTGGGCTCCGGTCAGTTTTTTATAAAAGAACCCACAGGGTCTGAGTGCTCCACCTTTGACTTGTCGTTGAGAAAGTACTGCCCCAACCCCAATATCTGAGGTGTCAACCTCTAAGGTGAACGGGAGTAATGGATTGGGGTGGGATAACACAGGAGCATTAGCAAAGGCTACTTTCAGTTTTTCAAAGGCCTCCTCCGCAGCCACTGGCCAGAGAGATGCGTTAGCGCCCTTATGCTGAGGTCAGACAGGGGTTTAACGATGGATGAGAAATTCTTAATAAACTTCCTATAATAATTGGTGAAACCCAGAAATCGTTGGATAGCTTTCAGACTCTTAGGTTTAGGCCACTGTAAGACTGCTGTAAATTTTTCCTTGTCCATGGCAATACCGTCTTTGCCAATTATAAACCCCAGAAACGGTACACTGGTTTTGTGCAACTCACATTTCTCCACTTTACAGAATAATTTATTTTTGCATAATCAACGCAATACTTCAGACACATCCTGTCACGGTTTTTTTAAAGACTCTCAGACCAGTATGTAAAATAAAACACAGTTTTATTTAGCAGTAATAACACATAAGGTCGCCCTCTAGTGGCGGTTGGGTGTACATAAATGATAGTGACTGGAAAATACAAAGTTAAATGCACAAACGGAAAGCAAGTACACATTTACCACCAAGGAAGGGGTATAACCCCGGAGGGTTAAGTCCTTTATAAATATTAGTTTCAAAGGAACTGTTTGGCATGCCCTGGGTATGAGTAGGTTACGCTTAAGGTAACCACAAAGGGTTAAGTCCTTGATTATGAACAGTCTCTTAAG
Organism: Rhinophrynus dorsalis; assembly: GCA_037306005.1. NCBI lineage: Eukaryota > Metazoa > Chordata > Amphibia > Anura > Rhinophrynidae > Rhinophrynus > Rhinophrynus dorsalis. Next base: position 166,450,918 of record CM074724.1, read on the forward strand.
TGGATGCTTGGCACGCCCAAGGTGTAGATAAGCTGTGCTGAAGAAATGTTCACCAACAAGTGGATAGGGACTGTCTCGCCACGGTGTGCAGTATAGCAGAGCCCAATAGCCCCCCACGGGCGTACCTACAGGAATGGCTACTGCTGGTGCAAGTGATCTTAGCCCCACGGGCTTGTATCGAACCGGCCTGCAGTGCAAGAGCTCCCAAGCCTCTTCAGACTCTGCCGGACTGAGTATAATGAGACAGGACCCAAAGCCCAACCGAAGTAGTACCGGAATGCTAGTGCTAAAGCCTGTGCCCGTCACCACTCGGTATAAAGGAATCACCCAGTGTATACAACGAGAGAGATAGAGAGCCAAAGCGCCCAACCGGCCTAATAGGAAGTGAACACTCTACTGGGATGGTATCGAGTTGCCGACGGAGAGCGGCCAACTCAGCAAGAGTTTCACTATGAACGAGGCTCACACTGGAGTAGGGAGAGTGGGACCGAGACAGCACTGGTAGGGTTAAAAGGCACGTTTACACAAGGCTTTTCTGCGGTAGCACAGCACTGCGGTCTGAGGGAGGCGCACACAGCTCTGCACGATAGTAACACTGCACTGCACGAAGTAACACCAGGCAAGACAGCCACACAAGTACTGGAACAGTGGATGATAATGTCGCGACAGCGACAAACTGGAACGTGGGTCTTCTGGAACACGCTGGAGGTGATCTTGCGGGAGGAAGTCAGCAAGGCCGGATCGGAGCACGTAGGAGGTAGTCGTACCAGCCGGGTCATACACAAGCAGGAACGTCAGCCAAGCAGAGTCGAGATCCGGAGGAGATAGTCAGACGAGCCGGGTCATACACAAGCAGGAACGTCAGCCAAGCAGAGTCGAGATCCGGAGGAGATAGTCAGATGAGCCGGGTCATACACAACACTGGAACACTGGAGAATGGTCAGGGCTAGCCAAATCGGTACACAGGAATCAGAAACGTAGCAACAGAACAACTGGCTCAGAAACACTACGAAAGGGCGCCTGACAGATGGAATTGCCAGGTATAAAAAGGAAACCAAGGGGCGGGCCAAACTAAGTGAACAAATCACCCTTGTACATAGCAGAGAGTGACAGCTAGATCACAGGCACTGTGATACATCCTTAATGTGTTGTGACAAGTCTTTGGAGTGGATAAGTATATCGTCAAGGTAGACTACGACACATGACTGTAACATATCTCTAAGAACGTCATTAATCAATTCTTGAAATACTGCGGGAGCATTACACAGACCAAATGGCATGACTAGATAATCATAATGCCCAGATCTCGTGTTAAAGGCAGTTTTCCACTCATCACCGGCTCTGATACGTATCAAATTGTAAGCCGCCTGTAGGTCCAATTTGGTGAAAATCGAGGAACCCTTAAGTCTATCAAAAATCTCAGTGATGAGTGGTATCGGGTAAGCATTCTTTACCATCAGCTTATTTAACCCACGGTAGTCGATGCATGGTCGCAATTCGCCATTTTTCTTCTTAACAAAAAAGAACCCGGCCCCAGCCGGAGAGGTAGATTTCCTTATGATCCCTCTATTAAGGGCATCAGAAATATATTCTTCCATAGCTTGGTTCTCCTCACAAGACAATGGGTATGTGCGTCCCCTAGGTGGCACCGTTCCAGGAATTAATTCGATACAACAATCATATGGTCTGTGTTGAGGTAAGGCGCCAGCCTCTCCCTTACTGAAAACATCGCTAAACTGCTGGTAGATGTCAGGTAGTGAAGGGGAGGTGCACAAGACCTTAACAGAATGGGTGACGCACTTATCCATACAGAACTGAGACCAAGCAGAAATCTCACATTTTTGCCGATCGAATTGTGGATTATGCAACTGCAACCAAGGAAAACCCAATATCACGGCATGGTGAGGAGAGTTAATTAATTGAAACTGCTGCTCTTCCTTGTGGAGAGCCCCAATAGTCATGGACAATGGCATAGTTTCAAAAGTAACCTGAGCGGGTTCCAGGGGTCTGCCATCAATCGATTCAATAGCAAGAGGGGTTTCTCTCTCAATGCGTGGCACCCCATGCAATTCAGCAAAGGTATTATCCATAAAATACCCAGCTGCACCAGAATCATCCAGGGCCAAAACCTCCACTGAGCGTTGTGCCCACGATAATACCACCTGTATGGTGGGTTTAAGTGCGCCAATCACTGGGGACGATTGGACACCACCTAGGGCCTGTCCCCCAAGGTACTCTACCAGGTTGAATGGAGTAAACCAGCGTCCGTACGCTGGAACCAACAGTGTATAGGCCACAAGGTATAATGGAGTAAACCAGCACCCGCACGCTGGAACCAACAGTAATATAGGCCACCAGGTATAATGGAGTAAACCAGCGTCCTCACGCTGGGACCAACAGTGTATAGGCCACAAGGTATAATGGAGTAAACCAGCACCCGCACGCTGGAACCAACAGTAATATAGGCCACCAGGTATAATGGAGTAAACCAGCGTCCGCACGCTGGGACCAACAGTGTATAGGCCACAAGGTTTAATGGAGTAAACCAGCGTCCGCACGCTGGAACCAACAGTAATATAAGCCACCAGGTATAATGGAGCAAACCAACGTCCGCACGCTGGAACCAACAGTAGTATAAGCCACCAGGTTAAATGGAGTAAACCAGCGTCCGCACGCTGGAACCAACAGTAGTATAAGACACCAGGTTAAATGGAGTAAACCAGCATCCGCACACTGGAACCAACAATAGCATAGGCCACCAGGTATAATGGAGCAAACCAGCGTCCGCACGCTGGAGCCTACAGTAGGACTATCGCCGGAGCAAAATGAGAGCAATGTCGCCTCAGCGACTGCAGACAGGGAACAACTGAGACCAGGCAGAGGATCAACCGGAATGAGCACCGCTGAACTGACAGGCGACCGGAACATCAGCAACCACGGAGAACAACCATAACTGACTGGAAGGACAAGCAGGCAGGTACACAGGAACAGGTAGACTCAGGAACTCAGGAACTCTGAAACACTGGAACTCTGGTGCTCTGGAACTCTGGAACGTTGGAACTCAGGCCCAATCAGCATGGCAGGCAGGACAGAAAAGATACTGTCAGAGACACCACGAAAGGGCAACCAAAGGATGCCCGGACTGAGTTTAAAAAGGCAATTTGAGGCGGGCTGACAGCAGGCAGCCAATGGGAGCCCCCTGCAGGTGATAGACACTGAATAGCACCAATCACGGGCACCGTGATACACTGCCAGAGTTGCCTCTGTGTTGTCTCAGTATCTCCTAGCATTCTTGGGTTGTCTGCTGCCTAGCCTTATCGGTGTTGCCTCATTAACCCTAGCATTCTAGGGTTATACCGCTGCCTAAGCCTTATCGGTGTTGCCTCATTAACACTAGTGTTCTAGGGTTGTACTGCTGCCTAAGCCTTATCGGTGTTGCCTCGTTAACCCTAGCGTGCTAGGGTCCTCTCGTGGCAGACTCCTGTCCGTGTTGCCTCTGTTAACCCTATCTGGGTCAGTTCTCTTCCAGAGTCTTTGTTGCCTATACTCCCCTAGGCCACTAGGGGTTTGCCCTGCAGCTGTCCTTCGCTTATGCCACCTATTGCGGAGTGGGGCTGTCGAGGAGTTCCTGGTTCCTGCTTGCTGTTGTATCCTGCCTGCTAGTCCTAGCTATTACAGTTCTGACATATTATTTCTCTGTGTGTTTTTCTCACCCTGACCTGTGTCAGATGTGGAAGGTACTTGGTACGGACCTCATCTGTACCTGAGTGGGGTACTTGCTTATTATTTCTCAATAAAGCTTTTTAACCTTACCTGACTGTCTGAGTGTTCTTTACAAAAACCGTGACAGTACGAAAGGGCCAATGACCTCAGACAATTCAGGTGAAGGTAGCTCCCAGAACATCCATTGGAGAATGGATACACATAAGCAATGTCTAGATCAGTTGTCACTGGCAGTACAAACCATCCTGGAGCATACCGCTCACCTAGACAAACCTGTGCAGGCATCGGTGGCCACCCCAGTTTTGGCACCGGTGTCACAAACGTTGAACCCCAGTATACCTAATAGAGGGTTGTCAGCTATGGCTCCTCTACCCTTGAGATATGATGGAGATCCCACCTTATGTCGGGGATTCCTAAATCAGCTAGAGATTTTTTTTGGAACTGGTACCCCAGGCTTTTCCGAGCGAGAGAAGTAAGGTGGGATTCATGATCTCGTTGACTGGTCGAGCGCTAGCCTGGGCTAACCCTATATGGGAGATGGGCAAACCGATCACAGCAAACTTTAACAAATTCTTAAGTGCGTTTCGTAGTGTATTCAAGGTTCCTGGGCACGCCACCTCTGCTGCAAAATGTCTAATGAGAATCCAGCAGGGCCCAGGAACAATTGCAGATTATGCGATAGAATTCCGCACACTCACTGCAGAGGTTGGTTGGAACGATGAGGCACTTGAGGCAGCATTTGCACAAGGCCTAGATGACAAAATAAAAGATGAAATAGCCGCTCGAGAGTTACCAGATGAGCTGGACAGATTAATTGAGTTTACTACACTAATCGATACCCACATAAGGGAAAGGAGTCTCTACAAAGACCGTAAACAGAGGCCAACCACTGGCGGGTTACCTAACTTAAATTGCCCACCCATACCTCCTTCTCCTCCCACACCTCTGGGTGCTATGAGCGGCAGTAGCGAACCCATGCAGTTGGGGTTCACACGTTTATCTAAGGAGGAACGATTGTATTGTGACAAGTCCGGCCACCTTTTGCGAGCATGTCCCATACGGCCGGGAATCAAACGCACCTAGGATCTTACAGGGGACAGATCCTAGGTGGAGTATACTAGTCCCAAGAGGGCATCCAGAATAAGTCCATGATTGAGGTCCTGGCATCCTGGGCTGGGGCATCTTTTGTTGTTAACGCCCTGATTGATTGCGGCACGGCCGGTTATTTTATGGACAGGGACTTTGCGAGCCGTCAGAATACTCCATTGGTGGAGATGGAGTCCCCATTGAACATTGAGGCCATTGATGGAAGACCGTTGGTGCCTCCACAGGTCACCCAGGAGACCTGTCCATTGGTAATCCGCATTGAAGCCCTCCATACGGAGACCCTGAAGTTCCAGATCATTCAGTCTCCACATTCTGCCATTATTCTGGGCTTCCCATGGCAGCAATTACACAATCCCAAATTGGATTGGAGATCCTGTGAGATTCTGTCCTGGTCTGAGTTCTGTGAGTCACATTGTTTGCACCAACCTACCAAGATTTTGTGTACCTCTCCCTCCCTACCGCTAGAATACCAATCATTCAGCGATGTATCTGGTAAGGGAGAAGCTAGCGCTTTGCCGTAGCATCATCTTTGTGACTGCACTATTATTATTGTGCCCGGTTCTATGCCGCCCAAGGGTAGAACCTATCTTTTGTCCTGCGAAGAGAATCAGGCAATGGAGGAATATATCTCTGATGCCCTAGCACGGGGCATAATTCGTAAGTCTTCCTTGCCCGCGGGGGCTGGATTCTTTTTTGTGAAAAAGAAAAATGGGGATCTCAGACCCTGTATCGACTATAGGGGTCTGAATAAGATAATGATCAAGAACGCCTACCCCATTCCACTCATAACTGAATTGTTTGATCGGCTCAAGGGCGCTTCCATTTTTACTAAACTCGACTTAAGGGTGGCTTACAATTTAGTCAGAATAAAAGAGGGTGACGAGTGGAAATCCGCCTTCAATACTCGGACAGGGCATTACAAGTATCTAGTGATGCCCTTTGGGTTATGTAATGTCCCGGCGGTATTTCAAAAATTCATCAATGACGTCCTTAGAGATATGTTACAGTCCTGTGTAGTGGTCTACCTTGACGATATTTTGATTTATTCCGCTGACCTGGAGACGCACCGGGAACATGTTAAAGCAATGCTACAAAGGCTGAGAGAAAATAAGCTGTTTTGCAAATTGGATAAGTGCGAATTTCATAGATCCAAGGTACCGTTCCTGGGCTATGTGATTGGCCAAGATGGCATTGCCATGGACAAAGACAAACTCTCTGCTGTGTTGCAGTGGCCTCGTCCCATTGGCCTTAAACCCTTGCAGCGGTTCTTGGGCTTTGCCAATTATTATAGGAAATTTATTTGTCACTACTCCATGATTGTAAAGCCTTTGACCGATATGACACACAAGGGTGCTAATGCTTCTGTGTGGTCCCCTGAAGCTATAAAAGCGTTAGAATCCTTAAAGTCTGCATTTTCCTCTGCACCAGTTCTGTTGCATCCCATACCTAGCGTGCCATTCACTCTGGAAGTGGACGCCTCAGAGACTGGTGTATGAGAAATACTGTCACAAAGACCAGGTCCTGGGAAGACCTTGATGCCATGTGGATTTTTTTCTAAGAAATTGACAAAAGCCCAGAGTGTCTATGATATTGGGGATCACAAATTATTGGCAATCATTTTGGCACTTCGTGAATGGCGGCATCTGCTAGAGGGTACTAGGACACCGATTCTGATTCTCACAGACCACAAAAATCTTACTTACCTTTCAGAGTCTAAAAGGTTATCCCCTAGACAAGCCAGGTGGGCCTTGTTCCTGTCACGTTTCAACTTCATTGTGTCATATTTACTGGGCACTAAAAATACTAAGGCAGACGCCTTATTCAGACAGTTTGGTACAGATCCAGAGTTCGAGTCTGCGCCCGTGCCCATCATACCTCTGGATCATATCCTTGCCACTTTACGCACCAGTATCACTTCCCCGTTGGGTCAACAGATTTTGGCAGCCCAGGCCAAAGCCCTTCCAGAAAAGCCCATGGGGAAGTCCTACGTGGCCATACCCTTTCGGGCTAAGCTCATGGAGACTTATCACACATCCCGTGCTGCTGGGCATGTAGGCAAGAATCAGCTTATATGGTCATTGTCCCGAATGTTCTGGTGGCCTACCCTAAGGGCTGATTGTGCAGCATTTACGGCAGCATGTACAGTTTGTGCTCGCTCCAAGTCTCCAAGGCATCTTCCTGTGGGGCTCTTGCAAGCTGTTCCTAATGGCGATCGTCCATGGTCGCATGTGTCAATTGATTTTATGGGAGAACTGCCGGCTTCTAATGGTTATACAGTCATTCTTATGGTGGTCGACAGATTCTCAAAAATGGCCCACTTTGTGCCACTCCCCGGCCTACCCTCAGCTAAGACTTTGGCTACGGTTTTTGCTAGAGAAGTGTTTCGGCTCCATGGGGTACCCAAAGTCCTTGTTTCCGATCGTGGGAGCCAATTTGTATCCAGGTTCTGGAGGGCATTCTGTTACCAAATGGGCATCCAGTTGTCATTTTCCTCTGCGTATCACCCACAGACCAATGGGGCCGCTGAACGTTCCAAACAGGGGTTAGAGCAGTTTTTATGATGTTTTATCTCCAACCATCACGATAACTGGGCTGATTGTTGCCATGGGCTGAGTTTGCCAGAAACTGTGCTGTTTGCTCTTCCTCCGGGAGCTCACCCATTCTCATCAACTATGAGTTTCAACCATGCTTGCTCCCAGACACATTTCAAGCACAGCAGATTCCGGCTCTGGATGAGCACATTAGGCAACTCCACGCCACTTGGGCACAAGTCCAGAATTCTCACAGTGACGCTTTTCAACGAGTTCAGCGGCATGCCAACAACAGATGGCTGCAGGCACCTGTGTTCCAAGTGGGGGACCGAGTGTGGTTGTCCTCCAAGAATCTAAAGCTACAAGTTCCATGTGGCAAGTTGGCTCCTAGGTTTATGGGTCCGTTCTGGGTGCTTCGTAGGGTGAACCATGTTGCCTATGCCTTAGAGTTGCCTGCCTCTATGAGAATCCATAACGTTTTCCATGTATCCCTTCTCAAGCCCCTGGTGTGTAACCGCTATACCACCACCCAGGCAGTTTGTACTCCAGTGCGTATTGAGGACCACGATGAATATGAAGTATAAAGCATTCTAGATTCATGCAGATACCGTGGACAGATCCAATACCTGGTACACTGGAAGGGATATGGCCCAGAGGAACGCTCATGGATAAACCATTCTGACATCCATGCTCCACTATTGATACGCAGATTCCATGCTAAATTCCCAGCTAAGCACAGATCTCCCTCAAGACGGGGGGGGGGGTCGTTGAGAGGGGGGTACAGTGCCCGTGATCCTTGAGAGACATTCTTACATCCTGGTTTACACTGGCTGCATTCTTATTGGATCAGGGCTGTTGCTCCTCCCAGGGTTTGCTTCCAAATACACCCTCCTGTCACTATACCAGTGCCCTTTCATGGTGAACCCGTATCTAGCTCTTGTTCCTGTTTCCCATGTATGACCCGGCTCGCCTGACTACGTTTTGTTCCTGACGTTACTGATTCCGATTCCGTTGCTGACCTAGGACTGGCTGACTAACTCCTTGTGTACTGAACCGGCTTGGCTGAGTATCTGATTCCGTTACTGACTAGGACTGGCTGACTATCCCCGTTTGTACCGAACCAGCTTGGCTGAGTAACCGATTCCGTTGCCGTCTAGGACTGGCTGACTAACTCCTTGTGTACCGAACTGGAGTGGCTGAATATCTGATTCTGTTACCTACTGGGACTGGCTGACTACTCTTTGTATTCCAACCTGGCTGGGCTAGTTCTGGCTGTCCATTTAGACTGGTTGTATCCTCCGTGTGTGCCGACCTGGTTGAGTTGCTGTTCTTGCCACTACCGGGACTTGACGTTAGTCCCATTGGTCCATTAGGGCTACCGATTACTGTCCGCCTACGTTACGTGCGTGCTTACCATAGCGCCGATCATCCCATAGCTCCATTAGCCATCTGGAGTATCACAGTGCCTGTGATCTAGCTGTCACTCTCTGCTATGTACAAGGGTGATTTGTTCACTTAGTTTGGCCCGCCCCTTGGTTTCCTTTTTATACCTGGCAATTCCATCTGTCAGGCGCCCTTTCGTGGTGTTTCTGAGCCAGTTCTGTTGCTACGTTTCTGATTCCTGTGTACCGATTTGGCTAGCCCTGACCATTCTCCAGTGTTCCTGCTTGTGTATGACCCGGCTCGTCTGACTATCTCCTCCGGATCTCAACTCTGCTTGGCTGACGTTCCTGCTTGTGTAGGACCCGGCTCATCTGACTATCTCCTCCGGATCTCGACTCTGCTTGGCTGACGTTCCTGCTTGTGTATGACCCGGCTGGTACGACTACCTCCTACGTGCTCCGATCCGGTCTTGCTGACTTCCACCCGCAAGATCACCTCCAGCGTGTTCCAGAAGACCCACGTTCCGGTTTGTTGCCATCGCGACATTATCATCCACTGTTCCAGTACTTGTGTGGCTGTCTTGCCTGGTGTTACTTCGTGCAGTGCAGTGTTACTATCGTGCAGAGCTGTGTGCGCCTCCCTCAGACCGCAGTGCTGTGCTACCGCAGAAAAGCCTTGTGTAAACGTGCCTTTTAACCCTACCAGTGCTGTCTCGGTCCCACTCTCCCTACTCCAGTGTGAGCCTCGTTCATAGTGAAACTCTTGCTGAGTTGGCCGTTCTCCGTCGGCAACTCGATACCATCCCAGTAGAGTGTTCACTTCCTATTAGGCCGGTTGGGCGCTTTGGCTCTCTATCTCTCTCGTATACACTGGGCGATTCCGCTATACCGAGTGGTGACGGGCACAGGCTTTAGCACTAGCATTCCGGTACTACTTCTGTTGGGCTTTGGGCCCTGTCTCATTATACTCAGTCCGGTAGAGTCTGAAGAGGCTTGGGAGCTCTTGCACTGCAGGCCGGTTCGATACACGCCCGTAGGGCTAAGATCACTTGCACCAGCAGTAGCCATTCCTGTAGGTACGCCCGTGGGGGGCTATTGGGCTCTGCTATACTACACACCGTGGCGAGACAGTCCCTATCCACTTGTTGGTGAACATTTCTTCAGCACAGCTTATCTACACCTTGGGCGTGCCAAGCATCCACTTAAGAGACTGTTCATAATCAAGGACTTAAGCCTTTGTGGTTACCTTAAGCGTAACCTACTCATACCCAGGGCATGCCAAACAGTTCCTTTGAAACTAATATTTATAAAGGACTTAACCCTCCGGGGTTATACCCCTTCCTTGGTGGTAAATGTGTACTTGCTTTCCGTTTGTGCATTTAACTTTGTATTTTCCAATCACTATCATTTATGTACACCCAACCGCCACTAGAGGGCGACCTTATGTGTTATTATTGCTAAATAAAACTGTGTTTTATTTTACATACTGGTCTGAGAGTCTTTAAAAAAACCGTGACAGTACGAAAGGGCCAATGACCTCAGACAGTAAGGGCGAAGGTAACACTCAAAACATCCACTGGAGAATGGATGCCCAAGAGCAGCGCTTAGATCAATTGGCACTGGCTCTACAAACCCTGCTGGAGCATACGATACACCTAGACAAGCCTAATCCGAGTCCGGTGGTCTCCTCAGTCTTGACACCGGACAATCCGCCTCTAGCTCCTCCTACGGGCGTCAGGGGCTTAACGGCTACGGCGCCGTTACCATTGAGATATGATGGCGAGCCTTCCCTATGCAGGGGCTTCATTAACCAGTTAGAGATCTATCTGGAATTAACGCCTCAGGCTTTTCCTAACGACCGAAGCAGGGTCGGTTTCATGATATCGCTACTAACTGGCAAGGCTTTGGCTTGGGCGAACCCCTTGTGGGAAGGTGCCAGACCTTGCACGCTGAACTTTAACGAATTTGTAAGAAAGTTCCGCCGTGTGTTTGAGGTGCCTGGTAGAGTGGCCTCCGCTGCCAAAAAGCTAATGGAGATACAGCAGGGCGAACGTTCCTTGGGCAGTTATGCGATAGAATTTCGGACCCTGGCTGCGGAGGTGGGCTGGAACGATGAGGCATTATTGGCAGCCTTCGCTAAGGGGCTCTCCGAGACAATTAAAGATGAAATTGCTGCCCGGGATGTACCCGGTAACCTAGATGAATTCATTGACTATGTAATGATCATTAACTCCCGTATCAGGGAGAGAAGGTTGGCACGAAAGGCAACCTCCAGGGAGCATGGGGTGAACTGCTTCTTTGACCCACCCTCTCCACCCTTTTCTCCTAAACGCAAGGGAGAGGCAGCAGAGCCAATGCAACTGGGTTTCACGAGACTCTCCAACGAGGAGAGGTCTTTTCGTAAAAAGCATGGTCTCTGTCTTTATTGTGGCAAACAGGGGCACCTTTTGCGCAATTGTCCGGTAAGGCCGGGAAACGCACGCACCTAGGGTACCTTAGGGGACAGGCCCTAGGTGGTGTACAACAGTCCCCAGATCCTAACATTGCTAAACCCACCATCCAGGTGACGTTCTTTTGGGCAGATAAGGGCGCAGACACCTTGGCGCTAGTGGACTCTGGTGCAGCCGGATACTTTATGGACCAATCTTTCGCAGACTTGCACAACATTCCTCTATGCAAGAAGGAGTGTCCGTTGGCAGTAGAGGCCATTGATGGCAGACCGTTGGAGCCAGCCTTTATTACTATGGAAACTATTCCTATCTCTATGTCAGTTGGGGCTCTCCACAAAGAGGAGGTTCAGTTTCAGATTATCCGCTCTCCTCACCATGCAGTCATATTGGGGTTTCCATGGTTGCTTCGGCATAATCCTCAATTTGATTGGCAAACATGCGAAGTCAGTGTCTGGTCCAATTACTGTAAAGAAAACTGCCTATCTATCCCTGTGAAAATTATGTGTACCTCCCCTGCTATACCAGTTGAATATGGTGAATTCAGTGATGTATTCAGCAAGGGGGAGGCTAGCGCATTGCCCGAGCACAGACCCTACGATTGCGCTATTGATCTGCCTCCTGGCTTGTTTCCTCCTAGGGGTCGTACTTACCCACTGTCTTGCGAAGAGAACAGGGCTATGGAGGAGTACATTGAGGATGCCCTTAGTAGAGGGATTATCCGCAAGTCTAACTCCCCGGCTGGTGCCGGATTCTTCTTTGTTAAGAAGAAAAATGGCGAACTTAGGCCTTGTATAGATTACCGGGGGCTTAACAAGCTGATGCCCAAGAATGCATACCCTATTCCACTCATCACTGAGTTATTTGACAGATTGAAGGGCTCTTCTGTCTTCACCAAACTTGATTTACGGGCTGCTTACAATCTAGTAAGAATCAGAGAAGGTGATGAGTGGAAAACGGCATTTAATACCAGAACGGGACACTACGAATATCTGGTAATGCCATTTGGCTTATGTAATGCACCTGCGGTATTTCAGGAACTGATTAATGACATCTTGCGTGACATGCTTCAGTCCTGTGTGGTGGTATATCTGGACGATATATTGATTCACTCCTCTACGCTAGCCCAGCATATTAAAGATGTCACGCAAGTTTTGTCACTACTCAGGGCTAATAAGCTGTTTTGCAAGTTGAAAAAATGCGAATTCCATGTGTCACAAGTACCATTCTTGGGGTTCATAATCTCGAAGGATGGAATCGCTATGGACCAAGAGAAGTTGGCAGCGGTATTGCAGTGGCCTCGCCCTAAAGGGTTAAAAGCGATTCATCGCTTTTTAGGGTTTTCCAACTATTATAGGAAATTCATACGCAACTTTTCCACTATTGTGAAACCCTTGTCTGACTTGACTCATAAGGGCGCTTCTCCCTCTCAGTGGTCCGAGGCCGCTGATAATGCGTTTGAGACCTTAAAATCTGCCTTTGCGTCTGCTCCAGTACTGTCCCATCCCAACCCCTCCCTGCCTTTTACATTGGAGGTCGACGCCTCCGAAGTTGGGGTTGGGGCAGTACTCTCCCAGCGTCCTGTGGGAGGTGGTAGCTTGAAACCTTGTGGGTTCTTTTCTAAGAAGTTGTCTACCGCACAAAGTCACTATGAGATTGGCGACAGAGAGTTATTGGCTATTATTCTGGCATTGAATGAGTGGCGCCACCTGTTGGAGGGTACTAAGAATCCAGTATTGATCCTGACCGATCACAAGAACTTGACATATCTCTCTGAAGCTAAGAGGTTGTCTTCTCGTCAGGCCAGGTGGGCACTCTTTCTGTCCCGATTTAACTTCGTGGTATCATACCTTCCAGGGTCTAAGAATATCAGGGCAGATGCATTGTCTCGTCAGTTTGCATCGGACACTGACAGGGAGGAGGAGCCGGTACCCATCATTCAGCCTGACCGTATTTTGGCTACCATCCGCACTAGTATAACCTCACCTCTGGGAGAGGAGATTCTGGGGTCTCAAGCTAGGGCTCCACCTGAGACTCCAGTTGGCAAATGCTTTGTGGAGGAGCCTTTCCGTACTCGCCTTTTGGAGACCTATCATTCCTCTAGGGCTGCCGGGCACATTGGCAGGGATCAACTGGTATGGTCTCTTTCGCAATTATTCTGGTGTCCGACGCTCAGAGCCGATTGTTCCGCCTTTACTGCCGCCTGTGCCACATGTGCCCGTGCCAAGACCCCCAGGCATCTTCTAGTGGGCTTGCTCCAACCTGTGCCTAATGGGGAACGACCCTGGTCCCACATTTCTATTGATTTTATGGGAGAATTGCCTAACTCGAGGGGGTTTACTTTTATACTTATGGTGGTTGATCGGTTCTCCAAAATGGCTCATTTTGTGCCACTCAGAGGGCTTCAATCGGCTCAGGAACTAGCTAAAGTGTTTGCTAGTGAGGTGTTTCGTTTGCACGGGGTACCCAGAGTGGTGGTCTCTGACCGTGGGAGTCAATTCGTGTCCAGGTTCTGGAGGGCATTCTGTGGCATGATGGGCATTCAATTGTCCTTCTCTTCCGCCTACCATCCCCAGACCAACGGAGCCGCTGAGCGTGCCAACCAGGGATTGGAACAGTTCCTGCGCTGTTTCATCTCTGATCATCACGACAATTGGGCCGACCTGTTGCCATGGGCGGAGTTTGCCAGGAACTGTGCAGTTAACTCATCATCCGGGAGCTCCCCGTTCTTAATCAATTATGGGTTTCAGCCAGGTTTGCTCCCGGATTCGTTTCAGTCTCAGCAGATTCCGGCTTTGGATGAGCATATGGAGCAGCTCCGTTCTACATGGGCACAGGTACAAAGGACCCTCAGTCAGTCCTTCCAGCGACATCAGAGGTATGCCAATCGCAGACGGCTGCCAGCGGTCTCTTTCCAGGTTGGGGTTAGGGTATGGCTTTCCTCCAGAAACCTCAACCTGCAAGTCCCTTCGAATAAGTTGGCCCCCCGGTTTATTGGCCCATTTAAGATTATTCGCAAAATTAATCCGGTCTCCTATGCGTTGGAACTTCCACCGTCTATGCACATTCACAATGTGTTCCATGTGTCTTTATTAAAACCCTTGGTTTGCAATCGATACACGACCACTCCGGTGGTTCCTGGGCCGGTGAACGTCCAGGGGCAAGAGGAATATGAGGTCCAGAGCATTATTGATTCTAGGCGACTTAGAGGGAAGTTGCAATACTTGGTCCACTGGAAGGGCTATGGCCCGGAGGAGCGCTCTTGGATTGACCAGAAGGACCTCCATGCGCCCAGACTTGTGCGCAATTTCCACTCCAAATACCCTCAGAAACCGAAGCCTCCAGCTGGGAGAGAGGGTCTTTGAGGGGGGGGTACTATCACAGTGCCTGTGATCTAGCTGTCACTCTCTGCTATGTACAAGGGTGATTTGTTCACTTAGTTTGGCCCGCCCCTTGGTTTCCTTTTTATACCTGGCAATTCCATCTGTCAGGCACCTTTTCGTGGTGTTTCTGAGCCAGTTGTTCTGTTGCTACGTTTCTGATTCCTGTGTACCGATTTGGCTAGCCCTGACCATTCTCCAGTGTTCCTGCTTGTGTATGACCCGGCTCGTCTGACTATCTCCTCCGGATCTCGACTCTGCTTGGCTGACGTTCCTGCTTGTGTATGACCCGGCTTGTCTGACTATCTCCTCCGGATCTCGACTCTGCTTGGCTGACGTTCCTGCTTGTGTATGACCCGGCTGGTGCGACTACCTCCTACGTGCTCCGATCCGGCCTTGCTGACTTCCTCCCGCAAGATCACCTCCAGCGTGTTCCAGAAGACCCACGTTCCGGTTTGTCGCCATCGCGACATTATCATCCACTGTTCCAGTACTTGTGTGGCTGTCTTGCCTGGTGTTACTTCGTGCAGTGCAGTGTTACTATCGTGCAGAGCTGTGTGCGCCTCCCTCAGACCGCAGTGCTGTGCTACTGCAGAAAAGCCTTGTGTAAACGTGCCTTTTAACCCTACCAGTGCTGTCTCGGTCCCACTCTCCCTACTTCAGTGTGAGCCTCGTTCATAGTGAAACTCTTGCTGAGTTGGCCGTTCTCCGTCGGCATCTCGATACCATCCCAGTAGAGTGTTCACTTCCTATTAGGCCGGTTGGGCGCTTTGGCTCTCTATCTCTCTCATTGTATACACTGGGCGATTCCGTTATACCGAGTGGTGACGGGCACAGGCTTTAGCACTAGCATTCCGGTACTACTTCTGTTGGGCTTTGGGCCCTGTCTCATTATACTCAGTCCGGTAGAGTCTGAAGAGGCTTGGGAGCTCTTGCACAGCAGACCGGTTCGATACACGCCCGTGGGGCTAAGATCACTTGCACCAGCAGTAGCCATTCCTGTAGGTACGCCCGTGGGGGGCTATTGGGCTCTGCTATACTACACACCGTGGCGAGACAGTCCCTATCCACTTGTTGGTGAACATTTCTTCAGCACAGCTTATCTACACCTTGGCCGTGCCAAGCATCCACTTAAGAGACTGTTCATAATCAAGGACTTAACCCTTTGTGGTTACCTTAAGCGTAACCTACTCATACCCAGGGCATGCCAAACAGTTCCTTTGAAACTAATATTTATAAAGGACTTAACCCTCCGGGGTTATACCCCTTCCTTGGTGGTAAATATGTACTTGCTTTCCGTTTGTGCATTTAACTTTGTATTTTCCAATCACTATCATTTATGTACACCCAACCGCCACTAGAGGGCGACCTTATGTGTTATTAATGCTAAATAAAACTGTGTTTTATTTTACATACTGGTCTGAGAGTCTTTAAAAAAACCGTGACATGGAGCTTGCTTGGGCCTATCACTCACCAGTGTCTGTGTTGCTTCCGGTGACCCTGTGCTATAGGGTCCAGTCTATCCAGACTTCTGCCCGAGTTGCCTATACATACCCTAGTGATCTAGGGCCCGTTACGGCCAGTGTCTGGTTTCCGTTGCCCCAATTAACCCTAGCATGCTAGGGCCAAGTCGCTGCCAGCTCTCTATCTCTGCTGCCTTCGGTAACCCTAGTGTTCTAGGGTCAAGCCACTGCCAGAGTTGCCTCCGTGTTGTCTCAGTATCTCCTAGCATTCTAGGGTTGTCCGCTGCCTAGCCTTATCGGTGTTGCCTCATTAACCCTAGCATTCTAAGGTTATACCACTGCCTAAACCTTATCAGTGTTGCCTCATTGACCCTAGCATTCTAGGATTGTACCGCTGCCTAAGCCTTATCGGTGTTACCTCATTAACCCTAGCTTTCTAGGGTTGTACCGCTGCCTAAGCCTTATCGGTGTTGCCTCGTTAACCTAGAGTGCTAGGGTCCTCTCCGTGTTGCCTCCGTTAACTCTATCTGGGTCAGTTCTTTGCCAGAGTCATTGTTGCCTATACTCCCCTAGGCCACTAGGGGTTTGCCATGCAGCTGCCCTTCGCTTATGCCACCTATTGCGGAGTGGGGCTGTTGAGGAGTTCCTGGTTCCTGCTTGCTCTTGTACCCTGCCTGCTAGTCCTAGCTATTACAGTTCTGACATATTATTTCTCTGTGTGTTTTTCTCACCCTGACCCGTGTCAGATGTGGAAGGTACTTGGTACTGACCTCATCTGGACCTGAGTGTTGTACTTGCTTATTATTTCTCAATAAAGCTTTTTTAACCTTACCTGACTGTCTGAGTGTTCTTTACAAAAACCGTGACAGCGCCCTCGAACCAAACGGGAGTCCAGAATATTTTGTACTTCATATTCCTCGTGATCTGCAACTCTCACGTGAGCAGGATGGACAGGAGAGGGGGTATACCGGTTGCAGATCAAGGGCTTCAACAGGGAAATATGGAAGACATTATGAATGCTCATATTGGCTGGAATTTCCAATGCATAAGCCACCGGGTTAATCTTGCGCAACACAAGAAATGGACCAACAAATTGACTTGCCAATTTGTTACAAGGAACCTGGTGGTGAAAATTATGGGAAGACAACCACACTCTGTCTCCTACCTGGAACCCATAGTTGACCAAGAACGGGGAACTCTGAGTAGAAGAGTTAACAGCACAATTCCTGGCAAACTCCGCCCAGGGTAACAGGGTAGCCCAATTATCATGGTGGTCAGAGATATAGCAGCGGAGGAACTGTTCTAAGGCTTGGTTCAACCTTTCTGCTGCATCATTAGGTTGTGGGTGGCATGTGGAGGAGAATGCCAATTGAATTCCCATCTGAGCACAGAAACACCTCCAGAAGCGGGACACAAATTGGCTTACTCTATCAGGCACGATTACCATGGGAATGCCATGGAGTTGGACAACCTCCCTAGCAAATACCACTGCCAATTCCTGCATGGATGGTAATCCCTTAAGTGGCACGAAGTGAGCCATCTTAGAAAATTTATTCATAATCATCAATATGACTGTACACTCCATGGAACTCGGAAGGTCGACCATAAAATCGATAGATAGATGTGACCAGGGACGTTCCCCGTTGGCCACTGATTGCAGTAAGCCCACTGGCAGGTGTTGAGGTGACTTATTTTGAGCACAGGTTGTGCAGGCAGCAGTGAAGGCAGCACAACCGGACCGAATACTAGGCCACCAGAATACTGGTGACAAGGACCAGATCAATTGGTTGCGACCACTGTGGCCAGCAATTTTTGAGGCATGATATGTTTCCAACAGCTTAATGCGCAACTGCGCCAGAATGAAGCAACAGCCATCAGGTTTGTCAGCAGGCGCTCAAGCTTGGACAGCCAAAGTCTCCTTTCCCAGAGGAGAAGTAATACAGGTTCATATAGTAGCAAGGATATGATCAGCCGGAATGATCAGGGATAGTGGAACCTCTTCCCTGGAAGGCAAGCAAAATGTTACGGTTTTCTGACACTCAGACAAGGTTTAAGTAAAAACACAGTTTTATTGTAATGAAAACCAGGTATAGCGCCCCTTGGGGCCAGGTATGGCATAGACAGACAGAAGTACAACAGGATTAGGTACAATAATAGGCAGTAAGCACAAATGAACTGGATAAACAAGGGTTAATGTGTAAACCTCAGATCAGTCACACTGGTGGTAACAGACAACGCCCAGCTGAACCTATGAGTCTCTGAAGGTGCTCTCGGTAGTTAGCAGGCTTGTACAAATCACTCTCATATAGCTGAATGCAAGGACGCCCAAAAGAGACTGCACAATATAACCAGAGCTGAGTAATACTCCTTGAGGAGTGTGTTGGATAGCCGCCACTGCAGAGCAAGAGAACAGACCCTGTATCGCCCTTCTGACATGCAACCGAAATGCTTCAGTGTGCCAAAATGAGATGAGAGCCAGGCCACCCATAGGGTACGAATCGGAGTCGACACTGCACCAGCTACAGCGAGCCATGCACAGGTAGTGTGATGGATAACAATACACTAGAGCAACGACCAGAGCCCAGGCACCCTTCCGGTGCCGTGACGGAACCACACTGCGAGAGCACACGGAAAGGCCACTAGCACCGGGAGGTGCAACCACGGTACAGGCACGTACCGGAATGGAACAGCTCTGCTGTGGACTGGATAGGCTAGGTCACCAGGCACGGCTCAGAACATGTATATGGCTCGGATGGGATGAGATAGCTAGGCAGGTTTACTAAGGCTCATAAACGGAGGCAACACACACAGTGAAGCATAGGACAGGTTCGGGCACGGTGAAGTCGCTCAGCAACGTTACTACAGCTCGGTAAACAAACAGCACAGCTCAACTGAGAGTGATTGAACAGCGCACCACTAGATACAGTTCAGAATGTCGCGGGCAGGCGACCAGGATACACTGGAACTCAGGAGGCCAATGATGAACAGGAAGCATCAACCGGAATCAGGACAATCACGGATCAGGAACGTGAGGCGAGCCGGGTCGTTACACGGGAGCAGGAGCGTCAGCCAAGCCAGGTCAATCACGGAGCAGGAACGTCAGCCAAAGCCGGGTCAATCACGGAGCAGGAACGTCAGCCAAAGCCGGGTCAATCACGGAGCAGGAACGGAGAATGGTCAGATAAGCCGAGTCGGTACACGGGAATGCAGAAACACAGCGAGAAGGCTTAACCACAGGAACACCACGAAAGGGCATCAGGCAGCTGTCATAGGCCCAGTATATAAAGGAACATCCTGGGCGGGTGAATAGCCTGCTCCAATGCACAGGTACCATCAGTGTGACTGACAGGGGATCACGAGCACCGTGATAGTACCCTCCTCTCAAAGACCCCCTCTCCTGCCTGCTGGTTTGGGTTTGTGCGGATATTTAGAGTGAAAATTGCGCAATAAATGTGGAGCATGTAGGTCCTTTTGGTCAACCCATGAACGTTCCTCAGGCCCGTAGCCTCTCCAGTGGACCAAATATTGCAATTTGCCTCTAAATCTCCTGGAGTCAATAATACTCTGTACTTCGTATTCCTCTTGGCCCTGAACATCCATGGGGCCAGGAACCACCGGAGTGGTAGTATAGCGGTTGCATACCAAGGGCTTAAGTAGTGACACATGGAACACATTGTGGATATGCATAGATGTAGGGAGTTCCAGTGCGTATGCCACGGGGTTAACCTTACGGATAATTTTAAACGGACCAATGAACCGGGGAGCCAATTTGTTGGATGGGACTTGCAAATTGAGATTCCTGGAGGAGAGCCATACCCTGTCCCCAACCTGAAATGAGGCCGCATGTAACCGTCTGCAATTGGCATGCCGCTGGTGTCGCTGGAAAGACTGGCTGAGGGACCTTTGCACCTGTGCCCATGTGGAGCGGAGCTGCTCAATGTGCTCATCCAGAGCCGGAATCTGTTGTGACTGAAACGAGTCTGGGAGCAGACAAGGCTGGAACCCATAATTAACAAGAAATGGGGAGCTCCCAGACGATGAATTAACCGCACAGTTCCTGGCGAACTCTGCCCATGGCAACAGGTCGGCCCAATTGTCATGATGATCAGTCACAAAGCAACGCAGAAACTGCTCCAGTCCCTGACTGGCACGCTCAGAGGCCCCGTTGGTCTGGGTATGGTAGGAGGAGGAGAAGGACAATTGTATGCCCATTTGGCTACAGAATGCCCTCCAGAATCTCGACACGAATTGACTCCCTCGGTCCGACACTATTACTCTGGGAACCCCGTGCAAGCGAAATACCTCTCTGGCAAAAACTATTGCCAGTTCCTGGGCCGAGGGAAGACCAGAGAGGGGCACGAAATGAGCCATCTTAGAGAACCTATCTACCACCATTAGAATAAAAGTATATCCCATAGATATTGGCAGCTCTCCCAGAAAATCGATGGAAATGTGTGACCAAGGGCGTTCTCCATTAGGCACTGGTTGGAGCAAGCCCACCGGAAGGTGTCTGGGAGTCTTAGTACGGGCACATGTGGCACAAGCAGACGTGAATGCCGAACAGTCAGCTCTCAGAGAGGGCCACCAAAACATTTGTGATAGTGACCATACCAGCTGATCTCTGCCAATATGCCCTGCTGCCTTCGAGGAGTGATAGGTCTCGAGTAATTGGATACGGAAAGGCTCATCCACAAAGCACTTGCCAACTGGGGTTTCGGGAGGTGCCCTCACCTGGGATGCCAATATTTGTTACCCCAATGGCGAAGTGATACTGGTACGTATCGTGGCTAGAATTCTGTCTGGCTGAATAATAGGAACCGGGGTTTCGTCCCTCAACATCTGTGCAATATTGTCTAGAAAGGGCGTCAGCTTTCACGTTCTTAGATCCAGGCAAGTAAGACACTATAAAGTTAAACCTAGACAGAAACAGTGCCCACCTAGCCTGGCGAGACGACAACCTTTTAGCCTCCGACAGGTAAATCAAGTTTTTGTGGTCCGTAAGAATCAATATTGGGGTTCTTGTGCCCTCTAATAAGTGTCGCCATTCTTTCAATGCCAAAACGATAGCCAACAATTCCATGTCACCAATTTCATAATGGCTTTGGGCACTGGATAATTTCTTAGAAAAGAACCCGCATGGTCTCAGATTGCCACCCTCCTTGGGACGTTGGGAGAGAACTGCCCCTACCCCAACTTCAGAGGCATCGACCTCTAACGTAAATGGCAGGGAGGGGTTAGGGTGGGAAAGTATAGGAGCGGAGGCAAAAGCAGATTTGAGAGTCTCGAAGGCCCTTTCAGCTGCATCAGACCATTGAGAGGGATTAGCCCCTTTATGCGTGAGGTCAGTGAGAGGTTTTACTTAGAGGAAAAATTCTGAATGAATTTTCTGTAATAATTGGCAAAGCCCAAGAACCTTTGTATCGCCTTTAACCCTTTAGGTTGTGGCCATTTTAGGACTGCTGCCAATTTACTCTCATCCATGGCAATGCCATCTATCGAAATGACAAACCCCAGAAAGGGTACTTTGGAACAATGAAATTCGCATTTTTCCAATTTACAGAACAATTTGTTCTTGCGTAACCTGAGCAGTACTTATGACACATCCTGTATGTGTTGGGTTAAGTTAGCAGAGTGAATCAATATATCATCGAGGTACACGACTACACAGGACTGTAACAAATCACGGAGGATATCATTGATGAACTCTTGAAACACGGCAGGTGCATTACATAAGCCAAAAGGCATGACTAAATATTCATAGTGACCTGACCTAGTATTGAATGCCGTTTTCCACTCATCCCCGGCCCTTATCCGTATCAGGTTGTATGCGGCACGTAAGTCAAGTTCCGTAAATATAGATGAACCTTTCAACCTGTCAGACAGCTCTGTAATGAGTGGAATTGGACATTCGTTTTTGGGCATCAGTTTATTAAATCCCCGGTAATCAATACAAGGTCGTAATTCGCCACTTTTCTTTTTCACAAAAAAAAATCCTGCACCTGCCAGAAAGGATGATTTACGGATTATCCCTCGTTTGAGGGCATCCTCAATGTATTCCTCCATGGCCTGATTCTCCTCACAGGACAGCGGGTATGTCCTGCCCCTTGGCGGTACCACTCCCGGGGGCAAATCAATGGGGCAATCATACGGCCTATGCTGCGGTAATGCGCTAGCCTCTCCTTTACTGAATACGTCACTGAATTTGCTGTACTCAGCTGGCACAGAGGGAGAGGTACATAAGATCTTGACTGGATGGGACAAACAATGACCAGAACAGTAGTCAGACCACGACTTGACCTCGCATCTTTGCCAGTCAAACTGGGAGTTATGTAGTAATAACCAAGGGAACCCCAGGATAACCGCGTGATGGGGTGAATGTATAATCTGAAAGCATACCCTCTCCTCGTGGAGAACACCGCTGGACATAGAGATGGGTGTAGTTTCCATGGTGATGAAAGCGGGTTCTAGCGGTCTGCCATCAATGGCCTCAATGGCTAAAGGAGTATCTTTCTTGGACAGAGGAATACTGTGCGTCTCAGCAAATGTCTTGTCCATGAAATAGCCAGCTGCGCCAGAATCTATCAATGCTAGTGCCTCAACCGCTTGATCACCTATTAGGAAGCACCCCGGAATGATGGGTTTCTTGGAACAAGGGTCTGGGGACGATTGTACACCACCTAGGGCCTGTCCCCCAAGGTACCCTAGGTGCGTGCGTTTCCCGCCCGTACCGGACAAGTACGTAGCATGTGCCCATCTCTTCCACAATACAAGCATAGGCCCTGCCTTCTGCTGTGTGCCCGCTCCTCCTTTGACAGCCTGGTGAACCAGAGTTGCATGGGTTCCCCCGGTTCATTTAACCGATCAGGAGGGTTGGGAGGCGAGGGTGGGTGTAAAGGACCATCGTGCCCATAGGTTCTGGATCTTGCCCTCTTAGCCAAGCGCCTTTCGCGCATGCGAGTATCAATGAGCAATACATAATCGATGTACTCATCCAAATCGGTAGGTACCTCTCTGGCCACAATCTCATCTTTAATAGTGTCTGATAATCCCTGGGAAAAAGCCGCCACTAGAGCCTCATTATTCCACCCTACCTCTGCTGCCAGTATGCGAAATTCTATAGCGTACTCGCCTAGAGTACGTTCGCCCATCTGAATTTCCATCAATCTTTTGGCAGCAGAGGAGGCTCTCCCAGGCAGTTTGAATACTCTCCGGAACTGCTTGACAAATTCGTCAAAGTTTAGCGTACATGGTTTGGCCTTCTCCCATAGTGGGCTAGCCCATGCCAGGGCTTTACCCGTTAATAGAGATATCATGAACCCCACTTTGCTACGGTCGTTCGAAAATGCATGAGGTGTCAGTTCTAAAAATATCTCTAATAGGTTAATAAACCCTCTACACAGGATGGGTTCGCCATTGTATCTTAACGGTAACAGCACCGCCGCCGTTAAACTTCTGGGGAACGTAACCATTTGCCCAGCAACGTGATCCGGTGTCATAACTGGGGGGACCACCGGATTTTGGTTAGGTTTATGAAGGTGTACCATACGTTCTAGCAGGGTTTGCATGGCCAGTGCCAACTGGTCCAAGCGCTGCTCGTGCATATCCATCCTCCAGTGGAGGTTCTGTGTATTACTGTCACCTTTGCTGTCAGAGGTCATGGCCCTTTCGTACTGTTACGGTTTTCTGACACTCAGACAAGGTTTAAGTAAAAACACAGTTTTATTGTAATGAAAACCAGGTATAGTGTCCCTTGGGGCCAGGTATGGCATAGACAGAAAGAAGTACAACAGGATTAGGTACAGTAATAGGCAGTAAGCACAAATGAACTGGATAAACAAGGGTTAATGTGTAAACCTCAGATCAGTCACACTGGTGGTAACAGACGACGCCCAGCTGAACCTATGAGTCTCTGAAGGTGCTCTCGGTAGTTAGCAGGCTTGTACAAATCACTCTCATATAGCTGAATGCAAGGATGCCCAAGAGAGACTGCACAATATAACCAGAGCTGAGTAATACTCCTTGCGGAGTGTGTTGGATAGCCGCCACTGCAGAGCAAGAGAACAGAACCTGTATCGCCCTTATGACATGCAACCGAAATGCTTCAGTGTGCCAAAATGAGATGAGAGCCAGGCCACCCATAGGGTATGAATCGGAGTCGACACTGCACCAGCTACAGCGAGCCATGCACAGGTAGTGCGATGGATAACAATACACTAGAGCAACGACCAGAGCCCAGGCACCCTTCCGGTGCCGTGACGGAACCACACTGCGAGAGCACACGGAAAGGCCACTAGCACCGGGAGGTGCTACCACGGTACAGGCACGTACCGGAACGGAACAGCTCTGCTGTGGACTGGATAGGCTAGGTCACCAGGCACGGCTCAGAACATGTATATGGCTCGGATGGGATGAGATAGCTAGGCAGGTTTACTAAGGCTCATAAACGGAGGCAACACACACAGTGAAGCATAGGACAGGTTTGGGCACAGTGAAGTCGCTCAGCAACGTTACTACAGCTCGGTAAACAAACAGCACAGCTCAACTGAGAGTGATTGAACAGCGCACCACTAGATACAGTTCAGAATGTCGCGGGTAGGTGACCAGGATACACCGGAACTCAGGAGGCCAATGATGAACAGGAAGCATCAACGGAATCAGGACAATCACAGATCAGGAACGTGAGGCGAGCCGGGTCGTTACACGGGAGCAGGAGCGCCAGCCAAGCCGGGTCAATCACGGAGCAGGAACGTCAGCCAAAGCCGGGTCAATCATGGAGCAGGAACGTCAGCCAAAGCCGGGTCAATCACGGAGCAGGAACGTCAGCCAAAGCTGGGTCAATCACGGAGCAGGAACGGAGAATGGTCAGATAAGCCGAGTCGGTACACGGGAATGCAGAAACACAGTGAGAAGGCTTAACCACAGGAACACCACGAAAAGGCATCAGGCAGCTGTCATAGGCCCAGTATATAAAGGAACATCCTGGGCGGGTGAATACCCTGCTCCAATGCACAGGTACCATCAGTGTGACTGACAGGGGATCACGGGCACCGTGATACAAAACTGGCAAGACAATGCATCTGCCTTAACATTTTTCGAGCTAGGAAGGTATGAGACCACAAAGTTAAAATGGGAAAGGAACAGTGCCAATCTGGCTTGCCTGGAAGACAAGCTTTGGCCTCAGAAAGGTAAATGAGGTTCTTGTAGTCAGTCAAAATTAAGATAGGAGATTTAGTGCCCTCAAAAGGTGCCTCCATTCTTTCAGGGCCAAGATAATTGCCAGTAACCCTCTGTCCCCAATGTAATATACCATCTCTGCTTTGGACAGTTTTCTGGAGAAATATCCACAGGGGCATAGGGCCTCACCAGAAGCTGAGCGTTGTGACTACAAGGCACCCACTACAATCTCGGTTGTGTCAGCCTTCAGGGTAAAAGGCATGGAGGGATTGGGATGCACCAATATCGGAGCTGGTCACAGCTTACCTTAACTCCAGCATGATTACAGGTGCGAGGCTTCAAGCAGGCTGCAGGCCTCTGTTTTATCTGTTTGCTTACTGTAGTCTCCTCCTACCTACTTCCTACCTCTGAGCTGCTCCTCCTACTTCCTGTGGAGGGGTTTATAAGGCAGACTGAGGCCTGACTCAGATGCCCTTGCGTTGTTGTTATTAAGTGAAGTACTTGGGCTCTGTGTGTGACCTGGCTATCTACGAAAACCCACTCTGTGTATGACCTGGCTATTTATGAGAACCCGCACTGTGTATGACCCGGCTAAGTAAGAGAACCCTCTCTGTGTATGACCCAGCTAAGTACAAGAACCCTCTCTGTGTATGACCCAGTGATCACGAGTATCCCTTACTGTGATCAATTTGTGCTATTGGCTTAAGACAGACCACTGTTGTGGACAGGGTCTGATTGGTGACTGCAGGCGTGAGTCACAGGGTCTCGATATAGTGACTGCAGGCAGAGTCACAGGGTCTGGTGTAGTGACTGCAGGCGTGAGCCACAGGGTCTTGTGTGGTGACTGCAGGAGTGAGTCACAGGGGTCCAATATAGTGACTGCAGGCAGAGTCACAGGGTCTCTTAGCGTTGACTGCAGGCGTGGGTCACCGGGTTGCGGCTAAGGTGTGGTGTTGCTGGTTTGACTGACTGCAGGCGTGGGTCAGTTCTCCAGTCCAGCAGTCCTTGTGTTCCTGTTCATCGGATCAAGATTGCCGAGCCAGTGTTCAGTGGTCGTCTGTTCCAGTGTTCCAGTCGACGGATCAAGAGTTGGCGTTCCTGTATCCTGCTGAGACTAACAGGGGCTTCGGCCCAGTCTCTCGCATTGTGGTCTAGCAAGAGGCCTACTATTTCTGGTAGTAGTGTCGCCAGCTAGTCACCCTTTGCTTGTTGTACCACTTATTTACCGCTGTGATTTATTCAAATAAATATATTTTGCATTCTATTACCGTACTGAGTTTTGAGCATTCCTGGATTCCCGTGACAGAGCTGCAGCAAAGGCTGCCTTCAAATTTTCAAAAGCCAGAATAGCCGCTTGGAACCATTCAGAGTTCTTGGCCCCTTTACAAGTCATGTCGGTAAGTGGTTTGACAATAGTGGAGAAGTTTTTTATGATTTTTCTGTAGTAATTCACGAACCCCAAAAATCTTTTGATAACTGAGTTCCATAGGACGAGGACCAATAGCATGGACAACTTTTGAGGGTCCATGGGGAACCCGGAAGCGGAAATGATATACCCCAGAAAAGTTACTTGGGGCTTATGACATTCACACTTCTCCAGCTTGCAAAACAAATTTTTCTCACGTAATAGGCCCAAGATTTTGGATACATCAGAGCGATGGATCTCCATCGTTGGAGAGTGAATAAGGATGTCATCCAAATATACAACCACTCAACTTTGTAGGAGTTCTCTTAAGACAGCCTTGATGAACTCCTGGAAGACAGCCGGGGCATTGCACAAACCAAAGGGCATGACCAAATATTCATAATGCCTGCTCTGAGTATTAAAGGCTGTCTTCCATTCATGCCCTTCTTTTATTCGCACCAAATTGTAAGCGGCTCTCAGATCATGTTTTGTAAATACCTTAGACCCTTTAACCTGGTGGAAGAGTTCAGTAATCAAAGGTATGGGATATGCATGATGCCTCTTGCCAGTGCATCAGAAGCATACTCCTCCATAACCTTATTTTCCTCAACAGATAAGGGGTAGATACGACCCCTAGGAGGTGTGGTACCAGGTAACAATTCCAAAGAGCAGTAGTAAGGCCTATGTGGTGGTAAGGACCCAGCCTTACTTTCACTAAAGAAATCTTTAAATGTGTCATACTCCTCCGGGAGGAGTGGAGCAATAACGGGAGTGAGTCTGATAGGACATGACAGACAAGACTTAGTACATTGTAGAGACCAGGCCACAACGTCACATGTGTGCCAATCCATACTGGGGTTAGGCCTCTGTACCCAAGGAAACCCCAGAACTATGGCATAATGTGGAGAGTTAATCACCTGAAATCTCAGGGTTTCGGTATGGAGGGCTCCCACCCTCAGGGTTAACAAGGTGGTTTCATGCGTAATGTGTGAGGGCTGTAAGGGTCGCCCATCAATGGCTTCTACGGCCAGAGGAGAAGCAAGTGGTTGCAAGGGAATATTATTACTGGCTGCAAATTCTGCATCAATAAAGCAGCCAGCAGACCCCGTGTCCAGTAATGCTGGAAATGAGATTGACTTATCTGCCCAAAAAATGCAGGCCTTCAAAATGGGCTTATCCGAAACAATCTCTCAGGAAAGTGAAATACCACCAATGATTTGTCCCCGGCCTGGACGGACTGGACAGTACCACAACAAATGTCCAGATCTGCCACAGTACAGACAAAGTCCCTCCCTCCTCCTGAAGGCCCTCTCCTCTTTCGAAAGCCAGGTAGCACCCACTTGCCTGGGTTCCATACCCTCAGAGGCCAATACAGGAGGTGTGGGGGGTAAGTCAGCAGGATGAGAGGATAATCTACCTGGAGTTCTCCACAGGAGCTCACGAAACGGGCCTCTCTCCCTGATAATGGCATCAACTTGCATTGGTTTGCAACAATCAGAAATAATCCTAGGAGGCATGGAAAGCGAGGGAGGATAGGGTGGGCCAGAAGAACGAGAAGACCATCTTCCCAAGGGCCTCTGCAGGCTCTCCCTAATCGAGGGTCTCTCCCTAAGACTAGTATCAATCAGGATACAATACAAAATCAATTTGTCCAATTCATTATGTAAATCACGCTCCACAATTTCATCTTTCAAGGTATCACACAGACCTTGTGAGACGGCAGCTACTTAGGCCTCATTATTCCAGCCTACTTCCACAGCTAGGGTGCGAAATTCAATGGAATAGTCCACCACAGTTCATGCAC
This sequence comes from Rhinophrynus dorsalis, assembly GCA_037306005.1. NCBI lineage: Eukaryota > Metazoa > Chordata > Amphibia > Anura > Rhinophrynidae > Rhinophrynus > Rhinophrynus dorsalis. The sequence goes on from CM074724.1 coordinate 166,479,334, forward strand.
CCTGACGAATGGTCATAAGGTTTTTAGAAGCCAAGACAACGCGGCCTGGCCTATCGAATACTTTCCTGAAGGAGTCCACAAACTACTTAAAGTTATACACAATGGTTTTGTTAGTCTCCCACAATTGGTTAGCCCATGCCAATGCCCTGCCAGTGAGGAGAGAGATCAGAAAGCCAACCTTACTGCGCTCAGTGGGAAAGGAATAAGGAATCATCTCCAGGTATATGCCCAGTTGATTGAGGAAACCACAGCAAGAATCTGGGTCCCCACCATACCGCTGTGGGAGCTGAGTGGAGCCAGATAACCCCTTGATTGTGCCTACATCAGAAGAGGTTTGAACCACTGGTTTCTGGGAGGGAGCGGGAGTGGCCACCACTTGTGGGTTAGAGCATTCAAGTTGCGTGGTGCACTGCAACAAGGTTTGTATAGCAAAAGACAATTGGTCAATACATTGATCCAATGTCTCCATCCTGTCCAGGATGCTTTGAAGAACTGCATTACTATTACCGTCTGAATTCATGGCTCTTGCGTACTGTCATGGTTCACCAGAAATATTCAGGAGTCAGTACTGTATAGTAAAATGCAATTTATTGAATAACAACAAAAGTAGCACACAGTAATAAGGTAGCAGGAATAAGCAGAGGGTCACAAGCCAGCAAGCGCTACTATCAGAAATAGTAAGCTGCCAAAACTGACCACATTGCTAGAGACTAGGCCGAAGCCACTGGTAGTCTCTACGGGAACCAGGAACAGGCACCAGAACAGAACAGAAGCGGGAACACGATGTCTAGGTTCAGACACCAGACTCACGCTTGCAGTCAGTAATAGGAAGCGGATATCTGACTCAAGCCTGCAGTCGGTATAAGCTAGTCTACCAGAGCCCCGGGTCCACACCAGATTGGGTGTATGCTAGGTACAGGGGACAAACAAGAGAATAGTCAGACAGACCCACAGGGCAGCACCAGAGAGGGTAGTCAGACAAGCCAGGTCATACACAGTTCAGGTAGTCAGCCAGAGCCACAGGTCTGTACCAGACTGGGTGTCCATTATCTAAGGATAAGGCAGGAGAACAGTCAGAGCCACAGGTCAGCACCAGACTGGATGGTCAGACAAGCCAAGTCATACACAGAGCCCAAGGAAACAGAACTGTATTGTACAACAAATGCAAGGGCAACTGAGTCAGGACTCAGTCTGCCCTTTAAACCCCTCCCCAGGAAGTAGGTAGGAGGAGACTTCAGGAAGCAAACACATAAAACAGAGGCCTGCTTCAATCTGAAGCCTCGCACTTGCAGATGACGCATCTTGCTCTGATGCGTTTAACCGCTGCCATAATCCTGCGTCAATCCATGTGGCATGAATGGCCGCTGACGCTCAAGCATCATTTCGAGCATCACCTGAAGTGGCGGTGCTGGAACCAAGGTAAGCTGTGACACCAAGGAATAGTGTATGCCCCCTAAGTGAGAAGATAGAAGCTAGGGAGCAGCTCCAGAATATAAAGCAATTTAGAGAAAGGAAACTTCACAATTAAGTATAATACTCTCAACCCAGTACCTGAGTCCAACTGCAGCTGAGATGTCCTAGAAGATTGGCAGACAGTAATATTGGATTATATTTTATTACAGGGAAGGGAGCAGAGATACTGCAATCAGCATGCTAGAGAAGGGTCAAAGTCCAGTCAGGTTCAGCAAATAAAGATCATATGTGTAGTGGTATCAGCAGGCTAGAGAAGGGTCAAAGTCCTGGTCGGGTTAGCAACTAGTGATTATGGGTAACAGAAGAGTCGAAGTACTTGCAGGGTGCGCAACGAATATCAGCACAGAACACTACTAACAGTTGACAAGAAGGAAAAAGGGAATAAAAAGGAAACTGAATGATAGAAGGAAGAGGAATACTAGACTGAGCAGCAGACCAACTAGCAACTTCAGTGACACAGCAGACTAATGACAGGACTGAGAGTGCAGCTCAGCTACACAGTTAGAGGATGCAAAGGTAGAGCATTCCCCCCATTTACCCCAATACCATATCTGCACTCCTAGAATTTAGGTAGAATATGCCAAACAGTAATACTATCTCCATTGTAAGCAACCTAGCATGAATCCTGCAAAACTCAAAATGTTGCATGATATGAGCTAAGTGTAATGTAGCAAACCTTATTATTAAGTCCACCTATACAAACATGTCATATCTGGTATGTTTCAGGATCCATACAGGTACTGTTGCACCATACTGAGATAATTACTGTGGAAAAAATATGGGGAGCTTATATGGACTCAAACTTGTGTGGTACTGTACTTCATGACACCAGCTGTTAGAAGTCCTATAACTAACACCTTCTCCTCCCTTAAATAATCTTACCTGGGAGATAATGTACACTCCACTGAATCTCAACAACCTGCCAGGCTCCTGAGCTTTAGACTACATTGACCCATCCCAGTACACAGGCGAGTTACACAAAGTACCACTCACTTACTACAGTATCCCAGGTTTCTTTGCAGGAGTGGGTTAAGTGGAATAATGCTCCAAATCCCAACTCTTTAATGCTATGCTATTTTTCTGTGCAAATGTTTCAGGCTTGTAATATAACTTTAATCGTATCTGTCGCACAACTGTTATACTGAGCCAATGTTAACTTGGTGATGCCTATTATTATTTTGGCTCCACTTATCAGATATATATGGTTATTTCATTACAAAATGACAGGGCCAGGGTCAGAGTGAAGGACAGTAGACTGCCTAATGTCAATTTTTAGGTGTGTTTATACAGAGTCCCGGGGTTTCCCTTGTGTTTATACCACATTCCATATGTTTAAGCAGACATAATGATAGATTATTCCTTTTTTTCCACCCAACCCATGCTCTTGCAGGTGATGTAAATCATTGATCATCGCGTCCTGGAATCTCTATAAGTATGTGAGTGTCATTACAGGGCATTGGGGCAACTTTCACTACTCTGACAGCTTGACTGCTTCATTACCTGGAAATCTAATACTCCTTTGCAGAGTACAGGTGTTTAAGAGCTGTGCCAGGGTATAACCATAACGGGCTGTATTTCTGATAATCACATTTAAAATGGACCTCAGAATTGCTCTGTTACTCATAAAAATACACCCAGAGCACAATTTTTCACCAAGAATCCATGTCAGATTACAGTGGGGTCTTAATATATGTAAGTGTGTTACCATCTACTTCCCTTCACTCATAGTATGTGAGGTATTCTGTGTTGGCCCAGTACAAAATATTGCTGACAATGTCAGGTTATGAAGGATACTCACCTCTCAAATACTTGTTTATCCCCTTTGAGACAGATACTAGTGTTGGTAGTCAGCAGTAGGGATGGGTGAAAATTTACGCCTTATTACCTTACCCAATTGACTGTGGGATTGTATTTGCGCAACCATGGATAACCCAGGATCACAGGATAGTGAGGAGAATGGATCACATGGAATTGTAAGGTTGCGTGATGGAGAGCTCCTACAGCCATAGACAAAGCAGCGGTTTCGTGGGTGACCTGCAGCGGCTGTAGGGGTCTGCCAACAATCGCCTCGAGGGTAAGTGGAGTGGTACGGAGCTGCAATGGAATGGAGTGCTTCTGGGTGAAGGCACTGTCGATAAAGAGACCCGCCTCTGAAGTAATGGAAATCTTGCCCCAACAGAGCCCAATGGAGAGTAGTCATTTATTTGTATGAATTTCCAGGGATGCTGAGACACCACCTAAGGTCTGTCCCCTATTGGACCTTAGGTGCGGGCGTTTCCCAGATGTGTGGGGCAAGTTTGCAGAAGGTGCCCTGCCTTACCGCAGGTGCCCTCCCTCCTCCTCAAGGCCCTTTCCGCAGCTGAAAGGTGAGTGAACACAAGCTGTATAGGCTCCACATCGCCTGGGGTTTCGAGACTAGGAGGCACGGGAGGAGAGGGAGGCACAGGTGGGGACATAAAGCTCAAAGTTAAACGGATGGGATACCTCCGCAGGAGCTCCCTGAAGGAAGGTCTCTCATGGATTCGGGAGTCAATCAGGATACAATATGAGACCAGTTCCTCTAAATCTCTGGAGAGGTTCTGGGCTGCAATCTTGTCTTTAACCGTATCCAAGAGCCCATTAGAGAAAGCAGCCATGAGAGCCTTATTATTCCAACCAACCTCGACTGCCAAGGTACAAAACTCTATGGCATAATCTGAGACCATCCTAGTACCCTGCTGGATAGACATTAGTTGCTTGGCAGCCGAGGTGGAGAGGCCCGGTACATCAAATACCCTTTTAAAGGATGCCACAAACTCAGGAAAATTGTATACTATAGGTTTCTGCATCTCCCAAAGGGGAGTAGCCCATGCCAAGGCCCTGTCATTGAGTAAGGAAATTACAAGGCCCACCTTACTCCTATCAGATGGGAAGGACTGTGGTACTGTCATGGTTTATTATGACTCTCAGACACAAGTTTAGGTAAAAATCAATTTTATTGAAATAATAAATTGATAACGTAGGATGGCAATCACATACATACAGATATATTCAGAATATAACAAGACAGAAGGCAGACTCTACCGGTCCTGTCAATATACCGGACAGGACAGTCTGAAGTAATAGAATGTTAGGCTCTACCGGCCTTGCCAATACCGGGTAAGGCAACCTGCAGAAGGAATCGCATAACGGTTCTACCGGCCTTACCAATTTACCGGGCAAGGCAGCCTCAATAGATTAATAATGTAGGCTCTACCGGCCCTGCCAATACCGGGTAAGGCAACCTCAGATGGAATGTGGCAAAAGGTTCTACCGGCCTTACCAATACCGGGCAGGGCAGCCCTGAGATAGTAACAGCAGTCAGATGGTAATGGCAAATTGACAGGATCGTAAGCAACCCAGTGTACACACACTGAGACTAACAGGGGAATCGTAAAGCCGCAAGGCTTTTTGGAGCAAACCAGCGTCCGCACGCTGGGACCAACACTGAATTGTATAGCTGATAGGCTTAGGAGCAAACCAGTGACCGCACACTGGTGTAACAAGCGAGTTAGTATAGCCGCAAGGCTTTGGAGCAAACCAGCGTCCGCACGCTGGGACTAACACAGAATTGTATAGCTGATAGGCTTTGGAGCAAACCAGTGACCGCACACTGGTGTTACAAGCGAGTTTGTATAGCCGTAAGGCTTTGGAGCAAACCAGCGCCCGCACGCTGGGACTAACACAGGATTGTATAGTCGATAGGCTTTGGAGCAAACCAGTGACCGCACACTGGTGTAACAAGCGAGTTTGTATAGCCGCAAGGCTTAGGAGCAAACCAGCGTCCGCACGCTGAGACCAACAGGATAGTACAGCCGATAGGCTGTGGAGCAAACCAGTGACCGCACACTGGTGTAACAAGCGAGTTTGTATAGCCGCAAGGCTTTGGAGCAAACCAGCGTCCGCACGCTGGGACTAACACAGAATTGTATAGCTGATAGGCTTTGGAGCAAACCAGTGACCGCACACTGGTGTAACAAGCGAGTTTGTATAGCCGCAAGGCTTAGGAGCAAACCAGCGTCCGCATACTGGTGTAACAAGCGAGTCGCCGACGCGACCAGGCAGGAGGTCGCCAGGATACAGGAGACAGGCGATGCGATGACAGGAACCAGCAACGATCAGTCAGGTCAGGAAACAGCAGAGAAGAAGTTCAGCAGGAACTGCAACACCAGAGACTAGGCCGGAACCAGGACTGGAAGTACTTCAGCATGCAGGAAACACTGGAACAGTAGAGATCAGGAACTCAGGAACACATGAGATCAGGAACTCAGGAACACTGGAACAGAGGCCCAGCTATCACTGGCATAGTGATAGCAAGAAGGTCAGAAACAACACGAAAGGGCACTCAAAGGGTGCCCAATCCAGGTTTAAATAGGCAATAAGAGGCGGGCTATCTGCAGACAGCCAATAGAAGCCCCTACTGGTGACAGACAAGGAACTGCAGCAATCACGGGCACCGTGATAGGTACATCTCCAGATAGATACCGACCTGGTTCAGGAAACCTCTGCACTGGGTAGGGTCGCCCTCATAATGCTGGGAAAGCGGGGCGGATGCTGCCATGCCTCTAGCAACATTGGAACCACCATTGGCAGCTGGAGCGGGAGTGACAGCAGCTATAGGTACAGCCTGCGCCGGGGGCCACTGAGGTGGTGGAGCCAGATGCTCAATACGGACCAGCAAAGCCTGGAGGGCTGCCACAAACTGGTCCATGTGCTGGTCTTCCTGGTCCACCCTGATAAAAATGTTCAGTGATGTCAGGAACAAGCCAAGAGGCAGGAGGATCGTCAGAGGTAGCTAGGTCATACACAGATAAAGAGCACAGGAGAATCCACAGCAGCCAGCAGCAACAAACACAAGGACAATCAGGAAGTGAGCCAAGCTGCTTTAAATACTCTGGGAGGGTTAGCTAATAACAGTCAGGTGAGCAATCACAGAGAGGTCAGCCAATTCAGCCTGATCCAGGAAAGGGAAGGCAGCAGCAATGGATAGCAGAGCTCTAGATTAGCTCAGACAGCAGAATCAAGCATCAGCCAAACCTTGACAGTCGTTCTTTGGAGTAATTTCCTTGCTGTCAGGGGTAAAGTTGCAGGCTAAGTTGGGGAGGAGGGGGCAAGGAACGTGTGGCTTGAGAGAGAAGAGGAAGGAAAGAAAAAAAAAAGAAGAGGAAGGGAAAAGGGGAAATAAAATAAATAAAAAGTCTGTGAGATAAGAAAGGTCTATACAGGATAGGTTACAATACCACAACAGAACTAAGTAAACAATATACATTGAGCTCCAAATAATGTCTTAGCTATTGAACATAACAAATGTTAACATATACACTAGTTGTATATTAAGTCAAATGTCTTAAACTAACATTTAAAGGCAAATCAGATCCGAAGCACCCATCAAGGGTTTAGGAGATAATGTAAATATGACATATTAACTTTCACCCTGTAATATGCAAGTATACATATATAAAGAAAAGCAGAGAGGAGTGCATTATGTAAACTTACATGAAGATTAAAATAACAAAAAAAAAATCTTCATCTACAAGAAGATACTGACCTCTTCTCAAAATATGTGATGTTACGGATGGAACTTGCAAGAAGAAGAACCATACTAAGAACACTGTCAACAAAGGAAACCAAACTGATTTGGGTGGAGTAGCTAAATCCCTTTCTACAAAACAGATGATTTCTAATAAGAATAGAATGGAGAAAAGTGGCAAAAAAAAGCAGTAAGATGGATACAGAGCAATTTGTAACTAAAGATATAGTAAGTTTATTTCCAACAAAAGAGGATCAATCATTGTTTACTTCAATGGGCGACTCCATAAAGAAAGACATCAAACAAGACATCATGAATCTTATGACTGACTTGTGGAGCATGGAGAATAGAGTCAGAAGTATGGAGGAGTTCCAAAAGTCGATTTTCAATCTCAATGATCAACATAGCATGCAATGACAATTGCGAACTCAAGAGGAAACAATAAATCAACTACAATTACAGATTGATGATCTGAAAAATCTCACCAGGTGCAACATACAAGTAAGGAGAGTTGTGGAAACAGTGTCTCCTACAGACCTCATGGCTACACTGCTATCAAAATTCGAATGAGAGTGAAGTGAGGATTGTAAGAACATAGAGAGCACTGAAACCGAAAGGGCTACACAATGAAAAACCGTGGGATGTTATCTGCATAAAAGAATAAATTATGAAGAAAGTAAGGAAAATCATACCACATGATGAGATGACAACTTAAATCGCTAACTAATGTCTTGAGAGAACAACATATACCAAACAGATGGGTGTAACGGAAGCTAGAAGGCACTGTGTCGCCCTCAGCCGTCGTTCCAGGTTTCTCCTTCTCGAAAGCGTATTTCACAGCTCTGTTCCTATCGGTCGAACAATAACCGTCTCAATTGAGCATTCGCAGTGTCGCAAACTCCGTGTCTGAGTCGGATGAAGTTGGTAGCGTCGTCGACTCCGTGTCGGAGTTGGAGGGAGTCTAGGCGAACAAGAAAATGTTGAAGAGTCTTGAAGCCCGAGTTGAGTCGCAGACTGGTACCACAGGCTGTAGAGAGTGAGGCCTCTACTCCCGGTTGAAGGACAGCTGGAGGGTGTCGCAGGAACCACAGTGATCTCGAACAGAGTCCACGTCGATGCCTGACAGCATACGAAGTCCAGATGTCCCAACTTGGAATCGGCTCCGCAGATTGCTGGCAGCAGGCAGTCAACGATACAGGATACTTGACTCAGAAGGGCATCAGAGGGGATACTTTAAACCACAAAAGCATAAAGACACCAGGGCTCTTCTTCTTGTGTGTACAACAAGTAACTCTTTATTATGTGAACTTACAGCATATTTATACACTTCAACCACATTGACAGTACATGATGCAGACATGACACAATGGGCGAGCTTCAGAGATAATACAATTATAACACAGACAAAGAACCAACAACAAATGGTTCAAGCAGCACAATAAGACAGACGTGATTGCATTGTTATACAAAAGGGCTTGACTAGGGTAGACAATAGGCAGCAAGGACTGAGGGGCGTGAATACACATTCAATTAACAATGGCCAGGGGTTGAACATTTAAATAAAAGGGCTTGAGGGACTGCAATACATATTTGAAGTAACCTTGCCCAAACTCAAATAATTAACCCCTAACTGCCCATTCCCTTGAAAGCAAGCCAGCAGGCTATGGTTGTTAGTCTTTTTGGCATAGAAATGTCCACAGTTCCTTGTATAATGGGCTTATAAGCCTGATGCCCAGACAAGTGCTCCAGTAACGGAGTAGGATCCATTACAATGGGGGTAACCCTTGACATTTCCAGTCACCCATGAAAGAAGATCCACTATTATAAGAAACCCAGAAGAAGTCACATCTTTATGCAAAGCCATCAACATCCAAAACATAACGATTAAAGACATGAAAGATATACAGTGAACTCCCAATATATCTCCTGTGTCACAAAGAATACGATGGACTCCAGTAAACTCCAGAAAGATACTGTCTAAACTTCCCAATACTTTATCAACAGAAGAAGCAGCACCAACCAACTGATCCCTTAAAGATCAGTGAGAATTACAGAAAAGACTTAGGTAAGTGGAAGAGTAACTGAATGTAATCACTAATTTTACCACATGACAAGAGGCTTCATATTTTGCATAGACTTTCTTTACTTAACTCCATAGCAGCATAGAAAAGAGGAGAAAACAACTGACCAATCAGAGTATACTGAAGAGATGATATAAGGCCCCACATAACTAAGCCCCTCCTCTTTCTTTGCTGCTCCAACGCAGAAAGCTCAGATTTTGGTTTCTCATCCCTGGTTTGTTACTATGGGTTATTTGTATAGCTGATATGTTTATTTCTTATGTGCTGTTCTGAACACTGTTTTACATGTTTCAAGCTGTTTGTATTTATCCCAGTGCTTGTGGTTGCCTACCTGTTGGGTTGGTCCGGTAACCGGCTGTGGGTGCTTTAGGCTGACTGGTTGGGCTTCCTACTGTCTGGGCACTGTGTGTTGCGGTCCCTGCTTCGTTCCCGCAGCCGTTACCATACCTGACCTTTGCTTTCTCTTCTCCGAGTTACTATCTCTGACTGTGGGCCTCACGCTCTATGTGAGTTCTCCCGCTGCTTCACCGGGTGGTTTTTTACTTTCTTGACGGGGCGGAGGTTGTGCGGCATGCTTCCGCTGCCCTGGGTCCCCATCCCTACCCGGTGCGGTTGGTGCGGGGTGTGTGGCCGTAGGATTTTGTTTCTACAACATTGTGGGAGGTTTTTCTAGGGAGTTATATCCTTCTGCTGGAACGAGCGGCGGCCATCTTGTTTAACACGGGTTTCCTCGTTGGACGGGCTGGCTGTTGGCGGGCCGGTTTCTTGTTTTGTCACGCGGCGGCCTGGGGATCCGGGACCGCACAGCGTGCTTGTTTACATTCTTATATACACATGAACACACCCATTGAACTTGATTTTACTTCTATTGTCTTAAAAAAAAACAAAAAAAAAAAAAACAAAGTCCCGGCTGAACACCTGGGGTGAGCCCCCTTTCAGAGTGCAGAGTGTTGGTCTCTGCTTTGCTGTATCCTTTATACAGTGTGCCAGGCTTTTATATCCGGCCTTCGGGTTGGGGGTGAGCCCTCCTTATTATTTGGGGTGAGCCCCCTTGTGTTTGCCTGCCCTTAGGTACCCTTTGCATTTCTGTTATATGCCTGGGGCTTGGGCATGTTTTGTTATTCTTTTGGGGTGAGCCCCCTTGCATTCTGGTAGTCTTCCTCTGGGTGGACTCTCTGTACAGTACAAAAAAAAAAAGAAAAAAATTTATTTGAATCTGATTTCAGCTTGTTTTCTCTATGGTACAGCACTGATTTTCATCTGCACGCTGTGATTGCTGGTGAGGCCCAGTTGTGTTTAGTGGGGGGCTACGCTGCCACCCCTGCCGGTTTGGTTTATTGGGTTTTTTCTGTCCTTGCAGGGGATCTCAGCATGGGTGACTCTCCATCTCAACGCTCTCCTGACTTTCAGGAAATGATAAACGCTGCTGTTGCGGCATCAGTGGAAAAAGCTTTGGCGAAGGTCATGTTCCAGCATACGGGAAGCACTGCTGCCTCTTTGTCTGATTCCTTTGAGGATGTGGATGAGCGGTCTTCATCACTACCTCGGTCTGCCGGGCCCCCTCCCAAGAGATATTGGAAGGGCTCCTCTGCTGGTGGTGGTTGATCCGGGAAGGCGCCTTGTAAGAAACCCAAGCTGGGGGTTGAGTCGGAGGTGTCCAAGCAGGTGCCGCTGTCTTCGGATGAGGACGAGGTTGCTCCACCTTCGCAGTTACGTGTCATGGATGAATGGCCGGCGGAGGGCTCTGCTTCTGGTGATGAATTGGAGTGGCCTGAGGAGATGTCTGGGGACTCTTGCTATGTCAAGGAATCTGTGGTGCATTCTGCTGCCGCGGACCCGGAGTTGGGGGCGGCACAGCTGGGGGAGGATGAATTTTACGACACTCAAGGTCATCGTCTTTTTGATCCAAGAACGATCAGGCATCCTCGATCTTCTGAGTGGTCCCTGCAGGATCACTTGGCTCGTTTTTTTCATTATTGGATCAGAAAACCGCTTGATCGGGAGATCAGAGGTCGATTGAGAGCTGAATGTCCTCGTCCAATGCTTCCGGACAAAGTGGCGGTGACTCCGGAATTCGATCCAAACGTTCTTCTCTTCATGTCTCGCACGGGCAGGGACCCCCGTAAAGGTATTGAAAAAGGCCTCAAGTCCGCTCAGGATAAACTCTTAGACGTCCTTGGGCCTTTGGCGAGGATGTTATTCTTCGCAGATCAGTCTCTGTCCCAAAGTTCCGCGCTGGATCCTGAAGCTATCAGGGAATGGGCCCTCCGTGCGGTGTGTCTCCTGGGAAATGCAAATGCTGCACTCTGTGCTTAACGTCGGAAGGTGGCTCTTCTCCGTATCGATGCCAAACTGGGTGATTTGGGCGTCAAGGAGTGGGGTCCGGCGGCTGCTGGCCTTCTATTCGGAGATCCCTTTATTCCGGAGTTGAAGCGTCATGTAGACCTCTTCACGACTCTGAACAAAGCACAATCCTCCATGAAGCAGGTGTTCCGGCAGACTTCTACCAAGGGTGTTTTTGCCAGGGCTGGACGCCAGAGAGGTCGGGCCTCCATCCGGTTGTGGTACTCAGGCCTCAGGAACTATCCACCAACAGCCACCTTCATTCCTTCTACACAATATCTGTCAACGTTCCAGCGAGGTTCAGACCGCGCCAGAGGGGCGAGAGGCAGAGGACGCGGCAGAGCCACTACAGGTAAATTTGTTTCAAAAAATTGTATTTCCTCCCAATGTTACGGCAGGCAGGCTGTGTTATTTCTTTCAGAAATGGGAAGCTCTTTCCGTGAAGTCCTGGGTTCTGCAGACGGCCAGAGGCTATCGCATCGAATTCACAACGCCTCCAGTCCAAGAAAGGGAGCCTGTGGTTCCGGTGCTCTCCAGAGAGGCGGCAGACTTGATAGATGCCAAAATCCAGTCTTTGTTCGCCAAAGGCACGGTGGAAATCACTCAGGATGACGGGGGATTCTTCAGCAACATTTTCCTGGTGCGGAAGAAGACGGGAGAGTTTTGTCCGGTTATCAATTTGAAGAATCTCAATCTTTTTGTGGTCTATCACCATTTCAAAATGGAAGGGATCCATCGTCTCAGGGACCTTCTTCTCCAGGGCGATTGGTTCACGCGTCTAGATCTAAAGGACGCATATCTGTCGGTTCCAGTGGATCAGGGCAGTCGCCGTTTTCTTTGGTTTCGCTGGCACGGTCGTCCTTGCCAGTTCACTTGTCTTCCGTTCGGACTCAGTTCGGCTCCCTGGTGTTTCACCAAGCTGCTGAAGCCGGTAGTGGCTCATTTTCGCAGTCACGGTGTTCGTTGTCTCATTTATTTGGAGTTTTGTCATTGGGTTTCTCGAGTCTTTGGGGTTCATTGTCAACAAGGACAAGTCTGCGTTGGATCCCTCTCAGGTGGTGCAGTTTCTGGGCTTCGACATAGATTCAGTGCAGTGTCATCTCCGTCTGCCCAGTTCCAAGATGGCGGCCGTCTGCAAGGAGATTCGTCAGGTGCTGAGATGACAGTCTATTCCGCTGAGGATGTTGGCACGGATTGTGCGACTTTTGTCGCAGTCAATTCAGGAGATTTTTCCAGGTCCCTTGCATTATCGAGCGATGCAGCGGCTGAAGACGCATCATTTGAGAGCGGGTCGGTCCTACAATCATTCCATGTGTCTCGCTCCAGAAGTGCGCGCAGAGCTCAGATGGTGGCTTCTCCACATGCACGCCTGGAATGGGACGGCCATTTTTGGGCCGCGTCCAGATTTCGTAGTGGAGTCAGATGCCAGTCTTTGGGGCTGGGGAGCGCATTGGATGGATTACTCCACAGGTGGCCCTTGGGCCGATTCGGAGGCAGGCCTGCACATCAATTGCCTGGAATTGATTGCAGGGTCTTTCGCTCTACGCAATTTTGCCAAAGACAAATCCGATTGTTGTATTATACTTCGCATGGACAATATTTCAACGGTTCAACGGAGTATCTTCCGGGAACATCCAACCTGATGGCGGACTGGTTTTCATGCCATTGGAGGGACACCAGCGACTGGAAGCTTCACAAGGCAGTTTTTTACAAACTGCTGCAGATCAGGGGTCCGTTCGTAGTGGATCTCTTTGCATCGCGGACAAATCATCAACTTCCGGATTATTACAGTTGGCTGCCGGATCCGGAGTGCAAATCGGTCGATGCTTTCCTTCAGCAGTGGCCTGCGGAAGGGGCGTACGCTTTTCCCCCATTTGCCATGTTACCCAGAGTACTTCATCAGGTCCGGCTTCAACGGGTGTCTTTACTTCTGATTGTGCCTCTGTGGCCGAGTCAGGCGTGGTTTCCGGATCCTCTGGAATTGTCCATCGAGGATCCTCTTCTGATTCCGATTTTCCCTCATCTGCTGATGGATCCCCGGGGTGCATTGCATCCGATGTTGCTGCAAGATCATCTTCATCTGGTGGCCTGGAAGGTTTCAGGGGAGCTTATCGCAGGAGGCTAGAAACCTTCTGTGGGACTCCTGGGCTCCGGGCACAAGATGTTATCGGTCAGCATGGCAGTCTTGGTCTAGCTGGTGTTTGGAAAGGGGTGACGATCCCTTTACGGCATCTATTCCCATGATTTTGAACTTTCTCTCATCTTTTCTCGTTGGGCTGTTCTTATCGCTCTATCAATGTTATGCGTTCGGCTATTTCAGCGGTGCATGTGCCTGTAGCTGGTCTTCCGGTTGGTAGAGATCGGTTGGTTTGTCTGCTGAGAGGAATTAAGTTGTCGCGGCCTCCCGGCCAGAGATACAGTTATCTTTGGGATGTGGACTTAGTGCTTCAGTATTTACGTAATTGGCCTCCTAATGAGGAGTTGTCTTTGCATCAACTGTCGGCTAAACTCACTCTTCTTTTGTGTTTGGTGTCGTTTAGACGGGTTTCCGACATCCGCGCTTTTGATGTTGATCGTTTTGCTATCCTCCCGGAAGGGGTATCGTTTTCTATTGCGCATCGTACTAAGTCGGATTCAGTGGAGATTTGTTACCCGTTTTTTCGGGAGCATCCTCAACTGTGTTTGGTGGAGACTCTGTTGAGATATGTGGCAGTTACTAAGTCCTTACAGGCTTCTCAGTCTGGTCAATTGCTTGTTTTGTTTGTCAAACCTCACAAGGCGGTCACTACCAGGACTCTGGCAGACTATTCAATTAATCTAACAAATACTTTTTTTAACTCATTACAACAGATGCTTAACCCTTTGAGTGCCAGAGGGGTACGGAATGCATTGCAAAGCAATCCATTTCATACCCCTCTGGCAATCAAAGGGTTAATTAGTCCATATGGGACAGAAGCCTACACGGTTAAAACTCTCCAATATATTGAAGAGCAAGTTGAGGGGAGGCTTGGGTGCAACCGGCATTAATAAATATTATTATTTCAAACAACTTTGTCATATATGGCAATGTTGTCAAGAAAATTATAAGACACAATTAACCAAAGAGTCGACTCCATATCAAAAAAAGGAGAAAAAAAAGAAAGGTATGAAAGGTAGAAAAAATGAAAGTAAATGACTAGTCTGTGGCTGTATTCTATATATATATTTATATCTTAGATTTCACATGTTTTATTATGTAGACTTTTGCACATAATATTTCAAAATCGGTTAGAGAGTGGAAGGGGATGACCTATCCTATATAATAATTCGCTAGAATGTTTGTCAGAAGCCGTCATGCGCAGTAGAGACTGCCCAAATGCACAGAATGCTGGGAGTACGGAATGATGGGAGCATGGAACGGTGGGAGCACAGAATGGTGGGATCATAGAATGCTGGGAGATCTGTGCTAGGAGTATGGAATGTTGGGTGTACGGAATGCTGGGAGCACGGAATGATGGGAGCTCTGTGCTGGGAGCACGGAATGCTGGGAGATCTGTGCTGAGAGCATTCTGTGCTTTCGGGCAGTCTCTACAGTGCATGACTGCGTCAGCGGCAGGAAGCAGAGCAGGACTGGCCTCTTATCATTACCCGGATCATGGCCCGTGTACACGGACTTTTACACTAGTCCTATATAATAATTAGTTAGGATGTTTGTCAGAAGCCATCATGCACAGTAGAGACTGCCCTAATGCACGGAATTCTGGGAGCATGGAACGGTGGGAGCATGGAATGCTGGGAGACCTGTGCTGGGAGTACGGAATGCTGGGAGCACAGAATGATGGGAGCTCTGTGCTGGGAGCACAGAATGCTGGGAGTATTCTGTGCTTTCGGGCAGTCTCTACGGTGCATGACTGCGTCAGCGGCAGGACGCAGAGCAGGACCGGCCTTTTAACATTACCCAGACTTTGGCCCGTGTACATGGGCTTTTACACTAGTCTTTTATATAAAGAAATTATGAATTACTAAGTCCCATCCTGTTTCCAGGACGAAAGACAGTGTTCACCCACACTCAGAAGGCAAGACGAAAACCAAAAAGAGATTGTAGTGGTGAATGTGACAGATATTTTATCTAATGTGAGCAGAAGTCTTTTTCATGTGGATTGAGTTGACCTAATTATAAAACATAGAGGGGAATTAAAAGGGTTTCTCTGATATGATTGCCAAAGGAGACAAGAAAGACTAGTAAAGTCTCCCAGTTCTTGATTCAACTTAATCCAAGGCCTATCAGCTTCTGAATGTAACCAATGTAAAGGTTTCAGCAACTGAGTGGAATGATAGTTTTTAATTATATTGGGTGCTCCCAATCACCCTTTGGTTTTGTTTTATGATACATTTTAAGAGAAGAGGTTTATATCTCCAAATAAAACAATTGTTAATATTGCTATAGAAATTTAAGGAATGTCAGTGATAGGAAGATTGGAACAGTCTGGAAAAAGTAATGGTTTTTTTTTTTGCTGGTATGGACATTTTGATTAAATTAGTTATTTCAATTCATAGTAATGGAAGGTTACACCATGAGCAAATGTATATGGAATTTTATCTCTTAAGGGTTTAAAGTTGACCACAAAAAGTTGGTTCAAACATGGGGTCAGCTGGATCCTGAGATATTTTCTAGTACCAGAGTACCATTTAAAGGGCGCTATCTGCTTAAGATGTGCAAGTTTTTCATTGGTGACATTCATGTTTTAGTGTTTCGGATTTATTTAAGCTAGGCTTGAAGTTTGAGACAGTGCTAAAAGCATCTAATTTTTTTTTTTACTATATTAGGAAGAGAAATCCCTAGAGAAGATACAGTGAATATCATAGCGTCAGCAAATAGAGCTAGTTTGTATTCATTATGCTGGACCCCAGATTTGTTACACTAAATATATCCCACATTAGAAAATATCTGTTAGAGGTATGGAGGCCAGGGGAATATGACCCATTTTTGGTGGTGTAGTCCACACTTTGAAAGATTCTGGCAAGAAGTGGTATAGGCAATAACAAAATATACATGGATTAAAGTGTCCAGGAAACCCCAAGATATATTACTAAATATGGATCAGAGCAGCCTCAAGAGAAAGTCCCCGGAGTGGGTTTTATATACACATTTATTAAAGGCAGCGAAAATGTGCATACCAACCCAATGGAAAAACCACCACACCTCCAACTATCCTAGGTGCAAAGAAAAGGGTTAGCTGTATAATGAAAGAGGGATGTTTGCAAGCAGCAGGGGTAGCCTTACATTTATCTTTATATGGAAATTGTGGATTGAATATGTCTCTAATCATTTGCTGTGAGTGACTATATGTTGATCATCTACGGTAATTATGGACATATAACAGCAGAAGAGTATACCAGATCTTGATCTGTTTTTCAAATGCTTTTGAAATTATTTATTATAGGAATATTGTTTATGTTTTCATGTTTATCCTTACTGAAACAAGGTAAACAGATCAGACATATCGTACACAGGGTTTTGATCACAATTTAGAGATAATTATAGAAATGTTATATACTTGTAGTTTTATCCCTAGATGATAAGCAGACAGTCTCTAAATACATATCTGTGCTTTGTATTAGAAGTCTGATCTATCTTATAACTCACAAAATGTTTTCTTCTGTTATTCTTACAAAAAACTTTCAATAAAAATTACTTTTAAAAATTTGTTGTATTTTAGGACCTGCTAAAATTATCTTGTGGGTAATATTTAACATTCTTCTGAGGGTTTCAGATTCTGAGTGGACTCACATAACAATTAGATTTAGGACGTAAGTGAAACAACTTAACTGTACTATTCAGAAAGCAGCTATAATTCTGGAGATATTGTTAGCAGACAGAAAGAAGCTTTCTAGGAATCCATTTATATATCACCTTTTGCAGTTTATTTAACATGTCACGCCATTTGTAGGATTGTCTCCAAAACCTCTGCATGCACAAAGTGGCATGCCAATGGTATGGGCTACCCTGCTGATGGTCTTTATTACGGGAGATGACTTGCTGATGCTGCTCAATGATGGAAAATATACCTATTAAGCATCGTATTATAGGCTGTATTGTGACCTCTTGTCCACATAGTGTATTGTCAGGTGTACTGTTTTCTGCATGATGCTTCCAGGCCTTTGCCTAACATACTTACCATGGCAAGAAAATTAGTTTAGTCTGAATTATTCCTGAAAAAAATGTAACGTGGTTCAGAAAAAACATATTTTCTTTCCCTTCATGTTCTGTTAGTTAGAAATACATTGAAAATGCCAGACAAAATTTTTCAACACTATTATCAGTAGGGAAGGCCCCTGCCACCTTCTCTGCACTTCTGTTGCATTTTATGATAGTGTAAAATAAGGGATCATAGTTA
The DNA here is from genome assembly GCA_037306005.1 of Rhinophrynus dorsalis. Lineage (NCBI taxonomy): Eukaryota > Metazoa > Chordata > Amphibia > Anura > Rhinophrynidae > Rhinophrynus > Rhinophrynus dorsalis. The sequence goes on from CM074724.1 coordinate 166,497,156, forward strand.
CTTCAGTTAATAGTGATGTATCGATCATATAGTAACATCAAAAATTTAAATAGTATCCAGATAATAGTTGGACTCTAATACAGTATATAAACATATCAAACTAGATATGAAGGTATTAAATATACAACATCTATGTCCAGATAGTAGGTACACATAATTAGAATGTAAAAAAAATATAAGTGACTGAAAAACATTAAGGGCTCTATCAAAATGTTGGCGTTAAAATGCCGGTAGGGCAAAATGGATACTGAGCAACAAAAGAGAATGTCTCGGTCGGTATTCAAATGTCCTACCAGCATTAAAAACAACGGACGTTAGGCCACAAAAATGTTCTTGTGGCCAAACTTCTGTTTTGCGCTTTAAGTTTCCAAAATGCAGCTAAATAATGGCAGTATTGGGAACTTAACAGTAAAAAAGCTAACGATCGGTGCCTGACATACTGCCAAGCACCGATTGTTAACCTCTACAGCTTACACTTACCTATCATCCACTGTCCTTCTCCTTCTGTCTTCTCTTCTTTCTTCTATCCTCTTTCTTCTCTTCCATCTGTCTTCTTCCTGTAAAATAAAACAATATTATTACAAAGCATTAACAATTATATCGTTTAGCCCTTTGAGTGGCACTCAAAGAGTTACAATAGTATTGTGCTATGAATATTCCACAATGTATTTGCTTCCATGTATTGCCAAAATACGTAAAAATGCCATAGAAATAATATACATTCTACTTAGCTTATATATCCATATATATATTCATGTCTCCGCCGCTTGGTGTGGTCACTCCAGCACAGGCCAATGCCCGTAGCACACTGAGGGAACTGGGAGTGAGCCTGCCTTTATATATGGGCAGTCTCACTTTCATTGCCCTCACAGTCATTGGATGGGATGTTCTTATGCACTTCCCAGCCAATCAGTTTAAAGTACAGCCGCTCGAATCTGATTGGCTGGGATGTACATAAGAACTGTTGTATCCCTTTGAGTGCCAGTGAGGTACAAAGCAATGTGTTGAGTACCCCTCTGCCACTCAGAGGGTTAAAAGATATAATTGCTAATGCTTTGTAGTAATATTGTTTTATTTTACAGGAAGAAGACAGATGGAAGAGAAGAAAGAAGATAAAAGAAAGAAGAGAAGACTAAAGAGGACAGAAGATGACCAGGAAGATGAGGACTGATTTTTTTTTTTAACTTAGTCGTGTTAACCTTATGAATGCCAGTGGGGTAATCATACTCCACTGGCACTCATAGGGTTAATTCTACTAACATCTGACACATTTTTCATACTTTGGATGTATTGATATGGGGCTTATATACATACACATTATATATATATATATGTGAGACAAAAGTGCTGGTTAATTCATTGTTTTGGCCCTCCTTTGGGCCTTTATCAAGATGCTTGTCTCACCTGGAAAAGACCTGTGAGTGTTTTCTCATTTACACACACACACACACACACATACATATACATATATATTATATCTTTATTCTGATAACTTAGTATTTGGGACATCAGGATTTTAGATTAGCCAAGATACAGTAACAAGCCTGAAGTCTATTGCCCCAGCACAGACATACCAGCATTAAGGCTTATTTAATTATTCATTGAAGGATATGGAACAGTGTGCTGTTATAAATGTAAAATCCTCCAATACAGTTAAAGTTGAGGGTATTCTTTTAAAATGTCGCATGCAAAAGAGCATGTGACCACATGCCACATTAAGTATGTTGCCATGATAAAAATGGAGACATGAGAATCTCGCACTAGCAGGTGTGGATGTGTGTAGGAGCCCCTCATCCGTTCTGCACACAGAGAAGGGGAGAGAGAGCTGTGGCAGTGCTCAGCAAGACTGGGATGAGGTTGCACTATAACTCCCATCATCCTTGCCCATCTTGCTGAGTGCTGCCCCAGCTCTCTTTCCCCTTCTCTGCATGCAGAACATGTAGTAGTTGAGAACAATGATTACTGATTGGAGTTGTTGCTGATTGGAGTTGGTAAATAAGGCATGGGAAACTCCAGACACTGGAAGAGCTTAGTGCAAAGCCACTGGAGTGCAGAATGAGGTGTGAAATGAAATAGCTGTGGAGGAACCATCTTAGCACATCTGTGCTTCAGAACAGATGAGGTGCTCCTACACACTCCTGCACCTGCTAGGAAATACATTTAATGGGCCAACTAGCAGAATGCAGGCAGCAACCCAATGAAGCATAATCTAATGCAGAGGCAACTGATTTCTTCTTGACACAAATGGTATGCTACCTTTCAGAAGGCGACATGAGAATTTTGGTCTGTCATTCAGTGTGAGATTCTCATGTCACCATTTTTATCATGGCGACATAGTTAATATGGCATGTGATCGAACGCTCTTTTGTGTGCGACCTTTTAAAAGTGTACTTAAGTTGAGAGTTGTTCAGGGTTCATTACTTGATTAACTGCTTTTTAACATCTTTATAAATTACCTGGATGTAGGTATAGAAAGCAACATTTCAATATTTGCAGATGACGATAAAATATGCAATAAATTCAGGATAATAAATTCAGAGCAAGATGTTTGTTCTCTATAGAAGAAAATGCATAAAATGGCAGACTAGGTAAATAAATGGAATATAAAGTTTAATCTGTGAAAGTGTAAAGTTATAAATTGAGGAAGAACAAATTGAATGCTACTTATACATGTAATAGAATCATTTTAGGAGATTCATTGCTAGATAAGATATGGAAATCATCTAAACTGTAAACTTGGAAATAGTGTTCACTGTCAAACAGCAGTAGCAAAAGCAAACAAGCTCTACTCTTGCATAAAAATGGGCATTGAAACAAGAGTGGTTAACATCAATTTGCCACTGTACAAATCATTGGCAAGACCTCACCTTGAATATGTTGTGCAGTTTTGGGTACAAGTTCTGAAAAATGATATTCTAGAACTGGAGAGCAAACAGAAGAACAACAAAATTAAGGGAATGGAGGACTTAAAGTATGAAGTAAGTCTTCACAAACTTGCTTTATTTGCTCTAGAGAAAAGACGACTAAGAAGGGATATATATATATATATATATATATATATATATATATATATATATATATATATATTTGAGGTCAATAAAAAGATGCCTTTAGTGAGCTTTTCATTCCAAGGTCTGATCAAATAAATAGGTGCCACCCCTTAAGATTAGAGAGAAGGAGGCTTAAATTTCAGGAGAGGAAGAATCTTTTACAGTAAGGTCTGTTAAATTGTGGAATTCCTTGCCCAAGGATGTGTCAATAGCAGTTACAGTAGATACATTTAATAGAAGAGTTAATGCATTTCTAGCAAATGAGAACATACAGGGTTCTTCAGTGTATCAGTAGGTAACAGAATGTTCTGGTAAGCAAACTAATACCCATTTTGTAGTCTGGAAGGCTTATACAATGGTCATTCTTTTGTTTAAATTGTGATTGACATTTCTTTTTACAACCTAATTTGTTATGTAACTAATTAAAAAACCCTATACAGTATATAATAGCAGGAAAATAATACAGACATACATTTCAAGTACACCTTCATTCTTCACATTTAAAGAAAAATTTATTATATAGTTCAAATAGCTGCCAACTGACAAAACTAACCAGTACATAGTGGTCCATCAGCCAAAAAAAAAGCATATGTATAGTTTAGAAGATATTCATAATTTTCTTTCTGAAAAATGTAGTGTTTTTCAGTGCAACACTGTATGCTAATTAAGTTAAATACTGCACTGAAAGACTAAATAGTATACATTAGCATATATTGCCAGACCATACAGAAATAAATGTTGCAATAGTTCATGATATGCATCTGCAAACTGAAATCGGCAAATAATGGTACTTTCTGCTTGGCGAATAATTTCCCTTGAAAAGTGCAGTTTTTCCGCTTTTTCACACCTTTTTTGCCCATTGAAATCAATGGGAAGAAAAGTTTTTCCCCACTACACAAAAGTTTTTTACAGCCATATAAAAGGCTGTCAGGCCATTCTGTTTTTGTGAGAGGAGAGAGAAACACTTTGTTTGAGCTAGAGAAGACAGACAGGGTAATTGAAGTTTACTGTTGGAAATCTTTTAGTAGGACATTTGTTCTGTGTAAGTGTGTATTAGGAGAGTCAGTGGGGCACTCTGGGGAGAAGAAGGGAGGAAGGAGTTTGACCCCAAATACTCCAAAATACCATGTGACCCACTGGCATAGGCAGTTAGGGACCTATTTGTTTGCTGATCTTACTGTAATTGTCTCTGTGCTGGGTGGGGAAGTCTGGGGAAAGAAGTTGTTGATATTGTTTATCAGTCATAGTTTTTTTTGGACAGACTCTGATAAGACAACAGGGTGGACAACTTAAAATTACATTAAAATAAATAAGAATAAAGAACTAAATATATTAGGTGACAATGACAGACAGCTGACTGGGCTTAGGCAAGGCATCATACAGCTCAATCAGTTGTGTTGTGTACCGTAAAGTAATAAAACACAGTGTAGTTGAGTAATGTCCAGCAAATGCACAAGGGGAAAGGGAAGGGGAAGGGGGAAGGGTGGAGCAGTGCAGGGACGTGAGAGTAAAGTAGTAGTTCAAAAACTGACTGCAGCAATGGTTGCTGCAGCGTGTGCAAACAATGATGATCCCTCTACTCCAAGGGAGGATGCAGTTTGACAAGGTCCCAGCTAAATTAGTTCCAGCACCACCAGTGCCAGTAGAAATAGAGAAGCATATAAGAAAAACACTGAAGATGACAACAAGTCACATTCAAGTGTTGATGATGCTGGCAATAGAATAATAGAGGAAGGTGTAGCAGCTTAACCACCTGCTGCATCAGATAGTGAGACAAATAAGTACCAAATCACCTGTCTTCAAAGTATTAGGGAACTTTGCTACAGTAAAAGTAAAAAGAAATTGTTTGAGACCTCCAAAAGCTTAGAGGAATATAAGGGTAGTGGGCAAGAATTGTCAGGTGATGCTGATGCTGTTAAGAATGACCTAATGATGACTGATGATGACGATGCAGATCTAGAATATATCCTTCCAGCATCCTTCTCTTGTTCAGATACAGATGAAGTTGAGAGTGAGGATGATGACAGGGCTATAAGGTTAGCAGAAAGTCAAAAGCTGACTCTTCTGCCACTTTTAAGAAGCACTGTGCCTGTCTACAAATTGTTTGAGAAAGCCATTGGAAAGTCTGACCCTGGACAGACACAGATGTCAAAAAGCGCACAGTCACCCTATCAGTCATCATCAGCATTGAGATGTGACGCAAACATGACAATAGTAAAAACTATATACATACACAAATCACACCAAACCAGCCAGCCCCCCCACCACCACCACAATACACATCTGCCACATTGTAGGTTGTTCTTTATTTTCTTTTATTACTTGACATGATCATGATGAATATGTGCCAGTGTCACTTAAGCAGGAAGTTAGTGTTGTGTGCAAAGGACAAATGCATTCTGCATGTTAACACATTTTTCAAGGCATATGTTGCTGTAGTACTCACAGCTTTGATTTTCAGACACTTATTTTTAAACTACAGCCCTCAGAAGTAGTAACATTACAGTGGGAAATGTAGTACCTATAGGAAATATAGGTGAAAAATGTGTTAAAATAGGCTAAAAGGAGGACATATTTGCATAGACAGAAAGGGGAATTTTTTCCACGGAAAAAGCAAACAAATCTGCAAGTTTTTGTGAAAAGTCATGTGGGAAATTTTTCACACTTTTCATCCACCCCTATGGCAGACCTTTTGGCTAACATGATATATAGACTGTTTTTGCATACAGTTTTCAAAGTTGCATTCTTGTGACAGGTCCACTTTCAGTGAGTTAATTGCAACTGCATTCCATAAACAGAGAGAAAATATTCACAGAAATAAGCACATGGGGGTTACAGATTATTATTATTATTACAGTGCCATAACATTTACTATTACCATTCACTCAAGGAGAAATAGTTAAAAACATTTAAAGGCAGGCGTTAAAATAGCCTGTAGAGCCAAACTGAATACCGACTGAAAAAATAAAATGTCTAATGCGGTATTCAGAGGCCCTACCAGCTAAAACCACAAAGGACCTTAAGCCACAAAAACAGTCTTGTGGCTGAATCTGTTTTGTGCATTTAGTTCCCAAAATGCTGCTAAAAGCAGCGATATTGGGAACTTCACAGTAAAAAAACAATTAACTATCTGACATACTGCCAAGTAGACTAGTGCACGGGCAAAATTTTCGGTAAAATTCGAATTCGGATGAATTTTTTTTTTCTAATTCGGATGATCCTAATTTCGAGACCGGGCCTATTCGATTCGAACAAAATTCTGATCCATTCCGAATTATTCAGCCGAATTTAACATGGCTTAAATTTTAGCAGTGCGCCTCCGTGCACGCTGCTATCATTCTTTGCAGACAGGGTGTGCGTTTAGAAAAAGATCCATCCCAAAAACAGACATTGTCGTACATTGCCAGTCTGTGCATGTCACCTCTACTCCAGCATGGGATGCCAGTCACAATGCAAACATCGAACATCAAGAACCCATGCCTGTCATTCAATTTACCATATGTTTGAACATCGAAACCCCATGCCTGTCCTTCAATATAGCATATGCTCGAACATCGAAAACCCATGCCTGTCATTCAATTTAGCATATGCTCGAACATCGAAAACCCATGCCTGTCACATCCTACTCAACATAAGTGGTCGACTCGAACACGGACAAACTATATGTCACATTCTATGTTAGTACATGGGTAAAGATTAAGGTTTCATTTTCTGGTACCAGCCTCCTACCCTACTGTCCCTCTTTAGTACCCAAATTCCTCTCTCTCGTTTTCCTATCCTGATTTCCCCTCATATCAGATAAGTCTGTGTATTTACATTGTAGTGTTTCATACTACATCAAGAATAAACATCAATGACTATAATGTGATAGATGTAATGTGTTAAAAAGAAAAATTGAGACATTCTGTTGTGAACGAACTGCAACACAGGAGACAAATAAAAAAAAATGCTTGACATCTATACTGAAGAGGGGTCCACAGCATTGTCTTAGTATAGCAATATCACCGTTTTCCGTGAGTGTGCAATACAGGGCTCTACGGTAATTGCTGGGCATTTCCCAACGTCATAATCAGGGGATGATGGGAGTTGTATTCTAACCACTGTTAGGAAACACATAAGTGATGCACATTCATCTCCCACCTAGAAATTATTTACACACGAGGCAACTCCCCCAAGTAATACCTAGCCCCTTTCCAAGTGAAAGGACTTCCAGAAAGGCTTCAGATCTCTTAGTGACTCACGTGTTATTGCCAGTCAGCGGGACCCAGAGAGTAGGAGGGGGTGATGCTATGGCTGCAGATTAAGTCTGGCACGGTGCTCTTAGTTGGTCACTCGTCACAATGTTGAAGCTCAGCCCAGCCAGCACCTTCCGGGTGGAGACACCTCACAGCAATCCTGTTCAGGACACATCATTCACTGTCGTGCACTCATACTAGGGATCCCAAATGTTTAGACTCATTTCGTACAGGGGGCACCCTCCTGTATTTGTAAAACGTCTCTAGCAAATCTGGGACAGTAGACCTATTTACTCAAGTCTTGACTTTAGGTGGGCGATAATACAAAATAGGCATAATGTTTCACTATCACATAATTCACGTCACTGAAGCAGCCAGCAGGCATCGCCACTGAGTGAGCATAGGGCTGCCTGGCTGCTGACAGTCACACTGTATCACGGTGCCCGTGATTCGTGCTGTCTGGTGTCTATCACTTGTTGGGAATTACTCATTGGCTGTCTGCTATTAGCCCTCCTCACTCTGCCTTTTTAAACCCTGGTTGGGCACTTCCAGGTTGCCCTTTCGTGATGTTTCTGACCTCACCTGTCCTGACCTGCAGTCAGGCTTCTGGGCCTGCTGTTCCTGCGTTCCAGTGTTCCAGCGTTCCAGTGATCCTGTGTTCCAGTGTTCCTGTGCACTATTGTTCCAGTGTTCCAGTGTTCCGGTGTTCCTGTGTTCCAGCACCTCGCGGGTTAATCCTCCTGAGTTCCTGAGTCTCCAGCCTGCCCGCCTCTCCTGCCGGTTGCTCTCTGTCAGCGGTTCCAGTGTTCTGGTCACCTGTCACCGCATCGGTCTTGCACCGGTGGATTCCCCGCTAGAGTACAGGGCTCTTGCTCTTGCTCCGTCGCTCCGGCGACATTGTTACTATTCCGTTTCAGCTCTAGTTGGCTGATCCCAGCGTGCGGTCGCTGGTTTACTCTTAAGCCTGGTAGCGAATTACAGTTGGTCCCAGCGTGCGGACGCTGGTTTACTCCATTATACCTGGTTACGAGAATTTCAGTTGGTCCCAGCATGCGGACGCTGGTTTACTCCATTAAACCTGGTTGCGAGAATCACAGTTGGCCCAGCGTGCGGACTCTGGTTTACTCCACATTACCTGGTTGCGAGAATTACTGTTGGTCCCAGCGTGCGGATGCTGATTTACTCCATTATACCTGGTTGCGAGAATTGCAGTTGGTCACAGCGTGTGGACGCTGGTTTACTCCATTAAACCTGGTTGCGAGAATCACAGTTGGTCCCAGCGTGCGGACGCTAGTTTACTCCATTTAACCTGGTTGCGAGAATTACTGTTGGTTCCAGCGTGCGGACACTGGTTTACTCCATTAAACCTGCTTGCGAGAATTACAGTTGGTCCCAGCGTGCGGACGCTGGTTTACTCCATTAAACCTGCTTGCGAGAATTACAGTTGGTTCCAGCGTGCGGACGCTGGTTTACTCCATTTAATCTGGTTGCGAGAAATACTGTTGGTCCCAGCGTGCGGACGCTGGTTCACTCCATTTCACCTGGTGGCGATATCTACTGTTGGTCCCAGCGTGCGGACGCTGGTTTACTCCATTAAGCCTGGTTGCGCTCATTACCGTTGGTCCAACGCAAGGACGTTGGTTTGCTCCTGAACACTAGTTCTGAGTACTGGTCGCTGTATGCTTTCTTATGCAGTCGTCTGATACTTTCTGGCAATAGACTTCTGCTGCGATTAGACCATTGTTTCTATCCCTGTCTGCTGTCATAGTCATCTGACAGCTGGTCTACGCTTTGGGCTGCCCTGCCCGGTATTGGTAAGGCCGGTAGAACCTTTGTACGTACCATCCTTAAGGCTGCCTTACCCGGTATTGGCAGGGCCGGTAGAGCCTATACTCAGTCTCCCTTGGGCTGCCTTGCCCGTTTTTGGTAAGGCCGGTAGAACCGGTATATTCCACCTCACGGTTGCCTTACCCGGTATAGGCAAGGCCGGTAGAGCCTATTGTTATTGCTACTGTCCCTTGGGCTGCCTTGCCCGGTATTGGTAAGGCCGGTAGAACCGGTACATGTCACCTCACGGTTGCCTTACCCGGTACAGGCAAGGCCGGTAGAGCCTATTGTTATTGCTACTGTCACTTGGGTTGCCTTGCCCGGTATCATTGGCAAGGCCGGTAGAGCCTATTTTATTACTATTGTTGTTGTATTGTTATGTATGATTAACCCTACGGGGATTGCTTTAATTTTTTCAATAAAGTTACGTTTTTACCAAAACCTTAAGTCTGAGAGTCTTCAAAAACTGTGACACACTGATGGGACAACCTGCAACACAGAACTGGCGGAAGTGCACAAAATAGACATGGTATGGGACGGCAAATTGCCGCCCCTGTCAAAGTGCCGCCTGGGTCCATGGACCCACTGGGACCCATGTAAGGGCCGGCCCTGTATTCAAACAAATACCTAATATTTTTTTATATTTTGCACAGGAACAAATATTACTCGCTCTTGCAGTGGCAATAACTGGAACTAATGCTGGCTGCCTACCTATGCCTAGCCTAATGCTACCTGCCTGGCTACACAACAACTGGACACTCTCTAATCTCTTCTTCTCTCTCTGAGCTCCAACAACGCAATGAGGATATGCAGGCTGTCTGTCTGTGTGACTGTGTCATTAGTCCAACCCCCATCATAAAACGAAGAAGGCTATTGGAATACAGACAAAAGAGGGAAGTAGTGCATGAAACGGAGAATGGAATTGGACTAGAGACATGGAGGGAAAATTATGGAGGGAAAGTAATTGAGCACGCACAGGAAGTACAAAAAAGTCCAGGTCAAAAGTAGTCAAAACTTTTGGAAATTTGTCGATTGCCGAAACTTCCGAAAGTTTCGACGAATTTCGGTCCTGGGCTGTTCGGAGTCGGATCATTTTTTTCGAATGACCCTTAAGTTTCGGATTGGCTGAATGTCTCCGAATTACCCCATTTTCGACGAAATCCGAATGTCTCCGAATGAATTCGCACAAGTCTACTGGCAAGCACTGATCGTTAATGATGTCTTACACTTACCTGTTATCCACTGTCCTTCATTTCAGCCTTCTCTTCTTTCTTCCTGTAAAAGACAAACAAGTATAAATACAATGTGGAATAGAAGATATCTTTTAACCCCTTGAGTGCCAGAGGGGTACACAACACATTTCAAAGCAATGCGTTGCTGACCACTCTCGGCTTAACAGGTTAAGTCAGTGCCCAGGAATATTAAAAACAGAGTGCCATTTGTCGTCAAATAAAATATGCCACAAAGAACAACTGCACAAATAGGCTACATATATAATAAATATATAAAGTAAATGCTTAGTTTTATCCTTTAACTGTCTCCGCTGCTGTGCATGGCCGCAGAGGTAGCAGTAGTGGAGACAGTGCCATGCCCAACAAGTCCCCCTCCTCTCGGGCCGATGCCCGTTCTGAATTGAGGGAATTAAAGCAGAGACTGCCTTTATATATGGGCAGCCTCTGATCCAATTCCCTCATAGCCATTGGCTGATATGTGCTTACACACACACATCCCAGCCAATCAGTTTAAAGCACAGTCGCTTGAATCTGATTGGCTGGGATATTTTTATTATATATGTATCATATTTGCGCGCTTGTTCTTTGTGGCACATTTTATTTGACAACAAATAATGGCACTCTATTTTAATATTCCTGGGCACTGACTTAACCAGTTGAGCCCAGAGAGGTCCGCAACTCATTGCTTTGCGATGCTTTGTGTACCCCTCTGGCACTCAAGGGATTAAAATATATTTTCTATTCCACATTGTATTTATACTTGTTTGTCTTTTACAGGAAGAAAGAAGAGAAGATAGAAGAAATAAAAGAAGGACAGAGGAGGACCAGGGAGCTGAAAACTCCGCTGGACATCAGGATTAAAGGTGTTACTTGTAATGTGATGTCGTTTTTTAAGTTAGTCGAGTTAACCCTATGAATGCTGGTGGGGTAATTATACCCCACTGGCACTCATAGGGTTAATTCTACTAGCTTTGGCAACTTTTTTAGGCACTTTGGATTTATTGATATGGGGCTTAGACCCCCATATCAATATATCCACTGTGGACTTTTATTGTTTGCCTGTTAATAGCTGCGTTAACTGCCTAAAGATCCGATAAGTTTTCCCCATAGACTTCAATAGGAAAATGTTTGAAAAAACTGGAGGTAAAATTTATCTCCTGCAATAGAATCTGGCCCAAAGTGAGTCCCTTATCGGATTTTTACAGCTAACGCAGTCCTTTAAATGGCAACTTTGAGTGTTTTTTTTTTTTTCTAATGGGCCAAAACACGTTAGTGTAGCGGCCGTATTACTTGATGAACTGCCTTTAGCTGTTCATTACATGGACCTTTAAATGGCTTATTACACGTTAAAACCCCCGGTGGTGTTTTTTTGGCTAACGCCTGCCTTTAAATCTACCCCTTGGTCTCTAGCTGTTGGAAACTATATATTCCATTAAACCAGTGGCTGATTGATTCTACATCTCCTTTCATCTCCAAACAGATGTGGGTCCAAAGATTGACTAGCCCTCCTTAATATATACAAAAAATATATATAAATATTCATACAATCCAAATATAGGTTGCTGAAGGTCCAAAACTAAGGGAATTATGACAATGACACCTATAGGCTCATTTTAAATTCAGCTGTCAAAATCTTGAAAACATTTTCATAGATATTTATTCCATTGGGATTAAAAATGAAATGACTGCTAGATAAGATGCTAAGTGATGAAATGATGGATATAAGCAACAGAGGAGATGGACTGTTTATTACCTATTAGAAACATAAATAATACACAAAATAATGCTTAACCCCTTAAGGCCCACAGGTGTGTGCACACATTGTGAAAAAATGTGTTATGCTTATTAGGTTTTTTTTTTTGCACCAGGGTGCTACTGGAAAATATTTCTCTGTAGAAGCTGTTGCACTTTTTTGTGCATGTTTTTTTTTTAATATGACAGGTCTTCATACTGCATTCAAATGTATTCATTTTGGTGACAGATTCATTTTTGTGCACATTAGAAAACAAAGGTACAACTGTTTTGCTCCATTAACTCATCCACTGAAATGTCTTCTGTAGCTTACTTTTTTCTATTGTGATAGGCATAGTGAAGCATGAAGTGAAAGCAGCTAAAGGTAAGAAAGCCAAAAGGGCCTCAAGCATCAGCACAGATGGAAAACTACAACTGGAATATTTGACTGCACCAGGTTTGTTACAGAGAGTTGCTGTCAGACAGGAGTTCAGGTCAGCACAGACCTGACAGGCCATTTAACCTATGTAACTCCCATCTTGTTGTTTCACTTCTGAAAATAAACAACATAAAATCTGACAACAACTATGACCCACTTGACGCAGATAGTAAGTCTGTTCCCTAACTCTTGTCAATCATATTTATTATCTGCAGTTTTCCTATTTAAGTTATGAAATAATTCAAGTGCATATTATGCAAATTAAAATTGCCTATTCAAGTGCATATTATGCAAATTATAATTGCCTATTCCTTCTATTATGTTTTATTTTCATCTTCACATTTTATTTTATTTTTTTTTTTTTGTCCCTTACATTGAGCTCCCTGTTTCCAGAGAGCTTTCTGTCAGGGATTGTCAGAAAAAGGTATACTGATATAATGTAGAAAAGATACAATGCATTTAGCATAAAGAGCATTCATAGCTTCAGGGACTGTGCTACATTGTTTCACTGTATATCTTTAATGATCAGCTGTCCAGGAAATCCTCTAGAAACAAAGATCCAAGGAGCTGACTGTCAGGGATGAAATTGTGTAAAAAAAATAAGTGAAGATGAAAATAAAAATATAATATCCGTGTACAGGCACTTTATACATCACATAACTACTCAAGATATATAAGCCCCTTGAGAACCAGAGGGATGTGCAACACATTGTAAAGAAATACTCTACTGGTCTGCAGGGGGGTAATCCAGTTAAAATAAAAACTTCAAACCCTCTCAGTGTCTATCAGTGAAAGGACTCTTGAAGTATAATACAAGGGATTTTATTCTCCTAGAACTAAGTTGAACTTTGCATGAATGTAGAAAATGCTTCACAGAGTCCTCTAGGTCTAAAGGCAGTTAAACATAATTGGAAGCACAAATTCTTTCTTCCTGCCTCTGAACCAAATGGGTGGGTCTTACTACAGGTGGATTTTTCTCTGTTATCCAAATCAGAAATAGTGCAATCCATAATTCCAGCCTAGCTGCTAAAAGCCAATCACAAATAAACTAACACATTGACAGAAGGAAACAATTTCAGAAAGTCAGTGGTGTTGTCACATCACTTTAGAATTTTAGTACCGTAAAGAGCAATTGACATTATGAAATGTAAAAACTGATTAATGTAGTTTGACTAGTAAACGACTGATTTTTCTCAACACTGGAATCACTATCATTATAGGACTCACAATTTCAAGTTCTGAGCTACTAGTCAGGCCTGAAAAGTTACTCACCACCAGTTTCCACACCTAGCCCCACTGATATCCCCACCTTTTACCCCCACCCATATCTCTGCCTTTTAACCCCACCCATATCCCCACCTTTTAACCCCACCCATCTCAAGTTCTCTTTGATGAAATGACACTGTTGTTCTATGTTTTTATTCAGCATAGGGGACAAAAACCGTGAAAAATTCCAAATGTTTTAATCCCCTGAATGCTAGCAATGTCTACAACGCATAAGCCTCTTAAGCATTATAGCAGTTAAATGCTTCACTTAAATAATGTGTATACACTGACACACACACATACAGACCCTGGCACAGACATGCACACACTGGCACACACACACATACATACCCTGGCACATAGATGCGTACACTGGCACACATGTTCACTCCCTGGCACATAGATGCATACACCGGCACATATGCATATACTAGCACACACATTCACACCTTGGCACATATATATATGTATGTATTACTCACTCAACCAGGGTTAAGATTTTAATTTGAGTAAGTACAAATTCCACCCTTATATGACACTCAGGAATAAGGACACTTGTCATGTTTATTTGAAACACCCTGAAATGCCCATACATTTCCTCCTCCCCCCAAGCACACACACACACGCACACCTGCACACACACTGCCTGGAGGACTGTGAAGCAAAGGGAAGAGGGTATATAGAGGGTGAAAAAAGCAAGGAAGGGGGAGACAAAGCGGGAAAGAGGCAATGGGGAAAAGCAGGGTTAAGAAAGAGGCAATAAGGAAAAAAGAGAGAGAGACACATGGGGAGAAACAGAGGTAATGGAGAGGGGAAAGAGAGATAGGTAATAGTGGAGAACAAAAGAGAGTACAGAGTGAAAAGAGTTCATCACACTTCGATCATATTATCCATTTGGATGCCAGAGGAGTGTTCAAAATGCTTGAAGTACTAGCAATCAATAAGAACAAGTAATACAATTAGGCTTCAAACGCCTCTTCCACCCCTATTAACCCACTGAGTTCCAGAGGCATGTGTGAAAACTTTACACACCCCTCTGGTGCTTAGTGTTAAGCTAATATACTTATTTTTAGACATGCCTCTGACAATCAGTCCTTAGCCTGCCATCATAGCTCTCAGCTGCCCACCACCACAGACCCCACTTCCAACTTTTATACCATTAGTAGCATAATTCTAGTTTGCCATCACCATTAGCCCCCCACAACTCTTATGCCCCATTTTTCATCACAGCCCTCAGGCCCCTCTCGCCAAAGTTAACAGAAGTTCAGACCTCAGCCCCCAGATTAACACAGTCCTTAGCCCAATATGGCCTTTTGCTCCCCATAACCACGACCCTCATCCCCCTTTACTAGAGCCCACCAGTTCTGTCTCAGTTTTTTTTTATTATGTGTAACTAATGCCTGTGTCACTTTGGAGGCAAGACAGAAAGTAGTTGGTGGCACAATAGAAAAGAAGGAATTATGCTGGACATAGTGACCACTCTTAACACCCCCAACCCTTTAGCAACATCAGTTAACCAATGAGATATGCAGGGGAACTGTTGCAAGAAACATGCAAGAATGTAACCTTCAGCTACACGCACAGGTAGAATGTAGTGGAATACCAGCCAGATTAATTTTTTCTAAACTGGCCCACTAGCTGGTATTAGTGTATGTGTGTACCTCATAGGGCTTCAGTACGTGAATTGAATCCTATTGCATTCTGTAGAGCTGTTACACAGTGTTACAGTAGATACAGACTGACTCATAGAATTTGAATTCTGTATCACTGAGGTACTGCACAGTAAAACCCTGCTAGATTCCCAGCCCTTGTGAATACCTTCTGTGGCAGTTCTGGGCAAGGTTAACTCTTTGAGTTCCAGAAGGATATCCAACACATTGCTGGATACCTCTCTGGCACTCTAATGGTTAACTTGATACTTCTCCTCAGTATGAAGCCTGCTGGAATTAATGGGAGACAGTTGCTGTCAGGATATCAGAGCATGCAGGAGTTTAACCCTTTGAGGAGCAGACGTGTGTAAAGCATGTCAAAGCAATGCTTTGAACAACCACATGATCCCTTAAGGGTTAACTTTCAATTCACTGCTGGACTGTAATTTAGGGAATGACCTGTGACTGCTGTGTATTTGAACTTAGTGCTCCGCTCCAATGCACGTATAAAGAACGCATATCTCTGCTGTCATTAACCCTTTGCGTGCCAGAGAGGTATCCAACGCATTGCGTTGCAATGTGTTGGATACCTCTCTGGCTCTCAAAGGGTTAATTATAGCAGGGAGACATTTTTATAGTTGGGACATCCAATTACACTGCTCCCAAGTTTTTTTTGTTTGTTTTATTTCATAGCTGCTGGACTGTAATGGGTTAAATATACAGCTCAAGCAAGCCAAGAACAACCACTGCCCACTCACTCTGCTTCTATTTAAAAATACCTTCCCCCCACCAAAAAAAGAATAAAGTGTGGTGGGCAACATACTTTCTCTTCCTGAATAACTTCTTTACTTTGCTTTCAGAGCTCCTCTAGCCGATATTTCAGCAGCATCTTTAGTGCTGCAGATGCTCCATGTCTCCTCCCATCCTGTTAGATGAGCTCTTACAAGTCTGCCTGTGTTTACCTCGTCTAACACAGGTCTCCTGTAAGCCCTCCCTTCTGGTCACTCTGCAACACTGGAAGTGCAATGCGCCAGGATATGATGTCATATGTCAGAGCTCTGCATTTTCAGACAGCACAGAACTGCAACTGAGAGGAAGTTTGTGATGGGGGGAGGTTGTCCTGCTCCTCTATCTGGTCCCAATGCTGCCCTGGCCACGTGCCACCATAAAGGCCTCTTCATGGCAGTGGTGGCACGAGTGCCATAGGTTCACCATCACTGAGCTGGTCTATGCAATCTGCTGACTTTCACTCAATTTCTCCTTGCCAAATGTGAGAGGCGAGTGGACATTTTGAGCCCTGATAAAGTTATCTTCTTCTGTATACAGTCTCCCACATGGGCTTCTTACCCCCAAAACTTCAGAAAGAAAGCAAAGTCAGGTTTCCAGAAAGGTTGCTTGCAATGAACATAGTACTTAAGACAATACACCACATGAAGCAGATGGAGCTCCTGTTTGGTAAAAGGATCAGGACAAAAAGAATGAAGAACAATTTCCTGATTGTTGTGAAAATCCAAGAAAATCTTGGGTGAAAAAATCTCTGGAAGTACGAACAGAAACAACGGCTAAAAGGAAGGCTAACTTAAAGGGAAAGTAATATTTCAAAATAAAAGCAGCTCCAATTAATCTTTGTTGTATTTGAGCCATGGAGAGTGTTATTTCAATACTGAGAGAGAGTTTTAGTTCAAGAGTAATTGAATGATAATGTATTCCTCTCCCACCCCTTTTACTGATGTAACACTGCTAACCTCATAACAGAAAGGTGGTGTCCAGATGGCTTGCAAAGAGGCACAATCTTCAATTAGCATAAGGGAAAAACCTGTCAAGGGGGCAGGGTTTTCATTTTTCTCACAGTAAGAAGATTGTCCCTTGCTGTGAGCTGTCTGGTCTTAAGACCAGATTCCACATCTGAAGGGAGGTGGTTTACACTAGGTAAAAGGGACGGGAGGGGGATACTTTATCATTCAATTACTCTTGAACTACAATTCTGACAGTATTGAAATAATACTCTTCATGGCCCAAATACTATGAAGATTAATTGGAGCTGCTTTTATTTTGAAACATTACTATCTCTTTAAGCTTCAAGAGACACAAAGAAACACATGAAAGCGGCTCAAAAGGAGGTCTCTGGAGAACTTCTTCTACAAGGTTCAAGTCCCATAGAGGTCGGACAGGGATCCCGGAAGATAGAGTAAGCATGAGCCACCACATGAACAAAGGTCTTGACATCAGGATGAAAATCAATCCATTTCTAAAAAAGTATAAAAAGGGCTGTGATCTAAACTTTAATAGAACTTAGAATGATACCATTATTAACACAATCCTGAAGCAAGGCCAGAATAGTAGGATGGCAGAATTACTGAGGAGACACATCACGATCAGTACACCACTGGTAAAATAGAGACCAGAAACTATGATAAGCCTTAGACAAAACAGGCTTTCTAGCCTGAATCATAGTGGAGATAACAGCATTGGAGAAACCTTTCTGCCTCAGGATGTTTGATTCAAGAGTCATGCTATCAAAGCCAACCTTTCCTCATGATAGTAACAAAGTGGACCCTGAGTCAGGATATCCTGCCTGAGAGGAAGGCAAAATGTTTCTTAGATGGAAATTTTGTGAATGTTTACTTTTGAAATGTTGCCATCTATTGGACAAAATAGGAAAAGGCGAGTTTAAAATATCGCCTCAATCAATTGGTAGACATCAGAATGTTGTTTGAATCAAAAGAGAAACATTCTGATGTCCCCAGATATGTACAATCTGGCTGAACAAACTTTGACTGCTGAGTTTCCAGAATCTAGATGCTGGTGACTTAGAAAGTCTGCACCATGTTTTCCTCTCCTGGAATGTGAATTGCTGAGATGGCTGGGAAGTGAGCTTCTACACAATGAAGATGTTCCCAGATCTCCATCTAGAAGAACCCACTTCTGGTTTCTCCTTATCAATTTATGTAGGTGACTGCTGTTGCACTGGACACTCACCAGTGCACAAGTCCACTTGAAGCTCCAAATGAATTGCCTGTATTTCCAGAATGTTGATTGGAAGGAGACTTTCTTCCTCTGTCCAGCAGATCTGTGCTATTAGATAATGCTCCCCATCCCATAAGGCTGGTGCCCGTGGTGAATGTCACCCATTCTGGTATGACATAGGGATGTCCCAGCATTAGGAGAGGATGACGAAGCTACCAGAGAAGATATTTCTTCACTCTTTGAGACAGGAACATGGCATGAGATTGTGAGACAAGTCAGAGTGTTGTCTTGACCAGCTCCTAATGTCTGTAACTCATTCATGTGGAATTGAGCATTGGATATGGCTTTTAGAGCAGAGACCAAGTGACTTAGAGCTCTCATATAATCCCTTACCACTATGGTTAGGATACTGCTTGAGTGACATGAAGAGCCAGAACCTGGATCTTGTCCTCCTGTAGAAATATTTCAGTATGTTTCCTTACAGACGCTATGCATATTGTTGCTGATAAAAGGCCCAGTTCTTTCCTGCTCTCAAGGGAAGTAGTATTCCAACACACCCATGATTTTGTAGGAGGTGCAGGAGGAAAATCATTATTGACCAGATTATAGACTTGAAGTGATGGGGGCTAATTATAGTTCAGAAACTACCTCAGATGCATCACTGGAGCTAGAGGCAAGTGGAACCATCATCGCCTGTCTCATATTTCTGCTGTTGATCCCAGTCCCTTGGAGCTGTCTAATCATCCTCCTGCTTACACAACTCACTAGCAATTAGAGCAGTAGCAAATGCCAGAAAGTCACCATGGCATTTGCCAATGGCCACCATAAAATGACCTGTTATCACTAGGACATAGGGAAACATTTTTTAGTCTCACGCCTTGTTTTTGCAAGCCCGAAGTGTCTTCAAGCCAATTTTTTTTCTCAGCGCTTGTGCTTAATAAATCTAAGTCCTACAAATAAATCTTCTTATCAGGGCTTATGTTTACCAAGTCTAATTTTTTTCTCGTGGCTTGTGTTTAGCTAAATTGTTTCTTGCACAGTACACATACAAATATTTTCAAGCGTATTTGTAAGCCTGCTGTTATGATGCCTAGCCATTGTTTATAAAGAAAAAAAAGGGCAACTTACAATCCAAAATGAATGTGGCAGTTATGTATGGTGGAGGTGGACTGGTGTGGTGTGATTGATGTATAGCTCCATATATATATTGATTTATACATACTCAATATGATTCCTACAGCATTTAATATCATTACCATATTTGAGTCTAATGTAAGCTATTATTATTCTCAGATAATTGACACACAGTAATCAGTGTTCATATCCTCATCCTGTCACGTTTTCCCAGGAACAAACAAGGAGTCAGTATGGTATAGTAAAACAATCTTTATAAAATAAATGAAAGTACAGTAAATCACAGAACAATGAGTAAGTAAATCACAGAACAATGAGTAGAGGTCCTTCTAGTGGCCAACGGCTCTATCAGAAATAGGACTCTGCCAAAAGTTGGAACGCTCTTAAAGAGACCGGGAGAAGCCTCTGGAGTCTCTATATTATGAAGGCCTAGCAGGAATCCCAGTAAGAGACTAACTGACTGACGCCTACAGTCAGCAGGTAGATCTAGGGATCGCCCTAAAGATGATACGGTAAGGGAGAAGTACTGACTCAAGCCTGCAGTCAGTAAGGAGAAGGCCGTTTCCTTTCTCAGAGGCACCAGAGAGATCCTGACTCACGCCTGCAGTCAGGGAGTAAGGTCTTAACCAGAGCCGCAGGCCTGCACCAGATTAGGTGTCTACTACACAATGGGAGCAAGCAGGAGAATAGTCAGACAGAGCCACAGGTCAGCACCAGATTGGATAGTCAGACAAGACGGGTCATACACAGTTCAGGTAGTCAACCAGAGCCACAGGTCCACACCAAATTGGGTCATCAGACAAGCCAGGTCATACACAGAGCCCAAACTAAACAGAACTGTTTGTACAACAACGCAAGGGCAACTGAGTCAAGACTCAGACTGCCCTTTAAACCCCTCCTCAGGAAGTAGGTAAGAGGGGCAGGCTCAGAGGAAGGAAGTAGGTAGGAGGAGACTACAGGAAGCATGGCATAAAACAGAGTCCTGCTTCACTCTGAAGCCTCGTGCCTGCAGATGACGCGTGAAAAGACGCAGAGCATTGCTGAAGTGGTGGCACTGGAACCAAGGTAAGCTGTGACACATCCTCTGTTATGCTGTTAATAAAACATATGAAAGAAACAAAAAAATGGGTAGCACTAAAAATGGGAGAGTGAGCTACTGGGGGAGGTGGCATGGAAATGGACTTGTACGGTTGATAAAAACAGAGAATAGATAAATATGTTGGCTCAAATGATAAAATAAATAACAGTGTATAACATCACATAAAACTAAATATCAATTATAATATAATATGAAAAAAAAAGAAAAAACAAGAAGGGGTGTCTATAGTGTTATACCAGATTAGTAGACATGAAAAAGATAGGTATACAATGAATCCACTCACATTGAAAAATTGTTGACAATCATGTATATACCTGTCACCAACCTTACAATGACTGGATCTCCAGATATAATCCACAATAGAAATAAAAATAATAATAAACTAAACTAAAACTATATCCCATTGTATAAAACAATTTATTATTATAAAGCACTATGAGGGTACGCGTTTCACAGCTTTATCAACCTAAGTTGCCTATGAACAGTTGCCAAATGAACAAAAACAAGAATCACATAAAAGTCTTAATTAAAAGAAGGAATAAAACATTAATGTTTAATAAAAAGATAAAGTGCTTTCCTTTAAATAGATGCTATGTAGATGCATAACGTGAAAAGGAGATTAAATGATGATGAAGATAAATGAGCTATATGTTGATGAGATACAGTCCACTCAGTATACACTCTCAAGTCTTCTGTGAAGCTACACCAAATGGGGTCCTGTGTACCACCAACAATAACCTAGGATAGAGTACAGGGAATGCAGAAGGTAGTCAAAGAGAGATGTAGATCTTTGTATAGTTTATTAGACAATAACGCAGAATAATAGGAAGTTTCAGAAATTCTCACTCACATATTCCCCATCTTGGGTATTAGCATATTGAGGTTTCTACCCCCCTTATAACCATGAAAGCTGCATCCGTATGTCTACCAGTACCCAATTACCAGCTTCAGAGGATTGTCCAATAAAGTCCTGGTGATAACAATAGATTATATCTCCACCTGAATCCTTAAACTGTAAATATTGGACTTAAATGGTTCATTCCAATATGGCCTCTCCAGCATTTATTACAAGTCAACGGGCTGAAGTATGGATAGAGACCAGGTAGAAGGGTGTAGGGCGGGACCACAAACAACAGAGTGATGACGTTCCAATCCTGACACGTATTTGTCAGCTACACTGCTCACTTCCTATGGGGTAAAGGCCTGACAATTCAGTCTTTAACCCCTTAATGACCGGCTGCACATTCATTTGGCTGTCACTTAAGGACCACTGAGCATTTTTTTTTTTTTTTTTGCTGATCCGATTCCTGACTCCTCGAATGGCGTACAGCTGCACGGGGAGCCTGGAATACCTTGACGTACATGTACGTTCTTGGTCCTTTCGGGACATCCACCTTGTGACGTACGTGTACGTCATGGGTCATTAAGGGGTTAAATAATGCTGCTCTATCAATTATAAATGATAAATACAAATACAGTAAAATATCAAAAACACATTAAAATAGTTAAAGTACCTAAAACAATCTTCTCATCTAATAATCAATTTAAGATTAATAAAATGTATTAATGTAAGCCATAGAAACAAATAAATATGACGTTCATACAGTAAGGAGTATTCATTCTTGTCAATACAATCAATACACATTGTTACTCATAGTAATACAATAGAAACACAATATATCAACCCAAAAAAGTCACACAAAAGGTAATCCTAGCTATATTTATCCAGGACCTCACCAAAAATAACAGTGAACAGAGCTCAAATAATATCTAATTAAAATAAATAATATATTAAATTAAGAAAACTCAAGAACTACCAAAACCAAGTACATTGAATAAAATAGAAAAAACCTTAACATCTAATGGAAAAAACTGTGTGATCATTAAATAAGACCTGCAAATATTACATACCAGGCAACCTAGACTAATGGAACACCAGTACTCATAGCAAGTTAAGAGAAGTGAAATAAGCATGTACAAAAGAAGAGGATGCTCATGGTGCCTGAGCGGGGACAGTGGGTATATCTTCCCGCCCACACCTGCTCCCTTGCACAGAAGATGATGACAACACCAGTATAACGCTTGTCATCTAACTTTTAAGCTGCTCATGACACAGAAGGCTGGGAAGATGTGATGAACTACTCTGCAGACACCCATACCTGGGTTAATAAGGGGTAGAACACCACAGGGGTGAAGAATGTCCTTAATCCAGTCAGGTACTCACTGTGTTACTGTGTATTTAAACTATATGACTGACACTGTGCTTATAAGTCAGCATATGTTAACCTGTTTGAAAAATTACAGGTGAATTGTACAGAAACAAGGAAGGAAGGGAAGAAAAGACCAGGGTGCCCCTGTGTATATCAATATGATATAAATTTCCACCACCAGACATCCTAAAGTGCAAACTCATAATTTAGTTTTGTTAGCAACGGTATATACCGAAACCAATGATATGGGCATCTGGAGGATTGAAACTGTCTCCAAACAGTGGCAATACACAAATAGGCAGCTTTCCAAGTTACACGCTCTCCCACAGCGGTCTGACATCACCAGAACCCAAAAAAGATGGAAAAAAGCGGCAATTGTGTAATATAGCAGATCACAATATCAAGTTAATAAGTAAAATATTACTCACAAATAATCTGGTCAGAGCTCCGATATCTGAATAATCTGACAGCAATAGCTCTCGGAGAAATTAACCCTGTCTCCGTTCAGGCACTCACGGAATCTCTCCACTTTTTTTTTTTTTCAAAGCTATTCTTCGTATACAACAGGCGGGGGCATTTAGTTGTAATTGCTATAAGTTATTTATTAAAAATAATTAAAATTGACAATGCTAATGCGTTTCGCAGTTTACACCGCTTATTCAAAGCTAAAATGTCAACAAAAATACTCAAAAAATACAAAAAAATACAAAAGAAACCACCGCCAAAAACAAATCGCATTTAAATACCTTTTGCTCCAGATGAATACAATCCAATAATCAACATTACCGTCATCCATCCCCCCCGCACACAAACGTGCAAACTGAGGGTGAAGGGAAAGGAATCCTATATTGTCATCAAACGTTCCCCAGCGTACAATCCAAAGGAAGCTGAGGATGACGGGAGGGAGGGTCCAATAAAACACCATGTAAAATGGTAACAAAATAAATGATACAAAAATTGCACAACAATAAATAACATCGCGTGTCCGCTAAATTCTGACACCCGACATCAAAAAATCAACTCTCCCTCCTCCCCGTTCTAAACAGTGTCCCGGAATGTAAGAGAAAACGTCCAATTACATATGTTCATGAAGGTGCTGAAAATAACGGGAAGGAGGGTCTGAACCAAATAAATTTATATACAAACACAACAAAATGTAATGTTGCATGTTCACTATATAACAAAACTCTACATCAAAAAATGAACATTCCCTCCTCCCCATCATAAACAGCAACCAAAAGTACCAAAAGTATCCAGGGAAGATATTCATCCCATTAGGGTCAGTTTACAACTCCCATCTAATATCCCAATAATATGTGTCTAAAAAAAAAAAAAAAAAAAAAAAAAGTGTACCATGATGAAATAATAAAATAATAAAACCCTGTGAAACCTACAGATATGACTAGGTGAACTATTGATAATAAATGGATTTGTGTATGTGTGTAAAAATAATAACTCCTAAGGTAAAAATGAAAAGAAAAAAACTAATAATACCATCTGAGTGTGTGTATTGTCTGTTGTGTGTTATATCTGCAATAAATATCCATATGCATGTGTATGGAAGGTGAAAATGAGTGAAAAATGCGAAATAAATGTAAATGATGCTAACAAAATAAATGTGTTAAATGTATGTGATGTGTATCCTATCTCTCCTATTTATCCTCTCCCTTCCTCTTTACTCTCCTTCCTTTTTCATCTCCCCTCACCCCCTAACTTCTCCTTTCACCCCCCCCCTTTTTTCTACTTCCCTATCTTAAACCTATATTAACCTTTAGGAGTTTCAACAGTTTCATTTAACCCCAATGGGAATAAAGTAGGTAATCTAAATATCCAATAGGCTTCCCTATTGTTAAGGCGCTGTTCCCTATCATAAAAACTTGACATTGGAATATATTCTATTGGAAACGCTGACAAATCTGCTATATTCTTATTATGATGTAACAAAAAATGTTTAGATACACTATGTTGTAAGAAACCACTCTTGATATTCCTTCTGTGTTGACCCATTCTTGTCCGAAATTTTTGAGTTGTTCTTCCAACATACTGTAAACCACATGAACATGTGAGAAGATATATAACAAAATTACTCTCACAGGTCATTCTACTAGTAATTCTAAATTTCGCAGTAGTAGTCGTGGATTCAAATACCTCCGTCTTATCCTTTATTACAGAGCATGTTAAACATCTGTTTTTATAACATTTAAATGAACCATATATTAAGGATTTATTAAAACACCTACCTCTCCAAATATCAGTAGAATAAGTGTTATTCACACTTTTCTCCTTCTTAAAATGTTTTAATGAACCTACTTTATTTGGGTTCTTATATAAACTTGAAGCTATCTGATTTTTTAAAGTCCTTCGCTCTCCAATAAATAATTTGTGGTTTATTACTTATCTCATCTTTTAAAAATGGGTCTTTTAACAGGAGTCCCCAGTGTTTATTAAAAATCCTATGTATATCTCTCGAATCAGAGCTAAACCTTGTTATAAACATTGGTGTTCTTGTAAAAGCTTTTTCTTTCTCCAACTTCTTTAAAGGATTGTTGGTAGATCCTCTCCAATCTCTAGCTTTCTTATATGAGTCTACAACTAATTTAGAGGGGTACCCTTTTTCTAGAAATCTTTTACTTAAAACCTCAGCCTGATTATCAAAATCCACTAAACTGGAACAATTTCTTTTTATTCTGTGAAACTGACCATAGGGAACATTCAGTAGCCACTTCTCATGATGACAGCTATCAAACCTTAAAAAACTACTTCTATCTACTTCTTTAAAATAAGTTTTATACTGAATTAAATTACCTGATTCACCCGACAATTCCAAATCTAAAAATTTAATGTAATGAGTATTAATATTACTGGTAAAAGACATACCCCATCTATTCTTATTTATATGGGTGACAAAATTCTCAAGCTCGGTATATTCACCTCCCCAGATGACTATAATGTCATCTATAAAAAGGCGGTAGAGGACCAGATTCGCTCCATAAGGGTTGTTGTTATATATCAATAGGTCTTCTAGATATCCCATAAATAAATTAGCATAGCTAGGAGCGAATCTGGTCCCCATCGCCATACCCTTGATCTGAAGAAAATTGCGATCATCGAACTCGAAAAAATTATGAGTTAGAGTAAACAAAATGGCTTCCAATAAAAATATTCTCTGCTTAGTTGGCATTAATAAATCCATAGATAAAAAATGTTCAATAGCTTCCAGGCCCCCTTCATGAGGTATATTTGAATATAAGGATGTTACATCCAAAGATAGCCAATAATAATTCTCCTCCCACTTAATATTCTGGACTAAATCAATAAGATGTTGACTATCTCTCAAAAAAGACGGTAAACCTAAAACGTGCGTCTGTAAATTAAAATCTATAAAAGTAGAGAGATTTGATGTTAACGAATTAATCCCAGAAATTATAGGTCTTCCTGGTGGATTATCTAAATTTTTGTGTACTTTAGGTAAATGATAATATATGGCAGGTCTCGGATTTTTGACATACAAAAATGCTCTCTCTTCTTTATTAATGATACCCTCTCTAAAGGCCTCTTCTACCAATGTCTGAAATTCACTGGAAAAAATCTTCACTGGACTTGATGTCATAATTTGATAATATTCTTGATCTCCTAATATCCTATTTGCTTCTCTAAGATATTCATCCAAATCTTGGACTACTACCACTCCACCTTTATCAGCTTGTTTTACTATAAGCTTATGATTCCTTTTAAAATCTCGTAGAGCTATTTGTTCCTCTTTTGTTAAATTATTCGTCTTAAATATTTTTCTATTATTATTACCTTCATTCAGATGTTTAAAATCTTCCAAAACAGCTGCACTAAAAGTCTCTATAAAGGGACCCCTACTCTGTATAGGATAAAATAATGATTTTGGTTTTAAACCAGAAGGGACACTTCCATTGAGGATATAATCCGTAGTACTATCTATAAATGGTATAACTTCCCTACCTGACTCATCGAGAAGAATATCCGCTGTTATGATAGGTACCACTTGTGAACCATCGCTAAACCTTTTGTTCGCAAAATACTTCTTAAGAGTTAACTTACGGACAAACTCATTCAGATCCACAAAAAGTTCAAACTGATCAGATTTGTGGGAGGGGCAAAAGGATAAACCTTTATTAAGAAGTTGAATTTCATATTCTGTCAAATTATGTTTAGAAAGATTAATGATATTTGATGATTGAACTTTACTGGCATCACTCATCTCTCTAATTTTGACTTCTTTGCAATTGCCCCCCCTGCCTCTAGATCCTCTGGGTCTGACCTTTTTGTGGTATCCTCCATTGTCAGGGGTAAAAATCTGTTTGGATGTATTCTCCATTGGCCCAATTTTAAAGGTTGATTCCTGTCTAAAAAAGTCCCCAAAGAATTAGAACCTTGTATAGATGATTCTGATGTATTTGGCGAAATTTCATTCTCCTCTACAATACATACTGTATCTATTTCTATTTGAGGAATTATCTTTTTTCTTTAGGTTTCACTATTTTTATTGGGGATGATTCCATTCCTTCCAACTCCCTTTGTATCAAAGATGTTTTATCAGTCTCCTTTCTTGTAGTCTGTACTTCTATATTATTCCTATTATTCAATATAGGGATTTTAGGTGTAATACTCTTATATTTACTTTTTCTTTCTCTATTTCCTCTACTACCACTAATATTATTACTTGAATTCTGTGCTTCACTTGATTGTGATTTAGTTTGTGACTGTATATTTTCAATTTGGTTTTTCTTAAAACCATTAGTTTTCTTAGGACATTTATGGACTTCATTATTTAAATAATCATTTCCATCTCTTACAGATTTCTTCTTTTTTCTTTCTATAATTTCAGTTTGGTGAGCACTAACATTTTTATTTGTTCTATCCTCAAAGAGATAAAAACTATTATTAGTAGACCTTAATTTATCTATCTCCATGATTTTCTCCTCTATTTGTTTATTGAGATTAATCAATTTACTCTCTCTGAATTCAATCAATAATTTCATTAGAGAGAAAGAACACTTATCAAGAATTTCATACCAATATTCCATAAATTGTGAATTTTATGGAAATGTAGGTAATAGATTAAATCTCAGTCCCCTAGGGATCATATTAAATTCAAGATATTTGTTCATAGTCTCAATATCCCACCACTGATTACATTGCACCTTAAGCAAGCCTTCCAGCTGGGAGAAGAACTTTCCCATATCGGGGTTATTTCGAATAGAATTAGGCTCATGCACTTCCCCCACTGAAAAATTATTACTCAATGTGGAAAGCAAATTGCTTCGATCCTTATAAAATTGCATATTTCACAAAGATCTAAATCGATTTAAGTCAAAAAAAGGACAATCTGAAATTACAATCTAAGGAGAACAATAAAATATACAAACAAAATATAATCTTAAGTATCAAACCGCAATTGATGAACTTAATAAATGTCCACAATCGTATATGAATTTTTCAAATTGTTACTATATCTTCGAGTTAATTCTTCAAATAGATCTTATCATCAGGCAGCTCCCAGTCCACGGAATACTCCGGTTTCAAATTCTACAGAAACAAGGAAGGAAGGGAAGAAAAGACCAGGGCGCCCCTGTGTATATCAATATGACATAAATTTCTACCACCAGACACCCTAAAGTGCAAACTCACAATTTAGTTTTGTTAGCAACGGTATATACCGAAACCAACGATATGGGCATCTGGAGGATTGAAACTGTCTCCAGCAACAGTGGCAATACACAAATAGGCAGCTCTCCAAGTTACACGCTCTCCTACAGCGGTCTCACATCACCAGAACCCAAAAAAGATGGAAAAAGCGCCAATAGTGTAATATAGCAGATCACAATATCAAGTTAATAAGTAAAATATTACTCACAAATAAACTGGTCAGAGCTCTGATATCGGAATAATCTGACATCAATAGCTCTCAGAGAAATTAACCCTGTCTCCGTTCAGGCACTCACAGAATCTCTCCCCTATTTTTTCAAAGCGATTCTTCGTATCCAACAGGCGGGGGCATTCAGTTGTAATTGATATAAGTTATTTATTAAACATAATTAAAATTGACAATGCTAACGCGTTTCGTGGTTTACACCACTTTTTCAAAGCTAAAATGTCAACAAATATACTCAAAAAATACAAAAAAATACAAAAGAAACCACCGCCAAAAACAAATCGCATTTAAATACCTTTTGTTCCAGATGAATACAATCCAATAATCAACATTACCGTCATCCATCCCCCCGCACGCAAACATGCAAACTGAGGGTGACGGGAAAGGAATCCTATATTGTCATCAAACGTTCCCCAGCGTACAATCCAATGGAAGCTGAGGATGACAGGAGGGAGGATCCAATAAAACACCATGTAAAATGGTAATGAAATAAATGATACAAAAATTGCGCAACAATAAATAACATCGTGTGTCCGCTAAATGCCGACACCCGACACATGTATGTGATGTGTATCCTCTCTCCTATTTATCCTCTCCCTGCCTCTTTACTCTCCTTCCTTTTTCATCTCCCCTTACCCCCTAACTTCTCCTTTCACCCCCCCTTTTTTTCTACTTCCCTGTCTTAAACCTATATTAACCTTTAGGAGTTTCAACAGTTTCATTTAACCCCAATGGGAATAAAGTAGGTAATCTAAATATCCAATAGGCTTCCCTATTGTTAAGGCACTGTTCCCTATCATAAAAACTTGACATTGGAATATATTCTATTGGCAACGCTGACAAATCTGCTATATTCTTATTATGATGTAACAAAAAATGTTTAGATACACTATGTTGTAAGAAACCACTCTTGATATTCCTTCTGTGTTGACCCATTCTTGTCCGAAATTTTTGAGTTGTTCTTCCAACATACTGTAAACCACATGAACATGTGAGAAGATATATAACAAAATTACTCTCACAGGTCATTCTACTAGTAATTCTAAATTTCGCAGTAGTAGTCGTGGATTCAAATACCTTCGTCTTATCCTTTATTATAGAGCATGTTAAACAGCTATTTTTATAACATCGCTTTGAAAAAAAAGTGGAGAGATTCGGTGAGTGCCTGAACGGAGACAGGGTTAATTTCTCCGAGAGCTATTGCTGTCAGATTATTCCGATATTGGAGCTCTGACCAGTTTATTTATAGGTGAATTGTGCTTACTCAAGAGGGGAGACTTCTTCATATGTATGCACAATGCTCTTAGTTTGGCACATAGCCCTGTTACTATCTTGCTACATGCTTAATTGTATTGGGAAGTCAGATATCAATTATTGCCACTAGGAGTTCCCTCCGATAGTTAACCACACTATCACCTCAAATGATCTCCTTACACGGTCCGCAAAAGGACAGTACACATTAACCCTTTAGCCTCATAGGTTGATTTAGGCAAACATCTTGAACACAAGATGAGATGAACCTCTTTACTGCTTCAGCACCTTTCACATTACACACAGACTCCTCTACTTTCAGCACTTCAACAAAGAAAACTAGATGACATGAATGTGCTTATTGTCCTCCTTTGAAACAGATTGATAACTATTTGTCAGTTATCTATAGTACACAATTTTCTTACAACAGTTCAGGTAGTGTCCTAGTCTTGCCCTATCAAATCCAACACTGTCGGTCCCATAGAGCAAAATTACATAGATCTCCATCACATCGCACACACAAAAGAAACAGAGTTTTTTTCCCCACTAGTCAACTTCCTGATTCGCTTTGACTTATGCCAAGTGTGTGAAATGGGAGACATCCTGTTCACCAATACAGGACACTTATTGACTGCTGCTAACCTCGGGCATAATAGCGGGTCTCCAGCTCATCGCGCAGCAGACAGCTATGCTACCATGACTGCTTCGGGACATATGGCTGTGCTCATATATGTAGACAGACCCACATGTATTCAACATTAGAAATGGGAACCCTGACAGACAGCAGTCCGATTATGCAGATACAGACTGGACAGGTCACAAAACCATAAAAAGCCATATGTGTTTAAGTCTACAGTTTCATTTTAGTGCGCGTATTCAGAGATATTAATGTGTGCACTTTTAAACATGATGCATTATCAAAGTTTAATTGATACTATTGAATATTTAACTATAATTAAGTTACGCTGGTGTGACATCACAGATTGGGGGACACCACGTTTTGGCGCCCTCAGAGGGGTGAAGGGTTTAAAAAGGGCACTGATCACAATTGTTTGCATCCTGAAGAAGGCTGACATGTTGCAGCTGAAACGTTGAACCAATAAAATATTTCTTTTTACAAAGTCATGTGAGTGCTTACGTTACCGGATAAGGAGTATATATATATATATATATATATATAACACGGTACCAGTGATTGCCTCCAGCGTCTGTGTGCACAGGCGACATTCTTTACTTGCTGGTTGTCACGCTGTTACACATTCACTATTCTTATAGGCTACTGCTTGTTGACATTGTCAGTCTCCACCTACTTCTTGGCCTTTAAGGTCTCAGCCTGCCACTACTACCTTGCCCTTTCATGGTGTAACTTTTCGCTATAGCTTTTGTGATTCCAATGCTTGATTTCCGTGCATGACTCCTGGTTGTGTCTGCCTTCGGCTACGCTTGATCCCTGACTGCTCTCTGTTCCGGTTTGACTCCTGTCTCTGGCTGACTACCCGTTCCGGTTTGACTCCTGGCTCTGGCTGACTACCCGTTCTGGTTTGACTCCTGGCTCTGGCCGACTACTGGTTCCAGTGTGACTCCTGGCTCTGGCCGATTACCTGCTCCGATATGACTCCTGGCTCTGGCTGACTACCGCTCCAAACAATGCCTAGCATGGCCTACAACCTCCTCTAGCACTCTTGGTGCCTAGGCGATTCCTCCATCTAGCAGTGCTCAGTTGCATTAGTCTATGTCACTGACTTTCCGTTGCCATCATCCTGTACTGTGCCAGTTACTCTAGCGTCCTAGGGCGAGTCTGTCTCTGTTGCCTGTCTAGTCACCCTAGCGTCCTAGGGCGAGTCGACCTCTGTTGCCTGTCCAGTCGCCCTAGCATTCTAGGGCGAGTCTACCTCTGTTGCCTATCCAGTCACCCTAGAGTTCTAGGGCGAGTCTACCTCTGTTGCCTACCCAGTCACCATGGCATTCTAGGGGAAGTTACCTCTGTTTCCTGGGGCTTTACAGCTGCTCCTGCACTAGTAGCTACTACCATCCTCGCTACTAGTATTTCATGGCAGTCAGAGTGGTATTCTATCTGCCTCCAGTCTGGTGATCGTGTCCTTATCCTAACCTGCCCTGTGGAGGTAAAGGAGATGTCCAGTCACTGTCCTTATATCTGGCCCTGTGAAGGTTGGGGAAGTGCTAATTCATTTTATTGTGCTATTCCTAATAAAGATCAGTTGTTTTACCATATTTGTACTTATCAGAGTTGTTATTTCACAGTCACTCCGTGGCAATATATATATATATATATATATATATATATTTATATAAATATGTGTGTGTGTGTGTGTGTATATATATTATATATATATTTAGGCAGGTGTGA
The DNA here is from genome assembly GCA_037306005.1 of Rhinophrynus dorsalis. Lineage (NCBI taxonomy): Eukaryota > Metazoa > Chordata > Amphibia > Anura > Rhinophrynidae > Rhinophrynus > Rhinophrynus dorsalis. The sequence continues at coordinate 166,529,519 of CM074724.1, forward strand.
AAAATGCTGTAAAGTAAAAATGCTTTAAAAGAGTCATATTATACTTTAAATGTATCAATTAACAAAATGCATCCTTAGTGGACAGAAGAAAAATCCAAGTCAAATCCATATTTGGTGTGATCACCCTTTACCTTCAAAACAGAATAAGTTCTTTTACGTACATTTGCACAAAGTCAGGAATTTTGTAGGTATACAGTCAGGTGTATGATTAAACAATTCTACCAAACAGGTGTTAATGATCATCAATTTAATATGTAGGTTGAAACAGAATCATTAACAGAAACAGAAACAGCTGTTCAGGTGGAATAAAACTTGGTGAGGAACAGCCAAACTCAGCTAACAAGGCGAGGTTGCTGAAGACTGTTTAATGTCAAAAGTCATACACCATGGCAAGAATGAGCATAGCAACAAGACACAAGGTAGTTATACCGCATCAGCAAGGTCTTTCCCAGGCAGAAATTTCAAAACAGACAGGGGTTTCCAGATGTGCTGTCAAAGCTCTTTTGAAGAAGCTCAAAGAAACAATCAACACTGAGGACTATAGACACAGTGATCGGCCAAGGAAACTTAGTGCAGCAGATGAGTAAGCAGAAGACACATCATGCTTAATTCCCTTAGCAATCAGAAGATGTCCAGCAGTGTCATCAGCCCAGAATTAGCAGAATACAGTGGGATACTGATACACCCATCTACTGTCCAGAGAAGTCTGGTCAGAAGTAGTCTTCATAGAAGACTTGCAGCCAAAAATCCATACCTTCCACATGGAAACAAGGCTAAGAGACTCAATAATGCATAAAAAAACAGGAACTGGGGTGCAGAAAATGACAGCAGGTGCTCTGGACTGAGGAGTCAAAATGTGAAAAATTTGGCTGTAGCAGAAGGCAGTTTGTTCATGGAAGGCTAGAGAGTGGTACAAAAATGAGTGTCTGCAGGCAACAGTGAAGCATGGTGGAGGTTCCTTGCACGTTTGGGGCTGCTTTTCTGCAAACAGAGTTGGGGATTGGGTCAGAATTAATGGTATCCTCAGTGCTGAGTAGAACAGGCAGATACTTATCCATCATGCAATGCCATCAGGGAGGTATCTGATTGGTCCCAAATTTATTCTGCAGAATGAAAATGATCTCAAACATAAAGCCAAAGTCGTTAAGAACTATCTTCAGTGTAAAGAAGAACAAGAAGTCCTGGAAGTGATGGTATGGCACCCACAGAGCCCTGATTTCAACATCATTGAGTCTGTCTGGGATTACATGAAGAGAGAGAAGCAACTGAGGCTACCTAAATCCACATAAGAACTATGGTTATATCTCCAAGATGTTTGGAACAACCTGCCTGCCGAGTTCCTTAACAAACTGTGTGCAAGAGTACATAGAATAATTCATGCTGTTTTGAAGGCAAAGCGTGGTCACACCAAATATTAATTTGATTCAGATTTTTCATCTGTGCACTCACTATGCATTTTGTTAATTGATAAAAATAAACTATTAACGTGTGAATTTTTTTGTAAAGCATTCATACTTTACAGCTTTTTTTCACACATGCATAAGACTTTAGCATAGTACTTTCTCTCTCTCTCTCTCTCTCTCTCTCTCTATATATATATATATATATATATATATATATGTCCTTAACTATATTTGAGTTTGACATGTCTGGACTAAGGCAAAAGAGAAGAGAAAGAACAGTTAATTTCAAAATATGTAGAAATAGTTTTTTTTTTATTTTTGATGGCATGCAGCAGGATAAATACTGATTTTCTTTTGTTTGTAAAAAGACAAGAGAAATAAATAGTCCAGATGTCATTTACTCAGATCTAGCTTGGATTTAACCATCATTATATTTATTTTTTTCTTTCTGACTGCACAAAATCTAACAGATTCTCCATCTGTCTAAAAGTAAAATTTGGAGTCAGTCTGATAAAGTGTGCGCAGCTCAATGCCCAGTAACTTGTGAAGCAATGCAACACAGAAAGGAAAACTGAGAAGATGAAAATTGTGAATGAACTGCAGATATAAGGCAGATTAATGTTGGAAATGGCAGAAAAGATTTAAAAGCAATATGACAAAATACATTAAAAGATACAAAAAGTATTCCAGAGAAGATGGCCATTATTCGTTCTAAGCTGAAGATTATATTATTCTTTAATCACACCTCTTTTCACATTGCTTAAAACTGGAAAATTGTTTAGCTTTCATGTCCATGAGTTTTTGATGGAATTTCTCAGTTCAGACATCATATTCAGATGCAGCGCTCTCCGTAATCTTGTTTCATCTAAAAATTAACAGAATGCAACACTGATATTTTTGGTTATCCTGGTACCATTACCAAATCTTCTAGAAGTTCTAAAATAAAATATTACCGTAATACATTTGGAAACTAAATGACCTAATGATGTGTTTGGAATGTATTTTTTTACAACACTGAGAATGTTAGAAGCTTGTGTGTTGAACAGTATATAAGGCATTGTCTTTTTCTAAATTTGTATTGAATTTTTAAGTAACAATTCAATACTGTTGAAATCTGCTCCTGAGCTGAATTATGTAATAAAATGGTATAAATGAAAAAACAAGACACTTTTGTTACTCTTAACTAGCTACGAAAGCCATTTGACTATTGTCAGTGAGCTTATGTATCCTTGGAAAAAATATGATTGATTGTTTTAGGAAATTATATAGGCACTTTAGGTTTCGGCCTAATACTTGGGGGGACTGGGGAACCCTTTAATTCTCTGCTGCTATCTATACGACATTATTCATTTTACATTTTATTAATTATATGTATGTATCATGGTGAGTTTGCGCTGTGAGCTATTCTTTTTATTCTTGCTTTTGCACATTCCGTCTGCTCATTCTAGCTGTTTCTTCGCTCATTCTACTTAAAGGGATAGTAATACTTAATTTTTACTATCCTCCATGTTGTAGCCCTTAAAATCTGAATTAAATGAGACCAGCGGCATCTCTCAAACCTTTATGGTTTGCAAGATATCAGCATTGAAAGTTCCCTCTCCTTCTCTCTCCCCTGATGTCAGCGTTATAGCTGACAGCAGGGGAATCCAGTCCCGGGACTGGCGGAGGCTCTGCAGCAGTGCTGAGATCGAGTTATAGAAACAGAAATCCTTCATTGAAATGGTCTTCTACATGTGCTTGCAAACCAAGCACGCGTAGAAGACCATTTCAGTGAAGGATTTCTGTTTCTATAATGCGATCTCAGCACTGTTGTAGAGCCCCCGCTTGCTCACAGACCGGATTCCCCTGCTGTCAGCTATAACGCTGACGTCAGGGGAGAGAGAAGGAGAGGGAACTTTGAATGTGGTCTCGTTTAATTCAGATACAACACGGGCGATAGTAAAAATGAAGTATTACTATCCCTTTAATCACTAATACACACACAAATATTTTATTGCACTTTTCTATTTTTTATATTTCTAGGTCTTCAAAAACATGGCCATTAGCTTGTCTATGGCTTGCATACACCTTGTTTGCTTGTAATTAATTATTCCTCATGTGGCCCGTGGGGGGTGGGAACATTTTGCTTATGAGGAGGGCTGGTGGATCCTCAGTCCTTTTGGATGGCACCCACTGACTGCAGGCCTACAAAGTTTTCTTTATAATAGGCAAGTCCTTCTTCTACACCTTTTTAAACTGTTGTATGTCTTTTGTTTTTATTGAAAACATTGGGACCCCCAAGCATCAAAAACACTATATTCAAAGAGTCCCCCTCCAACGCGTTTATTATAACATCTCTTCAGGTATTGTTTTTTATTTAGATAGGGCTTTACAGGTGTATTAGAGTAGCTACTTGCCATATTTTGAGGTCCCTTGACGGGGTTGGTGAGCTTAACAATGTTTGGCCAAATTTTTGGAATGAAAACCTTATATTTATTAACATAGTAGTATTATATATGCCCAACACAGGGCACACATTTACACACTGTATAGAGAACCTCAGGTTTGTCTTTTTCTTTTAATTCTACCATTTGACTTGCAATGTCTGTGGGCTGCGACATAGAAAACTAAAAAAATTGGGTCATTAGTCCAGATTTTGATGTAGGGTTTTGACTGCCATATTGAATGTACAAAGATTTATTTTGTAGTTTATTTTGCAGAGAAGGTGTTAATGTTGAAGATGATTATTTCAATCAGATTTATTCCTTTTCTCTAACAATTTGAATGCTACTGTCAGACAAATTCTTCATTTTTGGTTTGAAGTGAGTGTCCAAGAAATTGGCAAACAAATACTAAAATGACATTTTTTATGGCGATGACATAGTAACATAGAAGAAGTTGAAAAAAAGACATGTGCCCATCAAGTTTAGCCATTGCCATATCAACATTGCTTATCCAGCGGAAGGCATAAAAACCCAAAAACAATTGAAGCCATTTTCAATTGAGCTCCAAGTGGGTAAAATAAAAACCTTTCTGCCTCCAAAAGGCAGTTTGATATTTCCCAAGTGGGTAAAAAAATCTTTCCTGCCTTCCAAAGGCAGCAGGATATTATGCTGCCAACATCCTTACTGCTTTTGAAACTGTCGTAATTCTCAATATTATTTGTGCACCATTCATCAAATAGTGAAGCATACCACTGTACAATATAGTCATCTACACCAATATAAGACACGCTTTCACCATAATCATCACCACTACCTTCATCACCACCATCACTACCAAAAGCCAAGAAATTATCATCTTGATTATACTTATTTGGGAAACCCTCAACAAGATTCTTTATGATAACACTATATAAATATGTACAGGGCCCATACAAAGGGCTCTCCAAAGACCTGTTCATTAACGTAACAGTACAAAGCACAATGGGCCACCCGTTTAGACTTGAGGAAAGGAGATTTAATGTACAACGGCGGAAGGGTTTCTTTACAGTAAGGACAATAAAGGTATTCACTGCCAGAGGAGGTGGTGCTATTGAATACATTAGATGCTTTTAGAAAAGGCCTGGATACTTATTTAAAAGAGTATAACATAGAGGGCTATGTACATTAGTATTGGGATTAATATTTAGTTAGGGCTTGTTGATCCAAGGAGAAATCTGATTACCATTTGGAATCAAGAAGGAATTTTTTCCCCTCATTCAGGGTAGAATTTGAAATTGCTGTATTGAGGGTTGAACTAGATGGACGCAAATCTTTTTTCAACCTAAATTACTAAATTACTATGTTACTATGTTACTATGTTACTTCATGTGATACAGGGATTTTCAAGCCTAAATATTGTGGTTGATCTGACTAAATCTTGAATAATTTCTGCTGATAATTTGTATTGCTTCCTCAGTGGGCACAGTCCCTTGATTATGTACAAATGGATAGAGACGTACTCCATTTAACCCAGGCTGTGAGTGTAAGAGAGGTATCCAACGCATTTCATTGCAATGCATTGGATATATCTCTAGTGTTCAAAGACTTAATCTTTTAGAATTCTCCAACACTCCCACTATATGTGGGTGTCTCCACTAAGGGTGGGCAAAAGCTCTCACTGTGTTCCCGCAAGAAATCTCAAGAAAAACAACATGGAAAATACGCTTTAAAGCAAGCTATTAAAATCTTTGCATTTTTGACCCATTGGCCAAAATTCTTCGCCATTTTTCAATGGCTAGAAAGTTTCCGCCCATTGATTCACATGTTTTTCACCATTTTGCTATAAAAACGTGATGTATTCCAGGAAGTTCCACTAGAATAGAATAGAATAACAATAGAAGCTGCTAGAGAGTGAGGTAGAAGTGCTGTGCTGTTCTGCTGTGTATTTATAGCAAAATTGAGGCAGGAGAGGCTAATAGTGACTGCTATCAGTACTGGCAGGTTTAAAAATAATAAAAGGAGGAATTGGAAGAACCCTTAAGTGTCCACAGAGTCTGAGGAGGAGGAGGAAGTGAGCACTACAGAACCAATGCTGTCCAGTCCCCCTAAATCACCCCTAGGGATCTTGGGGAATTTAATGGGAAGGGAGGAAGAAAATGGTAGTATTGGTCTCAACACCAGATTGTACATCTGAGGTGATGTGGCTTACACTACGTAAAAAAGAGGGAAACTTTATCATTCAATTACTCTTGAACTACAGCTTTGAAGGTATTGAAATAACACTCTCTATGGCTCAAATAATATGAAGATTAATTGGGGCTGCTGGTTTTGTGAAACATTTCTATACCTTTAAACAACTAAGCAGCAGCAGTAAGAACAGCAGCTGCAAATTCCACAATTACAAACTCAGGAGGGTATTTGACAATGGCCAGTGGCCAGTGGCCAACATGACCTGCTGGCACTAGGCCAGTAGGGCGTTTTATTTTCTCAGGGCTTGTGCTTTAAAAAAATACACAAAAATAATAAAAAAATAGTCCTACAAAAAAATAAACTATTTTGGGGGGTTTACTTCTAACAAGCCTAAGTCCTACAAATCAATGTTTCCTTAGGGCTTGTGCCAAACAAGCTTATGCCCTACAAATCAATGTTTCTTCAGAGCTTGTGCCTCTAATGAGTCTAAGTCCTACAAATCAATGTTTCCTCCGGGCTTGGGCCTCTAACAACAAATCTAACAAATCATCCTCTACAAAATACTTTATCAAGTCAAGTACCAGTCCATCGCAGTGGCAACTTATGTCAGGAGGTTCCTGTCTCTATTACTTTACATACAAATTTCTTATTTTATTTATTTATTTTTTATTAATTGTACCCCAAAACAAGTCAAGAACCCCCCCAAAATACATTCCCTGTTCAAATGATTCATTCCCCAGACTCCATCCACCAAGACGGACACCCTCCTCAGACCACTTTTATACCATGTCTTATGGGTTTTTTTTATTTCATTTAGGATTTTTTTTTTTATTAACTGCCCCCCAATCCCAGTAAGCAAAAGCCCCCAAAACACATTCCCTGTTCAACTAATTCTTTCTCCACACTACACAAACACAGGCACCCTCATGTCCCTTTTATGCTATGCCTTTGGTAAATAAAATAATATTTGCTATGTGTTGTGTGTAAACTCAATGTTCCCCTTTCAATGGAATGAGCTAGGTGAAAAAATCAGAAAAACTGTACTTTTTGCAGGAAATTATTCACCAAGTGGGAATTACCATTATTCTCTGATTTCAGTTTGAGGTGAAAATTTTTGCCCTTCCCTAGTCTCCACTTTCAACTTTTACAACGGCAGGTTGTTTCATTTTTTGTGTCTTTACAGGGTATTCTAAGCAGACTATGAACTGCTAAAAGTTTGTGAACCCCTGACAGAATATTTCCACAACACTTATTCAGGAAAATTAATTCATGTTCTACACTCCCTGAGGATCTGGATTGTGTGCTGGCTCTAAGGGACATAAAACATTTAGACTAGTTTACCCCATTTGTATTTATGAGATAGATAGCATTCCAGGAATTTTGTAGGAAACAGGGTCCCTTCCAATTGCCATTAGTGGTCAGATTATATCATCCACTTGTCCAGTTCTCTCCATCCACAGGTATCTGTTACGTTGGGTTTAAAGCTCTATAACTATTGTTTTTTATGTTGCTACCATTGCCTTCTACTACAAATGCCACTCTAAGCTATTGATTTTGCAGGTGAGGGGAGATTTTTGTAACTATAGGCACTCTTGTTTAAAACATGATGACAAAGATGAAAGGATTGCAAGCTCTGCAAATATGATGATCATGGAGATGACAAAAAGATGGTGATACTAATGCTGATGTTTTTGCTGATATTCTGCCTCTAATTTTTCACTTCATTTTAAAATGGTCTTACTTCTACTGAGAATTGATAATATTGATATAAAACTCTGATTTGCTAGCTGCTTCTTCCTTGTGCTGCCCAAAGACCCTAATGAGTTGTTACTGTCATGTATTTTCCTTGTCCATGGAAGCTACGCCACATATCAGTAGTCAACTTATGTTTTTGGCAGATAAACATGAGGAGATGTTATGACAGCTTATATCTTAGATTATCTTACATTTCCCAAAATCTCTTGGATGTATACCATCAGGGCCAGGTGCTTTGTCAGTATTACATTTGATAAATATCAGTTTTATGTTGCAACTAGAAGAGAAGCCAACTAGAAAAGAGGCCTTGCTTGACCTAATGCTCGCAAAAAATTCTGACATGATAAACAATATGCAAGTAAAGGAACATTTAGGCAGCAGTGACTGCATCATGCTATCCTTTGAAATTTTTTATGAGAAACCCAACAGTAAGGGTTTAACTAAAGCATTGCATTTTAAAAATGCTAGTTTTACAATGTTAAAAGCAGTATTAAAGGATATTCAGTGGGATATAATCTTCAAAGATAAAAATGCACAAGAATCATAGAATTAGTTTAAAATGCTGTTAGACAAATATACACTAACTATAATAAGAACAGACAAATGGTAAGAAAAGCAAAAGGCTGCACTAAAGGAAACCCCATAAAAACGAGGCACACTGAAAGTAGCAAACAATAGAAATAAGCTTTATTCATACAAGAAATAGTTCAATATCTTTAAGTAAAATCAATTAAAAACAAGGAGCCCAGAGGACCCAGAGTAATGTATAACCCCAATACAATCTCCAAAATGTATAGGTAAATCTATTTCACAATAATAAAGTGCTATAGATAAAGCATGAAACAGATGTGAACTTGATATAAGGATTGAATAATATAATAATACTTAGACCAAATCTACAAAGGAGATAAATGTAGTCTCTGGGAACTCCACAGCTGCCCAAATGCCCCACGCATATCACCACCAACCGTGGCTTCGTCAGGAGCAAAGTGGTATTGTACAAGGATAGGCTTTTAAAGTTACTTCTTCCAATAAGAAGAGAAAATAGATATGGCGTAATAATGAGGTGGACCTCCCGTACATCGGAAGAACACCAAGGCTCCACCTCCGAAAAACCAAGAAGTCCAACAACTCACCATATGATCTATAAAGGTACAAACTCACCCTTGGAATTACTCCCATGGTGCTCACCCAAGCACGTCCTAAGATGACGCTGGCGTGCACGGAAGCATAGATGGTTTTATCAATATAACTGATCCGTATACCCAGTCCACGTGATCGGAACGAAGCGGGTCATGTGATCAAAACAAGAAAATAGTATCCATTAGTTTATAACCACGTGACCGATCGTTACTCGTAATAGTATTTCAAAACTGTAATCATTCAATACAAAGTATCAAGCAATCTATAACGATCACAGTTGAACAAAATATACAAATCATTAAAATTCAAACTATCAGTAGTCATTAAAGTTGGTCCCATGGAGAATCGGCTGACTAGCAGCCAAGCTCCATAATCGAGTGCACCCATCAAGACCATAGACAAAAAATACATAATCAAGCCCATCCCAAACAGTAACAATATCATGGCTTTCAAAATACAATAATTCATATACAATATTTGTCTGTTCTTATTATAGTTATTAGGTTTCAGTTTTGACCCTGAGTGCACCTGGACTATTATGTCTTATATTTAAAGTAGTTGTTATCTGACCAGTGCATTGCCTCATTATGTATTTAGACAAATATACACGTCAATATATTCTATAAGCACAAGAGGAATAAAGTGAAACCAATGTGGTTTAATAATGAGGGTTGCGGGGAAATGAGACATAGGAAACAGGCTTTTAAAGTGTTTATGTCAGAAGGCTCAGATGAATAATTTAAAAAATATAAAGAATGTAATAAAATCTGCAAACAAGCAATTTAGCTAGCTGAAAATTTGAAAATGAGAGAAATATTGCAAATGAGAGTAATAAAAATCCTAAACAATTCTACAAATATATTAAAAACAAGAAAAGTTAAGGTTGATATTGGTCCTTTTAAGGCTGGAGACAGGTGAATTGATTAGTGAGGATAAGGATATGGCTGTGACCCCAAAATACATTCTTTGCTTCGGTATATACAAAAGAAGCCACAATGGCAGGCTATGGGCAAATAGACAAAACCACAGAATTTTCTCCATCATGTACATGGCTTACTGAGGAAAATGTTATGGTGAATAAAGCACCTAGACCTGATGGTATACACCCAGGTGTCCTTAATGAACTTAGTTCAGTAATAGCAAGACCATTATACTTAATATTTATTGATTCACTTTCATCAGGCATAGTGTCCTGTGATTGGAGGAAAGCTGATGTAGTTCCATTGTTCAAAAAGGGGGCAAGATCCAAACCAGGAAATTCTAGACTTGTGAGCTTGACTTCCATAATGTGTAAGATATTCTAAAATTCAAGGGTGCAAACAAAGAAGAAAAAACAATCTAAAAGTGGTAATATGGGGAACACCAGCTGATGGAGTGTACATTTGGCATTCTAACAGCTCTACACAAAGTTCAGTGGGGAGCACCGGAGGTGAAAATTGCTACGGGGGTCATAGCCAAGAGCTTACAATGTTCAAAGAAACCCACATGCATATTGCAGGCTTGTCTGTGTGCTACGCCCCCTTTGGTTCCCCTCTGTTGAGAGTCAGAAAAATGCCAAATGTACACTCCATCAGCTGGTGCTCCCCACACTACCAACTGGACCATAAGGGACAGAGGTGGAGGTGATGGAGAGAAGCGGACACAACTCAGTGGCTATACAGGCCAGGAGAGAGAGAGAGAGATAAGCAATTCTTTAATTTTATTCTCGTAAGTATAATGATTACACTTGCAGTTTATTTTTAATAAAGACTTCAATTTTAGAATTGTGTTTTTACGTGTGGCTGAGGCGATATGCAAGGTGCAGCAACAAAGTGGAACAAATTAGATAAAATCATGGAGAATAAAGCAACATTGACTAAATTTCCGTTATCATTTTGTCATTCATCTATCATCCATCATCCATCCATTCTATCCATCTATCAACTCAACACATCATTCTTTTTCATGTAAACCATAGTTAAATAAACTATATGGAATAGGAACATATACAGGACTGTCTTAGGCATGTGTAAAAAATGTTGTAAAGTCAGAATGCTTTCAAAAATACACTTTAAGAGTTTATTTTGTCAATTAACAAAATGCCTAATGACTGAACAGAAGGAAAATCTAAATCAATATTTGGTGTGACCACCCTCGGCCTTCAAAACAGCATCAATTCTTCTAGGTACACTTGCATAGTAAGAGTAAGTAGGACTATAGTTAGGTGTATGATTAAATAATTATACCAAACAGGTGCTAATGAGCATCAATTTAATATGTACGTTGAAACACTATCATTCTGAAACAGAAACAGCTGTGTAGGAGGAATAAAACTGGGTGAGGAACAGCCAAACTGAGCTCACAAGGTGAGGTTGTTGAAGACAGTTCAATGTCAAAAGTCATACACTATGGCAAGGATGAGCACAGCAACAAGACACAAGTAGTTATACTGCATCAGCAAGGTCTCTCCCAGGCAGACATTTAAAGGCAGACAGGGGTTTCCAGATGTGCTAATCAAGCTCTTTTTGATAAGCACAAAGAAACAGGCAACGCTGAGAACCGTAGACACACTGGTCGGCCTGTGGTCGGCTAAGGAAACTTAGAACAGCAGATGAAAGACACATCATGCTTAAGCGCAACTACCACCCCACCAAAAGTTTCCCCCCAAGAATTACCCATCTGGTGAGTTGCTGCTCAATAGTACTAGTCGCCAGAATTATTACCTCCTTATAGAGAAATTCTGCTGTTCCTGGGACTGACAGCCAGGAAACAGTGCAGACATCTTTGCATAGTGACGTCTGCTCACCTGCACTGTCTGTCCCAATCTGCTCTAGGAGGAGTTGCTAGGCACCGGCAGGGTACTAGATACCTCTAGTTATCCAGATATCAGCTGATCAGCTGATTTATTTTCCATCATTTAATATATATATATATATATATATATATATATATATAAACATGACAGACTATCAAAAGGTAGTCAAGAAATGAGCACTCAAGAGGACTTCAAAAATGAATCAAAGATGTGTTTAATTGTCAAAATTTTGGCCACATCATACAGGCTTTCCTCAAGACAACATGATATATGGATATGTGACCTTAAATACACGAAGATGGTGAAGGACGCCAATACTGCACATGAGGGATGACCCCTGATGTCAATGGTCATGCTACTTCACAGAATCTAGTATTACCCTTAATGTACTGTATTAGTGAAAATAAAGATAAAAGACAAAAAAACAATTATCAGCTTATACAAGTGATGAAAAGTGGCATACAAACAACAAAACAAAGGCAGTACAAAGATGAAAATTGTACATCAATCGCATGAAAGTGTAATTAACACCACTGTTTCCGGACTGATGCCAGCAATAATTACATTGCAAAATAGTCGCACCACCAGCATCTGGGGTCAATAGTGACTCGGTATGGCACCCTCTACCCAAGGTACCCGATCTCACAGCTGCTCTAATCTCTGCGGTCCCCTCCCAGTATAATACACTTACAAACTCTTAACCCCCTGAGCATCGGGAAAGTCAGGAGCGCCACTCAATATGGGCGCTCCTGCTTCTCTCTGCGCTCAGCCAGGCCAAAGAGTATAAACATTCAACAAAGATTACCAGAGGTGTGATAATGTCCATTGGATGCATAAGACGCAAAGAAAGTACCTGGAGATCCATCTAGTGTGCAATAGGATCCCTGGCTCTATGTGTGCTGTGCCAAAGACAGACAATACGGAGCCTATAGCGGGTCCTTTCATCCAGCTGTACTGATCAATCCTCGTTGCTATTATGATTAACGCTGATGTTGCAATGTTGATTGAAACCCTGGCTCTACATGAGCTGCTTCTATGGCAGACTACATGGAGCCTGTCACAGGAACCACCAGGCCCCTGGCTCCTGGAGGGGCCTGAGGGCCAGCCTCCTGCCCACAGACTATGGACCTAGCCCTGGAACAGGATATGGCTTCCCCCTGAGACTAATCTCTGCCCTGTTTAGCCCCTTGCCATGGAGGATCCTTTACCAGCTCCCCAGTGACCTCTTGGGGCTAAGTCACCCTGTACTTATTGGGGTATAGGGTGACCAAGAAACCCAGTGAACATTCTTCCCAGCCTTGTCAAAGGATATCAGACTTCCCAAAGGACTAATATGTAAAAGATGCTTCAACACCTCATCCTGTTTTGTGCATTCTGGTCCCTCTGTAACACTTGTACCCAGCCCCTATTCCTTTGTCCCATTGTGTAGTTAACTCACTCAGGTCTGGCCCATTGTATCCTGTTGTCACCTACCCATTGTCTCATCACACGTTATGTTTACACTCCCCTTATGCTCAGTGTACTCCATGTTTATACTGAAACCACCCTCCACCGATGGACCCTTTTGTAATGATGTTTATTCCTACTTCACCATTGTGCCTCTTTGCATTCTGTGCCCCTCCACCAACAGCCCCATTGTATTGTAGTACCTGTGTCCGATTGGATCCCAGTATGGGTGGATAACTTGTGATATGTGTATTTAAACCCTGTATGTTTCACAATAAAGTAGTTCTTGTCTTAACCTACACTGGTGTTGTCTGGTGGGGTTAAGCTTGCTGTATCCAGAGTACGTTCACCCTACACTGAGTCTTGCCTAAGTGACTGGGTGAATGGAGCTATGATCCTGGTCCCTAGGTGGTGGAGTGCTGGAGTATTGTCCTGGGTTAAGGAAGAACAGTTTTGGCAGAGCTACTCAGTCTGTGTACGGGTATCCGTCATAGAGACTATTATAGGTTTCATCGGGAATAAATAGTATTCCAAAGTTCAAACAGAACAAGCATATCCACATTTGATGATAAGAACAGACTTTGAGCACATGCACACAGAATCATTACATGTGGTAGTAGAATCCACCAACCGACTGCCCATATGAAATGCGAAGTACCTGGTAACAAGATTGTCTGACTAGGTTCCCAGGTAGGGGCCACAAGGTCAGTCTCAGCTCAACCAAATGGGTAACCCATCGTCAGATGGTGTCCCCGAGTCACAATAAAAGGAGCGCAACTGATCATCTCTAACGTATAATGACTAAATAAATCAAATAGAGGGGAAAACTGAAATCATCTGGAAATAAAGAGAAGAAATATAGTAAATAAAAAGAAAAAGAATAGGATTGGATTATCAAGCTAACTAAGCCCCCCTAATTCAAGGTTATATAGTAGCAGAAAACAAATATAAAGTAAATAAAATAAAAAATAAAATGAAATGAAACTGTAAATGAAAAAAGGAAGAAAAAAGGAAGAATAATGAGAAGCACAACAAAAAATAGGGTGTCCAACATAAGCAAGGCTCCACAACCATAGTACCCATTGTACGGTGGGTTCCCACCAAATTAATCCAAATACTGTGTAACTAGCAAAAGCGCCTAAGGCACACTGATAAGATGTAGAATAGTATATCAAATAGGGTTCAGATGTGCTGATAGTGTATTGTTCATAGAAAGCAGTTTAGAAATAGTTGTTCATTTAGACCCTTAAGTGCTACTGTATCCAAAAAGTCAATCAATTTTGCTTCCTTTTCAAGGAGTAGGGATGCCCTATCGCCTCCTCTTCTCAGTACTGGAACTCAGTCAATCATCATATAGCGCAGTGTAGGTAACTGGTGGTTAAGTTGAGCATGCTTACAAAAATATGAAAAATAGGAGCACTACTCATTTAAACATAAATGTAGGTATATCTATGCATAGCATACATAGGAAGCCACGGTCCTAGTAAAGAATATCAAAGAACAAAAGAAAAAGAAAGGACCTCATACGGGCACTCAACCTAAGTATACATTAATAGATCAATTAGAAAATTATCAAAACATATTTATTACCCTTAATAAATACATACACTATACATAGAGATGAAAAAAGTGGACCACATGTAGCCTAAAGAGTCCCGTTATATACATTATCCCACCACAAATACACCCCTATATGCTCAGACCTACCCCCCATATAAAAACAACAAACACTGACGCCAGTATACACAATAGACTCAAAAATGATGATGAAAAATTGTTAATTCAGTGGTAGAAGATAGTGCACATGTCATTGATAATATAATATAATTGGTAAAAGAACTTCTAATTTTCTTCCGTATATTTATTCCTGATCTTCACCATTCAACCATATTAATGTTAATAATAAATTAATAATAAAGTATGAAACGTTAGTGGTCTAATTAGTATATTTAAATCAAATCATCAGCATAAGATCAGAACAATGATCATGAATGCATGGAGATGAAGTGACAAGTTGATAATCACACATATATAGCAAACAAACAATGGAAATGGGATGAGGGGAATGATAATGATATATATAGATGACAGTTCCACCACACAGCGATGTATAGCACACATTAATGGTAGTAATCACTCTTCAGCAACTGGGACTAGCTATTCAATTAGACATTAAAGGACGGTAAATCTTCAGCAACTGAGTCTATTGTGCAGATTAATACACCGACTAATGGCCCATTCATCTGTTAATACAAATGACAAATACCTGTTCCGCAGACACATAGGACCACCGCTACTCACTATCACGGTGCCCGTGCTTTCCTATTCTGAACGGTGACATTGTTATCACTGCTGTTCTCTGATTGGCTGGTTTTAATTGCTACCACTAGGGCTTGCCTTTATATACCCTGGGATGTCCTCTTGCACCCTTTCGTGGTGTATGAGTTCCTGAGTTTGTTCTGTGCTGATGCTGATTTGTGTATGACCTGGCCTGCCTGACTACGATTTAGTTCCTGAGTTCCTGGCTGAGAACCTGCTCCGTTGCTGACCGTATCCTGGCTGAGGAGCAGCTCCGTTTCTGACCGTATCCTGGCTGAGAACCCTCTCTGTTGCTGATTGCATCCTGGCTGAGAACCCGCTCCGTTACTGAAGACATCTGGACGAAGAACCCGCTCCGGTGCTGACAGTATCCTGGCTGAGAACCCGCTCCATTGCTGACAGTATCCTGGCTGTAGAACCTGCTCCGTTGCTGACCGTAGCTGGCTGCCTTCTGCGATGTGGCCGTTGCCCGCCATGGATTCCCATCCACGTGATTACCGTGTCTTGTCTGTGCCTCTAGGTGACCCAGTGAGGTCACTGGTTTCCAGAGCCTTGCAGCTAATTCTCGGTGTGCACCGCAGGGCTCTGTTTTCTGTCGACCAAAGGCTGATCATTGTGCTCAAGCTGCTCTACTGCCATCCGGTGGTGTGTATAATCGAAGTACCGGTGCAGTGTTTTACACACTGAGTTACTCTGATCACTCTCTGTGTCTGCCTCCCTAGTAGCGCTGGGCTGACTCCCTATGGGAGTTGCAGTTAATTTCTGGGCATTGTCATTTAACCCTGTATGTACCAGGGGCTTCCAGGTAAAAGAGCACTACCGTTTCTGACTGCAGAGTCTTGGGCTCAAGAGCCAGCGTTGCATTTCCAGCTTGCAGGTTGAAAGACACTGGTTGCGTTCCAATACTTACCTCTTCTCGATCCACCCCTAGCGTTCTAGGGTTTCCAGTAGCAGCTACCTAGGTCTCCGTTAACCCTTTTAGGGTTGGTCTGCATATACACGGTTGCCTCCTGCCAGTGGGCTAGGGCCTTGGTCAGTGTTGCCTCACTCCAGTGGGGTCAGTACCCAGGCGTCTGGGTTGTGCCAGTCCTCTACTGTGGGTTCCATACCACTGTAGTCCTGTTGCCATTCCAGGACTGTTTACTCATTTCCTTGCCGGTTCTGCCAGAGTTCTGAATTGTCAGCCAGTTAAAGTTCTTTCTGTTTGTCCGTACGGGTTCCAGTACCCAGGTGTCTGGGTCAGTCTGTCCTATTCGTGTATCTCCTGTGTTGGCACCCTACCATCTGCTTTGGGACTGTACGTTACCTCACCAGGTGTGTCAGATCCTGTCTGATGTATTATCAGTATCCTACTGTCTAGTTCAGACCTTATTACTATACTCCTGGTATATCTTCCTGTTCTGTTTGTAGGTCTAGAGCCTACACCCGTGTATGCACTTTATTCTAATAAAGTTATTTTAACCTTACCGTTCTGTCTGAGTGTTCATCTAAAAGCGTGACACTCACAAGTTGCCCAATCGTTTTGTCTCTTCGTACTTCTCTCCACTGCTATATGCCAGTTGCCTTTTTCTGTGGCTATTCCATCCTCAGTGCCACCTGTTCTCCACTCCTTATTAGCACTTAGGCCTTTCTCTGGAGTGCGGATACCATCATCCCTCCATTTCCTGTTAACAACAGCAGCTCATCTCTATATATCGCTCCTCCACAACTTCCAAATTTCCTTTTTGAGTCACAAAAATCCTGGCATCTGTGTATAACTCCAAAACGCCAACGCGTTTCGACCACGTTACCACGGGCTTTCTCAATGCACATCACTATTCACATCCGGTTCCCATGTTTTTAATCCTCTCAACTGGAAATAAAATGAGGTTATCATAGTAACATCTAATACATTACTAAAGATCAACCATACACATATGGGAACCTGGGTCAGATGGCAAAATAATCTTTTAAACTCAAGACATTACATACTTTATATATAGACACCATTCTGAGATACCTAAATATCCTAACATGGTATTTTTTAATTCCCTATATTAAAATAATACTGATTTCAATCAATATTAATTCATAATTGCCTGGAAAGATGGCCTCTTAATATACAATTTTCTACATCATCCAAGGCTGCACGGCGCCCTCCCCATGGGCAACCCAGGCATATATACACAAACCCCGACAAGCGAAGCCTTTGTACACTGTCCGAATCACCCACCGGTAAAAAAGCCAAAGCAGCCTTCATATAGAGTATTACCATCTACTTAGACCGTACTTAAAGGGGCCATCTCCTCAAGGCAAATCATTATTCACATTTCCCTTCTTGTGGGTCCTAGATCCGCAAGTGGATGGAGCAGGAGCCCCAGGCACACACCAGTTAAACAACCACTGTGTGTATGACACATGCTTACCCTCCACAGAGAACCACGGATCTATCATAATAACATAGCAATGAATAATGTTGATCATAACGGGGCCAAGCCTCCCTTCCCCCATAGATTACTACAGATACTTGTTCACAACCACCAGGTTATCATAGATGGAAAGTTGTTATTTTTTTATTTATTCATTTTTTACTTTTTTACAAACATCATATATATATGCCTTTAGCCAAAAGGTGATTCCCACTGTAGCAACACCATCTATATCTAAAATAGATAAATAACTAATACCACATTATTCTCCAAAACTACATATTGCCACTTATAAGAACACATTATATTGAATCTCTTCATTTAAAGGGATAGTAATACTCCGTTTTTTCTTTGTTTTATTTTGTAGGCATTAAAAAAGCATGAAGAACAATATAAGTCTTATCTCTCAAACCTTTATGGTTTGAGAGATATTCACAAGCAAAGTTCCCCCCTCCCGCCCCTTTTACCTAGTGTAAGCCATCTCTTCTCAGATGTGGAATCTGGTTGTAAGACCAGACAGATAACAGCAGAGAACAATTTTCTTTCTATTAGAACAATGAAAGCCCTGCCCCCTTGACAAATTTTTCAGGTTTTTCCCTTATCTTAATTGAAGATTGTCCCTCTCTGCAGTCTACCTGGGCACCTCCCTTCTGCTCTGGCTGAACAGTGTTACATGTGTAAAAGGCGCGGGAGGGGGATACTTTATTATTGAATTACTCTTAAACTACAACTCTGACATAATTGAAATACTATTGATGATTAATTAGAGCTGCTTTTATTATGAAACATTACTATCCCTTTAAGCCATGAGGGTACAGAGAGCCCAGGGTATATATCCATTTTGTTTCACATCTCAGTAGTTTCAGGTTCAGATCTCCTCCTCTTTCGTTGTTCCGTAACTGGACCATGCCTACTGCTTTTAACCCTTCAGCATTACCATCATGATACTCCAAAAAGAGTCTCACTATCGGACTCTCCATTTTAACATTTTCAATATCACATTTGTGTTCCAAGATTCTTTTGCTGAATTTCCTAATTGTTTTACCTACATATATTTTTTTGCATGGATAGATCAATTGGTGTACCACTCCTTTAGTTCTGCAGTTGATCATGGTTTCTATCTTATACTTCTTAATATTGTCAACATTGGCAAATACCTCTGTTTTTTAATAAAATTACAGGCCTTACAACAACCACATTTAAATGTCTTTTAGATTATTCTTATTTAACCAGATCTTACATTTCATATCTGACTCGTAGTAGCTCCTAACTAAACCATCCCGTAAGTTTGAAGCTCTCTTGGCTACTAAAGCCGGGGTATCCCCCACAATATTTTTTATAGATGCATTCTGTGTCAGAATGTTCCAATGTTTTATCAGAACGGATCTAAGTATCTGCCAGTGAAAGCCATACTTAGTAATGAATCAAACTCTGTTACCTGCTTGTCTTCCAGTATGTTGCTTACTAAATATCAAAGATCCCCATCTTGCAGTAATGCTCTTTTATAACTTCGTTTGAGGGTTTTTAACAAGTATCCTCTCTCCAAAAATCTCTCTGTTAACTCCTTAGCTTGACGCTTATAATTTTCAGTTGCATTTCCTGCTCAGTCGTAGGTACTGCCCTTATTGAATACCTTTGATTTGAGAGGGAAGATGGTAACTTCCCTCATGCAACCTCGTATTGCATGCAGTGGGTTTGCGGTACGTTTTTGTTTTGAAAACTTCACTTTCTTTTTATATTTTAAAATCCAGAAAGTCTACTTCAGTTAAATCACTAGAGCAGATCAACTTTATATTCAAATCATTGTGATTTAATTCCAATACAAAAAAGTCCAATTCCGATTTAGTCCCATCCCACACCAGAAATATATCATCTATATATCTTATCAATAGACATGTTTCTCAAACCCACGCATGTCTGTCACCATGGATTGCTACCATCAGCCGAGGTAGAGACACGCGTAGGTTGGGGCGCACGCCGTCCCCATAGCCACTCCACGGCACTGTTTATAAAACTTATCCCCAAATAGAAAATAGTTGTTATTTAAGATAAAATCCAGTAATTCCAGAATTAACTCATTCTGGTGTGAGAAATCTTTCCTACGGGATTCCAAGAACTCCTGACATGCATTAATTACCACTTTATTAGTAATTGGTGAATATAATGATTCCACTTCAAGTGTTACAAGGTATGAATCACCTTGTATATCTAAATCTGATATGCGTCTAATCACATCTCCTGTCTCTTTGATGTATGATGGTAACATCAATACAAATGATTTTAGGTGTGTACCTCCATATTTGCTCACATACTCAGATACACTGCCAATCCCAGATATTACCGGGCGACCAGGGGGTTAATCAGTGATTTATGAATCTTTGGCAAGACATACATAGTTGGAACAACAGGATATTCCACATACATATATCTATATCTATGTTCCTCCATGGCCCAAACCAGTTTATTTTTCAATATATGTTATATCTCTAGCATTGGGTCACATGTCAATGATTCATAACATTGTTTGTCCTGTAGTTGTCTGTTAATTTCTTTAACATACATTTCTTCACTTAATAAAACCACATTCCCCCCTTGTCACTCGATTTGATTATAATTTCAGGATGGTTCTGAAAATCACGTAATTCAGATTGTTCCTCTTTTGATAAATTGTTTCTGCAAGGACCATTTAGATCCAGATCCTTTAAATCTCTCTGTACTGCCTCAGTGAATGCTTGTATATGAGGACTCAAACTCAAAGGAGGTATGGACTTTGATCTGGGTTTCAATCCAGTAAATTCTTTCTCCAGTTCCAGATCATTTATTCCCAGACCTAAACCACCCTCCTTTTTTGAGCTCCTCCAAAATCTCTAACATTTCCTGATCATGAAACAGATTTTGTTCTCGATCTTTATATAGTTTCTTAAAGGGATAGTAATACTTCGTTTTATCTTTTATTTTGTAGGCATTAAAAAAACATGAAGAACGATATGTCATATCTCTCAAACCTTTATGGTTTAAGAGATATTCACAAGCAAAGTTTCCCCCTCCCTCCCCTTTTACCTATTGTAAGCCATCTCTTCTCAGATGTGAATCTGGTTGTAAGACCAGACAGATAACAGCAGGGGACAGTCTTCTTTTATCACGGTGCCCGTGATTGGTGCTGTTCAGTGTCAGTCACTTGCTGAGTATCATGATTGGCTGTCTGTGATTAGCCCTCCTCACACAGCCTTTTTAAACCCAGGCTGAGCACTTCCAGGTTGCCCTTTCGTGGTGTTTCTGACTCCACTCTGCCTGACCTGCTTGTCAGGCTTCTGGGCCTGTTCCTGCTGTTTCTGCTGTACTTGCTGATCCTGTGTTCCAGTGTTCCAGTGTTCCAGTGTTCCAGTGTTCCTGTATGCTAGTGTTCCAGTGTTCCTGTGTTCCAGCACCTTGCGGGTTAATCTTACTGAGTTCCAGTGTTCCTGTGTTCCAGCACCTCGTGGGTTAATCTTACTGAGTTCCTGAATTTCCTGCTCCAGCCGTCGCTCTGGCGACATTGTTCTTCTCGCTGCTGATCATACTTTGTTGGTTTACTCCACTAAACCTGGTTGCTATATATATTGTTGGTCCCAGCGTGCGGACGCTGGTTTACTCCACTAAACCTGGTTGCATATACATTGTTGGCTCCAGCGTGCGGACGCTGGTTTACTCCACTAAACCTGGTTGCAATATACATTGTTGGTCCCAGCGTGCGGATGCTGGTTTACTCCACTAGCCTGGTTGCGATATACATTGTTGGTCTCAGCGTGCGGACGCTGGTTACTCCACTAAACCTGGTGGCGATATACATTGTTGGTCCCAGCGTGCGGACGCTGGTTTACTCCACTAAGCCTGGTTGCGATATACATTGTTGGTCCCAGCGTGCAGACGCTGGTTTACTCCACTAAACCTGGTTGCTATATACATTGTTGGTCCCAGCGTGCGGACGCTGGTTTACTCCACTAAGCCTGATTGCGATATACATTGTTGGTCCCAGCGTGCAGATGCTGGTTTACTCCACTAAACCTGGTTGCTATATACATTGTTGGTCCCAGCGTGCGGACGCTGGTTTACTCCACTAAACTGGTTGCGAGATACATTATTGGCTCCAGCATGTGGACGCTGGTTTGCTCCACTAAACCTGGTTGCGATATACGTTGTTGGTCCCAGCGTGCGGACGCTGGTTTACTCCACTAAACCTGGTTGCGATATACATTGTTGGTCCCAGCGTGCAGACGCTGGTTTACTCCACTAAACCTGGTTGCTATATACATTGTTGGTCCCAGCGTGCGGACGCTGGTTTACTCCACTAAACTGGTTGCGAGATACATTATTGGCTCCAGCATGCGGACGCTGGTTTGCTCCACTAAACCTGGTTGCGATATACGTTGTTGGTCCCAGCGTGCGGACGCTGGTTTACTCCACTAAACCTGGTTGCGATATACATTGTTGGTTCCAGCATGCGGTCGCTGGTTTGCTCCATTAAACCTGGTGCTATTACCATTAGTCCCAACGTGCGGACGCTGGTTTGCTCCTGAACATCCAGTACTGTGGTCAGTCGCTGTCCACTTCCTTGCAGTTGTCTGAGTATCCCTGGCAATAGACTCCTGCTGAGTAAGACCTCTATACTTATGCTCTATGCTGTCTTAGTCACCTGACAGCTGGTCTACTTGCTCAGGCTGCCCTGCCTGGTATTGGTGAGGCCGGTAGAACCTTGACGATACCATCCTGTAGGTTGCCTCACCCGGTATTGGCAGGGCCGGTAGATCCTACTCCAGTACTCCTTTGGGCTACCCTGCCCGGTATTGGTAAGGCTGGTAGAACCTTGGAATTCACCATCTTTAAGGTTGCCTTACCCGGTATTGGCAGGGCCCGTAGAGCCTACATTCAGCATTCCTTGGGGGCTGCCTTGCCCGGTATTGGTAAGGCCGGTAGAACCGGTATATGTCATCTCACGGTTGCCTTACCTGGTATAGGCAAGGCCGGCAGAGCCTGTCATTAAAACTGTCACTTGGGTTGCCTTGCCCGGTATTTAGGCAAGGCCGGTAGAACCTATTATATGTTATATTACTATTGTATTGTTATGTATGTTTACCCTACGGGGACTGCCTTTAACTTTTAATAAAGTTAAGTTATTTTACCAAACCTTAAGTCTGAGAGTCTTCAAATCCGTGACATCTTTGTATGAAAACAATGAAAGCCCTTGACAAGTTTTTCAGCTTTTTCCCTTATCTTAATTGAAGATTGTCCCTCTCTGCAGTCTACCTGGGCACATCCCTTCTGATCTGGCTGAACAGGGGGGCATACTTTGCTTGTGAATATCTCTTAAACCATAAAGGTTTGAGAGATAAGACTTATATCGTTCTTCGTGTTTTTTGAATGCCTACAAAATAAAATAAAGATAAAACGAAGTATTACTATCCCTTTAAGGAATATCTTTCTCGAAAATAGGTTCAGATCTTTCACTACTTCAAATTCATTACCCCCTTTCATAGGGCAGAATGAAAGACACTCTTTCAAGAAGATCTGTGCCTCCGTTAATTCAAATTTTTAAGATTAATAATGGTCTTATCTTGTCTCTGTGTGTCACGGAGTGACTAGGAAATAACGACACTTGACAAGTACAGATAAAATTAAAATAAACTTTATTTTAAACACAATAGTGGCAGAAATGAATAATACACTTTCACGAGCCCAATGAAGAACAGTGCACACTTTCTTCACCCTTCACTAGGCAAGTGTGATAAGACTCACGTCTGTACCCTAATGCTAGAGTACTCAGGCAACAGAAGCGAGTATCTCCAGAACTCTGGAGCAACACAGTAGTGACTTAACTCCACCACCTTCTCTTAGTCACACCAGGCAGGGGAATCATAGAGCAACTATACCCTACCGCTAGGGTATACCATAGACAAGGCAAAACAGCACCTAGAAGGCTAGGTGAGGCAACACTGGGACCGGACAGAACACAAGAGATCAGTGACACTGACTGATCGAGGCAGTGCCCAAACTAGACAGATCACGGGAGGTCAGTGTCAAGGACTGACCGACAAGCACCTCTACCGGGGTAGTGAGCGCGGTATAAGGTAGTCCCAGGCAGCAAGGATCACAGTAGCTGGGGCTGGGTAGACGAGGCTAGGAATCGTAACTGCAATGCAACAGAGGGAGAGTAGTCAGATGTAGCCAGGAGTCAGAGCTGTATCGGGTAGCCGGACGTAGCCAGTAGTCAGAGCCAGATCGGGTAGTCGGGCGTAGCCAGGAGTCAGAGCCGGATCGAGTAGTCAGACGTAGCCAGGAGTCAGAGCTGGATCAGGTAGTCAGACGAAGCCGGAGTGTCGGACTATTTATATGAAGGTATCCAAAGGGTTAAAACAAGAAAACCACTCAGGTTGGATTTCTTCACTTAAATAGGCAAATGACGATATAAAATAATTTGAGAACTTTATACTTTATTTTGTATTGACACGCTACTTCACAGTAAACAGTTGATAATAATAAAAATCAATCCCTCATATTTGTGCAAAAATATATCTATTTAATTAAATACAATATGCTATATATATAACAGGTATCAGCAACAATAAAATATATGAGTGATTAGCAATTCAATAGATACATAAGAAACAAACCACAATTATTACCATGAGGATTACCAGCGGTGAAAGGGTTAACCACACATAGGTATATTCAGAGGTATTAAATATCAATAATTGCACTCAGTAGCATAGAAATGGTTAATTGATCCTACAATTAATATAATACAGTTGGCAGCAGGGTATATGAATACCTCCTGTCCCAAAACTGTATAGACTATGCTAATTATGATGTAAGGGGTATTGTGAGATGAATTAAATTTAGGGAATAACTGGAATAGAATCCCAGATTTGAATCACTATAATTTAATTATATACTGATTTCAACTATTGTAGGGATAAAGTCCAAGCGGTGATCCTACTATTGGAGAGGTGTCCTTCCTTTATCCTGTCACTTTGCAAATACTGCAAAGGTTGATGAGCGGTTTCAATAATGATCTTCTCAACCTGAATAAAACTCTGAAAGTTCTGTAATGCCCAAACAGTAGCCAATAAAGCTTTCTCACAGTCATTGAATTTAATTTCCACGGAAGACAGGGATTTACTAGCATATGCAATAACCTTATTCAGGTTATCCTGAATGTGGACTGGTGTTCTACGAATACTCACCATAGGTGTGTGTGATACAGAAATTCCTAATTGTTGAATCTTATTTGAGAAGCATATTAATGCATCAGGATTCTCAAGGTCCTGACCACTACGAACCTGCAAGGATATAGGGACCTGACTTGTCCCACCAGGTAAAGTGACCTCATTACCTACCTGTAACTTCACTGCATATGGCAACTGTTGGCATGACTTCAGGGCTTTTAAGTCATCCTGAAATCCACAAGGGTTCCCTTCTAACCTAGTCCATAGGTTGTTATTCACCAGATCAATCTGGGCAGCAAAACAATGTATTAAATCTTTGCCTATATAGATCTGGTGTTGGGGATTCTCCACTACAAGAAAAACATGTTTGGCGGACCTGTCACCTAGAGATATAAATAACAGACATCTAGCAACAACATTATAACATAGCATCATCATCTAGGTCATGTACCAAATTGTCATATACTTGATATGGATAGGATCTCTTACCTCCATCAGTAGGCTGTTACTACTGTAACTTTTTTCCAATTTCAGATTCAGTTTGGCCTGTTTGATCCTCCCCAAGTCTTTAACCTGTAAGGAAACCAACAACTCACCCCCTGTAATGTCAATAGACGTCAGATATTGAGGATGATTCTCTGGATCTGTTGGATCAGAGGGCGACCTGTGAAGAGATATAGTTAAGACGTGGCCTTCTAGCTTCACGTTCTGAATCTGTTCTTGTAACCTCTTGATGGAGATCACCTTCCATATATTCAGCATCGGTATTAGGTATCTGTAAAACAGTGAGGTTAGGGTTCTGGCTATTGACAAAATGGATTTCAATAGTATCCATGGTTTCCTCTACCACATGATCCTTTCTATGGGGGCGTTGCAATGTCCGCTCATAATTGACTGGGGTTTTAACCTGTAACCAGATGACATTCTTCACACAGTCTATGACGGGACTTAATCGCTGTAGTAGATCGGCACGTATAATTAACCTGTTATAGGGAACGTCAACTACTATGACTTTAAGTGTGAATGATTTATTACTGATTTTAAAATTTAACCATGTGGTTCCCAATACTTTTAAGGGGTTACCTCCAACACTTATTAGGGATCCATCAAATGCGTTTAACACTGGCTTTACAGAAGCTTCCTCCATAATTTGATGATAATGGGAGCTAGATAAGATGGTAGCTTGTGACCCTGTATCCAGGATACTGGAAATAATTAGGTCATCAAGCCCGTGCAATGTGATATCAATAAAGTATCTTCCTTCATATTCATGCATTTTACATAAATAATTGCGATGTAAAATCGTCTTGTAATCCTTCCACTGCCTGCAAGGGTTATTTCCTGAATTTACAGGAGCAGACTTGCTGACCACTGGGTCAGGTTGTACAACTGCAGCATCCCCCTTGACTCCTCCTCCTCCTTCAACCTGTTCTGGAGAATTGCAGGGAAAAGAAGTGACATCATCAGGGATGGACTTATGTGTGCTTGGCTGTGGGAAGAAATGTTAGAGTCACACAAAGCATTTACATCCTGTAAAGAAAATGTGTTAGCATTCCTGTTGGCTAAAACATTATCCTTTATTGTAGGACTTACATAGGGTAAAGCAATGTTATTTTTTTCCCCTAAGGCCTGCTTACCATTACCCTGTTCTGTTATTGAGTGGCAGCCGCCACTCCTGGAGCTGTCCCTAAAAAAGGGTTAGATCCTTGCTGGTTATCAGAACTGGGGCTTTGGCCTAGCTGTGCCATAGTAGCCATCATTTTGGCCATCATATCTGTTAGGTTGTTAACCTGGACATTGAGACTTACCTGCTTCTGACCTTGGTTCCTAGAATCAGTCTTATTGTTTTGCTGATTTTCGTGGGACTTGGACCCCTGATTATTAGAGTTTTTACCCTTTTGGAACCTCCTGGGAAACTTGGATTTATTTTGGTTGTTGTTATATCCCTGGGACCTTTTGAAAAATGGTTTCTGTCCATATGAGTTATTAGATCCCTGGGAACTAACAGAGGCAGGCCCCCCCTGTCCTGGTGCCTGTTTATGAACCTGTGGAGATTTTAACACCTCTGCATAGGTTCTCTTGCCAGATTCAAAGGGCAAACTTTCCTCAACCAATGTTTCCGCTACACACTGGGGGGGAGGCTTCTTGTCCCTAGCTGGGGTATTCTCACTCTGCTGGGCATTGTACAACTTAATAGCTTGAGTGAGTAACCAATCTAGTGATAACAGGGGTGAATAATCCCTAACTACATTAGTTTTCATGTACCTAGGCAGAGCATTAAAGAATAGTTCCCTAAACTCATATGCATGAAAATCTGCATCCTTATCTGCAAGGATATAGGCACATTTGAGCTCTGACAAGAATTGCCTGGGGTCCTGGTCTGGCCTACATTTTAGTGCATATATAGCACATTTAGCCTCATGGCGGGTTTTATAAGGACCAAACGCTAGGATTATCTGTTCCACTGTTTCATCCCAGGTAGTAATATCCATCTCACTTAATGAACTGAAAAAGAAACTCTCTGCTATATCAAAAACCCAAGGAACGTAATACATTTTATAACGGTCAGAATGAAGGCCTAGAGATGCAAGTGTTTCAGTTTAACGGTCTAAATGATTCACAACAGATATTTTAGATTTTCTGTGGAAAACTGTCACGGTATCCCTAAGAAATCGTATTATTTTAGTTTTGTCAGCTAAAGGTGACTGTTCCTCCTGTTCAAACCTACTCAGTATGGGCATTGTCCTCCTATTAGGTTTGAGCATTGACTCCCTGTTAGGGGGTAATCTGTGCCCTCTTAAAAGGCTCCGAGGTGCATGGTATGTGACTTGCTCTGGAATGTGACCCTCATCATCACACTTCAGCAAGAAGTGTGACTTCTGAGGGTTGAAAGCCCCCTCCTCCCCAGGTGAGTAATCCTGATGACTCCTAAGTATAGCTGGTTGGGCCTGAACTACCTTGTCAGGGATAGCATCCTGTCCCAGCTCAAAGGGGGTATGGTCAGAGTCAGATGCATTACGGGCCTGCATTCTTTCTGACAATTCCTGTATCTGGCTGGACAAGATATCAAACCTATCTGGATCCACTGATCTATCCCCCTTAGGGGCACTATCACTGGCCTGGTATACCAACACTTGCTCCTGCAATTTTACATTGTCCTGAAACCGCCTGTCTAAATGGGATTGGAGTTGCTTAATATGTTCTTTCAAAATGTGGTTCTCATGTTGTAGATTAAACAGATTAGCACTGATGACAGTGTTCTGTTCTTTTGTAGACCACATATCCTCAAGAGGTTCTTTACGCCTGCTCTCTAGCCCATTTACCTGGTGCTGGAGAGATTTAATTTGCTCTTCCTGTGTGTTTGCCAGTTTAAGATATTTATGTGACTCTTCCTCTAACTCAGAGATCTTTTCAGTCTTAGACTTTAGTGCTTGTTTTAGTGGCTCCATACCTTTTTGCTTAGCCTCTAATTTGTTTTTTTGGAAGGCTATAATATTTAACAATTCGGGCACAACTAATAAAATCTGGATGTCCAAATCCTTTGCCTTAGTTTGCTCTATACACCTATTCAATGCTCTATAATAGAAGCTATCAGACTGCCACATTTTATCAAATTGGGATTCTACCCTTAGCGTTGTATCATCATTCCATTGCTGTGCATCACTTAATTTTTAGGTGAAAATGGATGGCATAAATTAACCTCCCTTCTACAGACCATTTCATGTCTTCTCCTGATCTCTGTTCCATTGGATCAGACACAGAAGAATTTGACTGGGACATGTTTAAGCACAAGTATGTTACTGTGTCATATATCTGCCAATAAAATTATTTCACAAATGTGTCAATCCTATATAAAGATCTCGGTGGGACCTCTAAAATCTGTCGGACTATTTATATGAAGGTATCCAAAGGGTTAAAACAAGAGACCCACTCAGGTTGGATTTCTTCACTTAAATAGGCAAATGACGATATAAAATAATTTGAGAACTTTATACTTTATTATGTATTGACACGCTACTTCTCAGTAAACAGTTGATAATAATACGAATTAATCCCTCATATTTGTGCAAAAATATATCTATTTTATTAAATACAATATACTATATATATAACAAGTATCAGCAACAATGAAATATATGAGTGATTAGCAATTCAATAGATACATAGGAAACAAACCACATTTATTACCATGAGGATTACCAGCGGTGAAAGGGTTAACCACACATATGTATATTCAGAGGTATTAAATAATAATTGCACTCAGTAGCACAGAAAAGGTTAATTGATCCTACAATTAATATCATACAGTTGGCAGCAGGGTATATGAATACCTCCTGTCCCAAAACTGTATAGACTATGCTAATTATGATGTAAGGGGTATTGTGAGATGAATTAAATAATTCCTCTAACAATTCCTTGTACCATATATCAATAATAATCAAATTTAGGGAATAACTGGAATAGAATCCCAGACTTGAATCATTATAATTTAATTATGTACTGATTTCAACTATTGCATACCTCTGAATAAAATATATACATTGCAATTAATATAGTCAATGAAAGATTATACAAATAATCTACCTAGAATTAATCCAATAACATATGTCTAGTAAGTATACCAACTTCATGCAACATATATCATAATTTTGACTATAGTAATATATATAACCAATAGGCACTCCAAGGGTTAATCCACAGATTTAAAATAGGTGCCACACCCAAAATTGTTTCTTTTGTCTGTTGGAAGTGAATGCAATTTACAAAAGACAAGCCTGGTACCTTCACACAGAACTTCAGAATGAACACCACAAATAAATAGACAAACAGCAGTTAGACACTTAATAAATGAATTCTAAGAATTCCTTTGATTAAATATTAGCTATTATAATTTTACCAGAAACACAATATTCTAGACATAATAAAAATTATATTAACCAATATACACAAGGATAAATATATCTCACTGCGATCACTATTTTATGATCTCTCTGGCAATTTATAACTATAAATTAATTAATTAATTCTGCGTAATTTCTTAATTACTATGCTAAATATAGCAGATTACAATATTTGCCATAAAACTGGCCAGGCTTCTATGAGCAAATATATATATAATTTTCCTCAAATATCAAGGAAATAAACTTATTTTGAAATTAGGAAAAATTAAAATAAACAAAATAAAATTATCAGGTCAATCAGTGTGGATTCTTGAAGTTATTAGGGATGGAACCATGAACCAAGAGTGCAAACAGGAAACTCAGCCTTCTTCCAGGAACCTAAGAGAATGAAATCCCTCCTTTCTTCCCATTATATTAGGCAAAAATGTCTTATCAGTAATCCCCACCTCTTCCTAATGATTGGACAAAGATCCATCTCATTATACCATGACATCACCAGTATGCCCTGATTGGATACTTATATGTTATGCTAATCATATAAGAGAAATGCCCAATATGAGTATTAACAAAATAAAGGCTACAGATGGCGCCATTACGCTATATTAGAATTTAGAGGTCAGAGGGTATCAGAAACCCTATAAACCAGTCATTTTGCTAGGCTTTCCCACAGGGAGTCAGTGTTCATCTCAGACTTCATGTCTCCAATTTAACATCAATCGGCCATTACTGTCACTCAGTTATTTTTCTCCCAAAGAGACCCATGAGTATTTCTTTGTCTTAAGGATGAGGCAATTTGAACACATCCTAAACAGAATTTTCAGGAACTTCTACTATTAGAGTTAACCCTCTATGCTCCACAAGGACAAAGTCTCTGACAGGAGTAATACACAGGAACAACAATGGACCAACACAGCACTAGGCTCAGGTACACCATGAAAGGGCACTGGTAACTGAACATGCTGAGGCTTTTAAGGCCTAGCAGATGGGTGGAGAGATGACATCACAAAACCAGTGACCTATAAGAACAGTGACTTGCATAGAGCGACAGCCAGGAAGTAACAATGTCACTGTTATAGCAATTAAACACTGCAGGCAATCACGGGCACCGTGATACTGTGTTACTGTCACGGTTTTTGAAGACTCTCAGACTTAAGGTTTGGTAAAATAACTTAACTTTATTAAAAGTTAAAGGCAGTCCCCGTAGGGTAAACATACATAACAATACAACAGTAATAGAACATACAATAGGTTCTACCAGCCTTGCCTAAATACCGGGCAAGGCAACCCAAGTGACAGTTTTAATGACAGGCTCTACCGGCCTTGCCTATACCGGGTAAGGCAACCGTGAGATGACGTATACTGGTTCTACTGGCCTTACCAATACCGGGCAAGGCAGCCCCCAAGAAATGCTGAATGTAGGCTCTACCGGCCCTGCCAATACCGGGTAAGGCAACCTTAAAGATGGTGAATTACAAGGTTCTACCGGTCTTACCAATACCGGGCAGGGCAGCCTAAAGGCGTACTGTAGTAGGCTCTACCGGCCCTGCCAATACCGGGTGAGGCAACCTACAGGATGGTATTATCAAGGTTCTACCGGCCTCACCAATACCGGGCAGGGCAGCCTGAGCGAGTAGACCAGCTGAGAGCATAAGTATAGAGGTCTAAATCAGCAGAAGTCTATAGCCAGGGATAATCAGACAACTGCAAGGAAGTGGACAGCGACTGACCACAGTACTGGATGTTCAGGAGCAAACCAACATCCGCACGTTGGGACTAATGGTAAATAGCACCACCAGGTTTAATGGAGCAAACCAGCGACCGCATGCTGGAACCAACAATGTATATCGCAACCAGGTTTAGTGGAGCAAACCAGCGTCCGCACGCTGGAACCAACTGTGTATATCGCAACCAGGTTTAGTGGAGCAAACCAGCGTCCGCACGCTGGAGCCAACAAAGTATCTCGCAACCAGTCTAGTGGAGTAAACCAGCGTCCGCACGCTGGGACCAACAATGTATATCGCAACCAGGTTTAGTGGAGCAAACCAGCGTCCGCACGCTGGAGCCAACAATGTATATCGCAACCAGGTTTAGTGGAGTAAACCAGCGTCCGCACGCTGGAACCAACAATGTATACCGCAACCAGGTTTAATGGAGTAAACCGGCGTCCGCACGCTGGAACCATCAATGTGTATTGCAACCAGGTTTAGTGGAGCAAACCAGCGTCCGCACGCTGGAACCAACAATGTATCACGCAACCAGTTAGTGGAGTAAACCAGCGTCCGCATGCTGGAACCTACAATGTATATTGCAACTAGGTTTAGTGGAGTAAACCAGCGTCCGCACGCTGGAACCAACAATGTGTATGCAATAGCGAGGAGAACAATGTCGCCGAAGCGACAGCTGGAGCGCGAGACTCAGGAACTCATACAGGTTAACCCGCACGGTGCTGGAGCACAGGAACCCCGGAATACAGGCACACAGGAACGCTGGAACACTGGAACACCGGAACATTAACGTACAGGAACACTGGAACACTGAAACACCGGAACGTAGCATACAGGAACACTGGAAACAGGCCCAGAGATCTGACAAGCAGGTCAGGCAGAGTGGAGTCAGAAACACCACGAAAGGGCAACCTGGAAGTGCTCAACCTGGGTTTAAAAAGGCTGTGTGAGGAGGGCTAATGACAGACAGCCAATCACGAATACTCAGCAAGTGACAGACACAGAGCAGCACGAATCACGGGCACCGTGATAGTTACAGAATCTTCTCCATCATTCAATCCCTGATTATACTCATTCAACAAAACTTCATTGTCCTGTCCATCGTTACTTAAAAGAAATAGAAGAACAGAGTGCTAACTCTAAGGGTAATCTGTTTATTCTTTCTTAAATTAATTCCCCCGCTTGTATCCAGTTCACTCACCAGATGCTTTCTTGTTCAATTGCCCAGAATGATAGTGATCGCAAGATCCGTCTCTCTGTCTGTCTCTTTGTTCCGTTCTGACTCGGCTGTGTCCATGTATATCTGTATAAGTGTCTCCGCTCAGTCTAATCACTCATTAGTAGAGTGGAAAGCTGCTACATTGGCCCGTGATTCCTGAATCAATCCGATGAGGACAAGGGGACCCCGTTCACTGTAAGGGAAAGATCCTCTAATTGCAGTATGTTAAGTGAGGTTTCCCTATCACACGGCCCCCAATATATTCAACTCACTGGACCAATCTCTGTGAGTAGCAATCTCAATATAGGACTTTGCGCTAGTCATACAGTAAAACGGGAGAGATCCGCATAAAGAGGCACATGATGTATAAACAAAAAATATTTATTTATTACTATCCAACGTGTTTAGTAAGACTTTGTCTCACTTCATCAGGGATTACAATATCATAAAAATAAAACCTTTTATATCCTTTGAACGGAACGTGTATGTGCAGAACGAGGCTTGGTTCTCCCTCCCTGATAAATATTCTGCTGCTTGAGCTTATATTAATTTGTAAGATTAGGATACAATATAGCAGTCTGTAATTAGTAAGTAATGGCAATATAAAAATCATATTGTGAATAATGAACATCACCCAAAAACACATATAGCTTCTCTAACTTTATAGATTTCTTATATGATTATATATAGAGAAAAGCCTCAGATTTTACAGTTATTTCTGATATGGAATGTATATATATATGTATATAGAAATACTATTTTCAAACCAAACTTTTACAGGAAGTTGCTGACTTCTAGATCTTAATTTAATCCATAGGTAGTTAAGGTGTTAAGCTTGAAAAGCCAATATGCTTCTTGGCGGCACAGCTTGGAAAAACAATTTACATGATGAAGATCTAGAAGTCAGCAACTTCCTGTAAAAGTTTGGTTTGAAAAGAGTATTTATATATATATATATATATATATATATATATATATATATATATATATATATATATTCCGTGTCAAATATAACTGTAAAATTGTAAACAACAAATTGACTGGTACATGTTAAGTTGTACTTAAATGAAATTTTAAACCCCCTGTGTGGAGGTCTAAATGTAGTGCCTGTAATGAGGTAGTTACAAGTGACACAAGAAAAACATTTGTAGCATCCTCTGTGTTTATCTTTGTCCATCTTAGTGTAACATGCATGCGGGTCCATTTTAACTAGTATGTCTCTCAAGTTGCATCCTCTTTTATAGCAGAACATCAATGGGGTTTTAATAATCTGAGGTAAGTTAGCATCAGATGCTAATATAGGACATTGTCTATATACACTATCTTTGATTTGTTTTATTGCCAAACTGTAAGTAGTCTGTAATGTCAAACATTAGTGGTTGTAGAAGTTTTGCTGATAAAGCTTTCATCCCTTTTCATCTGTCAAACAGACTGTTTTTGTTGTTCAGTAAGATTTCTGTAATTTCCCCTTTGGATAAATTTATTACTCATTATATCCAGTTCTATAGCTAGTGTATTATTATCACTGATTATTTTCTGAAGTCTCAGCATCTGTGATTTAGGTAAGCTGGTCTTCAGATGTTCTGGATGATGGCTGCTGGCCTGGAGGAGGTTATTTTTTTATCTGTGGGTTTGGTATATAATGTAGTGTATAGTCTGCCTCCTTGATTTTGTATTAAAACATCTAGAAAGGGGATTTGACTTTGACTATGTGAAAGACATAACTGTATGAAGGGATGAGTAGTGTTCATGTCACTGGCTATTCTGACCAGATCTTCAGAGGAACCATTCTAAAGGATGAACATATCATCTATATAGTGTGTGTATAAAACTGCATATTGTTGGAATAGATGATGTGGAGTGAGAAGATTTTTCTCATACGTAGACATATATATGTTGGCGTAAGCAGGAGCCATGCATGCCCCCATGGTTGTGCCCTTCCTTTGGAGGTAAAAAGTATCCTCTAATTTAAAGAATTTTTTGTGAGACAAAAGTCTATTAGTTCAATAAGGAATTCAACTAGTGGGCCTTTGTAAAGGGTTTTTTTTGTTATAGTCGTATCTACAGATTCTATTCCTCCATCATGTGGAATAATGGTATAGAGTGAAGTTACATCCATAGTGTCCAAGATGCAAGTGTCTGTATTACTCTGAAACTGTTGTATTCATTTAAAAAAATTGGTTGTATCCTTTAGATAATATGGCAATGCTTGGATATAGTCAATAAACTGGCTAATTGGGCGAGTAAGCGATCCTATCGCAGAGACGATTGGTCTGCCTGGTGGTTTAGACAGTGACTTATGTACTTTAGGTAATGTATATAAAATAGGTCTGACTGGATGACTGGATGATCAACAGTAAGAAACCGGTGGGTTTGTTCAACTATCCACCCTGATGTTAAGATTAGTAGATATTCCTCTACTAAGTAATCTTAGTAGAAGATTATCAATCAGTTTGTTAAATTTGATACTGGGGTCAAACATTAGGTGTTCATATGTGGTGGCATCATTGAGTTGTGAAAGAATTTCATTTCTGTAGTCAGAATAGTTCAACATAACAACTGAGGTCTGATTACAACTGAGTTGTCATTACTGAGGGTTTTTATTGCTTCTATCTCTAATGTAGATAGGTTAGAATAACTTTTGTGATGTTTACCAAATTGAGGGGCTAAGGTGTCATGTTCAACTAGTCTGTGAAATGTCTTAATGGAGGTGTTTGTGCTCTGTGGATCTAAAGTAGGTTTGAAAGGTGTGCTTATATTGGTTATGTTATCTTGATGAGAAAAATATTCTTTAAGCCGTAGTGTACAGTTAAATCTTTATAGGTCTACCTTCCAATCAAATCTAGAATGATAATTTATGGGGATAAACGAGAGGCCTCTCTGTAAAAGTTTACCTACCCCCATAGTAAGCATGATAAATTGAATACTATGGTTTCGTAAGAGGGGGTTTGGCTGTGGCTTCTGCTTTTGTCTTTGCCTTTGCCTCCCCTCATTGCCCCTGGTCTCTGGTGTCTCCCCTCTGATTCTCTTGTGATCTTCTGGTCACCCCTAAAAAAGTGACCTCTGAAGAACTTGTTTCAGTCTTTGATTCTGCTGAGGATGATAGTGCATCTTCATTATCATTGAGACCTGCCAGTTGGGGCCTATTTTTTGGTCTCCTTCTGACAGTTTTACTGATTTGTCTATATCTCCTATTAGCCACCTGTAGAATCTGTGTTCTCTATAATCTTCCAAAACCTTGTTAAACTTATCTCTTTTATATTTAGCTAATTTATTTTTATAAGTTTCAATCTGTTCTTTCAATTTACTAGTCCAATATGTTTCTTTGTCTGCTATGAAGGTTTCCTTATGTTTAATTTCAAAATCTAAAATGTTTTTTATTAGCTCCCCCAGCTCACGATTGATTTCCTCTGTGACCAGCACCATTAAATCCAGTGCACACTGACTGAGAATTCCATTCCACTTTTACAAAAACTGGCATTTGTGCCACCAATTGTAGGTATATTTTGAATCCTAAATCCTCTTGGTAACAAGGATTGATCAGTACAGCCAGAGAAAAGGACCCACTATAAGCTTCGTGTTATCTGTCTTTGGCACAGCACACATAGAGCCAGGGATCCTATTGCACACTAGATGGACCTCCAGGTACATTCTGTGCCTCTTAAGCATCCAATGGACATTATCACATCACTTGCAATCTTTGTTGAATGTTTATACTCTTTGGTCTTGATGCTCGCCAAGAGAAGCAGGAGCGCCCATATTGAGTGGCGCTCCTGACTTTCCCTGTGCCCAAAAGGTTAAGAGTTTGTAAGTGTATTATACCGGGGGGACTGCGGGGATTAGACAAGGTGTGAGACCAGGTACCTTGGGTAGATGGTGCCATACCGAGTCACTATTGACCCCAGATGCTGCTGGTGTGACTTTTTTGCAATGTAACTATTGTGGTGTGTGTCAGTCCAGCACCAGTGGGGTTAATTACATTTTCATGCGATTGATGTACAATTTTCATCTCTGTATAGCCTTTGTTTTTGTGTTTGTATGCCATTTTTATATTACTTGTATAAGCTGATTATTGTTTTTTTCTCTTTTCTCTTTATTTTTATTTTAACTAATAATGTACATTAAGGGTAATACTAGATTCTGTGAAGCAGCATGACCATTAACGTCAGGGGTCATCCCCCATGTGCAGTATTGGCGTCCTTCACCATCTTGTATTTAAGGTCACATATCCATATATCATGTTATCTTGAGGAAGGCTTGTATGATGGGGCTGAAACATTGACAATTAAACACATCTTTAGTTCATTTTTGAGTACTCATTTCTTGACTACCTTCTGATAGTCCGTCATGTTTATTTAATACTTTTTGTAGCACTGAGGCATATTTAATCCACTTATATTCTGACCAAAGAAGTGCCCACTTTCTCCATGGTATTATATCGATACTAGTTGAAGAGCCCGTTACAGGGGCCACAGTGCCACTGCCAGCTGGTCGCAGGCAGTCCTGCTCTGTATCAGCAGCGGCGTGGTCAGTCTCTACTGCGCATGACTGCTGCACGCGCAGCAGTCTGTACTGCGCATGACTGGTTGTTTTACACGTTTTAGTGAATTATTATATAGGATATCTCTCTCTCTCTCTCTCTCTCTCTCTCTCTCTCTCTATATATATATATATATATATATATATATATATATTAGAAAAAAAGGCAGCACCGGTGACAAAATAAATTATTTTATTGTCAACGTTTTGGTTCCAACATGGATCTTTCTCAAGACATCGAAACATGCCGAACCAAACACTTTTAAACCCACTATTTCCCATAACACCTCACACCTTATTGACGTCACTTACATGCAATGGGACATTCCCACCGCATGCAAGTGATGTCAAGCACCCATTTACAGTATCCATACATTAAAATTAGAAATGTCTGAACATCACAATTGTTGAAATACTAATAGTATCTTAAACACCCAAAGATTAAATAAAAAAGTAAAGAAAAGTAAAACTAAAAAAGATAGATGGAATAATTATTGCTCTAGTTATATCTGATGCATGTGGTAATGTTATAGACATATACAATCTCTGATCTTAGAGTTTCATACATAAGATCGTTTCTAGGATCCAAATCTATGCTTTTGTTAATTGTACAAATACATTTTTACCTCCATCATTTGTACCATATATATTCAGCACACATACGAGGCTGGGGGTGTAAAGTACTCTGAGCGGTCACACCCCCGGGTTATCTGGGACCCAGTCTGGTATACACTGAGGCACTGGGTAGGACTTGGAGTGCACTGATGTCACAGGGGCTGTATACATATAATTGTCTGCAAAGCACCCTGAGCGGTCACTCCCCCGAGATTATCCGGGACCCAATCTAGCATACAATGAGACACTGGGTGGGAGTGCACTGATGTCACAGGGGCTGTATACATATAATTGTCTCCTATATCACGGGGACTGTATGTGTGTATGCCCACAACTGTGGTAAATCAGAGTCTGTTCAGAGGTTGAGGACTATAAGCCCCATTGTCTGCTGTCAGCCAACGGGATGATCAGAGTTGTACTCCTGAACTGCTGGAGGGCCCCAGGTTGCCCACCGCATGTCTCATATTGGCAGTGGCCTTTATATCCATATCAAGGGCTGTATACCAACAGCTGTCTAAAATATCACAGGGAATCAATTTACTCACAAAACACTTATGTCACACCAGGCTGAATATACACCACTGTCACTTATGTCACACCAGGCTGTATGTACACGACTGCCTAATATATCACACTGGGCTGCAAACACATGACTGTCTTTTAGTCAATCAAAGCTGTGTATACACATTATTGTATCATATGTCACTATGGAAGTGTACACACAGCTGCTTAGTATGTTATTCGTATTCTTCTAACTCTAATGGGATGGACCACTTGAGGTTTTATAGCTGTTGTGGACTACAACTCTCATCATCAACAGTCATCCACTGGCTGGAGACAATAGCACTTGCACTCCACAGCAGCTGGACATGCTCACATTATCCACACCTGCTCTGTCTAGCATATGTTATTATAGCGCTGTCTTCCTATAACTAAAGGTCACTGATGGTATTCTAGTACTGTCCTGTCAGAACAGCTTCTTATGTAACTGTCTTTCTATACACACAACTGCGTATTATGCCACAGGTTGATTTATATATACAAACTAGCATTGTCGGACAGTGTTCCCTGCCTGTTTTCTTGGGGGTACCCTTGTAATAAGTTATGTTTGGTGGAACACAGACACGCACACATATATTATCATACATACATAGACAGGCACAGATACACACATAGACATACATACATACACATTCATACATAAATACATAGATACACACACGTACATATACATAGAAACGCACACACACATACAAAGAAATAGAGACATAGAAACACATACATACACAGACATATACATACATACGTACGTACACACACAGGAATATACACACACATACACATGTAGGCATATACTCATCATACTACAAAAACTAAGAAAATGGGTATGTGGCTCTGCTAGGGTTAAGCATTGCTTAAAACAAAACAAAAAAATGATGGGCAATGCTGTCCCACACTGCTAGTATATATATATATACATACTTCTACACATAATAGTTCCAGCAAGGTTCTCAATTGTTTTGGGTTACAGTAGTTTGCCACCTACTCTTTGTATCACTTTCATTCTCTCCTTCACCCTATTCCTCAGTGTCATCTAGTGGTGGAGCACATTCGGAAGCCATAGACCTGGTATATGAGTAAGATATTGGAAGGGTTACTAACTGACAGTATTCAGAACTATGTGAACACAAACAATATTACTAGTAGGAGTCATCATAGTTTTATGAAGAATAGATCATATCAGAATAAAGTATTTGCATTTAAGAAAGGGTAAGCAGTAACTTGGACAAGGGCATTACTGTTGATGTAGTATACTTGGATTTTGCAAAAGTTTTTGATAGAGTGCCTCACAACAGGTTACTGAATAAATTAAAAAGCTTTGGTTTGGGTGGTGATAGATGTACATGGTTTGAGAACTGGTTAAATGATAGATGGCAGAGAGTTGTTGTAAATGGAACCTTTTCAAGTTGGTCTCAAGTTGTAAGCGGGGAGCCACAGGGTTCATCCCTGGGCCCAATGCTTTATAATTTGTTTATGAATGATCTTGCAGTGGGAATTGAAAGTATAATCTTAGTATTTGCTGATGACAATAAGCGTTGCAAGGAACTACATACAGAACTGGATGTGTTTTCCTCTGCAGAACGATTTAGCTAAACTGAGTGAATGTCAGAAAAGTGGCATAGGGCATTTAAT
Source organism: Rhinophrynus dorsalis (assembly GCA_037306005.1). Lineage (NCBI taxonomy): Eukaryota > Metazoa > Chordata > Amphibia > Anura > Rhinophrynidae > Rhinophrynus > Rhinophrynus dorsalis. The sequence goes on from CM074724.1 coordinate 166,569,772, forward strand.
ATAGATAAATGTAAGGTTATGCATTTGTGCTGTAGAAACAAACATTCTACATATATACTAAATGGGAAACAACTTGGGGAATCCTCATTAGATGAAGATTTAGGAGTACTGATAAACAATAGACTTCACAGGAGTATGCAGTCACTCAGCTGCTGCAAGAGCAAATAGGGTACCATCCTGCATAAAAAGAGGTTTGGATTGAAGGGATGCTAATATAATTCTACCTCTATATAAATCATTGGTTAGGCCTCATCTAGAGTATGGAGTACAGTTTTGGGCACCAGTTCTTAAAAAATACATTATTGAACTAGAAAAAGTGTAGAGAGGTGCAACAAAACTGATAAAGGGATTGGGGCATCTCAGTTATAAAGAGAGACTATCCGAACTGGGTTTGTTTACATATGATGATATGATCACCATTTACAAATATATTCAAGGTCAATACAAAGAACTATTCAATTAATTATTTACACAAATAGCGGAGCTAAGAATGAGAGGTTATCCATTAAGTCTAGAGTAAAGGTGTGTTTAACTAAAACAAATTATTGTTTACAATCCGGGTGGTAAAGCTATGAAATTCTTTGCCTTGGGATGTTGCACATGCAAATATTTAAAAAAAGCAGTGGATACCTATCTAGCACATAGAAATATTGAGAACTATGACAGATGACTTCAAAGCAGATATGTTTTTGGATCAGGTAACTATCTGACTGCCATTTGGAGTCAGGAAGGATTTTTTTACCCACTTTGGGCTTAATTGGAAATGGCTTCAGTGTTTTTTTTTTGCCTTCCTCTGGATCATTAGTGGTGTTTTGGCATGGGCTGGACTTGATGGATGCATGTCTTTTTTTCAGCCTCCTCAACTATGTTACTATGGTACTATATATATTATATATACTGGTTTATACCAATGAAAATAATGTGTTCAAACATTAGCTTTTTGACTTTTCCCTATTAGTCACCTTACCAATATAATTTTTGGAAGGTAAGTTGCTCATCTTTTGATTTTTTCCATAAATGTATTATGTATGTATTTTGAATTGCACCACTTTACAATTAAAGCTTTTTTTTTTTTATAACCTAGCTGCCTTTTTGGAAATCCTGTTCTATTCCCTGTATTTCAAGAATTAATTCTTTATTGCTTCAGACCACTAATCTAAATGCCTTTCTACTTGGCATTTCCTTTTTACATTTGCACTTAACCATATTGGTTGTGATCTGCTTTTTTATTTTTGTTCCCCAAAGGTATATTCTGTGGAATATATTTCTGCAACCTAAATTTATATTCTGACCATTTTTCTACAGTTAGCGCATAGAGAATTGAATAAACCTACATTTTTCATCTTCATATGGATCTCAAATGCAGAGACAGATTAACACTCCACAGAGCTCTAGGCAAGGTACCAACTTATTGAGTGCAGCCTACTCAGTCCAAGTCAAGGCTCATGCACTGTCTGCCACTGCTGTCACCACCTTTGATGACAACATGAGAAAAGCAGGGGTGGGTCACAATGCCGCCCACCTCTCTGTGACCAGACCTATTGCATCCCACACAAGAGTTTATCCTGGAAGAACAAGAAGAGTACTTGCACATTTGGCCTAAGTGGTTGTGGACATCATGATAAGATCAGGGGACAACTGTGTTCCCTTCAGTCCAGTGTGGCAAGGTCAACCAACTTCACCGTGCCCTGGGCAGGCCCCTAGGATGCCTGGTCCATAATCCAGTTGTACTCAAATTAAACCTTTTTATGAACACTGTTTCACAAGTCTTCACCTACTTTAATGTTTAACACCTTATTAATGTTATTTGTTATCACAAGGAAGAAATTTTGTGATGAGCATCCATTGAGAATGATCAAGTGAAAGGCATGGTGGCCTATCAATGGTGCTATAAGTTACTTTTTTTTAAAACCCATGTGCCATTGCAGAGAGAAAATTTCATTATCCTTATCAGACCTGCCCACAGACAGTCCAGCTCCAAAATATCAGGCAAGTCCTCTCTGCACAAGAGAATCATCACAACCACAGATGTATGTTTGGTCTATGTGGGCCTCTTTGGTGTGGAGCAGCTGATTCCCTTTAGGTATATGGAAAGCTAAGAACCATGCCTGTGGTACCCTTCCACTTCAGGAGACCCAGAAACAAATATTGTGATGAGCACCCTTTGAGATCAAACAAGATAAAGTGTCTTGTTGAATGGCATGGTGGCCTCTGAAGTCACATTTTCACTCTCATGTACCACTGCATAGAGGGAATTTCCATATTCATATCAGACTGATCCTGCCCACAGATTGTCCAGCTACACGATGTCAGGCAATTTCTCTATACATGAGAAAATCAGCACAACCACAGACATACATCAATTTTTTTTAATCTCAGTGTGCGTTTGTCACACTCTTCTTGTTTCTAGTCTCCCAAAGTGGAAGGATATCCCAGGCAGGCACCCTTGCTCTCCAAATGCCTAGACAGAATCAGCTGCACCCCACTGATGAGGCCCACATAGGCTGAAATGTACATCTGGGGTTGTGCAATTTCTCTCATGCGTAGAGGATTTGACTGACAATTTGAAGTTGGACTTTCTGGGGTAGGACCAGTCTGATATGGACATTTTCTCTCTACAATGGCACATGGGATTGAAAAACATGACTTGAGCAGCACCTAAGAGGCTACCATGACTTAAACAAAACACTTCATTTTGTTCTGTCTTGGTGTGTGTTTTTCACACACTGAGATGCTAGTATCCCTAAGTGGAAAGGTATCCCAGGCATGGACCTTTGTTCTCCATGTGCATAGAAGGAATCCATTGCACCCCACTGAGGAGGCCCACATAAGCCAAAATGGTTGTGTAGGGTTGTGCTGTTTCTCTTGTGCAGAGAGGATTTGCCTGACATTTGGGAGCTGGACTGTCTGAGGGAGGGAGCACACCGATACAGAAATGTCCTCTCTGCAGTAGTTCTAGTCCTGTAGTCATCTGAACATTCTTCTGTCTAATTCTAGACACAGGTATATGAAATTTTCAAGATCCTCAGGAATGTCCCGGCAGGTAAGGGCGTCCTTCATTCATTCGTTGAGGCCCTTGCAAAAAAATCAGCTCTCAGTGCCTCCCTGTTCCAGTCTGTCTCATAGGTGAGCACTGTGATTTATTGTTTTATAAATATTTTTAGTCTATGTCATTTTTTAATAAAATAATTGTTATTCATGACAACTTTGAGTATTAGTTGAACCCTTCACTGCCATATATGGATATATCACATCTGTAACCATAAAGAACAGAGAGATTGGTGCAACAGTCCCATTTAACATGTAAGTGTGGATTGCGGAAAAGGTGTTCCCTTAATTACAATTGTTTAATTGGGATTATCCTTCTCTTTAATTCAGAGACACTTTGAAATTACTGGAGAGATGCTCTGGTGTTCCTGGTTGTTAACAGTGGAGAGTTTTACCTGGAACAGTGGAAGAAGACTTTCATTTAATAAGCGAGTGTTGACATTGATAGTGAGGAAGGAGAAGAGCATCACATTCTCAAGCATTGGTCCTATCTGATGAAAAATCACCTGCTGGATTCAAGATTCTGACATGTGAGTGGATGCTATTATCTACTGTTGTTTATTGAATCACCAACTAATTGGCTTCCTATCCTGTTTTTGTTCCATTGTTCCTTTTGAGGTGATGAGGATTTTGGTATACACATTATCTGCAAGCAACTTTTCCTGACCTGTATTATTTGAACATTGAATACATTATCTGTGGAACTTCTCTGAAATCCCTGAGGTACCCCATTAGTAGCACAACCATCCTCTGAATGTTCTCCATTACTTAGAACTCGTTGTCTTCTGTCACTAATCCATTGCTTTATCCATTCACCTATTTTTACCATACACTACAATAAATTAATGAGTCTTCTATGAGGCATGGTGTGAAATTCCTTACTGAAATCTAGATAAGTTTAATATACTGCTTCACCCTGGTCTATTATTTTAGTTACCCAGTTAAAAGGATAGTAATACTTCCTTTTATCTTTATTTTATTTTGTAGGCATTAAAAAACATGAAGAACGATATAAGTCTTATCTCTCAAACCTTTATGGTTTGAGAGATATTCACAAGCAAAGTTTCCCCTCCAGTCCCTTTTACCTAGTGTAAGCCATCTCTTCTCAGATGTGGAATCCAGTCCATAGACCAGACAGATAAAAGAAGGGGACAATCTTCTTCCTATGAGAACAATGAAGCCCTGCCCCCCTTGACAAGTTTTTCAGGTTTTTCCCTTATCTTAATTGAAGATTGTCCCTCTCTGCAGTCTACCTGGGCACCTCCCTTCTGGTCTGGCTGAACAGTGTTACATCAGTAAAAGGGGCGGGAGGGAGATACTTTGTCATTGAATTACTCTTGAACTACAACTCTGACAGAATTGAAATAACACTCTCAAAAGTTGAAATACTATGATGATTAATTAGAGCTGATTTTATTATGAAACATTACTATCCCTTTAAAAAATCTATGAGGTTAGTTTGACAAGATCTCGCTGCTGTAAACAGGTGCTGTTTAAGATCTTTTAGACATTTATCAATTATTTCCTTTATCATGTTTTCCATTAATTTTTCCACTACTGATAGAAGACTTCCTGGTCTGCAGTTACCAGACTCTCCATGCTATCTTTTTGTTAAGTGGTACTACACTTACTTCCTTCCAATCTCTTTCAACTGCTCCTGTCAATAGTAACTGACTGAATAATTTTCTTTACCAGAACTCTCCAAAGTTCTTTTAAGAACTTTAGGTGTATCCCATCAGATACCATTGATTTATCTATTTTTCCTAAGAGAGCTGAAGTAAAACGTTGTCCTCTGTAAACATACATGCTTCCCAAATCTCATAATTTCTTTGCTGTAACAGTGGTCTCTGCCATCCTTTCGCTTTCCTCTGTAAAAACTGAACAGAAATATTCAGTGAGGCCATCAGCTAGACTTTTCTCCTCATTTATGTAATTTCATTATTTTGTCTTCAGTCTAATTATTCCTTGCTTCAGGTTCCTCCTTTCAGTTATATACCTAAATAATGTGTTGTCTTTAGTTATTATTGACTGGACAGTTTTCTTCTTGGTATGTGTTTTGGCAAATCTAATAGTGAATTTAACCTCCTTCAGCCTAGCATTGCACAGATATATTCCTCCTTCTGCATCTGCTTATATTTTCTAAATACCATTTTTTCCTTTACTATATTTGCCACTTCTGCTAAGGACCACAGTGGTATCCTTTTTCTTTTATCTTTACTGACAAATCTAATGCAAGACTCTGTTGCCTTTAATAAAACACATTTCACATAATCCAATTTCTCCAGGATGCCATCTTATGATATCTATGTTGTTGAAGACTGACCTAAATATGTTTCCAATGTAGAAAAAAACAGCCTTTCTAAAATCTTTGTTTTGGTATAGTGCAACTCATCCGCTGTCATTTTATTAAGCCACACTGATCGATGATCACTGGAGCCCAAACACTTTCCTGCAGCTACATCTGATACCAAGTCTCCATTTGTAAATAATAAATCTAGTATGGCTTCCTTCCTAGATGGCTTTCCAACTAACTGACTGAGAGATAATCCCTGTAAAGAATATATAATATCTCTACTCTTGACTGAACCTGCTGCTTGATTTTTCTAGTCCACATAAAGCAGATTAACCTTTTGAGTCCCAGAGAGGTATCCAATGGATTGTATTGCAATGCACTGGATACATTCAAAGAGTTAAAGTCACCCATAATTATGTGCTCACGTTTCATTGTCATCTTAGTTATTTCCTTGACCAGAAAATGATTTAACTCTTCTGTTTGTCCAGGGGGCATCTATAGACCTATAGATCAATTGCCCCCTTTATTAATTAAAGAGCATATAACCTATGTGAAACATAGTTTATATTCTCTTTAATTAATAAAGGGGGCAATTGTCATCACCATGCTAGGGGGGTGTCATGAGGGGTCATGATACCCCTCCTAAGGTCTGAAGTACTTTTTTAATACAAATTACATATATAATTTAAAAAAAAATCATTGTTACACATAAATTAAATATTTAATTACATTTTCACACAAATTACATATATAATAAAAACAAACACCTTTTGTATACATATACATATTAACCCTATGAGTACCAGAGAGGTAGCAAACACATTACAATACCTCTCTGGTACTCATAGGGTTAATCTTGCAATACAAAATACAAGGGCATGTCGAATATAATAGGAGAAGAAAAATGTTGGATAAAAATGGTGAAAGAAAGTAATGGGAGCACTGTAGTCGACTTTCCAAGGGGAAGGGGGGGGGGGGGGTTAAAATGTCGAATGTACAATATTTGTCAAATTAATATGGTAAAAGAAAGCACTGCAAGTTGGATTTGGAAAGGGAAGGATTAATTGTCAACTATGAACAATATTTGTTGAATTAATATGGTGTAAGGAAGCATAGCAAGTTGGATTTGGAAGGGGAAGGGTTAATTGTCGACTATGAACAATATTTGTTGGAATAATGTGGTGTAAGAAAGCACAGTAAGCTGGGTTTGGAAGGGGAAGGGTTAACTGTCGACTATGAACAATATTTGTCGGATTAATGTGGTGAAAGAAAGCACTGCAAGTCGACTTTTAAAAGGGGGTTAATATGTCGAGGGGGGCACTTTATGTCGGATTTCTGTGCTGTATACTGTATTATACACTGCTTTTGTTCGAACAACGATGGTTTTGAAACTGTCGTTTTGTCTTCTACACCTCAACCTCTGAGGCACAAAATTTCTGACTTAAATGTAACCACAAAACAGGGGGTAATACTGATCGTGGGTAATAGGATACTAATTGCAAGTTGTTTTTAGTTGTTTCCTATGGGCTTTTTTTAGACTGGCGGTAAGTATAACTACCTCTGATTTTGTTTTCACAAGTTGGGTAATAGGATATCAAAAACTGACTTGAAAAAAAAAATTACACCTATTTTTAGCGCTGGTAATATAATCGAGCCCCAAGAGGGATAAACCAAATGCATAAGGATTTAGGAAAATGAAAGCTTAATTCAGCAAAATGCAAGACAATGCCTTTAGGACATAGAGAATAATGGTTAGCAGCATGTTTACAGAAAAACAAGCAGAATAATTTACCACAACAGAAAGAAAATAAAAAGTGCTGGCACTCACCGGGTTAAAATTCACCTTTTACTAGGATTCATGCTTGTACAGCACAGTGTTCACAAGTGGTATCTGACATTCCCAGTAGCAAGCTGTCTGCTTGCTACTGGGAATGCCACCTACCCTTTGTGAACACTGTGCTGTGTAAGCATGAAATCTAATAAAAGGTGAATTTTAACTTGGTGAGCGCCAACTCTTTTTCTTTTCTTTCTATTGTGGTTTATTATTTGAAGATACACTGGGGTTTGGGCACCGGGAACCTGCTGAATTGCTGGGGGAGAAGATTATATGCCTTAAACGCTAATATATGATGGTTGCAAAAGCAGGTTTCTTAAAGTACCGGAGAGTATTGCACCAGCACCACCAAATCACATAGGTCAAAAGGTCTCTGTAGCCAGCCCATTCTTTTTGGAGATGCATATTTGCTTCACAATAATTGTTAGCAAGTTTGCAGAAAGACAAGCCTTCAAAATATTACAGCAATGTTAGCCTTGTAAAATTTTTATACACTGCAGTAAGCCGTCACCAGAAACTTTATGCCACTCAATGGCACACACCTACGAGTAACATTATGTTGCTTTCTGATTTACTTCCTGCTACATCAGGATTTGGGATCATTATTCCCATAGATTTTCATGGTGGTTGAACCAGCAGTAGTGGTGGCATGAGACAGGTTGGTGTGATGATGGTTTCACTTCCTACTAGCCCTAGTTCTGCTGAGGAACAATAAGCCACTACTACGTAAGGTGCATCTGGTGAGAAGAATTTGGGAAATCATGCTTCTCCTCTAAACTATATTTCCTTGGGAGTAGTAATGCACTGTGAAGTTATTGTCAACAACTACAATGTGCAGAGTGTATGAAAACAATGTGAAAGAGGAAAAGGACTAGGATCACACTTGGCACATCTGCTCTCATATTAAGCAAAACCATAACCACCACATTGATGTTTATGATGACAGTGTCAATCCATCCTTAACAAATAAGGTGCTTGTGGAGAAGTCACTATGGTTTTTGTCTGTTGCACAAAATGCAAGTCATTGGATGAAGGTGGGTGAATGATGCTCACCCAATGACTCACAATACTCCAAAATAATTAACCCCCCTTTCATGAGCTTGGCATATTAGGCAGTTTGGAAGGTATACAGATGCTCCCTTATTCACTGCATTCTATTGGTTTCCATCACAATGCCATGTGTGGCCAGTGCAGTTCAGATATAGTGCCAGATCCTCACATTTGCAGGCTCACTGTCAGTTGATGGTTGTACAGGTGACAACAGTAACAGTGGGAAGAAAGAGGATCTTAGCAATAGACAACAACTTCTCGCAGTACAGTTACTGACAATTGCACAGTGCCTGCCTAAAAATGAACATAGTCCTACATCCATTATTTAGGAAAAGTGGAGGTGGAGGATGTTCTTCATCAGATGCACAGGCAACAGCTGACTCCCCACACTACTTCTTGTCCTGCTGAGCATTTCACCACATCAGCAGTAGAATTATCACCCTCGCAGCTCCTCTCCACACCCTAGAAGCAACACAACATAGCTTAGATTTACTTTTTCAATTATTCCTTACTCTTTCTTTATTTCTCTTCCTGATTCACCTCTGCCTAATCTACACTGTGCATCATGACAGGACTTTCTTGGTTTTTATATTATGGGGGCTGTAATGCTTATTGCAATAGAAAACAGCAGTGTTCTCATGGAAAAATCAGTGGTGTTATTGAAAAGGCTGAAATTATATGGGTTTCACTATAAGCAGGAATTTTCTATGAAAATTCACACCAGAAAAAAATGGAACATTTTACCCATCCCTAGTAATTAGATTATTAAATAAATACATTTTAAAAATTAAATAACTAGCCATTTTCAGTATCCCAAGAAAAAGGTGCACAGTCCTTACAGTGAAGTTAAAATTGGGTCTGGATAGTCACCTACTAATGCAGCTTGTTGCAAATTTCCAGCACTCCATAGTAAAGACATGTACAACTGATATAGCTCAACTGCATGGTCCAATCAGAATTAATTAAATTATTGTGATGCTCATTGCAACCATCCAATTACTGGCTAGCCCATTTGGTCATCTATTAATCCTCTATTGCTGACATCTACCTGGGCTGGCCCTCTCCCCCTACAATGCAAACCTCTAATCATGACTAGCTCACAGGGGACAGGCTGGTGCACTGGTATTTAGGCCCTCATGAAAGCATCCATTATAAATTCTGCAGTATGCTGTTACCAATTTAAAGAGATGGCAATATGTCAAGTTAAGTGCAAATCAAATTATTCTTTACAGTGTTGGGCAATGTAGAGTGGTATGATCATTCTCTATGATGTGTAATTCCAGAGTAATCAAATTATAGAGTGTCCCCTTCCCGCCCCTTTTACCTATTGTAAGCTGCCTCCTCTCAGATGTGGAATCTGGTTGCTTGACTGGACAGCTCGCAGAGAGGGACAATCTTCTGGCTGTGAGATTAACACTTCCCCCATTGAAGAAGATGGGCAGGTTTTTCCTTATGCTAACAGAAGTTTGCCCCTTGCTGTGATCCCTCTGGATGGTCTTGCTGTGAAGATTTACACAGGAAAAAGGGGCGGGAGGGGGAAAATTTATGATTCAGTTACTCTGGAACTACACATCATAGAGAATGATAATAATGCTCTACACGGCCCAAAAACTATAAAGAATAATCGGAGCTGCATTTATTTTGAAACATTACTATCCCTTTAAGATCCCAAATGTTCATTTCAACTTATTGGGTGTCAGGATATCAGGAAATGTGTCATTAATAGTTTGTACTTTTTTGTTTGTTCCACTAAGCTTGTGTGCTATTTCTGTACATTTTGAAAACATTCAGAAAATTACTTATGTTATAGCTTTGTATTAGAAGAAATGTCCAATAGTTTTTCAATTCTCTAGGATATCTACTTTCTGGAAATAAATTGTTTTAGTGTGCTGTTAAGCTCATTTTGGTTATTTCCATTAAAATGTCAATCATAAATTCTGCTATGTGCTGTTACCAGTTTGGGGCCCCGGGAACATACTTACTTTTTATGTGCCTGTAGATATTGCATATCATTGCCCTCAAGAGATGTGTCATTCATATATTCCTATTTTTGCAGGCCAAACTTGTTGTGGCATAAAAGCAAATTGAGTTAGATGTACATTTCTGAAACATTTCTAAAAATCCCTAGTTTTTCCCCAAATTTATTTGCCTGAACATTTTGTATAGGAATAAACTTCAGTCGTTTTTCTGATAGGTATTTCCACATAAGTATATAAGTAATAATGGGAGGAAGGCAGATAGTGGGACCCTTAAAAATTATCCTGGTAAGTTAACTAATGTGGATTAGGAGATGATAGACACCAGCTCAGGGTGCCCCACTTTTTCCATGAAGACTTTGACAAAAATGCTGTAGCTGAGTTTCTAATACATATTTATTAAAATAATTATGTACAATATCCTCTCTGTTGTTATTCTGACTGAGAGACCAATGAATAACTACACATTAACTTATGTAATTCTCCCTTCATTAATTCATGAGAAATAACATATCAGGGGTGCTCTAAAAATTCCAGATTTCATGTTAGAGGGTTGACTGCGGTCCCGGGGTGTGTGGTCCTTTAAGGACCAGATAGGAAAGTTTGACCACGTGTGCCAGCACGCCGAACGGGAGACTGAAAGAGATTGCACTGTTCTTGGAGTAATCAATTTCAGTCTCTGCTATTACTCACAGAGCTCCTGCAGGAGCACTGTGAGTAAAAAGTATGTTACGTACCAGGACCGTCACTAGTCCTTAAGTGTCGGACAGCCGTGACGTTCCTGGCACGTCACTGGACGTGAAGGTGTTAAAGTTTACACATAGTATAGAGGGGATACAGTAGTTAAGTAGTCATATAGATTATTGTCATAAGGGAACATTAGGTATGCATAAATTAAGATAGGAGGTCCCTGCCGTATGATAGCTTACAATCTCAATATTGGATGGGCAACCTACAGATATAATCACGTAGAGAAGGAAGTGCAATTTATGACAGTTGTGTTCATAAGGTAAGGTTTACATATTACAATAGAGCTACATTTACAAAATGTTCTTTTAGGTTGGATTTGAGGTTGTTGAGATATAGGGTAAGAGCTAGAATGTGCCAGGTCACAAATGTCAAGAGACTGGAGAACCTAGGGGAGAAGGTTATGGTTGACTGTATCAAATGGAGCTGATAGGTCAATGAGGATAAGAAGTGACAATTTTCCCTTGGCTTTTTCCATTATGATCATTTGATAATGCAGTCTCCACAGTGAAAGTGGAGCGAAAACCAGACTACTGTGGGTCCAGAGTATTATGGGAATTGAGAAAGGTAAGCAGATGAGAGCAGAATGGGCACTCAAGACGTTTTGAGGCAAAGAGCAAGAGTGGTAAGGGGTGTTAGTTGGGAAGTAGGGGTCTAATTAATTTTTCTTGAGGACTAGAGATACTATTTAATGTTTGCAATAGGAGGGGAAGATGTCAGAGCTTAGGGAGGAGGTGAAGACACAAGTTAGCATGGGAACTAAGGTGGCTCACAAAAAATTGAGAAGGTGGGATGGTATAGGATCAAGGGAGCAGGTGGTGAGTGGTGAGCAAAAAGGAGACCAAAGCAAAATGGAGGATCAGGAATAGGGATGGCGAAAACTTTTGCCTCAAACCAGAATTGGCGACAAATGGCACTTTCCAGTTGGCTAAATATTTCCCGTGAAAAGTGCAGTCTTCCCACTTTTTTCCTTTCCCTAGCTCATTGCATTGAAATCAATGGAAAGAAAAATAAATTTTCCCCACCACATGATAGTTTTCCCCACTTTTCTGCAGCTATATAAAAAGATGTCAGGCTCTCACAGCATGCCATTTTGTGTTGTGAGAGGAGAAAGCAGCACATTTTTGAGCTAGAGAAGGCAAATAAAAGGGAATTGAAGCTTAGTTTAGGGAGTCTTTTAGATAGGACATTTGTTCTCTTTATTAGGGAATCTGGGGGCACCCTGGTGGAGAAGAAGGGAGGTTGACCCAAAATACCTCAGAATTTGGTGTGGCTGACTGGCAATATACAGGCAGCTTGCTTGCTGAGTTTGCTTTCATTGTCTCTGTGCTGGGGAAGTCTGGGAAAAGAAGTTGTTGATTTTGTTTTTTAGTTATATTAATTTTTGACTGACTGTCATAATATATGGTGGACAACTTTAAAAAATAAAAAAAATAAAAAAAATGTAAAAAATGAATACCTAAATTATTAAACAAATAAATATATTAGGTGACAGATAGCTGACTTGGAGCCTGATGTGAGCTTTGTGACTGAGGCAGACTTGATAGGCAGCAGATGACACTGAGTACACACTCTATCAGTTGTGTACTGTAGAGAGTTAAAACACACAAAGTAGTTGAGTAATGTCCAGCAAACACTCAAGGGGGAGGGAAAAAGATGGAGCAGTGGTAGATCAAAAACTGACTACAGCAATGGTTGCTGTAGTGTGTGTAAAAACTGATGATGATCCCTCTCCTCCTGTGGTGGATGCAGTTTGTCAAGGTCCCACCAATCACACCACACCAGTCCTCCACCACCACTACCATATACATCTGCCACATTGTAGGTTGTACTTTATTTTTTTATCACTTGACATCATTATGAATATGTGCCAGTGTCACTTAAGCAGGAAGTTATTGTTGTGGGCAAAGGACAAATGCATGCTGCAAGCTAACACATTTTTCAAAGTATATGTTGCTGTAGGATCACAACTTTGACTTTCAGCTACTTATTTCTCCACTACAGCCCTCAGAAGAAGTAATATTGTGCTGGGAAATGTTGTACCATAGGAAATATAGATGAAAAATGTGTTGGAATAGGTAAAAAATGTGTTAGAAAAGGAGAAAATGTGTTAGAAGATGAGAAAAATATGTTGGAATAGGAAAAAATGTGTATGAATAGGTAAAAAAAAGGAGAAAACTTTCATGAAAAAAAGACCAAAAAATTGCCCATTTTTCATGAATAGTCATGCAGGGAATTTTTCTCACTTTTCAGCCACCCCTGATCAGGAAGCTGTCATTCTGGAGATTGGAAGGGGGAGATTAATTTACGTATTATGTCAATCTTCTGTTTGAAGAATTCTCTGGACCCTCCAGTTCCAGTCCTACCAGCTTTTGGACCAGTATTCCCAGCCTATGGGCCCTAAATCCTCTTGGCCCTCCAGTTCTAGTCCTTTCAGTCTCTGGGCCTTCCAGTTCCAGTCATTCCAGTATCTGAGCCCTCTAGTTCAAGTCCTAACAGTCTCTGAACCATCCAGTTACAGTCATTCCAGTCTCTGGAGCCTCCAGCTCAAGTCCACCCAGTCACTGGGGCCTCTGGTTCCAGTTCTCCCAGTCTCTGGGCCCTCCAGTTGCATTCTTCTCAGTCTCTGGGCCCTTCAGTTCCATTCAACTCAAACTCTGAGCACTTCAGTTCCATTCCTTCTTATCTCTGACCCCCCCAGTTCCATTCCGTCTGTTCTTTTGGCCCCCCAGTTCCATTCCTCTAAGTCTCTGGGCCGTCCAGTTCCATTACTCCTAGTCTCTGGGCCCTCCAGTGGGGATGGACAAAAAGTTTTGCCTCAAACCAAAATCAGCGAAAAATTATTTCCTGCGAAAACTGCAGTTTTCCTCCATTTATTGCCTAGCTCATTGCATTGTAAACAATGGAAAGAAAACATATTCCCCACCACATGAAAGTTTTCTCTACTTTTCTACAGCCATATAAAAGGGTGTCAGACTCTCACAGCATACCATTCTATGTTTGTGAGAGGAGAAAGCAGCATGTTTTTGAGCTAGAGAAGAAAGGCAAATAAATTGTTAGGAACCAGACAGGACACAAAATATGTAAAATGCAATACTCCTTTATTAAAGTAACAAAGCAGAATTGTGATCCAAGAGCATAAACCAAAAGACACACCAGGGTCAGGAACCAAGACAGGTAATCAGCCAAGCCGGAGTCAGAAACCCAGAAGTCTGCGATGTCTGGAACAAGCCAATGGTCAGGACCACATAAGTCCGCAATGTCAGGAACAAGCCATGGGTCTGGAACACAGCTAAACAGGAGCGCTGGAGAATCCACAGCAGCCAGCAGCAACAAATACAATGACATTCAGGAAGAGAGCCAAGCTGCTTTAAAAACCCTGAGAGGGTTAGCTGATAACAGTCAAGTGAGTAATCAGAGAGGTCAGCTGATTCAGCCTGACCCAGGAACTCAGAAGCCAGCAGCAATGGATAGCAGAGCACTAGATTAGCTCAGACAGCAGAATCAATAGGCAGAGTTAGAGCAGCTCAGCCAAACATTGACATAAATGGGAATTGAAGCTTTGTTTATGGAGTCTTTTGGGTAGGAGGTTTGTTCTCTGTATTAGGAGAGTCTGGGGGCACTCTGGGGTGGAAGAAGGGAGGAAGGAGATTGACCCCAAAAACCCCAAAATTTGGTGTGACTGACTGGAAAGACACAGGAAGCTGGGGTCCAAATTGCTTGCAGATTTTGCTTTTATTGCCTTGGTGCTGGGGACGTCTGGGGAAAGAAGTTGTTGATTTTGTTTTTTAGTTATAATTTTTTTTGGACTGACTGTGATAAGATAGGGTGGACAACTTAAAAAAATAAAATAAAAATAAACATTTTTAAAAAATTAATGCATAAGTAATTAAACACATAAATATATTAGGTGACAGACAACTGACTGGGAGACTGATGTGTGCTCTGTGACTAAGGCAGACCTGATAGACAGCAGACAATATTGAAATTTTTTTTGAGGGCTAAGGCAAGACATCATACTCCATAGGGTGTAAAAATACACACACAGTAGTTGAGTAATGTCCAGCAAACGCACAAGGAGCAGGAGGAGGGGGAAAGATGGAGCATTGCAAGGATGTGAGAATAAAGTGATAATTAAAAAATGACTGCATCAATGGTTGCTGCAGCGTGTGCAACAAATGATGTTAAGACCTCTCCTCCTGGGGTGGATGCAGTTTTGTCAAGATCCCACCAATCATACCACACCAGTCCCCCACCATCACTACTAAACACATCTGTCACATTGTAGGTTGTATATTTTGTACATTATTTTATTTTTTTTTATTACTTGACATCATCATGAATATGTGCCAATGTCACTTACACAGGTAGTAAGTGTTGTGTGCAAAGGACAATGCACACTGAATGGTAACAAATCTTTCAAGATATATGTTGATGTAGGACTCACAATAAACACTTTAATCTATTTATATCTCCACTACAGCCCTCAGAAGAAGTAATATTGTGCTGGGAAATGTTGAACCATAGGAAACATGGGAGAAAATGTGTTAGAATAGGAGAAAATGTGTTGAAAAGGAGAAAAATGTGTTGGAATATGTAAAAAATTTGCAGGAAAAGATGAAAAGGAGGAAAAATTTGCATTAGAGAAAAGGAGAAAACTGTTTCGAAAAAAAGATAAAAATTGTCTGTTTTTTGCAAAATGTCATGCAGGAAATTTTTCTCACCTTGTTCCAGTCTATGGGCCCTCTAGTTCCAGTCCTCCCAGCCACTAGGCTCTCTAGCCTTTGGCCCTCCTGTTCCTGGTCTCCAGCCTTACCTACAGCATCAGGCCTACCTGCTTTAGTCCTCCAGAACCTGGATTCCTGCATCTGAACTCCACCACCACCCTCTAGCTCATGAATTCCTTCTTTACTGCAGCCCTGTCCTCCAGCTCCTGTTTTGCTGGACCTTCCCCTGTGCACTGAAGGGAGACTGTGCACAGGTGTGTGCCACCCTGCATTTCTACTCCAGCACATGTACAAGACTGGTTATCAGGCAAGATTGCACAAGTTAATTGAAAATAATCTAATTCCCCACTCAATCTCAGGCAAAATGGGTTTTCCATGAAAGGTAAAGGGTTTGGGAAATAAAGAGCAGCATAAAAAATGAAGGATTAAATTAGATTATACAGTGGAAATGAATTTTAAATATGCAAGAAACATGCTTAATTCCACTGACAAACACGGTAGAAGTGGGAACAGGAAAGACAAACATGAAAAGGAGTAAAACTGACAAAACAAATTATAAGTACCATCAAAAATTGTCAAACGGGTACTATTATTAACTAGATTTTCCAAATTTGAGCTTTTAAATGCAGATACATGGACCACTCTATGTGTGAACACGCATATAAAACACAATCAAAGTGTTTGATACTTAGTCACAAAAATTATACAACACTAAGCAAAAAAAAAAACACGTACATTATTGTGGCAAGTTTGTGCATGTTTCTAATGAACAAGAATTAAGAGAGCTCTAATCTGACAACCCACTTTAATTCATGATTTGTCACTTTTTTAAATTCCATTGTATGTCTTTGATTTATTTAGTTTCCTAGGGAATAAAAATGTGATTAACTTTAGAGCATTTGTATAGACCCACTTGCTATTGTGTATTTATCCTTATAATGACCCCTTAATAGTCAAATTATAAATAATGAAACATTTGGACCATAAATCTTATGTCTTATATTGCAGATGCAGACAGCAACCTGACCACCAGGAACCAATATATCTGTACCGAAAACAAATATTCATACTGGGCTAGAAAAAAAAAACTCCTTTTGAAAAACTAAATGAGTCAGCTGGTTATCTATTCTCAAAATTTACATTTCTGTGTAAAATGGATTTATGCTTTTTCCTGTAATCTTATTTAGGAGCAAGCAATAGTTGTCAAGAACATTATTAAGAATATAATAAAATGAAGCCAAGCCGACTAACACATATCAGCCCAAGGTGTAAAGAAGCTCACAATTAATTCCTGCTTCAGTCATCTACACACATGGAACTTTGTCTCTATTTTGTGCCACATTTTTATATTTCTGTATATGTTCTGGTTTGTTACTTGATGGATTGCTGTCTAACTATGGCTGATGATTAGCTGATGTGTGGTTTCAGCTATCTCAAGTGTGAGTACTTGACAGCAGCTATAAATCATTTCACTGAGACTGTGTAAATCACCAAGAAATTAAGGGAAAAAGCATCACCTACAATTAGTTTGGTAAGGTAACAGCAATTTTTTTAATAAAAAAAATTTAAGGTGCATTGAGCTGTGACAGCTATATTAATGTTCAACAGGAAGCTATGACAATATCAATAAAGATTATTACTAATATAAGTAATGCAGAGCAAATACTGATGTTAATTCATCATTATTTAATACTTTTTCACAAAATTTAATTATATTTTTTCCTCATCAATAATACACTGCCCTCCTCATATCAGGTTTACTTAGATTAACAAAATATTAAGTGAAAATTATATAATGCAGAAGAGAAGAAAAGTACTGTAAATGAAGAAGGTTCCCAAATATAAAAATGATAGAGCTTTGTCCTATTGTATGTGATGTTACTTTAACCCATTTAGTTTCAGAAGGGTGTCCAATAATACACTTTTGGCATTTAAATGGATGAAAGAATAGTGATGCCTTAGATCAAACTTTTCTTAATTTAGGATTGCATTTTAATTTATAGAAAGCAACATAAACCAGGAACAGCTAAAAAAGAAATTATACTTATGCCCACGAGTAGAGGTGGGCAAAAAGTGAGAAAAATTTCGCGTATGATGTTTTGAGATAAACAGACGATTTTTCTCATTTTTCCTGAAATGTTTCTGCTTTTCACCAATACAACATTTTTCTCCTTTTCGACCAACGCCTATTCAACACATTTTTTGCCTATGTTTCCTACAGTGCAACATTTCCCAGGCTATGTATGTTAGTATTGGGATAAATATTTAGTGCTTGTTGATCCAAGAAGAAATCTGTGCTGCTGTTAATACATTTGGTGCAGCTCTGTCATAGGTTTTTTGGATCCTGACTGAAGTATCTCCATACTGTGGACTTCATGGATGAGAGGTTCCTGAGGGCTGATACTATTACTGGGGTTATACGTTGATGCAGTTCTACTGCTACTACTACTTGGTGTCAAAGGTGCAGCACTTCAGAAACAGCAGAGGCACTCAATATATCTAAGGTTAAGGCTGCTGGTGACTCTGCACTAGTGTGGGTGGTTGAGTGGGACTTGGAAGCGATGATGATGCTGATGATGACTGACAGAATTTTGCCATCTCTGCTTGTCCAGAGTCGCAGTTTCCAATGATTTTCTCAAACAGTTTATAGACGGGCACAGTGCTCCTTTTCAGAGGTGGAAAACTGAGCCTTTTGCCTTTCTGCTAACTTTCCAGCCATGTAATCATCTCTCTCACTCTCAACTTCATCTGTATCTGAACAAGAGGAGGATACTGGATGGATATATTCTTGATCTGCATCATCATCAGTCATCATTAGGTCATCATCAGCATCCCTCCCACTTCTTGCCCACTACCCTTATATCCATCTAAGCTTTTAGAAGTGTCAAGCAATTTTTTACTTTCACAAAACTCGCAACTACTTAGAGGACAGGTGTTTTGATGCTTGTTTGTCTCACTGTCAGATGCAGCAGTTGGTTCAGCTGCTATACCTTACTCTGTTGTGTCATCATCAACACTAGAATGTGACTCGCTGTCACTTTCAGTGTACTTCTTATATGTGTTCTTTTATAGTATTGGCACTGGTGGTGGTGCTGGAACATTTGGTGGGACAATGACAAACTGCATCCATCCCAGGAGGCGAGGGATCATAATCATGCACCAATGGAGACCTTAGTGAATTGGCTGCATAGAATAACATAGGAACTGGAGAAGTGACATCACTGGAGTAGTCATCTCTACTTTATCAGCTCTTTATCACGCTTTAGTGCATAAACCCCCTAGAATATTTGAAATATTTATAACTATCTATAAACTTAGTTACTTCAGATTCTCCAACTTTGGAAATCTTAGTGCATAGCCTCCATAGAATAACATAGGAATTGGAGAAGTAATGTCACTGAAGAAGTCATCGCCACTTTATCACCTCTTTATCACACCTTAGTGCATAACACCCTCAGATACTCAGAGTACATACATGGTCTACATAGACCCCAAATGAACAGGTACTCAAAAGGGTATTTTCAACGTCATTAACTCAAAATGCACATTCTATCTGTTTTTAAGGTAAAACTTCCCAAAACAGTTCTAAAACCATATATTTCCTGAAAATAGATAACCTCAGGAATACAAAGTTGTTTAAAATGTTTTTCTACACAAGATTCTCATGCATTAGATTTTTCTTAAAAAAATAGATTTAAGTAGGGATGGCCGAAAAGTCCCATTTTTTTCCCAATGCGAAATGCCATGAAAAATATATGATATTCCACTTTTCCCTCAGGAAGTTCCTTCAAAACATATGCCAGCAAATTTCTGCCCTATCTTTTGTTTCATGAGAGGGGAATTTCCAGGCTTCATAGTTCCTACTGCTGCCCACCGCTATGGGCAGTAGGATGTGGCTTCCTTTGCCTCTCTGTCCTCCTTCCTGGTTATCACTACAAAAGCACTTTGTGCCAAATTCCAGTCTGGGCCTTTATATAGCAGCACAACACTTCAACACTTCATTCAGAGTGAGATTATATCATTCTGAGTAGTGTTTGCTTCTTGTTTGATGTTAAAATTCTACTTTAGACCTGTGGCTGCACTACACTACAAGCTCAGTTATAAGATAGATCAGACATACGGTATCTAACATTAAAAAGTGCTTGAATCTTTGACCAGTTAATGGAATTAAGCATGTGGTGCAATGCAAGGGAGATCCACGCCAAGGCATAAATAACGGCGCATGAACATACTAGGCGACTTTATTTTCAGTGCCTAAATGCTGATTGACTGGAGGTTACATACATACTTGCATCTATAGGAGTGCTGCAATACGCTGGAGTGATACAATGTTTCTTTTTTCTTTTTAATCACCATCACATATGTGACACATTGTAGCTCATTAGCCTGCTAGTAGGGGTGGGCAAAATCTCTTGCCGTGTTCCTGTGAGAAATTGCATGAAACCACGTTGTTGTCCACTTTTTCACTGGAAAATCCTCTTAAAAACTAGTGATTTAAATTTTCTCATTTTTCTCCTATTGGCCAACATTTCTCACCATTTTTTCAATGGCTAAAAAGTTTCTGCCCATTGATTTGCATTGTTGTCGCCTTTTCGCAATGAAAGCATGATGTGTTTGCAGAAATCAAACACAATAGAAGCAGCTACAGAGCGAGGTAGACGTGCTGTATTATTCTGCTGTGATCTTGAGGAAAAAATTGAGGAAAGAGAGGCTCCTAGTGACTGCTATCACCATGAGCAGGTTTAAAAATAATAAATGAAGGAACTGGAAGCACCCTTATGTGTCCACTGAGTCTGAGGAGGAGGAAGTGAGCACTACTGATGCAATGCTGGCCAGTCCCCCTAAATCTCACCAAGGGATCTTGGGAAGGGGAAAAGGGAAAGGGAAGGGAGGGAGAAAAGGGTAGTACTAGTAAGAGCATGACAGGTCAGCTGCCTGTGCCTGCTGCTAGACGCGCTGTCCCTACTGCCATCATTGCTGCCCCTGCTGCCACTAGTACTGTGCCTACTGTCAGGCATGCTGCCCCTGTTGCAACCAGTGCTGTGGCAGCTGCCACCAGTGCTGAACCTGTTGCTAGTCTGCCTTGTAAAACTTATGAGTGGGAAAGTAGAAGATGATGATGCCAAGTGTGACAGCAGGTGACCTTAAGTCACACTTGCCATCCTCAAGCAGTCCCGCCAGTGCTAGTACTACTACTACTAAGAAGTTCCAGCAGCTTGTTAGCGTTAGGAATGAAGGAGGGGCTAATCATTGTCGGGAGATAAGATAAGACACAGGAGACCTATACTGTATATCTCTTGCATAAAATAAATAAACAATATAAATAAATTTGAGAGCTTGCACACAAATTAGATATTACACAATTTTGCACAGTGAACAGAATTGATTAAAAGAATCAATTACTCATATTCGTGAAACAACATATGTAACTTTATTTAAAGCTAAATAAAATATAATATATAGAGAACACAACAGTAATTGGTGAATTGGGAAACAGAGATATGCAAACTTTGACTCAGTAATATATATCAAGCAGTTAATCTAAACTAAGATAATATATATCTATGGCATGAGAAAATATAATACGATAGAATATATCATATAACTGCAGAAGTAACACACAAGCACTTATAGTTTTAAACTGTATATGAATATAGGTATCCAAAGATAAAAATTAGCAATTTTTGAATCCAGAAGTAGTAAGGGTTAATAATTCCTACAATTTTAGGCAGTACAATAGGTGGCAGTGTCATAACACGTGCCCCACACCGATGCATTAAGGTAATTAAAGGGATAGTAATACTTTGTTTTATCTTTATTTTATTTTGTAGGCATTAAAAAACATGAAGAACGATATAAGTCTTATCTCTCAAACCTTTATGGTTTGAGAGATATTCACAAGCAAAGTTTCCCTTCCAGTCCCTTTTACCTAGTGTAAGCCATCTCTTCTCAGATGTGGAATCCAGTCCATAGACCAGACAGATAACAGAAGGGGACAATCTTCTTCCTAAGAGAACAATGAAAGCTCTGCCCCCCTTGACACGTTTGTCAGGTTTTTCCCTTATCTTAATTGAAGATTGTCCCTCTCTGCAGTTTACCTGGGCACCTCCCTTCTGATCTGGCTGAACAGTCTTACATTAGTAAAAGGGGCGGGAGGGGGATACTTTGTTATTGAATTACTCTTGAACTACAACTCTGACAGAATTGAAATAATACTCTCCATGGCCCAAATACTATGATGATTAAGTAGAGCTGCTTTTATTATGAAACATTACTATCCCTTTAAGTGGCAGGGAACTTGTCACTTGAATTGTGCTCAATAGGACACAGATCAAGTGGCGAACCTTGATAACCACGATGCACAATATTGCAAGAAATATAACACTCTCTGAAAGACTAAAAGTCCCAGATATACAAAATATAAATTTAACTATATGGCTGTTGGTTTCAATTTATGCATACCTCTGGAGGAGCACAGAATAATGCAATACATTTCTTGGTAAAATATGCATTACCACATTATAATCTTAACAATAAAATCAGGTATGGGTAACAACACAATGATAATATATATGAGATTCATATCAAAGCATATAAACCCTTAAAGATTATAATGACAAATTTATCTCTGCACACATCTATCAGCGCAAGGGATTAACCAGAGTTATGGGTGGAAGAGATCAACCAACAACACACTCCAAGGTTTTTGTCCTGTCAAGATTTTCACAGATGTGACTATCTCAACGATACAACCTACGCTAGATGTCACAAGCAGATAAAACAAAATAGAATGGTATCAACCAAAATGCCAAATCCACAATTAAAGACACAGAAAGATATAGAACACCGAGAATGGAGCACAGAATAATGAACACCTCAGAATATTTACTGTGAGTTTTCTATGCCGGTCTGCAGTGGCAACAAATGTAACTCACTACAACCCGGCACAGACACCTGCACGCGAGACAAACAATTTGCTCTTCAAGTATCACCTTTTTAGCTAGTCTGTAACTCCCAATGATCTAAAATTTTTTATCAGTTTGGTCCTTTACCTATATCAATGTGAATTAACTGTATTATTTCCAGAAAGTTATACTGAACTTTACAGCCAAATGGCTACTGAATTTCTTTCTCAGTAGGCTGGCCAGTTTTTACTGGGAAGAAAATATAATATAATCCCAGAATTTACTGGGTTATGATAACTTTGGAGATTTATACAGTGTAAAGATAATAACTAAGTTATTAACCAATAGGGTGTGGTCTCAGGAACCAGGAAATTCGGCAACCCTCAGGAGACTCCCCTCCAAGACCCAAAACAATGCTTATATGACTCAAAGCCCCCCTTTATGGAAGGATACGCCTATTCTTCTCTCATAGGTCACCCCTCAGAGAATTAGCATATAGTAATATATATTAGTAAATACTAATAAAAATATATCTGAAACATAAAACCTATCATGTCACTAGGTGTCACTCTATTGTCAGTAAAAGTTAGTAAAGTCAAAATTAATTTCAAGAAAAAAATGCTTTTTCTGAAACAATAGAAGCCTCACAACATTATCGCCTCTAAAAGAATGTGGGCTTGATTTAAAGGCAGCCGTTAGTAAAAAAAAAACTAACGGATGCGTTAAGGTGCAGTAAGTGATTCAAAGGTCCGTCTTATGTTCAGCTAACGGCAGAGCACAAGTCACAACAGCCGATACATATACATGCATTGGGACCCATTGAACAAAATTCCCCAGTGCAATTCAAAGGAGTGCGGTACTGCTAACGGCAGAAAAAAGATACATTTAACGGCCAAAAGTTAACACTTTGAGTGCCAGAGGGGTACACAACGCATTGCTTTGCAATGCGTTGTGTACACCCTCTGGCACTCAAAGGGTTAAGAGCCAGTTTTGTTAGGCGTTAGACCCCTAATGGACAAAAAAAGAAAAACATTACATAGTAAAACAGACGAACAGGTCCCTGCACAAGAATACAAATGGGAAAATTAATCCGTGCAATGCCAAAATAACACAAAAAACATGCCTACACCCCAGATTACTATCACACGCAACACAACAACCAAGCAACACCACATGGATATGGCCTAACAAAAAAAACCAACACAACATGTCACGGAACAATGGGGGTTAGAACAAAACACAGACACCTGCCAATACAAAACAAGCTAACCTGTGCAACATCACCAGATGATCCAGACACAACCTGCACCTCATAACTTCACACCCGCAACTGATAGGGACACAACAACCACAACACAGCACACTTTTAAACACAGACACACCTGCAAACACTTACCTGGACAACAAACAGCCTCCCATTGGTCAGCAGTCATCTCATCGCCACACCTACATAACGCCCCACCACTTACTTAAATGGACAGCTAACCACACTCACTTGTGGCTTGTTTTCCACTCAGGAGAGATAGCGAGAGAGAGAGAGAGAGAGAGAGAGAGAGAGCAATCAGTATGTTGGGTTATATATTGTTGCAAAGACTGCGGAGAAGGCGTGCAAGGGAGAGAGCTAAGGAACACCAGCAACCACCAGGCACACCTGATCAACAGCCTTCACCTGTTGCAATTGAGGAGGCTCCGGCTCAATAGCCACACAGGAGCCCATCCCCACCTGGAGGACACCTGCCTGCAGATGCACAGCTGCAGCAACAGGATGCTCCCCAGCAACAGGATGCTCCCCAGCTGCCACAGGGACCCCTGGAGCAGCCCAGGATGCATAGGCAACCACCACTGCCCAGGGTATACCACCCGAGGGTCACTCTCCTTGGAATGACTGATGACTAGGTAATTGATCACTACAGGCAGTATGCACCAGGCAAGGTCTGCGACATCGTCATGGCATGTGCCATCCTCCATAACATCACGGGTCACCAGACTCATCGACAATGTCCAGCCCCCACCCAGACCTGATGACCCTGTGGACATTGCCCAGGGTGAGGAAACCCTAACAGGGATGCAGGCAAGAGACAGATTGATCAGGCATCACTTCAGCTGTGAGTATAATACATCTATGCACACAATCCATGCATACACACCCACCACAAGACACATGTTCTGTTTCACCCCACAGGATCAGTGACACAGCCCTGGCACTGGCTCCAGTACGGCCCACCAACATCATCCATTACATAGACTAGTTATATTGGGGATAGCAATCCCGATGATAGCTGACACCCTGTTCTCCATGTTCATACTGCTACCTCAAGAATATCATGCATGCCCCCCTGGAAACCAAGGTACAATACTTTAACCATGTTCAGCATATCCCACACCTCCCTATGCACCAACTAAAATGTTTTGCTAGGATCAGACCGATAACAACCATGGTACCCCTGTAGCGAGGGAGTCCCATCCAAGGCAATGCATCAGATAGCACTCTGTCATATCAGGGGTTAAGGGGACATTCGAGGGGAACATTGGACCAGTAGTTTAATACAGCTGAAAAGAGCAGCAGAGGGATGGATCTACAGTGGCAGTGTGTTACTCAACATAGAGGTCATGAAATGTGGATCACATCTCCAGGGACACTATGCTGACCTGTGTGTATGTGTGTGCAGTGATATGTGCCCCAGACAGATATATACACATTGACAAATATGTCCCAATAGCTCCATGACCCAAAAATATTTGGGCTGCCTCTGACAGTGGCAGCCCAAATACACTAGTGTCATGGAGCTATTAGGACATATCTGTGTGTATTCATGTCAGGGACATATATCCCTAAGGATGGTTAACATCCCCTTAGTTCCCCCCATAATGGTTTACAGACCAGTATACAATGCATTACAAAGCAATGGTTTGTGTAGCCCCCTGTAACGAGAAAAATTAAGGGGATCATGATGTTGTAGCTGTTGCATGACGATCAGTTCTGGGTTGCTGTTCCAAATCCTGTCCTCCTGTCCCACAGGCATCCATATCACGATCCATCCTAGAACAGAGGAGTTTCCATGTAACTGGACTGAAGTCTGGACAACACTTCCATGAAACTCACCCCTTGGTGTTTCAAGTGATTGTGTTGGTGATGCAATGTTTGACCTGATGTTCACAGCAACCTCTACTGGAACATTCACATATGGACACAAATTCATGTGTGTACTAACATCCAGGTTTCAGACCTGTACAGTAAGACTGCTCATCCACAGAGTTGCCAAACCGTGTGGACAACACATGAGCAGTTCACTAGTATTTCTAAAGTATTCATATTTATTTCAGATGTACCGTTTGTGTGCTCATACAAGTGTTTAATGCATATAAGCTATATACCAAGGAAACCCATGTATGTTTTAATGTAGTTTGAGACACAATAAAGGAGAACCATCACTATTCAATCTGTGTCTGTATGAATAAATGTTGGATCAAACATCTGTCAATGTGGAACCATACTCAAGGCTAGAGTATCCCTCATACAAAGGAAGGCACTACCTACATCACAGGATTCCACTAGTTGTAATGTGTGTTGTGAGTGATTAAGTGGTGATACAGAGGACACACTTCCACTGTGATGTGATGTCCACAGTTTGTGTGTTGCTCAATATAATCAATGTCCTGAAATTGCTGTAGGTTGACATACCTCAGTACATGGGCTACATCAACAAACAACCAGACCAAGTGGACAAGTGTTATCACTGGTGAAGTGTGTTACAGCCTTAGTTAAACAACAACACAACTTAATACATAACCCAATGCTCAGCCTAAGGTTTCAAAGTGTGTGCTACACATTGAAATCTTAGGAAGATAATTGGGTTATCCAGTAAGTTAGGCTGTGATTCTAACTCCTGTTGTGCAACTGACTTACTGGAGAACACAATGCTCACCCTAGGATCACGTGTAGCACACACATTGAGATCCTAGGGTGTACATTGTATTCCCCAGTAAGTCAGCTGCATAATAGGATTTTGATTTAAAGACCATATTGATGCATGTTCCATCTGTCGTGCTTTTTATTTCCCTGCTAAGTCACGTAGCTGTTTGGTTTTCCCCTTAAACACTACAATTGATGCAAACATATGTTCAGTGTCGCACCAGTTGTTGTGATTAGGGGTATGTTCTGATCAAATCTAACACACATCATGGCCATGTAACACTGTCATGTTATATGGCTACAGGGATGGGTTGCCGGGTGAATTTGGACAATGGTGTGTGTGTATGAACTCATGTTGTAACATCCCACAAACATTTCACCCAGGCAAAAGTTGAGTTCACTGCATTGTTTGGCAATGCACTGGAGACAACCCTGCCACCCAATCTATAACTGAATACACAGCAGCTAAGACAGGATTCAAAAGCACAATGTTCCTTTATTGAGGGGGCAGATAACAGGTTGTGCCTTTCATTTCTTCTTTTTTTTGGGGGGCCTTAGACTTGGTGCCAGAGGTGGATGCCCTGGCTGATTGCCTGGTCACCCTCTGCGCCCTAGGTGTGGCATCAGGGGTAGGACTGGAAGGAGTGGTGGGTGCAGTGGACCCCTCTGTGGAACACAGGTTCTCCCTCTCCATTCTCTGGTTCTCCCTGTGGTTAATCTCTCGCAACTCCATCAGCACCTGTGCAAACATGTCCATCATCTCCGTGTAGAGCTGGTAGAGTTGTGTGTTCACCCTGGCCACTTCCGACACCAGGGCTTGGATTCTGGTCTCCAACCTGTTTGTGTTCCTCCTGGATTCCCTCCTGCTCCTCGTGATGTTGTCATTGGTGGAGTGGCTTGCCCAGAGTAGTCTTCTTTGAAGGCCCATGCACTCCGCCTCCAGATCTGTGGGGCATTGACTGCTGGAGATGGGAGTGCCCGGTGACTCAGGTGCTGTCTCCCCAGCTTCAGCTGTCTCCTCAGCCTCTATTTCCCCAGCTTCTGCTGTCTCCTCAGCCTCTATCTCCCCAGCCTCTGCTGTCTCCTCTGTTGGTGCTGGGTGTGCTGTGGCTTCAACAGACGGTGTGTGGGTGCTCACCACATCAAGGGACCCACTGCTGCCCAATGATGTCTGTGCTGGTGGAGTTGGTGGAGTGAACAAGACCCTCAGCAGAGGGCACTGGGGCTCCCCAATCAGGCCGAGGTGCTGGTAGTCAAGTGGCCAAGGTTCATACCTTGGCCACTGGTAGGTGATTTGCCCCCACCTTGGATCATACCTGGGGCCATGCTGGGGAACCATCCAGGACGGTAGTACCATCTGCGTGGAATATGGCCCATATTGTGTGGTGGCCACATTCCCAGGCAGCCATTGCCTCCCTGATGGTGGTGGTGGTGGTGCTGCTGGAGGGTAATAGCTCCTGGAGGTGGTGGGATGCATCCATCACTCCCCCTGCATCCAGCCACTGTAGTGGTGTGGTGTAGCCAGTTGGGGTGCAGCCAGTTGGGGTGCAGCCGATTGGGTTGCAGCCAGTTGGAGTGCAGCCAGTTGGGGGGCAGCCAGTTGTGGTGCAGTCAGTTGGGGGGCAGCCAGTTGGGGGGCAGAAAGTGGTGATGCAGCCAGTTGGGGAGGAGGTGTTGAAGTTGCGTATGGTTCTCATTGGCTGGTCCGCTCCTTTGTATACTCCTCACTGGGTGGTTTGGTCGGCTCCTCCATGGGCTTCTGCTGTGATGGAGGCCCGTAAGCTGTGTGGAGAATTGAGACTGTGTGATTAGCAAACGTAGCCATGATAGGCTTAAAGGGATATTAATACATGAATTGTGGAAAGGGAAATATATGTTGTAGGGTTTATCCCCCTGAGTGAAAGAAGGGTACTCCCACTGCTGAAGGGTGTTTTATTCAAAAAGTATCACAGCTCAGAGTTGAATTGCTTTTGTGCAATATCCCAGTGTCCTGAAGTTGTACACTGGTGCTGTTGCTACATCATCCTATGGAGATGTTTGGTCCTGGGACGAAAGCTGTCCATAGGATGGTCTAGGAACATCGCCATTGTACAGTTTCAGGCCACTGTGATATTGCCCCTGGAATATTCAACTTTGAACTGTGCTACTTTTTGAATAAAACACCTTTCAGCAGTGGGAATACCTTTGTTTTGCTTGGGGGATGAACCCTGCAACATATTTTTCTTTTCACATGTTAGGTATAACTATCCGTTTAAGGGAATAGCAATGGTTAATTTTACCATGAAGTAATATTGTAGGCATCGTATAAAGATGTGGATCGATGTTAGTTCTATCCCTCCAACCCTCATGGTTAGACAGATATTGGCCTATTTGACAGCTGGAGATTTCAGTCATTCGACCACAGAGAGGCTGTTCAGCAGAGCCTAAATTGCCCCATTCAGAGATGTAAACTTAATTGGAATGGTCCATAGAGTGTGCTTGCAAAGCAGGCACACTTTGTAGACCATCTTAAAGATGTATTCATCTCTGAATGGGGCAATTTAGGCTCTGCTGAAGAGCCTCCGTGTGGTCAAATGACTGAAATCTCCAGCTGTCAAATGGGCAATATCTGTCTAACCATGAGGGTAGGAGGGATAGGACTAACATCGATCCACATCTTTTTACAATGCCTACAATATTAAATCAATGTGAAATTAGCCATTGCTATCCCATTACAGTTACACAGAAGGAGAAATGGTCAGCTATGTATACGGATATGTACCTTTCATATGGATACAAATATATCCTTACAAGAAATGAAGCCAGAGATCAGTTCAGTACGTGTGATTGCCTTTATGGCTATATATGTGTTGGAGTGTCCTGCCTGCTCTGCCCCTGCCTGTGCGTGGTGCTCCGGAACAGATACCCCTCGTCCCACTGACACATCTCTCCCTGCCCTCCGTGTGCCTGCTCTTGTGGGCCGGATCCCCCTCCACCCTGTGGATCTCCCTCTCCCACCACTGCTCTGCTCAGGGATGCCCTCCTGACCTTCCTCTTCCACTACTCTCCCCATCCCTCTCTCCTGTCCTCCTCTCCTAGCCATCACTTACCCACTCACACCCAGGCACTCCCACAGACCCTTACAGACACACTCGATCCACTCACTCTCTGTCACACACTTACACTCACAGATTCACATTGTCAAATGAAATTAACAAAATGTGTAAGGTGTTTTAAACAAAAAAGATTATGTGTATGTATGTGTAACTGTGTTTGTATGTGTGTATGTGATATGTGCAAAAGTGTAATATGTGAATAGTTATGTGCACCTCTTTCCAATCTCCAAAACTCCTTCTACCTTCGATGTACACTCCTGTCTCCCTCTCTCTGATCACTATCCTCCGCTCCTGGGTCCTGATATATAGCTCGCAAGAACTTGATAACAGACAGTGTGACGGTTATTTTTGGGTATATATAGGTGTATTTGAACTTTTTGGATACTTTGGGGCCTTGGGATTGGTTGTGTGTTTTAATTTGTTGGTGCATCAATCAGGGTTGCTAGCCAACGGCAGCCATTATGTTAAATTTTGACTTTAGTTGTGTTATCGGGTGATTTGGCTGCACAGTGATACCTTAACATGTGCGACAACGGGTTTGGGGTTACGTGTTTTAGCTGAACCTACGCTCGATAGCTATTCTTGTGGAGGTACTATTGAATCTGTGTCACGGTTTGTTATGACTCTCAGACACAGAGAATAGGTAAAAACATAACTTTATTGAAAAGTTAAAGAGAACCCTATTGGGTTGAAAGCAATACAAGATATATATTTATTAGTAGTTACATAAGCAAATAATAATGATACATTGGGTGGATACAGACTCTACCAGCCCTGCCAATACCGGGTAAGGCAACCTTAGATGGCACAAGATGGTAACATTTTCTACCGGCCTTACCAATATACCAGGCAGGGCAGCCTGGAGACTCATGCAAGAAATACTGAAGGCTCTACCGGCCGTGCCAATATACCGAGCACGGCAGCCAAGGCACTGGAATGTAAGAAAGAGGCTCTACCAGCCATGCCAATATACCGGGCACGGCAGCCACGTCACTGGAACTGTTAGTAAGAGGCTCTACCAGCCTTGCCAATACTGGGTAAGGCAACCCTTAAAGGAATATTCACAACCAGGTTCTACCGGCCTTACCAATACTGGGCAAGGCAGCCCACCGGGATAGTGAGGGCAGTAAGGTGGCCTAGGTGACTGGCTAGATGGTTGATACCAGTCACAGAGATGACAAACTAGGCCACATGATAAGGTAGCAATAGACTGCCACTCACTAAGGACAGAGCAATAATCGAGCAGTGACCACAGTCTCAATCGTGTAATCAGGAAGCACACTAATTACCAGTAATGCGAGGAGAAAACCAGTACCCGTGTACTGGGAGAAACCTTCAACATGTCAGGCTGTTAGGACAGGACAGCCTCCTTTAATGGGGCGAACCAGCCCCCAAGTACTGGAGAAACTGAACACCACCGGTGCGGCAGCACCCGGTTGTCGTGGAGCGAACCAGTACAGCGTAATGGAGAAACCAGATACTACCGGTACAACTGCAACCGCTTTAAGTGGAGCGAACCAGTACCCGCTACTGGAGAAACCCAAGACTCTTCCGGTGCAACGGCAGCCGGTAACGTAGAGCCAACCAGTACCCACGTACCGGATAACCCAAGGCTCATATAATGCAATAGCAGCTAGTCTCAATAGAGCGAACCAGTACCCGCGTACTGGGGATACCAAGATTAATCGGTGGCTTGCAGCCAGTTATAATGGAGCGAACCAGTACCCGCGTACTGGGGAGATCAAGACTATATCGGTGGCTTACCAGCCAGTACAGTGAAGTGAACCAGTACCCGCGTACTGGAGTAATCATGTGTCTTCCGGTGCAACGGCAGCCAGTTATCATGGAGTCAACCAGTACCCGCGTACCAGATAAACCAAGGCTCAAATAGTACAATAGCAACAAATCTCCGTGGAGCGAACCAGTACGCGCGTACTGGGAAGGCCAAGACTAATCGGTGGCTTGTAGCCAGTTACAATGGAGCGAACCAGTACCCGTGTACTGGAGTAACCTATGAGTCTTCCGGTGCAACGGCAGCCAGTTACCATGGAGCCAACCAGTACCCGCGTACCAGATAAGCCGAGGCTCACATAGTGCAATAGCAACTAGACTCAGTGGAGCGAACCAGTACCCGTGTACTGAAATAACCCATGAGGAAGTCAAAATGTCGCCCTGACCACCGGGCACGGCAGCCACCCGGTAGTAGAAGGAACAGGAACCCCGCTAAAGAAGAGGATCAGTACTGCAGGCGGTAGACCGGATCTGGAACGGTAGCAGGAACAACTACAGGAACAGCAACTCTGACTGGATCAGGAACAGAAGCAGGAACCGAACGACTGGCAGGCAGGAACTGGATACCACTGACAATCAGGAACAGCGACAAGGCCCAGGAAGCACTGGAGCACAATGCAGGAACAACAGCATAACGACAAATACGAAAGGGCAACCAAAGGGTGCCCAAGCTCAGTTTAAATAGGCTGTCTGAGGCGGGTGTAAGGGAAGCAACCAATGGAGAGCCCACTGCAGGTAACTGACATGACAATGCAGCAATCACGGGCACCTTAATAGTACCCCCTTCTCAAAGACCCCCTCTCCTAGAAGTGGATCTTGGTTTCTGAGGGTATTTAGAATGGAAAATTTGGGAGCATGAAGGTCCTTACTATCAACCCATGATCTTTCTTCAGGACCATATCCCTTCCAATGCACCAAATACTGCACCTTTCCTCTAAGTCTGCGGGAATCAATTATACTCTGAAATTCGTACTCCTCCTGACCTTCAACCTCTATAGGTCCTGGCACCACAGGGTTAGTAGTATAACGGTTGCAGACAAGAGGTTTGAGGAGAGAGACATGGAACACGTTATGAATACGCATGGACGCAGGAATGTCCAAAGCATTCGACACAGGGCTAATTTTGCGAATCACCCTATAGGGACCAATGAATCGGGGGGCCAATTTGTTAGACGGAACTTGAAGTTTCAGATTTCTGGAAGAGAGCCACATGCTGTCCCCAACCTGAAAGGAAACCGCTGGCAATCATCTGCGATTAGCATGACGCTGATGGCGCTGGAAGGATTGACCAAGTGTCCTCTGAACCTGTGCCCATGTGGAACGGAGCTGCTCAATATGCTTATCCAGAGCTGGAATTTGTTGTGATTGAAATGAATCCGGGAGCAAACAAGGCTGGAACCCATAATTAATCAGGAATGGAGAGCTCCCGGATGAAGAATTAACTGCACAGTTCCTGGCGAACTCTGCCCAGGGCAACAGGTCGGACCAGTTATCATGATGGTTAGTAATAAAACAGCGCAAGAACTGTTCCAAGCCCTGATTAGCACGCTCAGCGGCCCCATTGGTCTGGGGATGGTAGGCAGAGGAAAAGGACAATTGTATGCCCATCTGTTCACAGAATGCCCTCCAAAATCTAGAAACAAACTGGCTCCCCCAGTCGGACACCAGCACTCTAGGTACTCCATGCAACCGAAATACTTCTTTAGCGAAAATTACCGCTAATTCTTTAGCAGAGGGGCACGAAATGGGCCATTTTAGAACCAGTCCACCACCATCAAGACAAATGTATACCCTCTAGATACTGGCAGTTCTCCCATAAAGTCAATGGACACGTGGGACCAAGGGCTTCACCATTGGGTACCAGCTGGAGTAGACCCACGGGGAGATGTCTAGGGGTCTTGGCGCAGGCACAGGCATTCGTAAAATCAGCACAGTCTGTTCTCATAGAAGGCCACCAGAAAACTTGTGAAAGGGACCATAACAATTGGTCTCTACCAATATGTCCCGCAGCTTTAGAGGAATGATAGGTTTCAAGCAAACGAGTGTGGAATGGCTCAGCAACAAAACACTTGCCCACTGGGGTTTCTGGGGGAACTGATGCCTGTGAGGCCAAAATCTCTTCACCTAGTGGCGAAGTGATACTAGTACGTAGTGTAGCCAATATCCGATCAGGCTGAATAATAGGTGCTGGCACCTCATCTCTGTCATTTTCGGGCTCAAATTGTCAACAACAAAGAGTGTCAACTCTAACATTCTTGGACCCAGGCAAGTAGGATAAAATGAAATAGAAGCGAGAAAGAAACAATGCCCACCTGGCCTGGCGTGATGACAATCTTTTGGCCTCGGAAAGGTAGGTCAGGTTTTTGTGGTCAGTCAATATCAAGACTGGGTTCTTAGTGCCCTCTAATAGGTGACGCCACTCCTTCAGAGCAAGGATAATGGCCAGTAGTTTTTTGTCACCTATTTCGTAATGACTTTGGGCCATAGACAGCTTTTTGGAAAAAAACCCACAAGGTCTGAGGGTTCCTCCTTTAACCGGTCGTTGAGAAAGTACTGCCCCAACCCCAATATCTGAGGCATCAACCTCCAATGTGAATGGAAGGGCTGGGTTGGGGGGGACAACACTGGAGCATTAACAAAAGCGGATTTCAATTTCTCAAAGGCTTCCTCCGCAGCCACTGACCATTGAGATGGATTAGCACCCTTGTGCGTAAGGTCAGTCAAAGGTTTAACGATTGTCGAGAAATTCTTAATAAACTTTCTATAATAGTTAGCGAAACCCAGAAATCGCTGGATGGATTTTAAGCCCTTAGGCCATGGCCATTGTAAAACGGCCACTAGTTTCTCTTTATCCATGGCAATGCCTTCTTTGCCAATTACAAAACCCAGGAATGGCACGCTGTTTTTGTGAAACTCGCACTTCTCCAATTTACAATATAATTTGTTTTTTCGTAGGCGAAGCAACACCTCAGACACGTCTTTAATGTGTTATGACATATTTTCAGAATGAATGAGTATGTCGTCCAGGTAGACAACCACACAGGACTGCAACATATCCCTGAGGATATCATTGATTAGTTCCTGAAATACTGCGGGTGCATTACAAAGACCAAATGGCATGACTAAATATTCATAGTGCCCCGATCTCGTGTTAAAGGCAGTTTTCCACTCATCACCAGCTCTGATCCGGATCAAGTTATAAGGAGCTCGCAAGTCCAATTTAGTAAAGATAGAGGAGCCCTTAAGCCTGTCAAATAGCTCGGTGACGAGTGGTATCGGATAAGCATTCTTAGACATAAGCTTATTTAGGCCACGGTAATCGATGCATGGTCTCAATTCGCCATTTTTCTTTTTTACAAAAAAGAATCCAGCCCCTGCTGGTGAGGTGGATTTCCTTATAATCCCTTTGTTAAGTGCATCGGAAATATATTCCTCCATAGCTTGGTTCTCATCACAAGACAATGGATACGTGCGGCCCCTAGGGGGCACCACCCCTGGAGGCAAATCAATACTAAAGTCATAAGATCTGTGCTGAGGCAAGGTGCCAGCCTCACCCTTACTGAATACGTCACTGAACTGTTGATACTCCTCAGGAAGTGAAGGGGAGGTACACAAGATCTTAAGCGGGTGGGATACTCAATGCTCCATACAGTACTGAGACCAAGCCGAAATTTCACACTTTTGCCAATCAAACTGTGGATTATGAAGCTGCAACCAAAGAAAGCCCAGAATGACTGCGTAATGTGGAGAATTGATACGTTGGAACTGCTGTTCCTCCTTTTGAAGTGCCCCAATGGTCATAGATAATGGCATTGTTTCAAAGGTGACCTGTGCAGGTTCTAAGGGTCTGCCGTCAATAGCTTCAATAGCGAGAGGGGATTCTCGCTCAATACGTGGGACTCCATGCAATTCAGCAAAGGTATTATCCATAAAGTACCCTGCTGCACCGGAATCCACCAGGGCCAAAACCTCCATTGAGCGTTTTGCCCAAGACAGTACCACCTGTATGGTGGGTTTCAACATGTTCAGACCTGGGGACGATTCAATACCACCTAGGGCCTGTCCCCCAAGGTACCCTAGGTGTGTTAGTTTTCTGGCCGCAAGGGGCAGGATCTTAGCAGGTGGCCACCCTTGCCACAATATAAACACAATCCCTGCTTTCCGCGATACGTTCGCTGCTCCCTGGTTAGTCTGGTGAAACCCACTTGCATAGGTTCACCAGATTCCAAAAACTGTTCAGTAGGTTTAGAAGCTGAGGGAGGGATGGGTGGGCAGATTGTACTGCTAGTCCCATTGCTTTTTGACCTTGGCCTTCGATCTCTTTCCTTCAGTCTTTCCCTTATCCGGGTATCAATTAGGATAACATATTCAATATAATCATCAAGATCCATAGGCACGTCTTTAGCTGCAATTTCATCTAATATCTGGTCACTCAGACCTTGGGCGAAGGCAGCCAACAACGCCTCATTGTTCCACCCAACCTCTGCTGCCAAGGTGCGAAATTCGATGGCAAAGTCGCCCACCGTACACCTGCCCCGCCGTATTTCCATGAGGCGTTTAGAAGCAGAGGTGGTTCTACCAGGAGGCTCAAACACTCTCCGAAAAGACTGCACTAATTCCTTAAAGCTTTTTGTGCAAGGCTTAGAATTCTCCCATAAGGGATTGGCCCATGCCAGGGCTCTACCAGTCAGCAGAGATATCATAAACCCAACTTTACTGCGGTCACTGGGAAAGGATTGTGCTGTCAGTTCCATAAATATTTCCAGTTGGTTAATAAAGCCTCTGCATAGGTTTGGATCACCATCATATCTGAGTGGCAACGGGGCCGTAGCGGTTAACCCCTTAACTGTAAGCCCTGAGAGCAAGGTATCGTTCTCCGATGTCTGGACTGGGGAGACCACCGGACTCGGGACAGACTTATCAGAGAGTACAGTGCATTCAAGAATGGTTTGGATCGCTACCGCTAGCTGATCCGGGCGTTGCTCATTTACATCCATCCTCCAATGGATGTTCTGTGTATTACCATCGCTCTTATTATCTGAGGTCATGGCCCTTTTTTTTACTGTCACGGTTTGTTATGACTCAGACACAGAGAATAGCTAAAAACATAACTTTATTGAAAAGTTAAAGAGAACCCTACTGGGTTGAAAGCAATACAAGATATATATTTATTAGCAGTTACATAGGCAAATAATAATGATACATTGGGTGGATACAGACTCTACCGGCCCTGCCAATACCGGGTAAGGCAACCTTAGATGGCACAAGATGGTAACAGGTTCTACCAGCCTTACCAATATACCAGGCAGGGCAGCCTGGAGATTCATGCAAGGAATACTGAAGGCTCTACCAGCCGTGTCAATATACCGGGCACGGCAGCCAAGGCACTGTAATGTAAGAAAGAGTCTCTACCGGCCGTGCCAATATACCGGGCACTGCAGCCACGTCACTGGAACTGTTAGTAAGAGGCTCTACCGGCCTTGCCAATACCGGGTAAGGCAACCCTTAAAGGAATAGTCACGACCAGGTTCTACCGGCCTTACCAATACCGGGCAAGGCAGCCCAGCGAGATAGTGAGGGCAGTAAGGTGGCTGAGGTGACTGGCTAGATGGTTGAGACCAGTCACAGAGATGACAAACTAGGCCACATGATAAGGTAGCAATAGACTGCCACTCACTAAGGACAGTACAATAATCGAGCAGTGACCACAGTCTCAATCGTGTAATCAGGAAGCACACTAATTACCAGTAATGCGAGGAGAAAACCAGTACCCGTGTACTGGTAGAAACCTTCAACATGTCAGGCTGTTAGGACAGGACAGCCTCCTTTAATGGGGCGAACCAGCCCCCAACAGGGCCGGCGCTACCATTAAGGCAGCACAGGCAGCTGCCTTAGGGCGCCGCATCGGAGGGGCGCCGAAAACGGAGAAGCTGAGAAATATTTTTTTTTTTATTTATTTTTTTTTAACTATATCTGCCACGAGGGAGCGCTCGTTTACACGACCAAGCGCTCCCTCGCGGAGTCTATGGGAAGCTCACAACGCAGAGCGACCCAGGCTCTGTAGTAATACAGAGCGCTGGGAGATGACAGAGCTCTCTTAGAGCTAGACCACCAGGGACTCAAGGTAGGGAGCATTGTGGAGATGAAGGGGCATAAAGGAAGGAGCAATGTGGAGCTGAGGGGGCATTATGGAAGGGGCAGATGAAGGGGCATTATGGAAGGGCAGTGTGGAGCTGAAGGGGCATAAAGGAAGGGGCAATGTGGAGCTGAGGGGGCATTATGGAAGGGGCAGATGAAGGAGCATTATGGAAGGGCAATGTGGAGATGAAGGGGCATAAAGGAAGGAGCAATGTGGACAATGTGGAGATGAAGGGGCATAAAGGAAGGAGCAATGTGGAGATGAAGGGGCATAAAGGAGGGAGCAATGTAGAGATGAAGGGGCATTATGGAAGGGCAATGTGGAGATGAAGGGGCACAAAGGAAGGAGCAATGTGGAGATGAAGGGGCATTATGGAAGGGCAATGTGGAGATGAAGGGGCACAAAGGAAGGAGCAATGTGGAGATGAAGGGGCATTGTGGAAGGGGCAATGCTGAGATGAAGGGGGCATTGTGGAAGGTGCAATGTGGAGATGAAGGGAGCATTGTGGAGGTGAATATGTGGGCGGGGGCAGGGGACTGTGGTAAGGTCAGGGGGGGCAGGTGGATTGTGTCGGGGGGGCATCAAAATGCACCTTCTCCTGTGTATATAAAAATCCTTGCACCGGCCCTGGCCCCCAAGTACTGGAGTAATTGAACACCACCGGTGTGGCAGCACCCGGTTGTCGTGGAGCGAATATCACGGTCCCCGTGATTCCCTGTCAATCTCACTTGGTGTTACCTGTGCATTGGAGGAGGCTGATTGGCCCGCCCAGGATGTGCCTTTATATACTGGGGTCACGGCACCTGTCAGATGCCCTTTCGTGGTGTTCCTGATCCTGCGCCTTGTTGCTGTTCCTGTGTACCGACCTGGCTCGTCTGACTATTCTGCTGATCCTGCTCGTGATTGACCCGGTTCCGGCTGACGTTCCTGCTTCGTGATTGACCCGGCTCTGTCTGACTACTCTGCTCCGTGATTGACCCGGTTCTGGCTGACTGCCCTGCTCCGTGATTGACCTGGCTCTGGCTGACGTTCCTGCTTCGTGTATTGATCCGGTTCCAGCTGACGTTCCTGCTCAGTGATCTGATCCTGTGTTCCAGTGTGATTCCGGTCGCCTTCCGGCGACATTCTGAACTGTGTTTGTGTCGCTCTGACTAATCATCTCTTTATTTACCGAGCTGTTGCCTTTTGTTGCTCAGTCTGTTCTCATAGCGCTGCTGAGCTGTAGCCTCCAATACCGAACCTGCATTAACCCTTGCTGTGCTTGTAGCCTCCGTTTATTGAGCCTATCCTCGTACACTTGCCAAGCCTGTGGGTTTCCGTTCGAGCCATTAACACTTCCTGAGCCTGTGCTGTTAAGACCTAGCCTATCCATTCACACTAGCAGAGCAGTTGTCCGTTCCAGTGCTCGGGCAGCACCGTGGTGGCGCCGGTTGGCGTTGGTACCTCCAGTTTGCTCTTGCAGTGTGTGTTCTGTACGGCACTGGAAGGGTGTCCCGGTTCTGGTCTCCAAGTGCTCAATGTGCTACGCTATCCACCACACTACTGGTGCTCTGGCTCGTTAATTGCTTGTGCAGTGTTGCTCCGTTCTGGCACCCAAGGGGTGTTTAGGACTCTGGTCCCGTTGGCACACACAGGGTTACTTCTGAGTGAGTGTTAAGGGCGATTCAGGTTCTGGTCCCATTTGATCTGGCAGTAGCTTTCCTCCTGTTATCCCACTAAGGTGGTATTGGCTCAGCTCTGGTCGATCTTGCTGGTCTGTTGGGGCGTTCCATTGCACAGCTTTTGAGAGTGATTCAGTTCAGTCACACAATACACCTTCCTCCACACCATCAAGAGACTGATATTACCTCCTGGGCGTTGGCTACTATATTTTACTGAGACTGTTCGGTTTCTCTACATTAACCCTGTATGTCACTTTCCTGATCTGTATATTTCATTATACATACTTGGGCCTGTATATTGTCATTACCATTTATACCTGTTCTGGCCCCCAGGGGCGCTGTTCTTTAACCATTATTTCAATAAAACTGTGTTTTTATTTTTTACCGTTGTCTGAGTGTCAGAAAACCGTAACAGTACGAAAGGGCCATGACCTCAGACGGTAAAGGTGACGGTGATACACAGAACCTCCACTGGAGGATGGATGATCCCGAGCAACACCTGGACCAGTTGGCACTGGCCATGCAAATCTTACTAGAACGTACGGTACACCTTGATAAACCTAACCAAAATCCGATGGTCCCCCCAGTTATGACACCGGATAACGCTAATGGGCAAATGATGGCTCCCTCCAGAAGTTTAACGGCGGCGGCGGCGGCATTACCGTTAAGATATAATGGCGAACCCACTCTGTGCAGGGGGTTTATTAACCAATTAGAGATATTCTTAGAACTGACACCTCATGCCTTCCCAAACGACCATAGCAAGGTGGGGTTCATGATATCTCTATTAACTGGTAAAGCCCTGACATGGGCTAATCCTTTATGGGAGAAAGCGAAACCATGTACTCTGAACTTTCATGAATTTGTCACAAAGTTTTGGAGAGTATTCGAGCTACCTGGGAGAGCTACCTCTGCTGCCAAAAAATTGATGGCAATGCAGATGGGCGATCGTACTGTGGGCGATTACGCGATAGAATTTCGGATACTGGCAGCAGAGGTAGGTTGGAATAATGAGGCACTGTTGGCAGCCTTTGCCCAAGGGTTATCAGACCCTATTAAGGATGAGATTGCTGCCAGAGAAGTCTCTACTGATTTGGATGAGTACATAGACTACGTAATGCTCATTGATACCCGCATGCGGGAAAGGCACCTGGCAAAGAGGGCAAGAGCCAGAACCTATGGGCATGATAGTTCTTTAAACCCACCCTCGCCTCCCAATCCTCCTGACCAGGTACCCGGACCGGGTGAGCCTATGCAAATCGGGTTCACTAGACTTTCTAAGGAGGAGCGGGCACACCGCAAAAAACAGGGGCTATGTCTATATTGTGGTAAAAATGGGCACTTACTACGTACATGTCCGGTACGGCTGGGAAACGCACGCACCTAGGGTACCTTGGGGGACAGGCCCTAGGTGGTGTACAATTGTCCCCAGATCCCTGTTCCAAGAAACCCACCATCCTGGTGAGTTTTCTCCTAGGAGACCAAGCTGTGGAGGTACTAGCTCTGGTAGATTCTGGCGCAGCAGGCTATTTCATGGACCGGGCTTTTTCTGAGAGACACAATATTCCTCTGTCTAAAAGAGATACTCCGCTAGCCATTGAAGCTATTGATGGCAGACCCCTTGAACCAGCCCTCATCACTATGGAAATTACCCTCATTACTATGTCTATTGGGGTTCTCCACAAGGAGGAGGTACGTTTCCAGATTATACACTCACCCCATCACGCGGTCATTCTGGGGTTCCCCTGGTTATTGTTGCACAATCCCCAGTTTGACTGGCAAAGATGTGAGGTTAAGTCTTGGCCTGAGTACTGCACTGGTCATTGCCTGTCTCATCCAGTCAGGATCATGTGTACCTCTCCCTCTGTGCCAGCTGAATACAGCGAGTTCAGTGACGTATTCAGTAAAGGAGAGGCTAGCACATTGCTGCAACATAGGCCTTATGATTGCGCTATTGATTTGCCCCCGGGGGTGGTGCCACTGAGGGGTAGGACATACCCATTGTCCTGTGAGGAGAATAGGGCCATGGAGGAGTACATTGAGGATGCCCTTAAATGGGGAATCATTCGCAAATCATCCTCTCCGGCAGGTGCAGGGTTTTTTTTGTGAAAAAGAAAAGTGGCGAATTACGACCATGTATTGATTACCGTGGACTTAATAAGCTCATGTCCAAGAATGCGTACCCCATTCATACCCCATTCCACTCATTACAGAGTTATTTGACAGGTTGAAAGGTTCCTCTATATTTACGAAACTCGATTTACGTGCCGCCTACAACCTGATTAGGATCAGGTCCGGAGATGAGTGGAAGACGGCGTTCAATACTAGGTCTGGCCACTATGAATACTTGGTGATGCCATTTGGCTTAAGTAACGCACCTGCCGTATTTCAAGGGTTCATCAATGATATCCTCTGCGATATGTTACAGTCTTGTGTAGTCGTATACCTTGACGATATATTGATTCCCTCTGCCAATTTAACCCAGCACATCCAGGATGTCTCAGAGGTGTTGCTTCGGTTACGCAAGAACAAATTGTTCTGTAAATTAGAAAAATGTGAATTTCATTGTTCCAAGGTACCCTTCTTGGGTTTTGTAATATCTAAGGATGGCATTGCCATGGACCAAGAAAAGCTGGCAGCAGTCCTACAATGGCCATGACCCAAAGGGTTAAAAGCTATCGAACAATTCTTGGGCTTTGCCAACTATTACAGAAAATTTATTCAGAACTTTTCCACTATTGTAAAACCTCTCTCTGACCTCACACACAAGGGCTCTAATCCCTCTCAATGGTCTGAGGCAGCTGAAAAGGCCTTTGAAACTCTCAAATCTGCATTCGCTTCTGCTCCTATACTGTCCCACCCTAATCCCTCCCTGACGTTCACGTTAGAGGTCGATGCCTCTGAGGTTGGGGTAGGAGCAGTTCTTTCCCAACGCCCCAAGGAGGGTGGCAACCTGAGACCATGTGGGTTCTTTTCCAAGAAACTATCTAGTGCCCAAAGCCATTACGAAATTGGCGATAGGGAATTGTTGGCTATCATCCTGGCATTAAAGGAATGGCAACATCTTTTGGAGGGCACCAGAACCCCGGTACTAATTCTTACGGACAATAAAAACTTGATTTACCTTTCAGAGGCTAAAAGGCTGTCATCTCGCCAGACTAGGTGGGCCCTGTTCCTGTCAAGATTCAATTTTATAGTGTCCTACTTGCCTGGGTCTAAGAACGTTAGGGCAGATGCTCTATCTAGACAGTTTTGCACGGACATTGAGAGGGATGAAGCCCCGGTTCCTATAATTCAGCCAGATAGGATTCTAGCTACGATTCGCACCAATATCACTTCGCCACTGGGGGAGCAAATCTTGGCATCTCAAGCTCGGGCACCTCCTGAAACCCCAGTTGGCAAGTGTTTTGTGGATGAGCCTTTACTCGAGACCTATCACTCATCTAAGGCAGCTGGGCATATTGTGAGGGACCAGCTGGCATGGTCTTTATCACGAACATTTTGGTGGCCCTCTCTGAAAGCTGACTGTTCTGCATTTACTGCTGCCTGTGCCACCTGTGCCCGAGCTAAGACTCCCAGACATCTCCCAGTGGGGCTGCTCCAACCAGTGCCTAATGGTGAACGCCCTTGGTCCCACATATCTTTTGATTTTTTGGGAGAGTTCCCAGTATATAAGGGCTATACGTTTATCCTGATGGTGGTAGATAGGTATCACGGTCCCCATGATCCTTTTCTGTCACTCTCAACTGTGCTGCTCCCTGATAGGTTGAGCTGTGTTGGCCCGCCCCTGGTCACCTGTTTTATTCTGGCCATTGGCACCTGTCAGGTGCCCTTTCGTGGTGTTTCTGAGCCAGTATTGCTGTTGCCGTGTTCCAGTGTTCCTGATCTCCTGTTGTCACGGTTTGTTATGACTCTCAGACACAAGTTTTAGGTAAAAAACTCAATTTTATTGAAATAATAAAATGATCACTTAGAATGGCAATCACATACATATATATCAAGAGTAAATAGCAAAGACAGTATGCAGACTCTACCGGTCTTGTCAATATACCAGACAGGACAGTCTGAGATGATGGAATAATAGGCTCTACCGGCCTTGCCAATACCGGGTAAGGCAACCTGCAGATGGAATAGCGTCAAGGTTCTACCGGCCTTACCTAAATACCGGGCAAGGCAGCCCCAATAAGTACACGTGTAGGCTCTACCGGCCTTGCCAATACCGGGTAAGGCAACCTCAGATGGAATGTGACAAAAGGTTCTACCAGCCTTACCAATACCGGGCAAGGCAGCCCAACAACCCTCGATATAGGCTCTACCGGCCTTGCCAATACCGGGTAAGGCAACCTCAAGGGGAATGCGAAGCAAGGTTCTACCGGCCTTACCAATACCGGGCAAGGCAGCCCAGAGGTATCAATAGCTTTCGGATGATAATGACAGAGTGACAGGATC
Organism: Rhinophrynus dorsalis; assembly: GCA_037306005.1. Classification (NCBI taxonomy): domain Eukaryota; kingdom Metazoa; phylum Chordata; class Amphibia; order Anura; family Rhinophrynidae; genus Rhinophrynus; species Rhinophrynus dorsalis. The sequence continues at coordinate 166,613,400 of CM074724.1, forward strand.
GTAAGCAACCCAGTGTCCGCACACTGAGACCAACAGAGGAATCGTATAGCCGCAAGGCTTAGGAGCAAACCAGCGTCCTCACACTGGACTAACAATTGAATTGGATAGCCGCAAGGCCTTGGAGCAAACCAGCGTCCTCACACTGGACTAACAATTGAATCGGATAGCCGCAAGGCTTTGGAGCAAACCAGCGTCCGCACGCTGGACCAACAGGGAATCATGTAGCCGCAAGGCTTTGGAGCAAACCAGTGTCCGCACACTGGACTAACAAGTGAATCGTATAGCTGCAAGGCTTTGGAGCAAACCAGCGTCCTCACACTGGACTAACAATTGAATCGGATAGCCGCAAGGCTTTGGAGCAAACCAGCGTCCGCACGCTGGGACCAGCTACTGAATCGTATAGCCGATAGGCTTTGGAGCAAACCAGTGTCCGCACACTGGACTAACAAGTGAATCGTATAGCCGCAAGGCTTTGGAGCAAACCAGCGTCCGCACGCTGGGACCAACCACTGAGTAGTGTAGCCGATAGGCTTTGAAGCAAACCAGTGTCCGCACACTGGACTAACAAGTGAATCATATAGCCGCAAGGCTTTGGAGCAAACCAGCGTCCGCATGCTGGGACCAACCACTGAGTAGTGTAGCCGATAGGCTTTGAAGCAAGCCAGTGTCCGCACACTGGACTATCAAGTGAATCGTATAGCGCAAGGCTTTGGAGCAAACCAGCGTCCGCACCCTGGGACCAACCACTGAGTAGTGTAGCCGATAGGCTTTGGAGCAAACCAGTGTCCGCACACTGGACCAACAGGGAATCGTGTAGCCGCAAGGCTTTGGAGCAAACCAGCGTCCGCACGCTGGAGTAACAACTGAATCGTGTAGCCGCAAGGATTTGGAGCAAACCAGCGTCCGCACGCTGGGACTAACAAACAATGTCGCCGACGCGACCAAGCAGAAGGTCGCCAGGATCACAGGAGACAGGTGAGGAGATGGCAGGAACCAGCAGAGCGATCAGTCAGAGCAGGAAACAGCAGAGAAGAAGGTCAGCAGGAACTGCAACCCCAGAGGACTAGGCCGGAACCAGGACTGGAACAACTCAGCATTCAGGAGGCACTGGAACAGCTGCAATCAGGAACTCAGGAACACAGGAACAGAGGCCCAACAATCACTGGACATAGTGATAGCGAAAAATGTCAGAAACAACACAAAAGGGCACTCAAAGGGTGCCCAATCCAGGTTTAAATAGGCAATATGAGGAGGGCTAAATGCAGACAGCCAATAGAAGCCCCCTACTGGTGACAGACAAGAAAATGCAGCAATCACAGGCACTGTGATAGTACCCCCCTTTCAAAGACCCCCTCTCCTAGAATAGGGTCTAGGTTTCTGTGGGTATTTGGCATGAAAGACCCTAGCTAGCCTAGGTGCATGAAGGTCCTTACTATCCACCCATGATCGATCTTCAGGACCATATCCTTTCCAATGTACCAGGTACTGTACCCTTCCTCTAACCTTCGGGAATCAATAATGCTCTGAACCTCGTACTCCTCCTGACCCTCAACCTCAACAGGTCCTGGCACCACAGGTGTGGTAGTATAGCGATTGCAAACCAGAGGCTTGAGAAGGGACACATGGAACACATTATGGATACGCATGGATGCAGGTATGTCTAGAGCGTAGGAGACAGGGTTAATTTTGCGAATGACTCTGTATGGACCAATGAACCGGGGAGCCAACTTATTAGACGGAACCTGCAGCTTGAGATTTCTGGAGGAAAGCCATAGTCTGTCCCCAACCTGAAAAGAAACCGCTGGAAGCCTTCTGCGATTGGCATGGCGCTGATGACGCTGAAATGACTGACCAAGTGCCCTCTGAACTTGTGCCCATGTGGAACGGAGTTGCTCGATATGCTCATCCAGAGCTGGAATCTGTTGCGTCTGAAATGAATCTGGAAGCAAACAGGGCTGAAACCTGTAATTAATCAGAAACGGGGAGCTCCCCGATGAAGAATTGACCGCACAGTTCCTGGCGAACTCTGCCCAAGGCAACAAGTCGGACCAGTTATCATGATGGTCAGTAACGAAACAACGGAGAAATTGTTCCAAGCCCTGATTAGCTCGTTCAGCGGCTCCATTGGTCTGGGGATGGTAGGCAGAGGAAAAGGACAGCTGTATGCCCATCTGTTGGCAAAATGCCCTCCAAAACCTAGACACAAACTGGCTCCCCCTGTCGGACACCAGTACCCTGGGCACTCCATGCAACCGGAATACTTCTCTGGTGAACACAATTGCCAATTCCTTAGCTGAAGGAAGGCCACGGAGGGGCACGAAATGAGCCATTTTATAAAACCTGTCCACCACCATGAATATAAAGGAATACCCTTTAGACATAGGCAATTCTCCCATAAAATCAATGGAAACATGAGACCAGGGGTGTTCGCCATTAGGCACCGGTTGAAGCAAGCCCACTGGGAGATGTCTCGGGGTCTTAGCGCGGGCACAGGTGGCACAGGCATTAGTAAACTCAGCACAATCGTTTCTCATGGAAGGCCACCAAAATAACTGAGAAAGGGACCATAACAGTTGGTCTCTACCAATATGTCCCGCAGCCTTAGAGGAATGGTACGTTTCGAGCAACCTAGTACGAAATGGTTCAGCGACAAAACATTTGCCCACTGGGGTTTCATGGGGAGCGGACCCCTGAGAGGCCAGGATCTCCTCCCCTAAAGGAGAAGTGATACTTGCGCGTATAGTAGCCAATATTCTATCGGGTTGAATGATAGGTGCTGGTGCTTCCACTCTGTCACTGTCGGCCTCAAATTGTCTTGACAGTGCATCAGCCCTAACATTCTTTGATCCCGGTAAATATGATACAATGAAATTAAATCGGGACAAGAACAGAGCCCATCTGGCCTGACGAGAGGACAATCTCTTGGCCTCCGAGAGATAAGTCAGATTTTTATGATCTGTTAGGATTAAGACAGGATTCTTAGTACCTTCAAGCAAATGACGCCATTCCTTAAGAGCGAGGATAATGGCCAATAATTCTCTGTCACCTCAAAGTGGCTTTGAGTGACGGTCAACTTTTTTGAAAAAAAAACACAAGGTCTGAGTGTTCCACCTTTATCGTATCGTTGCGAAAGTACTGCCCCAACCCCGATATCTGAGGCATCAACCTCTAACATAAATGGAAGTAAAGGATTGGGGTGGGATAACACAGGAGCAGCAGCAAATGCCAACTTCAAATTCTCAAAGGCTTCCTCAGCAGATACCGGCTAACGAGACAGATTAGCACCCTTGTGCGTAAGATCGGACAGAGGTTTGACAATGGAAGAAAAGTTCTTAATAAACCTCCTATAATAATTAGCGAAACCCAGGAAACGCTGTATGGCTTTAAGACTCTTGGGTTTTGGCCATTGTAGGATGGCTGACAACTTTTCCTTGTCCATAGCAATGCCATCATTGCCAATTATGAACCCCAAGAAAGGCACGCTGGTTCTGTGAAACTCACATTTCTCCAGTTTACAATATAATTTGTTCTCACGAAGTCGTAGCAATACTGCGGATACATCTTTGATGTGTTGTGACATGTTTTGGGAGTAAATCAGTATATCGTCAAGGTACCCCACGACACATGTCTGCAACATATCTCTCAGAACATCGTTTATCAGTTCCTGAAAAACTGCGGGTGCATTACACAGCCCAAATGGCATCACTAGATATTCGTAGTGCCCAGATTGAGTATTAAAGGCAGTTTTCCACTCATCACCTGCTCGAATGCGAACCAGATTGTAAGCGGCCCGTAGGTCCAATTTGGTAAAAATCGAAGCGCCCTTAAGCCTATCAAAAAGCTCGGTGATGAGTGGTATTGGGTATGCGTTTTTTGCCATTAGTTTATTCAAGCCCCGGTACTCAATGCATGGTCTTAATTCGCCATTTTTCTTTTTTACGAAAAAGAACCCAGCCCCAGCTGGAGAGATAGATTTTCGTATGATCCCTCTAGCAAGGGCATCAGAAATGTAATCTTCCATAGCTTTATTTTCCTCACAAGATAATGGATAAGTGCGTCCCCTCGGAGGTACTGCTCCAGGAGGCAATTCAATGCAACAATAATAAGGTCTGTCCTGAGGTAGTATACTAGCCTCTCCTTTGCTAAAAACATTGCCAAACTGTTGGTAAACATCCAGTATAGCAGAGGAGGTGCACAAGACCTTAATTGGCTGGGTGACGCACTTGTCCATACAAAACGGGGACCAAGCAGCGATTTCACACTTTTTCCAATCAAATTGTGGGTTATGTAACTGTAACCAAGGAAATCCCAATATTACAGCATGGTGAGGAGAATTAATAAGTTGGAACTGCTGCTCTTCTCTGTGAAGTGCCCCAATAGTCATAGACAGTGGCATAGTTTCAAAAGTAACCTGAGCCGGTTCTAAGGGTTTGTCATCAATTGCTTCAATAGCCAAGGGGTTTTCTCTTTCAATGCGTGGAACTCCGTGCAATTCGGCGAAGGTATTATCCATAAAATACCCTGCTGCACCAGAATCAACCAGGGCCAAAACCTCCACAGAGCATTGTGCCCATGATAATACCACCTGTATGGTGGGTTTCATTATGCCCGACACTGGGGACGATTGTACACCACCTAGGGCCTGTCCCCCAAGGTACCCTAGGTGTGTGCGTTTCCCGGACGTGCCGGACAGGATTTTAGCAAGTGCCCGTTTTTACCGTAGTATAAACACAACCCTTGTTTCTTGCGATATAGTCTCTCTTCCTTGGTTAGTCTAGTGAAACCTACTTGCATAGGTTCACTTGGTTCCCGTACTGGTTCACTAGACTTCAATACCAGGGGAGGGATGGGTGGGCAAAACATGCTACTAGACTCATTATTTTTTGACCGTATCCTATGATCTCTGGCAGTTGATCTCTCACGTATTCTGGAGTCAATTAGCATAACATACTCAATGTAATCATCTAGGTCAATAGGTAGATCTTTTGCAGCAATTTCATCTTTAATATAGTCATTCAGGCCTTGAGCAAAGGCTGCCAATAATGCCTCGTTATTCCAACCTACCTCTGCTGCCAAGGTGCGGAATTTGATGGCATAGTCGCCCACTGTACACTTGCCCTGTTGTATCTCCATAAGACGTTTGGCAGCAGAGGTGGTTCTACCAGGACGCTCAAACACTCTTCGAAAGGATTGCACAAATTCTCTAAAGTTCTTAGTGCAAGGTTTAGCATTCTCCCACAAGGGGTTAGCCCAAGCCAATGCTCTTCCAGTGAGCAGCGATATCGTAAACCCCACTTTACTACGATCATTGGGAAATGCGTGTGCCGTCAATTCCATAAATATTTCAGGTTGGTTAATGAACCCTCTGCAGAGACTAGGGTCACCATCATATCTTAGCGGCAAGGGTGCAGAAGCCGTTAACCCTTTAACAGTACCCCCTAGGGGCCTGGTATCACTTTCCGGTGTCTGACTTGGCGAGACCACTGGGCTAGAGCCAGATTTGTCAGCGAGTACCGTGCGTTCAAGGATCGTTTGAATTGCAACCGCCAACTTATCCAAACGTTGCTCGTGCATATCCATCCTCCAATGGATATTCTGTGCGTTACCTTCACATTTGCTGTCTGAGGTCATGGCCCTTTCGTACTGTCACGGTTTGTTATGACTCTCAGACACAAGTTTTAGGTAAAAAACTCAATTTTATTGAAATAATAAAATGATCACTTAGAATGGCAATCACATACATATATATCAGGAGTAAATAGCAAAGACAGTATGCAGACTCTACCGGTCTTGTCAATATACCAGACAGGACAGTCTGAGATGATGGAATAATAGGCTCTACCGGCCTTGCCAATACCGGGTAAGGCAACCTGCAGATGGAATAGCGTCAAGGTTCTACCGGCCTTACCTAAATACCGGGCAAGGCAGCCCCAATAAGTACACGTGTACAACCTCAGATGGAATGTGACAAAAGGTTCTACCGGCCTTACCAATACCGGGCAAGGCAGCCCAACAACCCTCGATATAGGCTCTACCGGCCTTGCCAATACCGGGTAAGGCAACCTCAAGGGGAATGCGAAGCAAGGTTCTACCGGCCTTACCAATACCGGGCAAGGCAGCCCAGAGGTATCAATAGCTGTCGGATGATAATGACAGAGTGACAGGATCGTAAGCAACCCAGTGTCCGCACACTGAGACCAACAGAGGAATCGTATAGCCGCAAGGCTTAGGAGCAAACCAGCGTCCTCACACTGGACTAACAATTGAATCGGATAGCCGCAAGGCCTTGGAGCAAACCAGCGTCCTCACACTGGACTAACAATTGAATCGGATAGCCGCAAGGGTTTGGAGCAACCCAGCGTCCGCACGCTGGACCAACAGGGAATCGTGTAGCCGCCAGGCTTTGGAGCAAACCAGTGTCTGCACACCGGACTAACAAGTGAATCGTATAGCCGCAAGGCTTTGGAGCAAACCAGCGTCCGCACGCTGGTACCAACCACTGAGTAGTGTAGCCGATAGGCTTTGAAGCAAACCAGTGTCCGCACACTGGACTAACAAGTGAATCATATAGCGCAAGGCTTTGGAGCAAACCAGCGTCCGCACACTGGGACCAACCACTGAGTAGTGTAGCCGATAGGCTTTGGAGCAAACCAGTGTCCGCACACTGGACCAACAGGCAATAGTGTAGCCGCAAGGCTTTGGAGCAAACCAGCGTTCGCACTCTGGGACCAACCACTGAATAGTATAGCCGATAGGCTTTGGAGCAAACCAGTGTCCGCACACTGGAGTAACAACTGAATCGTGTAGCCGCAAGGCTTTGGAGCAAACCAGCGTCCGCACGCTGGGACTAACAAACAATGTCACCGACGCGACCAAGCAGAAGGTCACCAGGATCACAGGAGACAGGCGAGGAGATGGCAGGAACCAGCAGAGCGATCAGTCAGAGCAGGAAACAGCAGAGAAGAAGGTCAGCAGGAACTGCAACCCCAGAGGACTAGGCCGGGACCAGAACTGGAACAACTCAGCATTCAGGAGGCACTGGAACAGCTGCAATCAGGAACTCAGGAACACAGGAACAGAGGCCCAACAATCACTGGACATAGTGATAGCGAAAAATGTCAGAAACAACACGAAAGGGCACTCAAAGGGTGCCCAATCCAGGTTTAAATAGGCAATATGAGGCGGGCTAAATGCAGACAGCCAATAGAAGCCCCCTACTGGTGACAGACAAGAAAATGCAGCAATCACAGGCACTGTGATACCTGTGTACCGACTTGGCTTGTACCGACTACGCTCCTGTGTTCCTGTTCCGTGATTGACCCGGCCTGGCTAACTTCCTGCTTGTTGCTGATCTGGCTTGTCTGCGAATCTTCTCCGTGATCTGACCCGGCCTGGCTGACGTTCTCGCTCTATTGTTGATCCGGCTTGTCTGCGAATCTCCTACGTGTCCTGACTCGGCCTGGCTGACTACCGACTCCTGGATTTGCTCCTGATCCTGCCGCTCCAGTCTACAGTTCCTGTTGTCGCCTCGGCGACATTCTGATCGCTGCAGTGTGTAATCTGAGCCTCCATTATTTCCTGGGTTAACCATTGCTGAGCCGTGTTGTTTGAGCTGAGCCTCCCATCTGCATTGTCTGGTGATGTAGTGCTGAGTCTATTAACACTTGCTGTGCCGTGTAGCTACTGTGAGCCTAGAACACTTGTGTTGCTTCCATCTAGCTCACTGCCACTTTACCATCGTTAGCCTTAGCCTGATACTCTGCTTCTGCGAGCCGGCTGCGTTGTGGGCCTCGGTAGTCGGTGGCTCTTACATCTGCAGAGCAGTAGTTCCATTACGCCCGTGGGCTATTGGCAAGCAGTGCAGCAACCGGTGGTCTCCGTTACGCTTGTGAGGCTGTGTTGGCTCAAGCGATTCAGTTACTGTTGGTCTCCGGTATACGCCCGCGGGGGCTATTGACTCTAGCTATCATGGTACTGTTGGTCTCCGTTACACCTGTGGGGCTATTGACTCAAGCTATCACGATACTGTTGGTTCACGTTATGCCCGTGGGGGCTATTGGCTCAAGCTATCACGATACTGTTGGTCTCCGTTACGCCCGTGGGGGCTATTGGCTCAAACAATCCCAATACTGTTGGTCTCCATTTATGCCCTAGGGGGCTACCACATTATCACACTGCAGCTTCAGTTTCAAGTCGCAGCTCTTGTCTACAGCATCACACATTGAATGGACTAAAGGTGTTATCACCTAGCACCTATTGCAGTCTAGTTCACCAAGGGCGTGCCTACACCACATTTGAGACTGATTACCCTTGTAATTAACCATTGCCTTCTGTCATTGTTTTGCCTGCTACTAGAGATATATTCCCTGTTCTGCACCTGGCATTTCAGTCCATATTCTGCTATTCTCAGTACTGCCCCTAGGGGGCAACCTCGTTATTATTTTTTGCTCTAATAAAATCGTATTTTATTCTAACCCTCTGTCTGAGTGTCTGAAAACCGTAACAGTACGAAAGGGCCATGACCTCAGACAGCAAGGGAGACACTGGCACACAGAACATCCATTGGAGAATGGATGTTCACGAGCAGCGCCTAGATCAGTTGGCACTAGCCTTGCAGACCTTACTTGAGCATACGGTACACCTAGACAAACCTAACCAGAATCCGGTGGTCACCCCAGTCACAACACCGGACAATCTGCCTGTAGTTCCTACTACACAGACCAGAGGGTTAATGGCGGCGGCGCCGTTACCGTTAAGATATGATGCTGAACCTACCCAATGCAGAGGCTTTATCAACCAATTGGAGATATTCTTAGCGCTCACGCCTCAGGCATTTCCTAACGACCGAAGTAAGGTCGGATTCATGATCTCCCTATTAACTGGCAAGGCATTATCTTGGGCGAATCCTCTGTGGGAGAATGCCAAGCCCTGCACCCTGAACTTTAACGAGTTCGTAAGAAATTTCCGCAGAGTGTTTGAGGTACCTGGTAGAGCCGCTTCTGCTGCCAAAAGGTTGATGGAGATACAATAGGGCGATCGTACCTTGGGTGATTACGCAATTGAATTTCGAACCTTGGCAGCAGAGGTAGGCTGGAACAATGAGGCATTAGTCGCAGCCTTTGCTCAGGGCCTGTCAGAATCCATCAAAGACGAAATTGCTGCCAGAGACGTGCCTAGTGACTTGCATGAGTATATCGATTACGTCATGCTTATTGACTCCCGCATTCGCGAGAGGCGGATGGCTAAGAGGGCGAAATCCAGAAATTATGGGCATGGCAGTCTTTTGAACCCACCCTCGCCACCCTTTCCTCCTGAACGCACATCTGAGGCTGGGGAGCCAATGCAGCTCGGGTTCACCAGACTGTCTAAGGAGGAGAGGGCGCACCGTAAAAGAATGGGCCTATGCCTATACTGCGGTAAAGCTGGGCACCAATTACGCACTTGTCCGGTTCGGCCGGGAAACAGACGCACCTAGGGTACCTTGGGGGACAGGCCCTAGGTGGCGTACAGCAGTCCCTGGATACTAGTACACAGAGACCCACCATCCAGGTGGTATTCACGTGGGCAGACTTGTCTGTGACAGTTATGGCACTAGTAGACTCCAGTGCAGCCGGTTACTTCATGGACCAGTCCTTTGCTGAATTGCACAAGATTCCGATAGTCAAAAGGGATTCTCCTCTGGCTATTGAGGCCATTGATGGCAGGCCATTGGAACTGGCATTTATCACTATGGAAACAGCTCCTATTTCTATGGCAATTGGGGCCCTCCACAAGGAGGAGGTACGTCTTCAAATAATTTGCTCACCTCATCACGCAGTAATCCTGGGGTTCCCATGGCTATCGTTACACAATCCCCAGTTTGACTGGCAAAGATGGGAAATAAAATCTTGGTCAGAATATTGTGCGGGTAACTGCCTCTCACACCGTCATGTTACTGTGTACCTCTCCCTTCGTGCCAGCTGAATATCAGGAATTCAGTGACGTATTCAGTAAGGGGGAGGCTGGCGCCCTACCTCAGCACAGACCTTATGATTGTGCCATTGATTTGCCTCCGAGCGTGGTGCCTCCGAGGGGCCGCACTTATCCATTGTCAGTGGAGGAGAATAGGGCAATGGAGGAGTACATTGAGGATGCCCTCAAGAGAGGGATTATTTGCAAATCCACTTCACCGGCGGGTGCCGGGTTCTTCTTTGTTAAAAAGAAAAATGGCGAGCTCAGGCCTTGTATTGATTACAGGGGTCTGAATAAATTAATGTCTAGAAGTGCCTACCCTATTCCACTCATTACCGAGTTATTCGACGGGTTAAAGGGCTCTTTTATCTTTACTAAACTCGATCTCCGGGCTGCATATAACCTGATCAGAATTAAAGCTGGAGATGAGTGGAAGACGGCATTTAATACCAGATCAGGGCACTATGAATATCTGTTAATGCCATTTGGCCTATGTAATGCTCCTGCGGTGTTCCAGGAATTTATTAATGACGTCCTTCGTGACATGCTCCAGTCCTGTGTTGTGGTATATCTTGAGGATATATTGATTCACTCTACCAATCTTACCCAGCACATCAAAGATGTCTCTGAGGTTTTGCTTTGATTACGCAAAAATAAACTGTTTTGTAAACTTGAGAAATGCGAATTTCACAGGTCCCAGGTACCCTTCCTGGGATTCGTGATCTCTAAAGATGGCATTGCTATGGACCAGGAGAAGTTGGCAGCAGTCCTACAGTGGCCCCGTCCCAAAGGGTTAAAGGCTATTCAGTGCTTTCTGGGCTTTGCCAACTATTATAGGAAATTTATCCAGAACTTTTCCACTATTGTGAAACCTCTGTCTGACTTGACTCATAAGGGCGCTACTCCCTCTCAGTGGTCTGAGGCAGCTGAGAATGCGTTCGAGACACTGAAATCCGCCTTTGCTTCTGCTCCGGTACTGTCCCACCCTAACCCAGCCCTGCCATTTACCCTGGAAGTTGATGCCTCTGAGGTTGGGGTTGGGGCAGTGCTCTCCCAATGCCTGGTGGGAGGTGGTAACTTGAGACCTTGTGGGTTCTTTTCAAAGAAACTGTCCAGCGCCCAAAGCCACTATGAAATTGGTGACAGGGAGCTCTTGGCTATCATTCTGGCACTTAAGGAGTGGCGTCACCTTTTGGAAGATACCAAGACACCAATACTAATTCTAACCGACCACAAGAATTTAACGTATCTCTCTGAGGCTAAGAGACTCTCCTCATGTCAGGCTAGATGGGCGCTCTTTTTGTCCCGGTTCAATTTTGTGGTTTCCTACCTACCGGAGTCCAAGAATGTCAGGGCAGATGCCTTGTCCAGACAGTTTGTGTCAGACATTGAGAGGGAGGAAGAACCAGTACCTATCATTCAGCCAGATCGTATACTGGCTGCTATCCGTACTAGCATCACTTCGCCACTGGGGGAAGAAACTTTAGCCTCTCAGGCTAGGGCTCCTCCAGAGACCCCAGGCAAGTGTTTTGTCGATGAGCCATTCCATACCCGTCTATTGGAAACCTACCACTCATCTAAGGCTGCTGGGCACATTGGGAGGGATCAATTATGTTGGTCTGTATCTCAGTTATTTTGGTGGCCCTCCCTTAGGTTTGATTGCTCCGCCTTTACTGCAGCTTGTGCCACCTGTGCCCATGCCAAGACACCCAGGCGTCTTCCAGTAGGTTTGCTTCAACCGGTACCTAATGGCGACCTCCCATAATCCCATATATTCATTGACTTTCTGGGAGAATTGCCAGTGTCTAGGGGGTACACGTTTATCCATATGGTGGTCGATAGGTTCTCTAAAATGGCTCATTTCGTGCCCCTCCCTGGTCTTCCATCGGCTCAGGAGTTGGCTATGGTATTTGCTAAGGAAGTGTTTCGGTTTCACGGGGTGCCTAGAGTGGTGGTGTCTGATCGTGGGAGCAAGTTGGTGTCCAGATTTTGAAGGGCATTTTGTGGGCAGATGGACATCCAGTTGTCCTTTTCTTCTGCCTATCATCCTCAGACCAATGGAGCCGCTGAGCATGCCAATCAAGGACTGGAACAGTTCTTGCGCTGCTTTGTGACAGATCATCATGACAATTGGGCTGACCTGTTGCCATGGACAGAGTTTGGCAGGAATTGTGCAGTTAATTCATCATCCGGGAGCTCCCCGTTTCTCATTAATTATGGGTTCCAGCCATGCCTACTCCCGGACTCATTCCAGGCACAACAGATCCCAGCTCTGGATGAGCATATTGAGCAGCTTCGCTCCACTTGGGCACAGGTTCAGAGGACCCTCAGCCAGTCATTTCAGCGCTACCAGAAGCATGCCAATCGTAGACGGCTGCCAGCGGTTTCCTTCCAGGTGGGGGATAGAGTATGGCTTTCCTCCAGAAATCTCAAATTGCAGGTACCTTCCAACAAACTGGCACCTCGGTTCATTGGGCCATTTAAAGTCATCCGCAAGGTGAATCCCGTCTCATACGCATTGGAACTTCCAGCTTCTATGCACATACATAATGTGTTCCATGTATCTCTGTTGAAACCCTTGGTTTGCAACCGCTACACTACCACTCCAGTGATTCCTGGGCCGGTGGACGTTCAAGGCTCAAACGATCCCAGTACTGTTGGTCTCCATTTACACCCTAGGGTGTAAAAGTCGCAGCTCTTGTCTACAGCATCACACATTGAATGGACTTATCACCTAGCACCTATTGCAGTCTAGTTCACCAAGGGCGTGCCTGCACCACATTTGAGACTGATTACCCTTGTAATTAACCATTGCCTTCTGTCATTGTTTTGCCTGCTGCTTGAGATTTATTCCCTGTTCTGTACATGGCATTTCAGTCCATATTCTGCTATTCTCAGTACTGCCCCTAGGGGGCAACCTTGTTATTATTTTTTGCGCTAATAAAGTCGTATTTTATTCTAACCCTCTGTCTGAGTGTCTGAAAACTGTAACAATAGATTCTCTAAGATGGCTCATTTCGTGCCCCTCTCTGGCCTTCCTTCGGCCCAGGAATTGGCAATAGTTTTTGCCAGAGAAGTATTTCGCTTGCACGGGGTTCCCAGAGTGATAGTGTCAGACCGAGGGAGTCAATTCGTGTTGAGATTTTGGAGGGCATTCTGTGGCCAAATGGGCATACAACGGTCGTTCTCCTCTGCCTACCATCCCCAGACCAACGGGGCCGCTGAGCGTGCCAATCAAGGACTGGAGCAGTTTTTACGTTGCTTTGTGACTGATCATCATGATAATTGGGCTGACCTGTTGCCGTGGGCGGAGTTTGCCAGGAACTGTGCAGTTAATTCATCGTCTGGGAGCTCTCCATTTCTCATGAATTATGGGTTCCAGCCTTGTCTGCTCCCAGACTTGTTCCAGTCACAACAGATTCCGGCTCTGGATGAGCATATGGAGCAGCTCCGCTCCACTTGGGCACAGGTGCAGAGGTCCCTCAGCCAGTCCTTCCAGAGACATCAGCGGCATGCCAATCGCAGACGGCTACCAGCAGTATCCTTCAAGGTTGGGGACAGGGTATGGCTTTCCTCCAGGAATCTCAATCTGCAAGTGCCTTCCAACAAATTGGCTCCCAGGTTCATTGGTCCGTTCAAAATTATCCTCAAGGTTAACCTCGTGGCTTATGCACTGGAGCTTCCGAATTCTATGCGCATTCACAATGTGTTCCATGTATTGCTATTGAAGCCCTTGATTTGCAGCCGCTATACTACCACTCCGGTGGTTCCTGGGCCGGTGGATGTTCAAGGCCAAGAGGAATCCAAATTACAGAGTATTATTGACTCCAGGAGATTTAGAGGCAAATTGCAATATTTGGTCCACTGGAAAGGCTACGGGCCTGAGGAGTGCTCCTGGGTCGACCAGAGGGATCTCCATGCTCCACGGCTACTGCGCAACTTTCACTCTAAATATCCTCAGAAACCGAGACCCTTGGCCAGGGGAGGGGGTCTTTGAGAGGGGGTACTATCATGGTCCCTGTGATTCCCTGTCAATCTCGTTTGGTGTTACCTGTGCATTGGAGGAGGCTGACTGGCCCACCCAGGATGTGCCTTTATATACTGGGGTCACGGCACCTGTCAGATGCCCTTTCGTGGTGTTCCTGATCCTGTGCCTTGTTGCTGTGTTCCTGCGTTCCTGTGTACCAACCTGGCTCGTCTGACTATTCTGCTGATCGTGCTCGTGATTGACCCGGTTCCGGCTGACGTTCCTGCTTCATGCTTGAACCGGCTCTGTCTGACTACTCTGCTCTGTGATTGACCCGGTTCTGGCTGACGACCCTGCTCAGTGATTGACCCAGTTCTGGCTGACTGCCCTGCTCCGTGATTGACCTGGCTCTGGCTGACGTTCCTGCTTCGTGTATTGATCCGGTTCCGGCTGACGTTCCTGCTCAGTGATCTGATCCTGTGTTCCAGTGTGATTCCGGTCGCCTTCCGGCGACATTCTGAACTGTGTTTGTGTCACTCTGACTAATCATGTCTCTCTATTTACCGAACTGTTGCCTTTTGTCGCTCAGAGTCTGTCCTCATATCGCTGCTGAGCTGTAGCCTCCAATACCGAACCTTCATTAACCCTTGCTGTGCTTGTAGCCTCTGTTTATTGAGCCTATCCTCGTACACTTGCCAAGCCTGTGGGTTTCTCTTGCAGTGTGTGTTCTGTACGGCACCGGAAGGGTGTCCCAGTTCTAGTCTCCAAGTGCTCAATGTGCTACGCTATCCACTGCACTACTGGTGCTCTGGCTCGTTAATTGCTTGTGCAGTGTTGCTCCGTTCTGGCACCCAAGGGGTGTTTAGGGCTCTGGTCCCATTGGCACACGCAGGGTTACTTCCGAGTGAGTCTTAAGGGCGATTCAGGTTCTGGTCCCATTTGATCTGGCAGTAGCTTTCCTCCTGTTATCCCACTAAGGTGGTATTGGCTCAGCTCTGGTCGATCTTACTGGTCTGTTGGGGCGTTCCACTGCACAGCTTTTGAGAGTTATTCAGTTCAGTCACACAATACACCTTCCTCCACACCATCAAGAGACTGATATTACCTCCTGGGCGTTGGCTAATATATTTTACTGAGACTGTTCGGTTTCTCTACATTAACCCTGTATGTCACTTTCCTGATCTGTATATTTCATTATGCATACTTGGGCCTGTATATTGTCATTACCATTTATACCTGTCCTGGCCCCCAGGGGCGCTGTTCTTTAACCATTATTTCAATAAAACTGTGTTTTTACTTTTTACCATTGTCTGAGTGTCAGAAAACCGTAACAGCGAACCAGTACAGCGTAATGGAGAAACCAGATACTACCGGTGCAACTGCAACCGGTTTAAGTGGAGTGAACCAGTACCCACGTACTGGAGAAACCCAAGACTCTTCCGGTGCAACGGCAGCCGGTAACGTAGAGCCAACCAGAACCCGTGTAACGGATAACCCAAGGCTCACATAGTGCAATAGCAGCTAGTCTCAATGGAGCGAACCAGTACCCGCGTACTGGGGAGACCAAGATTAATCGGTGGCTTGCAGCCAGTTATAATGGAGCGAACCAGTACCCGCGTACTGGGGAGACCAAGACTATATCGGTGGCTTACCAGCCAGTACAGTGGAGTGAACCAGTACCCGCGTACTGGAGTAACCTATGAGTCTTTTGGTGCAACGGCAGCCGGTTACTGTGGAGCCAACCAGTAACCGCGTACCAGATAAGCCGAGGCTCACATAGTGCAATAGCAACTACACTCAGTGGAGTGAACCAGTACCCGCGTACTGGAGTAACCCATGAGGAAGTCAACATGTCGCCCTGACCACCGGGCACGGCAGGCACCCGGTAGTAGAAGGAACAGGAACCCCGCTAAAGAAGAGGATCAGTACTGCAGGCGGTAGACCGGATCTGGAACGGTAGCAGGAACAACTACAGGAACAGCAACTCTGACCGGATCAGGAACAGAAGCAGGAACCGGACGACTGGCAGGCAGGAACTGGATACCACTGACAATCAGGAACAGCGACAAGGCCCAGGATGCACTGAAGCACCATGCAGGAACAACAGCATAACGACAAATACGAAAGGGCAACCAAAGTGTGCCCAAGCTCAGTTTAAATAGGCAGTCTGAGGCGGGTGTAAGGGAAGCAGCCATTGGAGAGACCCCTGCAGGTAACTGACATGACAATGCAGCAATCACGGGCACCGTGATAATCTGCCGTAACTCATGTATTATTTGCGAGCGATGTGACTTTTTTACTTAACAGGTGGTTTAACGTGGGCCTTTAAATCGAGCCCTGTGTGTCCGGAGATAGCTCTTTTACAAAAATGTATTCATGAGAAAGATTAAGATTTATCTTTCTACAAAATATGTTTAAAGATACAGTCTCATATATACACATACAAAATGGCCACTGAACAGATTCTTAGCCATTTCTTTACAGAAAGAGTAGATTCTCTGACATCATCCTGCTGCTTAAACAAATCAGCAGCAGCAGCAAGAACAGCAGTTGCAAATTCCACAATTATGGACTCTGCAGGACTGGAGGACATTTGACAAATGTCACTGGCCACTAGCCAACATGACCTGTTGGCACTAGGCCAGTAGGGCATTTTTATTTTTTCTCAGGACTTTTGTTTTTTAAAAATAAATAAATAAATACAAATAAAAAACATAGGCCTACAAAAAATAAACAATTTTTGAGGAATTGTTTCTAGCAAGTCTAAGTCCTACAAATCAATGTTTCCTCAGGGCTTGGCCTCTAACAACAAATCTAACAAATCATCCTCTACAAAATACTCTATCAAGTCAACTATCAGTCCACCCAGTGACAACTTATGTCAGGGGGTTCCTGTTTCTATCACTTTACATACAAATTTCTTATTTTATTTTATTAACTGTCCCCCCAATACCAGTGAAGAAACCCCCCCAAAACAAATTCCCTGTTCAACTGATTCATTCATTCACCAACACAGGAAACCTCCTCAGACTGCTTTTATACCATGAATTTTATTTAGGATTTATTTTTTATTAACTGCCCCCCAATTCCAGTAAACAACCCGCCAAAAATCACCCCCTGTTCAACTGATTCTTTTCCCACACCCCACCAACACAAGCACCCTCATGCCCCTTTTATATTATGCCTTTAGGGAAATAAAATAATATTTGCTATGTGTTGTGTTTAAATTCAATGTTCCCATTGATTTCAATGGAGGTGAAAAAAGAGGAAAAAAGCAGAAAAGCTGCACTTTTCACAGGAAGTTATTCAGTATGCACGGAATGTTATTAGATTAGGAAATATTGCATTTTGATGTTTGATTAGCAACAATCTGTGTTTACCCCTATGACGTAATTCCTCTAAGCTTGAAGGGACGTCGCATTTTGGCACCTTTGGAGCACGACAATGAGATATGATAGGTATTTATTTAATTATATATTATTTCACTGCCCTGATGAAGGTCCTTTGATTCCTGTGTGCTGTCTCTTATGAAGCTCCCCAGGCTGAGTATATTTATTCACTTGTATTAACTTTTTTATGGGATGTACACCTATAACCAGGCACATTATTCAGGTGTGTGCTACTGCCTATTTCTATGATCCTTATCTTACTCAGGTGCCCCTGCTGGCTGCCACACTTTTCTCATGCTCCTGACGTCTCCAGGAATTGTCATCATTATAACCTCCTTACTTTCAAAATTTACCAAAAATATATTCCAAGGGCCAATCTTGACTCCACATTCCACATACCTGGATTTACAAAAATTCAAGGGATGGCAATACTACACTGAGATACACTGCAGAATAAAATATCCTTCCCCTGGACCCTCTTACTGCTAAAAAGATATACGTTCACCTGAACAGCACAAAGCTATAAAACTGATTCACTTCATGTTGTTATTTGAGTTTTGGATTTGTTTATCCATTCAGCAGTGCTCAGATTTAATTTCTAAACATGTATTGATGAAAAATATAAATATATATATATTTTACTGAAGCACACTGGCTTTGAACTCCTGTAATTTAACCTGCATGCATGACTTCTTATCTATGTTATCTACAAAGCAGCATGAAGTGCAAAATTCCACAACTCACACTGGCCTGTATCCTATAGAACAGGACAATGTGACCATCACCCACAACTGACATCCCTGCAAAACCTAGAGGCTATTTTATCCCTATCAGTGCTGAGGGAATGATCACCTATACTTACCTCCATTTGTTAAATGGGTTTTGGATTTGATCATCCATTCAGCATTACTCAGATATCATTTCTATAGACTCAGAAAATTTATTGATGAAAAAAAAAAAAAAGCAACTATATATTTCACTGCAATGTGACCTGCATGCATGCTTTCTTATCTGTTAACTACAAAGCATCCTGAAGTGCAAATTCCACACCTCACACTGGCCTGCATCCTATAGAACAGGATAATGTTATCATCCCCCACAGCTGACATCCCTGCAAAACTCAGAGGCTATTTTAACCCCTTCACTGCTGAGGGAATGATCACTTATACTGCCTCATATCTGTATTCCCAAGTGGTTACCCTAAAATTTACTTGGCATCTTCAATGGCACTCACAGGGCTCTTGTGAGTTTACAGAGGTTTCTCTATCACACAACATCATTTGCAGCTACTACATTAAATTGTTTGTTTAGAATAGGAGAAAAGCAATTAATATTGGCATTTTCTCTGGTTTTTAATTTAAACATATTATGATTCATGCTGGTGCTGTCATGGATATGGCCCGTGCTAAACCCTGGAACAAGCAGTTTTAATATAACTAAAAAATGCAAGTATTAAGTGACCTGTTCTTGGTAACACTTCTGAGCCACACAAGGCTACTAAAGCTACTACTCTCTAGGTAACAGTGGGATCATATACACTGCCCTAGACAAAACTCTTTTTGTTTTGTAATAATTCAGGTGTCAAACATAAAGTTTAACAGTTCCCACTGGTTATTTTATTTAGGCCTCTATAGTCAATGCAGGGTCTTAAAGATCTCTCCTTTTTCTGTCCATATAAAAATCCTGCTCCTGCAGATGAGGAAGATGGATATATAAAATAATGGTCCGCATTCTCTTTCATGTATTCTTTTACAGCTTAAGTTTTGGAATTAACAAGGGATATATCTTGCTATCGGGAGGAGTAGTACCTAGAACAAGATCAATGGCACAAGAGCAACAATGAAGAAGGAGTTCAGCCTTTTTTTGCTAAAGGTATTCTTGAAGTAGAATACTGTTCATGAGTGCTTCAAATTCCAGGATCCTGATAAGAAGATAGTAACAGTGTTTACGCTGGTGGTCCAGAACTAATGGCAGAAATATTCTAACATCCTCAGTTGAACCTAAGTGAATCCCAAAATAATGCAAGGAGAAAAAATAACTTAAAAGCTGAGAGGTTCTTAATATGCTGGTTCCATGGCTTTAATCAAAGGCTGGGTAAAATACACACTGGATTGGTCTCTCAATTAGAGGACTCTTGTGTTTAAGGGCTAATGAAGCATCCATAAACAGCCCAGCAGCTCCATAATCTATTAGGGCTGATACCTCAAGGTGTATCCTATCCCAAGAGAAAATAATGGGTAGGAGAAGATGACTAGAATTTTGGGAGAATCAAAGAAGGTCTTAGTGTGGCTCCACCTAACAACCCTATGTCCTGGCTCCCTCCCAACTTATTGGGACATACAAAGGTAAGATGCACTGGTTTGACACAATAGAGACAAACAAAAGGTCTGCACACTAACTCAATCACAAACATATAATTTATAGAGACAGAAGGCAAAAATATGCAATAAAGGAGTGACAAGAAAAGCATAAAAAAGGAGGGGGAGGAAGAAAGAAGATTACTGAAATCAAAATACCTACCTACCTCAAAATCTACTTAAAATGTAATAATACAAATAGCAATTAAAAAGGGTAAAATAAAAAGTAAATATCCAAAGTAGTCTGATGTTATGTAATGAAAAAATGGAAATTAAATACTCCAACTTTACTTCAGTCCACCAGTGTATGAGAAAAGAAATCAGTAAGATGAAGTGAAACAGTGATGATAAATGGAGATTATAAGATGATGAGAAGAATGTACCAGGCACCAATCACCTTTAAATCATATTGATTCCTCTCTCCGTCATGCTGCTTGGAACAAGTGGTCTTGCATGCCCACAATAGATAAATAGTTAAATCCAGCCAAATGTGCATCCACATAATAATAAAAAAATAATAATTTATTATATGAGTGTTCATTTGACATACTTAATATGAAATCTATTAATTAAATACCACTATACTTAGATGCTTTTTATTTTCTCTTGTCTCCTGGGTTTCCCTTTGACCACTGGATTTGCCAATAGGGGTACAAACTAGAGGATCTTCCCTGAACAGTCTTGCTGTGGCCTAAGCTGAGTTGAGGAACCATCAGTAAGGTTGGATAGCTCAGACCAGATGATCTGGACTATGCTCAGAGAGTACAACACAGTAGTCTGTATGCATCCTGAAGCACCACACTCTAACACTGTGCCCTAATGTCCTGTGGCTGGCTCACAGTGGCAGTTCTAATTCAAATCTGAGTTCATCACAGCCAGGCTGTGTGACAGTCACTAATTGTGATCATCATTATCATCATCATCTTTGCTATAAATCATCTTCACTGCTAAGTGTGGTACAGTATGAGAATCCTTATCACATAGTTCATTGTTTGCTGTACAGTTATGCCACTGAATAAGGTAGGTTGTTTGCTAAACATTTACGTGGTGAACTGGGTCTGCTCTTCACACACAAACATCTTACTAACTGCAGAATGGAGTCTGGAGAACATGGCCTTTCACAGGGAATGGGAGCTATTTCCCATTCCTTCATGTTCCATCCATTTCCAATGGGAAATGGAATTGTTGCCTGTAATTGGTCCTGTTGGTTCCAGATCATGACCTAGTAGTTGATTGTTTTCATTGAGGTACCAAAGCATTTCTTTTAGGTGGTAACTTTTTCAGAGCGCATCTGTTTCTTTGAAAACATAATCCAGCAAGTTTAGTTATATTGGTTATGGACTGATAGGCAAATAAATGTTTCCAGTTTATTCAATACCCGTTCCAGATTTTTTTTGTGTCTGTTCCTAGTGAATTAAGTGCCAAAAGGGTGTTTTCAGTTGCTGTAATAAATGCTTTCCAATATCAAATTTCGTGTTTCCCTAACAAAGTAGCTATGTAATCCAGTGCAAGCAAGGCATGAAATGCAGGGGATGCAGGTACCTTCAGTGAGCCTAGTGATAGTAATATATCTGCAACTGAAAAAATGTTTTTAAGTAAGAACAAAGTAAAATTAAGGGGAATGTCTTGGATATCTTCATATAGCAAGAACGAAAATATATGTGTCCTGCGCAAATACAAAGTTTTGTAGATCCTCTTTCTGTGGCATTAATGGCATGAATAATTATCTTTGTGTCTGCCTCTTCCTGTATACTAGTAAGACAGTCCAAAGAACAATATGAGGCAGCCACCTCTATATGCAACACAACTACAATGTATTATGCTTGTTGAAGCATTTTTTGAACTACGTTAGCAGTTAATTCATTTTTTGGTGTTAATGTGTGAAAATAGCATCTTCGTAGTAACATGGAGTAACCTAAGATCCTAACAATAGCAAGACCCTATATGGACTTGCTAACAATAGCAAGGCCATATAGGGTCTGTAGGTCAACAGAATATAAATAAAAAGCCAGTGCACATTTCATCAGCACTTCATTGGGGCAGCCCTCTAGAAGTGTTGATGAAATACTATTGTTAAATTCTTAGTTTAATCCATGGAGCAGTTTGGATCCTTTGATATTTTCTTCATTTGATCCTCTCCGGTGACATAACCTTTGTATATAGATCTTTATCATCATTGGTACTAGGACTAGCAACCAACAGCAGCAGTCATTTTAGAGTCTGCTGACTCTCTGCCTTTATGCAGATTAAAAAAGCAGTCTAGTAACAGGCATGTGTCTTACATGCATTATCTTGGTACAATATCACTATATGAATTAGATGTTTGCATTACGGAGTAGATTGAATCTGTTTTCGTACTCTCCAGTAACAGATCGCAGCATACTAATATCTTTTTATATGAGCAGACTGAACACAATGGTATATGTCCCATATCGATGTCACTGACAGCCATTAGACAACTGCTATATTTTATGATAAATGTTTGTGGCAAGCCGTACACTCCCTGGTAATTTTCTTTTAATACATATCAATAAAAGTTATATTTTAGTTTATTTTGGTCCTGACATACTGACTAAAAGTAAGGTTTGACTGCTTAGGGGTGCTAGTTCTGCAGGGTTATCATTTTTCTTTATCTTTTGCATTATATTTCCACTGTAGCACACATCAATCAGCCCCATCTGATTTGTCTATCAGTGTCTGTCTGTGATTTTTTTGTGTGCATGGGTATTGTGCATATAACGTTTCTGAGGAAGCATTGACTTGAGAGTAAATGTTTGTGAGGACCATTCATTAGATCTTTAAAAATAATTGACTGAATAATGGAGATATGAAGTATTTTATGAATTTCATTGTTGGCCATCTTAATGATATAATCAGTGCCACAGGCCACTCACCACAGAATGACACCATGGAAATGTTTCATCTATATAGGTACTTTCTGATAAAAAAAAAAATCGTCTGACCTGTTCTTTACTAAAATTCGCATGAAGCATGTTTTTATACGTATGTTTCTTTACTAAAGGGAAGATATAAATGAAGGGACCAATGATAATGTTGAGGCCGTATGGGCTGAAATGCTTATTGCTGAAAAACATACATATATTAAAATATTTAGTTAGCTACTTGCTTCAAGCCCCTTAATATTGGAGAGTCTGAAGAAACCCAGGTGCAGCTATAAATTGAAAATACTTTCAATCAATACACATAATAAGAATGGTGACATTGAGTGGGAAAGATGAGACTTACTATACTTTTACATATATGTGTGGTAATATTGGCCTAGCACAAAAATGAAGTGCCAGACAGTAGAAATTAAAAGATGATTTTAGTCTTACCTGTTAAATCCTTTTCTCTTAGTCCATAAAGGTAATTTGGTTAAAGATCCGCCCCTTTAATTAGGCAGGAGCAATTCTAGAATTGTATGCAGGGGGTGGAGCCTACCTTCCCTCCTTGGCTGCAGCTATCCAACCAGCTCCAGTAAGATTTGAGACACTAACTATTGACGAGATAGTAAAAGGGAAAGAAGACTCTGAAGGACGGTCTGCCACAGGAGAGTCAAGCATGGTCCCTTGACAGGGTGGGAGACCAGTAACCTGTATGGACTAAAAGAAAAGGATTTAACAGGAAAGACTAAAATCCTCTTTACTCTGCCATCTAATACAGGTTATTGGTAACTTTGGGATGTCCAACCATTGAGTTTCCCAGAGGCGGGAAGCAAGGCAAGGACCAGGCGCAAGGCCCCCAAAGTCACCAGGGCAGATACGAACCATCAGATCAGAGATAGCCAACAAATAATGAAGTGTCAATGGACACTGAACAAGGGTAACAACACCCCAAAACTCTTACACAGCACACTCAACTAGAGCCAACAAGGCTCAAAAGTGAAGGAAGCACCAAGAACTGAAGAAGATCCTAGACAGGTAAGACTGCCTCTAGGATCTTCCTTCCAAAGGTGGGGTCAGCCGATGCCAGCACATCAAGATGGTAGTGCTTTGAAAAGGTGTGCACAGATGACCAAGTGGCAGCCTTGCAAAACTGATCAGCAGAGGCCTGATTCTTGTAAGCCCAAGAAGCCCCAATAGATCTAGTGGAATGAGCCGTGACCCGAAAGTGAACAGGCTTCTTACAGAGCTCGTAAGCCTTAAGAATAGTGGACTTGATCCAAGATGCAATAGTCACTTTGGATGCAGGTCTTCCTGCCCTGGGACCCTCAGGAATGACAAATATTGCGTCTGATTGCCTGATAGACGCGGTACGATGGACATAAAACTAGAGACAACACACCACATCTAACAAGTGGAGATCCCTCTCCTTGTCAGATGTAGGGTCAGGGCAGAAAGAAGGCACCACAATCTCCTGATTGATATGGAACTCTGAAACCAGCTTCGGAAGAAACTCCTGAGAAGTGCAAAGCACCTCCTTGTACTTATGAAACACCAAAAAAGGTAATTTACAGGACAGAGCATGTAACTCCACGACATGGCGAACAGACACGATCGCCAGGAGAAAGGCCATTTTCCATATCAACAGGCATAGAGGAATAGTAGCCAAGGACTCAAAGGGAGGGCGCTGAAGAACGCCCAAAACCAAGTTAAGATCCCACGGAGGAGCGGAATTCTTAAAGACAGGACAAGTATGAGCAAAGCCCTGAAAGAAAACCTTGACATCAGGAAGAATGGCAATGTGCCTCAGAAAGAATACAGAGAAATCTGAACCTTAAGGGTAATCAAACTGAGGCCCTTGTCCACACCGTCCTGCAAAAAGGCCAGGACCATAGGCAGATCAAATTCCTGAGACAGGTCCCTGTCAGCACACCAAGATAGAAAGGTCAACCAGACACGATGGTAGGCCTTAGAAGAAACAGGTTTGCGGGCACTGAGCAAAGTAGGCACCACACCAGAAGAAAAACCTTTCTTCTTCAAGTATTGAGGATTCAATTTCCAAGCTGTCAAAGCTAGCCGATGAACATCCTCCTTTCACAGGTAACCCTGTAGAAGAAGATCCGGACGGCAAGGGAGCCAGAATGGCTCCACCATTGACAGATCCAGAAGTTCCAGAAACCAAGCCTGTCGAGGCTGTACGGAGCAATCAGAATGACTGGACAGCGCTCCAGTCTCAATTTCTGCAATACCCTGTGCAACATGGGGAAAGAAGGAAAGATGTAAGCCAGAGGAAATAACCAAGGAATGGACATGGCATCCACCACTAGAACTAGGGGATCCCTCCAGCAAGAGCAGAACCTCGGAACTTTCCGGTTGTGTCTTGTCACCATCAGGTCTATGCAAGGAAGACTCCACTTCTGAACGATGAGGGTGAACACCTCTGGGTGCAGTTCCCACTCGCTGCTGTCCACTGTGTGTCAACTAAGGAAGTCCGCCATGACATTGTCTATGCCAGGAATGTGCACTGTGGATATGGCAGGAACGTATTCTTTTGCCCATGACAAAATAGCCTTGACCTCTAACCAAGCGGTGAGACTTCTTGTTCCGCCCTGCTTGTTGATGTAAGCCACGGCCATGGCATTGTCAGACTGTAACCGAACTGGTCAGTTTTCCAGCTGAGGTGTCCAATGATGAAGGACATGAAATATCACCAGAAGTTCCAACACATTGATGGGAAGGAGAGATTCCTCCAGAGACCACCGACCCTGAGCACTCAGGTGACCCAGGACCTCTGCCCAGCCAGAGAGGCTGGCATCTGTCGTCACCGTGGTCCAGAAGGATACCAGGAAGGACTTGCCCTTCTGCAGATTGGAGAGGTCGAGCCACCACTACAAACTCAGTTCCACATGAAGAGGAAGGGATACTGACGTCTTCAGAAGGTCCGGCTGACCCCTGTACACCTGGATCACAAGCCTCTGGAGTTTCCTGGTTTGAGCCATGGCAAATGGGACCACTTCTATGGTGGAGATGAATTTCCCCACTAGAGAGGACAGCTTCTTGACCGGAACTGGATCGTGAGCCAGAACGGCAGAAACCCTGTGGGCGATCTGGTGAGCCACCTCATCCATGAGAAACACCATGCTCTGCTGCGTGTTGAAGAGAAGGCCCAGGAAGACCAGATGCTGGGATGGGACAAGATCTGACTTGTCCATGTTGATGATCCACATGTGATGGGTGAGAGCATGAATGCAGTCCTGAACCTGCTGATGAAGACGTTCCACAGAGGGGGCTTTCAGAAGCAGGTCATCCATGTATAGAGTAACTCTGATGCCGTCCCGGTGGAGGATGGACACTAAAGCTCCCAGGACATGGTTGAAGACTTGAGGAGCTGTAGTCAGAGCGAAGGGAAGAGATGAAAACTGAAAGTGCCCTTGGTCGCAGGCAAATCTGAGATACTGTCAGCTCTCTGGGTGAATGGCGATGTGTAGATACGCGTCCTGAAGATCCAGAGAGGCAAGGAAAGCCCCGGGGACATAGCAGCAATCACCATCCTGTAACGGTTTTATAGGACACTCAGACCAGCAGGTTAGAATACAGTTTTATTAAAACAAAACAAGGAAGGCTGCCCTCTATAGGCAATATAGAATAATAGAGAGATAGAGGCTTACAGATGCCTTCTCAGGCCCAGTATACAGATGCAATGAATATTCATATACTGTCACAGGACAGGCATAGAAACATAAGGGTACTCAAGGGTTAAAGTACATGTAAAACAATCAGTCTCTGTTGTGGTGTTTGACACGCCCAAGGTGGTAATGGAGCAGCAGGTGGTGCTAGATGAAACAACACCATCAGTCTATGAACTGAGATTGGTGCTTAGGCTGAGATGGAACTGAGGCCAGAACACTGCAAGAGCTTGAGCCAATAGCCCCCGCGGACGTAGTAACGGAGACAAACTGCACTGCAAGAGTTTGAGCCAATAGCCCCCACTGGCGTAATAACTGAGACAAACTACACTGCAAGAGCTTGAGCCAATAGCCCCCACAGGCGTAGTAACGGAGACAAACTACACTGCAAGAACTTGAGCCAATAGCCCCACCAGGCGTGTAACGGAGGACAAACGATGTACGTGCTAGAGCCAATAGCGCCTCCCGCGGGCGCTGTAACGGAGACCAACTACACTGCAAGATAGACAGGATGAGCCACCGCCTATACAAGGCTCTGAAACGTAACCGTAAACGTAAGATCTGGACAACGGTTCTGCAAGTGTTTATGGAGGCTCAGTGAATGGAGACAGCAGCTCTGCAAGTGTACTGGAGGCTCAGTGAACAAAGACAACGGCTCTGCAAGTGTTAACGGAGGCTCAGGGAATGGACACACAGCTCTGCAATTGTAAATGGGGGCTCAGGGAATGGAGATAACAGCTCTGCAAGTACAAACGGAGGCTCAGTGAACAGAGGCACGGCTCTGCAAGTGTTAATGGAGGCTATGACACGATCAGCCCTGCCACAAGCACAGCGTAAGTCAGAATGTCGCCTCTGCGACACCAAACAGCAGGCAGCCGGAATGGAGGCAGGGTCAGCAGCAAGCCGCTACAGGTCACGGAGCAGGGAGTCAGCCAGGCCAGATCAGGGTTCTCAGACAAGCCAGATCAGGTCACAAGCAGGAACATCAGCCAGGCCGGGTCAGATCATGGAGCAGTAAACCAGGAGCGTTGTCAAAACAGGCCAAGTCGGTACACAGGAATCAGGAACACTGGGACACAGCAACAGCAACACTGGCTAAGGAACACCACAAAAGGGCACCTGACAGGTGCCAAAGGCCAGGTATAAAAAGGCCACAATGGGCGGGTCAAACAGGCTCAGCCAATGGGAGCGCCCACAACCGAAAGTGACAGTAAAGGATCACGGGCACCGTGATACATCCTTAGGGACTCCTGGTGATAATGAGTCCTGATCATTAAGGAATTGAGATCCTTCAAATTCAAAATGGAATGACAACCGCCGTCCTTCTTGGAGACCACAAAGGGGTTTGAGTAAAAACCCATACCTCTGTCCTGAACTGGAACAGGTTGTAAGACATCCTTGTCCAGAAGGACCTGGATAGGGCCATTGAACAGACAGCGTTTCTCTGCACCCTGGGGAGTATGAGAAGGAAAAAAAATGAATGGGAGGAAGAGAGACAAAAGGGATCCTGTACCCTTCCACCACCACCTGCAAAACCCACGGGTCCGCCACTGAATCCTCCCAGACGCTGCGGTAGTGATGCAGGCGGCCACCTACAGCAGAGTGGGGACCTGGGTTCGACGAGTCATGCCGAAGAAGGCTTGGAAGAGACCTTGGGCTTCCATTGCTGTTTGGGCTTGGAGGAGGCATGTGGAGCTGAGGGAACCTCCTGGTTCACCGGATGTGTCTCAGTCTGGAAGGAACGAAAAAAAACGATTATGCTTGTATCACGGTGCCCGTGATTCCAGCGACATTTTGAGATGTTTACTTCCTGGTGCCTTTTTATTGGCTGCGCTGTATAGCTCCTCCCAGTGACAGCCTTTATATACCTTGGGCTGTCACTTATGGGTTGCCCTTTCATGGTGTACCCGTTGCCTAAGCGATTGTTCCGTTTTCTATTGATACCAGTGTATGACCCGGACTGATTGACTACTCTGCCTGTTACCGTTCCTGCTCTGTGTACCGACCCGGATTGGCTGACGTTCCTGCTTCCTGTTCTGACCTGGTCTGGCTGACGTTCCTGCTCCATGTACCACTCGGCTTGTCTGGCGTTCCTGCTCCGTGTTCCGAACCGGTGAGATTGGCGATCCTGCTCCGTGTACCGAATCGGCTTGGCTGACATTCCTGCTCCATGTACCGACTCGGCTGGATGAAGTTCCTGTGATGTTCCTGCTCGCTGATCTCTCTACGCTCGCAGTTGCTCATGCATCTGTGATCTGACAGAGATCCGGTACTCTGGTGCTGTTTTGTAGTCCAGTCCGTGATCCGCTCACTCATAGTGCCAGTGTTATCCTCCGTTCATTCCTACAAGCACCACGATCGCTCGCTCTGCCGCTCTTGGGTTCAGTTGGGCGCCTCAGGCTACTTTCCCCTTACAGACCATAGCGTTCGTTAACCCCTTTGGGGGCGGTACTGGGCATACGCATTGAGGTTGTAGTCTCCGTTGGGTGTACGTTTCCTATGGCACTAAGCACTGACTCACTTTGTTGGTAGTCTCCGGTGGGCGTCCACTTAAGCAGCTTTCCTCCCTGGTTGCATTGCCAGACATCCGCTGGCATCTTAGTCGCATACTGTCAGTTGCTGTTGTTACTCTCAGCCTAGAGAGTCACATTGGGCCTTCCATACATCAGGGCCGACTCAGTCATTGGCTCCACTGGTATC
Source organism: Rhinophrynus dorsalis (assembly GCA_037306005.1). NCBI lineage: Eukaryota > Metazoa > Chordata > Amphibia > Anura > Rhinophrynidae > Rhinophrynus > Rhinophrynus dorsalis. The sequence goes on from CM074724.1 coordinate 166,642,332, forward strand.
GCTTTTGTCATAATTACACTGTATCAATTGTGATTTACCTGACCTGTGTCAGTATTGTATTCTGCTCTACATACTGGACCCGTGTGGGTTAATCATTCCTATGTAACCTGTCCTGGGTCAGTTACCGTTTTTCTCTATGTGGGACCTGCGATGGTTACTGTTATTCATTGTGTGCAAATAAAATTGTGTTTTTTACCAACACCTTCCGTTTCTGAGTGTACTGAACCGTAACAGCTTGAGAGGCGTTTTCTTCCTGGGGACCAAACCAAAGGCAGAAGGGTATTTTTACTCCCTGTGGCCTCACTAATCAGATCATTGAGCTCTGGCCCAAACAATGAAGTGCCTTGAAAAGGCAAGGAGACCAAGGCTTTCTTGGAAGCAGTGTCAGCAGACCAGATCTTGAGTCAAAGATCCTGTCTGGCAACCACAGACATGGCGGAAACCCTAGCCACCAAATGGATGGCATCACATAAGGCAGTAGAAACAATGCTGGGCCTCAGAAATGTTGGCAAGAAGCCGCAACATATCCAAAGTAGGAGCACCCTGATGAACAGCCAAGTCGAGCTGTTCAGTCCAGACCGCAATGACCCGGTTAACGCATGGCAGTAGCAGCAGTGGCAAAAATGGACTTTAGGGAAACCTCAAGTTTCTTGTCAGTCCAGTCTTTCAGAGCTGACGCATCAAAAACTGGCAAGGCAGTAGACTTAGATAGTCTGGAGATAGGAGCATCCACTTTGGGGGGATGAATCCACTCAGCAAGCGCCACCTCAGAGAAGGGGTAAAGCTAGGTAAATTTCTTGGAAACAGAAGGTTTCCTGTCCGGAGATTTCCACTCATCAAACACAAAGGAGTTAGGTGTAAAACAAGTAAGGAGCTTTTTAGGCTCCTGAAACACATCAGAGGAATCTGAAGAAACTTCCTGAACTAAGGGAATGTTTAGGGTAGTCAACACAGCCCTGATAAGGCTCTCAGCTGAGGGCTCAGGATCAGCCTCAAAGGGGTCCCCAAAAAACTGAGAGGAGCCCACAGCAGAACATTCCTCAACATCTGAATCCACCAACAGTTCATCCTCAGAGGAATCTGATACGTCAGGTACTCCCTGCGGTTTTGGAAGGGAAGATTTGACTGAAGAAGGGGTCTGCCATGAATGGAAGACCCCCTGTAACTGGGATGGAAAGAGTTGCAATGTAGACCTAAGGTCCCTAGAATCAGCCTTGAACTCTTGCACCCAAATGGGCTCTAATACATGGCTGGAGGTCCCTGGGAGAGACTCAGGGACATTAGAACATGCTGGGCATAAATAACCTGAAAATTCTCTAGGTAACCCTGAATGACATGAGGAGCAATGCGCAACAGGGGACACAGAGACCCCAGCATCCTTAGTCTTAGGCCTGGCCCCAAGCTCCAACGGATTAGACATTCTCACACTATCAAAAATGTTTAGAGAATAAGGAATCACCCAAATACAGTGTCTTAGATTAAAATTTCACCCCAGAAATCACTAAAATACACTTATCTGGCAAGTGAAGGGTTAATCTGCAGAGGAGAGAAGGAGAGTCCAAGCCCTGTGTAGGATACTTATTCTGGAAAAGGTACAAAATGGCTGCCGCGGCGGGAACCAATCAGAAACGAGCACGCAAAGCAATCGCTCATGGGAAATTGACTTTTCCCAGAAAAAATACCCCAACAGTGCCCGGAGCCCCCTGAGCCCCCCAACACACTTAAAATTTTAACCAGATGACAGAGCAAGGGCAGACAATTAAAATGAGCCATCTCTGAAGTCACTAGGTTGAGCGGTTGCAGAGATATGTCCCAAACTGTACAGTCCCATAGAAGTGAATGGAGTAATGGAGTCTATGAGGTAAAGTGCGCTTTGGAACTCAAATTTTTGCAAAGTTGAAACAATAAAATAAAAGTACATGAAACATCACTAGAACATGTTAGAAGACCCCAAAAACACTGAACCCAGTAGAGAACGTGTCAATAACCCCCCAAAGATGCAAAACCAGCAGCTAAAGGGTTAAGGTACCACATAAACCTGCTCCAAAACACCCAACAGACATATAGAAAAACCCAATGAGTGCAGGAGTATGCAATAGGAACTCCAAAAGAAAAAAACCCTGTGCGGAGGGGCACTGTGGGAGATGTGGACCTGCAGAACTCAAAGGGTTACTCACGTTTCCTGCAGATCTTCTGTCTTCAGACTACCATATTTTAAGAAGAAGCCTCGTTGGGCAACTCCTGAGGAAAGAACTTGGACCCAAGATTTTCCCCCCAGGGCTTAAGGTCCACAAAAACACCTGGTTACTGAGCTAGCCACATTTAAGGGCATTGTCAGTTGTGGTAATCCGCCTAATGGTGGTATTACATTTCGAACAGAAAAATATAAAAAATCTTCTAAAACTATAGCAGAACTGTTCCCTTGCCTGTGTCTTTACCAAGGAACAAATCTTACTGGAGCTGGTTGGCTAGCTGCAGCCAAGGAGGGAAGGTAAGCTCCACCCCTTGCATACAATTCTAGAATTGTTCCTGCCTAATTAAAGGGGTGGATCGCCTACCCAAAGTTACCAGGAACCTGTATTGGACGACAGAGAAAGGTTAGTTTGTCAAAAACAATTTGTATTGCGATCAAATGATGCAGCATACAGGCAGTTTTTAATTCTCTTTAACATTAAAGTTATTTTAAGGTGAAAGGTTATCTTTAACAATGAAATCTTTGTTTATTTAGAATTACTAAATTATTTTCCCTTATCTCTAACTCTGAATGGTCAGCTCATGGGCCAAATGTGGCCCATCTAATTCCAGAGTGTGGCCTACCTGAGATCTATAAAAAACATTTCTTATCTAATTAGATAATAAAGATGAATTAGTAGGCCAATAAGGCCTAACCACCTGCCATTACTGTACAGTTTGAGAATAGTCTGCTAAAAATCAGTATTCTCTCTAACTTAATCAATAACTAGCACTAGGCCTATAACTGGGCAATTTTTTTACAAATAAACTTTTTTACAATCCTTTGTATTATGGCTAAAAATCCATATTTTTGAATAGCTGACACTATAATTCTCCATTGTTATCAATAAGAAAAAGTAATGTGGCCCTTACATGTATGGATTTTAATTAATTTAGCCCACTGTCAAAAAAATCTTGGATGCCCCTGGGTTAGCGAGACAGTAATGTAAATATAATCAAATTATCTACATTTATGGATTCATATACAAAATTGCGGGATGTAAAGAGCTGGAAAACTGTGAAATATGAATAGCAAACAGCCCATAGGGGTTTGCCAGATAATGTGATAATGCAAGATAATGCGACATATGATAGGGAAAGTGTAGTGAACAATTATTAACATGATTAATCTAGCCTTAGCATTAATTAGACAGTAAGGTTATAAAGAACGGTTATTTTTTTTATTTTTAATAGCATACTTGTTACAATGGCTGGCAGGTAATTATGGGAGTTATAGTATGGTGGTAGCTGTAGTGCCTCATGTTGCCCACCAGTGCTATAAAACCATACATACTGACACCCCAGTCTTGCCCCCCCCCCGCACTGTGAGCCATATAACTAAAAATACTGAGTCTAACACTCTGTCAGACATTTTGGGGCATAGGTGGAAACTGGCAAAGTTCTTGTGGGAAAATTCTTGCAGCTAGTGAAAAAGTAATCATTTTATGGTTTGTTTTTTTATATAGAAATTTCCATAGAAAAAACATGTAAAGTGCAGTTTTTCTGTGAAAATTACACCAATAAAAAATACTTTTTTCCCCATGCTTAACTATATGGTGCAGTAATACATAATTCTGTACACAATTGTGACTCTTAGAACTCCCCATGACCTTGCCAAACACTGGAAAGAAAAGGTGAAATTGCCGAAGGTTGTACATCTAACTCCCTGAAATCTGTTAGAGCGTCTGCTTACTTAGCTATATTCAAAGCACAGAGTCAATGAGAACATCTTTATCCCAGTGATCCCAGGTGGTTTCAAACTGGCCTTCACAGGGCTTTGTATTTTACTGCTTCAAATAAAGATTGATGGGTTTCTTAAAGACAGTTTATCTGCCATGACAGAGAAGAGCTCTTTTAAGAACTTGGTCTTATGGGTTGTATGACAATAATTGATACTGAAAAGCACCAAAAGAGCTTGGGATGATAATAAAATATATCTTAGTAGGGAGTTCATTGGCCCTCCAAGTTTATTACTACAGGTATAAATCAAAATGAAGGGACCAGAAGAGGATAGCTATATCTAGAGCCTACTGGGAACAATAAGATAGAGCTGTTGCATTTGTACAATGCATTCTTGTTTCATACCTGTAGATGATATATGAATAGCACAGGATATAAACAACAGAAGCATCCTATATAATAATTTGCTAATGTATGTTTGTCAGGAGCTGTCATACGCAGTACAGATGTCTGTGCTCGCTTCAGTCATGCACAGTAGAGACTGCATGAGCTGCGGTCGATAACAGAATGGGGAGATCCGAATTCAGACTGCAGTTCTCTCTGCGCACCTCCGGTGCACAGAGAGGACTACAGTCTGAATTAGGAGTGCTCCGCTCCATTATCAGCCGCTGCGCGGGTATTCTGCACCACATAGTCTGTATGACTGCACCACGGCCGTTGCTGCCTGCCACTTTGGCCCATGTACACGGGCTCTTCAACTAGTTTAATATATTGGCAGTGACTATAATACACCAACTTTTCTTAATACAAATATCAAGTAAATTACACTCCATTGATCAAATCTAAATAATATAATATTAATAATAAATTTAGGGGGCCATGTACAAAAAAGCAAAGCTAAATAAAAATGTATGTAATGCTGCTTTTTTGTTTTGCATTGTCTATGTTCTTAACTAAGGTATATGTACATATACACATTGCTTTATGGTGTTGCAATTTAAAGGAGAACTAACATCTCCTAATGAGGTATAGGTGAAACGTCCTAGCTCAAAAGCAATACAGACAGAAAATGTTAGTTTCCACTGAGTGAGAAATTTTTCTTGAGAAGTGCAGATTTTCCTCTTTTTTCTTAACTGAAGTGAATGGTAAAACTAAATTTCCCCCAATGCTGTGAATATCCCACAATGTTAGTATAACAGCATGTCATGGTCCCTCAGCTTGACAGCCAGTGTTTGGAAGGGAGAGACATAGGAGCAGAGTGTGATTTCTGGTGACAACCCCCCTCCAAAAAAAAAACCCAATAAGGCTAGCTGTTTGTGGAGATATTAGAGGAGTGTTTGGGAGACACTGAAAGTTGTTTTCTGGGTGTGGGTAGGAAGAAAGAGGAGTTAATGGGGAACTATCACCCCAAATAAAGTCCCCCCAATAATTAGCCATGTAGAGATTAGCTTACCAATAGTACTATTATCCAGCCTAACGACCATGTTAGCCAGAAATCCTACTTGTTCCAAGACTGACAGCCAGGCAACAGTACAGACATCTTTGTTTACAGACATCTGCGTGCCGTTGCCATCAGTCCTGTCTCCTCTAGGAGGCGTTGCATCATACCAAAAGGTACCAGAATAGACGGGTGCATGCAGATGCCTCTAAAGCGCTGTTGACTGGCAGAAGAAGGATTTCTGACTAACGCAGTTATTAGGCTGGATAATTGTATTATTGGTAAGCTAATTGCTAGATGGCTAATTATTGAGGGGGGGCTTTATTTGGTGTGAAGGTTCCCCTTTAAAGTGGATGTATCACCTACGCACATCCCCTAAATAGTTAGGTGACACATCCAATAGCATTAAAACCTTATTATTATTATTTTTTAAGCTTCCGTTTGGTTTAAATGTAACTTATAAAAGTATCTGTTGCATCCACTTCTGGGTGACTGCAGTTCTTTGCGGTTCTCCGCGGTTACAGAGCTCTGCCTCTGCTCCCCTCCCTCCTCCGATTACAGAGGTGTCTGTCAGTAAACTGGAGCAATCTCATTGGCAGAGATCTATATCTAGCCAATGAGACTGCTCCAGCTTACAGACAGAAGCCTCCTTCATCAGAGGAAGGAGGAGAGCAGAGGCAGAGCATCGGGCTGCAGTCTATATGGAAGCTGCAGCCCAGACTTTTATAAGTTACATTTAAACCAAACAGAAGCTTAAAATAAAATAATAATAACGTTTTAATGCTATTGAATGTGTCAACTAACTATTTAGAGGATGTTGTGCATAGGTGGTACATCCACTTTAACCTCCCCAATTAAAAAGTGTTAGAGTGAATGACACAGCCAGCCAGCCTGAGACTGAGTGACATGATACTGACAGTTGCCACGCAGACAATACATCTGACATGACAATAAATACAGATTCACATGCTGTGTCTTTGTGTAAAATGCATACAGCTTCACTCTAATACATCCACAACAACTAGTGTACTGCTGCACCAGTGATTGCTGTGTGCTTTACTATTTTACTGCAGGTTGCAGATACTGTGTTTTCTGAAGGCAACTCTAGTTTATCATGTACATTACTAGAAAAATACCATGGCAGTAGTTACTGGGAAATATTGAGAATTGTGACACTATCTATTAATCAAGAGGCAAATAGGGAAACTAGTCATTGTGGTTGTAGGGTGTGCTTGTATGTGTGTGAATGAGTTCATTGATGATAACAGACAAGGACGATAAATAATAATAATAACAATAATAATATTAACATTTAAAAAAATAGAAAAAAGAAATTGACTGAGACAAGCATGGTTGATTTAGACTTGAGCTATGATGACCAACATTAGCAGTGACAGAGACTGTAATAGTGACATAGATTACACAATAGATGGACAAAACAGTATTCCACATATCATTACTAGCCATGTGGTTTATATTAACAACAATCAGTACTACTATTCTTATATCCACCAAATATGTCAAGGACAGGGGTAAATGGAAAAGAGTGGAATGAGGAGTACATGGACATGTTGATGGTTGCCACAGCTATTGCAGGAAGTGATGACAATTAACTTTTTCCTTGTGAGGAGGAATCCATTTGTAAAACTGATGTGAGAATTTCCACTACCAGTAGTAGTATTGCAAAGCCTAAAGAAGATAATGAGGAGCATCAGTCAAGTGTTGTCATCACTGGGGTGGGTGAAAGGTCCCATCATGTTCCTGTGAAAAAAGTCCACTGTGCACAATTTGTGAGAAGTCAGTGAGAAGTGGAAAGAAGGGAACACACCTTGCCACAACCTCCCTGATAATACGCACAGCATGACATTTATGTAAAACATGTTAAAGCCAAACCCCCACCAAGGAAATTGGGCACTGCTGTTGCTGTACCTGTTGACTTTCCCCAAAGACAAAAGGAGGTGAGGAGGAAATCAAACAAGAGTAAATATAGAGAAAGTTTGATGGCGAGCGAAACACCTGGCTCTCAATATCATCAGGAAATCCAACTCATTCATCATTACCTCCCCCACAAACTGATAGCCATTCTGTAGTTGTCACGATGTGGCAGTTCATGTCCATCCATTGCACACTGTGTGGTGCGCTGACCACACATGGCAATGTGGTGGAGGATTATCAAAGCCAGGGCATCAAGTGGCATCTTAGGAGATTCCATCTCACAGAATATGCTAAGCTGGTGGCAGGGAGGGTTCATTATTACTATTTAAACCTGCAAGTTGTCACATGTCCTTAGCAGGGAGAGGACAAGGGGCACAGAGACAGCAGCAGTACTTGGATTCTGGTGTAATGATTTCACATTGGGGACCCTAAGCATAATTTTGTAGAGTTGTGCCAGGTATCTGATGCGAGTGCAGATGTGTCTACTGTTCCCAGTCCTTCCCATATTTACTACACACACTGTGCATATTTCAGTTGCTGATGAGAGGCACAGTTCCTTCCTGCTCTCAAGGGAAACATTTATATTCCAAAAACACACCCATGATTTTGGAGAAGGGACAGGTGGAGAATAGACTTGTGCAAATCGGTTCGGCCAATTTAGGAATTTGGACGAATAAGGGTCATTCATCGTCATTCGGGCCGGCTGAAAAGGAAATGACCGTTCATAAAAAAATCCTGAATCCGAACAGACCTGGTCCGAAATTTTGGTACAAATTACAGAAATTTGTATGACAGCTACCCACACGGGTGCTACTCTCCAGCCACCCTGTCTCTAGCCCAATTAGCTTATTTGTTTCATGCTCTACTTTCCCTCCCTGTCTCTAGTCCGATTAGCTTCTTTGTTTTATGATGGGGGTTGGACTTATGACACAGACACCCAGACAGCCTGCATTTCCTGTTAGTTAATTGCTGGAGGAGCTCAGAGAGAGAAGAAGGTAGGCGATAAAGAGTGTCCACTGTCCAGTTGTTTTGTAGACAGGCAGATAGCATTAGGCATAGGCAGGCAGCCAGCATTAGTGCCTTATTGCCACTTCAAGGGAGAGTCATTTGTGTTCATGTGCAAAATAAAAATTTTAGGAATTTGTGTTAATAATTTTCAGAGTGACACAGCCAGTCTGACAGTTGTGTAGTCATATACCTGATATTGGGGTGTACACTTGGTCAAAGTATAGTGTGGGGTACCGCAGGTCTAATGACAAATATAATCAAAACAAAAAAGAAAAGTGGAAGAATATGGATATTCCCTATGCCCAGATAGGGAAATGACCCATCCGATCACAGGAAAAATCACCACTCTTTCACAGAGTTATGTAGGCACTAGGCTGGCAGGCAGGCCTAGTGCCTTATTGCCATATTGCCACTACAAGGGAGTGTCATTTGTGTTCCTCTGCAAAATAAAAATATTAGGAATTAATAATTTTCAGAGTGACACAGCCAGTCTGACAGTTGTGTAGACAGGCAAGTAGCATTAGTGCTTTATTGCCACTGCAAGGGAGTATTTTTATTGCATTTTTTAAAGTTTTTTTAAATTCGGCCAAATAATTCGTACATTTGCCGAATTTTGTCTGAGTTGAACAGGTCTGGTCTGAAATGCGGATCCTCCGAATGAAAAAAAAGTCAGAAATCGAATTTTACCAAAAATTTTTGCCATGTTCAAGTCTAGTGGAGCAGCAAAATTGACCAACTGCTTTTCTCCACGTATACCTGAAGTGGTGGGGGCTAGTTGTGGTGCTGCTACTGCCCCAGGGGCATCACTGGATCTAGTAGTGGCAAATGGAATCATGATCATCCATCCCACTGCTATTGTTGACCCCATTCCCTTGGAGCTGTCTATTCATCCTGCTGCTTAAACAACTCAGCAGCAGCAGCAAGTATAGCAGTTGCAAATGCCACAGTTACACCTGGACAATGTTGCATGAAAAAGGGAAGTGGGGGAAGTGCAAAAGAGGATAGAGAATCATCCAAGTGTAGTAAATTCTATGTCTATTAAAGATGAACAAACTGATCTAAACTAAACAGCAAAGTGAATAGCTTAAATGAGGCACATTAGGTGTAACTAATTAGTAGTAGAAAACAGCTGGTTAGGGGTGGGCCAAAAATAAAAAAAATTTCCCACATGACTTTTCGTGAAAAACGGACGATTCTTCTCTTTTTTCGTGAACACTTTCTCCTTTGCTCCAATGCAAAATTTTCCTCCTTTTTGCCTATTCCAGCAAATTCTTTTCCTATACCAACACATTTTTCTCCTATGTTTCCTGTGGTGCAACATTTCCCAGAACATTATTACTTCTTCTGACGGCTGAAGTAGAGAAATAGGTAGCTGAAAGTCAAAGCTGTGACTCCAACAGCAACCTTTACTTTGAAAAATGTGTGCAGAGTGCATTTGTCCTTTGCCCACAACACTAACTTGCTGAAGTGACACTGACACAGTGTAGTTGAGAAATATGTAGCTGAAAGTCAAAGTTGTGAGTAGGGATGGGTGAAACTTTTTGCCTCAAAATGAAATCTGCAAAAAATGGCACTTTATACTTGGCAAAAAAATTCCTGCGAAAAGTGCTAATTTTCCGCTTTTTCTCGCTCTTTTTGTCTAGCTCATTCAATTGAAATCAATGGAAACATTGAAGTTACTCACAACACATAGCAAATATTATTTTATTTCTCAAAGGCATAGTATAAAAGGGGCATGAGGGTGCCTGTGTTGGTGGGATGTGGGGAAAGAATCAGTTGAACAGGGAATTTGTTTTGGGGGGTGGTTTGTTTACTGGGATTGGGGGCAGTTAATAAAAAAATAAATCCTAAATTTAGTGAAAACCCCTCCCATAAGACATGGTATAAAAAGGGTCTGAGGAGGGTGTCTGTGCTGGTGGGTGGAGTCTGGGGGGTTCTTGACTGGTACAGGTAATACACCCTGAAATATGCTACCACTGGGGTGGACTGGTGCTTGACTTGATATAGTATTTTGTAGAGGATGATTTGTTAGATTTGTTGTTAGAGGCCCAAGCCCTGAGGAAACATTGATTTGTAGGACTTTGACTTATTAGAGGCACAAGCCCTGAAGAAACATTGACTGGTAGGCCTAGTGCCAGCAGTTCATGTTGGACAGTGGCCACTGGCCATTGTCAAATGTCCTCCTCCTGAGCCTGAGTCCATAATTGCGGAATTTGCAACTGCTGTTCTTGCTGCTGCTGCTGAGATGTTTAAGCAGCAGGATGAATAGACAGCTGAAAGGGAATGGGATCAACAATAGCAGTAACATAGGTGATGAATGATAAAGGTTCCACTTGCCATGACTATCTTCAGTGATGCGTCTGAGGCAGTAGCAGCACAAAAAGTAGCCCCCCCCCCCGTTTATGTGCAGAAAAGAATAAGTTGGCTATTAATTCTTTTTTACCTGCCCCTACTTCAAAATCATGAGTGTGTTGTTATTAGAATATAATTTTTGCCCTTGAGAGCAGGAACTGTGGCTCTCATCAGCAACTGCAATGTGCACAGTGTATGTTAAATAACATTTGGGAGCACAACCGTATCCAAACACCATGAGACCAGAACCCAAGTACTGCTGCTGTCACTATACACCTTGTCCAAACCCCGCTAAGGACACATGACAATTTGCTGACAATTTAATAGTAATGATGAACTCTCCCTGCCAGCATCCTAGCATATTCTGCAGGATGGAATCTCCTCAGATGTCGCTTGTTGACCTGGTATCGATTCTCCTCCACCACACTGGCATGTGTGGTCAGTGCCCCACACAGTGTGCAATGGGTAGAGACGAACTGCCATATCCTAAAATCAACAGAGTGTCTATCATTTGGAGGGGAAGGTAACGATGAATGAGGTGGATTGTCAGAAGATGTAGTTGTTACCCTAGAGGAAGAAGGGGATGGTGATGGTGAGCTGGTTGTCTCGCTCGTCATGGACAGTGTCTGTCTGGGTTTCTTTATTCTTCCTCCTCTTTGATGTCCACCTCACCTCTTTGATGTCCACCTTTCTGGAGAGTCAGGGGGTACAGTAACAGCAGTGCTAGATTTCTGTAATGGGTGTTTTGACTTTAACATTTTTGACATAAATGTCATGGTGTCTGTGTTTCATGTGTGATATCAGGGAGGTTGTGCCGAGGTGTGTTCCCTCCTTTCCCCTTCTCAGTAACTTGTCACAAATTGTGCACAGTGCCACTGGTGATGACTGCACTGTGCCTGCCCTAAGAGAAAAATAGTCCAACACCCATGACTTCCGGGGGAAGGTGGAGAAGAATGGGTTCTTTCTTCTTGTCCTCCACATTCCCTCTCACTGTCTGCTGACAGCAGATGATGTTGCTGCTGTTGCTGCTACTGCCTCAAAACCAGCACTACAACTAGGACCAGGAGTATTGCTGGTGCTGACAAGTGGAACCTGTCCTAGCCCCGCATCACTTGTTGACCCCATTCCCACTGTGTCCACGGTGGTCTGTGGCACCCTAGCTTGCTGCTCAGCATCCTACTGCCCTTGCAACTCAGCAGCAGCAGGAATTAGAGAAGTTGCAAATTCCATAAGTTTATTGCAAGTGGTGGTGGTGATGCCCATCCTCATCCCTGTCTCCCATTCCTTCTCAGTTTCTGATAAAAAGCCATCAATGTCTCTTCCATCCCAGCTTCTCTACTATCATCATCACCATCACCACCACCACCACCCCCACTAGTTCTTACGTGCTGCTGTATTCTCACACAAAGATCACTGCTGCTTGGAGGAAGTGACGAGCAATGTGACAGAGGGTCTCCTAATGTCACATTTGTCATTTCTTTTTGATGTGAAGAAGGCAGACTGGCAGAACTAGCAGCAGGCACAGGCAGCTCATCTGTGCTCCTTCTGGTGGTGGTGGTATTAATTCTAAGCCTGCTCTCCCCCAACACCATTTCTGGCCTCTTAAGGATCATGTTCAACTTAGACACTGTAGTGAAGGGAAGGGGACTCCCAGAGCCAGAGGAATGGTGTAGGCTCCCTTGATCGCTAGTCTGGATGCTCTCAAATGCTTCCCCTCCCAGTCCCCTAACACTAGTCCCACTGGCTGCTTCACCATTACTGTTACCACTACTACTACTAACACCATGCACATCAAGTTCAGCCCCAGAGTCTTCCTAATCACAGTCACTAGTAATATGAGGATATTGACTACCCCCTCCTTCATTCCTAACACTGTTACTACTACTACTAGCACCATGCACATCAAATTCAGCACCAGTGTCTTCCTAATCACAGTCACTAGTAATATGAGGATATTGATTACCCCTTCCTTCATTCCTAACACTAAAAAGCTGCTGGACCTTCTTAGTAGTAGTACTAGCACTAGCGGGACTGCTTGGGGATGGCAAGTGTGACTTAGGGTCCCCTGCTGTCACACTTGTTATCATCTTCTCCTTCCCCCCTCCTGAGGATTACAAGACACACTAGCAGCTTCAGCACTGGTGGCAGCAGCTTCAACACTGTTGACAAAAGGCTCAGCACTGGTAACAGGCACAGCACTGGTTTCTACAGGGGCAGCAATGGTGGCAGCAGAGGCAGCACGTCTAGCAGCAGGCACAGACAGATGACCTGTCCTGCTCTGACTAGTACTACCCTTTTCTCCCTCCCTTTCCATTCACTTTTTTCCCTCCCTTAACTTTTCTCCCTCCCTTCCCATTCACTTTTCTCCCTTCTCATTAAATTACCCAAGATCCCTTGGGGTAATTTAGGGGGACTGGACATCATTGGTTTTGTAGTGCTCAGCTTCTCCTCCTCAGACTCAATGGACACATAAGGGTCCTTCCAGCTCCTCCATTTATTATTTTTAAACCTGCTCATAACAATAGCAGTCACTATGAGCCTCTCCTGCCTCAATTTTTCCTCAAGATCACAGCAGAATAGCACAGCACATATACCTTGCTCTGTAGCTGCTTCTATTGTGTTTGATTTCCACAACTATGTCACCTTTTTATAGCAAAAAGGCAAAAACAACGTAACTCAATGGGCAGAAACTTTCTAGCCATTGAAAATTTTAATCATTAGTTTTAAAGCGGATTTTCCCATGAAAAAGTGGACAACGTGATTTTCATGGAATTTCCTGCGGGAACACAGTGAGAGATTTCGCCCCCCTAGTTGTGAGTCCAACAGCAACATTTGTCCTTTGCCCACAACACTAACGTCATGCTTAAATGACACTGACACATATTCATGATGATGTCAAGTAATAATAAAAAAATAACGTACAAACTACAGTGTGACAGATGTGTATGGTAATGGTGGTTGGGGACTGGCTTAATGTGATTGGTGGGACCTTGACAAACTGCATCCGACTGGCTTAGTGTGATTGGTGGGACCTTGACAAACTGCATCCACCCCGGGAGGAGAGGGATCATCATGCTGCAATCAGTTTTTGAACTACCACTTTACTCCCATGTCCCTGCATTGCTCCATCGTTCCCATTCCCCCTTTTGTGTTTGCTGGACATTACTCAACTACTGTGTGCATTTTTATTCTCTATAGTACACAACTGATGGAGTGTGATGTTTTGCCTTAGCCCTCAACAACATTCTCAGTGCCGTCTGCTGTCTATCAAGTCTGCCTCAGTCACAGTGCTCACATCAGACTCCCAGTCAGCTGACACCTAATATATTTATTTGTTTAATTATTTATGGATTGAATTTTTTAATTTTTTTATTGTTAATTTATTTTTTAAATTTTTTTTATTTGTCCACCCTATCTTATAACAGTCAGTCCAAAAACCCCATATAACTAAAAACAATATCAACAACTTCAACTTCTTTCCCCAGACTTCCCCAGCACAGAGACAATAAAAGCAAAGCAATCTGGACCCCAGTTGCCTGTATCTTGCCATTCAGTCACACCAATTGTTGGGGTATTTGGGGTCAAACTGTTTCCTCCCTTATTCTTCACCAGAGTGCCCCCAGACTCCCCTAATACAGAAAAGAAATGTCCTACCTAAAAGACTCCCTAAACTAAGCTTCAATTCTCCTTTATTTGCCTATCTTCTCTATCTCAAAAACATGCTATTTTATCCTCCCAGACACACAGAATGGCATGCTGTGAGAGCCTGACACCATATTATATAGCTGTAGAAAAGTAGAGAAAAATTTAACTTGGTGGGTAAAATTTTTTCTTCCCATTGATTTCAATGCAATGAACTAGGCAAAAAAATCTGGACATTTTTCACCAAGTGGAAAGTGCCATTTTTTCACCAATTTTGGTTTGAGGCGAAAGTTTTCACCCATCCCTACACCTGATCACTTTGTGAGGTGCTTCCAAGATGGCTGCAGTTTGCACGAGAAAGGTGTGTGTAGCTCACCAAGATGCATTAAAGACAGAGTCACAGAGCCACTGAGGAGAAGATGCAGTCTTCAAGTAAATGTGGCCATCCTGGAAGCACATCACAAAATGATTGGCTGTTTTCTAATACAGACACATTACTAGATGGAAGTAAAGTAAGAATATATCGGTAACAACAATTTGATTACAGATGTTGCTTTGGATGTTTTTCCTATACACTTCTAGTAAGCCTTCATTACTTACTATAATACTTTCTGTACAGTTTGGAACAAATAATTCTTGTGTAGAGTGCTTTGATTTGTGTCTGAGTCACCACTCAGAAGTTTCACATTTTAACTTTCTAGTGCCATTACAGAGGAGTAATATCCATTTACTTCCAGGATGGTTCAGTTATAAAATGACAAGCAAGCCCCATCTTTATGTGACCAACCAGCATCAGCTGTACCTTTGCTAACTGTACTGTTTTATAGTAGTTGTAGTTGCTGTTCTTGCTGCATCAGATAAATGAGTATGCATGAGAGTACCCTATTTGTTCTTGCAACAGCTGAGTGACTCTGCACACTGTTGAGAAGCTTACTTAGTTATAGTACCTTCCTTATCCTGTGTTGCATTACAAACCCACCCTGGCCCCCCTTCAGCTAAGGTGCAATCTATCTCGACCATAAAGATGCCCCCAAGGGAAAAGACCACCCAGTGCTCTAGGTAGCCAAACCCCTCCTGCTTACACCAAATCTTTAGCCACACATTTAACTCCCTAATCTTGCCTTTCTGATGTAGAGCGTGACACAGGTAGTATTTCAGAAAATGCTACCTTAGATGTCCTCTGCTCAGGCTTATTTGCTAAATCCCAGAAATCCTTCTTAACGGACCTCCATTTTCCACTGACTTTGTCATTGGCAATAACATGTACCATGACAGCCTGGTCATGTACAGCCCTTCCCAACAATCTATCAACCCGATCTGCCACATTTCCAACCTAAGCACCCAGGAGACAATTCTATTGTAGCAATCCTGGTGACAGATTACCAATCTGCTTCTTAATAACAGAATCCCCTACCACTACCATCTGTCTAAGTCTGCGTGAGTCCCAGATCCCATCAATCCTAAAGGGGCTGTGCTCCTGACTGTTAAAGAGAAGACTCTTCTCCAGCTAAGGCATTCTTGTGTCAATATCCGTATTATCATCATCACTCAATGTAGCAAATCTTGTATGGTTAGCATATACAGGAGTATCCTCTCTATTCTTTTGCCCCCCTCCTTGTTACAACTAACTATAACCCATCTAGCTACGTGCTCTTTTTTGTGCAGTCTTCACACTCAGAACTTCCTATAACAGCTTCCTTCAGCACACCCCTCTCAAGATTATCTGTCTTTCTGTGTTGCAACTTGCCTCTCAAGATAAGCTGGCGAGATAGCTCAGTGGTAAATTCCCTAACTACAGAGCCTATTTAACCTCAGGGTTGCAGGTTCGAATCCCAGCAGGGTCAACTCAGCCCTTCATTCTTCCGAGGTTGATAAATGAGTACCATTGATTGGGTAATAATAACACCTATTATTTCAGCTGCTGATTTGGTTAATTCCGAGAGTGTGCGTTGAAAGAGCTTTGAGTCCCACTGTGAGCTCAGTTTATCTAGGTGATAGTTTTGCACCCAGTTGGATCTGTTTGTAAAACCTGCAACTATTATGGCAGTTGAATGGTTACCCACTCATATGTTTTACTTGAATTTTGAGTATTGATTATATACAAAATCAGATATCTATTTGTACCATTCACCAACCAATGTGTTATTTATGGTACATTAATTATGGGGAGCAGTCAAAAGAAATTCAGTCCATTTATCAGTAGTCTTCAGTATCATAAGGGTAATTTTTACCATTGCTGCGCCAGTGGTTTATTTATGAAGAGCAACTCAGTAATAGATGGCAGACTCCAACAAGCAATCAGTTACAGTCTAATGTCTTAGGTTCTACAGAAAGTGACTGGTGATTTATTTATCAAGCAGGCACATCTTCTATGAGAAGTCACCTTGAAAGGAGTATTGATTTATTTCCGGACCACGAGTCGTCACCATAATAGGATGGGGGATTACCTCAACAGCTTACATGTAAGTAAAGTGCAAAATGAAGGAGATCACTTAATATCCATTAGCATCTGGTAGATCCATATTTATACCTTGCAATGAATTGCAAATCTCTTGAGTAATGAGGGGGTAAACAATATACTTTCTTTTGACATTTTCTTGAGCTAATTTAATAATTTATCCTATAATGTGTTGGGGTGTTTTATTAAAAGTATTAGTTATTTTATTTTTAATTAGTGGTTAATCCCCTGATAACCTGAGGGGTACACAATGAGTTACACACGTCTCTCCTGCTTAACCCCTTAAGGACCAGATGACATGCTATGACCATCAAGGTCCTTATACCCTTAAGGACCGGTGATGGTCATAGCACGTCAAGTACTTTTTACTTACAGCGATGTACCAGGAGCGATGTAAGTAAAAATGGAGCCTAAAATTGACAGCGCCAAGACTGGAGCAGTCTCTCTTAGGCCCCAAAGCGGTGCGCCGGTACTCATAACAGGTCACGTGTACTGGCGCGTCGGCAAAGATCAAAGCGGTCTTTAAGGGAAGGTAACTTCCTTGGACCACTGGTCCTTAAGGGGATAAGGGGTAAAGTATACAAGTTAGGGATAATTGAAAATGACAGGTCTTTTTATATTAATATTTCTCATGACTCTTTAACGTCCTTAAAAAAACTGAACCAATATGATAGTGGTAAAAAGTTAGAAATCAGCCAAATGGCATGGGGGAGCGCAGATTACATAACTTCATCAACCCCACCCCAACAATAAAGTGGTGTACTTTAACTTCTGTATAGAGTTATATATATATTTATATTCTGTACTTATTTCTATCTTATTGCCATACCCTGTCTGTAAAAGAGAAATCATGAAAGCAATGATTGGCAATAAGAATCTTTCTGGCAGTTATTTTGTATTATTTTGTCATTTTAGTTGCACATCTTTCACATTCTTTTTGGAAAGAGTCCAAGAAAACATTTTCTTCTTGACATGTCTCCATGTCAAATGACTTCCTCAAGTATTCAGAGCACATCATCTATCAAATGTCATGCTATAAAGAGCTAAATTGGAGCTTGAATCATCTCAGGGGCATTTATAATTATTTGCCATCTAACCCTAGTGCTTCTTGTTCACTGTGTGTGTGTGTGTGTGTGTGTGTGTGTGTGTTTGTGTATTTCCTATACTTAGATCCATATAATTTGATAGAGTGAACCCCCTGCAGGGGTAACCCAAAGGCTAAGACTAACTTTTTTTTAAATGTTGCTATTTGTAGATTATTTAACAGAAATGTGTACCTTAGCCTCAGAAAAAAAACACTTTTCGGTTACTGCAATTGTATATAGAAATTGAGTGAAAAACCCAACAAACTATTCATAAAGAAAATAATAAAAACAATGAACTGCATATCACCAATGATGGTAATGTGACCTGGGTTAACAATTGTGAAGTTCAAGAGGTGAACAAAAATGTATTTCCTTCTGGGTGACCCTCAACAAAAAGGGCACTTGTCTGCTATTCAGGTTTAGCACTTAATACACATTCAAGTTGAAAACACATTCGAAATCCTTCCATAAGACTTGTTTGTTTTTAAAGGGATAGTAATACTTCGTTTTAACTTTATTTTATTTTGTAGGCATTAAAAAAACATGAAGAATGATATAAGTCTTATCTCTCAAACCTTTATGGTTTATGAGATATTCACAAGCAAAGTTCCCCTCCCCGCCCCTTTTTCCTAGTGTAAGCCATCTCTTCTCAAATGTGAGTCTGGTTGTATGACAGGACAGATAACAGAAGGGGACAATTTTCTTTGTGTGAAAACAATGAAAGCCCTTCCCCCCTTGACAAGTTTTTCAGCTTTTTCCATTATCTTAATTGAAGATTGTCCCTCTCTGCAGGCTACCTGGGAATCTCCCTTCTGATCTGGTTGAACAGGGAAGGGATACTTTGTTTGTGAATATCTCTTAAACCATAAAGGTTTCAGAGATAAGACTTATATCATTCTTCATGTTTTTTTAATGCCTACAAAATAAAATAAAGTTAAAACGAAGTATTACTATCCCTTTAAGGGACAGTAGCAACACATTTGACTTTTTTTCACTACAATTACTATAGAGCAAAAAGACACTCTGATAATTGTTTTTACCAGTATGGCAGAAAAATTCCTGCAGCAGAACCAAAAAGGCAAAAAACGACACTTTTCACCTTTAGTTGACGTTTCTACAGAAGGTCCATATTTTCCACAAATGTTTGCCTCAGAGAAACTAATGTAAACCATAATTTCATCTGCAAATTAAGTAAACATGATTGCTTACTAGTAGTAGGTACATTCTTCTGTTACAGCAGACTGAGGGCTCAATACTTTGCCCCACAGTAAAAAACAATACTGGCAATGATGGTTTTGACAGCACAGTTTGTTATTCTATTAACTGTGCTGTCAAAAAACCACTGCAGCATAAAAATGTCCTGCGGGCCCAAAATTTGAACCTATTAGACACAATTAAAAATTAGTTGAATTTGCCATTCTATGATATGCCATAGCTTCAACGCACGTTAAGATGATGTCACAGCTGCAGCTGCCTCCACTGGCTCCTCTGGTGGCGGCAGAAATGCATAGTGTCACAAGCCCCTCCATACCCTTCAGGATGTTGCCCCAGTCTGAATGAAGGCATTTTGAAGAGAGACTGGCTATTTATATGCCAGTCTCCTTTCAAAATGGATGCAAGCCTCCAATTAGCTGGGATGTGTGCTTAAGCACCTCCTAGCCAATCAGTTTGTATTGTGGGGATGATGAATCCCTTTTAGCGGGGGGGTAACAAAACCCACTACAAGCTTATTGGCTGGGAGGTGCGTAAGCACACATCCCAGCCAATTGGAGGCTGGCATCCATTTTGAACAAAGACTTGCATATAAAAAGTCAGTCTCTCTTTAAAATGCCTTAATTGAGACTAGGGCAACATCCTGAAAGGTATGGAGGGGGTTGTGTCACTATGTATTTCTGCAGCCACCAGAGGAGCCAGTGGAGGCAGCTGCAGTGGCAACATCATCTTAACGTGTGTTGAAGCTACCGCATATCATAGAATGGCAAATTCAACTAATTTTTAATTGTGTCTAACATGTTCAAATTTTGCACCCACAGGACAGGTATTGAGGGGGAGGACTGTGTCACTATGCATTCCTGCTGACACCATCATCATCTTAACCCTTGCAAGGTCTTTTATTAATTAACACAAAGAATGCCTTAACCTTTTTTAAAATGGAATACCAGCATAATATTTTTTTACATATATGCCAGACTGCATTTAAGATTACAGAAGAGAGAAGATTCAAGAAGACGGGCAGTGAATGACAGGTAAGTGTTATAGTTCTGGGTGTTAGGATAGTGTTAGGGGTAGCATTGTTAAAGTGTCATGTTAGGGATAGTGTAGGGTTAGTGTATGGGAGGTGGGGGGAGGGTGTCTGGGTTTGAGCTCACTCTCATTGATTGCCACTATGTCAAGCAAGGAGAGTTGGCTATTTTCCTTTGAAGTTCCCACAATTCATGCTATTTAGCATGTTGTGGGAACAAAAAATCTACGAGTGTTTGGCCACAACGTGGATTTTGGCCACTGATGCTTGTTGCTCCATGTACAGGGCCAGCTATAGAGGATAGCTGTGGTACAAAAGCGGGTTTCTCGTTCAGTCTTTATTTTTGCCTTACCGGTAGACATAGTATCTAGCCCAAAGAGAGTTATATTGAAATAATAATGTCCAGCAAATGGGGCAATAAGAGCAAAGGAGAAGTATGTATATGTGACTGTGAAAATAACTGGTACGGTAATTTCAAAAGCCTGTGTAGGAGTTCCACCACTTCCAATGCTACACCATTAGTAAATAAGCATTTTGTTTTTCCCAGAAGAAGGAAGGAGCCTACTTCTGAAATGTTTTGAAAATTATTGATTACTTTGTGTGATGTTCTGATATTATAGTGAAATTAACTATTGAAATGCTGGAGCTGTGTATTATCCCATTTATTTATCAACTACAGCCAGCCAGGAGATCTGTTGATGTGGATGTAGAGAGAGTGTGTGTCTTGTAGAATGTAAACAAAGAAAGTGACCAACTAAAGATGATGGTGATGAGTGAAAGAACGATTGGGTTAATTACACACAGATCCAGTGGTGTCTCTATATATTTATACCGGTATTCCATCTGTTTGTGAAAGTGCTGAGTTTTGATATAACTACACCAATATCCCACCTGCCTTGAAGTCTTGTTTTTTTATAAAGTCCTGCTTGCCTACTTTTAATGGTCTTTGATATGGATATATGAGTTGCCTTGTTTAGGAATATGTCTTTGTGGGATTACACACATGACCCAGTAATCTGGATATTTTACTTTCAACGCACCTGAATTACATCATGTTACCTGGCTGAGTGTTAGAGCTGAGTATTATATTTTTCACCATTAAAAGCTCAATCTGTTCTATACATAAGTGCAGTGCTGCACCTATACTGGAGACTTCATTTTTTCTTTCATCAAAATTTATCAGATTTATATTTTTTTTTCAGACATCCATCATTATTTGATATCTTTTGGATACCTTTTGTAACATTATACCAGAACTTGAACAAGTTCTTTTTATGTACTGTATATTTTAAATACTATAGATTTGCCTTAATATTTTATATTTCTTTTCTACGTTGTTCTTTGATATATGTTTATGTTTTATATAGTGTGTTTGTTTTTGTGGTTTATTCCAACTCTTGGGGTGTGTTACAGATGGTGCCCGCCTTATGTATGGGCTCTGTTGTGTTTTAGCCATAGGATTCGGATATTGACCACTTGTAAGATAAGACACAGTATCACGGTGCCCGTGATTGCTCTCTTTTTGTGTCAATTACCCATAGGGGGCTCTTCATTGGCTGTCTGCTTTCAGCCCCCCCTGCACTGCCTATTTAGACTGAGCCTGGGCACCCTTTGGTTGCCCTTTCGTGTTGTCTCTATGCTGCTCGTATCTCCATTATGTTCCTGAGCTTCCTGGGCCCTTTGCTGTGTTCCTGCTACCAGAAATCATCCAGTTCCTGTAGTTACCTGTCCATTGGTTCCTGCTTCCGTTCCTGTTCCGGTTGGAGTTGCTGTTTGGTCACCGTTTCCTGCTGTCAGTCCCCGCTGCCGTTCCTGATCCGGTTGATCGTCTGAGTGCTGGTTCCTGTTTCCACCTGCTGGTTCCTATCCAGTTCGCCTGTAGTCAGCTGACGTTCCCGAGTCGCCTTGGCGACATTTCTACTCTCTGCCGGTTTATCCAGTACATGGGTACTGGTTCGCTCCACAGCTGCCCGGCTGTTATTGCAGGATACGATTGCATTCCTAGTACAGGGTACTGGTTCGCTCCATAGCCACCCGGCTGTTATTGCAGGATACGATTAGCGTTCCCAGTACAGGGTACTGGTTCGCTCCGTAGCCACCCGGCTGTTATCGCAGGATACGATTAGCATTCCCAGTACTGGGTGCTGGGTCGCTCCACAGCCTCCCGGCTGTTGTTGCAGGATACGATTAGCATTCCCAGTACAGGGTACTGGTTTGCTCCATAGCCATCCGGCTGTTATTGTACAAGACGTATAGCGTTCCCAGTGTGTGGGCACTGGTTCGCTCCATAGCCACCTGGCTGTGATTGCACGATACGAATAGCGTTCCCAGTGTGTGGGTACTGGTTCGCTCCATAGCCATCCGGCTGTTATTGTACGAGACGTATAGCATTCCCAGTTGTGGGCACTGGTTCGCTCCATAGCCACCAGGCTGTTATTGTATGATACGAATAGTGTTCCTAGTGTGTGGGTACTGGTTCGCTTCATAGCCATCCGGCTATTATTACGTGATACCTATAGCACTCTCAGTACAAGGTACTGGTTCGCTCCTTAGCCTCCTGGCTGCAGTTGCACCTTGTTGCCTTGCTCCCAGTACTAGGTACTGGTTCGCTCCACCATCCTTGAGTTTATTATCGTATTGTGCATTACTGTCTTTCCAGTACGCAAGTACGGGTGTTACCCTGGTATTCCTTGGCTTGCCACTTAGGCTTCAGTGGTTGCCATTCTCTCCTTACTAGGTTGCCTTGCCCGGTATATTGGTAAGGCCGGTAGAACCTAATTCTATTATCATCTTGGGTTGCCTTACCCGGTATTGGCAAGACCGGTAGAGCCTGTATATCGCTGTCTGTCTATTGGCTGTCTTGCCCGGTATATTGGCAGGGCCAGTAAAGCCAACTATCCCTCCGTGTACTAGTCTCCAGGCTGCCTTGCCCGGTATATTGGCAAGGCCGGTAGAGCCAATCTATTCCTTGTACCAACTTCCTGGCTGCCTTGCCCGGTATATTGGCAGGGCCGGTAGATCCTGTATCGCTATTGTTATTATTGCTTTTCTTGTCAATAAAGATATATGTATGAATGTGTATAATACCCTATGGGGTTGTCTTAAACTTTTCAATAAAGTTGTGTTTTTACCTAACTTTGCGTCTGAGAGTCTTAACAAACCATGACAGTACGAAAGGGCCATGACCTCAGACAATAAGAGTGATGGTAATACACAAAATATCCATTGGAGGATGGATGTACATGAGCAATGCTTGGATCAGCTAGCGGTAGCGATCCAAACTATTCTTGAACGCACTGTACTCTCAGACAAGGCTGTTCCTAGTCCGGTGGTCTCCCCAGGTCAGACAACGGAAAACGATACTATGCCCTCAGGGGCTGCAGTCAAGGGGTTAACTGCCTCCGTCCCTTTGCCACTCAGATACGATGGTGATCCTAACCTTTGCAGAGGGTTTATTAACCAACTTGAAATATTTATGGAATTGACGGCTCATGCCTTCCCGGTGACCGCAGTAAAGTTGGTTTCATGATATCCCTGCTGACTGGTAGAGCATTGGCATGAGCCAATCCATTATGGGAAAATGCGAAACCCTGCACAAGGAGTTTCAGAGAATTTGTGCAGTCATTTTGGAGAGTGTTCGAGCCTCCTGGTAGAACCACCTCTGCTGCTAAACACCTTATGGAAATACAACAGGGCAGGCGTACAGTGTGTGATTATGCCATTGAATTTCGCACCTTGGCAGCAGAGTTAGGGTGGAACAATGAAGCATTATTGGCAGCTTTCGGTCAGGGTCTGAGTGACCAGATTAAAGTTGAAATTGCAGCTAAAGAATTGCCCACTGATCTTGATGACTATATTGAATATGTCATTCTAATTGACACACGGATTCGTGAGAGACTAATGACTAAAGACCGCAGGTCACGGTCAAAAAATAATGGATCTAGCAGTACATTTTGCCCACCCATCCCTCCCTTGGCATCTAAGCCTATTGAACAGTCACGGGAACCAGGTGAACCTATGCAATTAGGCTTCACTAGGCTAACCAGTGAGGAGAGAACATATCGCAAAAGACAAGGGCTGTGCTTATATTGTGGCAAGAATGGGCACCTGTTAAGATCTTGTCCTGTACATCCGGGAAACGAACACACCTAGGGTACCTTGGGGGACAGGCCCTAGGTGGTGTTCAGTCGTCCCCAGTGTTTGGTATACTGAAACCCACCATACAGGTGGTACTTTCTTGGGCAAAACGCTCAGTGGAGGTTTTGGCCCTGGTTGATTCCGGCGCAGCTGGGTATTTTATGGATAATACCTTTGCTGAATTGCATGGGGTTCCGCATATTGAGAGAGAGACCCTTCTCGCTATTGAAGCAATTGACGGTAGACCCTTAGAACCTGCATAGGTTACCTTTGAAACAATGCCTTTATCTATGACTATTGGGGCACTTCACAAGGAGGAACAGCAGTTCCAACTTATCAATTTTCCTCATCATGCAGTAATTTGGGGATTTCCTTGATTACAGTTGCATAACCCACAGTTTGATTGGAAAAAGTGTGAAATCTCTGCTTGGTCTCAGTCTTGTATGGAGCATCGCGTAACCCACTCGGTTAAGATCTTGTGTACCTCCTCTTCACTGCCAGACGAATACCAACAGTTTGGTGATGTATTCAGTAAGGGAGAGGCTGGCACCCTACCCCAGCACAGATCTTATGACTGTTGTATTGAATTGCCTCCGGGGGTGGTGCCCCCTAGGGGACGCACGTATCCATTGTCCTGTGAGGAGAACCAAGCTATGGAGGAATATATTTCTGATACCCTTAAAAGAGGGATCATAAGGAAATCCACCTCTCCAGCCAGGGCCGGATTCTTCTTTGTAAAGAAGAAAAATGGCGAGCTGAGACGATGCATTGATTACCGTGGCTTAAACAAGTTAATGTCTAAGAATGCTTATCTGATACCACTCATCACCGAGCTATTTGACAAGCTCAAAGGTTCTTCTATCTTCACCAAGTTGGACCTGCGTGCTGCATATAATTTAATTTGGATCAGAGCTGGTGATGAGTGGAACACTGCCTTTAACACGAGGTCTGGCCACTATGAATATCTAGTCATGCCATTTGGTCTTTGTAACGCACCCGCAGTATTTCAAGAATTAATCAATGACATCCTCAGAGATATGCTGCAGTCTTGTGTCATTGTCTATCTTGACAACATACTCATTCATTCCGAGAATATGTCACAACACATTAAAGACGTGTCTGAGATGTTTCTTCGCCTACGAAAAAACAAATTATACTGTAAACTGGAAAAATGTGAGTTTCACAGAACTAGTGTGCCATTCCTGGGGTTTGTAATTGGCAAGGAAGGCATTGCCATGGACAAAGAGAAACTAACGGCATTTCTACAATGGCCACGCCCCAATTGTCTTAAAGCTATTCAACGATTTCTGGGCTTCACTAATTATTATAGAAAGTTTATTAAGAACTTCTCTACTATTGTTACACCTTTGTCTGACCTTACGCACAAGGGTGCTAACCCATCTCAATCGTCAGTGGCTGCTGAGGAGGCCTTTGAGAATTTGAAGTCTGCTTTCGTTAACGCTCCTGTGTTATCTCACCCCAACCCATCGCTCACATTTACATTGGAGGTGGATGCCTCAGATATTGGGGTTGGGGCAGTGCTTTCTCAACAACCTATTAAAGGAGGAACTCTCAGACCTTGTGTTTTTTTTCTCAAAAAAATTGACCGGGGCTCAAAGCCATTACGAGATTGGGGACAGAGAATAACTGGCCATTATCCTTGCTCTTAAGGAATGGCGTCACCTACTCAAAGGCACAAAAAACCCTGTCTTCATTTTGACCGATCACAAAAACCTGACTTATCTTTCTGAGGTGAAAAGATTATCCTCACGCCAGGCACTGGGCCAGGTGGGCACTGTTCTTGTCTCAATTCAATTTCATTGTATCTTATTTGCCTGGGTCTAAGAATGTCAGGGCTGATGCACTGTCAAGACAATTTGAGGCTGAATTTGACAGAGATGAGGTACCAGCACCTATTATTCAGCCTGATCGAATTTTGGCTACTATACGCACTAGTATCACTTCACCACTAGGGGAAGAAATCCTGGCCTCCCAGGCCTCTGCTCCCCCTGAAACCCCAATGGGCAAGTGTTTTGTTGATGAGCCATTCCGCACTCGGTTACTCGAGACATACCATTCCTCTAAAGCTGCAGGACATATTGGCAGAGACCAATTGTTGTGGTCTCTCTCGCAAGTCTTTTGGTGGCCTTCTATGAGGGCAGATTGCGCTGATTTTACGAATGCCTGTGCTACTTGTGCCCGTGCTAAACACCTCCCAGTGGGCCTACTTCAGCCGGTACCCAATGGTGAACGCCCTTGGCCCCACATTTCCATCAACTTCATGGGAGAATTGCCAGTGTCTAGAGGGTATTCCTTTATACTCATGATAGTGGGCAGATTTTCTAAAATGGCTCATTTCGTGCCCCTCCGTGGCCTTCCCTCTGCTAAAGAATTAGCGGTGGTATTCGCTAGAGAGGTATTTCGGTTACATGGAGTACCCAGAGTGCTGGTGTCTGACCGGGGGAGACAGTTTGTGTCCAGGTTTTGGAGGGCATTTTGTGAACAGATGGGCATACAATTATCCTTTTCCTCCACCTACCATCCCCAGACCAATGGGGCCGTTGAGTGTGCTAATCAAGGTTTGGAACAGTTCTTGCGCTGTTTCATTACTGAACATCATGACAATTGGGCCGACCTGTTGCCCTGGGCAGAGTTCGTCAGGAACTGTGAGGTTAATTCTTCATCCGGGAGCTCTCCGTTTCTGATCAATTATGGATTCCAGCCCTGTTTGCTCACGGATTCCTTTCAGGCACAATAGATTCCAGCTCTGGATGAGCATATCGAGCAACTCCGCTCCACATGGGCACAGGTGCAGAGGGCACTCGGTCAGTCATTCCAGCGTCATCAGCGTCATGCTAATCGCAGGAGACTGCCAGTGGTTTCCTTTCAGGTTGGGGATAGAGTGTGGCTTTCCTCCAGGAACCTTAAACTTCAAGTCCCATCTAATAAGTTGGCTCCTCGATTCATTGGTCCTTACAGAGTCATTCGCAAATTTAATCCTGTGTCGTATGCATTGGACATCCCTGCATCCATGAGTATTCATAATGTCTTCCATGTATCCCTCCTCAAGCCTCTTGTATGCAACCGTTATACTACTAACACTGTGGTGCCAGGGCCTATTGAGGTTGAAGGTCAGGAGGAGTACGAAGTTCAGAGTATCATTGATTCCCGTAGGCTTAGAGGAAAGGTGCAGTATTTGGTGCATTGGAAGGGTTATGGTCCTGAAGAACGATCCTGGGTGGATAGTAAGGACCTTCATGCGCCCAAATTACTGTGAATTTTTCAATCTAAATACCCTCAGAAACCTAGACCCTCTTCTAGGAGAGGGGGTCTTTGAGAGGGGGGTACTATCACGGTGCCCGTGATTGCTCTCTTTTTGTGTCAATTACCCATAGGGGGCTCTTCATTGGCTGTCTGCTTTCAGCCTGCCCTGCATTGCCTATTTAGACTGAGCCTGGGCACCCTTTGGTTGCACTTTCATGTTGTCTCTATGCTGCTCGTATCTCCATTATGTTCCTGAGCTTCCTGGGCCCTTTGCTGTGTTCCTGCTACCAGAAATCATCCAGTTCCTGTAGTTACCTGTCCAGTGGTTCCTGCTTCCGTTCCTGATCCGGTTGGAGTTGCCGTTTGGTCACCGTTTTCTGCTGCCAGTCCCCGCTGCCGTTCCTGATCCGGTTGATCATCTGAGTGCTGGTTCCTGTTTACACCTGCTGGTTCCTATCCAGTTCACCTATAGTCAGCTGACTTTCCCGAGTCGCCTTGGCGACATTTCTAATCTCTGCCAGTTTATCCAGTACGCGGGTACTGGTTTGCTCCACAGCCGCCCGGCTGTTTTTGCAGGATACGATTGCATTCCCAGTACAGGGTACTGGTTCACTCCACAGCCACCCGGCTGTTATTGCAGGATACGATTAGTGTTCCCAGAACAGGGTACTGGTTTGCTCTATAGCCACCCGGCTGTTATCGCAGGATACGATTAGTGTTCCCAGTACTGGGTACTAGGTCGCTTCACAGCCTCCCGGCTGTTATTGCAGGATACGATTAGCGTTCCCAATACAGGCTACTGGTTCGCTCCATAGCCATCCGGCTGTTATTGTATGAGACGTATAGCGTTCCCAGTGTGTGGGCACTGGTTCGCTCCATAGCCACCGGCTGTTATTGCACGATACGAATAGTGTTCCCAGTGTGTGGGTACTGGTTCGCTCCATAGCCATCTGGCTGTTATTGAACGAGACGTATAGCGTTCCCAGTTGTGGGCACTGGTTCGCTCCATGGCCACCCGGCTGTTATTGCATGATATGAATAGCGTTCCCAGTGTGTGGGTACTGGTTCGCTTCATAGCCATCCGGCTGTTATTACGTGATACATATAGCACTCTCAGTACAAGGTACTGGTTCACTCCTTAGCCTCCCGGCTGCAGTTGCACCTTGTTGACTTGCTCCCAGTACTAGGTACTGGTTCGCTCCACCATCCTTGAGTCTATTATCGTATTGTGCATTACTGTCTTTCCAGTATGCAGGTACGGGTGTTACCCTGGTATTCCTTGGCTTGCCACTTATGCTGACTTAGCCTCTTATGTCATCCTTGTGACTGCTGTTGCCACCTTTACAGTCACTGAGGCTTCAGTGGTTGCCATTCACTCCTTACTAGGCTGCCTTGCCCGGTATATTGGTAAGGCCGGTAGAACCTAATTCTATTATCATCTTGGGTTGCCTTACCCGGTATTGGCAAGGCTGGTAGAGCCTGTATATCGCTGTCTGTCTATTGGCTGCATTGCCTGGTATATTGGCAGGGCAGGTAGAGCCTCTATTCTTGAGTACCAGTCCTGGCTGCCTTGCCTGGTATATTGGCAGGGCCAGTAGAGCCAACTATCCCTCCGTGTACTAGTCTCCAGGCTGCCTTGCCCGGTATATTGGCAAGGCCGGTAGAGCCAATCTATTCCTTGTACCAACTTCTTGGCTGCCTTGCCCGGTGTATTGGCTGGGCCGGTAGAGCCTGTATCGCTATTGTTTATTGCTTTTCTTGTCAATAAAGATATATGTATGAATGTGTATAATACCCTATGGGGTTGTCTTAAACTTTTCAATAAAGTTGTGTTTTTACCTAACTTTGTGTCTGAGACTCTTAAGAAACTGTGACACACAGTTATATATTGTGTGTGGTGATCTCCAGTTTCCTGTGTTTGTTATTCTGGGATCTCGCTGAGTGTGTTTGCAATGCTTGGATATTCATCATATAGTGAATTTTGGCTGCATCCTTCTGGTTTTCCTTTTACATATTTTTTATGAATTTATTTGTATTCATCTGGACCTGAGATGTTATTTTTTGTTTAATTGTTATTGTCCATATTTAAACAATTGGGCATATTTAAACTTTAAATGTATTTCATTATTTATCATACTAATTTATAACAGTGAAACTGAATTAAATAGTGTAACGGGAGCTGGAAGGACACCGGGTCATCCTCAGCCATCGTTCCAGGTCTCTCCTCAAAGACGGATTACACAGTGTTGTTCCTATCGGTCGAGCAATAACCGGCTCAATCTAGCATTCGAGGTGTCGTAAACTCCATGGCGGAGTCGGATGAAGTTGGTAGCGTCATAGACTCCATGTTGGAGTCGGTCGGAAGAAGTCGAGGACATAGTTCCAGAGGTTGACCAGAACTGTTGACTATGAAGTAAGCAGGGAACAGTCAAAGGAACTCGAAGCCAAAGTCGGGTCGCAGCCCGGACCGTGGGCTGTAGAGAGTGAATAGCTCTACACCCAGTCTAAGGATAACTGGTGGAACAGTGGAGTCCACGTCGAAAGACCTGACAGTCTACAAATCCCAGAGTCCCGACTCTGATCCGGATCCACAGGTAACTGACAGCAGGCCGTCAACGATACAGGATACCTCGCTTGTATGGGCGTCAGAGAGGACACTTTAAACCACACCAGCATAAAGACACCAGGACTCGTTCTTAGTGCAAAATGATTAACTCTTTATTAAATGAAACCACATCATATTTATACACTCCAAACTACATTGACTTGGGCACAGTAGACATGACACAACGGGTGGGTTTACAGAGATAATACAATCATACCACATAACACAAAAAGAACCAACAACAATGGTTTACAGCAACACAATAAGGCAGACATGATTGCATTATTACACAAAAGGCTTGACTGGGATAAACAATAGACAGCAAGGCTTGAGGGGCGGGAATACACATTCAAGGGACAATGGCCAGGGTTTGAAGCACATCCTTGACTCGTTTGAATATTCTGCTTCAACCCTGGCCAATCAGTTTGTAGAGAGAGTCCATTGATCGACCAATCCCTGAGCTGCCTACTTTTCTCCATGTTAGGTCTATGGAGGACCTTTAAACCTCCTGCTCAGGGATTCGACCAATCCAATGTCGAATCACTGTCCCCGACTCCCCAAGTTCGACACGGTGTCAACGATTCAAGCACTGTGAAGGGAATTTTCGACTAGTTGTTGTCGAATATGTAAACATGTATTTCTCCCTGCCGACAGCCTGTACATAAGAGTCTCTGTAGCAGTGACCAACACTCCTAAACAAGTCGTAATGGTCTTGAAAGTTCTCGAGCGACTGTACCAAGGCCAGTACAGATAATAAGGGTTCCATACCTGACAAAATGTCCATAGTTCCTTGTATAATGGGCTGGGTAGGCGTACACCCAGATAAGATTTCAGTAACGGAGTAGGATCCGTTACAAATAGAATATGGTGAATGGACATATTCCTGACTTAAAAATATTAACTATGGTAATAGGATAATTAGCACCTTCCACTAGATAGCTCCATTGTTAAAATTCTTCCTCAATGGTCAGTAATTTATAACATCAAGATGATCTCTAATGGGAATAATTTTAAAGAATAGAATGCAAGCAGGCACATGATGTCACACCTCTGGGACAAAATAGCATTTATTATTTGATAGACAAATGGAGCTGCAGGGTTTGGGTATTTTAATACAGGTGCAGAAGTTTTTTTGTTTTTTTTTTGTTTTGTTTTTTTATAAAAAAAAACCCATACACAATCAATACCAACATATAATATTAATAAATATTACAATAAAACTCAGAATTCAGATTTTTGTCACTCAAATATAAAAAAAAAATAATAATAATATATATATAATATAAAAGAGGAAGCGTCATGCGACAAAAGTGTGGCCATGGACACACAACCAAAGAGGTGGCATGTGTCAGGACTGATCCTCTCCCTTCAACATGAAGGGTGAAGAAATCGTAAAAGCTGCCAGACGTATTAAACCTTGGAGCGCTACATGGTTATGGAACGCACTGGCACTCAAAAGGTTAATGAAATAATGCTATAAAATACCACATACACAAAATGGGTGAAAACAATGACAGTAAACCTCTTAATGAATAATAAACAGCAGTAACTGTGCCTAGAAGGGCTGCTACTATTCATATACAAGTAGGAAATATATACTGGACTTAAAAAAAATAAAGAAAGGGAAAAGCACTAAAAATGCTATAAATGTATTAATGCTAAACACCAAGGGCATACGCTCCTGGCAAATAGTCAGCGTAAGCCTCACCTCCTGTGAATAGCAGCAGTAAAACCAGTTAAAGGCAATGATGCACAAGATACAAACCCATGTACATAAGATAAAGGTAATATGATATTTGAGATATGTATATATAATAAATACATAAAAGTATAGCAAAAATACTAAAACTGAATGGATACAACAAATGTCCATGACACCTACCCCAGCACTAAATAAGGAGAGGTAATAAATGGATAAGAAATAAGTCTATATCCAATTAAAAGTGAAGTCTATGTTAGTTATTGACAACAATATGCCTTGCTCATCTACAGTCCTCAATGAAATATAGCAATATTTTTCTAATGATGGAGAACCAGTCAGAGGTGCACAAAACATCCTTAGACTCACCACCACTCTGCTGCTGGTGTTGATAGTTGCTGGGCGCACCTCCTAGACACACAGTTCTTGGAATACCTGTGGGGCAGTTTCTCCTCTTACATAGGAATTGTTCCACTGATGCCTCTTTTGAAACCCAGGTGGACAAACTGTACCACAGGTTCCTTGATAGAGGTTACTCTCATTGGATGTTGGATAGGTCCCTAGGGAGAGCGAGGAATAGTAATAGAGGGTAGTTATTACAATACAGGGCTAGTTTTGATCAATCATTGTCCAACAAAACCAGCAAAAAATGTGATTCCTTGTGAAAAAGTGATCTTGTCAACAGCTTATACTGTAGCATTTGATGTGATAGTTAAGGTCATCAAGAAGCATTTATCTGTTTTAAATGCAGATCCCAATTTACCAGAAATAGTATCCAATGGTTTTAAATTTTGTCACACAAAACCCCTACGTTGTCTACTATATTGCCACCTATTCTATTTTCTTTGAATAAATCGGACAATAGGAGTAATTGGTTAAGAACTGTAGGCACTTTCAAATGTGGTGGAAAACGTTGTGGATGTTGTAAGCTTATTGATGTTTCCAAGTCTTTTTGTTCCACTTGAAGTTGTAAACAGTATGAATTAGAGGATACACCAACTGTGCTACCTGAAGGGTGGTATTTCTCATTACCTGTTCCTCTTGCAAAATTCAATATGTAGGAAAAATTACAAGAAGTTTGTGGAAGAAGATGAATGAACATCTTAGTGATATACTTAGCTTGGAACTACAATCTGGTGTCTCCTCTCATTTCAAGAACAAGTGTGGCATTGACTTATTTAGAGTTCAGGGCTTGGAGTGAGTCTTCTTGGGCACAAGTGGAATGACAAGCTTTCCAGAAGGGAAGTTTTAAGGGTATTTGAGTTGGGAAATAGGCATCCACATAGGCTCACTAGAGAATATGATGTCCCTTTGAAATATGTATACGTCATGAAAGGAAGTCCTAGATGTCAAAAATGATTTTGATATTTTGGGAAATTATTGTTTGACTAGATATCTAGTGAATTCTTCATTGTGTTACATGTTTTTATTGCTCTCATCTCAAGGCAGTATTAGATTGGTCTGTTGGTTGGACTTTGTATTGACAAATGTGTTATAGATTGTGATGATATGGCCCTGGCGTCTCTACCACTGAAGGTATAGCAGTTCAGGCACGTTATCATCCATGGGTTTCTTTCTCTAAGCTGCACAGCTAAGCACTATGGTAAACACTAAGACCTGGTACTTTGAGTTGTGTATCCACCTACAATACAGGATATATTACACTGATAGCTCTGGTTCGTATAGGATATTCTATCTATCTAGTCCCCTGACACTTCTCTACGAGTAACTGATCTTTAGTAGATGACAAACAACAATATACCTGGATACTTCAGGGAGAGACAAATAAGATCCTTCTTGGTAAATCATGAACTAATTTATTTTCAACCAAACAGCATTTTAATACAGTTCAGAGAAAGGGGCAGTAACTACATGGACAAAAACATGACATGTTGGGTTTAACATCAGACAAAGGTTACTAAAAGGGGGGAGGTGGACACAAGACTCTAATCACCTCCTGTAGAAATATCAGGGGGGATTAGCACAACCAAGGGATCCAGCCTAGTAGCAACTCTGTATACATTCCCAGTGAATAGATGTTCACACCATAAAACCATCAAGCTTAGGTGATAGTCATCTGCCTCTCAAAGCCTCTGATTCTGGGTGGGGGAAGGCTGGAGCAGGCTTCCGTGACAATCTCTACCTATTCTCTCTATACCATTCAGATTTAGTCTCCACATGATCCCAGCTAGGGGGAGAAGAGGCTCCACCTCTTGCTCCGTGTGACCTGTGGCAGTCCTGTTTGTCACATAGATCAATCAATATATTGTGGTCCCATCATCAGACTTATCAAATCTCACCTGGTTATAAGCTTGCCGCCTTGTGGGTCTTGCTAAAGACGATTCTGAGATGATTTTACATATAATCTTTGATGATGTCAATCTAAAGGTCTGCATTTTTTTGTCTTTAATGTTAGCGACATTGTGGATTTTATTGTTTATAACTTTTATGTTTAGATAGCATTGACCAAACATTGGTAAGCTCGATATTTTGTTCTCATTTTTTTTTTCTCATCATATACTATTTCACTGAATCTGGTGTTGATATATAGTGTTCACAAGTAATGTTTGAGACAATGTAAGAAAAATCAGAGGTTGTAGTAGGTGTCATTTTGCACTTCTAGCACCCTTGAGGTAGGTGAACTCATACCAATGGGGTGCCATTTTTCTGCTAAGAGCATTAGCTAATGAATACAGTGGAATTGTCATAGTTTTCACAGATTTCAGTACATTTTGAAGGGGCAAAAATGTAAGAAAATGCCATTTTTTTCATATAGTGCCATCTTCTGGAAAAATTTGGGCACACCAGGCTTGGGGTAAGGCAAGTCACTCCTCATTAGATATGGTAGGTTGTTTTCTTTCCAAAATGGTATGGTTTATGAACCCTGTCTTCACTTCTGTACTTGTTATAACCATTTATGTACAGGCAATGTTTGAGAAAACGTTAAAAAAATCAGAGGTTGTGGTAGGTGTCGTTTTGCACTTCTAGCACCCACTGAGGCATGTCAACTCATACAAATAGGGTGTCATTTTTCTCCTAAGAGCAGTAGCTAATGAATACAGTTGGAAATGCCATGGGTTCCACAGATTTCAGTACATTTGAAGGAGCAGAAATGTAAGAAAGTGCAAATTTTTTTCTTATAGTGCCAACTTCTGGAAACATTTGGGCACACCAGGATTGGGGTAAAAAGGCACGTCATTCCTCATTAGATGCGGCAGGTTGTCTGCTTTCCAAAATGGTTTGTGTACCCTTTCTTCACTTCTGTAGTTGTCATAACCATTTTTGTACAGCCAAGTAGTATTTGAGAAAATGTTAGAAAAATCAGAGGTTGTTGTAGGCGTCATTTTGCACTACTAGCACCCTCTGAGGTAGGTTAACTCATTCCAATGGGATGCCATTTTTCTCCTAAGATCACTATCTAATGAATGCAGTTGGAAATTCAGTACATTTGAAGGGGGAGAAATTAACAAAAATGCCATTTTTTCCTATAGTGCCAGCTTCTGAAACCTTTGAGCATTCCAGGCTTGGGGTAAGAAGGTGGGTCACCCCTCATTAGATGTGGCAGGTTGTCTACTTTCCAGAAATATTTAGTTCAATATAGTTATTCCACTGTTTTAGAGTAGCTTTACCACAAAAACACTAGAACACACATATTAGTTCATAAAGTTGAAAATGCAATTTTGCTCTCCTGGTGACTAGGGCTCTGCGCTAGCCATGGACGTAGGTAAAAATATACAAAATTGGTATTTTTTTATTCTGAGGACTCAGTGCTTTCGCAATCAAGGTAAATGTTTTTGATACATAGCATGTGATTTTAGCAAAATATGTACATTTTCAATTTTTTTTGTCATTATGACATCATAGCTTTTTGCACGAAAAAGCTGAATTCGTTTTGAAAAAAAAAAAACAACATATAGTTTTCCATATGTAACCAGAAATTCCCAGAGGAAATCAAGTCTAAACAGAAGGATAGCAAAAATGCTGAAAATGTGTCTGGCCTACGGGGTATAGGAAGTGGCCCAAGCTTCTGGTTCTGAAGGGGTTAATCATGGGGAAAGGGCAAGCTACATATCTAGTAAAGTACACTATGTTTTTTGTATGTGTGCTGTATATTCACCATCCCTATATGCAACATTTTCGTCTGCCTTTTGAAAATTGCCACATTACTGTGAAGAATACATCTAAAAATGGGTTTGGCCTCAAAATATGGTGTGGTTAAATTAGGGTGTGGTTAATGGTGAGGCCAAGGCAAGGCTAAGGGCACAAGATGGTGCTGTTTTTGTAAACCTGGCCCTGGATTTAGGGCAGAAAGTAATATTTCAATACATGTCAGTTCATGCCATGCATACGTTGTTTGTGAAAAGTGCTGTTTCCCACTTTTTCCCACCTTGATCATTGCATTGATATCAATGGTAAAAATTAATCCCCACCCCCAACTCACATGGAGAGTGTCCCTTGTATAATGTAAAAGGGGTGCCAGGCTCCCGCAGCTCATCTTTCTGTGTTTGTTAGAGAGAGAGAGAGAGAGAGAGAGGGAGAGAGAGAGCACAATTTGCAAACAAAGTGGAGTTGGAGTTTAGTTTTGGGAGTTTTGTTGGCAGGTAATTTGTTCTCTGTGCTTGGGGAGTCTGGGGACTCTTGCGGAGTGTGAAGGGAGAAATATACAACCCAAAACCAAAAATCTTTTTTGGACTGAGAAAAGATACAAAGATACAAAAGATACAAACTGAGAAAGTAATACAATTTCCATCCTGAGCTGGTTGAGCCTTTATGACTGACTGACAGATGTGCTTTGGGGACTGTCAAGAACAACTGACACTGACTCCTACACATTTAAGAAAAAGGGATCAGCATACTGACGAGGTGTGGTGGTGCTGCACAATGTATCCCTTATTGTCAGCTGCTGATTCTGAAGCTAACATGTCTATCCCCATGATCCTCCTGACCCTATACTGTAGATATTAACACTGCAGTGACGCTGTGGGAGAGAGGAAGCAGCTGATGAAATTTTGGCACTAGCTATAGATAGATAGACAGGCAATGAGGGGGAGAAAAAAATCACAGTTGCATCCTTGCAGTAAGTGTGTGTTCATTTTTAAATTTCTTTACTCTTCCTTGACCCAGTTCTGTTCCAGTATAGACTTCTGGCCCTGGTAATCCATGGTTCACGGAGTACTCCCATCCTAGTTGCACCCTGGTTAAAATGAAGTTGAACAATCTGGTTTCATGACCAGCACCTTTACCCAGTTTTGGCTACAGCAAGGGAGAACCTGGCATGCCGTCACCGAACCCAAGCCTCATTCTCTAGTATTGCACCCCAGCTACTAAACCAGTGTCAGGCCTAAGTGGATCCCTAAAGGACAAGAAACCAATCACAAGGCTCACCAGTGGAGACTGGTCCGAATGTCCCACAACAAGTACCAACTGGCCAATCCGGAACTAAGAAGAAGGAGGCTCATCAAGCACAAGCGCCGCAATGACTAAGGAATCGGCCAAACATGCACACAGAACACAGAGGGACCTGGAAGCAGGTGCAGAAGACATGGAGACAGAGGCCACGAAAATGGTAACACTTAGATTTGGCTTGCTGGACCACCAAATTAGATCTGTGGTATCTCTAATGGGTTCCTCATACAGGACCTGAACTTCCAGGGGAAACACAATGGATGGAAACATCTCTACAGGATAGTCACTCTTCTTTAGTTCCTAATAGGGTCACAATTTATGTCATAACATAATTAGTCACTATTAGAATGTGTTTCTGTTATTCTGGTGAAAACTTAATCCCATCAAACTTCTTCCTTGATGTAAACATCACTCACGCAGAAGATGACATGCCAGAAGGCAGAGAAGCTAATTCCAATGGAATAATAAGAAACAGTAGATTCAAGAAAAAGATTGAAGAAAAATGTATGGTATACATCTATTTATTAGGGCATGTTATCACCAATGCTCTGTTCATAATATGGAATATCATCTGACTATATGAAAGGATCACCTATTTATGGATTTGATATAGGGCAGACATAATCATTTATGATTGTGCAGCTCATTAGTTTCAGTGTTTGTATTACTCATCTTCTGAACCATTGAGATGCTCTAAAATCAAACTATCAAGATCCTGAATTTGTGTTTTCAAGACATAACAAATGACATATTTCTGATAGTTAAAAAAAAAAAAATTCTTTAAAAGTTGGAATGGCATTCAGTCAAAATATGTATTCTTACAATCTTGTACAATTTAAAAATAAATGTTGGAGTCCCCTGTTTCAAGAATTCTTTTGGATTCCAAAGTAAATAGAGAGACACATAGGTAATCACATATGTATTAGCAATAATCATAGCAATATAACAACAATACTTATAAGCCAATGATCTCAGCGTGTATGGGAGAGCACCTGATGGATCTGACCACCACCAATACAATCTAGCACATACAAAGCAGGACACGGACGCTTCCCATTCCAGTTGAGCTCTTAAAGGGATAGTAATGTCCCACAAAAAGTATTTTCCAAATTGTAGTCCTTATAAAGTTGACCAAAGAGCAAAAAACCCATATCTCTGAAACCGATATGACCTGTAAAGTTGTTAGCAGGAGATCCATGTCGGTCGACACAGAGACTCTGCAGCAGAGCCGCAGTCGCGTTATTTACAATTAATTACTTCATTGGAATGGTCTAAAAAGTGTGCTTGCAAACCAAGCACACTTTTTTAGATCATTCCAATGAAGTCATTTGTTGTAAATAACGCAATTGCGGCTCTGCTGCAGAGCCTCCGTGTCGACCAACATGGATCTCCTGCTGACAGCTTTATAGCTGACAACAGGAAATCACAAACTTTAAATGCACGTATCTCTCAAACCATAGTGGTTTGAGAGATATGTTTTTTTGCTCTTTGGTCAACTTTTTAAGGACTACAATTTGTAAAATAATTTTTGTGGGACATTACTATCCCTTTAAAAAGCCCACACAGCACCGCACTCTTTTTACCCTCTATCACAGCCTGATCATGATGCTTTGTTAGTGTCAACAACTCATATCACCATTACATACCCAGCTCGTGGTCTGCGGCTGCGGTGGTTAATGTAAACACAATGTCATGTTCTGCAGTCTGCAAAAATCAGCACTTCTTATTATTTCTGCATGGCCTTGAAGCTGTTACATTGTTGAACACAATGAAGCAGAAGCTTATAATAAACAATAATTGAGT
Source organism: Rhinophrynus dorsalis (assembly GCA_037306005.1). Classification (NCBI taxonomy): domain Eukaryota; kingdom Metazoa; phylum Chordata; class Amphibia; order Anura; family Rhinophrynidae; genus Rhinophrynus; species Rhinophrynus dorsalis. The sequence goes on from CM074724.1 coordinate 166,681,318, forward strand.
TACTGTGTATAAATCAGTATGAATCAACATGTTCAGGATTAGACAACACCTGTCTTTGTCATTTACAGCCCAATGGTGTGGCTCTGGACTCAGAAGGAAATAAGAAATCTCCAGGAAACAGTCCTCCTAGGTACAGGCCCAACAGAACAAGTAACCATCCATTCAGTCCACAGCAAAGTCCATAGGGCATCCATGCCCACCTCAATCTCTGGGAAAAAGACCTCTGCTGCATTTCTGTGCTGGATCCTCTAATGCCTTCATCTCTCAAGGAATCAACACTAACCTGGAAGAAGGGAGATAAGCAGGATCAGTTTCCCCTTCTAGCAGAACCAGGAATGTAGCCCCTTGTCCCTGTGCTAAAATTTCAACTGTAAGAACCTTAGTAGATCCATTGTCACCTGTAGGGATTACTTTCATTTTGGCTCCTACTTCTAAGACTTGCAATTGCTCGGTAATGTACTGGTCTGTTACCACAACATTCATCCTACCAATAACATCCCCCTGAGTCAGATTCCCTGGCTTGGTAGGCTAACAATGATCACATACTCTGCAAACTCATCAACCCATGCATCCTCATCCCAGGTACACCAGGTGATGATACTAAGGTGTGGGGTAAATCTTAGTCTATACATGGGAGTGACATCAAGAATCCCAGTAAAACATTCCACAGCTCCAGCACAATCAGTTGTGCCTGTCACATCAGTGGGAGTGGTGATAACCACTATACATTTCTCGCGGCAACACCCACGGTTGCTGATCCCTTGTGTCCTGACCCAACATTCTCTCCAAGGGGGTGACATCCTGAATAAGACAGCAATTCAACAGGATAACCGCAGCACCGGTACTGTATGCCACTCCCTTAGAGTGTGTGTGGGAGTCAGCTTTCATATTTGTTCCTTCAGCAAGCCATTCATTCTTTCAATCAGACCAGTGGCCTGAGGGTGATAAGGGATATAGTACACTCAGTGCACATCCTGTGTCTTGACCAGTCTGCCATTGAAATGAGCTCTATTATCAGTTTGTATTTCCACAGTAGTTCCATAGATGTTGGTGACCATATAACATAGTAACATAGTTGATGAGGCTGAAAAAAAGTCATGTGTCCATCAAGTCCAGCCCATTTCAAAAAACACCTCTATTGATCCAGAGGAAGGCAAAAAAATGTCCTCTGAAGCCATTTCCAATTTATCCCCAAGTGGGTAAAAAAAATCCTTCCTGACTCCAAATGGAATTCAAATAGTTCCCTGGATCAACATCCTATCTGCATTGAAGCCATCTGTCATAATTTTCAACATTGTTCTGTGCTAGAGAGGCATCCATTGCTTTTTTGAAAGCACTTGCATTATCTGCAAGTATAGACAAAGAATTCCATAGCTTTACTGCCCTTACTGTAAAGAATCCCTGTGTTACTGTTTTCAGACACTCAGACATGGATGGTTTAGTAAAATGCAGTTTTATTAAACAAGGAATAAGTACTGTAGTACAAGCAGAACAGTAGTAAATGTAATGCAACCGAACCCCTAGTGCGCTAGGCGGTATAACAGTACTGACAGTAATAAGGCAAGGCAACCGAACCCCTAGTACGCTAGGAGTTATAGCAGTGCTGGCAGCAATAAGGCAAGACAACTGAACCCCTAGTACACTAGGTGGTATAGCAGTGGTGGCAGCAATATGGCGAGGCAACTGAACCCTTAGTATGCTAGAAGGTTTAGCAATACTGGCAGCGATTTGGCAAGGCAACTGAACCCCTAGTATGCTAGGAGGTTTAGCAATACTGGCAGCAATTTGGCAAGGCAACTGAACCAACCAAGGAACGAAGGCCACAAGCTCGTGACAGGAGTCACTATACCCATGCACCAGCCCACGGTCGGGCAATGGACGCTTCAGACCCCAGACAGGCCATAAGGCCGCACAGACCGAGACTAACGAGGCACACCAGGAGCAACAGCCAACCTCGTAGTGATGAAGCGACAAGCTGTGCTGGGTCAAGCGTAAGAGGTGCGGGTATACCAGGAGAAGGAACACACCGTGCTGGACAGGCACTGTCTGAGCAGGGCAGGCAAGTGGCCGAGTAAGATCTTGGACAGGATGGGTAACAAAGCCGGTACTGTATTTAGAGCAGGAAAATCAGCCAAGCCGGGTCGGTACACAGAGCAGGAGAGTCAGCCAAGCCGGGTCGGTACACAGAGCAGGAGAGTAAGCCAAGCTGGGTCACAAAGGAAGTCAGGAGCAGGTGATCGAGCAGGAACGTAGTCAGTCAAGCCGGGTCATACACAGGATACCAGGAACCACAGGAACAAATGCTAGATACTAGAACACCATGAAAGAGCGCCGCCATAATGACAGCACTAGAATATAAAGGTAATTAGTAGGAGGAGTCAGCTTTGATCACCAATAAGAAAAATAACCAGGAAGTAGCAATGCTGCAAACAGAGGAATCACGGCAACCGTGATACCCTGCCTTTGTTTTAGTCGAAAGTTCCTTTCCTCTAGTCTTAATGGATGACCTCTTGTTCTCAACTCTTTGTGTAAATAATTAATTGAATAGTTCTTTGTATTAACCTTGAATGTTTTTGTAAATGGTATCACCCCCTTAGATGTCTCTTCTCTAATGTAAACAAACCCAGTTTGGCTAGTCTCGCTTTATAACTCAGATCCTCCAATCCCTTTATCGGTTTTGTTGCATGTCTCTGCACCTTTTCCAGTTCAACAATGTCTTTTTTAATAACTGGCACCCAAAATTGTACTCCATATTCTAGATGAGGCATAACCAAGGATTTATACAGAGGTAGGATAATATTAGCATCCCATGCATCTACACCTCTTTTTATGAAGGCTAGTACCCTATTTGCTCTTGCAGCAGCTGAGTGTCTATGCACACTGCTGTGAAGTCTATCATCTGCCAGTACTCCTAAATCTTTCTCTAATGAGGATTCCCCAAGTTATTTCCCATTAGGGTATATGTAGCAAGTTTGTTTCTACAGCCCAAATGCATAACCTTACATTTATCTATGTTAACAGTGTAAAAGTTTCAGTGTTGTCTTTTGATCTGCATGCTTGGAGGGGCAGAATACTATAACTCCTGAGTACGTATCTACTGCTGTTACACAGTGACACACCTGGCCTGCTCCCTGAAGCAGGGGGCCAATGAAATCCAGCTGCCAGACTTCACTACCCTTGGTTCCCCAATATATCTTCCCAGGGGTGGCCTTTAGCTTTCTTCTCTGTACAGCCTGAAAACTGGACAGTTGGCCACGGTATCATTTGCTTGATCCATGGTCGGAGTGATCCCCTTCTGGGGGCCCATGCCCCTAGTTCCTCCATAGTCTGGGTGGGGATCTGTGCCAAGCTGACTGCCATCTCATTTTCTGGATGACCAGTATGTCCATGATCATGTCCCACAGCAATAGTCTGCTTGTTGTCTTGTTCCCATAGGGTCTGCCACAGCTCAGCATAGGGGTTTTCCTTTAATTGTCCATTAGTCTCGCTGCCAAGTAGCTATCCAGCTGGTCAAGCCCTTATACACGGCCCCGTTCTCTGTGTACAGAATCAATGGTCCCATAGTCTCTTCAATGACCATATGTACAGTTTTAAACTCCACCAGTTAGCTAGACCCACCTTCTCCAGTGTCATGTATGATGGTGTCCATTGAGGGCTGGTATGCAGCAGCCACCCATACCCTGACTTTAGTTATGACAGCCGCAGAGCCATTGGTGAACCAGACATAGCTCTTCAGTTCACCAGTCAGTTGCTCCCAAACTTCTGCCTCTTTATAGGGCCCACCAACATTTTCTCCACTAATTCACAATTCACAGCATCTGCCACATCAGCAGTGTCCTGTCCAGTCAGGTTGCCTCTTTTTGCTAGATACCACTTCCATTTCTATAGAGTCTGATCTGAGCAGCTGCTGTGCGAGCAGCAAGGCCATCTTGGTGCACCCAGTTACTTACAGACAGTTATGTTCTCACTGTGACTGATTGTAATCCTGTGGTACCATCAGACTGTTGCAAGGCTGTGTAAGCTGCCTCCTTCATCAAAGCCAGTGCTTCTTCCTGCTCTTTGCCCCAATGGAATCCATACCCCATCATCCAAAAAAGTCACTTGTTGAGCTGGCCCTTGTATCTTCTTTTTAGTTGTGACCCACCCTCTGTGTTTCATCCAGGCCAACATAGTATCCAAGACTTTGACCTTTGTTCTTCTGTGTCACCAGATAGAGTCGCATCATCAATGAAATGGTGTACTTGACATTTGAGTGACCTCATGGCCTGTAAATCTCTGGCTATCAGTCCATGACAAATAGGCAGTGAATTGTAGTCCACAGTCATACGCCAACTCCCGTATGGCTTCTTCACAGGCCAGACTGGATTGTTGCAGGTGCTGGTAGCAGGTCTCAACACGCCAGCTTGGAGTAGTCCTTGAATAGTCTCTGTCACTTCTGTATGTCCTCCAGGAATGAGGTACTGCTTGAGATTGACCGGTTGTGCTGGCAGTGGAATGAAAGGCCCAAAGTATAGACTGCATTGCCGAAAGTATAACACCCTGCTTCTGTGTATATAGTCCGTCCCTTCAGAATATCCATTCATATTCAAGATCTCTGCTGGGAATAAGGGACCTTTTTCTATCTGCATTTGACACTGCACCCATTATACAGGTGTCTGCCATCCTCCCATTCCATCAACCATAACGCAACCCTAACTGAATTTTGTGTTACCCGCATTGCTGTGAAACAGAGACACCTCGGTATCCAGCCAGGCTGTTTCATATTGTGGTCTCCTAGGATGTCCTCAATTCAATGTCAGTCTTACATATGGGCCACGGTCCACTGGTTTGAGTACTGCTATTTTCATAACAGTGGGTCTGGGGACGGGGGCCTGCTGTTGTTTCATAAGGGCTCAGGAACTGTCCATGTTTGTTGGTGCTTATGTAATGCATTGTATGCTTCCACATATGGTGCTGTCAAGTCAAGGGGCAGGTCAACAGGCAAGTCAAACAAAGGTATCGTGGGTGTCACCTCCACATCCCCACCCCTTCCACATCACTAGTCACCGTCCTCTTTGGTTTGGCTGTTTGTAACTTCCCTTTTTGTTTCAGTTCTTGCCAGAGCTTCAGCAGTGTGTTGGTAGATGCTCCATCTATCTCATGCTTCTACTCAACATTGGCCAGCAACTCCAGAAACAACTGTCGCCTAGTGATTTATAATCTGCTTCCCCCTCCCTGGTTCTTCTCTACAGACTGCTGGGTGCTGCCGGTCCTGGTCCAACACCCCCAGCTGCCCCATGATGCTACTGGTTGCACAGATATTCGAATGAGCACTGGTCAGCCCACTCAAAACAGCTAACAATGGAGCACATTGTAACAACATTTCCATGTCCAGCCCCTTCCAATCACACAATACAGCAATGGAATTGTTCTGGGACAGCACACTGACACAACCACTTATGCATGCCATTTCTCTCAACCGTTGTATGCTCTCTCCTAAAGTCTGTCAAGGGGCTACGTCAATCAACTCAAGTTGGTTCTCATGCATCTGAGTGATGGAGTCACGGATCAAGTGTAACAAAATGAAGGAGTCATCAGTATCCCTGCCCACAGCATATGCAACCAGACTAACTGATCTGAGCAGACACCAAGCCTATGGCTTCCTCCTTGGTCAGTGTGACACAATCAACCCCCATATCCCAGGCACAAATAACCTAAGCCAAGAAGTTCTCATTGGTTTCCTGCTTGCACTTAACCCCTAACTCAGACAACTCACTTGCAGAATATGTGCGGTTTCAGCCTCTATCACAGCCTGATCATGATGCTTTGACCTATCACATTACACGGTTAGTGTGATGATGATGCTTTGACCTATCACATTACACAGTTAGTATCAATAACTTATGTCACCATTACATGCCCAGCTTGTGGCCTGTGGCTGGAAGGGTTAATGTAAACACAATCACACGTTCTGCAGTCTACAAAAATCGGCACTTCTTATTATTGCTGCATGGCCTTGAAGCTGTTACATTGTTGAACACAATGAAGCAGAAGCTTATAATACATATATTATGCACATAAGACTTGTAAGAAGCACATTAACCACTTATTAACCCCTGTTTAAGAAACTCAAGAACCCCTTATTATCCCCTGATTAACCTCTTCTTGCTTTCATTGGGACCATATTTTATACATCCTCATACGTCCCCTAAAGAAAGTCTCCAGGACATTGCAGAGAATATAATGTCCTCTGACCAAGGAATCACACGTAAGGCAAACAGCTAACATCATTGATATGGAATGTTTTTGGTGGTGCTACTCATACACATTTTGGACATCGCAGAGAAGTCCGCTCGTCCCTTTTGACTGATTGATCAGTTATAGCAATATTATTAAATAAATTGTTTTAGGTATCGGGGTGAGGTTATATCCACAATCAGCCTTCAAGTATTACAGTGAAATCATCTTCCTTTAGTATCACTGCTAAGAAATGATTATGGTGCTGCTGCTCATATACTTTTTGGGTGCACAGTTCAGGATGCCCTGACATTGCAGAAAACTCCACTCATCCTTATTAACTGATTGATCAATTATAACAAGATTGTGAATCAAATCGTTTTAGGTTTGAGACTGAGGTTATATCCACAATTAGCCTTTAAACATTACAGTGAAACCAACTTCACCACATCATTAGGCTATTCTGTGTCTCCAACGACACCATGGTTATATGTAAATAAACACAAGTTAGCTCTAATCATATCAGTTCCTAGTCTATGTTCCAAATAATGAACTGTTGCTGTCCTAAAAAGTCTTATAGAAAGATCTAAGTATTGATATTCTAGGTGACACATCAGCTTTAAAACAGTTTATTCATTCTGATGGTTGACGTTTCACCACTTTCTGATTGATGAGATTGTCTTTAAAGGGATAGTAATGTTTCACAAAAGCAGCAGCTCCAATTAATCTTCATAGTATTTGAGCCATTGAGAGTATTAGTGCAATACTGTCAGAGTTGTAGTTCAAGAGTAATTGAATGATAAAGTACTCCCCTCCTGTCCCCTTTATCTAGTGCTAACCACCTCCCCTCAGATGTGGAATCTGGTCTTGAGACCAGACAGCTCACAGCAAGGGATAATCTTCTTACTGTGAACATAAGGAAAACCCTGACCCCCTTATGCTAATTGAAAATTGTCCCTCTATGAGATCCTTCTAGATAGTCTTGCTGCTCTGAGGTGAGCAGTGTTGCATCAGTAAAAGGGGAAGGAGGGGTACTTCATTCAATTATTCTTGAACCACAACTGTGACATCATTGAAATAACACTCTCTATGGCTCAAATACTATGAAGATTAAATGGAGCTGCTGTTTTTGTGAAACATTTCTATCTATTTAAAAACTGAACCCACCATTTTAGCCATCCTTACACATTTAATTCTATTTATTCTGATGAAGGGACTCATGATCCCAAAACTTGTTGATATATTTGTTTTAATCCAAATATTTTTTATTTGTTGTGTAAACATTTGACTACTTGATTTTACCTATTGTTTGATTTTATACTTTTTTTATCAGTCATCATCCTTCATTCCCCACAATCTCCAACTCATGCCTCCTTCACCTCCTTAACATCTCTAGAATCTTACCTTTTCTCACCCAAGATACTACTAAAATTCTAATCCAGACACTCATCATGTCCAGTCTCGACATGTAACTCCTAATTGGCCTTCCTCTCACCTGACTAACCCCACTACAGTCCATAATGAAAGCTGCTGCAAGACTAATCTACCTCACACATCACTTCTCTAACACACGCCCCTTTGCAAATCCCTACACTGGCTCCCATTAGCATATAGAATTAAATTTAACATTCTGGAGCTAACTTACAGAGCCCTTACTAACACTAACACTGTCCCCGACACAGGCAATCTTGCCTTTGGCTCTGAGAGTATAATTAAAGGACAGTGCATGGAGAGTTTTGAGAAACAATCCCACAAAGCTGCATATGTGTGCAGCAGGTGATAGACAAATGACTTGTATACTGCTCCTTGACAGCTGGTTTTATGTATGACAATAATTGCTCCAACAGTATAGCTGCCTTGAGAATAGCGGATATGGAGCATGTACACTGATTCACGCATATCCTAAATTTAGAATTTGGAATCTGAAAATCTCAGAGAGATGCTAAATATCACCTAAAAAATCTTTGACCATTTTAGCCTCTACTACAGTGCTTGCATGCATTACCACTATTCTGAAGAAACAATTACTGTGAAAGAATATAAAGATATCCTTATAGAACAGGGGACTGATTGCATTGTGGAGGATGAGAGAAAGAAAGGTAGGGACAAAAAATAATAGAAAGCATAGTGAAAGAGAAGTAAACAAAGGTTTATACCATAAGCAGTATCAGAATCAGTGTTATTCAGAACACGTCATCAAAATCACAGAAAGCAATTTATGTTTCTCAGGGGTGACAATCTAAAATTTGTGGTGGTGGTGTTATGGTGGCACATCTCTATGGGACTTACTTTCAGAATATGGGTTGTTAACTCATATACCCCTAGTGAAGAGATAGAAGGAATCTGGAGTTAGAATAGAAGGAGGAGTTGGAAATCAGCTCTGAGGTGACTATCATTTCAAAGGATTTATTGCATTCACATTTAAAGTTGGTTACTTACCTAAGAGTGAGCATTAGAGGATAATATAAAGCTATTTGAATTGAAAAACCAAGCATGAGTGATAGTAGGTTAGTCAATCTCACGCAGTGCACATCTTGTCACATGTTTAAACACTTGGAGCAATTGTTTCAGGGGTCATACCGCTGTGCCAAGTGTGAGCATAGTTTCTTTTTAGAGTCTAAGATATTGGATTTGGAAAGAAATATTGCAACATTGCAGGACATTGGAAACCTGGAAAGGAGTTTAGAACTCACAGAGCAGGTAGTATGTGGGTTTAGTGGTGAAGAGGGTGGAGTTGTAGAGGAGGAGCAACAGGTAGGCAGCTGGGTAACAGTAAGGAGGGGAGGTAGTGGGCAGAGGAAGAGGAAGGCCAGTTTTGAGTTGACTCAGTCCAACAGATTTGCAAGATTGTGTGAAGATGTGGATGAGGATAGCTCAGAATTGGCAACACTGGAGAGGGATAATTCCACTAGCAGCCAGGGGAACAGTCCTCCTTCAAGGCTAGATGGGATGCAGAGTAGGCAGAAACCAAGGCAGGTGATGGTAATTGAGAACTCTATAATTAGGAGGATAGATAGGGTAATCTGCCACCAGTAACGTGAATGCCGAACAGTATGTTGTCTCCCAGGTGCTCGGGTTAGGCATATTGCGGAGAGGGCTGACAGATTATTGGGAGGGGCTGGAAGCGATCCAGCTGTCTTGGTACATATTGGTACCAATGACAAGTAGAAGTATGATGGAGGTCCCTAAAGAATGATTTCAGGGATTTATGTTGCAAGCTCAAGGCAAGGACTTCTAAGGTAGTGTTTTCTGAAATACTACCTGTGCCATGCACCAGTGCAGGTAGGCAGAGGGAGCTCAGAGAGCTTAATACATGGCTCAAGCAATGGTGTAGAAGGAGGGTTTTGTGTTTTTAGAACACTGGGAAGACTTTGCTCTTGGGTACAATCTATTAGGAAGTGATGGATTGCACCTAAATGGTAGAGGAGCCTCTGTGCTAGGGGAGAAAATGCTAGGAAGCTTGGAGGAGCTTTTAAACTAGGAAAAGGGGGGTATAGATAGCAAAAATGGGGTAGATAGAGCAGATAGGAACAGGGTCCAAGTAAATGATCAGGAGGGTGGAGTAAGGGTGGGGATAAATTTAGTCAATAGAGAGGAACTCATAGTAAATGAAGGTGTAGAAAAAAGACATGTAGGGAGTAATAAATGTAAAGACTTCAAAATTAATTGTATGCTAGCAAATGTAAGAAGTATGGTAGATAAAATAGGAGAACTAGAGTTGCTGGTGGTTAATGAGCAATTGGGCATAACTGGTATAACAGAAACATGGTGGAATGATGCACATGACTGGGCTGTAAAAATAGAGGGCTATTCCCTGTTTAGAAGAGACAGGATTAATAGAAAAGGGGGAGGTGTATGCTTATCTTTAAAAACAGAGTTAAATCCAGTTTTGCAGGATGATATTAATGAGGAAATTGGCCAAATTGTGGAGTCCATGTGGGTAGAAATCGAGACTAAATGTGGTATAAAAGGTAAAAAAAACATAGTGCCTCTATTTAAGAAGGGAACTAAAACAGAACATGGGAATTATAGACCTGTGAGTTTGACCTCTGTAGTGGGAAAACTGCTATAAGGGATAATAAGGGACTGTATTCAGGATAACAACACAAAAAATAAGATCATTAGCATGAATCAACATGGTTTTATGAATAATAGATCATGCCAAACTAATCTTTTCAGCTTCAATGAGGAAGTAAGCAGCAACCTTGACAATGGCAAGGCAGTAGATGTAGTATATCTAGACTTTGCAAAGGCATTTGATACAGTGCCACACAGAAGGCTGGTGTATAAAATAAGGAATTTGGGGCTAGGAGATAACCTTTGCAATTGGATACAAAACTGGTTGAAGGATAGGGAACAGTGTGTGGCTTTAAATGGAAAATTCTCCAATACAGTTAAAGTGGAGAGTGGAGTACCTCAGGGTTCAGTATTAGGTCCGCTGCTGTTTAACATGTTTATAAATGACCTGGAAATAGATATAGAAAGCAAAATATCAATATTTGCAGATGATACTAAATTATGCAAGGTCATTAATTCAGAACAGGATATTTTCTCTCTACAGAGGGACTTACATACAATGTCAGATTGGGCAAATAAATGGAATATGAAGTTTAATGCGGGGAAGTGTAAAATCATGCATTTGGGAGGAAACAATCCCAAGGCTACTTATGAACTTAATGGAATCATTTTAGGGGACTCATTGTTAGAGAAAGACCTGGGTATCCTTGTCAACTACAAACTTGGAAACAGTGGCCAGTGTCAAACAGCAGTAGCAAAGGCAAACAAAATCCTGTCTTGCATAAAAAGAGGTATTGAAGCAAGAGTGGATAACATTATTTTGCCATTATACAAATCATTGGTAAGACCTCACCTTGAGTATGCAGTGCAATTGTGGGCACCAGTTCTGAAAAAGGATATACTAGAACTAGAGAGGGTACAGCAAAGAGCAACAAAATTAATTAAAGGAATGGAGGACTTGACATATGAGGAACAACTAGACAAACTTGGTTTAATTACTCTGGAGAAAAGACGACTAAGAGGAGACCTTATCACATTGTACAAGTATATGAGAGGTCCATACAAGGATACCTGCGGTGAGCTATTTATTCCAAAGCCTGATCAGGTGACCAGGGGACACCTCTTGAGATTAGAGGAAAGGAGGTTTAGACTTCAGCAGAGGAAGAGGTTTTTTACAGTAAGGTCTGTCAAATTGTGGAATTCATTGCCCAAGGAGGTGGTTATGGCAGATACAATGGATACATTTAAGAGATGATTAGACATATTTCTTTCAAAAGGGAACATACAGAGTTATGCTGTTTATCAGTAGGCAGATCAGGAAGGTCTGATAAAAACTAACTTAACTGGTAGCAGGAAAGCTATACAATTCTCAGTTACTGGGGTATGAGGAGAAGGTTGAACTTGATGGACTTGTGTCTTTATTCAACCTAATTTACTTTGTTACTAATTTACTATGTAACACCAGATAGCTCCTAGGAGTGGTCACACTGCTTGCAGGATAGCTATGTTCTAGGCCAAAATGATGAACTCACAACAATGTGTGTGACCAGCACTGACAGGTACTGTGTTGAAACCCTTAATTGCCCATCAGTAGGGATGGGCAAAATTTTTTGTTTATTTCCCATAGAAAATGTCATGAAAAATGCACAATTTTCCCCTTTCCCACAGAAAACTCCTGAGAAACCTATGCTGGTGGATTTCCACCTTACCAGTTGTTTCAGGCAGGAATTTCCCATAACAATGAATTTTCTGCTACCCTATACTATTGGTTTTTGGAGGACTTTCTCACCTCATAGAAAAACACCCCTTAATTTTCCACCAACTTCTACTATATAAGTCAAGAATTTCCTGCACTATAATGTGGGTTTTGTAAGTAGAAAAATAGTAGAAGCTGTATATTAGGAGAGGAGAGAGTTGTTAAAAGAGCATTTGTGATTTCTGAAGATTGTGAAGTGTGTTTTACTTGGTGTTAGGTTAGTATAGGTCAGTCAAGTGAGATTTATTGTTAGGGCAGTAAGAGGCATCCAAATTGTGTAAGTTAGTGTTAGGGAAGTGAGTGAGTTTCATTCAAATTGTGAGTTAGTACTAGGGAAGTGAGGGTCACTGAGCTTAAGTTAGTGTTAGCGTAGTAAGGGTCATTAAAATGTTATGAGTTAGTGTTAGGGCAGTAAGGGTCAGTAAAGTTTGTAGTGTGTGACTTTTTTCTTTGTTTTTTTTTCTTATTTATAATAACTTTTTATAATACTTATTTCTCTTTATAATATTTCTGTTTTGCTTATAGTAAGAGACATGCTCAATACCTTGCAGAAAGACTTGGAGGTGATGGGAAGGAACTGGAGAACATCTTTATCGGGGGGCTTTGCGAAGCCTAAATCTAGGTGCTTTCTATGCCAAGATGAAAGCAGAGGCACCAATTGTTAGCAGCAGAGCCACTGCTACTTTCACCAGCAGCAGCTGTAATGCAGTGGAGCCCCAGCCACCTGCACCAGCAATGGTTGTGACATCAGTGTACTACCTCTGTCACTAACCAACAAAGATAGTGACAATGATTCATCAGAGTGTTTCAGTGCACTCTGAAGCTTTTTTTCACCAGATGAGCATGTAGTAGAACAGAGAGGGAATATGATGAGGAAGACAGAATACAATTGGAGACGGGCAAGAAGAAGGTGAGGATCTTGTGAGTGGTCAAGAGAAAAAGGGTCAGGTTCTGGCTGTGAGTGCACAGAAAGAGGGGAAGGTTCCTGTGAGTGGGCAGGAAGAAAATCAGGTTCCTGTTAGTGGGCAGGAAGAGGGACAGGCTGTGAGTAGGCCTGAAGATCTGGTGCTGGTGTAACTGGTGACAGCATTTGATGAGGAGAATCAGGGAGGTAGAGCCCAATGTTCATCAGTGGCTGGGTCAGATTCAGGAACTGCAGCACATATTTAAAGTGAAATAACATCTCCTCCTACTGCACTGAAGTTCTGACTGTGGGGATATTTCTCCCTGGGGTCTGGAACAATGCAGGAAACTACAAATGCTTTTGCACCCTGTGTGATCAAACAGTAAAAGGGGAAATCAGAGACCCCTACCTTGGCACATCTGCATTTATTAAGCATATGCAGCATAAGCATGCTGACGTGCATGCAAAAAAAAATTAAAAGTCCTATTCCATGCTACTGCTGCTGGTGCTGACCCTCCTAGTACTTCTGCAACCCCTCTTCAAAAATGTAGACTCAAGAAAACCTCAAATAAGAAGACCAAAATGGCTGCAGAGACCCTCCCATCAGCCAGCAGTAATCCCCGATCAGCCCTCGCAGCCACCACCACCAGTGGCTCCTCTCAGGATATGAGAGAATACCTAAGAACCATGCATCTTGCAGAGTATGAGCACTTATTAGTGGAGATAGTGAATTATTTCTATTATTTTTTTCTTTTTTTTCTTTTTTTAATAAGTTTTATACATTTACTTTGCTTTAAGTTTCCCACCTCTAAATAATGTTTCTTGGCTTACCAATATGTAGGCTATTATATAAATAAAACATATTTTAGCCTTAATTTTATTAGGGCAATTGTTTTGACTACTGTGAGTCAAGCAAGAAAACAATAAGTTTATAAATCACAGTCACAAATATTATATGTAAAAACAACAAAACACTCCTCAGGCAATTTTGAGTGCCTCATTTGCATAGGGTATAATAAGGCAGCACTCGGCACAGTCTTGTTATCTTGCGGAAGGTTATAATGATGTAACATATCCATTCAATATTTACATTTTGTTTCATCTTTGAAGTCCTGGGAGTGTTTTCTAAAGTTGGTACTAGAGGTGTTTTATATATATATATATATATATATATATATATATATATATATATATATATCTCCATATAATAATTAGCTTAAACGTGTGTAACAACGCAGTCATGTGCATTAGAGACTGCTGCACGTGCTGCAGTCATGCGCAGAAGAGACTGCCCATGCCACAGCTGCACATGACTGGCCCGCGACTGGCTGGCAGTGGCACTGTGACCCGTGTAACGGGCTCTTCAACTAGTATATATCTATATATATATATATATATATATATATATATATATATATATATATATATAATCATGCAATACTATACCTTTAAGATTTGAAAAAAGCAAGAGCACATAAAAAAAGAAATAAAATGAAAAACAATGTTCATACTCTGGAGTTTATTTATATAACTTACAAAATTATCCTACCACTTTTATATTCCTTGATAAATATAGATCTTAGTAGTTTTACATGTAAGTTCTTGAAATCTATTGCACATTTCCCTGTGTGATATATGACATAAGTTTATTGATGTTTTTGAAATATTTTCTTACCATGAGTCCTTTTTAATGTCAAATGCGTATAAGGGACGTCACTGTCACTTGCTTAAATATTGTATATATACGCCATTTTAATTCTAAAATATTTATTTGCACATAATGCAAACGTGGAACTTAAATAATCTGAAACTCCATTTTTTATAAACGTCCTGGAAAGAAAACAAATTTGCTTTGAATATTGTAGCAAAGAGAGCCTGAATTTTATGTAAATCACATTGCTGTAAAAGCTAACATTACCAGAAATTCTTCTTTAGCATATCACATTAAAATGCATAAAAATGATAAATGAAAACCCATAGAGTGTATGATGGTAGAAAAGGCAACTGTCGGTGGAGGTGTTTGTATGCACTGAAGTTTTATGCTTGAGCTGAACTGCAAAAAAACATCTATTATAGTAATTCTTTCTTGTCCTGGCCTTCTCCAGGGTAAACAGTCTTTCTTCTCCATACAGACCAATTGAAATAAATGATTAATATCTAAATAACCTTATAATTGCATTATTAAGCATTTCAAAATATCAGATTTATACAGAAAAATATGTAAATACCATTAACTTTTTTTTCTATTGAACGATATATTCTATTGACAAATCAGGAATTAAAAGATTCAGTATTGTAATCTTGCTCTTTATCTGCCATGCCAGAAGTGAGTCATTGTTCCACTGTTCAAAATGTTAAATCCAAATTGATATCTTTGTTTAAACAATTATCTTGTTTATAAATTAACATGAAAACAAATATGTACAGTGAATGCATTGGATCTGCAAGTCACATCATGGCAGTTAATGTGCAAAAGGTCCATATTAATTAAGGAGTGGGTCAAAAAGCAAAATCATATTTGATATCACTCTTTAAAGGCCAGACTTGTGAGTAACTTATTGCTTTGTAATGCAGTGCACACCCACCTGGTCCCTAAATGGTTAATCCAGGGAAATAGCTAGAATCTATGAGGTCCTGGCTCCCCCAACCTCGACAATGGACTGTAACAAGTTTGAATCATGGGCAAACACAGTCCCATGGTACAATTCACAACTAATGGATCTTACCAGGTATATGCATGACAAGGAAATACAATGAGGAAAAGCAATTTGTCTGAAGCACCAGACAGCTGGTGCATCATGATTAATGACCCACATGAAAGTTAACCCATTTAGTACCAGAGTGGTGTCTAGGGCTTTTCAATGCATTGGTTTTCAAAAGGTTAATGAAGAAAAGGGAAAGGGTTCATCAATGATATCTGGCTGGCAGTAGTTGTGTATGATGATGTCAGGGCAGGGCTGCCAGTCAAGATAGGAAACTGGTCAGATTGTAATGGCCACATGATGGTGTACAGCCAATACACCTCTTGGATGCTTGCAATCTGTAACCCCCTGTAGTTAAAGTAGGAGACTGGTAGAGATTCAAGCTTTCAATATACTAAGGGGGGGGGATGCACTGTGGTTCTATGCTGTGGCAATCTATTGTATCAGATGCTAAGAAGGGACCGGGTCACCTTCTGCCGTCGTCCCCGGGTCTCTCCTTCTCAATGCCGGACTGGCGCCGTCAAGTGCACCGGTCGAGCCAATCAACGTTCCGGTGGTCGACTCAAAGTGGAGTCGAACCCCGGGATGACCGACACTACCTCAAAGGATGCGGATACTGGAGGGGTCACGGGCACTCGAACACTGTCGAGCGTTCACAGAACCGGATCAGGGAAAAGTGTTGCAGGAACCAAAGTAGCTGTATTCAAGACGTTCAAGCACTCCGGTGCTCGACTCGAAGGTTGAAGCTTGTACAGGGAAACTAAGAGGCAGAGTCCACGTTGCCGCCTGACAGGATACGAAGTCCGGTAGCGGGATCCTGGCAGCAGACGGACGAACGTTACAGGAACCTGGTTCAGATGGGCGGCAGAGTGGCCGCTTTACTCATGGGAACACAAAAGACTCCAGGACTCTGGTTCACTCCAAACATGACACACTTTATTGAACAAAAACCACATCTTTTATACAGTAAAACACAATACCACAATGGGATGGGAAGGGCCAGGTATTCTAATACAAACTTAGCCCAGGGTCCAATCAGACACAATAGGCAGGTGACACCGGTGACAAAAGGGCCAATGGCAGATGGAGCCAAAGGGCCAATAGCAGGCAGAGAAAAAGGGCCAATGGCAAGTGACCTAATCAACATATTGCTCAAGAGGTTTACAACATCTGCAATACAAACATGTTTAATTAGGTTTAGACAAAGACAAAGACTTGATTAGAGGGAATACACATTTAGGGGACTAGGCCAGGGGTTGAAGCACGTACACACTAGTTTGAATATGCGGCTTCAACCCTCGCCAATCAGTGTGCGCAGTGAGTCGTACGTCGGCCAATCCGGCGTTGACTCACTGCCTGTGGGGGGGGCAGTCTATGACTTGCTATCTCCAAAAACAAACTCAGAGTAATAAACCTCTGCAGAATGAGCTATCTGCAATAAATAAATTATTGGTGCACTCTCTGACACATCAACATCACTACTTCTATTATATACCCCAGAACCCTAGAAACTTTTTGGAGTGCTTCTGCTGCTGCTAGTTGTGGCATCTCCAACTTGTTGATTGTGTGTCTTCCATTCAGACCTGTGGTTGTGCTTTAGGTGGGCTCTCATTAAGGATGTGCCTAGGTATGAGCCTGCTTCCCCCTTGCTCACATTCCTTTTAAATGGATAGGGTAATTTTCTGCCTTTTCTCATGTTCCTTGTCTGGGTTTTGGTTTGGTTCTTCTTGTTTGCTGGATCCTGGTTCCCTGCCTTGTTTTGTGCTTTGTTCTGAGCCTTTATCAAGATCCAGCACCTTAATCCTGGCACACAATCAAAGCATTCCAGTGCATTATCCAGTTGTTCCTAGTCCTGTTCTTGAGATCACCGACCCTTCCTCCAGGGTACTTCCTATGTATTGACCTTGTCTCATTGCCGGATATAGCAATTGGTTGAGCTGCTACACTATTTTAACTAATGCCATCAACATTAGAATGTAACTTGTCATTTTCTGTGTTCTTGGTTTTTTTTTTAATAGTACTGGGGCTGCTGGTGGTAGAACTTTTGGTGAGACTTTGACAACCTGCATCCTCCTTGGGAGAGACATTACCATCATTTTTTGCACACGCTGCAGCAATAATGGCTACAGTTAGTTTTTTGGACTACCACTTTACTTGCACTTCCCTGCACCACTCTTACTCCTTTCCCCCAATCCCTTGTGTATTTGCTGGATATTACTCAACTACTGCGTGTGTGTGTTTTTGCTATAAAGTACACAATAGAATTTAATGATGATGATTTCTTGTGTTGTTCCACTACAAAATATTCAGTCTTGTCTAGTATCCATCTGTCTCAGTCACAGCTCACGCCCGCGTCCCTGTCGCCTCTAACCATAACAGTCAGATTAGGATGGAACTTAGATCACACTGCCTGTGCCTTTCCAAACAATCATACATGATTTGGGGGCATTTAGGGTAAATCTTCTTTGCCCCCTTCTCAAACCCCCAGACTCCCCTAACAATAACAGCCAGATGAGGAAGGAACTTGGATCACTGCTGCCTGTGTCTTCCCAGTCAGTCAAAGAAGATCTTGGGGTCAACCTCCTTTCTCTCTTCCTGTCCCCGAGAGTGCCCTCAGACTCCCCTAATACAGAGAACGAGTGTCCTGCCTACAAGAGTCCCCAAACTAGACTTCAGCATCACTTTATTAGCCTGTCTTCTCAAGCTGAAAAATGTGCTGCTCTCTCTAACAAGGAATGGCATGCTGCAGGAATCTGACACTGACACCCCTTTTATACTATGACATGACATGAGTTGGGCAGAAATTCATTCTTCCCATTGATTTCAAAGCAATAAGCTAGCTCAAAAAAATTAAAAAACTGCATTTGTTTAGTGAAAAGTGACATTTTTCTCCTGTTTCTCTTTTGAGGTAAAAATTTTCGCCCCTCCTTAGTAGTGCCCTCATTCTATCTGTATTACAGTGTAATCTAGCTAAAATATCTCATTATCCCCTTGTGATGATAGTAGAACCAAAAAAAGAGAGAAAAGTGCCACAATAGTATAACACCGTTAAAACGTATTAAATGTGAAATAAAATTGCTTCTACTCACATGTTGTATAGGTCATACAGTTGATATCAACAGATCTGACTCCAAGGCACATGGAGAATTACACCGTCTCCACTTGGGTATCACCAAGGAACTTCCTCTGGATGAACAGGCGCAGGCTGACATATGTGTTCAAATAAAAGATTTTAAGGCTACATGTTTCTTACGTGTTTCACAGCCAACAATTTTTAAGTGTTTAGGCTAGTTTTAGCTTTGTTAAAGCAGCGTTTTGGCTGCGAAATGCATAAGCATTGTATAGACTATTTTTATCGCAATAAAATCTTTTATTTGAACACATACGTCAGCCTCCACCTGTTCACCAGAGGAAGTTCCTTGGTGATACTCAAACGGAGACTGTGTAATTCTCCGTGTGTCTCAGAGTCACAACTGACTGACCTATATAACATGTGAGTAGAAGCAATTTTATTTCACATTTGATACATCATAACGGTGTTATACTATTGTGGTGCTTTTCTCTCTTTTTTGGTTCTACTATCATCACATTTCGATTGCCTCTGAGGGAGAGCGTTTGAGAGATGCTGCCTATCTGAACTAACTGCATACCTTAAAGGTAGTAATATTTAATAATTACTAATCCCTATATTGCAGTTATATTAAAAATAATTGTATTGCCCTCAGTGTCATCTTTCAAACCTTTATGGTTTGAGAGATAATCACTCCTAAAGTTCTCCCCTCCCTCCTCTTTCCCCGAAGTCAGCGTTCTAGCTGACTGCAGGGAAGCCTGTCGTACAACCGTCAGGAGGCTCTGCAGCACAGCCAAGATCGCGTTAATAAAAAAGAAATCTTTCACTGAAACGGTCTTCTACATGTGCTTGGTTTGCAAGCACACGTAGAAGACCGTTTTGGTGAAAGATTTTTTTTTTATTAACGCAAAGACGGCTCTGCTGCAGAGCCGTCTGATGATCGTAAGACCAGATTTCCCTTCAGTCAGCTACAACGCTGACTTCGAGGAAGGGAATGGGGAACTTTAGGAGAGATTATCTCTCAAACCATAAAGAGATGACTCTGGGGGCAATACATTTCTTTTTAATATGACTGCAATATAGGGATTAGTAATTATTAAGTATGACTATTCCTTTAAGGGTGTTGGTGACTGCCCAATCATATATTGACTGATATACACAGGGGAACCCTGTTTGTTTGTCCCCTCTTCTTGTTACTTCATTATCCCCTTGGATGGTTTAGGTCTCCAACTCATTGCAACTGACACCGCTATAGTATGCAAGGGGTTAAGAAAGTAGAAAGAACTGAATGTGCCCAAGGGAAAGCTGGGGATACAATATCAGAATTTTTTTTCTTTAATTGTTCATTGCCATCCAGTATATCCTTGCACCTTTGCTAATGAGTACGGATGGGAGAATGTTTCCACCTCAACACTGAAATAGAAGAAAAATGTCACAAAATGTTCTGCGAAAAGTGACGTGTTTTTAGCAATTTCTTTGCTGGAACAAAACGGGACCTTTCGCCCCCACTTCTACTAATGAGAGCATTGCAATCAGGCACAGACTCACATGCACTTCTGATCATTAGATGTACATTCTTATTTGGCCTTGTGGCATTTATTATTTGGGCAAGACCATCACAGTATTCAAGGAGATAATGGCAAATTATCACTCAAACATCAGGTTGGCCTTGGAAAATAAGAAAACAGACAAACTGGCTGCGAGACACTTTTTGGAGCTGAATCATCCATTACATTCATTAGGCCCCATTGATCATATTCCACCACTAACATGAAGTCGCAACAGTGTTCTCTTAAGCATGAAACCAGATGGATTTATCAACTGAGGCTCATTGCTCCATTGGGGCTAAAGGAACAGTTATCTTTTTGAGCATACTTTTTACCATAGGTGGACCTCTGGATGGACAAGGATATCACATGTCTGCACATACATTCAACTGGAGAATATGGATATATTTTGTCCAGGACACTGCACCTGAAACTGTAGGGCTGTCTGATGGGCTAGTCATTCACATGATCAGCATTTGACCAGTGCATTTTCTAAACCCCTGTCTGAACTATCTTGCAGTCATCTCTACATATTACCATCTATCTCTATATTCTAGCCAACTGAATATCTTTCTTGCCAGTTGTAATTCCTTATGCCCAGCCTATCCAGTTTGCTGTATCGATGGTCTTGTTGACCCTTTTTTCTTTACAGGGCTGCATATGATATCTGTGGCTTATCACTCTGATCCCTGTTGACTGATGTCTCACTTCGGTCCCTCTGGCCTTGCTATTTACTGATGCAGCTACTTATTTGACCTATAATATTTAAAGGGATAGTAATACTTCGTTTTAACTTTATTTTATTTTGTAGGCATTAAAAAACATGAAGAATGATATAAGTCTTATGTCTCAAACCTTTATGGTTTAAGATATATTCACAAGCAAAGTTTCCCCCTCTCGCCCCTTTTTCCTAGTGTAAGCCATCTCTTCTCAGATGTGAATCTGGTTGTAAGACCAGAAAGATAACAGCAGGGGACAATCTTCTTTATATGAAAAGAATGAAAGCCCTTCCCCCCTTGACAAATTTTTCAGGTTTTTCCCTTATCTTAATTGAAGATTGTCCCTCACTGCAGTCTACCTGGGCACCTCCCTTCTGATCTAGCTGAACAGGGGGGGATACTTTGCTTGTGAATATCTCTTAAACCATAAAGGTTTGAGAGATAAGACTTATTTCGTTCTTTATGTTTTTTTAATGCCTACAAAATAAAATAAAGATAAAACAAAGTATTACTATCCCTTTAAAATACTGTGGAACAAGTGTATTCATATTTTAAATGGCCATGCTCTCTCAATATGATTTTATCTTGCCTCTTCATTGACAATTTTAGTGCCATTATTATTCTAACACTATGATATATACATATCACACCACTAGGGGCAGAACAATTATATAATTCTTATCGTATCGTATAATTCTTATCTATCTGGACCAGTGACTATGCTGTGATCTGGATGCTCTAACACAGCGAGATATCGATAACACATGGTTGTATAGTATATGCTTCATTTACCGGAATATTATCCAGTACCTAGAGTTCACCCTTATCTTACATCTGCATTTGGAACACATTTTGTCCTAATGTCAAGTTTAGAAGTTTAGTCTGCAGCGTGTATTCACATGCTCTGCGATGCTCAGGAGTCACACTGTACCGAGTCATAACGAGGCCAGAAGGGATAAGGATGCCTTATGCACATACTAGGATTAACCCCCATCAAGCTTTATGAGCTCTTCCTTTACATCTACACTGTGTTGTGATCTTGATCTCTAATGCTATTATCCTTTCAATTTAAAATATTGCAAGTGTCTCAAGTTGTGATACTATACTTCTATATAACTTTGACTCATTTGGTTTCAGTAGCAGGACAATTGAGATTTTTTTCTAATATGTCTTTATTATGTCTTTTTCTCTTTTTATGTATATTGATGATTGACTCCTTCCATTAACAATAACATCACCGGCAGTGGGGGAAGCCAATTTTTTAGCCTGTTTTGCTCCACTGGGGTACTTAGGGAAGATGATTTCACTTTTGTTTTGCGGAAGGCCAGGTGCCATTTACTAGGCATAAATTAAAAAACTGGAAAACCACTCAGGTCTTAGAAGTGATTTAAAAAAAGTGAAAATGTTTTATTGAGTTGTATTTCACAAAAAAAAAAAAAAAAAAAAAAAAAAATATATATATATATATATATATATATATATATATATATGACACCAAAGTAGAGGGAAGCACTTTCACTTAAATCAGTCTCTCTAGGGTCTGTAGTTGAAAGGAACAGGATCCATGTGTACAACAAAAAGTTGAAACAACCAACACGCAAAGCAAAATGTAGTGAATAGGAGTGGGCGAAAAGTGTGAAAAATTTCCCACATGACTTTTTGTGAAAAAAAGAGAAAAAGTTTTATTGAGTGATCAACGTTCTGGTTGTATTTCATAAAATATATACACCAAATTACTTTTTGCAAAAAAATTGCAGATTTTTTGCTTTTCCTGTGAAAAATTTTGCCTTTCCGCCTAAGCAAAAATGTCCTCCATTTCACCTATTTTAAAAAATGTTCCCCCTATTTTAACACATTTTTCACCTATATTACCTATAGGTACTACAATTTCCACTGTAATATTATTTCTTCTGAGGGCTGAAGTTGAGAAATAAGTGAATGAAAGTCAAAGTTGTCAGTCCAACAGTAACATTTGGCTTGAAAAATGTGTTAGCATGCAGAATGCATTTGTCCTTTGCCCACAAAACTAACTTCCTGCTTAAGTGACACTGGCACATATTCATGATGATGTCAAGTAATGAAAAAAATAAAGTACAACCTACAATGTGGTAGATGTATATTGTAGTGGTGGTGGTAGAGGACTGGCTTAGTGTGATTTGTGTATGTATTTTTACCATTGTCATACACTATCCTCCTTCTCAGATTATTGACAAACATGACTTATCGGTCATAGAAGTGGTCCCAAGTGGGGTAGATGGTGGCAACCTTTTTTCACATCCCTCCTCCACCTCCTTATCTGTGCTGCTGTTAATATATTTGTCCTGGCTTTGTCTGTCATATTCCTCTGCAGCAGGAGCCATAGGTGTTATTTGAACTGAACTAACTGTTGGCACTGCCAGTAGCACACTCACTGACACATAAATAACTCCACTACTTCTTTTTTCTGCCCTAGAGCCCTGGGAACTTTTTAAAGTGCTTCTGCTGCTGCTAGTTGCGGCACCTTTGGCCTGCTGATAGTGTGTCTCCCAGTCAGACCTGTGGTTGTGCTTTATTAGGGATCTCATAGAGGAGGTGTCTATGTGTGAGCCTGCTTTCCCCCTGCTTGCATGCTTTTTGCATAGACACCAGATAGCAACATGCTTAGCTTGAGGATCCTGAGTGAAGTATCTCCATACTGTGGACTTCATGAAATGAGGGCTTCCTGAGGTGGTGCTGCTGCTACTACTACTACTGGGGATAGATGTTGATGTAATTCTACTGCCACTAATACTAGGTGTCAATGTGCAGCAGTTACAGCAACAGCAGCAGCAGAGGCACTTGTCATATCTAACATTGTGGGTGTTAACCTGTGTTGCTGTTGCTTGGTACTAAAACAGGTGTGTGTGGTTGAGTGGGACTTGGACTTTGAAGAGACGATGATGCTGATGAAAACTGATAGGGTGAGTGTGTGCTTTTTGACATCTGTGCTTGTCCATGGTCAGACTTTACAATGGTTTTCTCAAACAGTTTATAGATAGTCACAGTGCTCCTTAAAAGTGGTGGGAGATTCAGCCTTTGACTTTCTGCTAACCTTATAGCCCTGTCATCATCCTCACTCTCAACTTCATCTGTATCTGAAAAAGAGAAGGATGTTAGAGGGATATATTCTAGATCTGCATCATCATCAGTCATCATTAGGTCATCCTCAGCAGCATCAGCATCACCTCAAAGTTCTTGCCCACTACTACCCTTACATTCCTCTAAGCTTTTGGAGGTCTCAAACAATTTCTTTTTACTTTCACTGTAACAAAGTTCCCAACTACTGGTGTTTTGGTGCTTGTTTGTCTCACTATCTGATGCAGCAGGTGGTTCAGCTGCTACACCTTCCTCTGTTATGCTATTGCCAGCATCATCAACACTTGAATGTGACTTGTTGTCATCTTCAGTGTTCTTCTTATATGGTTCTTTATTTCTACTGGCACTGATGGTGCTGGAACTAGCTTTGCTGGGACCTTGAAAAACTGCCTCCTTCCTTGGAGTAGAGGGCTCATCATCACTGATTGCACATGCTGCAGCAACCATTGCTGCAGTCAGTTTTTGAACTACTACTTTACTCTCACATCCCTGCACTGCTCCAGCCCTCCCCATTCCACTTCTCCTTGTGCATTATCTGGACATTATGAAACTACACTTTGTTTTTTTACTGTACGGTACACAACACAACTGATGGAGCTATATGATGCCTTGCCTAAGCCCAGTCAGCTCTCTCTCACTGTCAACTAATATATTTAGTTCTTTATCATTATTATTATCTTTTAAGTTGTCCACCCTGTTGTCTTATAAGTCTGTCAAAAAAAATTATAACTGAAAAACAAAATCAACAAAGTCTTTCCCCAGACTTCCCCACCCAGCACAGAGACAATAACAGCAAGATCAGCAAGCAAATAGGTCCCTAGTTGCTTGTGTCTTGCCAGTCAGTCACATGGAATTTTGGAGTATTTGGGGTCAACCTCCTTCCTCCCTTCTTCTCCCCAGAGTCCTCCACTGACTCTCCTAACAGAACAATTGTCCTATCTAAAAGATTCCCTAAACTAAACTTCAATTCCCCTCTCTGTCTTCTCTAGCTCAAAAAAATTACTGTTCTCTCCTCTCACAAACACAAATAGAATGCTATGAGAGCCTGACAGCCTTTTATACTGCTGTAGAAAACTTTCATGTGGTGGAGAAATATTTTTCTTCCCTTTGATTTAATTGGGGGAAAAGGTGTGAAAAGAGGAAAAACTGCACTTTGCACAGGAAATTATCCCTAGTAGTGAATAAGTGATTTAATTGAATACTGTCAACATTTCAGTGCATTTTAGAGCATTTTCATCAAGAAAATGAGACAAGACCCCCATCCCCCATTATGTACAGTTTGAAGTTCCTGCCCACCAAAAAGCTACAGTGGCTGAATGACATCAGCAAAATTCATGTGGCAAAGTTCAATTATAGGTTACAACTTAAAATATAGTCCACAGCAGAGTAAAAATCCTAATTTTTCAACACCATCAGTGTACATATATACATAAAGTACAGCAGTCCAGGACAGCAGAGGTACTGAATATAAAGAGGTAATTAAAGGTCATATCCTCAGTTAAGCTGGCTGCAACCTGCTCAGGGGCTCCCCCCATTGATCAAACTAGGAAGTCATTCATTCAGTAAACAAAATGAATGAGCTATAATTGTATCAAGCCTAGGGATCACAGTGCTGGTGCGTTCAGTCACCATAGTTAGATGATAAGGCTATAAACTAGGTATTTGTGGTCCAGAGCACAGTGTGTATGGTCAACTACACCACTCTGTATAGGCTAAGTCCATCATAACACAGGATGATCATGTTTAGAGTACAAGCAGCAAATAACATGCTGCACATCATGACATTGCAAAGCTATCGCACAATGTGCAGAAGCAAAAGAATACCAGGACAGGTATCTATTAGGTATCAATACTGAAAGAACAAGCATAAGTATTGATAAATTGAGAAGAAAGAGGACATCCTTCACATTATGTGGAGACCTATATCTCTGCTAATATGGGCAGCTTTCCAGTCATTGCAGAGTAAGGTGGATGGCATGGTGCAGGTACATTCAGCCAACATAGTTAGAAGATAAGGCTATAAACTAGGTATTTGTGGACCAGAGCACATCATATATGGTCAACTACACCACTCTGTATAGGCTAAATCCATCATAACACATGATGATCATGTTGAGAGCACAATCAGCAAATATGCTACACACCATGACATTGCAAAGCTATTGGGCTTATTTGCAGAAGCAAAAGAATATCAGGTTAGGCATCTGTTGGGTATCAACACTGAAAGAACATTTCCAAACAAGCATAAATATTGATAAATTGAGAAGAAAGAGGACAGCCTTCACATTATGTGGAGCCCTATATCTCTGCTAATTTAGACAGCGTTCCAATCATTGCAGAGTAAGGTGGATGGCACGGTGGTAATAATAGAGGTTAAAAACCCATAATGGTGACTCAATTAGAGATTTCCATCAAATATAGGTGCTGGAACGATACAGACCCACACTGAGGAAGGAGGTTATCCCTCAGAACTGGTGGGGGATCCCACCAAAAAACTCACACAATGTCCACCCATCAAAACAGATATACAGGGCAGAATACAAGCAAGGATACATTAAACCAAACATCAAACAATAAAAGAAATATGAGCACAACCCATAAACCTAAACATATGCAGTGTGTTATCTGTGATGGCTCAAACATTGGCATCCTGTATGCATGAAGATAAAGCACACCTGACCTGTGCCTAACGTGACCATATAAGCAATTTATATGAGGCATGCCACAGAAATTGATTAATTGAGTCCCTTAGGTGCAATCGTATCCAGGTGATAGATCCAATATACCTCCCTCTGCATAAGTTTTCTGTTCCTGTCCGCTCTTCTCCTTGGGGGGAACTTGTTCACTGAGCATAGTTTTAATGGCAGATAAGCTATGTCCTTTTTCTAGCCACTGTCTCACTACCGGTTTGTCTGATTGTTTTTTATTAAGGGCCAGCCTGATACTAGACCTATGGTTGGCCATTCTCTCACGAAATGTAGTGGATGTTTTGCCTATATTATATAGACCACATGGACACATGATCAAATATATCACATAGTCACTGGTACAAGTAAGTCTTTGTTTTATCTTGATTTTCTGGGTGGTATGAGGATGTCAAAAGGTGTCTCCTGTCAGCCTAGTATTGCAGGTGGTGCAATTAATGCATCTGACGCACCCCACTTTGGGTTTAGGTAGCCATCTACCCTGTTGTGTCTGAGTCTGTAGTTTAGTCCTAGTCAATTTGGTTTTATCTGTAACCACTCGGGTGTCTCTTTTCCCTCCAATAAGCTACATAGGGGGGTGGGTAAATGTTAAAGCTGGGTCAGACGCCAATATAGGCCAGTTGCGTTTAACTGTTTTGTTGATGTATGAGGCATGTGGAGTGTAGTCACATACAAAGGCAAGAAATTTCTGTTTATTACTGGGTTTGTTGTATTCCTTAGACAATAGAGTTTCTTGGGTCAAATCTTTGCATTTGTCCAGTTGGTGTTGCAGTAAAGTGTTATTGTATCCTCGATTCAAAAACTTTGCATGCATCTCCTCCAGTTGATCATCCCCTTTATGGATACTAGAGTTATTGTGAATAACCCTCAGGAATTGGGAATAAGGTATTCCATTGTTTCACAAGGGTGGGTGATCGCTATCTGCCTTCAAAATTGAGTTTTTGTTTGTTGTCTTGCTATAAAGTGTAGACCCCAAAGTTTGTTTGTCTTTATAGATCTTAACATCCAAGAACTCAATTTCAGATAGGAGTAATAATTGATTTTAAACCATACTGGTGTGGGTAAACAATTCAGCTCACTGTACCAGGCAAGGAGTTTCTCTTTGTCGTCCCCCCCATAGCAAAAACAGGTTGTCAATCCAGTGCCCGTAAAACAAAATGTTATCTTGTGTAATGAATTGCTTCTCATAGGCATACATACATAGATTTGTGTATGATGGGGCCACATTACAACTCATGGCTGAGCCAGTGAGCTGAAGGTAATGTCCATCCCCATATCTGAAATAGTTATGTGTTAAAGTCACTTCCAGCAAGTCACAGATAAACTCATCGGGTGCCATACCCTCATATGAGAACTCAAGCAGAGACTCCCTAACTGCTTGTATACCCACATTGTGTGGGATAAAGGTGTATAGACTGTTCACCTCCGTGGTGACCAGGATCGTGTCAGTCATATCACCAGTAGGTATGGGTGAAAATTTTCACCTCAAACTGAAGTTGGAGAATAATGGCACTTTCCTCTTGGCAAATAATTTTCTGCTTTCTGTTTTTTTTCTGTTGGTGGGGTGTGGGGAAAGAATCAGTTGAACAAGGAAAATTTTTTTGGGCCGTATTGTTTACTGGGATTGGGGGGAGGTAGTCAATAGAAAAAATCCTAAATACAAATAAAACCCCCTATAAGACATGGTATAAAAGGGTCTGAGGAGGGTGCCTGTGTGGGCGAATTAATGAATCAGTTGAACAGGGAATTCATTTTGGGGGGGTGGGTTCTTGACTGGTGGGGGGACAGTTGATAAAAAAATTAATGAATGGAATAAGACAAGAGTGAAAAAAACGGTAAGAGAAACAGGTGAAGACACCAAGAAAAGACCCAACAAAGAAAGAAGATTGAAGTGCCAAGAGTGAAGAAAGCGAGGTAAGAGGAGATGAGATAGCTCCTAACCTTGAGATATTAGTCTCCAGCTTCAAAAAATATATTTATAAGATGCGGGTATGTGGCTGAAGAGTCCTGTAAGAGAAAGAAGAAACCAGTCGCACACTGTCTTAAAAATAAAAGTCAAGCATATTATCAATAGCCCCGATAGGGGTATTCAATTATATATGAAAAAGGACTTTTAAATGTTTTTTAAACATATATTCACATTACATCATCAGGTATAATTGTTGTGAAAGAAGGAGCACCAGAAAATATGCACCTGAAGGTTGATCAGTATGGAATAATGTATTGGGATGTAAAGATCTAGCTAAGGCTTTAACCAGTTCATTGTCGGTATTAGATGTGGAACAGTGTTTTACATTTAAGATGTACACATTGACACCTACTGCTGTTGCTTAATTAATCATCTATTACAATTTTATTTTCCACTATCACTTCATAGCATCATTTCATTCAATTCATTGGTATTATTTGTGGAAGGACTCATCTGACCTTTATTTTTATCATCATTCCATATCATCATTTCATTTCATCACCATTTCATTTTTTATTACTGCTTCACATCATTATTTCATTTTATGTTATTTTTTACCATCACCCTAGTTTATCTGTTGCTGGTGCTTGTGGAGGGATTCACTTCAAATTCATTTTAATTTCATTATTCAGTATAACTTTATTTTTTTGTGGGAGGATTTATTGCAGTTTATAGTTACTTTACTTGAAGTTATTTATTTATTGTTACTTTTGGACTTACCATCACTTCATTGTCTCTGAAATACCATTTCATCACCATTAATCATTTGGACATAGCATCTAGTTTATTTTTCTGCAAATTTCACTTCTATGTATTTAATGGATATCTGTTAGGGACCAGGAACCAGACAGGACACAAAAAGGTAAATTGCAGTATACCTTTATTAGTGCAACAAAAACAGAAGCATGATCCAAGAGCATAAACCAAAAAACACGTCTGTGAAGTCAGGAACAAGCCAAGTGAGTGAGATCCACGATTAGGAGCAACTGGTTGGTCGATGAGTATACTATTTGATACTGTTGCTGTGTTCCATTTTTTTAAATATTTTTTATTAATAAATATTTTTGTCTATCTTTACAACATTTGGGTTATCATAGTCATTGGATTATGCATGTGAACTAAGTGTAAAGCACAAGCCCTGAAAAAAAAATAAACTCCCTACTGGCCTAGTACCAGCCGGTGATGTCCTGTTGGCCAGTGGCCACTGGCCATTGTCAAATGCCCTGATTTAGATGCAGAATTTTTGACTGCTGTGCTTGCTGCTGCTGCTGAGTTGTTTAAGCAGCAGGATGATTAGGCAGTTGAAAGGGAATGGGATCAACAACAGCAGTAACATGGTTGATGGATGATGAAGGTTCCACTTGCCACTGCTAGCTCCAGTGTTGCACCTGAGGAAGTAGCAGCACCATAACTACCCCCCACCATGTCTGGTATATGTGTTGCTGCCACTGGCAAGTGGAACTTTCCTGTTCCCAAATCACTTGTTGACTCCATTCCCACTGTATCCAAGGTGGTCTGTTGCACACTAGCCTGCTCCTCAGCATCCTGCTGCCCTTGCAACTTGGCAGCAGCAGGAATTAGAGCAGTTGTGAATTACGCAAATTTCCAAATGCTCAATGCTGTTTGGAGGAGGTGACAAGCAATGTGACAGAGGGTTCCCTAATGTCACATTTGGCATTTCTTGGAGACCTGAAGAAGGAAGCTTGGCAGCACTAACAGCAGGCACACGCACCTGATCTGGGCTCCTGCTGGTGGTGGTAGTATTATTGCCGTGGTGAAAATTTTGCCTTCTTCAGGATCCTGTTCCACAAGGGCAATGCCATGGGGGGAAGGGGGCTCCCAGGGTCTGGGGAGTGGTGTGGGCTCCCTTGACTGCTAGTCTGGACACTCTCAAATGCTTGCCCTACCACTTTCCTAACACTAACAACACTGGCTGCTTCACCATCACTGTCACCACTACTACTACTACTAACACCAACCACATAAATTTCAGCCCCTGAGTCATCCTCCTCACAGTCACTGTTAATAGGAGGATACGGATTACCCCCTCCTTCACTCCTAGCACTAACAAGCTGCTGGACCTTCTTAGTAGTACTAGCACTGGCGGCACTGCTTGGGGATGGCAAGTGTGACTTAGAGTCCCCTGCTGTCACATTTGGCATCATCTTCTCCTTCCCCCCTCCTGAGTATTACAAGACACACTAGCTGCAGACACAGCACTGGTGGAAGCAAGGGAAGTACTTGCAGCACGCACAGCACTGGTGGTGGCACTGGCAGAAGGGGTAGCACGTCTGACAGCAGACACAGCACATCTTACAGCAGGCATCTGGCAGGAGGCACAGGCACCTGACCTGTCCTACTCTCACTGCTAGTACTTCCATTTTGTTCCTCCCTTGACAGTAATTTCCCCAAAAACCCTAGGGGTGATTTAGGGGGACTGGCCAACATTGCTTCTGTAGTGCTCACTTCCTCCTCAGACTCATTGGACACATAATGGTCCTTCCAGTTCCTAATGTTATTATTTGTTATCCTGCTCATAGCAATAGCAGTCACTATGAGCTTCTCCAGCCTTACTTTTGCCTGAAAATCACAGCAGGACAGCACAGCATGGCTGCCTCGCTCTGTAGCTTTCACTTCCTGGAATACATCACGTTTTAATAGTGAAAACCGCATAAATCAATGGGCAGAAACTTTAAAAAAATGGCGAAATATTTTGGCCAATGGAAAAAATGAGGAGAATTTAATCACAGGTTTTAAAGCGGATTTTCCCATGAAAAAGCGGACAACAACATGGTTTTTGCAGAATTTCCCATGGGAACATGGTGAGAGATTTTGCTCATCACTAATCACCATAGAATGCTATCTTTTCACTGATATTCAGAGATTTCAGCAGACTGTAAAACTTAAAGACTACTATAAGGACAACAAAACTGGCACCCCAGTTAATACATTTAAGGCAAAAAGCACTTTTGATCCCCCAAACAAAAACTAATCAATTAGAACATTCATCAGACAGTTTAGTGAAGGTACTAAGAACCTGAATATCCCCAAGACATATAGAGGGAACATCACAAGAATGGAGAGGGTAGCCCTGAAGAGTTTAGTGGAGAACTATGACCTTTTCTATGTCCTGCTTATAAAGGGTGCACAGCAGTGATCATGGAGTTCACCTACTATAATCAGGAACTGCTCTCACAAATTGCAGATAGTGCCACCGATGAACTACTGCCTAATGACCCTATGCTTAAATATAAGGCCTCCATAGATGCATAGCTGCAGTTCAGAACCAGTGCATTACATAATGAATGTTTAAGTACTGAGTTGTGTTTACCCTATTACACTGATTATCTATACGCTCCAGCCCCTTGTGACATGTATGCCCTCATACACAAAAGACACCTCTGACTTCCTTAGGGCCTGATGGCATTATCTGGTGATATGAATGACACTATCCGGGTCACCATGGATGTGAACAGTCTATAATTAATTGCACCACCTGCAATACTATGCTGGCAGGAGACACCTTTTGACATCCCCATACCATCCAGAAAATCAAGATAAAACAAAGACTTACTTGTACCAGAGACAAAGTGATATATTTGATCATGTCTCCATGTGGCCTATATTATATAGGCAAAACATCCACTACATTTCATGAGAGAATGGCCAAACATAGGTGTAGTATCAGGTTGGCCCTTAATAAAAAACAATCAGACAAACTGGTAGCGAGACAGTGGCTAGAAAAAGGACATAGCTTATCTGCTATTAAAATATGATCATTGAACAAGTTCCCCCACTAAGTAGAAGAGGGGACAGGAAAAGAAAACTTTTGCAGAAAGAGGTATATTGGATCTATCACCTGGATACGATTGCACCTAAGGGACTTAATGAATCAATTTCTGTGGTATGCTTCATATAAAGTGTGTATATTGTCACTTTAGGCACATTTCAGGTGTGCATGACTCTCACCACCTTTGAGCTTTATCTGCATAAATACAGGATGCCAATGGTTGAGCCATCACATACACCACACTGCATATCTTTAGGTTTATGGGCTGTGCTCACACTTCTTTTATTGTTTGATGTTTGGTTTAATGTATCCTTGCTTGTATTCTGCCCTGTATATCGGTTTTGATGGGTGGACATGGTGTGAGTTACGTTATGTTTTTTGGTGGGATCACCCACTAGTGCTTAGGGATAACCTCCTTACTCAACATGGGTCTGTATCTTTCCAGCACCTAGTTTTGCTGGAAATCTCTCACTGAGCCACAATTATGGGTTTTTAACCTCTATTATTACCCCCGTGCCATCCACCTTACTCTGCAATGACTGGAACGCTGTCCATATTAGCAGAGATATAGGGCTGCACATAATGTGAAGGCTGTCCTCTTTCTTCTCAATTTATCAATATTTATGCTTCTTTGGAAATGTTATTTCAGTGTTGATACCTAATAGATACCTATCCTGGTATTCTTTTGCTTCTGTACATATGCCCAATAGCTTTGCAAAGTCATGGTGTGCAGCATGTTATTTTCTGCTTGTGCTCTCAACATGATCATCATGTGTTATGATGGACTTGGCCTATACAGAATGGTGTAGTTGACCATATATGCTGTGCTCTGGACCACAAATACCTAGTTTATAGCCTTATCATCTATGTTGGCTGAACGCACCTGCACTGTGATCCCTAGGCTTGATACAACTGTAGCTCATTCATTTTGTTTATTGAATGAATTACTTCCTAGTTTAATGAAACAGGGGAGCCCCTGAGCAGGTTGCAGCCAGCTCAGTTGAGGATGTGACCTATATATATATATATATATATATATATATATATATATATATATATATATATATATATCCTTATAATATAAAGTGGTAGAATGCATCTCTCACTATGAGCCGTAACCGCACATGCGCAGTAGAGAGTCACTACTTTGCATGTGTGATTTTGCACACAGGGAGCTTCGCTGTGAGCCGCCTGGAGCTCCCCGCTAAGGATCAGCGTGTTTGGCGAGTCTCTACTGCGCATGACTGCAGTCATGCGCAGTAGAGACTCGCCGAACGCGCTGCCCTGCGCCGGACAGCTCACGTCATGTCTCTGCTACCGGCTTTGGGGCAGCAGCCCGGCCAGCTGGGTGCACTTTAGCCCGTGTATACGGGCTTCCATACTAGTATATTATTTATATATATATATATATATATATATATATATATATATATATATATATATATGTTTTTTCTTTAGCTCACCATTCGTAACACGGCACTGAGGAAGTTGGACACTAATGGTGTTGTAAAATTAGGATTTCTACTCCACTGTGGAATCTATTTTAAGTTGCAACATATAATTGAACTTTGACACATGAACTTTGCTGATGTCATTCAGCGACTGCAGCTGTTTGGTGGGAGGGAACTTCATACTGTACATAACGGGGGATAGGAGTGTGATCTAATTGTTTTGATGAAAATGCTGTAAGATGCATTGAAACATTGACACTATTCAATTAAATCACTTATTCACTATGTTTTGCTTTGAGTGCTGGTTGTTTCAACTTTTTGTTTTATATTAGATAGATAGATAGATAGATAGATAGATAGATAGATAGATAGATATTGATTGTGTTTCAACCTACATGTTAAATTGATTGTCATTTGCACTTGTTTGGTGTAATTGTTTAATCATAAACCTGAGTATATGCCTACAAAATCCCTGCTTTTGTGCAAGTGTCCCTAGAAGAATTGATGCTGTTTTGAAGGCAAAGGATGGTCACACAAAATATTTGATTTAGATTTAGATTTTTCTTCTGTTCACTCACTATCATTTTGTTCATTGATAAAAATAAACTATTATTATGTCCATTTTTTAAAGCATTCTTACTTTAAAGCATTTTTTCACACCTTCCTATGACTATTGTTCTCTCTCTCTCTCTCTCTCTCTCTCTCTCTCGACAGATAAATAGATACACGTACACACATATATATTCTCATTTATATATTCTCCTTGTATATTAAGTTATTTCAAATAAATTAACATAATATACTTCACTGTAAACTCTTTAAAATTCAATGATACCTACAATTTTAATGAAGAATAATAGAAACTACTGATTCTTTCAATCTTTATTAAAAATTTCCTTTACTATGCAAAGTGAATGACCTCCTCCATTGTCATGGACCATGGCTTTCCTTTCAGCAGTTTGAATGGAGTATGAGCTACCTATTACTGTCTTCATTTTGATTCCAAAGGTATTCAGGGCCAGCAGCTAGCTGAAATTAGTTCTGAATAATATTTATGGGAGCCCTTTGCAATGAATTTTAATCTGCACCATTAGCTGGCTTGTGAATGTTCCCATGGATGAAGCCAAGGGGAACTTGGAATATTAAGTTATTAAAGGTTATGAGGGACATTTCATTTGGAACACTGTTATCCCAACTAATTGGATTCCTAATCACCTGGAGGTTATAATCTCTGTGCAGGTGCCTGGAATAAAAATCATATTCTAATTAGTAAAACATCATTTTCTGCACCTTAGTGACTTTGAACTCACTTGTGCATCCCACATATCTATACAAAAGAACTAGCAAACACAATAATTTGAGCTAGCCAAAGAAAACAATTGTGTAAATGAACAATTACTCAAATTCAAGATTCTGGCACATATATCATTGACTGACAAATTATAATAACAGTCTTCATTTGTTAACTGCTATCTCTATACATTTTAATAAATTATAATAAATACTTTGTATATGTATATATATATATATATATATATATATATATATATATATATATATACATATATAGTTTTTTTGCCTAACAATGAACTGAAGAAGAGAGGATGCGCTCAGAGGGTTAATATGTTAAATTGAGATACAAGCCAAAAAAATGTAGCTAAATGGCATATTCATATTTATGTAAGACATAATGTATTCTGATCTTATTCTTCCCACCACACAAATTCTTCACAGCTGCTCCCCAAGAAGACACTCTTCAAAAAATGAGAGACAAAACAATTGAAAAAAGGGGGGTGCTCTAAAAATTAGTATTGAACAAAACATAACATTGTAGTATTACTCAAATGTCCATAAATGCCGGTTGAGGTGTATACAACTGATAAGGCAACAGGGGAACTAGCTGTCTCTGAACAGGGATGTCACTACTTTTGGTGTCAAATGAGGATTGGTGTGCAAGTGTTAAAATAAGTATGTAACATTTATTAATGTATTAAAACAAGCAAATACAAAATCTTATTAAACCTGAGTGATGCAGTGATTTGGACACCAGGGTAAAGAAGCCTATATCCCACTGCACCCTCATGCCTAAATGACTGCACTTGCTAGTAGGGGGCAAGAGTAAGCCGTGCAGTGATTTGGACATGATGGTACATAGGGGAGCTTCACCCCCTTGCACTCTCATATCGCTGCCAATATCACACATTAAAGATGGTAATAGACCTTACTGATGTGTTTTATATCCAGCTGCCAAGGTTTGGCTGAGCTGCTCTAACTCTGCTGCTTGAGTCTACTGTGTGAGTTTATCCAGTGCTCTGCTAGCCATTACAGCTGCCTTCCCTTTGATGAATCAGACTGAATCAGCTGACCTCTCTGTGTTTGCTCACCTGACTGCTATCAGCCAACCCTCCCTGATTGCCCTTGTGTTTGCTTATGGCTGCAAGAGTGTTCCACTGCATATCTGATTTCCTGTGCATGACCTGGCTTCCTCTGACCTCCCTTCTGATTCCTGACTCCTGGCTTGTTCCTGACATCTCTGATCTCCGTATACCTGACCCTGGGCTTGCCTGAGTACCTGTCTTGGTTCCTGACCCCGGCTTGTCTTTTGGTTTATGCTTCTGGATCTGTCACGGAGTCACTTGTGAAATAAAGACAATGACAAGTACAGATAAAATAAAATAGATTTTATTGAAAATATAATAGTAACAGCAATGTACCTCTCCACTTTCACAAGACCAGGTAAGGACAGTGCACAACACTTCCTGCACCCTTCACTAGGTGGGTGTGAGATGGTACCACATCTGTACACTAACGCTAGGGTACACCCAAAGGCAACAGGAGTGAGAAACTCCAAAATGCTAGAGCCGGCAACAGGAGCAAGAAACTCCAGAACGCTGGAGCACCACCAAGTAATGACTATACCTCCACCACCTTCACAAGTCAAGGTGTGAGGACAGTGCACAGCACTTCCTCAACCCTTCACTAGGCAGGTTAACAATAGCGCAACTATACACTACCAGTAGAGTATACCGTGAAGCAAAGGTAAACTGCACCTAGAATGCTAGGCAAGGCAACAAGCCACCCAGACCATAGGTCGCAGAAGGTCAGTGACACAGACTGACAGAACAAGCACTGCTACAGGGGTAGCAAGCGCGGCAGTAACAGTAGGCCAAGAAAGTCGAGAGTGAACGATAGCCGGGGCTGGGTAGCTGAGGCTGGCAGTAAACCAAAGCCGGGAGAGCATCAAAGGAGGAGGTATTCAGATAAGGCCAGGAATCAGAGCTGGATCGGGCAGTCAGGCAAAGCCAGGGTTCAGACCTGGATCGGATAGTCAAACAAAGCCAGGAGTCAGAGCTGGATAGGGTAGTCAGACGAAGCCAGGAGTCAGAGCTGGATCAGGTAGTCAGACAAAGCCATGAGTCAGAGCCGGATCTGGTAGTCAGATGAAGTCAGGAATCAATAAATGGACCAACACAGCACAAGGCTCAGGTACACCACAAAAGAGCACTGGGTATTGGAAATGCTGAGGCCTTTAAGGCCTAGTAGGTGGGCGGAGATATGACAGCAATTACCAGAGACCTATAAGAACAGCGTCTTGCACTGAGAGACAGCCAGGAAGTAGCAAGATCGCTGTTAGAGTAAAGTAACACTGGAGGCAATCACGGGCACCATGATAGGATCACAATTTTACTTTGTTTGCTTTTGTTATTTTAATAAAGGTGTTTTGCGCTTTTCATTTTGGTGTCTGTCTGGTTCCTGGTCCATAACACCACCTCAGCCATACAAACCCCAGCTATACCAGTGGCGGCAGAACGGAGGATTTGCCATAAGTCCACCTTACCACCACTCTGGATAGTGATTGGAACCAATACAGGAATAACTAGGATTGTATATGTGTGAGTTTGTGTATATACAATCACAGAGGTTACACGTGAGATCATATCTTGGCCATATTAAAGAAATGTGCTTTTAGTACACTAATCTCACTTTAATAAAACATATAATTTTAAGCTCAGCCTGAGACCTTTGATCGTAATTGTTTCATTAGTTTTTTAATGCAATCTGGCACTATACCCTTAGTATTCAGCAGGTGGTGTGTGTACTGTGCATGCCGATGTTAGCAAAAGATTCTTGCTTGTAAATGTTATTATTATTATTATTTTTTTAGTGATCCAGTGTTATACTCTTAGTAGCCAGAAAGTGAAGCCCATTGCAACATTTGCTGTATCACATTCATATCCCAAGGTCAGTAAAAATCTAACATCTAAAGTGTCCTCTTTACTAAGTGCTCTGGAATAAGTGGACAGTTGGTGAAACACAGCATTGTAAGTGTTATAATATATTGATTTTGGGTTTACATCCTAACCTGCAGTAAGAAGGTTAAAGGGTTAAAGCTTAAAAGGTTGTTTGTTCTGGGAGTGTGTGTGCAATTAATTAAGGGTGGGGGTTTGTGAACAATCACCTGTGTTGTACTGTATAAATCTAGATACAGGACTCACAGAGTGTGCTCACAAATACAGTGTGCTCTTTATTAAAGGGATAGTAATGTTTCATAATAAAAGCAGCTCTAATTAATCATCATAGTATTTGGACTTTGGAGAGTGTTATTTCAGTTCTGTCAGAGTTATAGTTCCGGAGTAATTCAATGACAAAGTGTCCCCCTCCCGCCCCTTTTACTGATGTAACACTCCTCAGCCAAAGCAGAAGGGAGGTGCCCAGATAGATTGCACAGAGGGACAATCTTCAATTAAGATAAGGGAAAAACCTGAAAATCTTGTCAAGGGGGGCAGGGTTTTCATTGTTCTAATAGGAAGAAGAGTGTCCCCTGCTGTTATCTGTCCAGTCTATGGACTGCATTCCACATCTGAGAAGAGATGGCTTACACTAGGCAAAAGGGGCGGGGAAGGGAATCTTTGCTTGTGAATATCTCTTAAACCATAAAGGTTTGAGAGATAAGACTTATATCATTCTTTATGTTTTTTTAATGCCTACAAAATAAAATAAAGGTAAAATGAAGTATTACTATCCCTTTAAGTGCTCCAGAATAAGTGGACAGTTGGTGAAACACAGCAGTTAGTGCAACACAGGAGTTAGAGAAACAAAGATAAATTAATTGTTTACATTTTTAAGAACTCACATTCGCACCATACGCGATGAGCAAGCATGGAGATCTCACTCAGTGCACATCTTGCCATATGTATGCGTGCTTGGAAGAGCAGTTCCAGAGTCCATACCGCTGTGGCAAGTGTGAGCAAGTGGCCTTTCTGGAAGCTCAGATTGGAGCTCTGGAGAGTCATATTGCAACACTGACAGATATTGACAACCTTGAGAGGAGTCTCTTGCTAACTGAGCAGAGTCTAGCTGGATCACCTAGCAAAGAGGGAGGAGATCAGCTAGAAGGGAACCAGGCACATAGTTGAGTGACAGAAGTGGCTGCAGTGGGGGAGGGAAGAGGAAGAGGGCAGCCAGTCCTAAGTTTTTCCATCCCAATCAAATTTGCTCATTTAAGTGAAGATGCTGGGGAGGCAAACCCAGAAGTGGAATTGCTGGAGAAGACTGTTCTCCCTAACAGCTGGGATAACAGCTCCTCTAGCACTGAGGGGATCCAGAGGAAAGTGAAGCCTAGGCAGGTCATGGTGGTAGGGGACTCTATTATTAGGAGAACAGATAGGGTAATCTGTGGCTCTGATCGCAGCAACCAAACAGTGTGCTGTCTCTCGGGTGCCCGGGTTCGGCATGCTGCAGACAGGGTGGACAGATTATTGGGAGGGGCAGGAGAGGATCCAGCTGTCTTGGTGCATATTGGTAC
Organism: Rhinophrynus dorsalis; assembly: GCA_037306005.1. Lineage (NCBI taxonomy): Eukaryota > Metazoa > Chordata > Amphibia > Anura > Rhinophrynidae > Rhinophrynus > Rhinophrynus dorsalis. The sequence goes on from CM074724.1 coordinate 166,721,084, forward strand.
CAATGACAATGTAAGACGAAGGTGGAGAGTCCTAAAAGGTAATTTTAGGGATTTAGGGAGTAGGATTAGGAACTGGACCTCCAAGGTAGCATTCTCAGAGATACTACCTGTGCAACGCACTATGCCAGACAGACAATGGGAGAATAGGGAGCTCAATGCATGGCTGAAGTTTTGGTGTAAGAAGGAGGGCTTTGGGTTTTTAGAGCACCGGGCTGATTTTGATTTGGGGTACAATCTCTATAGTAGGGATGGATTGCACCTGAATGCAAGAGGGTCTCAAGTGCTTGGGGAGAAGATGGCTAGACGGTTAGAGGAGATTTTAAACTAGAAAGGGGGGGAGGGGGCAATAAAAACTGGGCTAGATAGTATAGAAAGGGAAGGCGATGTAGTTAATAACCAAGTGGGTGATCTGGGGGCTGGGTTAGTACAGATGATAGGGAGAAGCCTATAAACCACTTCAAAATTAAATCACAAATGGAACATAGCAGTGGCATAAATTGTATGCTTGCAAATGCCAGAAGTTTAACTGGTAAAATAGGGGAATTGGAAGTGGTAGCTGAAATCGAAAACTATGACTTGATTGGCATAACAGAAACATGGTGGGATAAAAAAACACATGATTGGTTTATCAATTTGGAGGGCTACATGTTGTTTAGAAAAGATAGGTCAACAAAAAGGTGGTGGAGTCTGTCTGTATGTCAAACCAGCATTATTGCCACATTTGCGGGAAGATATATCTGATGACAGTCTGATGACAGTAGTGAACATGTGGAATCCCTGTGGGTTGAAATAGTCAATGGGGGTAAAACTGCCCAGAAAATATTAGTGGGTATTTGTTATAAACCACCAGACATTGGTGACTTTGAAGAATAACAGCTGTTAATGCAGATAGAAAAGGCTTCTCAAATAGGGAAAACTATAATTAAGGGGGATTTTAATTATCCAGAAATAGACTGGAAAAAAGGAACAACTAATTATGCTACAAGCAGTAAGTTTCTGAACTTGTTGAATGACAATTTTTTGTCTCAACTAGTGCAGACCTCAACCAGAGGGAATACATGTCTGGATCTGGTAATAACGGACATTGAAGAACTTATCTCTAACATCCAAGTAAGGGAGCACTTGGGGAATAGCGACCATAACATGTTATCGTTTGAGATTAATTCAAAAAATCAATTTGGTATGGGTTCCACCAAAACAATGAATTTTAAAAAGGCCAACTCTATCAGGTTTAATTCATCCTTTGGTCTCGTTGATTGGGATAGAATATTTTCAGGAAAAAACACAGAAGGTAAGTGGAATGCCTTCAAAATAACTTTGCAAAAACATACATATAATTTTATCCCCATTGGAAACAAATACAAAAGAAGCAAATTAAAACCAATGTGGCTAACCAGTAAAGTAATTCATGAAATAAATAACAAGAAAGTGTAATTTAAACATTATAAAGCTGAGGGATCATCAGAGGCATTTGCAGAATACAAAAATGCCAACAAAACCTGTAAAAAGGCAATTAAATTAGCTAGACTGGACAATGAAAAAATTATTGCTAAGAAGAGCAAGGGCAACCCAAAAAAAAAATCTTTAAATACATTAATGGCAAAAAATTAAAGTCTGATAATGTTGGGTCCGTATTATCTGAAATGGGTGAGATGGTCAGTGGGGACAGAGAGAAAGCAGATATTCTAAATTTCTTTTCTCCTGTTTTTGCCAAGGAAGACCCAATGGACAAGAATCTGCAAACTACTTTTACAGAACAGACACAGCAAGCACGGGATTGGCTAACACAACAAAAAGTGTTAAAACAATTGAATGGTGTTAAGGTAGACAAAGCCCTGGGGCTGGATGGTATACACCCACCAGTACTTAAAGAGCTAAGCCAGGCCCTGACCATACCATTACTTTTGATTTTCAGGGATTCTTTTATTTCAGGTATCGTGCCCACGGATTGGCGTAAAGCAGATCTGGTGTCCATATTTAAAAAGGGATCAAAATCACAGCCAGGAAATTACAGACCTGTAAGCTTGACATCTGTGATAGGGAAGTTGTTTGAAGGGTTGCTAAGGGAATATATTCAAGAATCCAGCTTGAACAGGAATATCATTAGCAGGAGCCAACATGGCTTTGTGAAAGACAGGTCTTGTCAAACTAACTTGATTGCATTTTATGAAAAAGTCAGTAAAAATATAGATGTGGGAGCAGCAGTTGATGTGATCTATTTAGACTTTGCCAAGGCATTTGATACGGTTCCACACAAGAGGTTACTGTACAAATTGAATGAAATAGGCTTAGGGGAAAATATTTGTGCGTGGACTGGAAATTGGCTGAAAGATAGAATGCAAAGAGTGGTAGTAAATGTCAAGTTCTCCAATTGGATAAACATGATAAGTGGAGTACCTCAGGGATCTGTCCTGGGTCCTCTCTTTTAATATGTTTATTAATGACCTCCCAGAGGGCATAGGGAGCCATGTATCAGTGTTTGCCGATGACACAAAATTAAGTAAGGTAATAAAGTCTGAACTGGATGTGTCTTCATTACAAGAGGATTTGGACAAATTGAGCAACTGGACAGGCCAATGAGATTCAATATAGACAAGATTAAAGTTATGCATTTTGGGTATAATAATAAAAATGCAACGTATAGTTTAAATGGTGTTCCTCTGGGGAAATCTACTAATGAAAAGGATTTGGGAGTGATGGTAGACAATAGACTTAGCAGTAGCATGCAGTGCCAGCTGGCAGCTTCAAAGGTCAATAAGATATTGGCATGTATTAAAAGGGGTATTGACTCAAGGAAGAAAGATATTATTATACGTCTTTACAGGTCCATGGTAAGATCCCACCTAGAATATGCTGTTCAATTCTGGGCTCCCTTTCTGAAAAAGGACATTATGGAACTAGAGAAAGTGCAGAGGAGGGCTAAAAAAACTAGTAAGGGGAATAGAAAGTTTTAGTTATGAAGAAAGGCTAGAAAAGTTAAACTTATACACACTAGAGAAATGGCGTCTTAGAGGGAATATGATAACACTATATAAATATGTTCAGGGCCCATACAAAGGGCTCGCCAAAGACAAGGACAAGGGGCCACCCGCTTAGACTTGAGGAAAGGAGATTTCATCTACAACAACGGAAGGGTTTCTTTATGGTAAGGACAATAAAGGTATGGAATTCACTGCCTGAGGAGGTGGCGCTATCAAATACATTAGATGCCTTTAAAAAGGGCCTGGATACCTATTTAAAAAAGCAGAACATAGAGGGCTATGTACGTTAGTATTGGGATTAACATTTAGTTAGTGCTTGTTGATCCAAGAGAAATCTGATTGCCATTTGGAATCAAGAAGGAATTTTTCCCCCCATTCATGGCAGAATTTGAAATTGCTGTATTGAGGGGGGTTGCCTTCTTTTGGATCAACGATGGTAAACAGGAATAGGAAAAGGGTTGAACTGGATGGATGAAGTATTTTTTCAACCTAAATTACTATGTTACTATGTTCACAGACTTAAAAATCCAACACATAGATTTAATAAGTGGACTTTAAAACAGTAGTAACATTTATTATTGAAAAAACGTGTATTGCAGAGTTTACCATGCTGAGCAAAACAAAGTTATTCACACAGCTGAGTGATGTTTGATTCAATATTTTACAGTGGCATTGTTGCTAGAGCAGTCAATGGAGGTTAATGGTCAACTGACCAGAACTGTCCATATTCTGGTGTAACAATACATGTTTTTTTCAGAATTAACTATTACTCTCACATTAAACTTAAGAAGTGTACCTGGCTGACTTAGAATTCTATGAAGACTTAGCCATCTACAGTACTCTGTACAAACCAGACTTCCTGCGGATTTCTATAAAGCATACCTTGAGAAAGTATTATATGCCTCACATTACCTCAAATGACTGTTCTTTATCTCTTTCATAGCCCAAGGTGTAGCAGCAGATCTTGGTTAATGAAAGAGACACATTACAACAGACTTTTGAGGTCATCTGAGGAGTACAATACTTTCTGCTTTCAGACTTTTAAAACTCCAGTGATATAAGCTCACAAGCACATAAAACAAAATTGGGTATATAGTTATCACAGGCCTTGTCAGAAATCTCTCTGGGAGTAGCCTGTAAGGCTAATAAAAGTAAAAAAAAAAAAAAAAGATGACAAACATTTTGCACAGACATTTTGAGAGTAGCTCCAAAAGAATGTGCAGTTATTCTGGTGCAAACCGTGTTCACCATATGGAACAAAACCATATGTCCATTGTTTTAATTACTTTTAACCCCTTGAATATTAATCCCTTGAGTGCCAGAGAGGTACACTCAAGGGGATAAAGAGCAATTAATTGGAGAACCTCCTGAATTTAAGGGGTTACAATTCACTTTTAAATCAATTATCACTTGAGGAATTTTTATTTTTCCAATATGGTTTTGTTAACCCTTTAAGGACCAGGGAGGTGTGCAATACATTCATTCTTAATGTGTTACACATCCCTCTGGTCCTTAAGGGGTTGACTTGCTCTACAATTATTCCACTTTTTTTCTTTTGAAGTTAACAGTGTTGTTTTATTGAACATATTGCATGATCATACCCTCTTATAAGACCACGGGGGACATGCATTAAGGTTCATTGCTGCAATGATGTGCTTGGTGATGTGTGGCGAGCACCTTGCCTTGGTGATGGAGACATGCATAGCTACATGCACTACAAATTAAGTATGCTAAGGGAGAGGTGAATTTTGCCATTAGCAAATAGGTTTATCCAACTGCTGGAGATGTGGAAGGTATTCCCTCCCTTGCACATCGCCAGCAGTCCGGCAACCCTGAAGACTGAGAACATCCTCTCTGCTTTCCCACATGCTCAGCAGGGGAGCGGAGAGGATCTTCTCTGTATTCAGCACCAAAAACAGTATAATTCCCTTAACCTTTTGAGTGCCATAGAGATGGGCATTGCACACCCCTGTGGCACTTAAAGGGTTTGAAAGGTAGTCTCCCACTACACAAACCTCAGATCTCCATATTAACATTTTTTTAAAGAAATAATATACTGTTTAATCAGTCCAAAACATGATATAACTTTGCGGCATTCTTCAGCCTCTAGTTGCAATAAAACACCCAGTTTAATGTTATTAGTCTTATGCGTTGCGATGTCACAGTCTCCTGCATGGCCTGCCTCTGCTATTCTCTTCTGGGCATATCTTTCTACATAATTAAGAATTAAGAATAAAGAAATCTATATTTGCGATAAAAGAAGACATGATCCCTTAGCATTACTTGGCTTTGAGCTATAATGATAACGTCTGCTCAATATGTTGCAATGTCATGGTTTCCTGCATCCCGCCTCTTCTGTCCCTTTCACCACTCTGTCACCCCTCCTCCACCCGTTTGACATTAGCCATCCCTCCTCTGCATGTTTTCCACTCTTCCACCCCTCCTCTATCTCTTTTGCTGCCTTTCCTACCCTTTTCTCCTTTTGTCATCCATCCAATAACCGTGCAGTGTGTCAGAAAGTGCTTCCGTGGGTGACAAAGGGTGAGAAGGGTAGGGAAGGCAGCAAAAGGGATGGAGGAGGATGGCAGAGTATGTGTAAATGTGATCTGGTGCATGTTTTCTAGGTTACCATGTAACATACAGCTTTGCTGCATCATGGAGGAGTCACAGGCAGAGAACTGAACTTTGGAGTCAACTCTTTCAAATAACAAAAAGTGAATGCAAGGGTGGGGTAGGGAAGGCAGCAAAAGTGATGGAGGAGAGTGGTGAATATGCAGAGGAGGAGTGGTAGAGTGGTGAACAAGTTGAGGAGGGGTGACAGAGTGGCAAATGGGATGGTGGAGGGTGATGCAGTAACTTATTGGACAGATGTTATCATTATAGCGCAAAGCCAGGTTACGCTAACGTATAATTACTAGGGTTGGGCGAAAAGTGAGAAAAATTTCCTGCATACCCTTTCACAAAAAACAGACGATTTTTCTCTCTTTTCGTTAAAGTTTTCTCCTTTTCTCCAATCCAAAATTTCCCTCCTTTTCGCCTATTCCAGCTAATTTTTCACTTATTCCAACAAAATTTTCTCGTAGTCTAACACATTTTCTCGTATTCTAACACATTTTCCTCCTATTCAACACATTTGTCTCCAATTCCAGCACATTTTTCTCCTATTCCGAAACATTTTTCACCTATGTTTCCTATGATGCAACATTTCCCAGCACAATTTTACTTCTTCTGAGGGCTGTAGTGGAGAAATAAGTAGCTGAAGTCAAAGTTGGGAGTCCTACATCAACATGTACTTTGAAAAATGTTTAGCATCCAGAGTGCATTTGTCCTTTGCACACACTTCCTGCTTAACTGACAGTGGCACATATTCATGATGATGTCAAGTAATAAAAAAATTAAAATAAAGCACCTACAATGTGTCAAATGTGTATGGGGGACCTTGACAAACTGCATCCATTCTGGGAGAAAAAGGGATCATCATCATTTATTGCACATCATGCAGCAACCATTGCTGCAGTCAGTTTTTGACTACCACTTTACTCCCACGTCCCTGCACTTCTTTACCTCCCCCCCTCCCACTTGTGCATTTGCTAGACATTACTTAATTACTGTGTGTTTTTGCTCTCTACAGTACACAACTGATGGAACATGATGCCTCAACAAAATTCTCAATGTCGTCTGCTGTCTATGAAGTCTGCCTTGGTCATAGAGCTCAAATCAGGCTCCCAGTCAGCTGTCTAATATATTTATTTGTTTAGTTATTTATGTATTCTTTTTTATTTTATTTTTTTATTTTTTAAGTTTTCCACCCTATCTTATCAGTTAGTCCCAAAAATATATATATATATAACTAAAAAAGCAAAATCAACAACTTCTTTCCCCAGACTTTCCCAGCACAGAGACAGTAAAAGCAAAATCAGCAAGCAATTTGGACTCCAGCTGCCTATGTCTTGCCAGTCATTCACACCAAATTTTAGGGTATTTTGGGGCAACCTCCTTCCTCCCTTCTTCTCCCCCAGAGTGCCCAAAGACTCCCCTAATACAGAAAACAAATGTCCTACCTAAAAGACTCCCTAAACTAAGCTTCAATTCACTTTTATTTGCCTATCTTCTCTAGCTCAAAACATGCTATTTTATCCTCCCACACACACAGAATGGAATGCTGTGAGAGCCTGACACCATTTTATATGTCTTACAAAAGTTGAGGAAACTTTTGTGTGGTGAAGAACATTTTTTTCTTCCCATTTATTTCAATGTAACGAGCAAGGCAAAAAAAGCGGAAAATGGCACTTTTCTCTGACTTTTTTTTGCCAATTGGAAAGAGCCATTCGCCAATTTTGATTTGAGGTGAACATTTTCACACTGTGAACTCTTGCAGAATAGGCTGCTAACACAGCTTATTGCCTGTGGCAAATTGCCCCATTAACATATAAACACTCCCACAGGAATACAACAATGGTTAATTAAGCTGCCTTTCTGTATGAGAATGAGCCATTACCAAAGTAGACACTTCAGCATTGTAAACTGGCTAAGGCATGGAGAAAGCATGGTAATGTTGGCATATTACCATAGCTGGGAACTCTAGTTTTGACTCTGCATTATCACAAATCCTGGGCAGAGCTGACTCTCCAGATGTGGGGAGTTTCTACTCAAACTCTGCCCACTTCTGCTCCTTCCCATCCTGTTCCTCCCACTACCCAACCACTTCTCCTCCATCCCCAGCTTATTCCAGTTTCTTATGCTCCACCCCTACTTGCAATTAAGCCCTACCCCTTTTTATGCAGATCATATAATTTATCTCCCCCAGGCATCACCACAGGACTTCCCTCCATGGAGTCAACAAGAAAAAGTTCCCAGGTATGAGTATTACAATCCTGTCTGTATTAGCAGCAGGACACAGTTTCTTTCTCTTCCTGTAATGCACTTTTAGTATTTAGGGAAAAAGTTTAGTAGTTTTGCAATGTACAAGGTAGGGGTGGGCTAAAGTTGCTGCTGTGTTCCTGTGAAACCAAGTTATCCACTTTTTCGGGGGAAAATCCGCTTTAAAACTACCCGTTAAAATTTTTGCATTTTTCGCCATTGGCCAAAATGTTTCGCCTTTTTTTCAATGGCTAGAAAGTTTCGGCCCATTGATTTACGTTGTTTTCACACGTCCGCTTTAAAAACGTGATGTTTTCGCTGAAGGCAGACACAATAATAGCAGCAACAGAGCGAAATAGACGTGCTGTGCTGTTCCCTTGTGATATTTTGCAAAAAGTGAGGCAGGAGAGGCTCATAGTGACTCCTATCACTATAAGCATTGTAAAAAATAATCAATGGAGGAGCTGGAAGGACCGTTATGTGTCCACTGAGTCTGAGGAAGAAGGGACCACTACTGTACCAATGCTGTACATCCCCCTAAGTCACCCCAAGGGATCCTGGGGAATTTAATGGGAAGGGAGGGAGAAAAGGGAATGGGAAGGGAAGGAGAAAATGGTAGTACTAGTGAGAGCAGGACAGGTCAGCTGCCTGTGCCTGCTGCAAGATGTGCTGCCCCTGCTGCCCCTGCTGCCAGTGCCACCATTTCTGTACCTGCAGCTACTAGTGTTATACCTGCTGTCAGATGTGCTGCCACTAGTGTTGAACCTGCTGCCAGTGCTGAACCTTCTGCCAGTGCTGAACCTGCTGCCACCAATACTTTGCCTGCTGCTAGTGTTTCTTGTAGTACTCAGGAGGGGAAGGAGAAAATTATGCCATGTGTGACAGCAGAGGACCCTCTGTTACATTTCTCGTCCCCTCCTCCAAGCAGCAGTGAGATGTCTGGAATAGAGCAGCAGCACATAGGTACTAGTGGTGTTGTTTGGAGAAGCTGGGGTGGAAGATACATTGATGGCCTTTTTATCAGAAACTGAGAAGGAATGGGAGACAGGGATGAAGATGGGCATCACCACCACCCCCACTAGCAGTCAGCTTTTGAAATTAGCAGATATTGCAACTGCTCTAACTTCTGCTGCTGCTGAGATGAAAGGGCAGCAAGGTGCTGAGGAGCAGGCTAGTGTGCCACAGACCACAGTGGACACAGTGGGAATGGGGTCAACAAGTAATTGAGGACTAGGACAGGTTCCACTTGCCAGCAGTAGAAATACTCTTCCTGATCCTAGTTGCAGTGCTGTCTCTGAGGCAGTAGCAGCAACATTATCTGTTGCCACAGACAATGAAGGGGAATGTGGAGGACAAGAAGAAAGAGGCCATTCTTCTCCACCTGTTCCCTATCCCACCCCCCAGAAGTCATGGGTGTGGGGCTATTATTCTCTTCCGGCAGGTACAGGGCAGTCATCATCAACAATGGTACAGTGCAAAATTTGTGACAAGTTAATGAGAAGGGGAAAGGAGGGAACACACCTTGGCACAACCACCCTGATAACACATATGAAACACAGACACCATGACATTTACTCCAAACATGTTAAAGCCAAACACCCGTTACAGAAATATAGCACCGCTGTTACTGTACCTCTTGACTCTCCAGAAAGGTGGAGATCAAAGAGGAGGAAGAATAAAGAAACCCAGACAGACACTGTAAGTTCCATGACGAGCAAAACAACTAGCTCGCCATCAACACCACCTTCTTCCTCTGGGGTAACAAGTACGTCTCCTGCCAATCCACCTCATTCATCGTTACCTCCCCCTCCAAATGATAGCCACTCTGTTAATGTTATGATATGGCAGTTCATCTCTACCCATTGAACACTGTGTGTGCACTGACCACACATGCCATTGTGGTGGAGGAGAATCGATACCAGGTCATCATTTGGCATCTGAGAAGATTCCATCCCACAGAATATGCTAGGATTCTGGCAGGAGGGTTCATCATTGCTATTATACTCTCAGCAAGTTGCATGTATCGGGGTCTGGACAAGGGGTACATTGACAGTGGCAGTACTTGGGTTTCAGGTGTCATGGTATTTGGATACAGTTGTGCCCCCAGATGTTATTTACCACACACACACACACACACTGTGCACATTGCAGTTGCTGATGGAAGCCACAGTTCCTGTTCTCAAGGGAAAAAATATATATTCTAATAACAACACACCCATGATGATTTTGGAGGAGGGGCTGGTGGAGAAGATTTAATGGTCAACTTTTTCTCAGACTCATCACTGGAGCCAGTCGGGGCAAGTGGAACCTTCATCATCCATCTTCCATGTTACTGTTTGTTGATCACATTCCCCTTCAGTTGCCTAATCATCCTGCTGCTTAAACAACTCAGCAGCAGCAGTATGAACAGCAGTTGCAACTCAGGAGGACATTTGACAGTGGTCACTGGCCAACATGACCTGCTGGCATTAGGCCAGTAGGGCATTTTTATTTTTTTTCCCAGGGCTTGTGTTTTGAAAAAAAACAAAAAACAATTTTTGGGGGGTTTGTTTCTAACAAGCCTAAGTCCTACAAATCAATGTTTCCTTAGGGCTTGTGCCAAACTAGCTTAAGTCCTACAAATCAATGTTTCCTTAAGGCTTGTGCCAAACTAGCATAAGTCCTACAAATCAATGTTTCCTTAGGGCTTGTGCCAAACTAGCTTAAGTCCTACAAATCAATGTTTCTTCAGGACTTGGGCCTCTAATAAGTCTAAGTCCTACAAAGGCCTCTAACAACAAATTGTCCTGTATAAAATACTCTATCAAGTCAAGTATCAGTCCACCCCAGTGGCAGCTTATGTCAGGGGGTTCCTGTCTCTGTCACTTTAAATACAAATGTCTTATTTTATTTTATTGATTTATTTTTTTATTAACTGTCCCCCAATAGCAGTCAAAACAAATTCCGTGTTCAAATGATTCATTCATTCACCAACACAGGCACCCTCCTCAGACCCCTTTATAACATGTCTTGTGGTTTTTATTTTCTATTTTATTTAGGATTTCTTTTTTATTAAGTACCACCCAATCCCAGTAAAGTAATGTGTCGTGTGTAACTTCTATGATCCAATTGATTTCCATTGACGAAAAAAGTGTAAAAAAGCGGAAAATCAAGCAGAAAGTGCCATTTTTCGTTGATTTCAGTTTGAGGTGGATAGTTTCACTCATCCCTAGTACTAGGTATAACTAGACATTTACATTTCATATGGATTTATTTACTAGAGTAATCTCAGACTCCGATAAAATGCTATAATTTGATGCTTGGATTTAACCCATTCTGCTCCCTTGGCTCTTAGCCATCTATTAGATCTTGGCAGGACAAGATGTGCCCAGATACTCCCTATCTAAACAGGCTTTCCACAGACCAACTATTTAAAGGGGAACTATCATCTGTCTACATATTGGTCCCATATGAAAATGGAAGCAAATAAAAACAATAATAAGTTATGTCATTTTTTTTTATTGATCTGTTTTTAAAAAAAATAGTCACTCACAAAATCCAGTCTTCAGATTGCCTGCAGCACAAGCTGTGCCGCAGGCATGTAGTTGTACTGCTGGCAGTCTATTCTGTGGCATTATATGCCTGCCCACCACTTTCATCTTTTCCTCCAGCAGTGTGTCTAAACAGCTGCCTGCACACAGCATTGCCATGAAGGAGCAAGCCGGGCAATGAATACACAGTTAAAAGCAGCATCATGCACTGATAAGTGCAGGACGTTGCTTTTTACAGTGCAATTATTACCCGATTTGCTCCTTTTTGTTGATGCTGCATGTAGGCAGTTGTTTAGACACACTGCTGGAGGAAAAGGGGAAGGCAAATGACAGGGAGAGCACTGTCAATCCTCTTAATCAGAGGAAAGATGGCTGCGCTCTCCCTCGTCTCTGCTCAACATTTGGCTCATGGTTTCACCTACAGTGAAAAAACCTTAGTAGTTGAAATGGGCCTCTTTGAAGTACTGAATATATTATATATATATTAATATAGTAGTGATATGCAGGCACAATGCTGCAGAGTAAAGGGTTAATGGTAATGAACATTTGGATGTGCACCAATATTTTGTGTGTTTGCTTTTAGCTATTTGGTCAAAATTGGTTGCACTCCAGTAATTTTAAATGTGTGGTTTTTTTTTCCTTGGGTGTGCTTACCAAAACCTGGACTGGAATTGTACTTTTGGAAGTTCTGACCAGCTTCTATTGGTTTAAGCACCCCTCCCACCCCCAGGTGCAATGCTCATTGTCTTTAGGACACTATATAATGCCTGTCAGAGAGTCTCTTTCCATTAATGAGTAAAGCTGACAAAGATTCAGCTATCAGGATAAAGTAAATTAAGGTTAGTAAGTGCCTAAAGTGGGAGAGAGTCAGCTCATAAGACAAAGCATATTATGGTTAGGTTAGATACTTGCCAAAATGAGGTACCTTGGTGTTGGTGCAAGATTAGCATTCTATGGCTATATGATGTGACTAAATCCTCATCTTTAATATAGTAGTGCTATGCAGGCACAATGCTGCAGAGTAAAGGGTTAATGGTAATGAAAATTTGGATGTGCACCAATATTTTGTGTATTTGCTTTTAGCTATTTTGGTCAAGATTGGTTGCACTCCAGTCATTTTAAATGTGTGTTTTTTTTTTCTTTGAGTGTGCTTACCAAAACCTGAACTGGAATTGTATATATATACAATTATATATATATGTAATTCCAGTCCAGGTTTTGGTAAGCACACCCAAAGAAAAAAAAAAAACACACATTTAAAATTATTGGAGTGCAACCAATTTTGACCAAAATAGCTAAAATCAAATACACAAAATATTGGTGGACACAATATACCAGGCAGGGCAGCCAGTAAGATGGTACAACAGATTGTAAATAGGCTCTACCGGCCCTGCCAAAATACCGGGCAAGGCAGCCTGCAGGAATATGAGGACAGTGGAATAGCCCAACCAGTTCTTATGCAACAAAATCTACAACCGGTAATTGGAGTAAACCAGTAACACGTACTGGAGCAAATGGAACGCCCAACCGGTTCATGTAACGGGATCAGCAACCGGTAATTGGAGTAAACCAGTAACACGTACTGGAACAAATGGAATGCCCAACCGGTTATTATGTTACGGAATCAGCAACCGGCAAGATGGAGTAAACCAGTACAGCATACGGAATCAAATGGAATGCCTAACTGGTTCTATGCAGCAGGCTCAGCAACCGATATATAGAGTAAACCAGTACTGCGTACTGGAGTAAATGGAACGCCCAACCGGTTCTATGCACTGGGATCAGCAACCGGTTCTATGGAGTAAACCAGTACCGCGTACTGGAGTAATGGAACGTCCAACTGGTTCTATGCACTGGGATCAGCCACCGGATATATGGAGTAAACCAGTACCGCATACTGATGCAAACAGAACGCCCAACCGGTTCTATGCACTGGGATCAGCAACCGGATATATGGAGTAAACCAGTACCGCATACTGGAGTAATGGAACGCCCAACCGGTTCTATGCACTGGGATCAGAAACCGGATATATAGAGTAAACCAGTACCGCGTACTGGAGTAAATGGACCACCCAACCGGTTCTATGCACTGGGATCAGCAACCGGATATATGGAGTAAACCAGTACCGCATACTGGAGTAATGGAACGCCCAACCGGTTCTATGCACTGGGATCAGCAACCGGATATATGGAGTAAACCAGTAACGCGTACTGGAGTAAATGGAACGCCCAACCGGTTCTAAGCACTGGGATCAGCAACCGGTTATATGGAGTAAACCAGTACCGTGAACTGGAGTAAATGGAACGTCTAACTGGTTCTATGCACTGGGATCAGCAACCTGTATATGGATTAAACCACAAGATGAAAATGTCCCACAAGCGACAGGCAGCCAGTAGCAGTGAATCAGGATACAGCACGGGAACAGGTTGCCCTCCAGGAGGGCCGATCGGATCAGGAACGGAAGCAGGAACAGCGCCAGGAACGGAGCAGAGCAGAATCAGGAACAACGGACAACCGGATCTGGAACGAGGACAGGAACCATGCAGCAGCAGCCCTGACAGTGGAGAAACGCTGATACTAGCAGAAGATCACAGGCCCAATGAAACACCATACAGGTGACTGCAGGTACAGAGACACCATGAAAGGGCAATCAAAGGGTGTCTCAGGCTGGTTTAAATAGGCAGTGCTAGGCGGGCGTATAACAGGCGGCCAATGGGGAATACACACATCTGACTGACAGCAAGGGTGAGCAATCACGGGCACCGTTATAGTACCCCCCTCTCAAAGACCCCCCCTTCTAGAAGAGGGACCTAGCTTTTGGGGGTACCTAGAGTGAAAGATCCGCAGTAATTTGGAAGCATGAAGGTCCTTACTATCCACCCATGATCGATCCTCAGGACCATAACCTTTCCAATGTACCAAATACTGCACCTTTCCTCTAAATCTGCAAGAATCAATAATACTCTGAACTTTGTACTCCTCCTGGCCCTCTACCTCAATCGGTCCTGGCACCACAGGATTAATAGTATAGCGGTTACATACCAGGGATTTGAGGAGAGATACATGAAACACATTGTGAATATGCATGGACACAGGGATGTCCAATGCATAGGAAACAGGGTTGATTTTACGGATCACCGTGTACAGACCAATAAACCGGGGAGCCAATTTGTTAGACGGGACTTGTAGCTTGAGGTTTCTGGAGGATAACCATACCCTGTCCCCAACCTGGAAGGAGACTGCTGGCAGCCGTCTTCGATTAGCATGACATTGATGACGCTGAAAAGATTGACTGAGTGCCCTCTGAACCCGTGCCCATGTGGAGCAGAGCTGCTCAATATGCTCATCCAGAGCTGGAATCTGTTGAGTTTGAAATGAATCCGGGAGCAAACATGGCTGAAACCCGTAGTTTATAAGAAATGGGGAGCTCCCAGATGAAGAGTTAACCGCAAAGTTCCTGGCGAACTCTGCCCACGGCAACAGGTCAGCCCAATTGTCATGATCAGTAACAAAACACTGCAGGAACTGCTCCAGTCCCTGATTGGCTCGCTCAGCAGCCCCATTGGTCTGGGGATGATACGCAGAGGAAAAGGATCATTGAATGCCCATCTGTTCACAAAAGGCTCTCCAAAACCTAGACATGAACTGGCTCCCCCGGTCAGACACCAGAACTCTGGGTACCCCATGTAACCTGAATACTTCTTTAGCAAAAACCACTGCTAATTCTTTGGCAGAGGGAAGGCCACGGAGGGGCACGAAATGAGCCATTTTAGAAAACCTGTCCACCACCATAAGTATAAAGGAGTACCCCCTAGACACTGGCAATTCTCCCATAAAATCAATAGCAACGTGGGACCAGGGGCGCTATCACGGTGCCCGTGATTGTTGCACTTCCTTGTCAGTCACCAATAGGGGGCCCCTATTGGTTGTCTGCCTTTAACCCGCCTCATTCTGTCTATTTAAACCTGGTCTGGGCACCCTATGGTTGCCCTTTCGTGGTGTCTCTGACCGCTTTAGCCTTGATCATGTTCCTGTATTTGTTAGTACCTGTAGCTGTGTTCCTGAGTTCCAGAATGCATCTTGTTCCTGAAGTTTCCTGTCTGCAGAGTTGTTCCAGAGTGGTTACTGCCTAGTCCTGAGAGGTTGATGTTTCCTGCTGTTCGCCCTCACCGAAGACTTCCTGATTGTTGGGTTTCCTGCGAGTTCCTATCGTCTCTTGTCCAGCCAGATGAAACCCTGTTGCCTGGTCGCTTGGGCGACATTCTTAGCCCCAGTGTGCGGACGCGGGTTTATTCCAGCCTTGTAACTTCCGAACAATTGTTGGTTCCAGTGTGCAGACGCTGGTTTGCTCCAGAGCCTTGCGGCTATATACATTGCTGTTGGTTCCAGCGTGCGGACGCTGGTTTGCTCCAAAGCCTCCCGGCTATACTCATTACTGTTGGTTCCAGCGTGCGGACGCTGGTTTGCTCCAAAGCCTCCCGGCTATACTCATTACTGTTGGTTCCAGCGTGCGGACGCTGGTTTGCTCCAAAGCCTCCCGGCTATACTCATTACTGTTGGTTCCAGCGTGCGGATGCTGGTTTGCTTCAAACCCTTGTGGCCGTACACATTACTGTTGGTTCCAACGTGCGGACGCTGGTTACTCCCAAAGCCTTCCGGCTATACACATTACAGTTGGTTCCAGTGTGCGGATGCTGGTTTGCTCTAAAGCCTTGCGGCTGTACACATTACAGTTGGTTCCAGCGTGCGGATGCTGGTTTGCTCCAAAGCCTTGCGGCTATACCCATTTCTGTTGGTTCCAGCGTGCGGACGCTGGTTTGCTCCAAAACCTTGTGGCTATACATATTACTGTTGGTTCCAGCGTGCGGACGCTGGTTTGCTCCAAAGCCTTGCGGCTATATACACTACTGTTGGTTCCAGCTTGCAGACGCTGGTTTGCTCCAAGAGCATTAAAACGTATTCTCTGTTGGGCGTTCCTAGAGTGAGTCCCTTTGGGCTGCCTTGCCCGGTATTGGTAAGGCCGGTAGAACCTGGTACACGTTCCATCTGCAGGTTGCCTTACCCGGTATTGGTAAGGCCGGTAGAACCTGGTACACGTTCCATCTGCAGGTTGCCTTACCCGGTATTGGCAAGGCCAGTAGAGCCTCCACAACACTCCTTTGAGCTGCCTTGCCCGGTATTGGTAAGGCTGGTAGAACCTGGTACATATTCAATCTGCAGGTTGCCTTACCCGGTATTGGCAAGGCCGGTAGAGCCTATTACTTAATATCTGGCTGTCTTGCCCGGTGTATTGGCAAGATCGGTGTGCCTACTCAAGTTCTGTTGGGCTGCCTTGCCCGGTATTGGTAAGGCCGGTAGAACCTGGTACTTATTCCATCTGCAGGTTGCCTTACCCGGTATTGGCTAGGCCGGTAGAGCCTATTGTTTTAGATTACTGTCTGTCTTGCCCGGTACATTGGCAAGACCGGTAGAGCCTGCTATTCGTATCTCTCTATTATTGTATGTTGTATGTCATGTTGGAATCCTAAGGGATCATTTTTTAAATTATTTTCAATAAAATTGTGTTTTTACCTAACTTTGTGTCTGAGAGTTGTAACAAACCGTGACAGGCGCTCACCATTGGGCACTGGTTGGAGTAAACCCACAGGGAGGTGTCTAGGGGTCTTGGCACGGGCACAGGTGGCACAGGCATTGGTAAATACAGCACAATCTGCTCTCAAGGAGGGCCACCAGATCACTTGTGAGATAACCCATATCAATTGATCTCTACCAATATGCCCAGCAGCCTTAGAGGAGTGATAGGTTTCAAGTAGTCTAGTGAATGGCTCGTCCACATAACACTTGCCCACTGGGGTGTCTGGAGGAGCAGTAGCCTGGGTGGCCAATATTTCTTCCCCCAGTGGCGAAGTGATACTGGTGCGTAAAGTTGCCAATATACGATCAGGCTGTATGACAGGTGCTAGGACCTGGCTCCTGTCAGTCTCAGGCTCAAATTGTCTCGACAGGGCATCAGCCCTCACATTCTTGGAACCCGGCAAGTAGGAAACAATAAAGTTAAATCGGGAAAGGAACAGTGCCCATCTGGCCTGACGAGAAAACAATCTTTTAGCTTCTGATAGATAAGTCAGGTTTTTGTGGTTTGTGAGAATTAATACAGGATTTCTGGTACCTTCCAATAAGTGACACCACTCCTTAAGAGCGAGAATGATAGCCAATAATTCTCTGCCCCCTATCTCATAATGGCTCTGGGGCACCGACAGTTTCTTTGAGAAAAATCCACAAGGTCTGAGTGTACTGCCCTTTTCTGGTCTTTGGGAAAGTACTGCCCCAACCCCGATTTCTGAGGCATCGACCTCTAACGTAAACAGAAGGGCTGGGTTGGGGTGGGATAATACTGGAGCAGCTGAAAAAGCGGATTTCAATGTCTCAAAAGCAGATTCAGCTGCCTCAGACCATTGGGAAGGATTAGCGCCCTTGTGAGTCAAGTCAGACAATGGTTTAACAATCGAGGAAAAGTTCTTGATAAATTTCCTATAATAATTGGCAAAGCCCAGAAATCGCTGAATAGCCTTTAAACCTTTAGGCCGTGGCCATTTCAAAACAGCAGCAAGTTTCTCCTGATCCATGGCAATACCCTCCTTGCCAATCACGAACCCCAAAATGGGCACACTGGATCTATTTTTCCAATTTGCAATATAATTTGTTCTTAAGTAGGCGGAGTAATACTTCTGACACATCCCTGATGTGTTGTGAAAAGTCATTAGAGTGACTAATAGACTTGTGCATGGGCAAAATTTTCGATTTAATTCGAATTCAGACAAATTTTTTTTTTCTAATTCGGATGATCCTAATTTCGGACCGGACCTCTTTGATTCGAAAGAAATTCTGATCCATTTCAAATTATTCTGCCGAAATTAACATGGGTTAAATTATAGCAGTGCGCCTCCGTGCACGCTGCTATCATTCTTTGCAGACAGGATGTGCATTTAGAAAAAGATCCATCCCAAAAAAGGACATTATCGTACATTGCCAGTCTGTGCATGTCACCTCTACTCCAGCATGGGATGCCAGTCACAATGCAAACGTCGAACATCGAGAACCCATGCCTGTCATTCAATTTAGCATATGCTCGAACATCGAAACCCCATGCCTGTCATTCAATATAGCATATGCTCAAACATCGAAAACCCATTCCTGTCATTCAATATAGCATATGCTCGAACATCGAAAACCCATGCCTGTCATTTAATTTAGCATATGCTCGAACATTGAAAACCCATGCCTGTCACATCCTACACAACAGAAGTGGTCGACTCGAACATAGACAAACTACATGTCACATTCTATGTTAGTACATGGGTAAAGGTTAAGGTTTCATTTTCTGGTACCAGCGTCCTAGCCTACTGTCCCTCTTTAGTACCCAAATTCCTCTCTCTCGTTTTCCTAACCTAATTTCCCCTCATATCAGGTAAGTCTAGGTGTATATACATTTTAGTGTTTCATACTACATCAAGAATAAACATCAATGATTGTTTAAACTGCAGTATGTGTGTCTAAACTAATTTGTGTATTGAAAATACATTAACCCCATCGCGACAAGTGACTTACCAGGTACGTCCCGCAAAAACTGTCACTTAGTGACAGAGGACGTACCTGGTAAGTCCCGGAAGTCATTCGCTAGAATGAAGAAGAAGAAAAATCCGTCATTAAGTGCCGGCTTCGTGCTCGCGCGGCCAGTAATTAAGGGGTTAATCTTGTGCTAAATCATCACCTCACTTACCCAAAGAGTTTTCAATAGTTTATGACGTTAACTACAAAGTGACCAATCACACCACCAGCAACACGTATATATGATCTCTGTATATTCATCTCCCTTCACCACTTTAGGCTGTAATCTTTCAAACACAAACCCCACTTTTTAGTTTTTCATTCTCCTACAGTCTTCATCCTGTGTTGTCCAAGCCCTTAGCTGCTTTCACCCATCGAGTGCCAGAGGGGTATCCAACACACTACTTTTCAATGCGTTGGATAACTCTCTGACACTCAAAGAGTTAAGTAATTTGTTCACATACACCAAGGGCAGGCAAGAGTTCAACCAGTAGGTCGACAACCATGCCCCATGCACCACTAATTCAAAATACATTTCCCCCATCTTTGGCCATTTATTTTCCAGTTAGCTCCATGCTCGGCTTGTGTCTTTTCCTAGCTATCACTGTAAGTACAGTAACGTTATGTACATTATACATTGGAGTTTTCAATGTTCGAAAGAAACTGAGTGCGCCGGGCCTGGAGCACTCAGCTGCCTCCCTGGAGTGATCTCCAGATTGCCACGCATAGTTTGTTGAACATCACGAACATATGTCTGTCACAGCCTAACCTGCATAGTATGTCGAACATAACCAAGCCGTTCGACCCCGCCTACCCTACACAGCTTGTCAACCAAACCATCTTGTCACTTCCTGCCCCTGCTTAGTGTGAGACAGTAGACATTGGAGTTTCCGATGTTCAGAAGAAACTGAATGCACCGGGCCTGGAGCACTCAGTTGCTTCCCCGGAGTGATCTCCAGATTGCCACGCATAGTTTGTTGAACATCACGAACATATGTCTTTCACAGCCTAACCTTGCATAGTATGTCAAACATAAACAAGCCGTTCGACCCCGCCTACCCTACACAGCTTGTTGACCAAACTATCTTGTCACTTCCTGCCCCTGCTTAGTGTGCGACATCATAATGTATCTGCCTTGAATCGTATTGGATAGCTTGAGATGGTATCGCCCATTCCAGCTCCCGCTTTCGAATACTATTGGCCCAAGTTTCGAACTTGTAGGATTCACATTGCTGGTTAGCTAGGTGCCTTACTAGCAATGCAAAAAAAGTTAAAGATGACTCTATGACCCCCAACATACAGCCATTTTACAGATCAGCAGCCATCTTGAAAAAAGGAATACAGACAGCAGCAATAGCCAGAGGAAGAGAAATACCCTTCAGCATGGAGGAGAATGAGGCACTAGTGGGGGCACTGCAGGGATATTATTCCAAGCTCTTTGGCCCTTTGGCAGCTTCCACCGCAGTAGTGGATAAGAGCAAAATGTGGGATACTGTGGTGGAAGCTGTCAATGAGGTGGCAGTGTCCCCACACACATCAATCAGGTGCAGGAAGCGGGTATACGACATTAGAAGGCAGGTGCTGCGGAAAAAGGCGAGGATGGAGGTAGCGCGGTTATCTGGGGCCTCCAGTAGACCTGTTCTATTCCATCATTATGAACAGGTCCTGGATGGCCTCATTGCAGCATCTGAGGCTGAAGTTGCTCCTGCTTCAGGCGGTGATGAGGATGTTGCTGGTCCATCACATGCTGGACCAGCTCCCATCACCCCTGTAGCAGGACCAGTGGAATCCTCGAATGCTGAAGATGACCGTCCTCCTGCATCTTCCCCTGCCCCTACAGCACCTGTCTTCCCTGTCCACATGCCCGCTCCTGTTCCTGTTAATGTAAGTGCCCTATCTCCA
Source organism: Rhinophrynus dorsalis (assembly GCA_037306005.1). Classification (NCBI taxonomy): domain Eukaryota; kingdom Metazoa; phylum Chordata; class Amphibia; order Anura; family Rhinophrynidae; genus Rhinophrynus; species Rhinophrynus dorsalis. The sequence continues at coordinate 166,741,966 of CM074724.1, forward strand.
TTAGCTGGAGGGAGCGACTCTTCCTCTGGTCTCGTGATCTGCACCAGTTCTGTCAGGAGCAGTGGCAGTGATGCCCCCTCCCTGCATGCCTCAGAGTTGGGTACTCCAGCGCCAGACATCTCCGCAGCTGAGGAGTCAGACCATGCTGGCGTGTTTTCTGGTAAGTAATTGTATTCTAATGCATGTGTTCATGTAATGTTGTTAACCCTTTGAGTGCCAGAGGGGTACGCAATGCATTGCATGTGTTGTGTAACCCTCTGGCACTCAAAGGGTTAAATATCTACCACTGAGCAGATAGGTGTGCAATGTATGGTAAAGCAATGCAAATCACACATATCTGCTCTGTGTAACTTAATCCTTTGTAATGCAATGTCCATGTGTGTGCATACCTCCCAACATTTCAAATGGTGAAAGAGGGACACTTCTGTTTTAGGTGGTGTTTCTGGGGGCGTGGCTGGTAGGCGGGGCATTTCCAAGAATTTTTAGTTTTTTTCTTCACCCATCTGCACCTCTTTGTGTAACTGATAAATGATTTAGAGCAAGACCAAAGTATATTACCCATATTAACCCTTTCAGTGCCAGAGGGGTACGGAATGCATTGCAAAAAAAAAAAAAAAAGCGATGCATTCTGTACCCCTCTGGCACTCAAAAGGTTAATGTATAAACACATATACTGACAATTAACACCTTTATGTTTTATTGCTGTGTGGCAATGTAATACACACCACTCATTCTGATGTCCTAAAAAGAGGGACAAAAGGGTAGAAAAGAGGGACAAAGGGATTTGGGTCTCAAAGAGGGACACTTGGGATGTTTGTGTGTGTACTGTAATTTAGTACTTTGTTATGCAATGTCCATTTCTTATGCAATGTCCATTCGTGTGTATAATGTAATTTATTACTTTGTTATGCAATGTCCATGTGTGTGTGTGTACTGTAACATGGTGTTCTCTTCTCATTACAGATGAACCTGATGGAGTACCTAGCTCTGGCAGGGAGGGGGAAGATGAAGTCATCACCCTCTAACTGGAGCCGGTCACTGCCACTGCTCCTGCCAGTGTGGAGGAAGAGGTGGCTGCTGGTAAGTTGTTTTTAAGATGTCTCCCTCACGTACAAATGTGTTTTTAGTCATGTTAAATTGTTCATATGTGTATTAGCAGCCCCAGCTTACTTTAGCCATATCTTGTTTATATAACTATTGCATTGCCACAGGGGTGAGCAGCAGCGCATTGCTAAGCTATGCTTTGCTCACCCTTCTGGCACTCCAAGGCAGGGCCAGACTGGTCTACCAGGATACCGGGAAAATTCCTGGGAGGCCACCTGCACTGGACTTCCCGGGGGCTGCTTCAAAATCAAGAATCTATCCGCGGCCACGGTCCTGTCACTTTGCAGCGGCGTGTTGCTTCTTGATTGCAGGAGTCCTTGCCGTGGCCATAAGGTGACAGGACAGCGTCCGTGAGATTTGCAGGGCCCCGCAAGATGCTGAGGTCTGTGCCTTCTTTGGCACAGACCTGTAGCAGTTGAGCTCCCTTGTCTGATCTTTAGTAATGTCAAACGCTGGGAGATTACATCATCTCCCAGCACTCTGCATTACTGAAGAGAAGACCATGCCAGAGGTTGGAAATGGACACGGGGGGCAATGTGGCGATTGGGGGGGCAATGTGGAGACTGAGGGGCAATGTGGAGACTGAGGGCAACATGGAGGTCACCCAGTGACATCAGACGCAGTGCGAAGAAGAGCACTGCCTCTGCGCACCGGGTCGGTCACACCGCAATGATATGGGGCTGGTAAGCAATTTTTTCCAGGGCTGGTTTTTATTCCCAGTCCATCCATGCTCCAAGAGTTAAATATCCCACTAATGCACATATGGAGCACATGTAAGAAATGTTTGTCATGCTCCTGCCATTCACATGATGACATTGTAGGCATGATGGACACAAGCTAATGCACCATGGTGGATGTCTCAGTATGTTGAATCCCTGCCATGCATTACAGTGATGCTTCGTAGGCCAAATTAGCCTCTCTGTTGTTGAGTAAATCCTGGTAACTAGGTTAACCCACCTTGGTGCAGTTGTTGTGAACCTGAATGCTTACACAACTGAAGCATTTAATGAAGTCAGTGTTTCTCATCACATGTTAATTCCCTTAATATCCAAAATAGGTCCATCTGACATGCCGGAGGAGGCGGAGGAGGGGGGTCAGGAAGAAGCTGGGGTGCAGACCCCCGTTGGTGCACCTGGGGACCACCACGTGGAAAGGGCAGGTGAGGATAGTAAATTGAAATATGTGGAAAGGGTTCTGAGTTTTGTGTTTCTGGTTGTTGTAACCATTTCAATGGCAGAGGGGTACCCAATGCAGTCTCAAAATTGTTGTGCACTCCTCTGGCACTGAAATGGGTTAAGGCGCCATACAATTATCTCACCCTTGTGAAAATGTCCTGTGTCTCCTCAGGGTCATCGTGGGCTGTGTCTGGTGAGGAGGATGAGGAACCACCTCTGGGAGTGTCTGCCTCTTCTCCTGAGGCTATGGAAGGGGAAGCGCATGGTAAGTAAAATCCTAAATCTGCTGTCCCATGCGTGTTCCACCTGTCTCCCCTTCCCTTACAAAGACCCATAATCCCCTGTAGTGATCAGTGTTCTTGTCACACCTGTGACAGTATCATGGCATGAACAAATACCATTATGTGATTTTTGTTCATGCCATGATCTTGTCACACACGTATGCTTGGCTCCAGGCCATTGCACACACCTACAGTTCCTGTTTGCAGGCTAGCACTAATTGAGTGTTGGTGGATCAATCACAATGACAGTGATGATCCACCTGTGTCCAATCAAGGCTAAAGAGCAAACCTGACCTGTCAGTTTGTTCATAGCAGGGGTGATCAATCCTGTTCTCTGGCCACAACAATGCTACATGTTTGCTGCGTCCCCTCAAATTAAAGTGGATGTGTCACCTATTTATGACGTAGCCTAAATAGTTAGGCTACAGATAGAATACTTGTAAAACGTTATTAATTTGTTTTTTAAAAGTTTGATTTGTTGTAAATTTAACTTAGAAAGTCTGTCCCCTACCTACTTCCGCATAGACTGCTCTGCCTTTGCTGTCCACCCTCCTCCGATGACGGAGGCTTCAGTGTGGAAGTTGGAGTGCTTTCATTGGCTAGATATCGATCTCTGCCAACGAGACCGCTCCAGACAGAAGCCTCCATCATTGGAGGAGGGTGGAGAGCAGAGACAGAGTGATGGACTGAGGTTACAGAACCGGTAACTGCAGTCTATACGAAAGTAGGTAGGGGACAGATTTTTAAAGTTAAATTTACAACAAATAAAACTTAAAAATAAAACATGAACAACATTTTAGAAGTATTCGATATGTAGCCTATTTAGGCTATGTTATAGATAGGAGACACATCCACTTTAACACATTTTGTGTGGTGATTCTCAGCAATGGTCCTGTTGTGTAGGATGCACAATCATGTCCTCTAACCATCACAAAAGTGCATGTTGTAAGTTGAACACAAGTGAATGTTAATACCGCTTGTGTTTAAGTGAGCACACCCTGACAACATGCACTGTTGGTGTGGTTAGAGGACATGATTGTGCATCCTAGACAACAGGACCATTGCTGATAATCACTCTGCTAAATGCATCAAGCATCTGTGTGCCAGAGAGGTGCTCACTGCTTTCCATTTCTTCTTTCCCCACAGCTGTATCTGATGATCAACCACAGCAGCAGCCCCCTTCCAGCCAGGGGTTTGCAGAGGTCCTGGTCGTCCTACACGGGATCTCAGCTGACATGAGGGGCTTACGGCGTCAGCTGAGAAATGACATGTGCCGTCAGGAGGCTCTGCTCCATCAAATGGTGGAGCAAAACAGGCTGATGTTGGGCCTCCTGACAGCGCATGTCGTGCGTCCAGGGCCAGTCCCCTCCCCCAGCAGCTCCTCATCAGACAGCAGCCTGGAATCAGCTGATGCCCTGCCTGCTTCACGTGGTGGTAGGTGCCACCTACCCAGATGGGGGCCTCGCACAAGAGGAGGAAGGAGGCCTCCCCACTGACCCCATTCCCTCCAGAGGGGGATTTTTCTTTTTTAAGTTTATTATTATTATTTTTATTATTATTATACCAAAGTGTTATGAGGAGGTGATGAAGTGAAGATGACCCTTCGTGTGTGATGAACGATCCTTGCTTCTTCTATCTAGCCAGTGAACCGAGATTTAACCAACCTGTAAGTTCTTAGTGCATTGGCTCTATGGGATAATCCAAGAATCGGAGTTTAGCACACTGCAGAAGTTCCTTACACCTCATCACCATTTGAAAACACCTTAGTGCATAAACTCACTGCTGAGCCACTCTTCTGTGTGTGTCTCCAACCCTTGTCTGTCTCCCCTAGAGATTGGAAAAGGGAAGGAGACAGACACAGATTTGCATGAAGGGAAGCTGACAGAGGAGGAGGGTGGCAGAGGGACAGAAAGGGAAGGAGATGGATGGACAGAGAAGGAAGGAGGCTGATGGACAGAGAGGGAAGGAGGCTGATGGACAGAGAGGGAAAGAGGCTGATGGACAGAGGGAATGAATGTAAAGGAGTCAAAGGGAGATGTGTAGACTGACACGGCTCAATTCAAATGATGGAGACGGCTGTTTTCTCTGCCGACGCATTTTTGGGGTGTTAAAGTTAAGAGGTATTTTCATTCATAGGAACTAATGAAACCACCATAAATTGCAATTCAATTGTCTGCGTTGGCTATGAAGATCCGATAAGTGACTCAAGTTATTGCAGGAAAGTTAAGACCTACTTTTTTTCTGACTTTAGTCCCTTATCGCATCTTCAAACAGCTGACGAAACAGAAAGGAAAATAGAGTGGGTGTATTCATATGGGGCCCTAAGCCCCACATCAATCCATCAAAGCACTCCAAAACAATGTCAAATGTTAGTAGAATTAACCTCATGAGTGCCAGTGGGGTATAATCACCTTGTCGGCACTCATAGGGTTAACCCAACTAAGTAAAAAAAAAATAAAATCACATTACAAGTAACACTTACCATTAATCCTGATGTCCAGCAGAGTCTTCAGTATACCAGTCCTCTTCTGTCCTTCTTTCTTCTCTTCTATCTTCTCCTCTTTCTTCTATCTTCTCCTCGTTCTCCTCTTCTGTCTTCTTTCCTCTTGCTGTAAAAAATCTCGCAGAAAAGTATAAGTACAATGCATGAATATCAGGCACACTAATACATACTTTAACCCTACTGAACCCCAGAGAGGTATGCCACACATTGCTTTGCAATGTGTTGTGTAACCCTCTGGCATTCAAGGGGTTAAACTATGTATTAGTGTGCCAGATATTGCATTGGACTTATAATTTTCTTGGTAGTTTTTACAGCAAGAAGACAGAAGCTACAAGACAGTAGAGAAGACAGAAGGAGAGAGACAGTGGATGACAGGAATGTGTAACACTGATTAGTTAACGATCAGTGCTTGACAGTATGTCTGGCACCAATCGTCATCTTTTTTTCCTTTGAAGTTCCCAATACTGCCACTATTTAGTGGTGTTGAAAATTATTCAAACAAATGACTTAAATTTTTAATATTTTACACAGAGACAAAGGTGACTCTCCCTTGTGGTGGCAATAAGGCACCCTGTATGCCTATACAACTGTCACACTGGCAGATGTGTCACTCCAAAAAAATTATTCAGACAAATTATTCCAAATTTTTTTATTATTGTCTGTTGCATGTGCCATTTCTGTTGCAGAGGTGAAATACATTATAGCATGGGCATCTGTCATTTACCATCTGTAGCAAAGGTCATACATTACACTATATGTAGCATTTGTCATTTACCATATATAGCAGAGGTGTTATATACATAAGGATGTAGCTAAATTAGAAGGAAGAAGGAAAAGTGAGAATGACTGGTGCAGTATCCTTTTAAAATGTCAAAAATAAAAATATTGCGTGGCTATAAGCTGATTTAACCATGTTGCAGTGTTTAAAATAGCAACATGAAAACCTTGAGCTGCATAAAAGCGCTAGGTTGTCATGTCGCATAAACATCCCTGTTTACTGGCCACAACTCCCAGCATCCTTACCTTGCGTTGCCCAGTTCTCTTTAAAGCAGAACTACCACCTCTTACAAACATGTCCCCAAATAATTACCCATCTGGCGACTAGCTTCTCAGCAGCCCTTGTCACCAGAATTCTTACAGCGATTATACACTGCTTCTGGACTGACAGGCAGGAAACCGAGCAGACAATGACATCTTTCCTTAGTGACATCTGCGTGCCTGTGCTGTCAATCTGTCATGGTTTGTTACGACTCTCAGACACAAAGTTAGGTAAAAACACAATTTTATTGAAAATAATTTAAAAAATGATCCCTTAGGATTCCAACATGACATACAACATACAATAATAGAGAGATACGAATAGCAGGCTCTACCGGTCTTGCCAATGTACCGGGCAAGACAGCCAGTAATCTAAAACAATAGGCTCTACCGGCCTTGCCAATACCGGGTAAGGCAACCTGCAGATGGAATAAGTACCAGGTTCTACCGGCCTTACCAATACCGGGCAAGGCAGCCCAACGGAACTTAAGTAGGCACACCGATCTCGCCAATACACCGGGCAAGACAGCCAGATATTAAGTAATAGGCACTACCGGCCTTGCCAGTACCGGGTAAGGCAACCTGCAGATGGAATATGTACCAGGTTCTACCAGCCTTACCAATACCGGGCAAGGCAGCCCAAAGGAGCATTGTGGAGGCTCTACCGGCCTTGCCAATACCGGGTAAGGCAACCTGCAGATGGAATGTGTACCAGGTTCTACCGGCCTTACCAATACCGGGCAAGGCAGCCCAAAAGGACTCACTCTAGGAACGCCCAACAGAGAATATGTTTTAATGCTCTTGGAGCAAACCAGTGTCCACACGCTGGAACCAACAGTAGTGTATATAGCCGCAAGTCTTTGGAGCAAACCAGCGTCCGCACGCTGGAACCAACAGTAATGTGTATAGCCACAAGGCTTTGGAGCAAACCAGCGGCCGCACGCTGGACCCAACAGTAATGTGTTTAGCCACAAGGCTTTGGAGCAAACCAGTGCCCGCACGCTGGAACCAACAATAATGTGTATAGCCACAAGGCTTTGGAGCAAACCAGCATCCGCACGCTGGAACCAACTGTAATGTGTATAGCCGGAAAGCTTTGGGAGTAACAGTAATGTGTGCGGCCACAAAACTTTAGAGCAAACCAGCGTCTGTACGCTGGAACCAACTGTAATGTGCACAGCCACAAGGCTTCGAAGCAAACCAGCGTCCGCACACTGGAACCAACAGTAATGAGTATAGCCGGGAGGCTTTGGAGCAAACCAGCATCCGCACGCTGGAACCAACAGTAATGAGTATAGCCGGGAGGCTTTGGAGCAAACCAGCGTCCGCACGCTGGAACCAACATCAATGTATATAGCTGCAAGGCTCTGGAGCAAACCAGCGTCCGCACGCTGGAACCAACAGTTGTTTGGAAGTTACAAGGTTGGAACAAACCCGCGTCCGCACACTGGGGCTAAGAATGTCGCCCAAGAGACCAGGCGACAGGGTTTCATCTGGCTGGACAAGAGGCGACAGGAACTCGCAGGAAACCCAACGATCAGGAAGTCTTCGGTGAGGGCGAACAGCAGGAAACATCAACCTCTCAGGACTAGGCAGTAACCACTCTGGAACAACTCTGCAGACAGGAAACTTCAGGAACAAGATGCATTCTGGAACTCAGGAACACAGCTACAGGTACTAACAAATACAGGAACATGGTCAAGGCTAAAGTGGTCAGAGACACCACGAAAGGGCAACCATAGGGTGCCCAGACCAGGTTTAAATAGACAGAATGAGGCGGGTTAAAGGCAGACAACCAATAGGGGCCCCCTAATGGTGACTGACAAGGAAGTGCAACAATCACGGGCACCGTGATAGTACACCCCTTTCAAAGACCCCCTCTCCTAGAATAGGGTCTAGGCTTCTGCGGAAATTTAGCGTGAAAAGCCCTAGATAACCTAGGTGCATGAAGGTCCTTACTGTCCACCCATGATCGATCTTCAGGACCATATCCCTTCCAATGCACCAGGTACTGTACCCTTCCTCTAAGCCTTCGGGAATCAATAATGCTCTGTACTTCGTACTCCTCCTGACCCTCGACCTCAATAGGCCCTGGTACCACAGGTGTAGTGGTATAACGGTTGCACACGAGAGGCTTAAGAAGGGACACATGAAACACATTATGGATACGCATAGATGCAAGTATGTCCAATGCATAGGATACAGGGTTAATTTTGCGAATAACTCTGTATGGACCAATGAACCAGGGAGCCAACTTATTAGATGGAACCTGGAGCTTAAGGTTTCTGGAGGAAAGCCACACTCTATCCCCAACCTGAAAGGAAACCGCTGGAAGCCTTCTGCGATTAGCATAGCGCTGATGACGCTGAAATGACTGACCAAGTGCCCTCTGAACTTGTGCCCATGTAGAATGGAGTTGCTTGATATGCTCATACAGAGCTGGAATCTGTTGCATCTGAAAGGAATCTGGGAGCAAACAGGGCTGAAACCTGTAATTAATCAGAAACGGAGAGCTACCAGATGAAGAATTAACCGCACAGTTCCTGGCGAACTCCGCCCAAGGCAACAAGTCGGCCCAGTTGTCGTGATGGTCAGTAATAAAACAGCGCAGAAATAGTTCCAAGCCCTGATTGGCCCATTCAGCGGCTCCATTGGTCTGGGGATGGTAGGCCGAGGAAAAGGACAGCTGTATGCCCATGTGCTCACAAAATGCCCTCCAGAACCTAGACACAAACTGGCTCCCCCTGTCGGACACCAGTACCCTGGGCACTTCATGCAACCGGAATACTTCTATGGCAAACACAATTGCCAATTCCTTAGCCGAGGGAAGGCCATGGAGGGGCACGAAATGAGCCATTTTAGAAAACCTTCCACCACCATCAATATGAAGGAATATCCTCTAGACATAGGCAATTCTCCCATAAAGTCAATGGAAACATGAGACCAGGGGCGCTCGCCATTAGGCACAGGTTGAAGCAAGCCCACCGGGAGATGTCTAGGGGTCTTAGCACAGGTGCAGGTGGCACAGGCATTAGTAAACTCGGCACAATAATTTCTCATAGAAGGCCACCAAATAACTGAGAAAGAGACCATAACAATTGGTCTCTACCAATATGTCCCGCAGCCTTAGAGGAATGGTACATTTCAAGTAATCGAGTATGGAATGGTTCAGCGACAAAACATTTGCCCATAGGAGTCTCCTGAGGTGCGGAAGCCTGGGAAGCCAAAATCTCCTCCCCTAAAGGAGAAGTGATACTAGTACGGATCGTAGCCAATATTCGATCGGGTTGAATGATAGGTGCTGGTGCTTCCATCCTGTCACTCTCAGCCTAAAATTGTCTTGACAAGGTATCAGCCCTAACATTCTTAGATCCCGGTAAATATGATACAATGAAATTGAATCGAGATAAGAATAACGCCCATCTGGCCTGACGAGAGGACAATCTCTTGGCCTCCGAGAGATAAGTCAGATTTTTATGATCTGTTAGGATTAAGACAGGATTTTTAGTGCCTTCCAGTAAATGTCGCCATTCCTTAAGGGCAAGGATAATGGCCAATAACTCTTTGTCCCCAATCTCATAGTGGCTCTGAGCTCCAGTCAATTTTTTTAAAAAAACCCACAGGGTCTGAGTGTTCCACCTTTATTGTGTCGTTGAGAAAGTACTGCCCCAACCCCACTATCCGAGGCATCAACCTCTAATGTAAACGGAAGCAAAGGATTGGGGTGGGCTAGCACAGGAGACTCCGTAAAAGCCAGTTTTAATTTTCAAAAGGCCTCCTCAGCACTTGCTGGCCAACAGGATGGATTAGCGCCCTTATGCGTAAGGTCAGACAATGGTTTAACAATGGAAGAAAAGTTCCTAATAAACCTCCTGATATAATTAGCGAAACCCAAGAATCGCTGTATAGCTTTAAGACTCTTAGGTGGTGGCCACTGTAGGACTGCTGCCAACTTTTCTTTGTCCATGGCAATGCCATCATTGCCAATCACAAACCCCAGGAATGGCACACTAGTTCTGTGAAACTCGCATTTCTCTAATTTGCAATAAAGCTTATTCTTTCGTAGCCGTAGCAATACTTCAGACACATCCTTGATGTGTTGTGACAAATTTTGGGAATGAATCAATGTCGTCAAGATACACCACAACACATGACTGTAACATATCTCTGAGAACATCATTTATCAGTTCCTGAAAAACTGCAGGTGCGTTACACAAGCCGAATGGCATGACTAGGTATTCATAGTGCCCAGATCTAGTGTTAAAGGCAGTTTTCCACTCATCACCGGCTCGGATCCGAACCAAATTGTATGCCGCCCGTAAATCTAATTTGGTAAAGATCGAAGAGTAGTGTTGAGCGAGCGTGCTCGGCCGATGCTCGGATCGGCTCGAGCATCGCTCTGCTCGGCACATGGCGGTACTCGTACGAGTACCGCCATGTGCTCGCCCGACATGTTCGGGTGAAGAGGATCTGTGCCGGAAGAGGCACAGATCCGAAGACGCTCCGCTGGACCACCAGGGAATGGAGGTACGGGGGCATTGCGGAGATGAAGGGGGCATTGCGGAGATGAAGGGGGACATTGTGGAAGAGGGGCATAGACTCTATGCCCCTCTTCCACAATGTCCCCCTTCATCTCCGCTATGCCCGTCTTCCACAATGTGCCCCTTCATCTCCGCTATGCCCCTCTTCCACAATGTCCCCCTTCATCTCCTATGCCATAGAGGAGATGAAGGGGGACATTGTGGAAGAGGGGCATAGCGGAGATGAAGGGGGACATTGTGGAAGAGGGGCATAGACTCTATGCCCCTCTTCCACAATGTCCCCCTTCATCTCCGCTATGCCCCTCTTCCACAATGTCCCCCTTCATCTCCGCTATGGCATAGGAGATGAAGGGGGACATTGTGGAAGAGGGGCATAGCGGAGATGAAGGGGGACATTGACCAGGCACCCTCCGCTCATCAGAGCAGGGGGTGCCTGGTTTAATGCTCGAGTGCTCCCATTCATTTGACTGGGGCTCGGGTGCTCGGCCGAGCACTCGAGCATCAGGGGGTGCTCGGTCAGAGCACCCGAGCACCCGAGCATCGGGGTGCTCGCTCATCCCTATCGAAGAGCCCTTAAGTCTGTCAAAGAGCTCGGTGATGAGAGGTATCGGATAAGCGTTCTTAGCCATCAGTTTATTCAAGCCACGATAGTCAATGCACGGTCTCAATTCGCCATTTTTCTTTTTCACAAAAAAGAATCCAGCCCCTGCCGGAGAGGTAGATTTCCTTACGATCCCTCTAGCGAGGGCATCAGAAATATAATCTTCCATAGCCTTATTTTCCTCACAAGATAATGGATATGTGCGTCCCCTGGGAGGTACTACTCCAGAAGGCAATTCAATACTACAATCATAAGGTCTGTGCTGAGGTAAAGTGCCAGCCTCTCCTTTGCTAAAGACATCACCAAACTGCTGGTATTCTTCTGGTATTGCAGAGGGGGTGCACAAAACCTTAATAGGATGGGTGACGCACTTATCCATACAAAACGGAGACCAAGCCGAGATTTCACACTTTTGCCAATCAAATTGTAGATTATGTAACTGTAACCAAGGAAAACCCAATATTACCGCATGGTGAGGAGAATTAATAAGTTGGAACTGCTGCTCCTCTCTATGGAGAGTCCCAATAGTCATAGATAAGGGCATAGTTTCAAATGTGACTTGAGCAGGTTCCAAAGGTCTACCATCAATTGCTTCGATAGCCAAAGGGGTTTACCTTTCAATACGAGGAACCCCGTGCAATTCAGCAAAGGTATTATCCATAAAATACCCTGCTGCGCCAGAATCAACCAGGGCCAGTACCTCCACTGAAAGTTGTGCCCAGGCTAATACCACCCGTATGGTGGGTTTCAGTGTTCCCAACACTGGGGACGATTGTACACCACCTAGGGCCTGTCCCCCAAGGTACCCTAGGTGTGTTCGTTTCCCGGACGTACTGGGCAAGATTTTAACAAATGCCCATTTTTACCACAGTACAGACACAAGCCTTGTTTCCTGCGATAACTTCTTTCCTCTTAGGTTAACCTAGTGAAACCTAGTAGCATAGGTTCACCTGTTTCCCATATAGGTTCACTAGGTTTAGATGCCAGATGCAATGTTTCAAAAGAGGACTGACCGGTGCAAGGCACAATCAGGATGACAACAGTAACACTGGAGATATAGCAAGAACTGCAGAACACTGGAGCAGGCAGGACTTAGTACATAGATGGATACAGCGGCAACTGAGGAAGACTGGTGCGAGCCACACTCAGGATGACAGCAGCAACACTGGAGATGTAGCCAGAACTGCAGAACACTGGAGCAGGCAGGACTCAGATCCTAGATGGATACATCAGCAACTGAGGAAGACTGGTGCGAGCCACACTCAGGATGACAGCAGCAACACTGGAGATGTAGCCAGAACTACAGAACACTAGAGCAGGCAGGACTTAGTACATAGAAGGATACAGCGGCAACTGAGGAAGACTGGTGCGAGCCACACTCAGGATGACAGCAGCAACACTGGAGATGTAGCCAGAACTGCATAACACTGGAGCAGGCAGGACTAAGTCCATAGATGGATACAGCGGCAACTGAGGAAGACTGGTGCGAGCCACACTCAGGATGACAGCAGCAACACTGAAAATGTAGCCAGAACTGCAGAACACTGGAGCAGGCAGGACTCAGTCCATAGATGGATACATCGGCAACTGAGGAAGACTGGTGCGAGACACACTCAGGATGACAGCAGCAACACTGGAGATGTAGCCAGAACTGCAGAACACTGGAGCAGGCAGGACTCTGTCCATAGATGCATACAGCGGCAACTGAGGAAGACTGGTGCGAGACACACTCAGGATGACAGCAGCAACACTGGAGATGTAGCCAGAACTGCAGAACACTGGAGCAGGCAGGACTCACTCCATAGATGCATACAGCGGCAACTGAGGAAGACTGGTGCAAGCTACAATCAGGACGACAACAGCAACACTGGAGATGTAGCCAAAACTGCAGAACACTGGAGCAGGCAGGACTCAGTCCATAGATGGATACAGCGACAACTGAGGAAGACTGGTGTGAGCCACACTCAGGACGACAGCAGCAACACTGGAGATGTAGCCAGAACTGCAGAACACTGGAGCAGGCAGGACTCAGTCCATAGATGGATAAAGCGGCAACTGAGAAAGACTGGTGCGAGCCACACTCAGGACGACAGCAGCAACACTGGAGATGTAGCCAGAACTGCAGAACACTGGAGCAGGCAGGACTCAGTCCATAGATGGATTCAGCGGCAACTGAGGAAGACTGGTGCGAGCCACACTCAGGACGACAGCAGCAACACTGGAGATGTAGCCAGAACTGTAGAACACTGGAGCAGGCAGGACTCAGTCCATAGATGGATACAGCGGCAACTGAGGAAGACTGGTGCGAGCCACACTCAGGACGACAGCAGCAACACTGGAGATGTAGCCAGAACTGCAGAACACTGGAGCAGGCAGGACTCAGTCCATAGATGGATACAGCGGCAACTGAGGAAGACTGGTGCGAGACACACTCAGGATGACAGCAGCAACACTGGAGATGTAGCCAGAACTGCAGAACACTGGAGCAGGCAGGACTCAGTCCATAGATGGATACAGCGGCAACTGAGGAAGACTGGTGCGAGCCACACTCAGGACGACAGCAGCAACACTGCAGATGTAGCCAGAACTGCAGAACACTGGAGCAGGCAGGACTCAGTCCATGGATGGATACAGCGGCAACTGAGGAAGACTGGTGCGAGCCACACTCAGGACGACAGCAGCAACACTGGAGATGTAGCCAGAACTGCAGAACACTGGAGCAGGCAGGACTCAGTCCATAGATGGATACAGCGGCAACTGAGGAAGACTTGTGCGAGCCACACTCAGGACGACAGCAGCAACACTGGAGATGTAGCCAGAACTGCAGAACACTGTAGCAGGCAGGACTCAGTCCATAGATGGATACAGCGGCAACTGAGGAAGACTGGTGCGAGCCACTCTCAGGATGACAGCAGCAACACTGGAGATGTAGCCAGAACTGCAGAACACTGGAGAAGTCAGGACTCAGTCCATAGATGGATACAGCGGCAACTGAGGAAGACTGGTGCGAGCCACACTCAGGATGACAGCAGATTGAGTGGAGATGTAGCCAGAACTGCAGAACACTGGAGGCAGGACTCAGTCCATAGATGGATACAGCGGCAACTGAGGAAGACTGGTGCGAGCCACACTCAGGACGACAGCAGCAACACTGGAGATGTAGCCAGAACTGCAGAACACTGGAGCAGGCAGGACTCAGTCCATAGATGGATACAGCGGCAACTGAGGAAGACTGGTGCGAGCCACACTCAGGACGACAGCAGCAACACTGGAGATGTAGCCAGAACTTCAGAACACTGGAGCAGGCAGGACTCAGTCCATAGATGGATACTGCGGCAACTGAGGAAGACTGGTGCCAGCCACACTCAGGACGACAGCAGCAACACTGGAGATGTAGCCAGAACTGCAGAACACTGGAGCAGGCAGGACTCAGTCCATAGATGGATAAAGCGGCAACTGAGGAAGACTGGTGCGAGCCACTCTCAGGATGACAGCAGCAACACTGGAGATGTAGCCAGAACTGCAGAACACTGGAGAAGTCAGGACTCAGTCCATAGATGGATACAGCGGCAACTGAGGAAGACTGTTGCGAGCCACACTCAGGATGACAGCAGATTGAGTGGAGATGTAGCCAGAACTGCAGAACACTGGAGGCAGGACTCAGTCCATAGATGGATACAGCGGCAACTGAGGAAGACTGGTGCGAGCCACACTCAGGACGACAGCAGCAACACTGGAGATGTAGCCAGAACTGCAGAACACTGGAGCAGTCAGGACTCAGTCCATAAATGGATACAGCAGCAACTGAGAAAGACTGGTGCGAGCCACACTCAGGATGACAGCAGCAACACTGGAGATGTAGCCAGAACTGCAGAACACTGGAGGCAGGTCTCAGTCCATAGATGGATACAGCAGCAACTGAGGAAGACCGGTGTAAGGCAGAATCAGGATGACAGCAGCAACACTGGAGATGTAGCCAGAACTGCAGAACACTGGATCAGGCAGGACTCACTCGATAGATACATACAGCGGCAACTGAGGAAGACTGGTGCGAGCTACACTCAGGACGACAACAGCAACACTGGAGATGTAGCCAGAACTGCAGAACACTGGAGCAGGCAGGACTCAGTCCATAGATGGATACAGCGGCAACTGAGGAGGACTGGTGCGAGCCACACTCAGGACGACAGCAGCAACACTGGAGATGTAGCCAGAACTGCAGAACACTGGAGCAGGCAGGACTCAGTCCATAGATGGATACAGCGGCAACTGAGGAAGACTGGTGCGAGCCACACTCAGGATGACAGCAGCAACACTGGAGATGTAGCCAGAACTTCAGAACACTGGAGCAGGCAGGACTCAGTCCATAGATTGATACAGCGGCAACTGAGGAAGACTGGTGCGAGCCACACTCAGGACGACAGCAGCAACACTGGAGATGTTGACAGAACTGCAGAACACTGGAGGCAGGACTCAGTCCATAGATGGATACAGCGGCAACTGAGGAAGACTGGTGCAAGCCACACTCAGGATGACAGCAGATTGAGTGGAGATGTAGCCAGAACTGCAGAACACTGGAGGCAGGACTCAGTCCATAGATGGATACAGCGGCAACTGAGGAAGACTGGTGCGAGCCACACTCAGGACGACAGCAGCAACACTGGAGATGTAGCCAGAACTTCAGAACACTGGAGCAGGCAGGACTCAGTCCATAGATGGATACAGCGGCAACTGAGGAAGACTGGTGCGAGCCACACTCAGGACGACAGCAGCAACACTGGAGATGTAGCCAGAACTGCAGAACACTGGAGCAGGCAGGACTCAGTCCATAAATGGATACAGCAGCAACTGAGAAAGACTGGTGCGAGCCACACTCAGGATGACAGCAGCAACACTGGAGATGTAGCCAGAACTGCAGAACACTGGAGGCAGGTCTCAGTCCATAGATGGATACAGCAGCAACTGAGGAAGACCGGTGTAAGGCAGAATCAGGATGACAGCAGCAACACTGGAGATGTAGCCAGAACTGCAGAACACTGGAGCAGGCAGGACTCACTCCATAGATACATACAGCGGCAACTGAGGAAGACTGGTGCGAGCCACACTCAGGACGACAGCAGCAACACTGGAGATGTAGCCAGAACTGCAGAACACTGGAGCAGGCAGGACTCAGTCCATAGATGGATACAGCGGCAACTGAGGAAGACTGGTGCGAGCCACACTCAGGACGACAGCAGCAACACTGGAGATGTAGCCAGAACTGCAGAACACTGGAGCAGGCAGGACTCAGTCCCCAGATGGATACAGCGGCAACTGAGGAAGACTGGTGCGAGCCACACTCAGGACGACAGCAGCAAAACTGGAGATGTAGCCAGAACTGCAGAACACTGTAGCAGGCAGGACTCAGTCCATAGATGGATACAGCGGCAACTGAGGAAGACTGGTGCGAGCCATTCTCAGGATGACAGCAGCAACACTGGAGATGTAGCCAGAAATGCAGAACACTGGAGAAGTCAGGACTCAGTCCATAGATGGATACAGCGGCAACTGAGGAAGACTGGTGCGAGCCACACTCAGGATGACAGCAGATTGAGTGGAAATGTAGCCAGAACTGCAGAACACTGGAGGCAGGACTCAGTCCATAGATGGATACAGCGGCAACTGAGAAAGACTGGTGCGAGCCACACTCAGGATGACAGCAGATTGAGTGGAGATGTAGCCAGAACTGCAGAACACTGGAGGCAGGACTCAGTCCATAGATGGATACAGCGGCAACTGAGGAAGACTGGTGCGAGCCACACTCAGGACGACAGCAGCAACACTGAAGATGTAGCCAGAACTGCAGAACACTGGAGCAGGCAGGACTCAGTCCATAGATGGATACATCAGCAAGTGAGGAAGACTGGTGTGAGCCACACTCAGGATGACAGCAGCAACACTGGAGATGTAGCCAGAACTGCAGAACACTGGAGAAGTCAGGACTCAGTCCATAGATGGATACAGCGGCAACTGAGGAAGACTGGTGCGAGCCACACTCAGGATGACAGCAGATTGAGTGGAGATGTAGCCAGAACTGCAGAACACTGGAGGCAGGACTCAGTCCATAGATGGATACAGCGGCAACTGAGGAAGACTGGTGCGAGCCACACTCAGGATGACAGCAGCAAGAGTGGAGATGTAGCCAGAACTGCAGAACACTGGAGCAGGCAGGTCTCAGTCCATAGATGGATACATCAGCAACTGAGGAAGACTGGTGCGAGCCACACTCAGGATGAAAGCAGCAATGCTGGAGATGTAGCCAGAACTGCATAACACTGGAGCAGGCAGGACTCAGTCCATAGATGCATACAGCGGCAACTGAGGAAGACTGGTGCGAGCTACACTCAGGACGACAACAGCAACACTGGAGATGTAGCCAGAACTGCAGAACACTGGAGCAGGCAGGACTCAGTCCATAGATGGATACAGCAGCAACTGAGGAAGACCAGTGCAAGCCAGAATCAGGATGACAGCAGCAACACTGAGATGTAGCCAGAACTGCAGAACACTGGAGCAGGCAGGACTCAGTCCATAGATGGATACATCAGCAACTGAGGAAGACTGGCGCGAGCCACATTCAGGATGACAGCAGCAACACTGGAGATATATCCAGAACTACAGAAAACTGACGCAGGCAGGACTCAGTCCATAGATGGATACAGCGGCAACTGAGGAAGACTGGTGCGAGCCACACTCAGGATTACAGCAGCATGAGTGGAGATGTAGCCAGAACTGCAGAACACTGGAGCAGACAGGACTCAGTTCATAGATGGATACAGCAGCAACTGAGGAAGACCGGTGTAAGGCAGAATCAGGATGACAGCAGCAATACTGGAGATGTAGCCAGAACTGCAGAACACTGGAGCAGGCAGGACTCACTCCATAGATGCATACAGCGGCAACTGAGGAAGACTGGTGCGAGCTACACTCAGGACGACAACAGCAACACTGGAGATGTAGCCAGAACTGCAGAACACTGGAGCAGGCAGGACTCAGTCCATAGATGGATACAGCAGCAACTGAGGAAGACCAGTGCAAGCCAGAATCAGGATGACAGCAGCAACACTGGAGATGTAGCCAGAACTGCAGAACACTGGAGCAGGCAGGACTCAGTCCATAGATGGATACATCAGCAACTGAGGAAGACTAGCGCGAGCCACATTCAGGATGACAGCAGCATGAGTGGAGATGTAGCCAGAACTGCAGAACACTGGAGCAGGCAGGACTCAGTCCATAGATGGATACAGCGGCAACTGAGGAAGACTGGTGCGAGCCACACTCAGGATGACAGCAGCATGAGTGGAGATGTAGCCAGAACTGCAGAACACTAGAGCAGACAGGACTCAGTCCATAGATGGATACAGTAGCAACTGAGGAAGACTGGTGCGAGCCACACTCAGGATGACAGCAGCAACACTGGAGATGTATCCAGAACTACAGAACACTGGAGCAGGCAGGACTCAGTCCATAGATGGATACAGCGGCAGCGGAGGAAGACTGGTGCGAGCCACACTCAGGATGACAGCAGCAACGCTGGAGATGTAGCCAGAACTGCAGAACACTGGAGCAGACAGGACTCAGTCCATAGATGGATACAGTAGCAACTGAGGAAGACTGGTGCGAGCCACACACAGGATGAGAGCAGCAACACTGGAGATGTAGCCAGAACTGCAGAACACTGTAGCAGGCAGGTCTCAGTCCATAGATGGATACAGCAGCAACTGAGGAAGACCAACGCTGGAGATGTATCCAGAACTACAGAACACTGGAACAGGCAGGACTCAGTCCATAGATGGATACAGCGGCAACTGAGGAAGACTGGTGCGAGCCGCACTCAGGATGACAGCAGCAACACTGGAGATGTAGCCAGAACTGCAGAACACTGGAGCAGACAGGACTCAGTCCATAGATGGATACAGTAGCAACTGAGGAAGACTGGTGCGAGCCACACTCAGGATGACAGCAGCAACACTGGAGATGTAGCCAGAACTGCAGAACACTGGAGGCAGGTCTCAGTCCATAGATGGATACAGCAGCAACTGAGGAAGACCAACGCTGGAGATGTATCCAGTAGTGTTGAGCGAGCGTGCTCGGCCGATGCTCGGATCGGCTCGAGCATCGCTCTGCTCTGCACATGGCGGTACTCGTACGAGTACCGCCATGTGCTCGCCCGACATGCTCGGGTGAAGAGGATCTGTGCCGGAAGAGGCACAGATCCGAAGACGCTCCGCTGGACCACCAGGGAATGGAGGTACGGGGGCATTGCGGAGATGAAGGGGGCATTGCGGAGATGAAGGGGGACATTATGGAAGAGGGGCATAGACTCTATGCCCCTCTTCCACAATGTCCCCCTTCATCTCCGCTATGCCCGTCTTCCACAATGTGCCCCTTCATCTCCGCTATGCCCCTCTTCCACAATGTCCCCCTTCATCTCCTATGCCATAGAGGAGATGAAGGGGGACATTGTGGAAGAGGGGCATAGCGGAGATGAAGGGGGACATTGTGGAAGAGGGGCATAGAGTCTATGCCCCTCTTCCACAATGTCCCCCTTCATCTCCGCTATGCCCCTCTTCCACAATGTCCCCCTTCATCTCCGCTATGGCATAGGAGATGAAGGGGGACATTGTGGAAGAGGGGCATAGCGGAGATGAAGGGGGACATTGACCAGGCACCCTCCGCTCATCAGAGCAGGGGGTGCCTGGTTTAATGCTCGAGTGCTCCCATTCATTTGAATGGGGCTCGGGTGCTCGGCCGAGCACTCGAGCATCAGGGGGTGCTCGGTCAGAGCACCCGAGCACCCGAGCATCGGGGTGCTCGCTCATCTTTAGTATCCAGAACTACAGAACACTGGAGCAGGCAGGACTCAGTCCATAGATGGATACAGCGGCAACTGAGGAAGACTGGTGCGAGCCAAACTCAGGATGACAGCAGCAACACTGGAGATGTAGCCAGAACTGCAGAACACTGGAGCAGACAGGACTCAGTCCATAGATGGATACAGTAGCAACTGAGGAAGACTGGTGCGAGCCACACTCAGGATGACAGCAGCAACACTGGAGATGTAGCCAGAACTGCAGAACACTGGAGCAGGCAGGACTCAGTCCATAAATTGATACAGCAGCAACTGAGGAAGACTGGTGCGAGCCACACTCAGGATGACAGCAGCAACACTGGAGATGTAGCCAGAACGGTAGAACACTGGAGCAGGCAGGACTCAGTCCATAAATGGATACAGCAGAAACTGAGGAAGACTGGTGCTAGCCACACTCAGGATGACATCAGCAACACTGGAGATGTAGCCAGAACTGCAGAACACTGGAGCAGGCAGGACTCAGTCTATAGATGGATAGAGAGGCAACCGAGTGTCACGCTTCCGATTGGCCGGCGTTTCTTTTTGTAGTGTGGCCAGCCTTCCGTGCATTGCCCGATTATTCAGGTCTAGCTTACCTGCGGGCTGTTGTTCCGGTCTACAGCGGGCTGTCCTTGAGTTCCTTCTTCCGGTCCTGCATCTCCCGCTGGTTCCCGGGCAGTCCTCCTTCCGCTGGCGTCTGACTGTTTCAGCCTCCGGTTTCCCTCCGGCTGTGCTTCTCTAGCGCTGCCTGCTTCTGAGTCCGGCTGCTCCAGTCCTCCTGTTGAGTCCTGCCCGCAGTATTTCGCTACCTTTAGCGGAGTTCCGTGAGAGCTCCGTTTGGTACAAGTGCTTCTCTCCAGGGTTAGTAGTCCCCCAGCCACCTTACCTTTTTGGGCCTGGGAGGTAGTGCTGGGTAGTTTGTGGCAGCGTTCTGCCTCCAGGGGAGTGGGTACTCCTTTCCCTTTCGCTGGTGGGGGTTTCAGGGGGGATCCTTAGTAGGTGGGTCAGCTCATCAATCCAGGCTCCCTGCTGCTGGTGGACCCTCTCCTGGATCCTATTCTGGTAAGTGGGGTTGGGGGTGCTCCTCTCTCCTGCTCTCTGGTGCCCTTGGGGGTGCAGTGGTTCACAGACTCCCTGCTCTGATTTTGGGGTTTCCCCCTTCTTTGGATTTGGGACTCCCTGGGGTCACTGTTCCCTCTTTCTTATCTTTCCCTTGCTAGGGGTTTCCTGGGGTTGTCACTTCTCTGTGACTGTCTCTAGGTACCTCTATCTCCATCAAGGTGTGCCGTTGGGCTATCCCACGACATTCCACCTTCCCATCTACGGAACCAGCCTGCCAGTGGTTGGAGTCCGTTGGGTATAGGCACATCTTTTTCCCTATCCTGTCCCTGCAGTTTCTGTGTTCAGTCCTGCATCTAGGGGTCCGTTGTCTGGTTCTCCCTCAGTTTGCCAGTCTCTCATCCTGGTCTGGGCCCTGGCTCAACTGGGGTCGGACATCTGGCTTCGCGGCCAGCAACTTTACCCGGCTACGGCCGCAGCAAGAGAGACTGGCAGCTGACTACGCACACCAGCATCGCACTCTAGCGACGCTCCCTAGCTACTGGACCAGACAATCCCACGGCAGCTTCGTACTCTAGCAACGATCCCTAGCTTCGAACTCTAGCTTCCGTACCGTGTTCTCTTCATAGGGATCTGAGGCCGTGACAGAATAATCGGGCCAAAGATGGACCCCGCAGAGCTGGCACAGAGGTTAGCAGATCAAGAACGAGTTCTGGCATCCCATGAATCCCATCTCCAAGGTCTAGACCGTAAATTGGACGCTATCCTGGAAATGTTAAGAACTTCCATGATATCCACCCACCCCGCTGCACCTACTGCTCAGGCGGCATCATTGCCTTCCCATCAGCCAGTTGCCGATGTGACCCTTTTAAAATCTGCCTCGCCAAAAATGCCAATGCCAGAAAAGTTTGCTGGAAATCCGTCCGAATGTAGGGGTTTCTTGAATCTATGCTCCTTGCATTTTAGAACTGCCCCTCAGTGTTTTGGGACACATGCTTCTAGAGTGGCCTTCATTATTTCTCTTTTAAAGGATGAGGCTTTGGCCTGGGCATCGCCCTTGGTGGAACAAAATTCTCCGCTATTGGAAGATTCTGATGCCTTTATTAAGAACTTTCGCCTGGTTTTTGATGTGCCGGGCCGGAAAGCCTCAGCGGAAGCAGCCCTTTTGGAGATTAAACAAGGTCAGCGCTCTTTGGGGCAATATGCAGTGGAGTTTAGGACATTGGCCTACGAAACTAACTGGAACCCAGGAGCCTTGATTGCGGCCTTCAGGAGAGGATTGAATGAAGACCTTAAGGATGCCCTCACATGCAGAAAGATTCCAGAAGAATTTGAGGAATTTATTTCCTTATGTCTAGAGCTGGATACACGGATTCAGGAAAGACAACTGGAAAGAGATAGGAGTCGCCACACAAGGAAGGTTTTTCATCCCACCCTCCCTCCCCTACCTTCGCCTGGCCAGGACGAGCCGATGGAAGTTAGTACCATACAGAAATTATCTGATGTGGAGAGGCGACGAAGACGGTCTCAAGGATTGTGCCTCTATTGTGGGGCTAAGGGGCACTTTCTTCGTCAATGTCCAGTGAGGCCGGGAAACTCCAAAGCTTAGAGGTTAAGGTAGGAGAACCTCTAAGCAAGATCGCTCACCAATCTCCTACTCCATCCCGAGTTTTGATTTTTGTGTCCCTCGTGTGGTCTTCTTTGGAGACTTCCACCCATGCCTTCATTGACTCTGGAGCGGCAGGCCTGTTCATTGATCTTAATTGGGCCCTGGAGGTGGGCATTCCGTTGGTACGCAAGAAGGCCCCTTTGTTGGTTTCTGCGGTGGATGGGAAGCCCTTGGGGAACGGGTTGGTTCTCTTTGAAACTGTGCCTCTGCTAATGAGGTCCGACCACGGGCATACTGAAACGATTGTGTTTGATGCTATCCCTTCCCCCAAGGTTTCGATTATTCTTGGATTACCGTGGCTCCGTACTCATAATCCTGTGATTGATTGGTCAACTGGCCAACTGTCGTCTTGGAGTGAGGGATGTCAATTTACCTGCCTCAAGATGGAGCTCCCCTTGGTCTCTGTTCTTCAGTCTTCTACTGTGTCCATTCCTGAAGCTTTCCAAGACTTTCATGATGTATTTTCTAAGAAGTTGGCAGACACACTCCCACCTCATCGCTCTTGTGACTGCCCTATAGACTTAACGCCTGGTTCCTTTCCCCCTAAGGGCAAGACTTACCTGCTATCGGGTCCCGAAACTAAGGCCCTGGCTGCATACATCCAAGAAAATTTGGCCAAAGGCTTTATACGTCCCTCTTCCTCGCCTGCTGGGGCAGGGTTTTTCTTTGTTGCTAAGAAAGATGGTTCTCTTCGACCCTGTGTTGATTACAGGGGTCTTAATCAGGTTACCATCAAGAATCATTATCCCCTTCCTCTCATCCCTGAGCTTCTGGAGCAGCTTAAGGAAGCAGTGATTTTCACTAAATTGGATCTGCGTGGAGCGTATAATTTGATCCGAATTCGCCCTGGAGATGAATGGAAAACGGCATTTAACACTCGCTATGGGCATTACGAGTATTTAGTTATGCCGTTTGGATTGTGTAATGCCCCTGCAGTTTTTCAGAGTTTTATCAATGACATCTTCAGGGACATGCTATTATCCCACGTATTGATTTATCTGGACGATATTCTCATCTATTCGTCCAGTCTTCAGTTACACAGGCATCATGTCCGAGCTGTGCTTCAGCGGTTGCGGGAGAATTCCCTCTTCGTGAAACTGGAGAAGTGCCTGTTTGAACAAACGTCGGTTTCCTTCCTTGGCTACATCATTTCCTCTTCTGGCATTGTTATGGATCCTGCCAAAGTTTCAGCTGTTACGGACTGGAAAGTGCCTAGGGATATCAAAGGCATACAGCGCTTTGTGGGCTTTGCAAATTATTATAGACGTTTCATCCGGAATTTTTCATCCATCATAGCTCCTATTACTGCATTGACCCATAAGGGCGCTGATCCTCGGATTTGGCCTCCTTTGGCATTGGCTGCCTTTGACAAACTCAAGACGGCATTTACCACCGCCCCCATTCTATGTTTTCCTGACTCCTCGAGGCAGTTTATCCTGGAAGTTGATGCTTCGGAACAGGGTGCAGGGGCTATACTCTCTCAGCGGGATCCCTTGTCCAATAGAGTGCATCCTTGCTCCTTTTTCTCGAGGAAATTTACTCCTGCTCAGCGTAACTATGATGTGGGCAATAGAGAGTTGTTGGCTATTGTCCTTGCCTTACAGGATTGGCGCCACCTCTTGGAAGGCTCATCTCATCCTATCTTAATTCTTACCGACCATAAGAATCTTCAATATTTGGAGAAAGCTCGCAGGCTTAATCCTCGGCAAGCCCGCTGGGCCTTGTTTTTTACTAGATTTAATTATATCATCTCTTACCGTCCTGGGTCAAAGAACTCTAAGGCTGATGCTCTTTCTCGTCAGTTCGAACCTAGTGCACAAGTTTCCCTTGAGCCTATTATCCCTGCCGAACGCATTGTGGCTCCTCTGTCTTCTGCCACCTTAACTAAGATTCAGCAAGCCCAATCCGTCCTTGCTGAGGGTCAACCTCCTCAGACGTGGTTTGTTCCTCCTCGATTTCGCTGTGAGATTCTTCATTGGGTTCACTCCTCTCCAGTGTCTTGTCATCCTGGTATTCAGAAAACCATTGAGCTGGTCCTACGGCAGTTTTGGTGGCCCTCCATTAAGGAGGATGTCCGCGACTTTGTACGTTCCTGTGCTTCGTGTGCCCATCACAAGCCTTCTTTGCACCCTCCAGCTGGTCTGCTGTGTCCTTTGCCTGTTCCTTCGACTCCATGGACTCATCTTTCTATGGACTTTGTGGTTGATTTGCCCGTCTCGAAGGGTTGTGATACTGTCTTTGTGGTAGTGGACCGGTTTTCTAAGCAAGCCCATTTTATTCCCCTTTCGGGTCTCCCTTCTGCTCCTGTCCTGGCGGATATATTTTTTTCTCATGTTTTTCGGCTTCATGGCTGTCCTGAACATATTGTGTCTGATAGGGGTTCCCAGTTTGTGGCTAAATTTTGGAGGGCATTTTGTGCTCGTCTTCAGATTACTCTACACTGGTCATCTGCCTACCATCCACAGTCCAACGGGCAGACGGAACGTACTAATCAGTCGTTGGAATTATTTCTACGTCACTTTATGGAAGTTGATCAACATTCCTGGATGGAGGTTCTTCCGTTTGCCGAGTTTGCCTTTAATAATAGGTACCATGACTCTTTGCGGTGCTCTCCTTTTTTTGCCGCTTTGGGATATAATCCTAAGTTCCTTCCCTGTTCTTCTCCTTCGCAAGTTCCCGCTGCTGATAAGGCCATTGACGATTTGGCCCACCTATGGTCCATTATTCAATCCCGTTTACAGCACGCTGTGGCCACTCAGAAATCTGCAGCTGATAAACGACGATCTTCTGGACCGACCTACCATGTGGGGGATGAAGTTTGGTTGTCTACTAAAAATTTGCACCTTCAGGTTCCTTCTGCTAAGTTTGGTCCTCGTTACGTCGGTCCGTATAGGATTACTCGTCAGCTATCTCCCGTTACATTCTCTTTGGCCCTTCCTCCTTCTTTTCGCATCCATAATGCGTTCCACATGTCTCTGCTCAAACCAGTCTGTCGCACCCGGTTCTCACGTAAGCAACCACCTCCTCCACCCATTGAAGTGGATGGTGAACCTGAGTATGAGATTCAGCGGATTTTGGATTCTCGTGTGGTCCGGAGACAGCTTCAGTACCTTGTGGACTGGAAAGGGTATGGTCCTGAGGACCGTTCTTGGGTTCCTGTTGCAGATATGCATGCCCCTGATCTTCTTCGGCAGTTTCATGATGCCCATCCTACTAAACCCGGTCGCCCGGAGGTCTCCCCTTGATGGGGGGGCTGTGTCACGCTTCCGATTGGCCGGCGTTTCTTTTTGTAGTGTGGCCAGCCTTCCGTGCATTGCCCGATTATTCAGGTCTAGCTTACCTGCGGGCTGTTGTTCCGGTCTACAGCGGGCTGTCCTTGAGTTCCTTCTTCCGGTCCTGCATCTCCCGCTGGTTCCTGGGCAGTCCTCCTTCCGCTGGCGTCTGACTGTTTCAGCCTCCGGTTTCCCTCCGGCTGTGCTTCTCTAGCGCTGCCTGCTTCTGAGTCCGGCTGCTCCAGTCCTCCTGTTGAGTCCTGCCCGCAGTATTTCGCTACCTTTAGCGGAGTTCCGTGAGAGCTCCGTTTGGTACCAGTGCTTCTCTCCAGGGTTAGTAGTCCCCCAGCCACCTTCCCTTTTTGGGCCTGGGAGGTAGTGCTGGGTAGTTTGTGGCAGCGTTCTGCCTCCAGGGGAGTGGGTACTCCTTTCCCTTTCGCTGGTGGGGGTTTCAGGGGGGATCCTTAGTAGGTGGGTCAGCTCATCAATCCAGGCTCCCTGCTGCTGGTGGACCCTCTCCTGGATCCTATTCTGGTAAGTGGGGTTGGGGGTGCTCCTCTCTCCTGCTCTCTGGTGCCCTTGGGGGTGCAGTGGTTCACAGGCTCCCTGCTCTGATTTTGGGGTTTCCCCCTTCTTTGGATTTGGGACTCCCTGGGGTCACTGTTCCCTCTTTCTTATCTTTCCCTTGCTAGGGGTTTCCTGGGGTTGTCACTTCTCTGTGACTATCTCTAGGTACCTCTATCTCCATCAAGGTGTGCCGTTGGGCTATCCCACGACATTCCACCTTCCCATCTACGGAACCAGCCTGCCAGTGGTTGGAGTCCGTTGGGTATAGGCACATCTTTTTCCCTATCCTGTCCCTGCAGTTTCTGTGTTCAGTCCTGCATCTAGGGGTCCGTTGTCTGGTTCTCCCTCAGTTTGCCAGTCTCTCATCCTGGTCTGGGCCCTGGCTCAACTGGGGTCGGACATCTGGCTTCGCGGCCAGCAACTTTACCCGGCTACGGCCGCAGCAAGAGAGACTGGCAGCTGACTACGCACACCAGCATCGCACTCTAGCGACGCTCCCTAGCTACTGGACCAGACAATCCCACGGCAGCTTCGTACTCTAGCAACGATCCCTAGCTTCGAACTCTAGCTTCCGTACCGTGTTCTCTTCATAGGGATCTGAGGCCGTGACACCGAGGAAGACTGGTGCGAACCACACTCAGGATGACAGCAGCAACACTGGAGATGTATCCAGAACTGCAGAACACTGGAGCAGACAGGACTCAGTCCATAGATGGATACAGTAGCAACTGAGGAAGACTGGTGCGAGTCACACTCAGGATGACAGCAGCAACACTGGAGATGTAGCCAGAACGGCAGAACACTGGAGCAGGCAAGACTCAGTCCATAAATGGATACAGCAGAAACTGAGGAAGACTGGTGCTAGCCACACTCAGGATGACATCAGCAACACTGGAGATGTAGCTAGAACTGCAGAACACTGGAGCAGGCAGGACTCAGTCCATAGATGGATACAGCGGCAACCGAGGAAGACTGGTGCGAACCACACTCAGGATGACAGCAGCATGAGTGGAGATGTAGCCAGAACTGCAGAACACTGGAGCAGGCAGGACTCAGTCCATAGATGGATACATCAGCAACTGAGGAAGACTGGTGCGAGCCACACTCAGGATGACAGCAACAACACTGGAGATGTATCCAGAACTACAGAACACTGGAGCAGGCAGGACTCAGTCCATAGATGAATACAGCGGCAACTGAGTAAGACTGGTGCGAGCCACACCCAGGATGACAGCAGCAACACTGGAGATGTATCCAGAACTACAGAACACTGGAGCAGGCAGGACTCAGTCCATAGATGGATACAGCGGCAACTGAGGAAGACTGGTGCGAGCCACACTCAGTATGACAGCAGCAACACTGGAGATGTAGCCAGAACTGCAGAACACTGGAGCAGACAGGACTCAGTCCATAGATGGATACAGTAGCAACTGAGGAAGACTGGTGCGAGCCACACTCAGGATGACAGCAGCAACACTGAGATGTAGCCAGAACTGCAGAACACTGGAGCAGGCAGGAATCAGTCCATAAATGGATACAGCAGCAACTGAGGAAGACTGGTGCTAGCCACACTCAGGATGACATCAGCAACACTGGAGATGTAGCCAGAACTGCAGAACACTGGAGCAGGCAGGACTCAGTCCATAGATGGATACAGCGGCAACCGAGGAAGACTGGTGCGAACCACACTCAGGATGACAGCAGCATGAGTGGAGATGTAGCCAGAACTGCAGAACACTGGAGTAGGCAGGACTCAGTCCATAGATGGATACAGCAGCAACTGAGGAAGACCAGTGCAAGGCAGAATCAGGATGACAGCAGCAACACCGGAGATGTAGCTAGAACTGCAGAACACTGGAGCAGGCAGGACTCAGTCCATAGATGGATACATCAGCAAGTGAGGAAGACTGGTGCGAGCCACACTCAGGATGACAGCAGCAATACTGGAGATGTAGCCAGAACTGCAGATCACTGGAGCAGGCAGGTCTCAGTCCATAAATGGATACAGCGGCAACTGAGGAAGACTGGTGCGAGCCACACTCAGGATGACAGCAGCAACACTGGAGATGTAGCCAGAACTGCAGAACACTGGAGCAGGCAGGACTCAGTCCATATATGGATACAACGGCACCTGAGGAAGACTGGTGCGAGCCAAACTCAGGATGACAGCAGCAAGAGTGGAGATGTAGCCAGAACTGCAGAACACTGGAGCAGGCAGAACTCAGTCCATAGATGGATACAGCAACAACTGAGGAAGACCGGTGCAAGGCAGAATCAGGATGACAGCAGCAACACTGGAGATGTAGCCAGAACTGCAGAACACTGGAGCAGGCTGGACTCAGTCCATAGATGGATACAGCGGCAACCGAGGAAGACTGGTGCGAACCACACTCAGGATGACAGCAGCATGAGTGGAGATGTAGCCAGAACTGCAGAACACTGGAGTAGGCAGGACTCAGTCCATAGATGGATACAGCAGCAACTGAGGAAGACCAGTGCAAGGCAGAATCAGGATGACAGCAGCAACACCGGAGATGTAGCTAGAACTGCAGAACACTGGAGCAGGCAGGACTCAGTCCATAGATGGATACATCAGCAAGTGAGGAAGACTGGTGCGAGCCACACTCAGGATGACAGCAGCAATACTGGAGATGTAGCCAGAACTGCAGATCACTGGAGCAGGCAGGTCTCAGTCCATAAATGGATACAGCGGCAACTGAGGAAGACTGGTGCGAGCCACACTCAGGATGACAGCAGCAACACTGGAGATGTAGCCAGAACTGCAGAACACTGAAGCAGGCAGGACTCAGTCCATATATGGATACAAAGGCACCTGAGGAAGACTGGTGCGAGCCACACTCAGGATGACAGCAGCAAGAGTGGAGATGTAGCCAGAACTGCAGAACACTGGAGCAGGCAGAACTCAGTCCATAGATGGATACAGCAACAACTGAGGAAGACCGGTGCAAGGCAGAATCAGGATGACAGCAGCAACACTGGAGATGTAGCCAGAACTGCAGAACACTGGAGCAGGCAGGACTCAGTCCATAGATGGATACAGCAGCAACTGAGGAAGACCGGTGCAAGGCAGAATCAGGATGACAGCAGCAACACTGGAGATGTAGCCAGAACTACAGAACACTGGAGCAGGCAGGACTCTGTCCATAGATGGATACAGCGGCAACTGAGGAAGACTGGTGCGAGCCACACTCAGGACGACAGCAGCAACACTGGAGATGTAGCCAGAACTGCAGAACACTGGAGCAGGCAGGACTCAGTTCATAGATGGATACAGCGGCAACTGAGGAAGACTGGTGCGAGACACACTCAGGATGACAGCAGCAACACTGGAGATGTAGCCAGAACTGCAGAACACTGGAGCAGGCAGGACTCAGTCGATAGATGGATACAGCAGCAGCTGAGGAAGACCGGTGCGAGCCACACTCAGGATGACAGCAGCAACACTGGAGATGTAGCCAGAACTGCATAACACTGGAGCAGGCAGGACTCAATCCATAAATGAATACAGCAACAACTGAGGAAGACTGGTGTGAGCCACACTGAGGATGACAACAGCAACTCTGGAGATGTAGCCAGAACTGCAGAACACTGGAGCAGGCAGGACTCAGTCCATAAACGGATACAGCGGCAACTGAGGAAGACTGGTGCGAGCCACACTCAGGATGACAGCAATATGGATGATTGTAGATGTCTGAAGTCCCCCTTGTTTCTCTAATCTACATCGAACCTGAGAGCAGGGTAACCAAGCTTTGGCAAGTTGACTTTTAAAAAGTAATTTGCTCCATGAGCTGGGGGGCCAGTTGAGAGCGCTGGGGGCTAAGTATATTTCCAGTAAAGGAAAATACCCGCTCACTCTGGACAGTGTTTGGGGGCAAGAAAGCAACTCCTTGGCCAGGGACAATGTAGGCCACACAGCCCTCTTTTTATCCCAGAAAGTCAAGAGATCTGTACTTGGGGCCAAAGACGGTTCCGCAAGGTAAGCCTTAACCTCAAACTCAGCACTTTTTCTATTAATGGGGAGCTGTTTGTTTTCTCCGCAGCATAATCTGTCCATTGCCTCAACATAAAAAGCAGCAGCTGCTCCACCGGAACAGGATGAAATTCTACTAGCGCTGCTACTAATAGGTCCCGGAAGACCACCACACTTCTCCAGCTCATCTTTCGAATCTCCTCCCACCTCCTGTGACTGCATTCTAGTTTTTCTTTGCCTCTCACGCACCCTCACTATCAATTGTTCCCTCCAGGCAGTGAGGGAATTAGAACGAAGTGCCAACTTGCCTTTGATTCGAGGATCGCAAATTGTGGCAAGCATTATCTCGGGACAATTGTCCATGCACTCTTCCATGCGCCGAGTAAGTTCCTTCTTCAACCTTGTTAGAAGGGCAGCAACATCTGGAAGTATATTACCCTCAGCACCAGGCAAGCGTTCCATATGGGAAAGGAAATCGTCCAATTTTAAGGAGAGGTGCATGAAGAGGGGAATGACTTCTGCCAGACTAGCGTTCTCTTTGCTCAAAAGTTCCGTCAAAGCACAGAAAGGCGTAAGGACTGTCACTACCTGTTCCATTAGGGCCCAGTCAGCCCTGCCCAGTGTTCTGTTACTGCCAATGAAATGGTGACATGACACTGCATGAATTGCCTTTTTCTGCTCCAGGATACGCTCTAGCATATCTAAGGTGGAGTTCCACCTGGTCCCAACATCTTGTTTTAGGCGGTGCTCTGGGAGGTCTGCCTTTTTCTGTTCCTTCCTGAGTAGCTGGCTATCTTTGACGCTCTGATGGAAGTGGCCAGAAATTTGTTGGCACAACTCCAGAAGTGCTGACAACCTTCCAGTGTTACTGCCATCCTCAAGAGCAGCCTTCACTACTAGATGCAGAACATGCGCTAAGCAGCGCACACCCACAAATCTGCCATCCCGGAGAGCCTTTATCCTGTTAGCTGCACCATTAGTAACCACAAACCCCATTTGCACCTGTGTGCCTGCCTGCGCCCCTAGCCATTGCGCCACCATGTTCTGCAGTGCTTTGTGAATGTTATCTGAGGTGTGCTGCTGATCCATTACCTCAGCATGGAGGAGCAAAGAGCGGTGCCCTGCCTGCTTGGCTACTGCACCTGAACTTGTTGTTGCTATCAGTGTGTCTTGCAACACATTGGGCTGCCACCAATGTGCCGTCAATGACAGGAAGCCATGCTGGCCACTCGGAGCACTCCATAAGTTAGTGGTAAAGTGCACTGACTGGCCACCAGCCTTTCCTAGCAGTTCCTTCAAAAGACCAACGCACGACTGGAACAGTGAGGGCACTATAGTTCTACTAAATGTGGTGCGGGATGGAATTTTATATCGGGGTGCAACAACCTCCATATGTTGATGGAAGGGCTCCCCGTCCACAATTTTGAAAGTTGCACCCCCAACGGCTATGAGCTGTGCAATGAGGCGTGTAATTTTCCTGGACTGCTGTCTGCACATCCCCTTGGAATGAAACCCACCAAAATCTTCCAGTGTGGCCTGTATTGACTTTGGGATGGGCTGTGACTGTCTACTGCTTTTACTAGGACCAGATGTGGCATGATCTCCCTGCCCTTTTTCCTGCCTACTGGTGGTGAGTGTTACACTGGTAAATGTAGCAGTGCCACCACGTTCTGCACTCATCAACACTGACTTGTGGTAGTGGTTCAGGTGTTGGTTCATCCCAGAGGTGGAAAGATGACCCAGCCCCCTCCCACGGCTGACTTCCCTGCCACACAATTTACATTTCGCTAGCCGACCATCACCAAGTATCACAAAATGCTCCCACGCTTTGGAGCGACGGATGACTTTGGAAGGTGGTGAAGAAGAAACTGAGGTGACACTTTCTTCATCTTCACATGCTGAACAACCTCACTATGCTTTTTTTTCTACATACCTTTACAGGGTTACTAGACCCAAAGATGGAAGCAGGGATGTCGGGACTGGGATTGGAGGAGGGTGGAGTAACACTGGTGGCAGAGTCTCTAGCAGCTACTGCCTGCCTGGGAGACTCATTTGGAACTGGAGAGTCAGGTGGTGAGTTTTCATCAATAGAAGACAGAATTGTAGCTGGAGAAACAGGAGGAGTACTATGGGCAGCAGTGGAAAAATGGAGCTCAGGAGAATATTCAAGGTCAGTGGAAAAATCATGCTCAGTGGAAAAATCAAGCTTAGCAGGCCTTGGTCCCTCATATTCTTCTCGGACAGGAAGAAAAATCATCAGCAGCAGATTTTGGGGAGAGCTGATGAATTCCCTCTTCTGCCTGGTGGCTACCGGGAAATGGTAAATTATCTTCCTCAATAACCTGTTTTGGAGACGATATGCTCTCAGTGTCAGTGACAGTGGCGGCAGGAGAGATTTTCTCCAAATACTCTAATAGTTCAAGTTTGGATTGCTTACTCGGACGTTCGCTATAAAACTCCCGCGTTGATACCGCCCGCAGTTTCTCACCAGTAGTGTTCATGTTCAACAAGCTAGGTGTCCCCAGGTTTATAGAACTGGTTGTAGCAGAAGTGGTGACGGAACTGGCAGTGGCAATAGTCATTGTGCAGGTGGTTCTGGGGGGATCATCATGAAACAACTGGCGAGAGACGGGTGACGGCCACTTCGTGGTCTTAGAGGAGGAACTGGACCTCTCTACCCTGCTAGTAGAGGTAGAACGACCAGCAGTTCCCTTCTTCTTTCTAGTTTTTGTTTTGGACTGCTGCTGCTGAGTCTGACTAGTACTAATCAAAGTACTCTTTTTTCCCCGCCTGCTGCTGCTAGCTCTGCTTGAAAGCAACTGCACTGTGGTGGTGTTGGTGGTTGCTGGGTCACGGCAGCTGGTACCAAGACGAGGAACAACAGGTTGTTCACTAGGACTCAAATCCATTACGGAAATGTAGGTAGAGAACGATTATAATTTTACAACTTTAAAACCTGCCCACACAACAACTGTGACACTGGCAGTGTGAATATTTTTAATAAAACCAACACAGGTGACTCTCCCTTGAGGTGGTGAAAAGGCACGCTGCCTGCCTATACAACTGTGACACTGGCAGTGTGACGCTGAAGAATATTCAAACAAATAACTTGTATTAGAAATAATTTTAATAAAACCAACACATGTGGGTCTCCCTTGCGGTGGCGAAAAGCCACGCTGCCTGCCTATACAACTGTGACACTGGCAGTGTAACGCTGAAGATTATTCAAACAAATAACTTGTATTGGGAATAATTTTAATAAAACAAACACAGGTGACTCTCTCTTGTGGTGGCTAAGAGGCACCCTGTCTGCCTATACAACTGTGACACTGGCAGTGTGACTCTGAAGATTATTCAAACAAATCACTTGTATTTTTTATATTTTTCTTAAAACCAACACATGTGGGTCTCCCTTGCGGTGGCGAAAAGGCACCCTGCCTGCCTATACAACTGTGACACTGGCAGTGTGACGCTGAAGATTATTCAAACAAATAACTTGTATTTTGTATGTTTTTAATAAAACCAACACAGATGACTCTCCTTTGCGGTGGCAAAAATGCACCCTGCCTGCCTATACAACTTTGACAATGGCAGTGTGACGCTGAAGATTATTCAAACAAATCACTTGTATTTTTTATATTTTTATTAAAACCAACACATGTGGGTCTCCCTTGCAGTGGCGAAAAGGCACCCTGACTGCCTATACAACTGTGACACTGGCAGTGTGACGCTGAAGATTATTCAAACAAATAACTTGTATTATAAATAATTTTAATAAAACAAACACAGGTGACTCTCCCTTGCGGTGGCGAAAAGGCATGTTGCCTGCCTATACAACTGTGACACTGGCAGTGTGACGCTGAAGATTATTCAAACAAATAACTTGTATTAGGAATAATTTTAATAAAACCAACACATTTGGGTCTCCCTTGCGGTGGTGAAAAGGCACGCTGCCTGACTATACAACTGTGACACTGTCAGTGTGACACTGAAGATTATTCAAACAAATAACTTGTATTAGGAATAATTTTAATAAAACAAATACAGGCGACTCTCTCTTGCGGTGGCTAAGAGGCACCCTGTCTGCCTATACAACTGTGACACTGGCAGTGTGACTCTGAAGATTATTCAAACAAATCACTTGTATTTTTTATATTTTTCTTAAAACCCAACACATGTGGGTCTCCCTTGCGGTGGCGAAAAGGCACCCTGCCTGCCTATACAACTGTGACACTGGCAGTGTGACGCTGAAGATTATTCAAACAAATAACTTGTATTTTGTATGTTTTTAATAAAACCAACACAGATGACTCTCCTTTGCGGTGGCGAAAAGGCACATTGCCTGCCTATACAACTGTGACACTGGCAGTGTGACGCTGAAGATTATTCAAACAAATAACTTGTATTAGGAATAATTTTAATAAAACCAACACATTTGGGTCTCCCTTGCGGTGGCGAAAAGGCACGCTGCCTGACTATACAACTGTGACAGATTATTCAAACAAATCATTTGTATTTTTTATATTTTTATTAAAACCAACACATGTGGGTCTCCCTTGCAGTGGCGAAAAGGCACCCTGACTGCCTATACAACTGTGACACTGGCAGTGTGACGCTGAAGATTATTCAAACAAATAACTTGTATTATAAATAATTTTAATAAAACAAACACAGTTGACTCTCCCTTGCGGTGGCGAAAAGGCATGTTGCCTGCCTATACAACTGTGACACTGGCAGTGTGACGCTGAAGATTATTCAAACAAATAACTTGTATTAGGAATAATTTTAATAAAACCAACACATTTGGGTCTCCCTTGCGGTGGTGAAAAGGCACGCTGCCTGACTATACAACTGTGACACTGTCAGTGTGACACTGAAGATTATTCAAACAAATAACTTGTATTAGGAATAATTTTAATAAAACAAATACAGGCGACTCTCTCTTGCGGTGGCTAAGAGGCACCCTGTCTGCCTATATGACTGTGACACTGGCAGTGTGACTCTGAAGATTATTCAAACAAATAACTTGTATTTTTTATAATTTTAATAAAATCAACACATGTGACTCTCCCTTGCGGTGGCTAAAAGGCATCCTGCCTGCCTATACAACTTTGACAATGGCAGTGTGACGCTGAAGATTATTCAAACAAATAACTTGTATTATGAATAATTTTAATAAAACAAACACATGTGACTCTCCCTTGCGGTGGTGAAAAGCCACGCTGCCTGCCTATACAACTGTGACACTGGCAGTGTGACGCTGAAGATTATTCAAACAATGAACTTGTATTAGGAATCATTTTAATAAAACAAACACAGGTGACTCTCTCTTGTGGTGGCTAAGAGGCACCCTGTCTGCCTATACAACTGTGACACTGGCAGTGTGACTCTGAAGATTATTCAAACAAATCACTTGTATTTTGTATGTTTTAATATAACCAAGACAGGTGACTCTCCTTTGCGGTGGCAAAAATGCACCCTGCCTGCCTATACAACTGTGACACTGGCAGTGTGACGCTGAAGATTATTCAAACAAATAACTTGTATTATAAATAATTTTAATAAAACAAACACAGGTGACTCTCCCTTGCGGTGGCGAAAAGGCACATTGCCTGCCTATACAACTGTGACACTGGCAGTGTGACGCTGAAGATTATTCAAACAAATAACTTGTATTAGGAATAATTTTAATAAAACCAACACATGTGGGTCTCCCTTGCAGTGGCGAAAAGGCACGCTGCCTGCCTATACAAGTGTGACACTGGCAGTGTGACTCTGAAGATTATTCAAGCAAATCACTTGTATTTTGTATGTTTTTAATAAAACCAACACAGGTGACTCTCCTTTGCGGTGGCAAAAATGCACCCTGCCTGCCTATACAACTTTGACAATGGCAGTGTAACGCTGAAGATTATTCAAACAAATCACTTGTATTTTTTATATTTTTATTAAAACCAACACATGTGGGTCTCCCTTGCGGTGGCGAAAAGGCACCCTGCCTGCCTATACAACTGTGACACTGGCAGTGTGACGCTGAAGATTATTCAAACAAATAACTTGTATTATAAATAATTTTAATAAAACAAACACAGGTGACTCTCCCTTGAGGTGGCGAAAAGGCACGCTGCCTGCCTATACAACTGTGACACTGGCAGTGTGACACTAAAGATTATTCAAACAAATAACTTGTATTGGGAATAATTTTAATAAAACAAACACAGGTGACTCTCTCTTGTGGTGGCTAAGAGGCACCCTGTCTGCCTATACAACTGTGACACTGGCAGTGTGACTCTGAAGATTATTCAAACAAATCACTTGTATTTTTTATATTTTTCTTAAAACCAACACATGTGGGTCTCCCTTGCGGTGGCGAAAAGGCACCCTGCCTGCCTATACAACTGTGACACTGGCAGTGTGACGCTGAAGATTATTCAAACAAATAACTTGTATTTTGTATGTTTTTAATAAAACCAACACAGATGACTCTCCTTTGCGGTGGCAAAAATGCACCCTGCCTGCCTATACAACTTTGACAATGGCAGTGTGACGCTGAAGATTATTCAAACAAATCACTTGTATTTTTTATATTTTTATTAAAACCAACACATGTGGGTCTCCCTTGCAGTGGCGAAAAGGCACCCTGACTGCCTATACAACTGTGACACTGGCAGTGTGACGCTGAAGATTATTCAAACAAATAACTTGTATTATAAATAATTTTAATAAAACAAACACAGGTGACTCTCCCTTGCGGTGGCGAAAAGGCATGTTGCCTGCCTATACAACTGTGACACTGGCAGTGTGACGCTGAAGATTATTCAAACAAATAACTTGTATTAGGAATAATTTTAATAAAACCAACACATTTGGGTCTCCCTTGCGGTGGTGAAAAGGCACGCTGCCTGACTATACAACTGTGACACTGTCAGTGTGACACTGAAGATTATTCAAACAAATAACTTGTATTAGGAATAATTTTAATAAAACAAATACAGGCGACTCTCTCTTGCGGTGGCTAAGAGGCACCCTGTCTGCCTATATGACTGTGACACTGGCAGTGTGACTCTGAAGATTATTCAAACAAATAACTTGTATTTTTTATATTTTTAATAAAATCAACACATGTGACTCTCCCTTGCGGTGGCTAAAAGGCATCCTGCCTGCTATACAACTTTGACAATGGCAGTGTGACGCTGAAGATTATTCAAACAAATAACTTGTATTATGAATAATTTTAATAAAACAAACACATGTGACTCTCCTTTGCGGTGGCAAAAATGCACCCTGCCTGCCTATACAACTTTGACAATGGCAGTGTAACGCTGAAGATTATTCAAACAAATCACTTGTATTTTTTATATTTTTATTAAAACCAACACATGTGGGTCTCCCTTGCGGTGGCGAAAAGGCACCCTGCCTGCCTATACAACTGTGACACTGGCAGTGTGACGCTGAAGATTATTCAAACAAATAACTTGTATTATAAATAATTTTAATAAAACAAACACAGGTGACTCTCCCTTGAGGTGGCGAAAGGCACGCTGCCTGCCTATACCACTGTGACACTGGCAGTGTGACACTAAAGATTATTCAAACAAATAACTTGTATTAGGAATAATTTTAATAAAACCAACACAGGTGACTCTCCCTTGCGGTGGCGAAAAGGCACGCTGCCTGCCTATACAACTGTGACGCTGGCAGTGTGACGCTGAAGATTATTCAAACAAATAACTTGTATTAGGAATAATTTTAATAAAACAAACACAGGTGACTCTCCCTTGCGGTGGCGAAAAGGCACGCTGCCTGCCTATACAACTGTGACACTGGCAGTGTGACTGAAGAGTATTCAAACAAATGACTTGTACTTTTTATATTTTTTTTTTTTTAAGAAACACAGATGACTCCCTTGCGGTGGCGAAAAGGCACCCTGCCTGCCTATAGGACTGTCAGACTGGTTGATGTGACATTGAAAATTATTCGAACAAATACCTAATTGTTTTTATATTTTGCACAGGAACAAATATTACTCGCCCTTGCAGTGGCAATAACTGGAACTAATGCTGGCTGCCTACCTCTGCCTAGCCTAATGCTACCTGCCTGCCTACACAACAACTGGACACTCTCTAATCTCTTCTTCTCTCTCTGAGCTCCAACAACGCAATGAGGAAATGCAGGCTGTCTGCCTGTGTGACTGTGTCATTAGTCCAACCCCCATCATGAAACGATGAAGGCTATTGAAATACAGACAAAAGAGGGAAGTAGTGCATGAAACGGAGAATGGAACTGGACTAGAGACATGGAGGGAAAATTATGGAGGGAAAGTAATTGAGCACGCACAGGGAGTACAAAAAAAAATCCGACTCCGAACAGTCCTGGTCGAAAGTAGTAAAAACTTTCGGAAATTTGTCGAATGCCGAAACTTCCGAAAGTTTAGACGAATTTCGGTCCTGGGCTGTTCAGAGTCGGATCATTTTTGTCGAATGACCCTTGAGTTTCGGATTGGTCGAATGTCTCCGAATGACCCCATTTTTTACGAAATCCGAATGTCTCCGAATCAATTCGCACAAGTCTAGTGAATAAGTATATCATCCAGGTAGACCACCACACAGGACTGCAACATATCCCTGAGAATGTCATTAATTAGTTCTTGGAACACTGCGGGTTCATTACAGGGACCAAACGGCATTATTAGATATTCATAGTGACCTGATCTAGTGTTAAAAGCCATTTTCCACTCATCACCAGCTCTGATCCGAACCAGGTTATAAGCTGCCCTTAGATCTAATTTTGTGAAAATTGAGGAACCCTTAAGTCTGTCAAATAGTTCAGTGATGAGTGGTATTGGATACGCATTCTTAGGCATCAACTTATTTAGGCCACTGTAGTAAATGCATGGTCTTTTTCACAAAAAAGAACCCAGCCCCCGCTGGTGAGGTGAATTTCCTGATTATCTGTCTCTTGAGGGCATCTGAAATATATTTTTCCATAGCTTGATTCTCCTCACAAGACAAAGGATAAATACGACACCACCCCCTGGGGCAGCTCAATGGCGTAATCACAGGGCCGGATTTCCCGTAAGGCAGAGTAGGCATCTGCCTACAGGCGCACCCTACAGAGGGGCGCCTGCCACTACAATTCTTTTTTCTTTTTTTTTTTTCTTTTCTTTTTTTTTTTTTTTTTTACTCGGCGCGGCTTGCCATGCCGCGCAGTGCCGCCAGCCGCTGCCTTGTAGGCTGTGAGCTCTCCCGGCTCTTTAGCAATGCAGAGCGCTGGGAGATTTTATCTCCCAGCGCTCTGCATTACTAAAGGGAAGGCCGCGTGGGAGCTCCAGCAGCTCCATGTCTGTGCACAAGCACAGATCTCTCCAGCCGCTGGACCACCAGGGAGGTAGGAAACGGATGAATGAGGCTTAACCATTTGAGTGCCAGAGTGGTACGCAACGCATTGCAAAGCAATGCGTTGCGTACCACTCTGACACTCAAAGGGTTAATCTGGAGATAATGGGAGCAATGTGAGGTCAATATGGGGATGATGGGGGGCAAGCAATGTGGAGCTGATGGGGTCAATGTGGAGCTGAAGCTGATGGGGTCAATGTGGCGCTAATGGTGATGAGGTCAATGTGGAGCTGATGGTGGGTCAATGTGGAGCTGAAGCTGATGGGGGTCAATGTGGAGCTGATGGTGATGGGGTGAATGTGGAGCTGATGGGGTCAATATGAAGCTGATGGTGATGGGGGTCAATGTGGAGTTGATGGGGTCAATGTGGAGCTGAAGCTGATGGGGTCAATGTGGAGCTGAAGCTGATGGGGTCAATGTGGCGCTAATGGTGATGAGGTCAATGTGGAGCTGATGGTGGGTCAATGTGGAGCTGAAGCTGATGGGGGTCAATGTGGAGCTGATGGTGATGGGGTGAATGTGGAGCTGATGGGGTCAATATGAAGCTGATGGTGATGGGGGTCAATGTGGAGTTGATGGGGTCAATGTGGAGCTGAAGCTGATGGGGTCAATGTGGAGCTGAAGCTGATGGGGTCAATGTGGCGCTAATGGTGATGAGGTCAATGTGGAGCTGATGGTGGGTCAATGTGGAGCTGAAGCTGATGGGGGTCAATGTGGAGCTGATGGTGATGGGGTGAATGTGGAGCTGATGGGGTCAATGTGGAGCTGATGGTGATAGGGGTCAGTGTGAGGGCAATGTTAAGTTGATGGGGGCAATGTGAGTGTGATGGGGGGCAATGTGAGGGCAATATGGAGATTGGAGCATTGTGGAGATGGCGGGGGGGGGGGCGCTTCAGGTAGCTGTGCCTACAGGCTCCTGAGATGTAAATCCAGCCCTGCGTAATCATAAGGTCTGTGCTGAGGCAAGGTGCCAGCCTCACCTTTGCTGAACACATCACTGAATTGTTGGTACTCCTCTGGCAATGAAGAAGAGGTACACAAGATCTTTACCAGATGAGACACACAATGCTCCATACAATATTGGGACCAGGCAGAAATCTCACACTTTTGCCAATCAAACTGGGGATTATGTTGTTGCAACCAAGGGAACCCTAAAATGACTGCATGGTGAGGAGAACTGATTATCTGAAATTGTTGTACCTCTTTGTGTAATGCACCAATAGTCATGGGAAGTGGCATTGTTTCAAAGGTAACCTGGGCAGGCTGCAGTGGTCTGCCATCAATAGCTTCGATAGCCAGAGGAGTTTCTCTCTCAACCAACGAAATCTTATGCCGATCAGCAAAGGCATTATCCATGAAATATCCAGCAGCACCGGAGTCAGTCAGGGCCAGAACCTCCACCGAGTGATCTGCCCATGAAAGTACCACCTGGACGGTGGGTTTTTGAATGCTCAAACCTGGGGACAGATGAACACCACCTAGAGCCTGTCCTCCAAGGTACCCTAGGTGTGTTCGTTTCCCGGACAAATAGGACAATTATGTAGGAGGTGCACAGATTTGCCGCAGTATAAACATAACCCCTGCCTCCTGCGAAGTGCTCGTTCTTCTTTGGTTAACCTGGTAAACCCTACTTGCATAGGTTCACCAGGTTCCCGTGCATGGTCATTGGGTGTAGGCAATGAGGGGTAGGTGGGTGGGCAAAATGTACTGCTAGGACCAGTGCTTTTTGACCGTCCCTTACGGTCTTTAGCCATAAGCCTGTCCCGGATCCGAGTATCAATTAGGATAACATACTCTAAATGTTTATCCAAATCATTGGGCAGCTCCCTACCTGCAATTTCGTCTTTGATATAATTGCCCAGGCCTTGAGCAAAGGCAGCCAACAATGCCTCATCATTCCAACCTACCTCTGCTGCTAATGTACGGAATTCTATGGCATACTCACCCACAGTCCGTTTGCTCTGTTGGATTTCCATTAGACCTTTAGCAGCAGAGGTGGTCCTACCAGGGATCTCGAATACTCTAAGAAATGTTTGCACAAATTCTCTGAAATTCCTTGTGCAAGGTTTAGCATTTTCCCATAAGGGATTGGCCCATGCCAGAGCACGCCCGCTCAATAGAGATATCATAAACCCCACTTTGCTGAGCTCATTGGGAAATGCGTGAGAGGTCAATTTCAGAAATATCTGAAGTTGATTGATAAACCCTCTGCACAAACTGGGTTCGCCATCATATCTGAGTGGCAATGGTGCGGAAGCGGATTGTCAGCCCGTCGCATCTATTGTGCGATTTGCACCTACCTGGCCTGGGGCTGTCTCGCTCCTCATTGGTTTAGAGTAGGTTTATTTTCTTCATCTATCCGGTAGTCGGGGCCCGATTATCGAGCTCCGTTCTGGCGGGTTCTGTTCGCTGGTGTTCCTCTTCCCCTGTGACTCCGATTTCGTACTGGCTTCCCAGCTGGAGTAGTTCCCGGGTTCCGGTCTGTTCAGCTGACTCTCCTTTCTCCTTCCATCTGTGGTGGCTCCCTCTTCTTCCAGTGTTACTGATGCTCCCGCCTACCCAGGGTTGCCAGCCTTCGGTCCTGCTGTGTCAGTCCTCCCAGTTAGTGCTCTCCAGCCATCTGTGGGTTGTGGGTTTTCTCTGCATTCCGGTCTCCCTCCTGGGGCCAGTAGCCGCCTCTG
Source organism: Rhinophrynus dorsalis (assembly GCA_037306005.1). NCBI lineage: Eukaryota > Metazoa > Chordata > Amphibia > Anura > Rhinophrynidae > Rhinophrynus > Rhinophrynus dorsalis. The sequence continues at coordinate 166,784,733 of CM074724.1, forward strand.
GAGCTCCCTTCTGGGGCTGTGTTTGGGCTCCCGCCTCTCCCCTCTCTCTCTCCCGGTGTTTCTCCCTGGTTGCCTGCGGCAGGGTTCGGCCCGCTCCTTGGTTGAGGGGAGTTGGTGTCTTCCAGCCACAGGTGGTCTGCATCCGCTCCCGCTTCCAATCGTGGCGGGGGTGTGAGGAGGGTTGGACTGACGGGTGCCAGCATTCTGCGGGGGGGACGGCTATCAGGAGGGACTTGCATCCAGCACCTGCAGAGGGCTGAGGTGTTGTTGGGTACTTACCTGGGGTAGTGTTGTTAGAAGTGGCAAGCGGTGGGTTCTTGCTCTGGAACCTGGGTTCTTGGGGGGCTGGATCCAGGTGTTGCCTGGGTACCTTGCCTCCTAGGGGTGTCCTCTGTCCTGGTGGGGTCCGGGGGCCATTCTGGGTGGTGATCCACTGAATGGGAAGTTAGGGTAGAGTTTTCCCTTCCTTGACTGTCAGTCTGTTGGGTCCTTGTGGCTTCTACTCCTCTCCAGCATTGTGGGGGTCTCTCCACCAGATGCCTCTAGGTCCCTTCCCTCAGACCTATTGGTATCCTATCTGGCACCACTGACATCAGTGTTGGGGAATGTCTACACTTTAGGGGTCCCTTCCTCTTGCACTTGTGGTGTAGGGACGTTGCCCCATTGTTATTTTTTGTGCTTTCTGTGGTCCTTTCCGGTACTAGTGGCTGTGTGGTGATCTTCTCAGAACGTCTCCAAGGTCCCCGGCTCTGTCGGTCTCTTAGCCTGGTCAGGGCCCCAGCTCAACTGGGGTCTGACATCTGGCTTCACGGCCAGCACCATTACCACGGCTTTGGCCACAGCAAAGGGGACCGGTATCTGACACCGCACCCAAACATCGCTCTCTAGCCCCGATCGCTAGCATCATGTGCCCCAGAGTGTTTTGGAATCTACGTCGTGACACGGATAGCCCTTTCACTGCAGCCACAGAGTTAATAGTATCATTCTCCGGTGTCGAAACTGGGAAAACCACCAGACTTGAAACAGACTTATCAGTAAGTACCTTACGCTCAAGAATAGTTTGGATGGCCAATGCCAACTGATCCAAACGCTGCTCATGTACATCCATCCTCCAATGGATGTTCTGTGCGTTACCTTCACTCTTAGTGTCTGAGGTCATGGCCCTTTCGTACTGTCATGGTTTGTTATGAATCTCAGACACAGAGTAAGATAAAAATCAAACTGTATTGAAAAGTGTAATGGGAACCCCCATGGGACAGTACATACACATATCAATATACAATCTTGGCGCAAACAGTAGTAGCAAGATACAGCAGTATAGGCTCTACCGGCCTTGCCAATATACCGGGCAAGGCAGCCAGTAAGATTGTACAACAGAATGTAAATAGGCTGTACCGGCCCTACCAATATACCGGGCAAGGCAGCCAGTGAGATGGTAAACTGAATGAAAAATAGGCTTTACCGGCCCTGACAATATACCGGGCAGGGCAGCCAGTAAGATGGTACAACAGAATGTAAATAGGCTCTACTGGCCCTGCCAAAATACCGGGCAAGGCAGCCTGCAGGAATATGAGGACAGTGGAATAGCCCAACCGGTTCTTATGCAACAAAATCTACAACCGGTAGTTGGAGTAAACCAGTAACACTTACTGGAGCAAATGGAACGCCCAAACGGTTCATGTAACGGGATCAGTAACCGGTAATTGGAGAAAACCAGTAACATGTACTGGAGCAAATGGAACGCCCAACCGGTTCATGTAACGGGATCAGCAACCGGTAATTGGAGTAAACCAGTAACACGTACTGGAGCAAATGGAATGCCCAACCGGTTCTTATGTTATGGAATCAGCAACCGGCAAGATGGAGTATACCAGTGCAGCATACGGAATCAAATGGAATGCCCAACCGGTTCTATGCAGCAGGCTCTTCAACCGGTATATAGAGTAAACCAGTACCGTGTACTGGAGTAAATGGAATGCTCAACCGGTTCTATGCACTGGGATCAGCAACCGGTTCTATGGAGTAAACCAGTACCGTGTACTGGAGTAATGGAACGCCTATCCGGTTCTATGCACTGGGATCAGCAACTGGATATATGGAGTAAACCAGTACCGCGTACTGGAGTAAATGGAACGCCCAACCGGTTCTAAGCACTGGGATCAGCAACCGGTTATATGGAGTAACCCAGTACCATGTACTGGAGTAAATGGAATGCCCAACCGGTTCTATGCACTGGGATCAGCAACCGGTATATGGATTAAACCACAAGATGAAAATGTCACCCAAGTGACAGGCAGCCAGTAGCAGTGAATCAGGATACAGCACGGGAACAGGTTGTCCTCCAGGACAACCACAGGAATGGCAGGACGGCCAACCGGATCAGGAACGGAAGCAGGAACAGCACCAGGACCGGAGCAGAGCAGAATCAGGAACAACGGACAACCGGATCTGGAACAAGGACAGGAACCATGCAGCAGCAGCCCTGACAGTGGAGAAACGCTGACACTAGCAGAAGATCACAGGCCAAAGGAAACACCATACAGGTGACTGAAGGTAGAGAGACACCAGGAAAGGGCAACCAAAGGGTGTCTCAGGCTGGTTCAAATAGGCAGTGCTAGGCGGGCGTATAACAGGCGGCCTATGGGGAATACACACATCTGACTGACAGCAAGGGCGAGCAATCACGGGCACCGTGATAACAACCCAGCCAGTAATAAATGATACTAACACTTATGGTGGAGGTTGGGGAAGGATGCTCACTCTCCCACTCAGCCAGATAGATCTCTGATGACCAGCCCCCACTGCCAGTTACAGTTTCTCCTGAATATAAGAATCCATGCAAGCTCTGCTCCAAGATGGACAATGTTGTGCATGGATGCATATAACTACATCTTCCCACACAAGTTCATCAGGAGGTGAGCAGAGACTCACAGGGGCAGCCGCGCTCATTACAAGTAAGCTGACTATCTGAGCAGTGAGCACACTCACCAAACTGCATTTTCTGGGGGTTACCACTTGGGTGGGCTGGCCGTGGACATGAGGCCATGGCCAGAGGCCACTGACATTCTGGCGCCATAGGTCAGTGCCTAGTTAGCCTATTGATAAATACACAACTAAAACAAAAATACAACATAAGTCTCTGCTTGAAATCTAGTATACTAATGCTTGATTTTCAATTGTATATGAGTGGGGGGTGGCTTAAATAATAAACTGAAGAAGAAAAAAAAAATAAAGAAAAAAGATAACACACATTATAGAACAAGATCCCAGAAACTTTAACATCAAAGTCCTTCATCTTTAATGGGATCTGGTAAGAGGTTAATCCTTTTGAAAGTCCTCAAAGCAATTCATATATTGCTAATGTCTTTCACTTTGGTTCTTTCTTGGCCTATGGATGGTGACAGACGGTCTTTTTCAATGGCATGGTCTCTTTTTCTCTTAAGCCGTAGCACTTGAAATTTCAATGCTAGTGGAACTGCACTAACCACAGTACACTGCAGAGAATGGTAATCAAAGCAAAAAAGGAACAGGGCGCAAGGCCATCTAAGAGTAATTCTGTATTACTTGCCAAGTATCCAAGACCCCTGCTAATGAAAGCACTCACCAGGTCTTGTTTGTCAAATAGCTTTAACACCAAGAAGAATATATGTTTCAATCCTCTTCATAGCTGATGTTATAAATCCCCAGGATTCCAACATATGGACTCTAAAATAAGTTATTTATTGGTGTAATCAATTTGATGAATAGTAATACTGATAATAAAATGATATTTATAAATCAATAAATGTTGTCCAATAAGTTTTGTGTATAAAATGCACTTTTTCAAGGACTTATAGTTCAAATAATAAGACATTAAACAAATGTTTATTGGAATCCCGGGGTTCGATAACATCAGCTGTGAAGAGGATTGAAACATTTATTCTTCTTGGCTTTAAGGCTATTTGACAAACAAGATCTGGTGAGTGCTTTCATTAGCAGGGGTCTTGGATACTTGGCAAGTAATACGGAATTACTTTTAGATGGCCGTGTAGCCTGTTCCTTTTTTGTTTTGATTATTGTTAAATCTGTCCTTGAATAGAGGAAGAACAGGAAAAGGCAGGTAAGGACAGCCCAAAAGCTGTACCCAGCTTTGAATTCATTGGGAACAGTAGGAAAGGAGATATCACAGGATTTGGAGCAAGGCAATATCCCAGTGTGTTTGTTTATATCTAACACAGGGTATGCAGGGCCGGATTTACAATAAGGCAGAGTAGGCATCTGCCTACAGGCGCACCCCACAGAGGGGACCTGTCATTGGGATTTTTTTTTTTTTTAAATAGCCAAGCTTTGCCTTACGTTGTATCATCATCACGGAGGCACCTTACTCCACACTTGCGACTTGCCGGGGAAGTGCCCCACCTCCTCCCAGACACTGCAGCCTGCAGGGAGCCCACAACAAAGCCACAGAGGTGCTGCTTATTTAACCCCTTGAGGTAAGCCAGTGCCGAATATGAGACACCCCGCTGTCACGGTTTTGTAAGAACACTCAGACAAGTTAGTAAGGTAAAATCAGCTTTATTAAATAAATAAAGACATAGGTCATCCTTCATAGGCCCAGATCAAGACAGTACCATCATACTTCCAAATCTGGCACAGGTCAGGATGCAAAGCAAAACAGTAATGCAGTAGACTGGAACAAACCTCAACAGTACCAAGCCTCAGATGATATGACTGTCAAGGCTGAAGGTAACTGCAAGGCAGAATCCCTAGCACGCTAGGGTAGAGGTAGGCAAAGCAGCCGAGCTAGTGCAAGGTGTTAGTCTCAGAGAGCAGAGTACCGGAGGCAAAAGAGGCACTGGTAGAGCACTAGTCGCAAATGGAACGCAACTGGAGGCAACAGTGTATAGGCTCTGGTAGAGCACTAGTCTCAGGAGGAGTGAAACTGGAGGCAACAGAATACAAGCACAGGTAGAGCACTAGTGTCTGGAGGTGAGCACAAGCGGAGACTACAGGTACAGGTGCTAGTAGAACACTAGTCTCAAGGGGAGCGTAACCAGAGGCAACAGAATACAGGCACCGGTAGAGCACTAGTGTATGGGGAACAGAGCAACCGTAAGCAACAAATGCATGCACTGGTGATGCACAGTGACACAGGATGTAGAGTAACCGGAGGCAACACGACAGGCACTGGCATGGTATCGTCTCAGAGGACTAGAGTATTGGAGGCAGCACAGACAGGCTGAAGGGAAGCAGCACAAGCAGGGACTACGAGGCAATACTGACAGGTATATAGGCAGCGCTGACAGACTCAAGAAACGCAACAGTGGCAGGTACCAGCAGGGCAAAGGCAACAACGGATCGAAAGGACTACCCCTGCCGGAGATGGTACAAGGAGTGGTAATAGCCGGACCAATAAGTAATAGGTCAGGTAGTCTGCCACAGACAATAAGACAAGAGCAGAGTCAGCGAAACCTTAGTCAGCACTGGAGCAGGTAGTCAGCCACATCCGGAGTCGGTACACGGAGCGGTAGTTAGCCAATCCTAGTCAGCAACGAAGTGCGTAGTCAGCCAGTCTTAGTCAGCAACGGTCATGGAGTCAGAGACAGAGGCGAGGTCAGGCAAAACCGGGTCATACATGGAGCAGGAAACCAACAGCAGAACAAACGCCAGGTACAAGAACACCACAAAAGGGCGCCCACGGAATGACAGGACTGAGGTTAAAAAGGCTAATGCTGGGCGGGACATACGCCAGCAGCCAATAAGAACCCAGCAAGGTTAACACAGGAAGTAGTAATGTCGCCAGCATACAGATCACTGGCACCGTGATAGTAGCCCCCTCTCAAAGACCCAGGAGGTCCAGGCTTCTGAGGAAACTTAATGTGGAACCTATGCAGCAGAAGAGGAGCATGAATGTCAGCATGGTTAATCCATGAACATTCCTCCGGACTATATCCCTTCCAGTGCCCAAGTATTGGATCTGCCCACGGAACGAACGTGAATCCAAAATACTCTGCACTTCATACTCGTCATGGTCCTGGACATGAACTGGGCCCAGAACTGCAGGGGTGGTGGTATAGCGATTACATACCAAGGGTTTAAGGAGAGATACATGGAACACGTTATGTATTCTCATAGATGCCGGTAAATCCAAAGAATAGGAGACAGGGTTAACTCTACGAAGTACCCAGAACAACCCCACAAATCGGGGTGCCAATTTATTGCATGGGACTTGCAACTTGAGGTTCCTGGAGGACAACCATACCCGTTCTCTCACCTGGAATACGGGAGCCTGCAACCATCTGTTAATGGCATGCCGCAGATGTCGGTTTAAGGAGTCATGTAGGGAGTTCTGGACTTGTGCCCAAGTGGAGCGAAGCTGCCTAATGTGCTCATCCAAAGCCGTAATCTGCTGTGCTTGGAAGGTGTCCAGGAGCAGGCATGGCTGGAACCCATAGTTGATCAGGAAGTGGGAGCTCCCAGAAGATGTGCACACTGCGCAGTTCCTGGCAAACTCTGCCCATGGCAACAAGTCAGCCCAGTTATCATGATGGTTGGAGATAAAACAACGTAGAAATTGCTCCAACCCCTGATTGGAATGCTCAGTGGCCCCATTAGTCTGGGGATGGTAGGCAGACGAAAATGACAATTGGATGCCCATCTGGTCACAGAATGCCCTCCAGAACCTGGACATGAATTGGCTCCCACGATCAGAAACCAGAACCTTGGGGACTCCATGGAGTCGAAACACCTCCCTGGCAAATACCGTGGCCAACTCCTTCACTGACGGTAAACCAGGGAGAGGCACAAAGTGGGCCATTTTAGAAAATCTGTCAACCACCATGAGTATAACAGTGTATCCATTGGAAACCGGTAATTCACCCATGAAGCCAATGGAAACGTGTGACCAAAAACGGTCACTGTTGGGCACAGCCTGTAATAACCACAGCGGAAGGTGTTTTGGAGTCTTGGAGCAAGCACAGGTGGCACAGGCAGCCGTAAATGCCGCACAATCGTCTCTTAAGCTAGGTCACCAAAACATCTGGGACAGGGACCAGATCAATTGATTCTTGCCCACTTGCCCGGCCGCCCGGGTGGAATGATATGTCTCCACCACAAAACACTTGCCCATGGGTTTCTTTGGAGGTGCGTTGGCCTTCGATGCCAAGATCTCCTCTCCCAAAGGAGTTGTGATGCTGGTGTGCAAGGTGGCAAGTATACGTTCTGGAGGTATAATCGGAACTGGTGCACTGTCAGCCTCTGGATCTGAACCGAACTGTGTGGACAGTGCGTCGGCTCTCACGTTCTTGGTCCCGGGTAGGTACTAAACAATGAAGTTAAAATGTGACACGAACAAGGCCCATCTGACTTGTCTCGGGGACAATCTCTTAGCCTTGGAGAGGTACATAAACTTTTTAGAATCAGTTTCGGAAACCGTGGTACCCTCCAGCAAATGGCACCATTCAAGTAGTGTCAAAATGATAGCTAGCAATTCATGATCACCAATGTTATATACACTTTGTGCCTTAGTCATCTTTTTCGAGAAAAAAACGCATGGACCCGGCCTTTGAACCAGTACTGCCCCAGTACTGCCCCCACCCCTGTCTCGGAGGCATCCACCTCCAACGTAAATGGCAACCCAAGTATGGGATGGGACAATACTGGAGCTGTGGAAAATATAATAAGTTTCAAACACCCTCTCTGCTTCTGGGGACCATAGAGAAGCGTTAGCCCCCTTATGAGTCATATCTGTCAGTGGTTTGACAATCATGAAGTAATCGCAAATAAATTTCCTGTAATAATCTGCAAAGCCCAAGAACCACTGTAAGGCTTTGAGACCCGTGGGGCAGGGCCACTGTAATACAGCAGAGAGTTTGTCCTTGTCCATGGCAAACCCTTCATTGGAAATGACATAGCCGAGAAACAACACCCTGGACTTGTGAAAGTCACATTTTTCAAGCTTGCAGAAAAGTTTGTTCTCTCTCAGCTTCTGCAACACTGCTGAGATGTGTTTGTGGTGTGTTTCCAGGTCAGGAGAATTAATCAGAATATCGTCCAGGTATACCACTACACAGGACTGTAACATCTCTCTGAGGACATCGTTTATAAATTCCTAGAATACCACAAGGGTATTACATAGCCCAAAGGGCATTACTAGATACTTGTAATGACCTGTCCGAGTATTGAAAGCAGTTTTCCACTCATCACCTTCTTTGATCCACACCAAATTATACTCTGCCCTTAGATCTAATTTCATGAAAACAGATGCCCCTTTTAATCGATCGAATAGTTAGGTGATGAGTGGAATGGGGTACGTGTTTTTAATCATTATCTTGTTAAGACCACTATAATCTATATATCACGGTTTTTGATGAACACTCAGAGCAGATTGGTAAGGTTAAAATGACTTTATTAGGATAAAGTACATACAAAGAGTTAGGCCCATAGGCCCACAATAACAGAACATATATATATATACAATAGTAAGCCAGTCCCTTGAGATATAGCAGAAAATGGAGGCAGTAGCTGGTTTGAGAGAGTTCTGCGCTTGAACCCTGATGACTGGAGGCACGTAAGACCATAGGCAACCTGACCCTAGCAGACTAGGGCTGAACAAAGGCAATGCAGCCCAGGAGCTGACAGCAGGACTCTAGATGACTAGTAGTCCAGTAGTAGGTAACTGGCAAGAGACCCAGATGCCTGGGAGGCACTGAACCCAGTAGTAGCAAGGCAACACTGACCCTGGGACTAGGTTCACAGAAAGACCAAGGCAACCACTTATAGTAGGCAAACCCTAGAACACTAGGGGTGGATCGAGACACACTACAGGAAGGCAACTTGTGTCCCCTCACACTAACAAGTGTGATGTAACGCAACCGCTGGCTCTTGAGCCCAAAAGGCTACTGCAGAAGGGAATGGAGCACTGTCCCTGCCTAGACGATCTAGGCATTGAAAGGGTCAATAGGTAACGCCCAGAGTGAATACTGCAACTCCCACAGGAAGTGAGCCCATCTGTCATATGGAGGAGAACACAGATAGAGATCAGAGTAAATCAGTCAGCGCAATACAGCACTGTACCCGTACTTCGCATGTGCACACCACCTGAGGTGTTTATAGTAAGCGGCTATAGCACGAATGCCCAGCCTACGGTCAGCAAAAGAATGATAGTGCCACGCAGAGCACAACAGACAAGAGCAACTGGAAGGCCGCAGCGTGTAACGCTGGCCAGACAGAGGCAACCGAGCGGTTCAACCAGGCACTGATGGCAACAGAGCACGTTCTCAGCCAGATATGGTCAGCAGCGTAACAGGTACGCAGCCAGATCAGTCAGCAACGAAGTGGGTTCTCAGCCAGATACAGTCATCAGCATAGCGGGTTCTCAGCCAGATCAGTCAGCAATGGAGCGGGTTCTCGGCCAGATCAGTCAGCAACGGAGTGGGTTCTCAGCCAGATACAGTCAGCAGCGTAGCGGGTTCTCAGCCAGATCAGTCAGCAACGGAACTGGTTCTCAGCCAGATCAGTCAGCAACGGAACTGGTTCTCAGCCAGATCAGTCAGCAACAGAGCGGGTTCTCAGCCAGATCAGTCAGCAACAGAACAGCAACACAGGAAGCGCAGGAATGTCATCAGTCGGGCCAGGTCATACACAATCAGAGTAACTCAGGAACAAATGTCAGGAACAGGTACACCACAGAAGGATGCCTCAGTATAGACATGACAGAGTATATACAGGCTAGCCCTGGGTGGAGTCAGTAATACCAGGCCAATAAGACAGAGGCAGTGAAATGAGGAAACATAATGTCGCTGCCTGCGGCCATGAGCATGGGCACCGTGATACTATACAGGGTCTTAACTCTCCATTTTTCTTTTTAACAAAGAAGAATCCAGCCCCTGTGGGTGAGGAAGATTTGCGGATAATCCCAGGGGCCAGGGCGTCAGTAATATATTCCTCTATGGCCTGATTCTCTTCTTAGGACAGTGGATATATTCTGGGAGGCATGGAGCCTGGCACAATATCAATGGCACAATCGTAAGGACGATGCAATGGCAATGTGCTAGTCTCTCCCTTACTGAACACAATGCTGAATGACATGTATTCAGGCGGTAAGGAGAGAGAGGTACACAGGATCTTGGTAGGCTGCCTTAAGCAGTGAGACATGCAATAGTCAAACCAGGGTAAAATCTCACAGGACCTCCAGTCCATTCTAGGATTGTGTGTTTGAAGCTATGGGAAACCCAGGATGACCGCATAGTGAGGAAACTGAATTATCTGAAACTTCAAGGTTTCCGTGTGAAGAGCTCCGATACTGATCAATAATGAGCATGTCTCCTGAGTAACCTGGGGAGGCTCCAGCGGTCTCCCATCAATGGCCTCAATATTTAACGGGGATTCTCTATCCACCAATGGAATCTTATGCAGAACTGAGAATTCCCTGTCCATGAAATAGCCGGCCATGCCGGAATCGATCAGGGCAGGTGCTGTAAAAGGACGAGCCAGGCCAGGATGCCACAACATTCACCACCGATTTTAGTAGTGAACCCTCTGGGGACTGATATATGCCACCTAGGACCTGTCCCCCACTGGAACCTAGGTGTATTTGTTTCCCAGCCGCACGAGACATGTTTGTAACAAATTACCTGCTTTCCCACAGTACAAACACAGGCCTTGTCTGCGGCGAAAGAACCGTTCCTCCTTAGATAACCATGTAAAGCCCAGCTGCATGGGTTCAGTACCCCCGCTTGCTGTACCAGGAGGCATGGGAGGAGAGGGAGGCAAGGGTGGGAAACCAGAGCTGATCGAGGACCCAGTCGCTGCTCTGTGCCTACTGTCCTCATAAATATTCCACTCCCTTATACAAGAATCAATCAAAGTAGCGTAATAGATGAACCTATCCAGCTCCTCTGGCAAATCTCGAGCTGCAATTTCATCCTTTATTTTATCATCGAGGCCTTGTGCAAAGGCTGCCACAAGTGTCTTATCATTCCAACCTACCTCTGCTGCAAGTGTACAGAATTCGATGGCATAGTCAGCAACCGTACGTGTGCCCTGTTAAATTCTCATTAAACCTATGGCAGCAGAAGTGGCGCACCCGGTAACTTCAAATACACTCCGAAAGGCCCTTGTGAATTCGGCAAAGTAGGTGGTAATAGGTTTAGCCAATTCCCAAATCGGATTTGCCCAGGCTAGAGCTCTGCCTGTCAACAAGGATATCATGAATCCCACCTTGCTTCATTCTCTCGGAAAAGCTTGTGGGACTAATTCCAAATAAATTTCTAGTTGGTTCAGAAACCCGCAGCATAGGGTGGGCTCCCCGTCATATCTTAACGGAAGCGGGGCAGTTGCAGATAACCCTCTGCTGTGGAGACTCTGAGCCAGAGCTTGTGCCAAAGGTGCCTGAACTGGGGTGGCCACCGAAGGTGAGACAGGATTATCAAGACATGCTGTGTGCTCCAAAATAGTCTGTATAGCCAAGGACAACTGATTCAACCTTTGCTCTTTAGCATCCATTCTCCAAAGGAGGTTCCGAGAGCTACCTTCACGAGCATAGTCTGAGGTCATGACCCTTTCGTACTGTCACGGTTTTGTAAGAACACTCAGACGAGTAAGTAAAGTAAAATCAGCTTTATTAAATAAATAAAGACATAGGTCACCCTTCATAGGCCCAGATCAAGACAGTACCATCATACTTCCAAATCTGGCACAGGTCAGGATGCAAAGCAAAACAGTAATGCAGTAGACTGGAACATGAGTCAGGAACCAGGAACAAACCTCAACAGTACAAAGCCTCAGATGATATGACTGTCAAGGCTGAAGGTAACTGCAGGGCAGAATCTCTAACACGCTAGAGTAGCGGGAGGCAACGCAGCCGAGCTAGTGCAAGGTGCTAGTCTCAGAGAGCAGAGTACCGGAGGCAACAGAGAACAGGCACTGGTAGAGCACTAGTCGCAAATGGAACGCAACTGGAGGCAACAGTGTATAGGCCCTGGTAGAGCACTAGTCTCAGGAGGAGCGAAACCGGAGGCAACAGAATACAGGCACCGGAAGAGCACTAGTGTCTGGAGGTGAGCACAAGCGGAGACTACAGGTACAGGTGCTAGTAGAACACTAGGCTCAAGGGGAGCGTAACCGGAGGCACCGGTAGAGCACTAGTGTCTGGAGGTGAGCGCAAGTGGAGACCATCAGTACAGGCGTTAGTAGAGCACTAGTCTCAAGGGGAATGTAACGGGAGGCAACAAAATACAGGTAGCAGTAGAGCACTAGTGTCTGGGGAAGAGTGTAACCATAGGCAACAAATGCACGCACTTTTGATGCACAGTGACAGGAGGTAGCGTAACCGGAGGCAACATGACTGGCACTGGCAAGGTATAGTCTCAGAGGACTAGAGTATCGGAGGCAGCACAGACAGACAGACTCAAGGGAAGCAGCGCAAGCAGGGACTGCGTGGCAATACTGACAGGTATATAGGCAGCGCTGACAGACTCAAGCAACATAACAGTGGCAGGTACCGGCAGGGCAAAGGCAACAATGGATCGAGAGAACTGCCCCTGTCGGAGATGGTACAAGGAGTGGTAATAGCCTGATCAATAAGTAATAGGTCAGATAGTCTGCCACAGACAATAAGACAAGAGCAGAGTCAGCCAAACCTTAGTCAGCACCGGAGCGGATAGTTGGCCACAGCCAAAGTCGGTACACAGATCGGTTAGTCAGCCAGTCTTAGTCAGCAACAAAGCAGGTAGTCAACCACAGCCGGAGTCGGTACACAGAGTGGTAGTCAGCCAATCCTAGTCAGCAACGAAGCGGGTAGTCAGCCAGTCCTTGTCAGCAACAGTCAAGGAGTCAGAGACAGAGGTGAGGTCAGGCAAAACCGGGTCATACACGGAGCAGGAAACCAACAGCAGAACAAATGTCAGGTGCAGGAACACCACGAAAGGGCACCCACGGAATGACAGGACTGAAGTTAAAAAGGCTAGTGCTGGGTGGGACATATGCCAGAAGCCATTAAGAACCCAGCAAGGTTAACACAGGAAGTAGTAATGTCGCCAGCATACAGATCATGGGCACCGTGATACCCGCCCCCTGTTACTAAGATTTATCTACATAAATCAGACAAACATAACAAGACAATCCTCTACTCAAAACCTAGGAAATTTGTGAGAATAAGAATACAAGTCCATACGCAAAATGTCTAGATGTTATATCCAACAATTGTCTATCCCTGCACATACCCCTGTACATACCCAAAAGATACACTGCATGATTACTGTTCTTATGTCCAAGCTCAGAAAATTGCTCTGGCAGATTCATACCATTCCTGCAATCTGTTTATCATGTCCATACAGTTGTGGTCTGATTAACTGTATGTATTTTTGCAGAAGAATCATGTGGATTTTATGTTAGTCTTATTGAGCCATGAAACTTGCAAATCACAATGCTGTAGCTATGCGAATGTAGCCAGATTTCCGTTTAAATGAAGAAAGCATATGACAAGCACAAAGTGCATGGTTACATCAGTTACTATGCGGCCCTGTAGAATGAACAATTCATAAGGGTCCTACATTAGATCTAGTCATGTTAGTATAGCTAGACACATTGTGCCACAAACACTGTGCAGCACATTATTTTAATGTTAACCTTCCAGCATACTTCTGCACACTAACGCCTTCTAATAATGGTGTCCCTATTACTTTAAATTAAGTAGAGCTGCATCGCTGTCCCTATTACTTTAAATTAAGTAGAGCTGCATCCATGAGGTGTTTTCTTTGGGGCTCTCAGTATGCCAGATGCAGCCCCCACTGGAACCCTGCCACTTTCCGGTAAGAAAAACTCGATGTTCTCGAAGCTGTACAGCTAATTCTGACAGCATGTCCATAGCTTACTATAGGTCACGCAGAAGCCAGCTGTGTGTATGGGGAGCCTGAGAGCCTGGAGATGGCTGCATAGTTTCAATGGGGAGCTCCATCTCCATCTCATGTGACCATTATGTAGGTGACATGACAATCTCACACTGTCATGCAATGCGAGATTGTCATGTCGCCATTTTGAGCAGGGCAACTTGGAGAATTAGTTAAAATGTTGCACGCTCTTAAGCTCCTAAGTGTTTGTAAGTTTACTGCATAATTTTTTTGTGGCTGAATATAAATATTTCCCTCAAACTTTTCGCCCTTTTTTTATGGGGGAGAGGGGCGCTTCATATTTCTGTGCCTACAGGCCCCTTAGATGTAAATCCGGCCCTGAGGGTATGTGCTCCAAGCTCCTGTCATCATTTCTGAAATAGTTGACAATGAAAATTACCTTGGAGTTTACTAGGCAGACACACCCTATATCTAAGTGGGTCAAAGAGATTTTTCAGCAATGGTAGCGTTCTATGCCAACTTATAACTTTAATGATTTTACCCACTGGTTCCATAGAGGGGATGAGAAAGCTGAGTAGAGAGGCTTTAACTTAGAAGAAAGGACTGAGCTTTTAGAGAAGGGTCTGGGTCCTATGGATAGCAGACAAGAAGAACAGTGGCAACTCATTTTATATAAATAATATAGAGAAAGAGATAAGTCAAATTACCATGAGGCCAGCATAGGGACCTGGGGCTTTATTCAGTAAGGTACTGTAAAACAGAAAGTGGAAAACCAATACCGAACTATAACCATACCTGTGTTCCTCAGCTATTCAATAAGCTGCACACTAATGTGGGCAAAGAGCATATGCCACACAAACACACGTAACCTGATAACATGCATCACATCTTTTTTTCCCTCATTGTGCTTTGATGTTATTCACTAAATAATGCAAGACAACTGAAGTTCAAAGGAAAGTAACTAATGCTCAACGTTATCAGGGTACAATAAACGTTGTCAAAACAAGGTCAAAAACACAGTCAATCACCACACAGCAAAGTATCAGGTCAATTCAAATAAATGTATATATACCCCAGGAGCACACACTGGAGAGAGGCAGACTTGGAGTGGAGAGCAGAGAGGAGAAAATTGCATACACAAAAAAAATCACATAACTCACTTTGCACATATTGCACACACACATACACACGTTTTCTTTTTGCACACATAACACTTTATATTTTCTATCACACAGTGTGACTGAGTGAGTGTAAGGGACTGAGAAGAGTGATTGTGACCGAGTGCCTGTGTGAGTGACTGGGTGTAAGTGGGTGTGTGAGGGAGGTTGGAGAGTGGTAGTGAGAGGGCAGAGAGAGGAGTAGAGGCTAGAGGGATGGGGAGAGGCGAAGTAGAGGAGGACAGAGAACAGGGTATCCCTGGTCAGGGAAGGAGGGGGAGGGTTGGAGGATGGGTACCCAACACAGTCAAGTACACCTTGGCCAGGGACTGACATGGCAGTGGGAAGTGGAGGGGATGTGGGAAAGGAGCACAAATCTAGAGATAGTGCAGGCAGGGCCTGACAACCAAATGGCCTGAACAGGGAGATTGGTGCATGGAAGAAGCTAGCCTGACATCAGTTGAAGGATGCAGTGAACACGGTGTCCAAGTGAAAGCACAACTCAGACTCCATTAAGAAGAGCTGGATAGGCTGCAAAAGAAAGGTGAAGAATAAGATGGGAGAACTGTCCCTGCATGAGAGAGGCACTGGAGGTGGTCTACTAGTGAACATTACTTTCAATGCCTGGAAGGAGATGGTATGCCAAAACCTGAGGGAATCCAAGGCAGCTGTGTCAAAGGAGATTACAGCACTCTCCAGCCTCCCGGTAAGTAACATGATACATAACTGCCCACCACACAAACCCTGTTAGCTAGTACCACACAGCACAGTGGCCATGAGTGATCCATCCATGTTGGGCTATACAGCGCTGATAGGGTTAAAACAAGGAGATAATGATGTACAACCAAATATAAATCTGATTAAGTAAGCAGGCCATCTCATTTTTAATCACAAGGTTAACCCCCTCAGTGATGCTTTGCTCAGCCATGCTCACTCATACAAACAATGATTGCCATTATGTTGTAATACAAGTATCTGTTTATGGACAATACCATAGGTTAAGTACGAACTGTAGTCAATGGGAGGATTTTGTGAAGAAAGGAGAACAGTTAAAACAGGATTTTATGGAAAGGGGATATGAGAGCAATATTGTCCAAAAAGTTTTAAATAGGAGAAAAAAAAGAAGACAAAAAAAAGGATAAAACTGTACTGTTAAGCACTACAACATATTTGTACAAGATATCAACAATATTTTTAAGAAATATTGGCAAGTGTTACATAATGGTTCGCAGTTGGAGGGGATAATTGGTAGTCGTCCATCCGTAGTTTTAAACATACGTAAAAATATTAGGGGCCCACGTAGCTCCAATTAGACCCAAGAAAGTTTCAGTAGAATATGCCAGGTGTTTTCTTCCCAAGATGGTGGGCAATTTTAGGTGTATTAAAAGAACATAATTTAGTTGCAAAAATAGGGTACACATAAGTTTGATGTTCCAGGGAATGGAAGAGAAGGACAATTGTTACACAATAAAACAATTTAAAACTTATGAAACAACTTATATTGTTTACATGATTTCCTGTCCTAGTAGAAAGAAATACACTGGACACACAATACGGGAACTTACAAAATGAACTGGCGAGAATAGAAGAAAGATACAACAAAAAGATAGGGAACAAAGGGCTAGATTTAAAGGCAGCCGTTAAACCAGCCGCTAAGTGAAAAAGGCACATCGCTCGCAAATAATACAGGAGTTACGGCAGATTCAATAGGTACTCTACAAGAATAGCTATCGAGCGTAGGCACACAAAAAACACGTAACACAAAAGCAGTTGTCGCTCATGTTAATGCACAACGGGCGGCCAAATCACACGATAACTGCGCTCAAAACAACATCTAACATAACGGCTGCCGTTGTCAAGCAACCATGATTGATGCAAAAACAAATTCAAACACACAGCCAATCACAAAGCCCCAATGTATCAAAAAACTTCAAATACACCTATATATACCCAAAAATAACCGTCACACACTGTCTGTTATCGAGTTCTTCAGAGCTAGATATCAGGACCCAGGAGCGGAGGATAGTGATCAGAGAGAGGGAGAAAGGAGCATTCATTGGAGGTAGAAGGAGATTTTTGAGTTTGGAGTTTGGAGAGAGGTGCACTTACTATACACATATTACACTTTTGCATATATTACATACACACATACAAACACAAACACATACACATACATACACATAGTCCTTTTTTTTTATAACACCTTACACATTTTACTTTTTATTTTGACAGTGTGAATCTGTCAGTGAAAGTGTGTGACAGAGAGTGAGTGGATCGAGTGTGTCTGTGAGGGCCTGTGGGAGTGCCTGGGTGTGACTGGGTGAGTGATGGCAAGGAGAGGAGGACAGGAGAGAGGGATGGGGAGAGTAGTGGAGGAGGAGGAAGGTCAGGAGGGGATCCCTCAGCAGAGCAGGGGTGGGAGAGGGAGATCCGCAGGGCGGAGGGGGACCCGGCCCGCAAGAGCAGGAACACACAAGACAGGGACAGAACCTACAGTGGGACGAGGGGTAGTTGCTGGGGAGCACCCCACACAGTCAGGGTCAGACCAGGCAGGGCACTCCGGCTCTGAGTCATCCCATGCCGGAGGTGACGAGGGCAGGATCAGAGACCCCAAGTATACAGAGGAGGAGAACACGGCTCTCGTGGAAGCTGTCCTGGAGAGGCAGAGTGTTCTCCACCCGACAGCGAAGGTCCCTGGCCTGTCAACGAGGAGGAAGGCAGCCTGGAACCAGATATGCAGCCGGGTCAACGCGGTGGCTCCATGCAGGCGGGACGTGGAGTCCATCAAAAAGCGATGGGGCGACTGCCGGAGGGTTGTAAAGAACAAGCTGTCAGAACTCGCCAAGCACGCCCGAGGCACTGGAGGTGGCCCACCTGTCCCAATCACCTTCTGCGGCTGGGAGGAGATGGTGCGGCAGAATATGTCCCCGACCCTGATCGAGGGGGTTGTTGGAGGAGCTGACACTGGGGATGAGAGGAGCCTTCACACTACCGGTAAGTGCAACATTACAGAACAACACACTACAGCAACCAACACCAGCTGCACACACAGTCACACCTCAACACATGCCCATCATTCATCCACACAACTGCACCAACACAGCACCCTGAGGGTTAAAAACAGGACACAACACAAGAACAAATATCAGGGTCCAACTTGGAACAAACCTGTCCAAGTCCTACTTCAACCCTCCTGTCGCTGTGCTCATCACACACAATACACAAACCATGCTGTTCAAAATGTCGTCTGTTAAAGATCATCACTGTTCACACACAATGTCACCCATGTCCCCACTGGGAAGTCAGCACTAGTCAGTGCTAGAGGGATCATCAATGCATCGATCAACAATGCTTTGGCAACCCCTCTGGGACTCAAAGGGTTAACCAGACAACAATCAAGTCAATAGGCCAACGATCACATGCTACACAGGGGACATTCACTAAGCGGTGACAAACAGATGGTGGAGAGAAATTCACCCTTACACATCCTCACTTCACCAATACCAGTGTTAGTCTATGGAGAATATGCAATAACATGAATCAAGTTGCTAAGGTCCCATCGTATAGACTCCATAGAAAACACTGGAAATGGGGAAATGAGATCACTGGAGAAGTCAGCATCATGTACACTCCATCATGTCGACAACACCGCTTACTGAATCACAAAAAGGATGGAGCAGGTGACACATCACAGTGTCACTGAGAATAACTGCTTGTATGTGCAACACACAGGCCTCAAACAATACCCCAGAATTAAAGGTTGAAAAAGTAGGCCTTGGTGTTGTGTCTGCAATCATTTACTCTAACTTGAAATGACATATCTCACATCTGATTCCCACATGGATCCTCAGGGGTGCTGATGCCATGGATGAATGGTACACCAGCCACTGTTTGCAGGATACACATGGGAACCAAATATCAACCATTGTACCTTGGTCACCAACAGGCCATAAATGATGGATATCTCAGATTGAGTACGTTTGCCTCACTCAGAAGGATGGATGGGCTCATACTCAAAGAAAAACAGGCCTCAATCGAAGATATCCCTTACTACTGGCGTGATTGTTGCCCTTCAGGATTCAACTGGAACACACGACATGGACAGGATCCTGTCCAGTTCATCAATCTCTGATTGCCAGGGTGGTATCCCATGCCCTACAATGCAATGCATAGGATATGATCCTGACAACCAGAGAGTCACCTGTCAAGTAATGAAAAATTGTGCATTGTACGGGATCAGCTAAGAAGATAGGGTTGAATAACACTTGATTTCCACTGCACATCTGTTCAAAAAAGATATGCACACAAAGGAAAATGGTCAGATATGTACCTTTCAAATGGCTCAAAATATGTCCCAACACGATGTGAACCCAGAGATCATCTCACTGCCTGTGATTGCCCTACTGGCCAGATATGTGCATCCATCAGAAACTAACTTACATTGATACCATCCAAATACACATACCTAGTATATCCCACTCTACGTAGATGGGATATACAAGGTATGTTTATATCCATCATTTCAATCCAATGTATATTTTGATGGGTGCACATATATAGCCAGTAAGGCAATCACACCTACTGAAATGATCTCTGGCTTCATATCTGGAAAGGATATATTCATATCCATATGAAAGGTACATATCCACATGCATATATGACCATTTCTCCTTGTATGTAACTGTAATGGCATAGCAATTGTTAATTTCACCAGCATGTGGATCGATGTTAGTCCTATCCCTCCAACCCTCATGGTTAGACAGATATCGCTCTATTTGACAGCTGGAGATTTCAGTCATTAGACCACACGGAGGCTCTTCAGCAGAGCCTAAATTGCCCCATTCAGAGATGAATACATCTTTGAGATGGTCAACAAAGTGTGCCTGGTTTGAAAGCACACTCTGTTCACCATTCCAATGAAGTTTACATCTCTGAATGGGGCAATTTAGGCTCTGCTGAAGAGCCTCCGTGTGGTGAAATGACTGTCAAACATGTCAAAATGACTGTCAAATAGAGCAATATCTGTCTAACCATGTGGTTTGGAGGGATAGGACTAACATCGATCCACATCTATCTCTTATGATGCCTACAATATTACATCATGGTGAAATTAACCATTTCTATTCCGTTAAAGGGATAGTAATACCTAACATGTGAAAAGAAAAATATATTGCAGGGTTCATCCCCCGAGCAAAACAAGGGCATTCCCACTGCTGAAAGGTGTTTCATTCAAAAAGTAGCACAGCTCATAGTTGACTACTCCAGGGGCAATATCACAGTGGCCTGGAACTCTACAATGGCGATGTTGCTAGACCATCCTATGGACAGCTTACATCCAGACGCCATAAATTCCCATAGGATAATGTAGCAACAGTGCCAATGTAGAACTTCAGGCCACTGGGATATAGCACCAAAGCAATTCTATTCTGAGCTGGGATACTTTTTGAACAAAAACCCCCTCCAGCAGTGGGAGTACCCTTGTTTCACTCAGGGTGATAAACCACACAACATATATTTCCCTTTCCGCATTTCATGTATTAGTATCCCATTAATCCCATCATGGTTATGTTTACTAATCACACAATCTCAATTCTCCACACAGCTTATGGGCCTCCATCGCAGCAGGAGCCTGTGGAGGAGCCGACCACACCACCCAGTGAGGAGTATACAGAGGAGGGGACTAGCCAATGGGAACCGTATACAACCACCACACCTCCTCCCCAACTGGCTGCCTCTCAACTGGCTGCCTCTCAACTGGCTGCCTCTCAACTGGCTGCCTCTCAACTGGCTGCCTCTCAACTGCCTGCCTCTCAACTGGCTGCCCCTCAACTGCCTGCCCCTCAACTGCCTGCCCCTCAACTGGCTGCACCACCACAGGATGCTCCACAAATGTACAGCGGCTGGATGCAGGGGGAGAGATGGATGCATCCCACCACCTCCGGGAGCTATTACCCTCCAGCAGCAGCACCACCACCACCAGGGAGGCAATGGCTGCCCGGGAATGTGGCCACCAGCCAATATGGGCCATATTCCACCGAGATGGATCTACCCTCCTGGATGGCTCCCCAGCATGGCCCCAGGTATGATCCCAGGTGGGGGCCAAGCACCTACCACTGGCCAAGGTATGACCCTTGGCCACTTGACTACCAACACCTGGACCTGATTGGGGAGCCCCAGCGCCCTCAGCCGAGGGACTTGTTCACCCCACCACCTCAACCAGCACAGACATCAGTGGGCAGCAGTGGGTCCCTTGATGTGGTGGGCACCCACACACCGTCTGTGCAAGCCACTCCACCAACAGAAACAGCAGTAGCAGCCACAGCACACCCAGTACCAGCAGAGGAGACAGCAGAGGCTGGGGAGATAGAGGCTGAGGAGACAGCTGAAGCTGTGGAAACAGAGGCTGAGGAGACAGCTGAAGCTGGGGAAACAGAGGCTGAGGAGACAGCTGAAGCTGGGGAAACAGAGGCTGAGGAGACAGCTGAAGCTGGGGAGACAGCACATGAGTCACCGGGCACTCCCATCTCCAGCAGTCAACGCACCACGGATCTGGAGGCTGAGTGCATGGCCCTTCAAAGAGGACCGCTCCGGGCAACCCACGCCACCAACGACAACCTCACAAGGAACCGGAGGGAATCCCGGAGGAACACGAACAGGTTGGAGACAAGAATCCAAGCTCTGGAGTCAGAGGTTGCCAGGGGGAACACACAACTCCACCAGCTCCATAGGGGATGATGGACATGTTTGCACAGGTGCTCGTGGAGTTGCGAGAGATTAACCGCAGGGAGAACCTGAGGATGGAGAGGGAGAACCTGCGTTCCACAGAGGGGTCCACTGCACCCACCACCCCTTCCAGTGTTACCCCAGAAGCCACACCTAGGGGACAGAGGGTGACAAGGCAATCAGCCAGGGCATCCACCTCTGGCACCAAGTCTAAGGCCCCCCCCCCAAAAAGGAAGAAATGAAAGGCCCAACCTGTCATCTGCCCCCTCAATAAAGGAAAATTGTGCTTTTGAATCCTGTCTGATCTGCTAAGTATTCAGTTATAGATTGGGTGGCAGGGTTGTCTCCAATGCATTGCCAAACAATGCAGTGAACTCAACTCCTGCCTGGGGGAAATGTTTGTGTGATGTTACAACATGGGTTCACACACACCCACACCGTTGTCCAAATTCACCTGGCAACCCATCCCTGTAGCCATATAACACGACAGTGTTACATGGCCATGATGTGTGTCAGATTTGATCAGAACATACCCCTTAGCACAACAACTGGTGCAACACTGAACATTCGTCTGCATCAATTGTTGTGTTTGAGGGGAAAACCAAACAAACAGCTATGCGACTTAGCAGGGAAATAACAAGCAGGACAGATGGAACATGCATCAATATGGTCTTTAAATCAAAATTCTATTGTGCAGCTGACTTACTGGGGAACACAATGTACACCCTAGGATCTCAATGTGTGTATTACACATTGTGATCCTAGGGGGAGAATTGTGTTCTCCAGCAAGTCAGTTGCACAACAGGAGTTTGAATCACAGCCTAACTTACTGGATAACCCAATGATCTTCCTAAGATTTCATTGTGTAGCACGCACATTGGAACCTTAGGCTGAGCATTGGGTTATGTATTAAAGGGATAGTAAACCTTGAAAATACGTTCATTCTATATTGTAGCCCTTAAAAAAACATGTAAAATGATATGTCTTATCTCCCAAACCATATATGTTTGGTAGATAAGACATATATCATTTTTCATGTTTTTTAAAGGGCTACAATGTGAAATAAACTTATTTTCAAGGTTTACTATCCCTTTAAGTTGTGTTGTTGTTTAACTAAGGTTGTAACACTTCACCAGTGATAACACTTGTCCACATGGTTGTTTGATGATGTAGCCCATGTACTGAGATATGACAACCTACAGCAATCTCAGGACATTTATTATATTGAGCAACACACAAACCGTGGACATCACATCACAGTGGAAGTGTGTCCTCTATATCACCAGCTAATCACTCACAACATACATCAGTGTATCACTGCCATCATGTCATTGCATGTATACATCACAAAGTCCACTCATGGTCAGGCAACTAGTGGACTCCTGTGATTTAAATCATGCTTTCCTTTGTATGAGGGATACTCTAGCCTTGGGTATGGTTCCACATTGACAGGTGTTTGATCCAACATTCATTCATACAGACACGGATTGAGTAGTGATGTTTCTTGTGTATTTAGCCAATATGTATTAAACACTTGTATGAGCACAAAACGGTACATCTGAACTAAATAGGAATACATTAGAAATGCTAGTGAACTGCTCATGTGTTGTCCACATAGTTTGGCATCTGTGTATGAGCAGTCTTACTGTACAGGTCTGATACCTGGATGTTAGTACACACATGAATTTGTGTCCATATGTGAATGTTCCAGTAGAGGTTGCTGTGAACATCAGGTCAAACATTGCATCACCAACACAATCACTTGAAACACCAAGGGGTGAGCTTCATGGAAGTGTTGTCCAGACTTCAGTCCAGTCATATGGAAACTCCTCTGTTCAAGGATGGATCGTGCTATGGATGCCTGTGGGACAAGAGGACAGGATTTGGAACATCACCCTCGAAGTGATCGTCATACAACAGCTACAACATCGTGATCCTCTTAATCTTTCTCGTTACATAAGTCTACACAAACCACTGCTTTGTAATGTGTTGTGTACTGGTCTATGAACCATCATGGGGGGACCTAAGGGGATGTTAACCATCCTTAGGGATATTTGCCCCTGACATGGTTACACACATCAACAAATATGTCCTAATAGCTTCCTGACAACAATATATTTGGGCTGCCACTGTCAGAGACAGCCCAAATATGTTTGGTTCATGGAGCTAGTAGAACATATTTGTTAATGTGTGTATTTTTTTCTGGGGCACATAGCACTGCACACACACACACAGGGCAGCATGGTGTCCCTGGAGATGTGATCCACATTTCATGAGCTCCATGTTGTGTAACACACTATTACTGTAGATCACCCCTCTGCTGCTTTCTTCAGCTGTAGCAAGCTACTGGTCCCATGTCCTCTCGAATGCCCCCTGAACCCCTTATATGACAGAGTGCTATCCGATGCATTGGCTTGGATGAGACTCCCTCGCTACAGGGGTACCATGGTTGCTATGGGTTTGATCCTAGCAAAACACTTTAGTTGGTGCCTAGGGAGCTGTGGGATATGCTGAACAAGGTTAAAGTGTTGTACCTTGGTTTCCAGGGGGGGCATGCATGATATCCTTGAGGTAGCAGTATCAACATGGACGACAGGTTGTCAGATGTATTCGGAATCTCTAGGCCCAATCTGACTGGTCCACGGAATAGTTGATGCTGGTGGTCCATACTGCAGCCAGTGTCAGGGCTGTGTCACTGATCCTGTGGGGTGAAACAGAACATGTGTGTTGTGGTGGGTGTGTATGCATGGATTGTGTGCATACATGTATTATACTCACAGCAGAAGTGATCCCTGATCAATCTGTCCCTTGTCTGCATCCCTGTTGGGGTTTCCTCACACTCAACGATATCCACAGGGTCTTCAGGTCTGGGTGGGGGATGGACATCGTCAATGAGTCTGGTGTCCACCGCGATATTATGTAGGGTGGCACATGCCATGATGATGTCGCAGACCTTGCCTGGTGCATACTGCAATGCTCCCCCCGATTGGTCCAGACATCGGAATCGGGACTTCAGGAGGCCGAAGGTCCGCTCAATGGCATTCCGTGTTCTGGCATGAGCCTGGTTATATCGTTCCTGGACATCGTTTTGGGGATTGGCGACCGTGGGTGAGGAGCCATGGCTTGCATCCAGCATCACCTGTGGAAAGTGAGTGACATGGTGTGACAAGGAGCACATATTGTGTGAATGATGTTTTATGTGGTGAACGTACTAGCACATGTGTATGTGGTGTCATTTGGTGCTGTTAACTCACCCAGAAGCCATCCGCCTGCATAGGTCCCATTTTCAAAATTCCTCTGCACAGATGAATTTCTGAGTATATGTGAATCGTGACAGCTCCCGGGAAATTTCGCACAGACATTCATGATGGCCAGGTTGCTGTCACACACCATCTGCACATTCATGGAGTGGAAGTTTTTGCGGTTCAGGAACATATGTCCCTGACGTGCTGGTGCTTTGATACGGACATGGGTGCAATCTATTGCACCCATGACCCTGGGCATGCCTCCCCTTGCATAGAAGCCCTGCTTCAGATGTGTCCACTCCATATCGGTGATGGGGAAATGTATGTAGGTACTGGCCTTGCCTTTGAGGGCTGGCAAGACCTGGGCCAGCACCCTGGAGAATGTGGCCTGGGACATGCCAGATGCATAACCCTCTGTCGACTGAAAGGCGCCACTTGCCATGAAGTGTATGGCACACAGGAGTTTTTGAAGGCCAGTTAGAGCATGGTTGTGGGTGCATATGGGATCCACCTGATCCTTGATGACCTCATACAGGGCAATGATGCTGTGTGGCCTCAACCTGTAGCGATCAATAACCTCGTCATCGGTCATTCCAAAGAGAGTGACCCTTGGGTGGTATACCCTGGGCCTTGGTGGTCGTCTATGCATCCTGGCCTGCTGCAGAGGTCCCTGTGGCAGCTGGGGAGCATCCTGTTGATGGTGAGCATCCTGTTGCTGCAGCTGTGCATCTGCAGGCAGGTGTCCTCCGGGTGGGGATGGGCTCCTGTGTGGCTGCTGAGCCAGAGCCTCCTCACTTGCAACAGGTGGAGGCTGTTGATGAGGCGTGCTTGGAGGTTGCTGATGTTCCCCAGCTCTCTCCCTTGCACGCCTTCTCCGCAGCCTTCGCAACAATATGTAACCCAACATACTGTTTGCTCTATCTGTCTCTATCTGTCTCTCTCTCTACCTCTCTCTCTCTCTACCTCTCTCTCTCTCTACCTCTCTCTCTCTATCTCTCTCTCTCCCTCCCTGAGTGGAAAACAAGCCACAAGTGAGTGTGTTGAGTTGTCCCTTGAAGTACTTGTAGGGCGTTGTGTAGGTGTGGTGATGAGGTGAGTGCTGACCAATGGAGAGTTGTTTTTGTCCATGTAAGTGTTTGCAGGTGTGTGTGTGTTATAAGATGTGGTGTGTTGTGCTTGTTATGTGTGTGCCATTTGCGGGTGTGCAGTTGTGGGGTGCAGGTCGCGTGTTGATGTTGCCCAGGTGAGCTTGTATTTGCAGGTGTCCGCTTTGTGTGATAACCCCCATTGTTCCGTGACATGCTGTGTTGTTGTTTTTTTGTGTGTCGTTGTCCCTGTGGTGTTGGATGTTGTTGTGTGTGGAGTGATTTGTGTTGTGTGTCCATGTTTTTGTGTTGTTTTGGCATTGCACGGGTTAATTTTTCCATTTACATGGTTGTGCGGTAAGCATTTTGTGTATTTTCCTATGTAACGGGTGTTTGGTTTTGGCCGTTAAGTGTCTAACGGCTGAGAAAAGTGGGTCTTAACTTTTAGCCGTTAGGTGTGTCTTTTTTTCAGCCGTTAGCAGTACCGCAAGCCTTTGAATAGCTCTGGCGTATGTTGTTGAATGCGTCTGGATGCACGTAAGTGTATCGGCCGTTAGAATTCTGCAACTGCCGTTAGCTGTTCTTTAGACGGATCTTTGAATTGCAACATGACACTTAACTCACCCGTTAGTGATTTTTTTTACTAACGGCTGCCTTTAAATCGAGCCCAAAATGTCCCAAGACACTTTCTAATTTGTCCTAGAGGTCTCAAGGTAGGGATTCAGGTCAAAGGAATAGAACATGATTCAGCTTCAGTTAATAAGAGAAACCAGGTATTATGCAAAAGGAAGTCCGTTTGGATCCATAAGTTACAAACTATGGTTCCCAGAGAACTTGGTGAAGAAAATAGACAGTTTTATATGAAAATCCTTTTTAGTGGTCCATCTTTATGGGCAACCTTTGAAGAATGTTGTGTATTATATCCTGTATTTAAATATATTTTGTATGCTTAGGGTATTTCTTGATATGTTATACATATAATTTTTATGTAACCATTTCATGCTAAACATCCCCATTGATGTTAGTTATGGTGGATGTTGGGCTGTTGATGTGTATGTGTCTGTACACCTCCAATGATTTGCAGGAGAGTATTTATGATGGAGGGACTAAGGACATTGTTCCAGAGTAAAAGTATAGGTGTGGGGTGGCAGTTGCGCACTCTGGTCTACTAGTTGGAGATGGCCCTGACCCCAATGTTACCCATGGAGATGTGTTCCGGTGTGAAGGCAATTGGTCATGCCTACACAAGGTATGGCACTCATGTGTCCTCGATGCCCTGCAGTATCATATTTTTTTGGGGGGGTGTGAGAGGGCATGCTCTTCATGATGGTCTTAGATCAAGCCATAGTTTGATAGGATGTGGAGACGTGGAGTGTATATACATTCCATACACCAATATCCAATTGGAAATCAGCAGGATGTGGAGGCATGGAGCACATGTGCGTTCCACACAATAATATCCAGTTGGAGACTTCAACAAGAACACCGTGGAGACGATCGCCATCTAACAATATATTGGGATTGTTTGGATTGAAAAGATGGGCATATCGATATGGTTAATAAAGTATAAAAAAGTATGTTTTGAACATTAATGTAATACTTCCCTGAAGAAGTAGCATGAAGCTAAGAAACCCTTTGGGTATTTGTGACCAACAGTATACGTTTTATCGATAATTGTATTTTTTTTAATCTTTGTCACTGTATACGTTGTGCAACATTAATTACAGAAATATTTTTAAATATTTGATTTGGTATTAGCTATTGTTCTACCTACCTAGTTCTCTTAGAATAACAGTTCCACTTAGTTGATTAATATCCATTTGGAACTCCCATCACATAGCGTACCATTTGACCCCAGATATAGGGTTTCTTTTGAATACCAGTGAAGAGTGGAGACTGTGGAACTCAGCTGATGTCAACACTGGGAGTTATCCAGTGAATGCTCCTATAACCTGAGGCTGGTCTTTATCTCTTAAAAATGTGAGTAGAATTGCATTCTTTACTAAATGGTGTTTTGGCACGGTAGAATTTAAAACATTCAGATTTTGGAATCTACACATTAAGTGTGTGTGACTTTTGGAGAAAAGTAACGTATTTCAGAAAGTGAAACACAATAGAAGCAGTTACAGAGCGAGGTAGAAGTGCTGTGCTGTTCTGCTGTGAACTGTTTCTTAAATTGAGGCAGGAGAGGTTCATAGTGACTGCTGTCACTATGATCAGTAAAAGGAGGAACTGCAAGGACCCTTATTATGTGTCCACTGAGTCTGATTAGGAGGAGGAGGAGGAGGAAGTGACTAGCAGTACTGAACCAATGCTGTTCAGTCCCCCTAAACCACCCCAAGGGATCTTGGGGAATTTAATGGGAAGGGAGAAAAGGGAATAGGAAGGAAGGAAGAAAAAGGAGGTAGAAAAGAGTAGTACCTGTGAGAGCAGGACAGGTCAGCTGCCCATGCCTGCTGCAAGACGTGCTGCCCTGCTAGTGCCACCATTGCTGTACATGCAGCCACCATTGCTGTACCTGCTGCCAGATATGCTGCCACCAGTGCTGTACCTGCAGCCACCATTGCTGTTCCTGCTGCCAGATGTGCTGCCCTTGCTGCCAATAGTGCTGTACCTGCTGCCAGATGTGCTACCCCTGCTGCCACCAGTGCTGTACCTGCAGCCACCATTGCTGTACCTGCAGCCAGATGTGCTGTCCCTGCTGCCACCAGTGCTGTACCTGCTGCCAGTGCTGAACCTGCTGCCACCAATACTTTGCCTGCTGCTAGTGTGTCTTGTAGTACTCAGGAGGGTGGGAAGGAGAAGATGATGCCAAGTGTGACATCAAGGGACCCTAAATCACACTTGCCATTCCCAAGCAGTCCCGCCGGTGCTAGTACTACTAATAAGGTCCAGCAGCTTGTTAGCGTTAGGAGTGAAGGAGCGGGTAATCAACAACATATTCATATTAATAGTGACCGTGAGAATGAGGAGGAAGACTCTGGGGCTGGACTTGATGTGGTTGGTGTTAGTAGTAGTAGCAGTAATGGTGAAGCAGCCAGATTGGTAGAGGAAACATTTGACAGCATCCAGACTAGCAGTCAAGGGAGCCCACACCGTTCCTCTGACCCTAGGACTGGGAGTCATCCTCTTCCCTTCACTACAGTGTCCAAGTGGAACATGATCCTGAAGAGGCCAGAACTGTTGCTGGGGGAGGTGAGCAGGCTCAGAATTAATACCACCACCAACAGCAGGAGCACAGATCAGTTGCCTGTGCATGCTGCTACTGCTGCTAGTCTGCCTTCTTCTTCAGGTCAAAAGGAAATGGCAAGTGTAACATTAGGGGACCCTCTGTCACATTGCTTGTCAACTCCTCCCAGCAGCAGTGAGATGTCTGTAACAGGGGCTAGTGGTGTTGGTAATGATAATGATGGAGAAGTCAGGGTGGATGAGATATTGATGGTCTTTTTTAGCAGAAACTAAGAAGGAATGGGAGACAGGGATGAGGATGGGCATAACCACCACCACTAACAACAAGCTTTTGGAATTTGTGGAATTTGAGCTGCTCTAATTCCTGCTGCTTCTGAGAGGCAAGATCAGCAGCAGGATGCTGAGAAGCAAGCTAGTGTGCCACAGACCACTGGGGGCACAGTGGGAATGGGGTCAACAAGTGATGCAAGACTAGGAAAGGTTCCCCTTAGCAGTAGTAGCAATACACCTGGTCCTAGTTGCAGTGCTGAATCTGAGGCAGTATCAGCAAAAGCAGCAACATCATCTGCTTATGATGGTTCCCGTGTTCTTGTTCTGTCACTCTTTGCTGTGGTGCGCTCCCATTGGCTGAGCTTGTTTGGCCCGCCCAGTATGGCCTTTTTATACCTGGCCTTTGGCACCTGTCAGGTGCCCTTTCGTGGTGTTCCTGAGCCAGTGTTGCTGTGTAGCCGAGTTCCAGTGTTCCTGTGTATCAACTTGGCCCATCTGACTACGCTCCTTAGTTCCTGCTCCGTGATTTGACCCGGCCTGGCTGACGTTGCTGCTCCGTGATCTGACCCGGCTTGTCTGACGATCCTGCTCCGTGATTTGACCCGGCCTGGCTGACATTCCTGCTCCGTGACCTGACCCGGCTTCGTTGACTACCCTGCCTGTGTTCCTGCTGAGATCGTGTTCCAGTGTCGCCTGGGCGACATTCAGACTTCTGCTGTGCTGTTTGCAGGGCTGACAGAGTTGTTGCCTCCTATGTACTGGGCCTTCCCGTTTACTCTTGCTGAGCACTGTTGCCTCCATTCACTGATCCTCAGTTAACACTTGCAGAGCCGTTGCCTCCATTCACTGAGCCTCCGTTAACACTTGCAGAGTTTTTGCCTCCGCTACTAAGAGCCTCCCATTAACACTTGCAGAGCATGATGGCCTCCGATTTACCTTGCGCATCCGGTTACACTTGTTGGGCGCAGTAGTCTCGTTAACACACCGGTCGGGTGCGATTAGCTCCATACACCTCAGCTCTTGCAGTGTAGTTGGTCTCTGTTACACACTGGAGAGGTGCTATTGGCTCTATACAGCTAGCTCTTGCAGTGTAGTTGGTCTCCGTTACAGCGCCAGTTGGGTGCTATTGGCTCTATACTCCTCAGCTCTTGCAGTGTATTTGGTCTCCGTTAACGCACCGGGTGGGTGCTATTGGCTCTTAACATCTCAGCTCTTGCAGTGCACTTGCTCTCCGTTTATGCCCCGGTTGGGTGCTAGTGGCTCCTAGCTCCTAAAGCTCTTGCAGAGTATTTGGCCTCAGTTCCCTGCTCAGCATAAGCAGTAGTCTCTGTCCTGTTCTATTTACTGGTGTTCTCTCCTCTAGCACCACTATATCGCTCCTTTACCAGAAGCCTTTACCTTTATGGGCATGTCAACACACCACAACAGAGACTGATTTGATTTCTATGAACTTTAACCCTTGAGTACCCTGTATGCTAACTTATTTCTGTCCTGTGACAGTATATATTTACTTCCCTGTATACTGGGCCTGAGAGGGCATCTGTACCTTACTGTCTATTTCAGTCATTCTGTATTGCCTATAGAGGGCAGTCTCTCTTGTCTTTTAATAAAACTGTGTTTTATTCTAACCTGCTGGTCTGAGTGTCCTACAAAACCGTTACACTGCTACCAGCACAGACAGTGAAAGGGAATGTGGAGGACAAGAAGAAAGAGGCCATTCTTCTCCATCTGTTCCCTCCCCCTTGAAGTCATGGGTGTGGGACTATTTTTCTGTTCGGGCAAGCACAGTGCAGTCATCACCAACAGCACTGTGCACAATTTGTGACAAGTCAGTGAGAAGGGGAAAGGAGGGAACACACCTTGGCATAGCCTCGCTGATATCAAACATGAAACACAGACACCATGACATTTATGTCAAACATGTTAAAGACAAGACCCATCACAGAAATCAAGCACCACTGTTGCTGTACCCCCTGACTCTCCAGAAAGGCAACAAGAGGTGAGGCAGGGATCAAAGAGATACTGGAAGTTCCATGATGAGTGAAACAACTAACTCACCATCACCATTACCTTCTAGGGTAACTACATTTTCTGCCAGTCCACCTCATTAATCGTTACCTCCTCCGCCAAATGATAGCCACTATGTTGATGTTAGGATGTGTGCACTGACCACATATGCCAGTGTGATGGAGGAGAATTGCAAGCAGTGCATCAAGCGGCATCTGAGGAGATTCCATCCCGCAGAATATGTTAAGATGCTGGCAGGGAAGGTTCATCATTACTATTAAAGGGTCAGAAAGTTGTCATGTGTCCTTAGCTGGGTCTGGACAAGAGGTATATTGATAGCAGCAGTACTTGGATTCTGGTGTCATGGTGTTTGGATACAGTTCAACAACACACCCAAGAGTTTGGAGGAGTGGCAGGTGGGAAGAATTATTGGCCAACTTTTTCTTTTCTCCACATAGACTAGGGGCTACTTATTGTGCTGCTACTGTCTCAGGCACATCACTGGAGCTAGTTGTGGCAAATGAAACCTTCATCATCCATCACCCATGTTACTGCTATTGTTGATCTCATTCCCTTTCAGCTGCCTAAACATTCTGCTGCTTAAACAACTCAGCAGCAGTAGCAAGAACAGCAGTTGCAAATTCCGCAATCATGGACTCAGACTCAGGAGGAGGACATTTGACAATGGCCAGTGGCTACTGGCCAACATGACCTGCTGGCACTAGGCCAATAGGGTAATTTTTTTTCTTCTACCACATAGAAGTGGGTGGGGGGAGTTTGACCTCAACATTTGCAGTGCAAATCTAGGCAGGATAAGCACAGACATATAGATTGTGCATGCTTACTAGAGCTCCTTACTTATTTACCTCGCATTTGCTTCTTCATGTACGAAATATTATTGTTTAGAACAGCATTTGCAGTCATGTTTAGAGGAGCATTTAGGATAGTGGAAATTATTGCCCCACTTAAAGATGCACGAGGAAAAGGCTTGCAGGTTGATCATGTGCAATTGTCTGCGGAGGCAGTTCAGTGCCTCCTGGTTAAATCCAAAATGGATCAAGAGTATACGAGCCAATGGGTCACCTTGCTAAAAAGGAAGAATAAAGCTTATGCAGTGGTATTAGTTGGTGCTGTTCTGCGGGTCAGACCAAAAGGGTTGGACCTTTCTTCATGCATGCACATGGTTCAGCCTTGTCCCAGCCATAGGTTAGTGTAGTGCTCAGGAAGGAATTAATCATGATGGGGTTAGATCCAGAAATTTTTGGCACTCACACTTTTAAAATAGGAGCCGCTGCAGTGCAGCAGGGCAAGTCAACAGGGAATGTAACTTGGTTGGAAGGTGAACATCTGAAGCGTTTAAGAAGTACATTAGGCCTGAAGACAGTTCAACCCCTAACTGAAATGTAATTGTAGTTGGCAGAATGTTTTATGGACCAAAGGATTACACAAAACTGGTAAAAGTAACAAATATTTTGTGTTTTTTTTCTTTTCTTCTGTTAGCAGGATCAAGAAGGCGTCCATCACATGTCATGCCTAAGGCACATACTGTGCTGAAGGGTGTGTGAGTGTGGTTTCAAACCACCTAGGATGTTGGTCCAAGGAAATATCTGACTGCCATTTGGAGTCAGGAAGGAATTTTTCAACCATTTTGGCCTTAATTGACAATGGATTGCATGTGGATTTTTTTCACTTCTCTGGATTAACAGGGGTTATGTTACAGTTCAGACTACAAAAGAGAGCTTGTGGGGTAGACCAGGTCACAGCATGGGGGCCATAGAGGGTCCCTTTTAGAATTTTCCTCTGTGGGTGCTCCCATGCCCCACCAAGTGTGACTTAGTCCAAGACTGTTCCGGATGCAGAAGTCACTGGCTCGGTGGTCAGATTCTGCTGTTAGGGGGGCTACTGCCACCAGCTAGCACAGAGGAAGTGTGGAAGCATGGTGGGAGGACTGTGGTGGATCAGCCCCATCAATTTGTCTCCAGCTCCATTTCCCCAGCTGCAGGGCACAGGTTTTGGCCTATGCTGTAGCTATGGGGGCCTGGGGTGCCACATTGGTGGAGGGTTCTTACCAAGGTCCATTTAAATAGATCAAACCCCTAAATAAAAGCTGTGACCTCTTTATTTGCCACCAAAGCATGTTTCAGTGTGTTTATTGTGTATGTGCCAAGTTATTAGGTTGGAGTAGAAGGGAGAGGGTGTGTGGGTTTGGACATGTTATAAGAAGAAGGGGTGTGGGTTATTGTAAGCCTAAATGTTTCATGTGGAAATTCAAAGCAGTGTTGTGTGCAAGAATGCTATGCACAAAGCTACTTTCAGAGACTCTTGAGTTACAGACATGCTCTTAACTGTGACAGTAAATCTCCTGCTGACTAGAAGCTAAGTGTTTGGCAATCAGAATGATTCCATCTATCTTTAAGGGAGAAGAAACATAAGTTTATTGGACACTGGAGACCCATGAATTGCTCAATAAACTAGTAATCATTTTGTTTCCGTTTCAGAATCACAGCTGCCATTCCATTACCTGGCTCCTACTGTCATATATGCCGTTTTAAGTAAACATGTCTCTATTGCTACTGACTTGTCATTTTGGACTAATATACAAAGTAACTGCAAGTTAAATTAAATGACTGAATGTTTAATACAATCCAAGGATCTGTAGCAAACCACATATAAGACAAATTATATCATCACTAATATAAATTAACATATTTATTACAATGATCCATTCTTAAAATAATTACTTTTATGGTGTTGGTTTTCTTATTCACAAAACAAAAGCTGGCATTATATAATTCTGGGAAAATGGGGACCATTTCTGTGGAAAGAATTATATCAGAATTATTTTTACTTGCCTGCTACAAAAATATTTGAAGAAAAGCTACTCATTTAAGACAACTGAAAAGTATCTATTAAAGCAGAAGTTTATTACCTGGTGCAAACCAATTATTAGAGATGAGCGAAAATTTCTTCCTTAAATTGAAATCGGCAAAAAAATGTCACTTTTCACTGGAAATCTTTTCGCCAAGGGGAGAATGCTTTCTGCTTTTTCCCGCTTTTTTCGCCTAGCTCCTTCCATTGAAATCAATGGGAACATTGAAGTTACCCACAACACATAACAAATATTATTTAATTTCCCAAAGGCATAGTATAAAAGGGGCATGAGGATGCCTGTGTTCACAGGGTGTGGGGAAAGAATCATTTGAACAGGGAATGATTTTTTGTGGGGTTGTTTACTGGGATTGGGGGGCAGTTAATAAATAAATACTAAATGCAATTAAAAAACAACCCATAAGACATGGTATAAAAGGGGTCTGAGGAGAGTGCCTGTGTCGTTGGGTGGAGTCTGGGGAATGAATCAGTTGAACAGGGAATTTGTTTTGGGGGGTTCTTGACTGGTATTGGAAGGAGTGTTGATAAAAAATAATTAAACATTCGTATTTAAAGTGATAGAGACAGGGAACCCCTGACATAAGCTGTCACTGAGGTGGACTGATACTTGACTTGATAGAGTATTTTGTAGAGGATGATTTGTTAGATTTGTTGTTAGAGGCCTTTGTACGGTAAGGTCTGTTAAATTGTGGAATTCATTGCCCAGGGAGGTAGTTATGGCAGATACAATGGATACATTTAAGAGAAGATTAGATACATTTCTTTTAAAAGGGAACATACAGAGTTATACTGTTTATCAGTAGGCTGATCAGGAAGGTCTGATAAAGACTAATTTAATTGGTAGCAGGAAAGCTATAAAATTCTCAGTTCTGAGGTATGAGGCGAAGGTTGAACTTGATGGACTTGTGTCTTTTTTCAGGCTAATTTACTATGTTACTATGTTACTATGTTATTAAGGCCCAAGCCCTGAAGAAACATTGATTTGTAGGACTTAGGCTTGTTTAAAACAAACCCCCCTAAAAAAAATATATATATTTTTTTTTATTTTTTTTATT
Source organism: Rhinophrynus dorsalis (assembly GCA_037306005.1). Lineage (NCBI taxonomy): Eukaryota > Metazoa > Chordata > Amphibia > Anura > Rhinophrynidae > Rhinophrynus > Rhinophrynus dorsalis. The sequence goes on from CM074724.1 coordinate 166,820,182, forward strand.
CAAAGCACAAAAAAATGCCCTACTGGCCTAGTGTCAGCAGGTCATGTTGTCCAATGCCCACTGGCCATTGTCAAATGTCCTCCTGAATCCATAATTGTGGAATTTGCAGCTGCTGTTCTTACTGCTGCTGCTGAGTTGTTTAAGCAGCAGGATGATTAGGCAGCTGAAAGGGAATGGGATCAACAATGGCAGTAACAGAGGTGATGGATGATGAAGGTTCCACTTGCCACAGCTAGGTCCAGTGATGTGCCTGAGGCAGTAGCAGCACAATAAGTAGTACCCCCGTTCTATCTGGAGAAAAGAGGTATTTGTCCATTAATTTCTTCTCCATCTGCCACTTCTCCACAATCATGGGTGTGTTGTTATTAGAATATATTTTTTTCTCTTGAGAGCAGGAGCTGTGGCTCTTTTCAGCAACTGCAATGTGCACAGTGTGTGTGTGTGTGTGGTAAATAACATCTTGGGGATCAACTGTATCTGAACACCATGACTCCCAAAACCAAGTACTGTCGCTGTCACTATACATCCGCTATGGACGCATGACAACTTCCGAACAGTTTAATAGTAATGATGAACCCTCCCTGCCAGCATCTTAGCATATTCTGCAGAATGGAATCTCCTCAGATGCAGCTTGATGCACTGCTTGCAATTCTCCTCCACCACACTGGCATGTGTGGTCAGTCCACCACACAGTGTGCAATGGGTAGAGATGAACTGCCACATCCTAACATCAACCGAGTAGCTATCATTAGGTGGGAAGGTAACGATAAATGACCTGGATTGGCAGAAGATTTAGTTACCCTAGAAGGTGATGGTAAGCTTGTTGTTTCACTCATCATGGAACTTCCAGTATCTGCCTGGGTTGCTCTATTCTTCGATCTTGTCACTGTTTTGTAAGAACACTCAGATAAGTTAGTAAGGTAAAATCAGCTTTATTAAATAAATAAATAAATAAATAAAGACATAGGTCACCCTTCACAGGCCCAGATCCAGACAGTACCATGATACTTCCAAATCTGGCACAGGTCAGGATGGAAAGCAAAACAATAATGCAGTAGACTGGAACAGGAGTCAGAAACCAGGAACAAACCTCAACAGTACCAAGCCTCAGATGATATGACCGGCAAGGCTGAAGGTAACTGCAGGGCAGAATCCCTATCATGCTAGGGTAGCAGGAGGCAATGCAGCCGAGCTAGCTCAAGGTGCTAGTCTCAATGAGCAGAGTACCGGAGGCAACAGAGAACAGGCACTGGTAGAGCACTAGTCGCAAATGGAACACAACTGAAGGCAACAGTGTATAGGCCCTGGTAGAGCACTAGTCTCAGGAGAAGCGTAACCGGGGGCAACAGAATACAGGTACAGGAAGAGCACTAGTGTCTGGATAAGAGCGCAACCGTAGGCAACAAATGCACGCACTGGTGAAGCACAGTGACAGGAGGTAGCTTAACCGGAGGCAACACGACAGGCACTGGCAAGGTATAGTCTCAGAGGACTAGAGTATTGGAGGCAGCACAGACAGGCTCAAGGGAAGCAGTGCAAGCAGGGACTGCGCGGCAATACTGACAGGTATATAGGCTGACGGACTCAAGCAACGCAACAGTGGCAGGTACCGGCAGGGCAAAGGCAACAACAGATCGAGAGGACAGCCCCTGCCGGAGATGGTACAAGGAGTGGTAATAGCCGGACCAGTAAGTAATAGATCAGGTAGTCTGCCACAGACAATAAGACCTTAATCAGCACCAGAGCGGGTAGTCGGCCACAGAAAGAGTCGGTACACAGAGCAGTAGTCAGCCAATCCTAGTCAGCAACGAAGTGGGTAGTCAGCCAGTCCTAGTCAGCAACAGTCACAGAGTCAGAGACAGAGGCAAGGTCAGGCAAAACCGGGTCATACACGGAGCAGGAAACCAACAGCAGAACAAATGCCAGGTGCAGGAAGACCACAAAATGGCACCCACTGAATGACAGGACTGAGGTTAAAAAGGCTAGTGTTGGGCGGGACATACGCCAGCAGCCAATAAGAACCCAGCAAGGTTAACATAGGAAGTAGTAATGTCATCAGCATACAGATCACAGCACCGTGATAGTACCCCCCTCTCAAAGACCCCCTCCCCACGGAGGAGGTCCAGGCTTCTGAGGAAACTTAGTGTGGAACCTGTGCAGCAGAAAAGGAGCATGAATGTCAGCATGGTTAATCCATGAATGTTCCTCTGGACCATATCCCTTCCAGTGCACCAAGTTTTGGATCTGCCCACGGAATCGACGTGAATCCAAAATACTCTGCACTTCATACTCGTCATGGTCCTGGACTAGAACCAGGCCCAGAACTGCAGGGGTGGTGGTATAGCGATTACATACTAAGGGTTTAAGGAAAGATACATGGAACACGTTATGTATTCTCATAGATGCTGGTAACTCCAAAGCATAGGAGACAGGGTTAACTCTACAAAGGACCCAGAATGGCCCCACAAATCGGGGAGCCAATTTATTGCATGGGACTTGCAACTTGAGGTTCCAGGAGGACAACCATACCCGGTCCTCCACCTGGAATACAGGAGCCGGCAACCATCTGTTATTGGCATGCTGCTGATGTCGTTGAAAGGAGTCATGTAGGGAGTTCTGGACTTGTGCACAAGTGGAGCGAAGCTGCCTAATGTGCTCATCCAGAGCCGGAATCTGCTGTGCTTGGAAGGTGTCGGGGAGCAGGCATGACTGGAACCCATAGTTGATCAGGAAGGGTGAGCTCCCAGAAGATGTGCACACCGTGCAGTTCCTGGCAAACTCTGTCCACGGCAACAAGGCAGCCCAGTTATCATGATGGTTGGAAATAAAAAAACGTAAAAATTGCTCCAACCCCTGATTGGAATGCTCAGCAGCCCCATTAGTATGGGGATGGTAGGCGGACTAAAATGACAACTGGATGCCCATCTGGTCGCAGAATGCCCTCCAGAACCTGGACACGAATTGGCTCCCACGATCGGAAACCAGAACTTTGCAGACTCCGTGGAGTCGAAACACCTCCCTGGCAAATACCGTGGCCAACTCCTTCACTGACAGTAAACCAGGGAGAGGCACAAAGTGGGCCATTTTAGAAAATCTGTTAACCACCATGAGTATAACAGTGTATCCATTGGAAACCGGTAATTCACCCATGAAGTCAATGGAAGCGTGTGACCATGGACGGTCACCGTTGGGTACAGCCTGTAATAACCCCACAGGAAGGTGTCTTAGAGCGAGCACAGGTGGCACAGACAGCCGTAAATGCTGCACAATCGTCTCTTAAGCCAGGCCACTAAAACATCTGGGACAGGGACCAGATCAATTGATTCTTGCCCACGTGCCCAGCCGCCCGGGTGGAATGATATGTCTCCATTAATCTGGTTCTGAATGGCTCTGCCACAGAACACTTGCCCATGGGTTTCTCCGGAGGTGCGTTGGCCTGCTATGCCAAGATCTCCTCGCCCAAAGGAGATGTGATGCTGGTGCGCAAGGTGGCAAGTATACGATCTGGAGGTATAATCGGAACTGGTGCACTGTCAGCTTCTGGATCTGAACTGAACTGTCTGGATAGTGTGTCGGATCTCATGTTCTTGGTCCTGGGTAGGTACGAAACAATGAATTTAAAATGTGACAAGAACAAGGCCCACCTGGCTTGTCTCAGGGACGATCTCTTAGCCTTGGAGAGGTACATAAGATTTTTATGATCTGTCAGAATCAGTATCGGAACCCTGGTACCCTCCAGCAAATGGCACCATTCACGTAGTGCCAAAATGATAGCTAGCAATTCACGATCGCCAATGTCGTATACACTTTTTGCCTTAGTCATCTTTTTCATGAAAAAAAATGCATGGTCTTAGTGACTTGCCGGGACCTGGCCTTTGAGCCAGTACTGCCTTCACCCCTGTCTCGGAGGCATCCACCTCCAACATAAATGGCAACCCAGGTATGGGATGGGACAATACTGGAACTGTGGAAAATGCAGGTTTTCAAAGTTTTGAACCCCCTCTCTGTTTCTGGGGACCACAGAGAAGCGTTAGCCCCCTTATGGGTCATATCTGTCAGTGGTTTGACAATCATGGAGTAATAGCGAATTAATTTCCTGTAATAATTTGCAAAGCCAAGAAACCGCTGTAAGGCTTTGAGACCCTAGATTTCTGAAAGTCACATTTTTAAAGTTTGTAGAAAAGTTTGTTCTCTCTCAGCTTCTGCAACACTACTGAGACGTGTTTGCGGTGTGTCTCCAGGTCAGGAGAATAAATCAGAATATCGTCCAGGTATACCACTACACAGGACTGTAACATCTCTCTGAGGACATTGTTTATAAATTCCTGGAACACCGCCGGGGCATTACTAGATACTCGTAATGACCTGTCCGAGTATTGAAAGCAGTTTTCCACTCATCACCTTCTTTGACCTGCACCAAATTATACGCTGCCCTTAGATCTAATTTCGTGAAAACGGATGCCCCTTTTAAATTGATCGAATAGTTTGGTGATGAGTGGAATGGGGTAAGCGTTTTTAATCATTATCTTCTTAAGACCCCTATAATCTATACAGGTTCTTAACTCTCCTTTTTTCTTTTTAACAAAGAAAAATCCAGCCCCTGCAGGCGAGGAAGATTTGTGGATAATCCCACAGGCCAGGGCATCAGTAATATATTCTTCCATGGCCTGATTCTCTTAGCAGGACAGCGGATATGTTCTGCCCCTGGGAGGCATGGCGCCTGCGCAACATCAATGGCAGAATCGTAAGGATCTTGGTAGGCTGCCTTAAGCAGTGAGACATGCAACATAGTCAGACCAGGCCAAAATCTCAAAGGACCTCCAGTCCATTCTAGGATTGTGGGTTTGAAGCCATGGGAAACCCAGGATGACCGCATAGTGAGGAGACTGAATTATATGAAACTTCAAGGTTTCCATGTGAAGAGCTCCGGTACTGATCAACAATGAGCATGTCTACTGAGAAACCTGGCGAGGATCCATCAGTCTCCCATCAATGGCCTCAATATTTAACAGGGATTCTCTATCCACCAATGGAATCTTATGCAGAACTGAGAATTCCCTGTCCATGAAATAGCCGGCCGTGCCGGAATCGATCAGGGCAGGTGCAGAAAAGGACAAGCCAGGCCAGGACGCCACGACATTCACCACCTGTTTTAATAGTGAAAATTCTGGGGACTGATATACGCCACCTATGACCTGTCCCCCACTGGAACCTAGGTGCGTTCATTTCCCGGCTGCACATGACATGTTCTTAACAAATGACCTGCTTTCCCACAGTACAAACACAGGCCTTGTCTGTGGCGAAAGAACCGTTCCTCCTTAGATAACCTTGTAAAGCCCAGCTGCATGGGTTCAGTACCCCCGCTTGCGGTACCAGAAGGTATGGGAGGAGAGGGAGGCAAGGGTGGGAAACCAGAGCTGATCAAGGACCCAGTCGCTGCTCTGTGCCTACGGTCCTTATAAATATTCCTCTCCCTTATACAAGAATCAATCAAGGTAGCGTAATTGATGAATCTATCCAGCTCCTCTGGCAAATCTGGAGCTGCAATTTCATCCTTTATTTTATCATCGAGGCCTTGTGCCAAGGCTGCCATAAGTATCTCATCATTCCAACCTACTTCTGCTGCAAGTGTATGGAATTCTATGGCATAGTCAGCAAACGTACGCGTGGCCTGTTGAATTCTCATTAAAAGTTTGGAAGCAGAAGTGGCGCGCCCAGGAACTTCAAATACACTTCGAAAGCCCCTTCTGAATTCGGCAAAGTTGGTGGTAATAGGTTTAGCCAATTCCCAAATCGGATTTGCCCAGGCTAGAGCTCTGCCTGTCAACAAGGATATCATGAATCCCACCTTGCTTTTTTAGCTCGGAAAAGCTTGTGGGACTAATTCCAAAAAACGTTCTAGTTGGTTCAGAAACCCGCGGCATAGGGTGGGTTCCCCGTCATATCTTAACGGAAGCGGGGCGGTTGCGGATAACCCTCTTCTGGGGAGACTCGGAGCCAGAGCTTGTGCCAAAGGTGCCTGAACTGTGGTGGCCACCGAACACGAGACAGGATTATCAAGACATGCTGTGTGCTCCAAAATAGTATGTATAGCCAAGGACAACTGATTCAACCATTGTTCTTTAGTGTCCATTCTCCAAAGGAGGTTCTGAGAGCTACCTTCATGAGCATAGTCTGAGGTCATGGCCCTTTCGTACTGTCACGGTTTTGTAAGAACACTCAGACAAGTTAGTAAGGTAAAATCAGCTTTATTAAATAAATAAAGACATAGGTCACCCTTCACAGGCCCAGATCCAGACAGTACCGTGATACTCCCAAATCTGGCACAGGTCAGGATGCAAAGCAAAACAGTAATTCAGTAGACTGGAACAGGAGTCAGGAACCAGGAACAAACCTCAACAGTACCAAGCCTCAGATGATATGACCAGCAAGGCTGAAGGTAACTGCAGGGCAGAATCCCTAGCACGCTAGGGTAGCAGGAGGCAACGCAGCCGAGTTAGTGCAAGGTGCTAGTTTCAGAGAGCAGAGTACCGGAGGCAACAGAGAACAGGCACTGGTAGAGCACTAGTCGCAAATGGAACGCAACTGGAGGCAACAGTGTATAGGCCCTGGTAGAGCATTAGTCTCAGGAGAAGCGAAACCAGAGGCAACAGAATACAGGCACCGGTAGAGCACTAGTGTCTGGAGGCGAGCACGAGCGGAGACAACAGGTACAGGCGCTAGTAGAACACTAGTCTCAAGGGGAGCATAACCGGAGGCAACAGAATACAGGTACAGGTAGGCAACAAATGCATGCACTGGTGATGCACAGTGACAGGAGGTAGCGTAACTGGAGGCAACATGACAGGCACTGGCAAGGTATAGTCTCAGAGGACTAGAGTATCGGAGTCAGCACAGACAAGCTCAAGGGAAGCAGCGCAAGCAGGGACTGCACGGCAATACTGACAGGTATATAGGCAACTCTGACAGACTCAAGCAACGCAACAGTGGCAGGTACCGGCAGGGCAAAGGTAACAACGGATTGAGAGGACTGCCCCTGTCGGAGATGGTACAAGGAGTGGTAATGAGATGGTACAAGGAGTGGTAATAGCCGGACCAATAAGTAATAGGTCAGGTAGTCTGCCACAGACAATAAGACAAGAGAAGAGTCAGCCAAACCTTAATGAGCACCGGAGCGGGTAGTCGGCCACAGCCAGAGTCAGTACTCAGAGCGGTAGTCAGCCAATCCTAATCAGCAATGAAGTGGGTAGTCAGCCAGTCCTAGTCAACAACGGTCACGGAGTCATTGACAGAGGCGAGGTCAGGCAATACCCGGTCATACACGGAGCAGGAAACCAACAGCAGAACAAATGCCAGGTACAGGAACACCACGAAAGGGCGCCCATGGAATGACAGGACTGAGGTTAAAAAGGCTAGTGCTGGGCGAGACATACGCCAGCAGCCAATAAGAACCCAGCAAGGCTAACACAGGAAGTAAAATGCAAAAAATATGGTGATGAATGGCGCTCTATCTATACACTATTATAAAATTAGATCCAGCTGCTCTATTTCACTGTGACCAAGGAGCCAATAGTCACTGTCAAATAGCTAAAACAAACAAAGCGCTTAGATCTAATACTATGAATAAAAATATATATAAAATATAAAATATAAATGGCACAAAGATATAAGTTAAATATATTTATTCTAAACAATAAAGAATTGTAAAATAGTTATAAACTACACATAATAAGTATACAATATTGAATGCAAATATACCAGAAATATCTAGACAATAATGTCTAGACAATAATAAAAAGTCCCAAAAGAATCAAGATCTATCTTCAAACTGATAATAAAGGGAAGGATAACATGCAGCTGGATATCTGTTGTGAATTACTTCTGAAGCCAGTTCCTTCATTTAGGTTTTAAAGCCTCTAGCTTATATATCCAGTAACTCTCCTTCTGGGTCAATAGTCTAAATCTATCCCCACAAGGAATGTCACTGGGTACATGTTCCAGAGGCTGTAATATGGTACCCTTAATGTCATTTTTATGATATTTGCTATAATGTCGACTTAGGGGATATTTGTTATTGGCTGACAGGATGGATCTACGGTGCTCCAGAAAACGATCTTTTAGATTACGTTTAGTTCTCCCTACGTATATTTTTTGGCATGGGCATATTATACTATATACCACAAAACTAGTTTTACAGTTTATGATAAATTGGATACCATCACTTTTATTTAATAATGAGTTGAGTTCTAGCTTGTGTATTCTCTGTTAACAGAGGTCCTAGAGTGTAATATTTTAGGATATAGATTACATCCATATAGATTATATAAACATATATAATACATTAAAGTTTTTCAACATCAACTATCCCTTTAATATTTTGGGTCATCCCTTTAAATAATTTAATTTTTTTTTTTTATAGTTTTTTATATTTTCTTATACATATTATTACACCTAGTTTATAATAGCTATCACTACAGATATATTGGGTATATTGCATGTAGTATGTTTTTTTTTTTAAAGTACCTTTTTTTGGTGCCATTTACATTATATTATCTCTCTCTCTCTCTCAACATGGTAAATAAAGGGTTAATCTTGAAGGTTTAACCATTCACACGTGTTTTAATTAGCTCTATACTGTGATAGGAAGAAATCATTAGGTCTGAGGCTTTATAACACAGATAGCATTATGTCTTTGACATTCTCTGAAGGAGTGCTCATAGTTCTAGCATGAAACACGTCAGAATTTTATACTGTATATTACTGTACCAGCAAGTGACTTTTTATTATCATTGTCCCTCCGAGGATAGGAGGATATTTGTGCAGCTCTAAAAGCTCTAGTAGCTTGTAAGTGAGTTTCCATATAGGGATTAAGCCTACATCTATCTTACGGAAAGGAGCAACACCTGCTACCTGAGCAGGTTACATCACCAGATCGCTTCAGTATACCTGGAAATAGAGAGAAAGATCTTATAAGGACTTCACAAGCACCCGCTCATAGTCGGGGGGAACAAGGATACCTACCCGTGTAAAAGGAGTGGCGGGGGAAAAGTCGAGAGGATTATAAACCCGGCAAGTACATAAATTTGATACGGGGAAATTCGCTACCTGCTCGCGCCCTGACAGTGTGTCCGCAACAGAAGGGTTTGCAGCGTATACTGTTTCTATTGAATTAACCATATGTTGCCCTTACCTTCATCTTCTTAATCATTGTATACAACAAAGGAACTGGCTTCAGAAGTAATTCACAACAGATATCCAGCTGCATGTTATCCTTCCCTTTTATTATCAGTTTGAAGATAGATCTTGATTCTTTTGGGACTTTTTATTATTGTCTAGATATTTCTGGTATATTTGCATTCAATATTGTATACTTATTATGTGTAGTTTATAACTATTTTTCAATTCTTTATTGTTTAGAATAAATATATTTAGCTTATATCTTTGTGCATTTATATTTTATATTATACTAGCAATATGTGACGGCGTTGCCCGTCATTATAGTAGGGTATGTGTTATGTAGCATTTTTTGTTTGAAATGTTGAAGGTATTTTTTTGTGTTTGTTTGTATTGTACATTTCATTTAGCTGTACTGACTGATGATGGGTTTTTTTGTGTATTGTGTGAAGCAGAAAAAATCAAATTACACACATACATAGACACACACAGATACAATGACATATACAGACATTGATCATACATACACACGTACATACATGCGTACACACACATACAGATATTATTACGGTCCTGTAAGTGCCAGAGGGGTAGGCAAGGCATTGCTCATTGTGTTCCTTAATCCCCTGGCACTGAAAGGGTTAACCAGCTGTCCCAGTATGTAGCTAGTCATGGAGTCCACAGTCCCTGAAGTGGACTCTGTACATGCACACTCAGAGGCTGCCAGATAACCACCGGCCCGGCTCCCTGGCCAGGAAGACACCTCCTGCCCCAGGCCTCGGCCAAGAGCGTTACTAAGGACGTAGCCTGGGCACCGAGAGCGGGAACTGAGGAGGGATGGTGTATATGGTTGGAGCAGGGATGGTGTGTGTTGTTGGAGCAGCTATAGTGCGGCATGTATATTTTTTTGCCAGGGTACTTACACAATGCAGGTGTGTGACAGCAGACAGAGAGTGGCGGTGAAGAAGCTTGTGTTTAAGAGTGTGTACTACAGAGTGGCCCCAGCATGGTCTGTATCCAGCGCCTCAGCCACGGGTAATAGCCGCATCCAGCTGCTGCTTGTAGAGAGCTCCTTGAAGGGCCGCATGACCAGGCTGTTGCGGGGTGGAGTGTTGTGCTTCATGAAGGGGGAGCATGAAGGATTTGGTACTGGGCCTGTCTGCCTCTGAGCTACATGAAGCAGCTGGGCTTCCTGCAGCAGAAGCACATTGTGCACCAGGAGCTGAAAGAATTGTTGTGTTGCGGATACCAGAAATGAAGGTACACTGGAGCCGATCCCGCCCTCTCTTTGTTGGATCAGCTCATTGTGTGCCTCAGGTTGATGGAGGCACCCCTGGGGACTCTGTGTGTGTGTGTACGGTGCTTGTCTGTGTGTGGCTTGTGTGTGAGTCTGTGGTGTAGGAGCAAGTGGCAGCCATTTTGTTTTTTCAGTCACTTGGATAGTGGTGGGCAGGCTGGATAGTGGGGGCAGGCCAACTCCCTGAATGATTTAAATCACTCCTCCATTGAATCCCCCAATGGGAACAGTAACTCCTTACTTAAGCTGAGGTAACATAGCAATATAACACACAGTGGTTCTTCAGTTTAGGCGACGTAGCAATATGCTGAGGGATCAAATAGAAAGTGGTGTTTGAGGCTTGCCCTCTAAAACATACAGCAAAGCATCTCTCTCCCTTTAAGGAGAAAGGGCGGGAATCAGGAAGTGGAGGAGTGACAGTTGAAAATAAACAATTAGTAAGGTGACTGAAGAGATGAAAGGAATTAACCTTTTGAGTGCCAGAGGGGTACATAACGCATTGCAAAGCAATGTGTTGCGTACCCCTCTGGCATTGAAAGGGTTAAATAAAAGAGTTGCTATTAAGTTTATCCCTGAGTTTGCATTTTATGGAAACATTACACCCTCGCACTGAAACAGGGTGTATGGAGGGTTACAGTTATCTGTGGGAGGTGACAGTGTATGAAGGGTTACAGTTATCTGTGGGAGGTGAGTGTATGGAGGGTTACAGTTATCTGTGGGAGGTGACAATGTGTATGGAGGGTTACAGTTATCTGTGGGAGGTGACAGTGTGTTTGTGGGGTCATGATCCTGAGTGAGAGTGTGAGTGGACCAGGAGAAGTTACTGATATCCTCTACTTCAGGAGCGAGTGGCAGCTATATTTTTTTTGTCAGTTGGATAGTGGTGGGAGGGCTGGAGGGGGTGGGCCAACTCCCTGTATGATAAACACGCCCCCATTGAATCACCCAGTGGGAGCAGTAATGTCCCCATTGAATCACCCAATGGGAGTTGTCTCCTAATGAGACATAAAATATGTAATGAGACATTCTGTTCAATGTGTGTTTGTTTTCTGAGGAGACATAAATTATGTTCTGTGTGTGAGGTACCATAAATTATGCAATAAGGCTTATTCTTTTATATATATATATATATATATATATATATATATATATATATATATAATTTTATTTTTATTATTCATAGTATTAGATCTAAGAGCTTTTTTTCCTTTGTTTGTTTTTGCTATTTGACAGTGACTATTGGCTCCTTGGTCACAGTGAAATAGAGTAGCTGGATCTAATTTTATAATGGTGTATAGATAGAGTGCCATTCATCACCATATTTTTTGCATTTTGTTTAATCTGAGGAGTTTTGGTGCTGGGCTGACTTTCTATACACTTATTTTTATAAGCAGGCATTTTTAGTATGTCTTTTAAATCATATACAGATAGAATTCATAGAAGAAATAATTATAAATCAGAATTGGTTACTTCTTATGGCACAGAGAGGGTTAAAGATAATGTTTTCTGTGTGAAAAAAGCCTTTAATGAATTGGATAGTTTGCTAAAAGATGAAATGAGCAATTGGCTAGACACTATCTTGTTATCTAAATATATAGAGAGTAAGATTATACCAAGAGGTCTAAGAATTAAATCATGTGGTTTTGTGGATAAACAATTTCAGTCTATATGGTATGAAGTGCTGGACCAAGGCCATTTCAACTGATGAGAAAGATTAAATATAGGGAAAACAGACTGAATGAAATCACCAAAAAGATTGAAGATATAAATACAGCTTTGCAACCATATATACATGAGGTGCAATTTAAAGAACTAGATGAAGCTTTAAATAAAAAAATCACAGTATATGAGAAACACATTTTTGATAGAAAGTAGAAAAAATATAAGAGACCAACAGGATTATGCCACCAATCAGGTATACTTTAAAGATACATATACTACTGCAAATAGATTTCCACGGACATCTAATATTAACCATTTCAATACATCTAATTCTTACACAAATAGAGCACCTATTATACACAATTCCACTTTTAAATCCAATTTTCAAAATAAACATGTTAAAGATAACATTCACGTATCATCACCCCAGAGGAGAGACAACACTTCAGTACAGTCATCACAACAGAAGGGTGACAAAACTAATAGTATTGTCACCAATGGAGAAAAAAAGACCTACATATGATATACGCAATCATTTCACTAATACTAATAATGTACCACTCACACCACTAATTATACACAAGAATCAATATGAGGTTTTGAATACAGACTTATTAGCAGTTGATGAGGAGGAAACCCTAATACTCTTGGATGAGGAAAGGGGAGCCACCGCACCAAGTAGCTATGCACAAGCTGTTTCTAAACAAAATTTTCTATTAGACCCACATACAGGACTAAGACCTATAAAATTATAAAGAAGCATATCACCAGCACAAATAAACACAAGAGAGGAAATAGGGCTGGTAGTCCAAATTAAAGAGAGCTCCTATGCACACATTGGTAGCACAAGAAATAAATCAAGTGGATCTCTCAGCATCATCTCTGGGTATTGTCAACTTGTCACAACATATATGTAGCAAGGATGAAATATCTCTTATTGATAAAGGCTTAAAATTCAGTCCAGCTAGTAGGTCAGAAGAATTTTCACTTTTTCTCAATCTTAATAGATTTATTAGAACTCTTACTTTGAAAAGACATTTTCATATTAGAGAATTAGGTCATGTGAATAATATGGAGAATATGGACAGTATAGATGTACTTATGGACTTGATTGTGGAGGAAGAGGGACGCGATTGTGTGGGGGAATGTAGTTTGGGGGATTCAGAAGTGTCTGGAGGTAATCATATACAACATTCTACTTTTGCACCCAGATCAGTATTTTACCCACACAATGATAGAGGACCCAATATAGATATGTTCTGTAACCTAGTTCTCAATGATTTACAAAAGCTTTTCAAGACAAGTAAAGGTAGCAAATATTGTAATAATTTAAATAGAAGGGAGAGACAAGCTTTAAAGGATTTGAAAGATAATAAAGATATACATATTACAACGGCTTACAAGGGAGGAGCTACGGTGATCATGGATAAAATCAATTATGATAAAGAAGTAAATAGATTACGGACAGATAGAAATACTTATCTTCCACTACCAGGAGATCCCACTTCAAGATATCAAAAATAACTTTTTGAGTTTTTAAAATTAGCTTATGATGATAATATACTCCCCCTTAAAGAGACTTTTTTTTTTTAGAGATAAAATATCCAAATATTCCTTATTTGTATATAGTGCCAAAGATACACAAAACTTTAAAAGATCCTCCAGGAAGACCAATAATTTCGGGAATAAATAGTATAACATCAAATTTGTCCCAATATTTAGATTCATATCTACAAAAATATGTAATAACTTTACCATCATATATAAAGGACACCAAACATATACTCCAAAAATTGGATAATATAGTTTGGAAAAATACATATTCCTTGATTATAGTAGATGTTATATATATATATATATATATATATATATATATATATATATATATATATACAAATATACATACAAATTATATATACAAATATAAGTCATGAAAAGGGAATAAAAGCAGTGTCTAGTTATTTAGATAAGGATATAAAGATACCTTCTGTACAAAAAAAGTTAATTCTAGATAGCATCCATTACATTTTACATCATAATTATTTTCAGTTTGATGGGTCTTTCTATGAACAAATAAAAGGAGCTGCAATGGGGGCCAGGTTCGCCCCCAGCTATGCAAGCCTCTACATGGGAATATGGGAGTCTAAGCATGTCAGGTGAAGCAGACCTGGGAGAGAGCCTGGTTTTCTAAGGAAGATCTATAGATGATCTGATTATTATCTGGGATAATGTAGAGTCAGATAGTACTAGTTTTGTGAGAGGTTTAAATCATAATGATATGGGACTGACCTTTACATATCAAATAGACAGCCATAGTGTTAATTATTTCGATCTAAAAATTTATCATGAAAATGATAGAATTGTCACTGAAACATTCATAAAACCGACAAGTGTCAATGACTATCTGTACTATGAGAGCTGCCATCTAAAAAGTTGGAAACAAAATATACCAAAAGGCCAGTTCCATAGGTTGCGACAAAACTGTACAAAAGATATAGATTACCATAGATTATCTAAAGAGCTGGGTAATTTGTTCAGAAAGGTTATCCAAAACATCTAATAGAGGATGCTTATCTTGAATGTGAAAATAAAAACAGAGGGGACATTTTGGACCTTGAAATACAAATAGAAAATCAAGATAAAAATAAAAATAAGCAAAAATATAGTCAACCTAAATTCATTACAAGGTACAGTACAGATCTAATTAAGATTAGACAAATCCTCAAACCACACTGGCTGATCCTTCTTCAAGATACAAATCTAAAAGAATATATAGACACTTCTCATAATATAATTTTTAAACAGAATAAGAATTTTAAAAATATACTTACGAAAAATAAAACACAAAAGAAAGAGTATACCTCTGGGTATTAAGGGTAGTCAATAACAAGGTGTATTACCAGTGAATATTTAGTGGAAACAAAAGACGTAAAAGATAACAATAATAAGAGTTTAACCATTAAACACCACATAAACTGTAAAACTAGTTTTGTGGTATACAGTATAATATGCCCATGCCAAAAAATATACGTAGGGAGAACTAAATGTAATCTAAAAGATCGTTTTCTGGAGCACCGTAGATCCATCCTGTCAGCCAATAACAAATATCCCCTAAGTCGACATTATAGCAAATATCATAAAAATGACATTAAGGGTACCATATTACAGCCTCTGGAACATGTACCCAGTGACATTCCTTGTGGGGATAGATTTAGACTATTGACCCAGAAGGAGAGTTACTGGATATATAAGCTAGAGGCTTTAAAACCTATGGGCTTAAATGATAAATTGGATACCATCACTTTTATTTAATAATGAGTTGAGTTCTAGCTTGTGTATTCTCTATTAACAGAGGTCCTAGAGTGTAATAATGTAAGATATAGATTACATCCATATAGATTATATAAACATATATAATACACTACAGTTTTTCAGCATCAACTATCCCTTTAATATTTTGGGTCATCCCTTTAAATAATTTCATTTTTTTTTTTTTCAATAGTTTTTTATATTTTCTTATACATATTACACCTAGTTTATAATAGCTATCACCACAGATATATTGGGTATATTGCATGTAGTAGTGGTTATTTTTATAAAGTACCTTTTTTTGGTGCCATTTTACATTATATTATATCTCTCTCTCTCAACATGGTAAAGAAAGGGTTAATCTTGAAGGTTTAACCATTCACACATGTTTTAATTAGCTCTATACTGTGATAGAAAGAAATCATTAGGTCTGAGGCTTTATAACACAGATAGCATTATGTCTTTGACATTCTCTGAAGAAGTGCTCATAGTTCTAGCACGAAACGCATCAGAATTTTATCCTGTATATTACTGTACCAGCAAGTGACTTTTTATTATCATTGTCCCTCCGAGGATAGAAGGATATTTGTGCAGCTCTAAAAGCTCTAGTAGCTTGTAAGTGAGTTTCTATATAGGGATTAAGCCTACATCTATCTTAAGGAAAGGAGCAACACCTGCTACCTGAGCAGGTTACATCACCAGATCGCTTCAGTATACCTGGAAATAGAGAGAGAGATCTTATAAGGACTTCACAAGCACCCGCTCATAGTCGGGGGGAACAAGGATACCTGCCTGTGTAAAAGGAGTGGAGGGGGAAAAGTCGAGAGGATCATAAACCCGGCAAGTACATAAATTTGATACCGGGAAATTCGCTACCTGCTCGCGCCATGACAGTGTGTCCGCAACAGAAGGGTTTGCAGCGTATACTGTTTCTATTGAATTAACCATATGTTGCCCTTACCTTCATCTTCTTAATCATTGTATACAACAAAGGAACTGGCTTCAGAAGTAATTCACAACAGATATCCAGATGCATGTTATCCTTCCCTTTATTATCAGTTTGAAGATAGATCTTGATTCTTTTGGGACTTTTTATTATTGTCTAGACATTATTGTCTAGATATTTCTGGTATATTTGCATTCAATATTGTATACTTATGTGTAGTTTATAACTATTTTTCAATTCTTTATTGTTTAGAATAAATATATTTAGCTTATAGCATTGTGCCATTTATATTTTATATATATTTTTATTCATAGTATTATATCTAAGCGCTTATTTCCTTTCTTTGTTTGTTAACACAGGAAGTAGTAATGTCGCCAGCATACAGATCATGGGCACCGTGAAAGATCTCCACCTCACCTCTTGTTGCCTTTCTGGAGAGTCAGGGGGTACAGTAGAAGTGGTGCTTGATTTCTGTGGTGGGTGTTTGGCTTTAACTGCTTGACATAAATGTCATGGTGTCTGTGTTTCATGTGTGATATCAGGGAGCTTGTGCCAAGGTGTGTTCCCTTCTTTCCTCTTCTCACTGACTTGTCACAAATTGTGCACAGTGCCATTGCTGATGTCTGCACTGTGCCTGCCCCAAAAGATAAATAGTCCCACACCCATGATTTCAAGGGGGGAGGTGGAGAGGAATGGCCTCTTTCTTCTTCTCCACCACATTCCCCTTCAATTTCTGCGACATTGGATAATGTTGCTGCTACTGCCTCAGATTCAGCACAGCAATTAGGGCAAGGAGTATTGCTGGCACTGTCATGGAACCTGTCTTAGGCCCACATCACTTGTTGACCCCATTCCCACTGTGTCCAAGGTGGTCTGTTGCACACTAGCCTGCTCCTCATCATCCTGATACCCTTGCATCTCAGCATCAGAAGCAGTTGCAAATTCCTCTAATTCCAAAAAGTCACTGCTAATGGTAGTCGTGATGACCATGCTCATCCCTGTCTCGCATTCCTTCTCAGTTTCTGCTAAAAAGGCCATCAATGTCTCTTTCACCCTAGCTTCTCCAGAATCATGATCACCACCCACACTATTCCCCATGTGCTGCTGCTCTATTACAGACATCTCACTGCTGCTTGGAGGAGGTGACAGTACTGGTGGCAGCAGGGGCAGCATATCTGGCAGCAGGTACAGCACTAGTGGCAGCAGGGGCAGCAGGTCTGGCAATAGTAGTTGCAGGTACACCACTAGTGGCAGCTAGGGCAGAACATCTGGCAGCAGATACAACACTAGTGGCAGCAGGGGCAGCACATCTGGCAGCAGGTACAGCAATGGTGGCACTGGCAATCCCTACCAATTATACATTATGTATTAAAAATTGTATTTATTAATGCAAATTAGAGATCTGTAGAGGCAAGTTGCATCAGTGAACAAAATGTAGCTGAGACTGGAAGTACTAATGATGAAGATTCTGCAGATGATTAGCATTTAGTTAGGTGGGTAAATGTAACATATAATGGCGCAGATTGGATAAGACCAATTTGGATTTATACACCCAAGCAGATTTGGTACTGTATTAAAAATGGAATGACAACAGTTGCACTAAAAAAGTCTTGTACTGAGAAGAATACTGTGAGACTCACAGTGATAAAGAAATACTGACTTGAATAAAAATGCATACAAATATGCATACATTTAAATCCCAAGTGATCAAATTATAAAAAAAACTGCCAACCATTACAGTACGAACTATATACATTAACACAAAAGCAAGAGAAGGGCGTTTATCCTAAGGATACCAAGTAAAAATAAAAAATAACTCTCTCTCTCTCTCTCTCTCTCTCTCTCTATATATATATATATATATATATATATATATATATATATATTATAAACTGTATAACATGCACATCTAATTCTCCAGATATCCGACCATGCTCAAATTATGTGCGTATATTGTAAAAATGAAAAGGCTGACTCAACTGTTACAAATAAAAAAAGAGGCCTGTGCATCTCAGAAATGCATTAGGAATGGATAGCTGTAATTGCTGCATGTAAATCCTGTTTTTGCTCTTTTTTTATACTGTGTCACAAATAAAAAAATATTTTTATGAAAATCCTCTTCTCATCCAAAATTCTTTATGGAATGTTTAACACCTGAGTATTCATAATGGTGGCATATGTTTGAAAAATCATATTCACATCTCATAAATATGTATATATAAAATATTTGTGGTCAGGACTACTGATATGAAAAGCTTGAGAGCTGTATGCTTGTCAGAAGAGATGTGCCTTGTCCGACATTATGAGTGAGCCTTAGAGAGGGCTCACCATGTAGGTGAGAAAAGGACAGGATAGAAAAGAATAAAGAGAAAAGGTAAGAAAGAGGGTGAGGTTGGGTGGGACCACAGGACGAGCAAGGTGAAGGTAAATGGGAAGACGTTATGAAGCTCCTGAAGGCCCTGCAAAAATGCAGGCTACAATTAGCCTTCTTACTTGTGGTCGGGCTTACCGATATGAAAAGCTCAAGAGCTGTATGTTTGTTGGAAGAGGTATGCCTTGTCTGACATAAAATGAGAGCCTAAGAGAGGGCACAAATTGACACAAGTATCAAGAATAACTTGACACATTTTTACAAGGACAGAGCCATATAAAACATAGTATAACAGGGCTCAAAATGTCAAGTCCTGAGTTACTAGCTAGGCCTGAAAAGTTACTCGCCACCAGTTTCCAAACCTAGCTCCACCCATATCCCCACCTTTAACCCCACCCATCTCAAGTCACACAGTGTGTGGTGCTGTGCATCTCAGTCTGTAGGCTGCTGGAGAGGTGTGTGTGGGATAGTTGGCTGGTATGAACGGGATTGCAAGGAAAAGGGACATTTTCTTTGGTGGGGGTTTGTGTTGATTGTTCATTTTGTATGAACATGTTTTGCAGATTACTGAACTGAATAAGTAGGGGCTTAGAAATGTAAACAACTGAACCCTTTGAGCAATGTGTTGCGTACCCTTCTGATACTCAATGGGTTAAAAAATTACCAATACAGTTCACTAAGAGATGCCTAGAAATACCTTCAAAACAATACTAACTCCAGCAAAAAAAAAAAAAAAAAACAGGCAGCACAGTGACCACATTGGTACTTTAGTATAGCTCAGCCTCATGTTCTTGTAACCTTTGAGTGCCAGACAGGAAGCCACACATTGCATTGCAATGTGCTGGATACATGTCTGTTTGGTACATGTGATGTTTAATCCCTTGTGGGTTCAAGCCAATGCATTGGAGACATCTGTAGTAGCCAGTGGGTTCATAATGAATAAAACTGAAGCAAATTGTAAGCTGTTTGGATCACACATGATTTGGAATATGGTGGTGCAAGAGAAATAAAGGATCATCAAAGGGAAGCTGGAAGTTTTGGTGCTTTGCAATGCCTTATAAGCCCCCTTAAGGAACTGTTTCAATATGACCCTACTGCATGACTGGTATGAAGTTTCCTAGAACCAAGGATTTGAAGGGGTTCAGCCATCAAGGCAGCTAATGATACAAAAGGAGTAATGCAAAGGCTGGGAAATGTGAGTGATGTTTGCAATACAGCCCCATTCTCCCTGGCCATTCAGTTCTGTTTACTCTACATTTCCACCACTCCATCAGTTGTAATATGAGTCCAGCAGGATCAGATAGATATTTGTCAGCCTATGTGAATCAGATCCTGATTTATGTCAGTTTTGTTTTTTTGTGACGATTAGAAGGCTGGTGTAAGTTAAAAGGAAAGTGATGGGGAGAGAGGGGACAGAACATAGCATCCATTTGAAAATAGCAATTGAGTTTAACCCCTTGAGGATACCATGTGGTGCTGAAGGGCTTAAGGAAATAGATCGTCCACAGTGCAGCCTGGAAGAAAGGTTATACAGCACTTGTTCATTTTACATGCATCCCTGTGATGTCTGTGATGATAGATGGAGAGTGCAACACACACAGCCACACTGAAATCAGGAGGAAAGTGCTGTGAGATGAAAACCATTGTAGTCTTCCCCAGCTCAGTTTATTACTGAATTAGTCACTGGGGTAACATGAAAGAGTTAACTAGGAGAGGCCTTTCTAGTTGTTAGCCTCCCATAAGTATGAGAAACCCTGGGTCCAGGGTGCCACCAAACTATTGTATGCAGCATCTTGTAACGCAAGAAATAAACACACACACACTGAACGGGGAAGGTGGGAGGGACAGGGAGCAAGAGTCCTGATCCCTTTCTGTGCTATGTGTAACTGCGCCGAGGTGGAGCTGGTGAAGAGTGAAGGAGGTGGAGTGAACGGGTGCGGATATAGAAGGAAAGGAGACACAGAATGGGTGCTAATATAGGAGAAAATGAGATACAGAGCGGATGGGTAGATTGGTGGGAGCAGTGTAGAATGAGGACGCTGACAGAGCAGATTTGTTGTGTAGTGCTATGGCACAGAAAGGGTTAAGCAGCTGTGCGGCAGCCTGTACCAGCACTACTCTGACATCAGGTGTGCCTTGAGCTGCCATGAGTACATCCTGGGCTCCTGTCCATGATCGGTATTGTAAATGTAAAGCCAATGAGTAGGATCTTTATTAGAGAAATTTAGGCTAAATAATAATAAAAAAAAATCTTAATTTCTCTGGATATCAATGGCACTTATACCCATTCACTCTAGAACAGAGAAAGAATTGGGAGGGAAAGACAATCCTTCACAGAGCCATTACAGACCTTACTAATTTACAATTTGTAAGTGTGTTTTACAATTTTCCAGGGGTTAAAAATCACCTTTGAAATTGATACCAGTCATTTGAGTGCTATTTTTAAAAAAGTTAATAGTTTAGTCATCAGAAAGAAAACGGCTGGAGGTTGCAGTAGGCAGAATGATGTACATTAGTAACATGGTATTATTAATTTCTTTGCTGCTACAGGGCAGTTAATGCATTGCTGAACCCTCATGCATCTAAAGGGTTACATTGCTTACTTTGCTTCCGTATCTTCTGGATGACAGCCTACCTTTTTGCCCCTGCAGCCATGACCTAGTTTTCCTGCTTCAGCTACACCAACTCTTTAGACATAGCGAATTTAGAACCTCTTGCCACAGCTAGTGTACTGTGTATAGAAAGCTAAAGTGCCACACTTCCTCTGAGGAGCAACTTACTCCAATCCCTCCCTGTCAACACAGGCATGTTTTAACCCACTCAACCTTTCCTCCTACCTCACGCTCCATTTGCTGTGCTATGCAATTGAATAAGGCAGCAGGAGATAAGAAGAACAGACTGCACGCTACATTTTATTTCTGGGGTAGGATGGATGTGATGTCTCCGTAGCCTCCATTAAACACATCAGGATTTGCTACATTCTGTTGAAGTGATTTTATTTACAACATGCACGCTTTCTTTCCTCTTGCTTCCCCCAGTAAGGTTGGAAATGCCACGTTCCTGCCCGGCCAGTACACAGCTCATGAGCACAACTTGTTCATACATTACACTATAGAGGGCTATACATGCATGCATAAAGCATAAAAGGCACAGGAATGTGGAGGTGCAGGGAAAGGGGCCATCTTCAGTTTCCACTCACCCTCACTCAATTTCTCCTCACCAAATGCGAGCCTGTCTGACTTCAGCGATAGGTTATGGTACATACGTAGCATAACAGGAAGAATTCCAATGGCCTACTTTGATTATATGAACTGGTGCCTTATTTTTAGAAGACAAAGTAGCTGCCCCTTTTCTAAAGGAATGCCCAGAATAATTTATAGGATTCAGGCTTTATCCAGAATTCAGATGTAGCGGGTACATTTAGATGAGGTTAAAGGTTTATCATAGTAAGGAAGATGTGGTCTAGTATTGGCAGTCAGAGATTGCAAATATGAATCAAGTATCAACACTGGACACCAATCAATGTGAGAGAGAAAGAAATATATGTCAATGGAAGGACCAATCTGGCTAGCCTTAAACTTAGGTAAGTGAAGAACATAATCGTCTGCCAGACATCTTAGGTCAGCTAGACACAGATATTTACTTGCAATGGTAGAAGTAGTAAATACGCCGAGCCTGAGAAAGCCATAAAAGGCCAGGTATATAGAAGCCGGCAGAAAAGAATTAACCTGACCCTCAAAAGGACCTGTAAGCAGTAAGCCATTGATGTGAACACGGGTAAAGTCCCTGCAATTTTGCGACAAACCTGCATCCATTACATGGCGTAACGTTGCAACATTTTTGTGACTACATCTGTGCCTATTTTTATGTTCCCATGTTCTAAACTACACTTATGTTTCAGAACCATTTTAACAAGCCCTTTCCCTGATTTCTTTGTCTGTTTTGGTGGGAAAAGGACAAAGAGGGCCAGCTCCTTTTGTTTCCTTTGCTGCTAGAGGGGAAGGGAGGAGGGATGGTTCAGGACAGATAAAGTGGGCTGGTGAGGGGAAGTGCTTGCAACAATAAAAGAGACTGCCAGTGAGAGCTGTGGGAGAACTGTTCCAGAAGCCAGAGTCTGAGAGTCATTTTTTGGACACCTGACCATCTCCAGTGGACTCTGCAAAGTGCATCACGTAAACGTAACCAGTTCTCCTTGCCTACAGCCACTCCTGATGCACCGTCCTCATAAGATTGTCCCAGGATAGTAAAGTAGGAATGGGTGAAAGTTGTTGCAGTGTTCCCATGAGAAATTCGGCAAAAACCATGTTGTTGTCCGCTTTTTCATGGGAAAATCCACTTTAAAACTAGCAATTAAAATGTTTGCATTTTAAGCCCATTGGCCAAAATATTTCTCAATTTTTTCAATGACTAGAAAGTTTCCGCCCACTGATTTACGTGGTTTTCACCTTTTCACTATAAAGACATGACTTATTTGCGGAAATAAAACACAATAGAAGCAGGTACAGAGCCAGGTAGAAGTTCTGTGCTGTTCTGCTGTGATATTTTAGCAAAATTGAGGCAGGAGAGGATCAAAGTGACTGCTATCACTATGGGCAGGGTGAAAAATAATCAGTGGAGGAGCTGGAAGGACCCTTATATGTCCACTGAGTCTGAGTCCAGTCCCCCTAAATCACCCCAAGGGAACTTGGTGAATTGAATGGGAAGGGAGGGTCGGAGGGAGAAAAGGTAATGGCACAGGAAGGAGGAAAAGGAAGGGAGGGAGGAATGGGAAGA
The DNA here is from genome assembly GCA_037306005.1 of Rhinophrynus dorsalis. NCBI lineage: Eukaryota > Metazoa > Chordata > Amphibia > Anura > Rhinophrynidae > Rhinophrynus > Rhinophrynus dorsalis. Next base: position 166,843,714 of record CM074724.1, read on the forward strand.
GAGGGAGAAAAGGGAAGGGAGGGAGAAAAGGGTAGTACTAGTGAGAGCAGGACAGGTCAGCTGCCTGTGCCTGCTGCTAGACATGCTGCCTCTGATGCCACCATTGCTGCCCCTGTTGAAACCAGTGCTGTGCCTGCTGCCAGTGCTGAACCTGCTGCCACCAATACTGTGCCTGTTATCAGATGTGCTGCCCCTGTTGCCAGTGCCGCCAGTGCTGTGCCTGCTGCCAGTGTTGAAGCTGCTGCCACCAATGCTGAAGCTGCTAATGTGTCTTGTAATACTCCGGAGGGGTGGAAGGAGAAGATGATGCCAAGTGTGACAGCAGAGGACCCTAAGTCACACTTGCCATCCCCAAGCAGCCCACCAGTGCTAGTACTACTACTACTACTACTACTACTACTACTACTAAGAAGGTCCAGCAGCTTACGTCACGGAGTGACTATGGAATAACGACACTGACAAGTACAGATACAGTAAAATCAATATATTTATTAAAATAAGATCAAAAAATAAATACGGAAAGCACTTCCCCAACACTCACAGGACCAGGTGTGGAGACAGCACACAATCCACTGACTGAACAGGAACTGATCCCAGTCTGACTATGGAATGGGAAAGTAGCAAGGATAGCAGTAGCTACATATGCAAGTAAAGCAGAATCACCCAAACAAAAATGAGAAATGCTCCCCTAGAACGCTAGGGTACACCAAAGTAATAGACTCGGATCCCTAGAGCGCTAGGGTAAATCTACAGGCAATGGCGACTAGAATTCCCCATAACGGTAGGGTAGATATGGGCAATGGTGACTCAAATCCCTAGTTCGCTAGGGTGCACCCAAAGGCCCTAACCATTGGTATCAAGCAGTATAGGATAGCCAGAGACAAACTCTGGCGCAGCAGGAGGATACTGAGCACAGCTTGTACCAGAGAGATCAGAGTATAGGAAATAATCACAAGAGCTAGCGCACAGGTACACCACTAAAGGGCAAAGGAGTACTGGCAGAATGAGGCCTATAAGGCCTAGCAAGTAGGCGGAGACTAACTCTGGCAATTACCACAGGCCTATAAGAATAGCGTACGCTCATAAGCGTGACACTCAGTTGGTGATAGTACAATGTTGCCTGCAAACAGCAACAGCACTCCCAGAGAGAAATCACGGGCACCATGATAGTACTTCCCCCTCAACGATCTCTCCCCCGTGGAACTTTATTCGGGAATTTAGCATGAAATCTGCGCAACAAAACAGGAGCGTGAATATCAGACTGATCTACCCAGGAACATTCCTCTGGGCCATAACCCTTCCAATGCACTAAATATTGAATGTGCCCAGGGGCTCAACGGGAGTCCAGGTTGTTTTGAGTCTCATACTCCTCATAGTCTTGAATTTGCACAAGTCCTGTCACCACTGGAGTAGAAGTCTATTGGTTACAGACCAAAGGCTTCAATAAGGTTACATGGAACACGTTGTGAATGCACATACCCACAGGAAGGTCCAAGGCATAAGTGACAGGGTTCACTCTGCGAAGTACCCGGAATGGACCTACAAAATGAGGAGCCAGCTTATTGCAAGGTACTTGAAGGTCCAGGTCTATCCCCAACCTGGAAAACAGGAGCAGGACACCTCCTAGTATGCTAGGGTGCACCCAAAGGCACTAACTGTCAGTATCAAACAGTATAGGATAGCCAGAGGCAAAGTCCGGGGCATCGGGAGGATACTGAGCACAGCTTGTACCAGAGAGATCAGCTAGAGCAAGATCTAGCGTATGAGCGGAGACAGTCAGGCCAAGGGTCGGAAATGTATCAGATAGTCAGCCGGAGCCAGAGTCAGAACAGAGCAGTCAGTCAGTCAGCCAAGGCAAGGTCAGTACCATATCGGATAGTCAGCCGGAGCCGGGGTCAGCACAGAGTGGTTAGTCAGCCAAGCCAAGGTCAGTGCCGTATCGGATAGTGAGCCAGACCCGGGGCCAGCACAGAGCTGATATTCGGACAGAGCCAAGGGTCAGACTGGAGCAGAAGGCAACAAGTCAGGGATTGAACATAGCCGGAATCAAACGTACTCAGAGGTCATATACGGATCAGTGCATAGAAAATAATCACAAGAGCTAGTGCACAGGTGCACCACAAAAGGGCAAAGGAGTACTGTCAGCATGAGGCCTATAAGGCCTAGCAAGTAGGCGGAGACTAACTCTAGCAATTACCACAGGCCTATAAGAATAACGAATGCGCATGAGCGCAACAATCAAAAGGTGATAGTACAATTGTCATGGTTTTTGATGAACACTCAGACAGAACAGTAAGGTTAAAATGACTTTATTGAGTAAAGTGCATACAAGGAATGAGGCCACAGGCCCACATTACAAAACCACACTATATGGAGAATATATAGGCAGTAAGCAATGACTGTAAACAGAATGACTGAGACAGAACACAGGTAGTAGAGGTATCTTAGGCAGGCAACCCTCCACTAGGGAACCTGGAGCAATCAGACTACTGGACCCAGGCTGACAGCAGGACAGAGGATGGCCGTAAGTCCTGGAGATGGTAATAGGCACGGGACTCAGACGCCTGGGTGGCACAGAACCCAAGGAGGCAACGAGGCAACACTGACCACGGGACAGGGGTCCCAGAGTGACTGAGGCCACCACTTACAAAGGGTAAACCCTAGAGCGCTAGGGGTGGATTGAAGTGAACACTGGAAGGCCACAGGTAACATAGTAACATAGTAAATTAGGTTGAAAAAAAGACACAAGTCCATCAAGTTCAACCTTCGCTTCATACCTCAGTAACTAAGAATTTTATAGCTTTCCTGCTACCAATTAAATTAGTCTTTATCAGACCTTCCTGATCTGCCTACTGATAAACAGTATAACTCTGTATGTTCCCTTTTGAAAGAAATGTATCTAATCTTCTCTTAAATGTGTCCATTGTATCTGCCATAACTACCTCCCTGGGCAATGAATTCCACAATTTGACATACCTTACCGTAAAAAAACCCTTCCTCTGCTGAAGTTTAAACCTCCTTTCCTCTAATCTCAAGAGGTGTCCCCTGGTCACCTGAGCAGGCCTTGGAATAAATAGCTCACCGCAGAGATCCTTGTATTGACCTCTCATATACTTGTACAATGTGATAAGGTCTCCTCTTAGTCGTTTTTTCTCTAGAGTAAATAAACCAAATTTGTTTAGTCGTTCCTCATATGTCAAGTCCTCCATTCCCTTAATTAATTTTGTTGCTCTCCGCTGTACCCTCTCTAGTTCTAGTATATCCTTTTTCAGAACCGGTGCCCAAAATTGCACTGCATACTCAAGGTGAGGTCTTACCAATGATTTGTATAATGGCAAAATAATGTTATCCACTCTTGCTTCAATACCTCTTTTTATGCAAGACAGGACTTTGTTTGCCTTTGCTACTGCTGTTTGACACTGGTCACTGTTTCCAAGTTTGTAGTTGACAAGGATACCCAGGTCTTTTTCTAGCAACGAGTCACCTAAAATTATTCCATTAAGTTTATAAGTAGCCTTGGGATTGTTTCCTCCCAAATGCATGACTTTACACTTCCCCACATTAAACTTCATATTCCACATGTTTGCCCAATCTGACATTGTATGTAAGTCCCTCTGTAGAGAGAAAATATCCTGTTCTGAATTAATGACTTTGCATAATTTAGTATCATCTGCAAATATTGATATTTTGCTTTCTATATCTATTTCCAGGTCATTTATAAACATGTTAAAAAGCAGCGGACCCAATACTGAACCCTGAGGTACTCCACTCTCCACTTTAACTATACTGGAGAATTTTCCATTTACAACCACACACTGTTCCCTATCCTTCAACCAGTTTTGTATCCAATTGCAAAGGTTATCTCCTAGCCCCAATTTCCTTATTTTATACACCAGCCTTCTGTATGGTACTGTATCAAATGCCTTTGCAAAGTCTAGATATACTACATCTACTGCCTTGCCATTGTCAAGGTTGCTGCTTACCTCCTCATAGAAGCTGAAAAGATTAGTTTGGCATGACCTATTCTTCATAAAACCATGTTGATTTGTGCTAATGATCTTATTTTTTGTGTTGTAATCCTGAATATAGTCCCTTATTATGCCTTCTAATAGTTTTCCCACTACAGAGGTCAAGCTCACTGGTCTATAATTCCCAGGTTCTGTTTTAGTTCCCTTCTTAAATAGAGGCACTATGTTAGCTCTTCGCCAATCCTGTGGCACTGAGCCTGTGGTAATAGAATCTTTAAAGAGTAAATATAGGGGTTTTGCTAACACTGCACTGAGTTCCTGAAGAACCCTTGGATGTATACCATCAGGACCCGGTGCTTTGTCGGTCTTAATTTTGTTCAGTCTTCCCATGACATCTCCTTGAGTTAACCCAATATCTATTAATTGTATTGTTTTATTTGATACTTGCGGAGGCTCTTCTACCATTCCTTGCTCCCTTGTATATACTGATGCAAAGAAAGTGTTTAAAACATCAGCCTTTTCCTTATCCTCACTAACCAACTCACCCATCTCATTTTTGAATGGTCCAATGCACTCCCTCTTAAGTTTTTTGCTATTTATATATTTAAAAAACTTTTTTGGATTAGTCTTGCTTTCCCTTGCAATTCGAGTTTCATTATCTATTTTTGCTACCCTAATTGCCTTTTTGCAATCTTTGTTGCTCTCCCTGTATTTTAAGAAAGATTGTTCAGTTCCTTCTGACTTAAATAATTTGAATGCTTTTTTTTTTCCTTGCCATTTCCTTCTTTACATGTGCAGTTAACCACATTGGCTGTGACTTACTTCTTTTGCACTTGTTCCCCATTGGTATATACAGTTGGGTACATTTCTGCAACCTAAATTTGAATTCTGACCATTTTTCCTCAGTATTTTTGCCTTTAAATAACATATCCCAGTCTATGCGTTGCATTGAGGCCCTTAACAATTTGAAGTTTGCTTTTTTAAAATTAAGAGTTTTGGTTGAACCTATACATTTTTGCTTTGCCAGACAGATCTCAAATGTAACCATGTTGTGATCACTGTTTCCCAAATGTTCTCTTACCTTAATATTGGATACCATTTCTGTGTTATTAGTGATCACTAGGTCCAATACATTGTTATTTCTTGTCGGCGCTCCCACCATTTGTGACATGTAGCTTTCATGAAGCGTGTTCAAAAACCTGCTACCCTTAGCACTCTGACAGGTCTCATTTTTCCAGTTGATATCTGGATAATTAAAATCTCCCATAATTATAGTATGCCCAAACTGGGCAGCTTTCCTCATTTGCAATAGCAGTTGGGCCTCATCATTGTCATCGATATTTGGTGGTTTGTAGCATATGCCCACCAACAACTTTTTTTTACCTTTCACACCACATTTAGTCTCGATTTCTACCCACATGGACTCCACAGTTTGGCCAGTTTCCTCACTAATATCACCTCGCAAAACTGGATTTAGCTCTGTTTTCAAATATAAACACACACCTCCACCTTTTCTATTAATTCTGTCTCTTCTAAACAGGGAATAGCCCTCTATATTTACAGTCCAGTCATGTGCATCGTTCCACCATGTTTCTGTTATTCCAATTATGTCCAATTGCTCATTAACCGCCAGCAATTCTAGTTCTCCTATTTTATCTACCATACTTCTTGCATTTGCTAGCATACAATTGATTTTGAAGTCTTTACATATATTAATCCCTACATGCCTTTTTTCTTCACCTTCATTTACTAGGAGTTCCTCCCTACTGACTAAATTTCTCCCCACCCTTTCTCCACCCCCCTGGTCATTTGAGGGTGTCCCCTCATAGGACAGTGGAACAAGCGCAAATGTTGGCTGTAGGCCCTCAGGCCACTAGACAGGAATATGAGCTCAGGCTCTCCACATACCCAGTAGTGCGTGCCAATGCAAGTGCTGGCCCTCACCCAGGCACTGCAACACGAAGGAGCACACGGGTAGCTTAGATAGTGTTAGGCACTGAACGGTTAACAGGAGACGCCCAGAGATACATAGGAACTCCCACAGGGAGTGAGCCCAGCAATTAGTGCAGAGGGAGACACAGAGAGATCAGAGTGACTCAGTCAGCACTTGCTAGCACTGTACCGGTACTTCGCATGTACACACTGCCACAGGCAGTAGGAGTAAGTGGCGATAGCATGAATGCTATGCCTATGGTCGACAGAATAAGATTAGTGCCACGCAGCGCACCCCAACTAGGCAACTGGAACCGTTGAATGTAATGCTGGTCAGAAGACAACGGAGGAGGCACAACCATACACAGATGGCAACGGAACAAAGGCTCAGCGGAACAGTTTACAAACCAACGGGAAGCACAGACTGGTCAGGTGCACAGGCATGGCTCAACAGCCAAGCGGACTATGGCAATGGGGTTTCACAGGCAGATCAGTACAGCTACGGAGCGGATTCTCATCCAGATCAGTTCAGCAATGGAGGGGGGAGTTTTCAGCAAGATCAGTCGGTAACGGAGCAGGTTCTTAGCCAGATCAGTTCAGCAACGGAGCGAGTTCTCAGCCAGATCAGACGGTAACGGAGCAGGTTCTCAGCCAGATCAGTTCAGCAACGGAGCGGGTTCTCAGCCAGATCAGTCGGTAACGGAGCAGGCTCTCAGCCAGATCAGTTCAGCAACGGAGCGGGTTCTCAGCCAGATCAGTCAGTAACAGAGCAGGTTCTCAGCCACATCAGTTCAGCAACGGAGCTGGTTCTCAGCTGATCAGTCGGTAACGGAATAATACACGGGAAACACAGGAACGTCGTCAGACAAGCTGGGTCATACACGAACAGCAACACAGTAGCAAAATGTCAGGCTCAGATACACCACGAAAGGGCGCCTTAGAATAGATATGACAGGATATAAAAAGGCAAGCCCTGGGTGGAGCAAAGATGACAGGCCAATGAGAAGGCAGCATGGAAATTAGCCACAGGAACAATGTCGCCGTCAGAGCAGGAACATGGGCACCGTGATAACAATGCAGCCTGCAAACCTCAAAAGCACTCCTGGAGGGCAATCACAGGCACCGTGATAGTTTGTTAGTGTTAGGAGTGAAGGAAGGGGTAATACTAATCAATATCCTCATATTACTAGTGAGTGTGAGGAGGAAGACTCTGCAGATGAACTTGATGTGCATAGTATTAGTAGTATCAGTGATGGTGAAGTAGCTGGTGGGACTAGTGTTAGGGAAGTGGTAGGGGGAAGAATTTAAGAGCGTCCAGACTAGCGGGTCAGGGGCTCCCACACCATTCCTCTGGGAGTCCCCTTCCCATCACTACAGTATCCAAGTTGAACATGATCCTTAAGAGGCCAGAACTGGTGTTGGGGGAGAGCAGGCTTAGGATCAATACCACCACCACCACCAGCAGGAGCACAGATGAGTTGCCTGTGCCTACTGCTAGTGCTGCCAGTCTGCCTTCTTCTTCAGGTCAAAAAGAAATGACAAGTGTGACATTAGGGGCCCTTTGTCACATTGCTCGTCACCTCCTCCAAGCAGCAGTGAGGTGTCTGTAATAGAGCAGCAGCACTTAGGGACTAGTGGTGTTGAAGAAGCTGGGGTGTAAGAGACATTGATGGCCTTTTTATCAGAAACTGAGAAGGAGTGGGAGACAGGGATGATGATGGGCATCAGTACCACCACTAGCAGTATGCTTTTGGAATTTGCGGAGTTTGCAACTGCTCTAAATCCTGCTGCTGCTGAGAAGCAAGGGCAGCAGGATACTGAGAAGAAGGCTAGTGTGCCACAGACCACCGTGGGAATGGGGTCAACATGTGATGTGGGACCAGAACAGGTTCCATTTGCCAGCGGCAGCAATACTCCTGGTCCTAGTTGCAGTGCTTATTCTGAGGTAGCAGCAACATCAAGACATCATCCTCTTCCCGAAACAGTGAAGGGGAATGTGGAGGACAAGAAGAAATAGGCAATTCTTCTCCATCTGTTCCCTCACCTTGGAAGTCATGGATATGGGACTATTTTTCTCTTGGGGCAGGCACAGTGCAGTCATCATAACCAATGGCACTGTGCACAGTTCAGGTAGTCAGCCAGAGCCACAGGTCCGCACCAGATTGGGTGTCCACTACACAATGGGAGCAGGCAAAAGAGTAATCAGACAGAGCCACAGGTCAGCACCAGATTGGATGGTCAGACAAGCCAGGTCATTAACAGAGCCCAAGGAAACCCAACTGTGTAGAACAACAACTCAAGGGCAACTGAGTCAGGGCTCAGACTGACCTTTAAACCCCTCCTCAGGAAGTAGGTAGGAGGAGCAGGCTCAGAGGAAGGAAGCAGGAAGAAGGAGACTACAGGAAGCATGACATAAAACAGAGGCCTGCTTCACTCTGAAGCCGCACGCCTGCAGATGACGCGTGGAATGCTGCCAAGCATTGCAGAAGCGGTGGAGCTGGAGCCAAGGTAAGCTGTGACACAGCAACAGTACTTGGTTTTGGGTGTCATGGTGTTTGGATACAGTTGTGCCCCCAGATGTTATTTATCACACACACTGTGCACATTGCAGTTGCTGATAAGAAACAGTCCCTGCTTTCAATGGAAAAATGTATTTTCTAATAACACACCCATGATTGTGGAGGACGGGCAGGTGGAGAAGAACTATTGGCCAACTTCTTCTTTTCTCCACATAGACTGGGGGGTACTTATTGTGCTGCTACTGCCTCAGACACATCACTGGAGATAGTTGTGGCAAGTGGAACCTTCATCATTCATCACCCATATTACTGCTGTTGTTGATCCCATTCCCTTTCAGCTGCCTCATCATACTGCTGCTTAAACATCTTAGCAGCAGCAGCAAGAACAGCAGCAGATGCAAATTCCACAGTTATGGACTCAGACTCAGGAGGAGGACATTTGACAATGGCCAGTGGCCATGGGCCAACATGACCTGCTGGTTCTAGGCCAGTAGGGTATTTTTTTCCCAGGGCTTGTGCTTGAAAATAAATAAGTAGATAAATAAATAAAAAACATAGGGCTCGATTCAAATGTTGGCGTTAAAACCAACGTGAAGAAAAAAACTGCCGTCGCTCGTTAAGCAAGACCAGGTAACGTGAGATTCAAATCTTCCTTACCCAGAAGAGTTAACGAGCGACGGCCTACAAAACACACGAAGACTACAAAACTGGAGTCGCCAAATATTTGACCTCATCGTCGACGCCAAATACACGATAAACGCGAGAAACGTCTCCAAAAAAAAAACAAACACGCGAAACGTCCAACGTGACCCAGTCCCAGCCAATCACAGCAACCCAAAGTATCAAGTTGAGTCGAATAAACTATAAATAGACCCAAAATCACCTACGCATCTTTGTCTGTTATCGAGTTCCCAAGAGCTAGATATCAGGACCCAAGGAGCGGAGGTTAGTTTTCAGAGAAAGGGAGTTTAGGCGGCACACACACAGACAGGTAGAAGGAGAGTTTGGCAGCACACAAAGCGACACGATACACTTTTGAACATACAAATACACGCATCCAAACACACATACACACATACACATAGCCCATATTTTTTTTTGTAAAACACACACACACTTTTTATCTTTATTTTGACAGTGTGAGTCTGTGAGTGCAAGTGAGTGACAGAGAGTGAGTGAGTGAGGGCCTGAGTGAGTGCCTGGGTGTGAGTGGGTGAGAGAGATGGAGAGGAGAGAAGAGAGGGGTGGGGAGTGTAGGAGGAGAGGAGGAGGAGATTCAGGGGGGCAACCCTGGTCAGGGTAGGGGAGGGAGAGGGAGATCTCTGGGGCGGAGGGGCAGCCACCCGAGACCAGGCACATCTAGTGCAGGGGCAGACACAGTGGGACGAGGGGTAGTCCCCCTGCACCACACACAGCCAGGGCCAGTGCAGGCAGGGCTGGGGAGCCACAGCCAGGGCTCTCAACCAACCTCTGGGGGTGAGGAGGAGGAGAGGTTAAGAGAACCCAAATACACAGAGGAAGAAAACCTGGTCCTCTGTGAGACTGTGGTTGCCCACTACCGATACCTCTTCCCCAAGGGGCCTAAAGCTGGCCTGTCAGCAAAGAGGAAGGCAGCCTGGAAGGAGTTTGTGGCTGCTGTGAATGCAGTGTCCTGCCGCAGCCAGTCGTTGGATTCTGTGAAGAAAAGGTGGACAGACTGCAAGGCTAAGGTAAGACAGTAACATAGTAACACAGTAATCAATGTTGAGAAAAGACCTGTATACATCTAGTTCAACCCTTTTCCCATTTTTGTCTACCATTATGAAGGTGAAGAAGAAGATGGGCGAGCAGGCCTTGCACGCTGCTGGCACAGGGGGTGGTCCTCCCCTGCGGGTGGAATACAGCCAGTGGGAGGAGGCTGTGCGTAGGACCATCTCCTCCATCATGGTGTGTGGGATCCCTGGATGGAGTGACACCGGGGATGAAAGTAGCCTCCAGTCCACTGGTAAGTGCATCAAGGCCCACACACACACATCACACCAATTCTGACACCCACCAGACAGAGGCCAACACAGTGACACATGGACAGCATTCCACACCACAATTCAGTCACACAGCTTGGAGGGACGTCAAACAAGGACAGAATACATGACCAACCTAGCCTGAATGGTAATGGTCAAGTCCCTGTTGAACCCCCTTCATGCTGTCCAAAACGACATCATGCACAGCACAAAAACAATGCACAATGTCATGTGTCAGTCACAGATCCAACTGTTATGTGTATCACAATGTCATACATAGAGTGACAAAGAGGTCAGCACACAACCCCTTGAATGCCACAGGGATAAGTAATTCGTTGGTCGACAATACCCAATGGGTTACCAGAGAATAGCAAGGAGGGGACTTGGTGTGTTTCCTATTGTATTGTTACTGCATGTCAGGGCTAGACGTTGTACATGTAGGTAGTCTAAGTGGAATAGTCAAGGTTCAGCTTTCTGCATCATATGTAGCCTGCAGAGTTGGGATGGCCAGGGGGCATTCCCCACCATCCCCACTCTGCAGGACATATGTGATTCACAGGACTCAACCATGATGGGGGGGGGGCATTCACTAGGATGTCAGAAAGAGGTGACAATGTGTATATGACAACTGCAGTGTCATCACACCTGCAATCCCTGTGTTGTTCTGTGGAGCCAGTGCACTGAGATCTAAACAACACGTGACATACCAGTGCTTAGGCTCCATAGCATAACAAACATGTGAAAAGGTAGAAACAACCTCCAATATTACATTCTAACAATGCACTTGTTTGCTGTGTGTTAGGATTTTAGCTGTCCTGGGGTGTGTTTGTGTGTCCTCCAGCTGTTTGGGTTGCTGGGTTCCACACATCATGTTGGTTGGCGTGCTTGGTGTGGTTATTCCTGCTACCGACATCATTGACTGATTGATTGGCCTCTGTAGTCATAGGTCCTCACTGGTGCATTGCTGTGTTTAGAGGTCCTGGTGTGTTTGCTGTTGAGGCCTAGGTGTAGAATGTGCAGTGGGTTTGTGTCACTCAAGGTGTGATAGTTCAGTGTTGCTCACCACATGGATCCTGATGAATGGGGATAGCAAGGAGGTATATGCCTTGCCATCCCCATTGCTCAGGATACACATGATGACCAAATCACATCACTGCAGGTTAGTGTAATCAATGTATGTGATCACATCAAACCTAGCAATGTGTGTTAGGATGGTAACCAATGCATTGCAAAGCAATGCAATGGATACCATCCTGCCACTCAACGGTTCGCGTGTCAATGTAATAGTCTTGCAGCACTCCTGTCATAGTTCACATTACTGATTACATCATGTCATTTCCCCACACAGCACACCAGTCAGCAGGAGCGGAGGACACAGGAGGTTCCTCCTCTGAGGAGGCCAGCACCTCCAGTGCGCTACCACCACCACCACCACCACAGCAGCAGAGGCAGCAGCAGCAGTGGCCCCAGCATGGCCCCCAAGGCCCACCGCCCCACCAGCAGCCGCAGCAGCAGCAGTGGCCCCAGCATGGCCTCAAAGGCCCACCGCCCCACCAGCAGCCGCAGCAGCAGCAGTGGCCACAGCATGGCCCCCAAGGCCCACCGCCCCACCAGCAGCCGCAGCAGCAGCAGTGGCCCCAGCATGGCCCCCAAGGCCCACCGCCCCACCAGCAGCCGCAGCAGCAGCAGTGGCCACAGCATGACCCCCAAGGCCCACCGCCCCACCAGCAGCCGCAGCAGCAGCAGTGGCCACAGCATGGCCCCCAAGGCCCACCGCCCCACCAGCAGCAGTGGCCATACCATGGCCCCCAGGCTTTGCCCCACCAGCAGCCGCAACCGCAGCAGTGGCCCCAGCATGGCCCCCAGGGCCCACCTCCCACAGTCCAGCACCGGTACACTACCCTGCAGGATGTACCGACAGCCATGGGGAGGCACCGGATGCCATGGGCCACTGCAGGCAGCCACCAGGCCACATCCGCGGGACACTAGCCAGTGGCCAATGGATTATGAACATTTTGGCCTCATTGGCCAGCCACAACGGCCACAGGCCCTGGTGGTGGTCACCACACCATCCCCGCCCCAACACACAACACCCCTGCAAACCATGGCAGCCACACATATGGGGGATGTGCCATCCCCAGGGGCTCACTCATCTGGGGATGCAGTGATGGGCTCCCCATGCTCCCTCCACATCCGGACCTATGGGTCCACCCCATCTCCCCCACCACCTGTGGTGGAGCCACAGGACAGCCAGAGGGCATCCGTTCCCCCTCCACACCACACACTCCTGACAACACCATGGTGATGGATCAGGAGTGTCTGGTACTACAAAGGAGGCAACTCAGGGTGGCCAGGAGGTGTGCACGGTCACTCAACAGGCTTGAGCAGCATATGGCACACCTCCTGGACAGCATGAGGGCACTGGAGGCCCATCACGTTACTCTCAGCAACCACCTGGTCACCCACACCAACAGGGTGACAGCTTCAATTGACCAGGTGGTTGCTGAGCTCCGTGAGATTAACAGGCTGGAGACCATCCGCCAGGCCCAGGCCTCCAGTTCCAGTGCCTCAACCCCTGCCAGCACTCCACCAGTGGCACCCCCAGCCCCCAGAACCACTAGGGCGTCACGGCATCAAGTGCAGGAAGCCACCCCTGCAGTCCCGCCCAAAGCACCCCCCAAAAGAAGAAAATAAATGTGCAGTTGTTGCTTCAGAACATATCCATGTCTGTGTTTTATTCAGGTGATACAGTTAGAGGGGCAGAGTTGTCTCCAATGCATTGCAAAGCTATGCATTGAACACAACTCATACACATCTAACATGGGTGTCAAGTAATGAGTTGTCTCCAATGCATTGCAAAGCTATGCACTGAACACAACTCATGCACGCTGAGTGGCGTCACAAGTTTTACAGCAGGGGTGAACACACACATCACATTCAGACATGTTTGTCCAAGTTCAACTCACAGACATCTGAAAGCCGAACAACATCAGGGTGTTGTTCCATGATGTGACTTGAACTTAAACAACATGAGCACATTAGAAATCTCAACAGATCAACCACATGATCACAATTTAGGGGATAGTAATGCTTAGGATGTGTCAAGACATATGTAGTTGGGTTCACCCCCCTGATTGAAAAAGGGAACTACCACTGCTGAAAGGTGTTTCATTCCAAAGTTATCCCAGCTCAAAGCTTGAAGTCATATATCAAATATCCCAGTGGCCTGAAGGTGTCAAATGGCACTCTGACTACATCATCCTATGGGGATCCATGGTGCAGGGACCGGAGCTGTCCATAGGATGGTGTAGTAACAGTGCCATTTGACACTTTCAGGCCACTGGGATATTCAATCTATGAATGTAAACTTTGAGTTGGAACAACTTTTGAATTCAACACCTGTAAGCAGTGGGAGATCACTTGTTTCACTCAGGGTGATAAACTCTACTGCATGGATTTTCAAACATTCAATGTATTACTATCATCTTTTCAAAGAACATGAAGAGGGAGAAGTAATCAATGACACAAGATAGATAGTCATATACGATCATATGTTTTATTGATATCAACACTAACAAACAGATGATCCTCATGGACGTGGAGTAAACACGTCACCGGAACAAACTTCTGGACCATGTGAAATCATGGCCTGGATGCCTGCAGAGAGTGGAAACAAGATTGAAGGTGCACTATGAACACAACAGTCATGCTATTCCTTTACCATCATATTTTCTCTCTCTCTCTCTCTCTCTCATATATATATATATATATATATATATATATATATATATATATATATATAGTGTGTTGTCCATGAACAGTCATGTGGATTATGATGGACTAATGGAAAGGTGTGTGTTATCCAGGTAATTATTTTCTGGTGTGTGGTTAGTGGTGTGATGTGTTGTAATTGGTATGTACCTGCCAGGTGTGTGTTTTGTCTCCATGGACTGCTGAGGTTACATAGGTGAGCTTGATATGTTGTTGGAGTGACAGGTGTGCATGTGGTGTTGTGTGTTAACCCCTGTTGGTCGGAGGTGTTTTGGGATGGCTTATGTTGTGCTGCTTTGTGTTCCCCTGGTCCCTGTGGGGTTGCTTGATTCTTATGGTTTGTCTGTGTAGGGCGGTGGTTCCCAACCAGGGTGTCATGTGATGTTGGTGCCCCATGTGCACCAGCTCAGGATGCATCACTTTTCCCATGTTGCTATGTTCTGCACTGGTGATTGGTAATATTGACTTCACACATTTTTTGGGGGGATGTGTGTATGGGACATTTGAAGCACAATTCCTCCTCATTGCCATTGACAAAGTGGTACCTGATGCTGGCCATATGTTATTTTTATTTGGGTATTCCCTTGTGCCCTCAGGGGGTGCCCTGGAAGCGGGTGGCAGGCTTGTATTTGCTGCCCGCTTCCTCCAATACACCTCCTCACGCGTTGGCATTGTGCCAACGCGTCTGCGAATTATAGAATAGGCGACGCCAGGCAGGGGACAATGGCGACGCGTGAGGAGAGGAGAGGTATTGGAGGAAGCGGGCAGCAAATACAAGCCTGCCACCCGCTTCCTCCGATGTCTCTCTTGTCCTCAGCCTTTTCTTATGCTGCGGGCTTCACAGCCACCCGCAGCAATGGTACGTTTATGAATGAAGGGAAGCGCTGCAGTCAGAGTGCAGCCTGCTCCCTCAATTGTATTTTAACCCTTTGAGTGCCAGAGTGGAATGCAGCGCACGGCTTTGCAATGCGTTGCTCACCACTCTGGCACTCAAAGGGTTAATAATGTCCTACTTACTGTGTCCCATTGTTATTGGTGTTTTTGCTTCACTCTGCATTGGAAGGAGAGTGGAGCAAAAATAATGATAGCAATGGGACACAGGAGGTGGGCATTACAGATGAATGAATCTAAGTCAATCTACGTTTCATAATAGTATTTTAATTATACAATGTATGAAACACACCCACCCACACACATACAGGCATACCTTGCCTATTAACCCTTTCAGTACCAGAGAGCTGGGAGACATGCTATGCAATGCTTTCCTACCTCTCTGGTAATCAAAGGGTTGATTGTGGAGTAAAAGACAGATTTGTCCACTACATGGAAGTCCATGAGGTGGATGTGGATGGGGTTAGTATGTCCCATATATGCAATATATGTGACATATTAAGGGGGGGTGTGGAAGGGGGCATTGTGTAGTGCTTGGTGTACTAGTTTTCTTTATTGTAACTTTTTGAATGCCACAGGGGTGAGCAGTGCACATCCCTATGGCATTCAAAGCTGTCCATGGTGCTGAAAGCCATCTCTGTGTTCCCCTAGTAGCTGGGTAGGGAAAAGCACAGAGAATGCTGTTCAGAACTGGAGACGATGGTTTTTTTACACTGCCTCCTGTGCTATTCTCCAAAAAAAATAGGCGTTAGATTTCTGGAATGAAATGTTGCAATTTAACGAGCGTTAGCCCTAACTCCAACATTTGAATGGCTTTTGGCGTAGCTTGTACATTATCCTCTATGGGTGAGATCTTGCTGTTCTGGCGACGGGAGACGTCTGTTTCAGAACTGGCATATTCAAAAGAAGTCTGCACTAATCCAATAAGAAAGGTCTCTGTCTATAATATCAGGCATATATACCTAGGTGCACTCAGGTTTAACTAGAACTTAGAACAAAAAAAAAAGGGTACTAGAGACAAAAGATGATGTCTCAAGCACCAAAGAAACCTTTACAAAAGAGGCACTCAAACAGACAACCAATATATATGTATTTATTAATGACAACAAATATTACATAGAGACTATATAAAAACATCTAAAATTAGAGGTACTGGTAGTACACAATAATATCAACCTCCTTATATTACTAGTGAAAAAATATTTATAAAGTGCATACAAATCATGTGCAAATACCAAATCTCCAGTGCAATATTCAAGTGTAAGCATATCAAACAATATACTTATCTAAGTGTCATAAAGGTAGTCAGGTCATAGTGTACGGCCAGTCCTCAGAACTCACAACCCAACGCGTATCGCCATTCCCATGGCTTCGTCAGGGGTAGTGAATCTTGCTGTTAATGGCGTTATATATCTATCCAATTGTTTATCGGCCAGGAGTCACGTGTCAAGGCGCCACACATCACGCCAGCACACAAGAAGTACGTCCATAGAAAACATGTCAAACTATTGGTAACATCGGGTCATGTGACACAAAGAAATAGCACGAAGTAAATAATACCGTACAGTGCATAAGATATGGTCATTGATCGTATTCACCATACTAAACACGAAAATAAACTTCTTATACGGACATGACCCATTTGTATCTCTAAGAGCCCAGTAGTAGAAGAACAGGTAAGGACCTGATCGATCCTGGACACTTTGCCAGAACAGAAAGGGTACCCCCGTTGCAAGTGCACTTGCTACTTAAAAACTAATGTAAAAAATCATCCAAGAGACACAATGTCTCCACGTACAGAAAACAACCAGTATGCTGACATGAGTCAGCACCCCGACACGCCTCCATAACCCAATCAACTAACAATATTCCTAATGAACACACAATAGTATTCAGAGACACTATAACAAAATGTACAAAGAAAAATTGGTTTGTGGAAAAGATATCAATCCACTATAAATTTATCTATCAACAACCAATTGTAATTAGAACTTTTGTTAGTCCCATGAAAAAAGAGAACGTCCAATAATAAATAAAATAAATCCATTCAAATTTCTTGTTCTCCATTTTTTCAACATGAATAGGCTTTAACATAATTTGAGACACTCATCCCAAAGTAGGATGTAATAATATATCATAGTTTCAAAAATATATCATTCCACAATATGTTTGTTTATTAACGACCAATTTTAATTAGAGCTTTTTAAAGTCCCAAAGAAAAAGAGGACATCCAATGGTAAGTAAGATGGATCTATTCAGACTTCTTTTTCTCCATTTCTTCAACATGGATAAACTGGTAGCGCAGTATGGAACACTCATCCCAAGGTAGAATATACTGATACGTAATGGTCTAAGAAAGAAGAAAAAAGAAAGATATATAAAATAGTCCTCCCAAAATAACATATTTGATGTCTTAAATCAAATAGCAAGAGAATGACATATCTTCATTCATACCTCCTGGGGTACATGACTTCAACATAAAAATCCACCAAGTTTCCCTACGTAATTATTGGTGATATGACCTCGTCTAATCCCTATGGAAACGTTTTCCAGTCCCATAACTTCTGATCCAGAGAAATTGCCACCATGTTTAGCCAAAAAATGTTCAGCCACAGTTGTCAGAGTATCCCCCCGAGCTTTATCTCTTAACGCATTATTAATTAAAGAAATGTGCTTCTGTATCCTATTTTTTAACATCTGAGTGGTCTGACCAATATATAATAGATCACACGGACATTTAATTGCATAGATACAGTTTGTGGTGCGACAATTAACTAAGCACCAAAATTTCAATTTCTTATTAAGTACTGGACTATGCAATTCTTTACATGAAGATATATACTAACAGATTGAACAACGTCCACAAGCAAAAGTACCAACAATTTGAGTACCAGAAACACATTTCTTTTTCTGTACAAAATGACTGTGTACTAATTTATCTGCCAAGTTTGTTGTCATTAATAAATACATATATATTGGTCGTCTGTTTGAGTGCCTCTTTTGTAAAGGTTTCTTTGGTGCTTGAGACATCATCTTTTGTCTCTAGTACCCTTTTTTTTTGTTCCAATGTTTCAGAACTGGCGTCGCTTGTTTCTAGTAGAACATTTGCATTGCTCAGTTGACGTTAAAACCAGCGTCTCCAGTTTTTTCTGGCGACGCCAACATTTGAATCGAGCCCATAGTCCTACAAAAAAATAAATCATTTTTGGGGGATTGTTTCTAACAAGCCTAAGGCCTACAAATCAATGATTCCTCTGGGCTTGGGCCTCTAACAACAAATCATCCTCTACAAAATAATCTATCAAGTCAAGTGGCAGCTTATGTCAGGGGGTTCCGGTCTCACTTTACATACAAATTTCTTATTTTATTTTTTTTTTATTTTTTTTATTAACTGTCCCCCTAATACCAGTCAAGAAACTCCCCAAAACAAATTGCCTTTTCAACTGATTCATTCCCCAGACTCCACCCACCAACACGGGCACCCTCCTCAGACCCCTTTTATACCATGTCTTATGGGTTATTTTATTTTATTTAGGATTTATTTTTTATTAACTGCCCCCCAATCCCAGTAAACAACCCCCCAAAAATCATCCCCTGTTCAACTGATTATTTCCCCGCACCCCTCCAATACAGGCACCCTCTTGCACATTTTATATTATGCCTTTGGGAAATAAAATAATATTTGTATTATGTTGTGTGTAACTTCAAAGTTCCCATGGAATGAGATAGGCGAAAAAAGCTGGAAAAAGTGAAAAATCAGCACTTTGTGGGAAATTTTTCACCAAGCGGAAGATGCCAAGTATCGCCAATTTCAGCTTGAGACGAAAAGTTTCATTCCATCCCTATAGCTAACTATAAAACTGTATCTCTCTCTGCTTTATTTTTTATACTATATTTCTGGTAAAAGCACCCTAGTAACCAAAGTATGGGGATCATTGTCTTAATTGTGGTATATTGTGTTTTATTTGCACTGCAGTAATTGTCTAGTTAGTATTATTAAGTGTTTAGCTAGAATATATTTGATAATATACAGTGTAATGTTCTTATTATAATATTATTGTTTGTTATTAAATATTACTGCTTACTGCTGGTACTGGCATGTTATTGTGTTAATTGTGGTATTGGTTATCAGAACAAACTTCTCTGGGTATACCTAGGTGTTTCAGCCACATGTTGCGCAAGTGCCGTTTTAGGCTACAACCTCATGGACTTACACACCTATATTAATTGGTTTGCTTATGGGGTATTATGTAATTGCATTTGTTTGTAATAACTGTGCTAGTGTTTGTTAGTGTCAGCATACTGTAAGCTGCTCTGCTTGCACTAGGCCACAGCCTGTGTCTTTGTTCATTGACCCCATCTTAGATTCAGTACATATATATATTTTGACTCCATCTTGGAGCAAACACATGGTATGATGCCATCTTGGAAATCTCAAGTCACATGGTCAAAGACTCCACTTTGGATCAAAGTGCATTTACATTTACTCCATCTTGGAGCAAACACATGGTCTGATGACATCTTGGAAATTTCAAGCTACATGGTTAAAGACTCTAATCTGGAATTAAGCACATGGTATATGAGTTTGAAGTTCTTTTCACACTCACATTTTAACACAGTTGTAATTGTGAAACCTGGACCACAACAGCCATGTAGTCTCCAAAACAGCTCACCATATATAGGGAGACAAGGTGGGGCTTTTGGGGTGGATGATTTCTATTTGCCTCTGAGTATGGTCTTAATCAGATGAGACAAAAGAAGCAAAATTGGGATTGGCAATTTGAATAATATTCAATACTAGACAGATAAAGTTTCATAGTGCTTTGGGCCAACTTGAGTGAAAAGTGACAATATAAAGTGAAAACTAACAACATACAAATGATCAGGGGGGCCATATGTCCTTATAAAGTGTTGGAATAAAACCCAGGCTCTGTTATACATTTCCTGTGTGTTAGCAGAAAGGGCCCTATTCATTAATATTCTTGGGCTCTGGAGGTGACTGATGAATCCATCATCAGTGATCGTCTGGAGGAGCTAGAGCAGGACGTGAGTCAGCCGGCAGTTGGATGTGATAAAACTCCAGTCAAAAGATAACTTATTATTATTATTTATTTATATAGTGTCAACTAATTCCACAGCATTTTACAATTAGGAATAGACATACAGAGGTATTAAATAGTACACACAACTGTGGAGAACAGAAGGATCAGAGGGCCCTGCTAGTAAATAAAGACAACCATGTTAGTGTCCTAACAAAAGGTATGATAATATGGGAGGAGGATCTGGCCTTACTCATAATATGTGCTGTTGACTGATTGTCAGTTGAATAAACCTGTCCGCAAATGACCCTAAGTGGCAGATGCTGCCACGTTGGGATATAGCTCAAAAAGGGATGAAGTCAGATCAAATTTCAGAATGGCCAAAACCTCTGGAGGCCAAGCCTCTGCCATCCAGTGTTCTTTTGTAGATGGCAGCAACCCTCCCCCCCCCAAAGCAGTGATGCTAAGGAGGCCCAAGGAATAAACATTCAGTGGACATTCTAATTTCTCAAGAAACATGATTACATAGCCAAATCAGAATGAACTTTTAGCAAACTATCAGGCAATAAAGTTAACAAATAAACGAACGCCCCTGAGGAATAATTTAAATGGCATAAGTCAGCATACCAAGCAGTGACTGAAGTTCTACCATCTGACAGGTAAGCTAGCCTCTGTGAGGTCAGAATCCAATTGGATGACTAGTGACCATGCATATGATTGTATTCTGCACCACTGGTATGTTTAAATCCTGGAATAGCTCCTTAAGCTTGCCAAACACAATAAGAGACAAAATCATACAAGTAGTGGATGATCAGTGGAGAGCGGCAAACATTCAGAAGTATCCAGCACAGGGTTTCTGTGAATAAATCCAATAACATC
Source organism: Rhinophrynus dorsalis (assembly GCA_037306005.1). Taxonomy (NCBI): domain Eukaryota; kingdom Metazoa; phylum Chordata; class Amphibia; order Anura; family Rhinophrynidae; genus Rhinophrynus; species Rhinophrynus dorsalis. The sequence goes on from CM074724.1 coordinate 166,864,713, forward strand.
AGGCTATTATTTGCACCAAAAGTGAGACAAGTAGCAAAATAAAACTTCTCCCTCCAGTGAACACATATAGGTACCAGAAGGTGGGATGAAGATTAAATAACTTGAAGGCACCTGAAATATCAGCATTAGACAATCAGGAACCCCTGCCAGAATTAATGATTAACTAATCATCCACTGAAATATAGGAATAATGGAGATCACACTGGGAAGGAAAGAGGAATGAGGTCTGGATAAATCAATCTTTTTTATTTGAGAAATTACCCAGGCTTACGGGTTTAGCTTGGTGTTAACTCTCCATTCTGGAAATGGGGGGTGCCAAATGGCCCTAAAATGTAGCTTTTTGCCAGTTCAGTGGAGAGCAACAGATCCACTGCTAGTGGGTCTAGTACAGTGGATTGTAGATTTGGACATTCTAAGGAACCAGAGGGAAGTCAGATAATACCTTTATGAAAAATCTCTGATAATCCTTGCACCAGGAATTCTACTAAGAAAGGTGAGGGATGTGAGATATTTGAGAACGCTATGAACTTCTAAGGACCCTAGTCATGCTTCTGGAAAGAGCCTCAGAGGACACATAGTTTTAGGGTGAGCCCTGTGGCAGACAATGTACACATGCAACAAATGACATGCACAGAAAGTGCAACCTGCCATGTTGAAATTGTTTCTTATCTGTGACTTGCCTCAATAAGCTATGAGTCTCCCTAAAAAAATCCAAAGACTTAGCAGAGGGACCAGAGTGGGGAGAAGTGGCAGCTTGCGTGACATTCTGGCTATTTGCAGGAGAGTTGACTGTTGTGATACAGAAATTGGTGGTATGAGTGGATGACTGACACACCAAGAAGGCTGGCTAAACACGTAATTATTATTCTTTATTTATATAGCTCCAACTTAATCCACAGGGCTGTACAATAGGGAACAGACGTACAGAGATATTAAACAGTAAATCATACATGAAGAACATAAGGATCAGAGGGCACTGCTCATGAGAGCTTATAGTCTAGAGGAAGGTAGGTTGGATACAGAAGGTGAAAGTGCTATTGGGTGTAAGTGTCTCCTGCCACATGAGCTGCCGGTCAGTGGGTGGGAGAGAGAAGTGCTACTGAGTGCAGTGGCCCAGGGAAAGGGTGGTTCTTGGGGATAATGTTTATGGAGGAAGTTGATATGCTTCCCTGAAGAGGTGAGTTTTCAGGGAGCGTCTGAAGATCTGAAGGCTGGGGAGAGTCTGATGGGGTGGGGGAGGGAATTCCAGAGCTCAGGTGCAGCACAGGAGAAGTCCTGTAGGCGGGAGTGGGAGGATGTAATAAGAGCTGTGGAGAGGAGAAGGTCATGTGTAGAACGAAGACGGCAAGTGGGAGTGTACTTGAAAACAAGAGATAAGATATAAGGGGGTGAGGTGTTAGTAAGGGCTCTATAAGTTAGCACCAGAATTTTGAATTTAATTCTATGTGCTAGTGGGAGCCAGTGTAAGGATTGGCAGAGGGGGCTGGTGTTAGAGAAGCGGTGGGTGGGGTAGATTAGTCGTGCAGCGGAGTTCATTATGGACTGTAGTGGGGTTAGTCGGGTGAGAGGAAGGCCAATTAGTAATGAGTTACAGTAGTCAAGATGGGACATGATGAGTGTTTGGATTAGTATTTTAGTAGTGTCTTGGGTGAGGAAGGGTCGGATTCCAGAGATGCTGCGGAGGTGGAGTAGGCATGATCTGGAGATTGAGTGGATGTGGGGAATAAAGGATAGGGCGGAGTCAAATGTGACCCCCAAGCAGCGTGCTGTACCGTGGTGTGATGGTGGTGTTGTTGACAGTGAGAGTAATGTCTGGGGTAGGGCTGATAGGAGAGGGAGGGAAGATAATTAGTTCAGTTTTGCCAAGGTTAAGTTTGAGTTGACAGGAGGACATCCAGGAAGACACAGCAGACAGACACTCAGACACCTGGGAGAGGAAGAAAGGGGAGAGGTCTGGGGAGGAAAGATAGATTTGGGTGTCATCAGCATAAAGATGATGGTGAAACCCAAAGGTGTTTATTAGTTTGCCAAGGGATGCAATGTAAATTGAGAAGAGTAAGGGGCCCAGGACTGAGCCCTGAGGCACTCCAACAGACAGTGGGAGTGGTGGGGAAGTGGAGTCAGAGTAGAACACACTGAAGGAGCGGTTGCAGAGATAGGATGAAAACCAAGAGAGGGCAGTGTCACAGAGACAAAGAGAGTGGAGGGTTCGGAGGAGGAGTGGGTGATCTACTGTGTCAAAGGCAGCTGACAGGTCCAGAAGAATGAGAAGGGAGTAGTGGCCTTTTGACTTTTCGGAGAGCAATTTGTTGACCACTTTAGTGAGGGCAGTCTTGGTATAGTGATGAGGACGGAATCCAGATCCAGAAGGGATCTAGCAGGGAATGGGAGCAGAGGAATTTAGTGAGCTGGTTGTATGCGAGATGCTCAAGGAGCTTGGAGGCGAACGGGAGTAGAGAAATGGGCAGGTAGTTTGACAGTGAGTTTAGGTCCAAGGTGGGTTTCTTTAGAATGAGTGTGATTAGTGCATGTTTAAAAGAGGATGGGAAGGTGCCAGTTAAGAAAGAGGTTGAATAAGTCAGTAATGGGTGGTGTTAGTAGAGGTGAAAGTTCTTGAGTGAGCTGAGATGGGATTGGGTCAATATCACGGTTCCCGTGATTCCGCTGTCACTCTCTGCTGTGGTGCTCTCTCATTGGCGGAGTTTGTTTAGCCCGCCCAGGGTGGCCTTCATATACTGGTCCTCTGGCACCTGTCAGGTGCCCTTTCGTGGTGTTCCCGTACCTGTGCATCCGTTGCTGTGTTCCTGCGTTCCTTTGTACCGATCCGGCCCGTCTGACTACTCTTGTTGTTCCTGCTCCGTGATTGACCCGGTTTGGCTGACGATCCTGCTCCATGATTGACCCGGTTTGGCTGACGTTCCTGCTCCGTGATTGACCCGGCTTGGCTGACGTTCCTGCTCCATTACCTGTTTCCTGTGTTCCAGCGAGATTCTGTTTATATGTCGCCCGGAGACATTCTGAACTGTGTGTGCAGTGCTGTGCAGACTGATCACCCCTTTAACCCTTGCAGATCTTGTTGCATCCGCTACTGAGCCTATCCGTGAACACTTGCTGAGCTTGTTGCCTCCGTTACCGAGCCTGTCCGTTAACACTTGCTGAGCTTGTTGCCTCCGTTACCGAGCCTGTCCATTAACACTTGCTGAGCTTGTTACCTCCGATACTGAGCCTGTCCATTAACACTTGCTGAGCTTGTTGCCTCCGATATTGAGCCTGTCATTAACACTTGCTGAGCTTGTTGCCTCCACTACCGAGCCTGTCCGTTAACACTTGCAGAGCTATCGTGGCCTCCGTTTACTGTGCTTCCTCCTCACACCTTATGAGCACAGAATAACAGTTGTTGCACCACGTGGTGCTTTTGGGCGATTCCTCTAGCTCTTGCAGTGTTTGTCTCCATTACCGCACCGGAAGGGTGTATTGGCTCTAGTCTTCAAGCTCTCGCAGTGTTGTGTCTTCATTACCGCACCGGTAGAGTGCTACTGGCTCAAGTTCCATTTAGCTCTTGCAGTGTCTATGCCTCCGTTACCGCACCTAAGGGGTGCTATTGGCTCTGGTCCCATCTAGCTCTGGCAGTGTCTCTGACTCCGTGACCGCACCTAAGGGGTGCTATTGGCTCTGGTCCCACTTAGCTCTTGCAGTGTCTCTGACTCCGTTACCGCACCTTAGGGGATCTATTGGCTCTGGTTCCATTCAGCTCTTGCAATACTGTTGGGTATATCGCTGATCGCCTGTTCCTGTAGTGTTTCAGTTCTGCCTCACTGCTAAGGTGCTTCCCACCTCGCACGACTGCCTGGGTTGTTATTACCATCTACTGGGTGTTGGCTACACACCACAACAGAGACTGATTACTTGCATTGGGCTTTAACCATTATGCCACTACTGTTTCCAGTTATATGCCAGTATTGCCCCAAGCCATATTGTGCCTGTAAAAATATCCACTATACTTATCCATATACGTGTTGTTACTTATTCTAGCCCTAGGGGGCAGTGTTTCTTGTTTTCGCTCAATAAAACTGTGTTTTATTTTAACCTCTGGTCTGAGTGTCTTAAAAACCATTACAGTCAAGAGGGCATGTTAGGTTTGAGCAAGTGAGGAGAAGGGAAACTTTGTCCTCGGTGACGGGTGAGAAGGAGCTTAGTGTGTATGGGGGGAGATGGTAGGGCTATGCTGGATAGGTGAGAGTGAAAGTGATGAGATTTCATGTCTGATGGAGTCAATCTTGTCCTTGAAGTGGGTGGCGAGGTCTTGGGCGGAGAAGTTAGTGGAAGGGGTTTGCACTGGTGGGCGTAGAAGTGACTTGAACGTTGAGAAAAGACGTTTCGGGTTGGAGGAAGGTTAGAAATTAGAGAGGAGAAGTATGACTGATTGGCAAGTATGCCCCCTTCCACATCCCCCCCCTTAGTATGTCACATATATTGCATATGCTTGGTGTACTAGTTTTATTGATTGTAACCCTTTGAATGCCACAGGGGTGAGCAGTGCATATCTCTATGGCATTCAAAGCTGTCCATGGTGCTGAAAGCCATCTCTGTGTTCCCCTAGTGGCTGGGTAGGGAAGCACAGAGAAAGCTGTTCAGAACTGTCGACGTGGATTTTGGATTATCTGACTGAACTTGATACTTTGCAGTGCTGTGATTGGCTGTGGTTCTAGGTAACATTTTTATCATGTTTTTTTTGGTACGATTTTCTATGCGATGCAGGTTTAAGGTTAACGTGTATTTTGTTGGTTATCGCTCGTTAGCCTTTCTGGGTAAGGAAGATTTGAATCTCACGTTACCTGGTCTTTTCTTCACGTTGGTTTTAACGCCAACATTTGAATAGAGCCATAAATGCCAGCACAATCACTGCAGCCTTGAGTACGACTGAAACATATTCGCAAGAGAAGTCTTATATGATGGTGGCCTAAAGGCTGGAAAAGACAGCCTTGTGATGACTTTGAAGGCTTCAGACAGAAATACAGGGGACTTAATGAGTGGTCATGACAGATGAGGCCCTACATAAAGCCATAGATGCAGAAAGCATGAGGCACTATCTATGAGTTGTTAAGCAGACTTATTATGAGTGGTCGTGTCTTACAGACTAGCCCTAACGAGGGCGAGGGGAAATATGTTAGAAAGTTGACATGTCAAACCTGAAGCAAGCATAGCCGCTATGGAATTGTGGAGTGTGAAGGACATTTCAGAAATCCTGTAATAGACTGATTAAAATAACCCATTATACTTAAAATAACTCAGACATCCCCCAATCACACAATGATACTGTAACCATGTATCCTAGTGAGCCCTTGAAGAGCGTTATCACCTGCAGGGCAGTAAAATGCAATGTCCAGGTAGCAGTGCCAGTCAGAGACAAAACATGAAAGAAATGACAAAGGTAACAATCAACACAAACATACACGTGTTTTAACAGGTGGAATGTATAGAGCTGGGAACTAATATGCATAGAAATGCCCTACATATGAGATGATTTCCTTTTGAGAAGTGAATCACTACTAAAAAGTGGCTATACTTGGACCAGAAAGCTTGTATTTACTTAAAACATAAGCAAAGTGTAAAACAAGTATAAGTATGTAAAAATAAATGGAAATATGGATTTGATGTGGCTAACCATAAATGATGATAATCAGGCGAGCATATCATCTCTCTGACTGAATAACAATACACTCTGTGGTTATTCCATTGTTATTCAGGTGCTCCTTGCACTCAAAAATGTTTATTAAAGGGGGGCCACCTGGAATGCACATGTGTGGTAATTATGCACCCCTTGATCTACACACAGTTTAGGTAACAATGTGCAACAGATAAATAGGAAATATTTTAAAAAGCTATAATGAAAAAGTTATCAAACTCATACCTCTCAACATTCCAAATGACCAAATAGGGACACCCTTGCGTTAGATGGTGTATATGGGGGCGTGGTTGATGAGAGGGGATTTACTAAGAATTTTTAGGATATATCATGATCTATTGAACATCTCCCCATGAGACTGAATAAACTAATCAAAGGAAGAACAAACACACACACTGAAGTTTAACCAAACATTTATGTGAGTCCCATTGGTGTGGAGCAGTGTGATACACCTATATACACACCATACAGTCTGGTCTCATTACAAGAGGGACACTAGGGTGGGAAAAAGGGACACAGGAATTTTAGCCATAAAGAGTCTTTCCCACAAAAAGAGGAACACTTGGGAGGCATAGCAAAACTAACCCACATAGAATAAACTATATGAGGACTCAAGCATGGAAATCAACCGGCAGGTGAAACAAAAATGGTTTCTGATAAACCTGAAGAAAACCTGGTGCATGCCTGGATATCACTGAGATTCCACTTTTGTCCTTGATACATGGGGAACCTCCTCTGGGCGGAACGCTCATATGCACAAAAGCCTGGATGTTATATAATAATGATGGAACATAACACCTACCACAGGATGAGCATCATCATAAAGCTCCTGAAAGCCCTCCCTCACATTCAGGCCAAAATTAGCCTTCTTACATGTCATAAACTCATATGACCAAATAATCTCACCAAAAATGAACATTTGGAATTGTATACATATGGGATGAAGATGAAGATAGAAATAATGATCAAACATATCTTGCAGCACACTTTCTCAGAATAATTTCATATATGTACATAGATAGAGAAAGAACACATTGTATGATCTGTGTAAAGATTATAACCATAGGAATAAAATTCCCCAAATCGCTACTGATGTTTCTGTGTTGTAAGCTAGATATTATTATGTATGTGACTTGAATCAGTTTTGCTGCTTTTTGTTCAACCCAAATATGAAGCCCATTAATGAAAATACCTCACACCTATAACTTTGTCTGAATGCTATCAAGAGGACAGGCTTAGAATAGATCAAGTTATTCCATACAGGCTGCCTTCACTTTGGAAACTCTGAAGCATATCGCCAATTCATAGGTTATCTAACATAATACAATACTCACACTTGGTAAATGCCTATGGCATTTGTGCTGAACAGGCTTTTTGCTTATGGTGGGATAGGACTGCCTTCACTCAGTTATCTGCTTAGTGTTTATGTTAGATAAAACAAGAGCATGCATGTTGAAGTAAAATGAATAAATAAATAGATATAATAGGCAAAAACCTTTATAGTGAGGAAAGAAAGCTGCTCTACATGTTTCAGGGTGTCCAGTCCTTTCATTAGGATCATATATATCTATCCTATATAATAATTCGCTAAGGATGTTTGTCATAAGCCGTCATGCGCACTAGAGACGGCTGTGTGCACTGCAGTAATGAGCAGTAGAGACTGCCTGCACCGAGGCTGATTCGGAGAGGGGTGCTCCGAATTCAGACTGGAATCCTCTCTGCACACCTTCCTGGGACCGTTTGGTCCCATAAAGGTGCGCAGAGAGGACAACAGTCTGAATTCGGAGCCCCCTGCTCCGTATCAGCTGCAGCACGTTTGGGCAGTCAGAATTGAGCATGACTGCAGAGCGGCCAGTGAGGATCCGGCCACCAGCTGAGGTTGCTGGGTGGCACTGTGGCCCGTGTACATGGGCTTTTCAACTAGTGTGTATATTGTGTATATATATATTATATATATATATACACACATACATATATACACACAGTACTGTGCAGAAGTCTTAGGCAGGTGTGAAAAAATGCTGTAATGTAAAAATGCTTTAAAAAATAGACATGTTAATAATTTATTTTAAGCAATTAACAAAATGATAGTGAGTGAACAGAAGAAAAATCTAAATCAAATCAATATTTTGTGTGACCACTCTTTGCCTTCAAAACAGCATCAATTCTTCTAGGTACACCGGCACACAGTTTGTTAACCCCTTAAGGACCAGCCGTGCACACACGCAGCCATCACTTAAGGACCACGGAGGTGATGAACTGGAGATTACTTCTCCAGTCCCTATATTATGCTATAGACCTTATGCACTAAGGGCTCGATTCAAATGTTGGCGTCGCCAGAAAAAACTGGCGACGCTGGTTTTAACGTCAATTGAGCAATGCAAATGTTCCACTAGAAACAAGCGACGCCAGTTCTGAAACACACGTCGCCCGTCGCCAAAACAGCAAGATCTCACCCATAGAGGATAATGTACAAGCGACGCCAAAAGCGATTCAAATGTTGGAGTTAGGGCTAACGCGCGTTAAATTGCAACATTTCTCTCCAGAAATCTAACGCCTATTTTTTTTGGAGAAAAACACACAACTCAGACTAGAAAATCACCTTCGCTGAAAATAAAAGAGAGAAGCAGGTCATTCAAGGACAGAAGCCAAGCATAAAGAAGTCAATATTAACCCATGCAATGCATAGCAAATACAACAACAAGGCCCACAACAGTGCTACACAACCCCTCCACCCAAAACACACCTAACATGCAATCTGGATATTCCAGGGCATCCCCTGAGTGCACAAGGGAATACCCAAATTAAAATAACATATGCCCAACATCAGGTCCAACTGTGTCAATGACAATGTGGAGAAATGGTGCCTCAAATGTCACATATGCACATCTACCCAAAAATGTGTAAAATCAATATCATCAAACACCAATGCAGAACATAACAACATGGGAAAAGTGACGCACCCTGAGCTGGTACACATGGCACACCAACATCACATGATACCCTGCTTGTGAACCACTGGCCTACACCATACAAACAAGTCACAGACAAACAATAACAATCGAGCAACTCCACAGGGACAAGGGGAACACAAAGCAGCACAACATAAGACATCCCAAAACACCTTGGACCAACAGGGGTTAACACACAACACCACATGCACACCTGTCACTCCAACATCAAATCAACTCACCAATGTAACCTTAGCAGTACATGGAGACAAAACACACACCTGACAGCTACATACCAATTACAAATAATCACACCACTAACCACAGACACACCAGAAAACAATTACCTGGATAACACACACACCTTATCATTAGTCCATTATGACCACATGACTGCTCATTGACAACACCCTACTGCTGTTTAAAAGTTACAGCCCACCCTTCTCAGATGGAGAGAGAAAAAAAAAAAAAAAACACAACAGAAGAGAACAGAACAACAATATGTACACATACCTTTACCTGAGGCGACAGCGGAGGCGTAGGCGTGAGAGGGCTAGGGCTCCCCATCCCCCTCCAAGCACCCCTGTGCAACAGCCGTCACCTCCTGCAGCTGTTCATGCTCCAGCTGAAGAGCCATCCCCACCTGGAGGACAGCACCTACCAGCAGCACCTCAGCTGCAACGACAGGATGCCCCCCAGCTGCCACAGGGACCTGTGGAGCAGCAGAGGGCTGGCAGACAAATGCCCAGGCCCCGGATATATCGCACCAGGGTAACGCTGCTGGGAATGACTGAGGAAGAAGTCAGGGACAGATACAGGCTGACATCCGAGAGCCTGCTAAACCTGTATCAGGTGATCAAAGATGATATAGACCCTGTTTACTCTGCAAACCGTGCCCTGACAGGACTGCAGAAGCTTATGTGTTCCATCCACTTCATGGCAAGTGGATCATTCCAATCCACAGAGGGATATGTGTCTGGAATGTCCCAGTCCACCTGCTCCAGGGCACTGACACAGGTGTTGACAGCACTGAAGAGGAAGGCAAGTGCCTACGTCCACTTCCCTACAACAAACATGGAGTGGGCACGGGTGAAGCAGGCCTTCTACGCCAGGGGAGGAATGCCCAGGGTCATGGGGGCCATTGATTGCACACACATCCGATTAAGAGCCCCTGCACATCATCCACATCTCTATGTCAACAGGAAGAGTTACCACTCAATCAATGTACAGATGGTGTGTGATGCTGGGATGAGGATTACCAATGTGTGTGCAAAATTCCCTGGGAGTTGTCACGACTCACACATCCTCACCAACTCCTCTGTACACAGGGATTTTGAGAACGGTACACATACAGGAGGATGGCTGTTGGGTGAGTCAACAGAGAACACACACCCCCACATCCACAGGTGCATGCACATGACGCATGTACATACCCATTTCAGTATGTGCATGACACAAAGGGGGGGGGAACACCAAGTGTTGATGAAGAGGTGATGAAGATCAGATGACTCTACCATGTCATCACGTCTGCACCTTCCATGTAATGACATGTTGGTCATGTGCCCACGTCCCTTCAACTGTGGACATCTCTGTGCATAGGCTCCATAGAATAACATGGAATTTGAAGAAGTGATGGACCAGAGAAGTCATCTCCATCACTTCACCTCTACATCACTGCTTTGTGACTCCCCACCCCATGAATATATCATCCATGTAACATGACACCATGTTACTACTCATCTACAGGTGATGCTGGCTATGGGTGCAAGTGTTGGCTGCTCACACCAATCGCAAATCCACAGACACCTGCTGAGGAGCGCTACAATGAGGCACATGTCCGGACCAGAAATGTCATTGAGCGCACATTTGGCCAGCTCAAATCCAGGTTCCGTTGCCTGGATCAGTCTGGGGGCGCTCTGCAGTATACACCTGCTAAGGTATGTGACATCGTCCAGGCATGTGCCTGCATAACATAGCTGTGGACACACGTCTCGTGGAGGATGTGCAGCCACACCAGCCTGTGGAGGTCCCTGTTCCCACTGATGGAGGGGAGGATCTGTTGACAGGGACACAGATGCGAAACAGGCTCATCAGGGACTACTTCACCTGTGAGTACCATGCATGTGTGATTGTGGATGTGCTTGTGGAATGCATGAAAACATGTAAACCAACAATGATTATCTGTTCCACTCCACAGGATGACCCAACAGCATAGTCCTACCATGTCAAGGACATCATCCTTCATCCTCGCATCAAAGGTAAACCATATGGTCCATGTCTATCACATACTGAGTTGTACTGATGTGAAACTACATCTACCAAGTTGAGCAAAGCCATGACACATGTGGAACCCTGTGAGTCACAGAGGAATACCCAATGCAATGACATGTAATGGATGCCACATAGCAATACCATGTTTTAACCCCTTGAGGGCCATAGGTGCACACAAAACATTACAAGGCACTCAGTTGTGTACCCCTCTGTCACTCGAATGGTTCAGGGGATAATGGATCAGACTTAGCTAGAATGTGAGCAATGCCCAATGTAGCTGAATGGGGATGGTGGTTGTGTGTGGTGTTGTCTAAGGTATGGCAGTAATGATCCGTTAGTCAGGTTGCAAGGCCTGCCATGCTGACTTGTTTGTGTGTGTGTACATAGCACAAGGAATATTCCACTCCATTGTTTGACAATGTGTGTTGTCCATGTGTTATGACCATATGAGGTGTTCATCAAGGGGATGGCAAGCAGACATATGTATGTATGTGACACGGACCCTGAGCACACACACCTTATCAGTATGTAGATCGAGATCCATGAAATAGTTCACCTGTTCCAGGGGGCTTGGTTTACGATATGATGTGTGTGTCCACACACATATACATATGTCTGCTAGCCAACACCTTTATCCAAACAAAATAAGGTCATGATGGCTACACAACACGTTGACAACAAATAGATTGTTCACTCTGTCACATAACAAAGCTGTCACCGTGGAGTGCCAGTAAGGTCTCCAAAGCATTGTTGATCAATGTGTTGTGTACCTCAAGGGCATGATGGTGGTAAAGCAATAGCATGACTGTTGTGTTGATAGTGCATCTACAAATCTCGTTTTCACTCTCTGCAGGCATCTATGGCATGACTCCTCATGGTCCAGCAGTTTGTTCCGGTGACATGTTGACTCGACGTCCATGAGGATAATCTGTTTGTGTTGATGTCAATAAAACATGTGATATGACTATATATCTTGTGTCACTGATTACCTTTCCCATCAGGGTTTCAAAGAGATAGATGATAGTGATACTTGTAATGTTTGAAAATCCATGTAGTTGGGTTTATCACCCTGAGTAAAACAAGTGAACTTCCTTGCTGACAGGTGTTTTATTCCAAAGTGGTTACAGCTCAAAGTTTACATCCATAGATCCAATATCACAGTGGCATGAATGTGTCATGTGGCGCTGTTGATACAACATCTCATGGACAGCTCCAGTCCCTGCACCATGAATCCCCATAGGATGAAGTTGCAACAGCGCCATTTAACACCTTCAGGACAATGTAATATTTGACCCATGACTTCAAGCTCTGAGCTCGGATAACCTTGGAAAGAGACACCTTTCAGCAGTGGGAGTTCCCTTGTACCAATCAGGGTGGTGAACCCAACTACATATATCATGACACATTCCAAGCATTACTATCCCCTTAATTGCGATCATGTTGTTGATGTATGTAATGTGTTCATGTTGTTCAAGTTCAAGTCACATCATGGAACAACATCCTGATGTTGTTTGACTTCCAAATGTCTGTGATTTGAACTTGGACAAACGTGTGTATGTGATGTGTGTGTTCACCCCTGCTGTAAAAGCTTGTGACTCCATTCATCGTGAATGAGTTGTGTTCACTGCATAGCTTTGCAATGCATTGGAGACAACTCATTCCCTGACACCCATGTTAGATGTGAATGAGTTGTGTTCACTGCATAGCTTTGCAATGCATTGGAGACAACTCATTCCCTGACACCCATGTTAGATGTGAATGAGTTGTGTTCACTGCATAGCTTTGCAATGCATTGGAGACAACTCGGACAAACAAACCACATATTGGATGAGAAACATGCATGGACACAGATGTAGTGAAAAAGTGCAAACATTTATTAAACGGGCCTGAAGAAGGTTGGCCCTACTTCTTTTTCTTGGGAGGGTAAGGGGGGGGGGCTGCAGAGGTGGATTGCCTCTGACTGCGGCGGGTTACCCGTGGGTGTCTGGTGGATGGTGGTGGTGGTGGTGGTGGTGGTGGTGGTGGATCACTGCTGGCTGGAGATGCATTACTGGACCCCTGTACTGATGGCTGGCCCATGTTGTGGCGCTGGTTTTCCCGCCTGTTTGTTTCCCGCATCTCCACCAGCATGTGTCCCAGCACCTCCATCATGCCGGTGTTGAATTGCGCCTGCTGGGTGTTGGCGACAACCTGTTGTGCCTCCATGGCCCGGAGGCACCCCATGATCCTCCCAATATCCACCTCAATCCTACGCAGGGATCGGGCACACCTCCGTAGCACTGTCACCTGCTCACCCTGGACAGCCACACATGCCGCATCGAGGGCTGCTGTGGGCGCAGGTGACACAGGCGTGGTGGGCATGGAGGCTGGCAGAGGTGGTGGTGTGAGCGGACGACCATGGGGTGCCTCAGGAGAGACTGCAACATGGAGGCTGTGGGGGGATGTGGAGAACCGATCCCCGGACCCCTCACTACCCTCTGTTAACGCAGCCTCAGGATGGGGCACATCTGTTGGTGTGGTTGGGGGGGATGGCGTTGGTGGTGGTGGTGGGGTGAAAACTGTGCGCCCCTGTGGCTGCTGTGGCTCCCCGATCAGGCCAATATGTTGGTAGTCCAGGGGCCACATCAGGGATGCCTCCTGGCTTCCAGATCTCCTTAGGGTGGGCTGAGGCCTAGCCCACATGCTGGACTCTGCATGTCCTGGCATCTGGACAACCTGTGGCATTCTGTGCCTCGCCATAGGCTGCAGTGGTGGAGACACGTGGACGCCAGGATCTTGCTGGGGCCACTGCTGGGAGCCTTGCTGGGGCCACTGCTGCTGCTGCTGGGGCCACTGCTGCTGCTGCTGGGGCCACTGCTGCTGGGGCCACTGCTGCTGCTGCTGGGGCCACTGCTGCTGGGGCCACTGCTGCTGCTGGGGCCACTGCTGCTGCTGGGGCCACTGCTGCTGCTGCTGGGGCCACTGCTGCTGGGGCCACTGCTGCTGGGGACGCTGCTGCTGCTGCTGGGGCCGCTGCTGCTGGGGGCCTTGCTGGGGCCGCTGCTGCTGTGGTTGCTGCTGTGGTGGTGGTGGCAGCACTCCTGAGGTGGTGGCCTCCTCACAGGAGGTTTCCCCGGACTCCTCTGCTCGGGATGTTTGGTAAGCTGTGGGGGCAAATGACATGATGGAATTAGTGATTTGAGCCGTGACAGGAGTGCTGCACTACTGTTACAATGACATGTGAACCGTTGAGTGGCAGGATAGTATCCATTGCATAGCTTGGCAATGCATTGGTTACCATCCTGACACACATTGCTTAGCTTGATGTGATCCCATACATTGATTGTTCTAACCTACAGTGTTGTAGATTTGGTCATCATGTGTATCCTGAGCAGTGGGGATGGCAAGGCATAAACCTCCTTGCTATCCCCATTCATCATAATACATGTGGTGACCAAAAATAAAACATGACACCTTGAGTGACACAAACCTATTGCATGTCATACACTTAGCTTCAACAACAGAAACACTGTGACCTCTTAACACAACAATGCACCAGTGGTGAACGATGACCACAGAGTCCAACCGATGGTGTCAGCAACAGGAACAGACCAAGCACACCAAGCAACATGATCTGTGGTACCCAACAACCTAATCAGCTGGAGGACACACACACACAACCCAGGACAGACATAATCATAACACACAGCAAACATGTGCATGGTTATGCTGTACTGTTAGGGGTTACTTCTTTGTTTTCCTATGTCATGATGTTGAGCCTAAGCACTGGTGTATCACATGTTGTTTAGATCTCAGTGCATTGGCTCCCAAGGATAACACAGGGATTGCAGGTGTGATGACACTGTTGTTGTCGTCATGTAAACATTGCCACCTCTTTCTGACACCCTAGTGAATGCCCCCCCCATCAGGATTTAGCCTTGTGAATCACATATGTCCTGCAGAGTGGTGATGGTGGGGAATGTCCCCTGGCCAGCAACACCCTGCAGTCTACATATGATGCAGAATGCTGAAACTTCCACTTGTACTAACTACCTACATGTTCAACACCTAGCTCTGACATGCAGTAACAATACAATATTAAACACACCAATTCCCCTCCTTGCTATTCTCTGATAACCCTTTGGGTGCCAGGGGACTAGACAGTGTTTTGTTGAACAATGCATTGCTTATCCCTGTGGCACTCAAGGGGTTGTGTGCTGACCTCTTTGTCACTCTTTGTATGACATTGTGATACACAGAACATTTAGATCTGTGACTGACACATGACAGTGTGCATTGGATTTGTGCTGTGTATGATGTTGTTTTGGACAGCATGAAGAGGGTTCAATAGGGACTTTAGCATTACCATTCTGGCTGGGTTCGTCAGGTATTCTGTCCTTGTTTGACATCCCTCCAAGCTGTGTGGCTGGATTGTGGTGTGGAATGCTGTCCATGTGTTCAGGTGTCACTGTGTTTGTCTCTGTCTGTTAGGTGTCAGTTATGTGTGATGTGTGTGGGCCTTGATGCACGTACCAGTGGACTGGAGGCTCCTTTCATCCCCAGTGTCGCTCCATCCAGGAACACCATGGACCGTGATGGCGGAGATTGTCCTGCGTACAGCCTCCTCCCACTGGGTATATTCCACACGCAGGGGCGGACCACCTCCTGTACCAGCAGCATGCAAGGCCTGCTCACCCATCTTCCTCTTCACCTTCACAATGGGAGACAGAAATGGGAAAAGGGTTGAACTAGATGTACACAGGTCTATTGTCAACATGAATTACTGTGTTACTATGTTACTATCTTACCTTGGCCTTGCAGTCTGTCCACCTTTTTTTCACGGACTCCACTGACCGGCTGCGGCTGGATACGGCGTTGACCGCAGCCACGACCTCCTTCCAGGCTGCCTTCCTCCTGGAGCTCAAACCAGCAAGGGGCCCTTTGGAGAACAGGACCCTCTCCCTTGCAACAACAGCCTCACAGAGGACAAGGTTCTCCTCCTCAGAGAACCTGGGCTCTCTCGCCCTTTCCTCCTCCTCACCACCAACAGTTTGTTGAGAGCCTTGGCTGTGGCTCTCCAGCCCTGCCTGCACTGGCCCTGGCTGTGTGTGGTGCAGGGGGTCTACCCCTCGTCCCACTGTCTCTGCCCCTGCACTGGATGTGCCTGCCCTCAGGTGGCTGCCCCTCCGCCCCAGTGATCTCCTTCTCCCTCCCCTACCCTGACCAGGGATGCCCCCCTGCATCTCCTCCTCCTCTCCTCCTACACTCCCCACCCCTCTCTCCTCTCCTCTCCTCTCCATCGCTCTCACACACTCACACCCAGGCACTCACTCAGGCCCTCACACACTCACTCACTCACTCTCTGTCACTCACTTGCACTCACAGACTCACACTGTCAAAAAAAAAATAAAGGTGTGATGTGTTATCAAAATAAAAATGAGCTATGTGTGTGTATGTGTGTTTGAATGTGTGTGATGGATATGTGCAAAAGTGTTTTATGTGTATTTTTGTGGTGTCCCAATGCTCTCCAACTCCTAACTGTGTGCTGTGCTCCTCTCTACCTCTCACTCTGTAAAACTAACCTCCACTCCTTGGGTCCTGAGATCTAGCTCTGTGAACTCGATAACAGACAAAGGTGCGTAGGTGATTTTGGGTCTATTTATAGTTTTGTCGACTGAACTTGATACTTTGGGGGGCTGTGATTGGCTGGAGCGCTTGGTAACGTTGGACGTTTCGCTTGTTTTTTGCTTTTGGAGACGTTTCTCGCGTTTCTCGCGTGTTTGGCGTCGACGATGAGGTCAAATATTTGGCGACTCCAGTTTTGTAGTCTTCGTGTGTTTTGTAGGCCGTCGCGCGTTAACTCTTTTGGGTATGGAACATTTGAATCTCACGTTACCCAGTTTGGTTTAACTCGCGAAGCCAGTTTTTTTCTTCACGCTAGTTTTAACTCCAACATTTGAATCGAGCCCTAAGATCTTCAAAGTTGGAGAAATCTTGCACTTGCACCATAGAATAACATGGGAACTGGAGAAGTGATATCACTAGAAAAGTCATCTCCACTTTATCAGTAATAACAAACTAATGCTCAACGTATCAATTGCGACAAACATAAAGTCATTGATGACGAATCCAGCTTGAAAGTGTCACAGTAGCGGCGGCTGCCGAGCCGACCGCTACCTTACCTGCTGGCTCGCCAGCATTTGCTATCAGCAGCGTTGCGGTCCGTTCCTTCCTGCAGCCTGCCGCAGCCTCTTCCGGCGGGCTCTCAGTGTGCCTTGGCGCGCGTCCAGCTAGACGCGTGTCTGTATTTAATGAGACAGGCACACCTTTTTGGTCTCCTCCTCTTCCTGGGGGCTGGTCCTTATAAACCACTGGACACTACTCTCAGTTGCCCTTTCGTGGTGTCCAGTGAGGTTGGGAGGTTGTAGTACTGACTATCTGTTCTGGTTATGACCATTGGCTTGTTCTGACTGTCCGCTCTGTGTATGATATTGGCTTGTCTGACAACCATTCTGGTGCATAATCTGCAGCTCTGGTAGACTACCCTCTTTGTGTATGACCCGGGCCTGGCTGACTATCCGTTCTGGTGCTGACGTTTGGCTTTACCTGATTTCCTGTTCTGTGCGTTACGCTGGTTGGTCCTGTTGCCCCTGGGATCAGACCTACAGCTCATTTCTTGTATATCGCTATCTACCATGGTTGGCCTGCGGTTGTCAACTGCACAACCAGCATACAAACGCTCCAGGGGATAGCCGTTGGGCACCTTGGTAGCTCTAGTGGCCTCTCGATCCTGGTTTCTGGTAGTACAGGTGCGGACCTGTCGGGCGATTCCTACCTTGGTTGTACAGGTGCGGACCTGTTGGGCGTTCCTACCTTGGTTAGTACAGGTGCGGACCTGTCGGGCGTTTCACACAGTTGGCCGTGCAGTTGCGGACCGGTAGTGGAGCTCCGGTGCGGACCTGAGTCAAGTCCTTCCTAGCTATCTTTGGGGCTCAGTTCCTTGTCTTCGGAAGAACAGTATTGCTACCAACCGTGTTGCCTTGTATTTTTCTGTACTATTGCCTGTGTGTGTGTTTCTTAATAAACTCTGGTGAAATAGTACCGACTCCAGTATCGTTATTACTGCCGTGACAGAAAGCTCACCTGCTTCTTGCTTCAGGGTGCTCTATCCGACTTGGATCCTCCAGTATGATCCATGCATTCCAAACATTACAAACAAAGTGGGAGCACACCCGGCTCAGGTGGTTAAATTAAAGACGGTCTAACAAATCTCATTCGATTAATAAAAATCCACTTTATTCGGTGTACTTAGATAAAATCCAAAGACATGACATGAAAATTAGCTACTATGAACAGTCTGACGCATTTCGAGCATCTCTAGCTCTTATTCATAGACTAAATTTTCAAACTCAACATAAAAGTTTAAAAAGTAGCAACCAGAAGCTGATTGGTGCTACATAGTAGCCTCACTCTGATACACTTCACTGCATCAACAACAGAGCTCTATCAGAGGGAGGTCAAAAGGCTCGAGAACAAATCAGAAACCTTTTAGTTACTTGTCCGCATTTTCCAAACATTCAATATTACAGCAAAACTGCCAGCCAAAATCAAAGAAATGAATTTAAAGAGACAGATACTAACAATATTCCATCAAAGCCTCCCTTTTCTCTTCTGTCTCTCCAATTCGATGATATATATACTAATAAATTGCAAATATAATTGGCAATAAACAACATTGCCTTTTATTTCTACATAGGTATTTTACTTAGAGCAATATGGGGAGAGGCACAAACGCATCTCTAATCTGAACTAAACAAAACTACACTAAAATATAAATAAAACACCTATAAATCGTCTTATATATTTTACAGATATGCATAAATACCTATCTCCATTAAGTCACAAAATACACAAAACTCACAATATTAAATCTAACAATTTTTTTTTATCCCCTCTTTATCGTGCCTTAGTGCATAACCCTCAGTGTGTGATAAACTTGTAAAGAAGGGGACAGAGGAGTCACGCATTGGAACAGCTGCCCTGAAAAATAATTTCAAGTACAACCACCACACAGTTCACCACAGACATGAATGGTCCCACTCCCTAGCCAGGCCAAAGAAATTACATTCTGCAGATGTGATGAGTCCCCCTTATCCATTCAAAATGTGGGAAAAAACACATGCAAACATTTGGGCCAATATACAGAAAAGCAACAACCATTGCCCAGCAGGCCACTGGAGATGGATACACATTCCAGGCAGCAGGCAATTGTGAGCAGTCCCACTCCCAGCCAGCAGGGAGGTTCTGCTGGTCCTAACCAGCTGGTCAGTGACAGCAGGACAAATTAATACCATCACCAAAAGCTCTCTGCAGAAGTTAGGAAACTGCTGTATGTCTCCATGCATTGCACATTGTGTGGTGCCATGACCAGACATAGCAATATTGCTGAGATCAAAAGCATGCAGTGCATAAAGGAACATCTGCAGACAGCAAACTCTGCTGAATATGCCAGTGTGATAATTGTGGGAGGGTAAATTATTTTCATTAAGTGTATAGTAAGTCAGTCATCCATCAAAAATGGGGAACACCTTGTACATATCAATACAGTATTATCCTGGTCACCGCGACCAAAAATACACCTTATTAGAAATGCACTCACAATTTGTAAAGTGTTGGAGAAGACTTATGCCCAATCCAACTATCAATGCAACTGGAGTTGAAACTGTTCCCCAAAAACAGTATCCACTGGTCTGCTGCTCCTCTAACAGGACTCGCTCTCCCAACCGGTATCACAATTGGAAAAAAAGAAGAAAGGAGCGCCAATGGTGCAATATCATTATAATATAAGAAATAGATAATAATTGTTTTAGTACTCACATTTAGTTATTGCCAGTCACTTGATACCAAGGATACCGGTTCATGCGCCTATGGAGAAAATTACTCCATCTCCATTTGGTTATTGGCCGTGTTTGGCAAGATATTGACAGGCGGAGGCTCAAACTACAACACAAATACAGACCTTTAAACATTCAATTAAACAGCTGATAGGCTGATTGAGATGTTACTCAATCAGTCAAAGAATGTTTGGATAACCATTAACTCTACCACTCCAACTTGAAATCCAAGAAACCGGGAATAAATCAAATTGAAATAAACCAACTAATGGTCTGATAACCCACAAATAAACACCTCAGTATTCTGTCTCACACTGGAGTGCTAGACACTGGATTACTATAATAATAATAATAAAATTATGCAGGAATACAAAAAACAATACAGATTTAAATACCCATTGGAAGCAATGAACATTAAGAAACAAATTGCAACAAGTCCGAAATTCTGAACCTCACCCTGCCACCTGAACAGGTCAGTTCTCTACAGCCCTTGTATCATTTCACATGGGCTTCTAACTCCATTACCTACCTAGAGCTGAAGTTATCGCCCAATCTTCGGGATTTATCGACACTTAACTTTTCCCCACTCTTGACTTCTTTATCAGGTGAACTTCGCTTCTGGTCTTTATCCCAAATTTCGTGGTCTGGACGCATCAATATCGTTAAAATGATGATACTTCCTAAAATCTTGTATCTCTTTGCTACACTACCTATACAGCTCCTTGAATTCATCCTCCTTGAAATTACATCTCTTATCTCAAACTACCTCCTGGTTAATAAAAAGCCTAGACTCAAATATTCGGTCCTTTCAAGGCCGGCCAAGATGGGTGGCCTGGGGCTCCCTGATACTTCGGCCTACTACAGAGCTTTGTCCATTTCCAAATTGTGTGATTTTACACGCTCCCATCCCCCATGCGTTGGACCCTGACTGTCCGATCCAGCTATTCTGGTCCTCTCATAAAAACATACCTAAAGACTGTTTCTCTCATATTATACTAGGTCACATTCTAAGATTATGGAGACAGACTTGTCAGCTTCCTTCGTTTGCTCCTTACTCATCTCCCTTATTATCTTTTTTTGGCAATCCAGATGTACCTCCAGCCTCTTCTGATCATTCTCTGCTTACCTTCAGAAACAAGGGGCTTCACACCTTAGGTTACCTCGTTCCAGTTCCAGAAATTCCTCATCCTTTAGTGAGATTGATTGGATCTCAGATAACCAGAAGACAAGTTGGTGGTCCTTACAGAAAATTGGTCCACTAGATCTCTACTCTGGTCTCAAAAGGCCATTCCATTCGACCTCTTACTACTTTCGAAAAGCATATACAGGCACCAACCCCTGCCTTGAGGGCACTTTCCTTCACATACTCTTCACTTACCTCCACAGATACAGATTCCAAGGCATACTTCCTACTCAAGTGGGAAGATGAGCTTGGGCAGTCGCTAACTTTAACTCAGTGGCATAAGATATTTAGACTTAACCTCAAATATGCAAGAGATTCCAGGACCCGTGAAATGAATTTTAAATTGCAGACAAGATGGTACCTGACACCTACTAGCCTAGCTCTGTATTCATCTTCGGCCTCTCCATTATGCTGGAGGTGTTTGTAACGGATCATACTCCGTTACTGGAGCCCTTGGCACCAGAGACTATGGACATTTGGACATATTGACACCCTTTTGTGCCCGGTCGTATGACCTCGCAAAGCCCTTATCATGGACTAGGAGACTTGGTCTAGACCTTATGTGGATAGGCAGCTGTGACAGAGGAAAGAGCAATGGAATGCCTTTGTGCTGAAACCTCTTCTGGCCTGCAAAGGGTTAAAGCAATACAAAACAATAAAATACTGGTAAATGTTACTATATAGAAATATTCTTACTGTAGGCTTAAAGCTGTTAGATAGCTGAGATGGCCACCTTGTTAAATTGGCATTCGATTGGTCAAGGTTGAAGCTGGACATTCAAAGTAGTTGGACAATGGCTCCATCCTTGGACCATTGTCCCTGAAGAAGTGTATTGTAGCCGCTCCAGCCATTGACTATGTCGATCTGTATTGAGATCCCCTATGGTGTGTTAATTTAATCACGTCTGACCCTTTGTATTGTGTTGTACCATTTGTTGCTAGCCTTTTGTGAAGTAATGCAATCATGTCTGTCTTATTGTATTTGTCTGGACCATTGGTTGTTGGTCTTAAATGCTTTGATTGCAATATCCCTGCCCCTCACCCATTGTGCCATGTACTGTCAGTGTATTAAAATGTGTATAAATATGCTGTGAGTTAATAAAGAGTTAGTCTTCTTGAAGAACTAAGGAGTCCTGGTGTCTTATGTTCATGGTTAAAGTGTCCTCTCTGATGCCCATCCGAGCTGAGTATCCTGCATCGTCGACCGTCTGCTGCCAGCTACCTGCGATCCAACTTCGTATGCTGTCAGGCAGAGATGTGGACTCCATGCTTCCCTGCTTCCAGCAATCCTGCGACTGTTTCCAGTAACCGTTCGAGCTACCCTTCAGCTATCTTTTGACAAAGAGTAGAGGCCTCACTCTCTACTGCCCGGAGTTCCAGTTTGCAACCCAGCTCTGGCTGTGAGTCCCTTTGACTCTTTCCCTGCTTGCCTGGATTTCTTCCGACTCCGACACAAAGTCGACGACACTACCACTTTCATTTGAAATTGACATGAAGTTTACAATACCGCAGATGTTCGATCGTACGGGCTATTGCTCGACCGGTAGGAACCAGGCTGAGTAATCCGCTGTTGAGAAGGAGAAACCCGGAACGATGGCTGAGGGCGACCCGGTGCCTTCCAGCTTCCGTTACAGTGTTCTCTGGAACCTGGGACTATGTATCATATTTGGTGGACCTGCATTCAAATCACCCCATTTTGGGTCTTGATACATAAGACCCTCTCCCCAGCCTTACGTCTACACCTCCCTTTGTTTTCCCTTCTCTTCCTTTTCTCCTACATAGATCACCTAGATCTTGCTCTCCCGACTAAGCTATGGCAGGTTCTGCTCCTCTTAATTAATGCAGCGAGAGCTTCCATCCCACTGCTATCCCACTGACCTTCCCCTTATGGCTTTCTAAAGTAGACTCTATACTCTCCGAGGAAAAATGTCACTCAATAACCAATGTTACTCTCCCCCTCTTCTTAGACATTTGGCAACCCTGGTTGCTATATAGAGATTCCATAACTTCCTTGAGGGACGGATGATGCCTATGAGTGGTATTCGGATGTCTCGGTGCACGGGGCTTTATGTATTACTTACTGCTTGGGTCTTTGCCGTTGTTGAAGCTTTGCACTTCCAGTTTTGTGTTACACTGGGAATCATTCATGTCTCTGTTTACCTTTATAGCTTTATACTCTATTCTGTGCCGGGTGGATCACTGGAGCCCTGATCCCTCCCCCCACCTCTTTTCCCTCCTATAAGCCCCAGATTATACCCTCTGACTTATATATCCCCCCATCTCTCCTCTTTCAGAAATTTAGTTTCTCATACTGGTCACCTCCCCCTCTTGCGAATCAGTATCTTATAATGTGTTATTTCACTCAAACGGGATAGATCCTATGAGCACAGTCATCTTAATTCTGTTTACTCACTATCACAGTATCTTGTAGCGCCGCCACTTCTGGCGATGCTTACAATGACGGTCCAGAGTCATTTCCACGAGTGGTTGGATGCATCAATGCTAGATGCGTCATCTGCAGGTATGAGGCTTCAGCATGCTGCAGGTCTCTGTTTTATGTGTTTAAGGTCTGTAGTCTCCACCTACCTACTTCCTCCCACTGAACTGCTCCTCCTACCTACTTCCTGAGGATGAATTTAAAGGGCAGACTGATTCCTGACTCAGTTACCCTTACGTTGTTGTTCTGAGTAGTTCATTATCTTGTATTCCTGATTCCTTTGTATGATCCGGCTTGTCTGTCCATCCATTCTGGTGTTGACCTGTGGCTCTGTCTGACAATTCTCCTTGTGCGTTCTAAATTGGCTCAGATATCCTTTCTGGTGCAAACCTGGGGCTCTGGCTGACTACCCTCTCCGTGTATGACCTAGGCTTGCCTGACTACTGACTCTGGTATTGACCTGAGGCTCTGTCCACTGCGCATCCAGCTTACCATCTCTTCAGTGGATATCCTATCTGGTGCAAACCTGTGGCTCTGGCTGACTACCCGCTCTGTGTATGACCTACGCTTGTCTGACTACCCACTCTGGTGTTGACCTGGGGCTCTGCCCATTGCATATCCAGCATTCTATCACTTCAGTGGATATCCTATCTGGTGCAAACCTGTGGCTCTGGCTGACTACCTGCTCCGTGTATGACCTTGGCTCATCCGACTATCCTATCTGGTACTTAATAGAAGGCCCTGTCTGTTTGTTCCGTGTGTTGGTTCCATTCCTCAGACATCCTTACTAGTACTGAACTGGGGCTCTAGCAGACTCCTAGCTACTGACTGCAGGTTTGAGTCAGTAGCTTCCGTGTTGCATATACGATATAGACGCCTCTCCTAGACTGGTTAAGTTAGTGCTAGATCTGGGCGTTACCGCACCTCGAGAATCCAGTAGGCTGAAGCCTTTTCTCAGACAGTGTGGTGGAGATATTGGGAGACTGCTATTCCTGATACAGTACTCGCCTCTTCGATCACCCACTGTGTGTGTGTGTTACTGTTATTATTCTCAAAATAAAGGTTATCTTAACTATACCGTCTGACTCCTGGTTTTACTTGCCAACCATAACACCCATTCATTATTGTATTACGATTGTACTTGAGACTCACGGTTTACACCTGTGATCTTTGTTTTTATTATTTGTATCTTGGTCTGTTATTTCCAATAAAGCTTTGAAAAGAAAAAAGAAAAAAAGAAACAAATTGCATATAACGTTAGCTCACAATATATGGCTAAATGAGGGCATTAAATGAATAAAAATTAAATATAAAAAATATTGCTTCCCCTCTCTCTATTGGCGCCCAAGTACCTACCCTACCACCCCTCATGGGCATCCAATCAAGGACGGCCCAAAACACATCTTTGTGTATAATGATATAAATTGAGTTAAAAAACAAACAAACAAAGATGTAGCTTATATACAAATAGATTGATATCCAAATGGATAAAATGTATAGATACTTGAAACCAGTTATCTTAAATGTTTCAGACCCTCAAATGACCGTAATGCCCGGGGGAACCAGAGGAATAACACAGACGCACAATACAATATCAAATAGGATACCTTCTTTACAAGATCCAGCTGTTGAGAAGAAAGAACAGCCAGTACCCTACTTAGATCCCATCTAAGAAATGGTAAAATAAAATTTGAAAAAATATGTACAAAAATATGATGAAAATAAGGAAAAAATATGAAAAATATGAAAAAATATATTTAAAATAGTAAAATAATAGACGGAGATGGGGTGATTTTCTCTGTGGGTGCATGAGCCGGTACCCTTGGTATCAAGTAATTGTCAATAACTAAATGTAAGTACTAAAGCAATTGTTATTATCTATTTCTTATATATTATAATGATATTGCACCACTGGCACTCCTTTCTTCTTTTTTTTACCAGCTTACAAATGCTGTGAAACAGACAAGGACCTCAGTAAGTGACAGACAGAATGTGGTCTCTTAGGGGACAATTTAACATAACCAGCAATTTGGAAGTGTTTTACCCCTATGAGTGCCAGAGGAGTATCTAATGCATCACCACAGCACTAGGGCTAGTAATAGGAAGAACCATGACCACTACTGTCACTACCTGTCTTATGTCATGCTTCTATAGTCACACTACTCCCATTACCATTACTATTACTTATCATGGGCAAAGTGCATACAGTAGTGGATGCAATATATGATACTTAGACAAATCAGCATTGACTGGCACCAGTGGCAATCTACTGGTCTGGCTTACCTTGGCTTTCACCATTTTTTTAAGGCTTGACTTGCTGTACTAGCCTGCTCATATTTTTTTCAAGTTTACAGTTTTCTGTAAAACTGCTCATTGTTTTTTAAAGGCTAAGTTATCTAATACTTTTCTTAAGGTTTGCATTTCTATGTAAGTTTGAAACATTTTTTAAGGCTTACCCTATTATAAGTAAGCCTGCAGACCTAGTTATTTCCCTTGTTATAACCTTGAAAACAAAATTGGAGAGACAGATAGTGTGAAAATAAAATGTGCATTTAAACATGGTTGATGAGGATGGTTGTGTGGTGGCACAATAGAAAGAGAATATGTCTGATGAAGGCACTGGTCCCTTCTAATAGTTGGCAGAGACCTGAGAAATATGCAAATGACATACTGCTGCTGGATAGCTGTGTCCTAACAATGTAACCTGCAGCAAACATCTATGAATGTATGCTTACAGGGCATCTGTCTCCACTGCAATACACACCAGTGCTGACCACACCAATTGTTTTGCTTGTCATACTCCAATGGGTCATAATTTCTGCCTATAGCAATCCTGCAAGAAGGCTTTAACCATCTCACATGCACTGGGGTCAGTCCTTCTAGCTAGACTATGTTCCTGTTTATCTGTTACCAACCCATATTCAAGGAGCAAGTCTCACAGTGAAATACCATTACCACCTATGTTAGACTGCTTCTGTCCCTGAGAAGCCAGAGTATCTTTCTGTTATGATGATTTGTTGTCGTAATTCTTAGGTATTTTTTTTTGTATTGCAGTTGATGATGTAATTCTTTTTCTGACTTACCTCTGCTTTATGATAATGTTTGGGCCAATCATTTTCTCTTTTTCCTCCTCCACAACACATCTTCAACTCAATCTATAAAGAGGTATATATAAGCTTTGACAGTATCCAGTTCCACAGAAAAATACTGATCATGCCATGGAACAAACTGACCACACTTTGGTACAAATTCGGACATTTTATGCTTAAAGCAGGTTATAGCAATGTGGCAAAATGCATTCCTCTTTACTTTTCACAGACAAAATGTTAGACTCCTGCTCAAAGTATGCTAACATATCGGTCAAAAGCTTGTTCATGTCTGTGTTGTAATTATGAGCAGAATCATCCACCATGCTCTTATCACGGTGCCCGTGATCTCTCTCTGTCACTCTCGCTTGTGGTGCGCTCCTATTGGCTGAGCCTGTTTGGCCCGCCCCTGGTGACCATTTTATGCCTGACCATTGGCACCTGTCAGGTGCCCTTTTGTGGTGTTCCTGAGCCAGTGTTGCTGTTGCTGTGTTCCAGTGTTCCTGATTCCTGTGTACTGATTTTGCCTGTTTTGACAAAGCTCCTGAGTTCCTGCTCCGTGATCTGACCCGGCTTGGCTGACGTTCCTGCTTGTGACTGATCTGGCCTGTCTGAGAACCTCCTCCGTGATCTGACCTGGCTTGGCTGACGTTCCTGCTCGTGACTGATCTGGCTTGTCTGAGAACCTCCTCCGTGATCTGACCCGACCTGGCTGACTTCCTGCTCCGTGACCAGAACCAGCTTGCTACAGACCCTGCCATCGTTCCTGCTTCCTGCTGCTTGGAGTCGCCGTGGCGACATTCTGACTTCCGCTGTGCTTGTGGCAGGGCTGATCTTGATTGCCTCTATTAACACTTGCAGAGCCATGTCTCCAGTGCTGAGTCTTCATTAACACTTGCAGAGCTGTGCTTCCGCTGCTGAGCCTTCCTTAGCACTTGCAGAGCGGTACCCACATTTGCTGAGCCTCCGGTTGTACTTGCAGAGCTGTGTGTTGATCCATGTGTTGTTATTAACACTTGCAGTGCTGCTGTCTCCATTATCTGAGCCTTCTTTAACACTTGCAGAGCCATTGCTTTTTATCCGATACATATGCTGAGCCGGCCGTGTTGAGGGCCTTGTCCAGACGGCAGCTCACCTTGTCAACTAGCAGAGTAGTCGGTCTCCGTTACCGCGCCCGTGGGAGGTGCTATTGGCTCTAGCTGTAGCAGTGTTATTCTCCATTACACACCCGGTGGGGCTATTGGCTCAAGCACTTGCAGCACAGGTTGTGTCCATTCCTACGCCCGTGGGGGCTATCTGCTTAAGCTCTTGCTGTACAATAAGTCTCTGTTACTATGCCCGTGGGGGCTATTGGCTCAAGCTCTTGCAGTGCAGGTTATCTCCGGTAATACGCCCGTGGGGGCTATCAGCTTAAGCTATTGCTTTACAGTTGGTCTCCATTATTACGCCCGTGGGGGCTATTGGCAAGCTCTTGCAGTGAAGTCGTCTCCGTTGTTACACCCGTGGGGGCTATTGGCTCAATCTCTTGCAGTGTAAGTTGTAACCATTACTATGCCCGTGGGGGCTATTGGCTAAAACTACTCTGCAGTATTCTGCCTCCGTTCCTGTACTGCCTAAGCAGCTTTCTAAGCCTTATGGACTTAAGGTGTTGCATCATCTAACACCAGTTGCTGCCTCACTACCACCTTGGGCGTGCCAAAAACCACTACAGAGACTGATTGATTATTTTGCACTTCACCATTGAGTATCCTTGCTACTCTGTGCCTGTCCTGTGACAGTATATTGTATTATCCTTGCTTCTGTATACTGGGCCTGAGAAGGCATATGTAGCCAATCTATCGCTATTATTTTGTGTTGCCTATAGAGGACGATCTTTCTTTTTTATTTTTTAATAAAACTGTGTTATATTCTAATCGGCTGGTCTGAGTGTCTTGAAAAACTGTTACGGCTCTTTAGTTTTTTCTACATTACTTTTCTGTACCAGCATGACTAACCAACAATTAGCCTCCTTAATAGTTGTCAAGAGTTCACAGAGTTCTGACACAGGCTTCCATTGACCAGGTGACTAAACCCCTCCAAAGCCTTCCAGTTAAGTGTTGTATATTTGATGATAGTCTTGTTCTGCTCGTACAGACATTTTAAAACATACAAATTGGAATTCCACATAGTACATACCTTCACTTTCAGCTGGTGATGCGGTAGGTAGTACGAAATATAATAATATAAAAATAATAAATTGCGTGACTACTAGGTTGAAGACGTGGGCAAAGCAGCATAAATGCACCATATCTGCCATTCTCAGGGCAGCTGTGATGTTGGAGCCATTGTCAGTAGACACAAAGCCATCTTTCAAGCTGTGGATACATGCCATTTGTTTATCACTTCCTGCAGTTTCTTTAAGACTTTTACAGCTTTGTGGGACTATCTCTCAAAGCTCTCGAGACAGTATGGGCTACTATGCATATGGACTTTGTTACTATTTACAGAGCCAGTGATGATGGTGATGGTGGTGACATGCTACTGCACTTTCTTGCCTGCTGATGGAAAGGATACCCAGAGAGGATTCACAGTCATATAGTCTGTATTCTGCCCACTTGTCCACAATTGTAAGGTCATGGGAATTTCTTGTAGTAATATGTTTCCACTCCTTTACCCACCAGACTAACTACTACTACATTGTACGACTTCTAGAAAAATAATTGTGACTTGAGACATGTCAGCGGCGTACAATTCAAGACATCAGGTCTTTAAAACCAATCTTATCAATAAATGATTAAGGTGGACTGTAAACTGCTAATATTTTGACTAGTTTGTCATTCCACAGGTACACTTTGGGATTATGTTTGTGCAATATTTGTCTTCTTTCTAATAACTTGGCAACTGTGTGTTGGCTGCACATTGAAGAAGAACTCTCTAACCTCATCGCTTTAAATACAAGATGTCTAGCATTGGTCTAAGTGATGGTGGTAGCTTCATGAATTCTATAACTCCTACTACTAACTTAGAGTCATCCTCTTCCATAATTTGCACTTGCATAAAACTAGCACTATGTGACGCTGGTTTTATTAATGTCTCATATCCTGAAAATTCTCTAACACTACTTCCACTTTTAGGAAAGCTTCTGTTCCTGCTGCTGGTTGTGACCTCATTGTTGTGCCTGCTCATATGTTTTTTTACACAGACAACTGATAGCAACATTTTGGGATTTTGGATCATAAGTGAAATATTTCCAGACTAGTGTTTTTTATAATATTAGTGAAAGGCATATTGGATGCCTTTATTCCAAAAGAAAAAAAAATCTCAGCCTGGTAGTAGGTAAGCTGCTTAAAGGGAGATTTAGATAACAGGATCTCATAGCTAGTATGGTTTCATGAGAGACAGATCATGTCAAACAATTCTGCTTGATTGGTATGAAAAAAATAAGAAGAAATCTGAATCAAGGAGACACAGTGGATGCTAGTTTCTAAGCTTCTGCATGGGCTTTTTGATGTGATGGATAAAAAAAATGTATTTAAATTGGATTTTGTTTTATAAAATTCTTTTTAAGGGAAAATACTAGCTACAGATCGTTTTAATGAATATACATTATAGCCAAAATATATTATATTATGAAATTAGAATGAAATGTTCTACATTATGAGACAATACTGTATATTCATGCACTTTTTTAGTAAAAGAGCAGAATAAATAAACTGTTTCAGCTGAAGAAAACATTTTAAATTTCTGTCTGGTGATCTTCTAATTAAGCTTGGCAAGAAAACCCTGTAAATATTAATTATTACATTGCTGAGACTTCATAAATATCTGCTTCAGCTGTCTATGGGGAATGAAAGAATTTAATAACCAAATAATCATTTTCTGATAGAGCTGTAAAACGAATCTGAAAATTTTTCAAAAGAACAGTTGAATAATCTATATTGTGTAGCTTTTATAAATAAAACCTATATTTGTCTGAATTATGAGGAATGGGCATTAAAGGAAACAAGTAGATATGTGTCTCTAAAAGTGTCTAACAGAAGGATTTATGTAGATGTCCTTTATATAGCAATAAGATGTGCAATATAACTAACTCCTTAATGACTGGTGACATGCCAGAACTGTCACTACAGTCCAGATGGTAACCCTTTGAGTGCCAGATGAGTATGCAACGCATTGCTTTGCAATGCATTGCATGCCCCTCTGGCACTCAAAGGAATACTGGGATGGTGGTGCTGCTGCATGCCTCTCTGCCATCCCAGAATGCATTGGCTCGATAAAAAAGTGCTGTGGTCCTCTAGGTTTGCCCACCCCCGGTCCACAGGTCCTTAAGGTGTAAAATAGAAGGACTTTCCTGGGTAGGAGTCATTTATACATATAAACATATCATATATTTAATATCTTCTTACATATTTTTTTTTGCACAGTTTCAGCAACTGCTTTATGATCCCAATTTTAGCCTGCATGTCATTTGCACATTTTCTCCATAAACAAATTCCTCCTTTCCTGCTTTAACTCTGCTCTGTCCCAGGCTAAAAAAACCCCAATAATTTTCCCAACTACTTCACATATATAAATCCAACCCCTGCCATCTCTTCTCTACTTTTTACTAACCTCCTCCGCCCTCTATCACCTCCCTCCCAAGCCCTATACAACCACAAACAAATATACCCCCTTGTAAATATCTTCCTATCTTCATCAGTCATGGAGGAATAATTGACTAACCTGTCATCCTCCTCTCACTCCATAACATGCACACTTTATCTGTTTCCCTCTCACCTCATCCAATCCCTCTCTCCCACAATAGTCCACATACTATTACAGATATTCAACTCCTCCTTTGCCACTACTAATTCCCAATGAATTCAGACATGCCATAGTGACACCTATCCTCAAGAACAATTCCCTTGACAGCACCACAAACTATCCTGCCTTTTGTCCCTAAGCTTTTAGAACTTTTAGCCTACTCCCTCCTGCTTGACTTCCTGAATGCAAACTAACAGCTGATTGACCTATTACAATCTGGCTTTTGCATGGCTCACTCCACAGAAACTGCTCTCACAAGAGTTATCAGTGATCTACACATTGCCACATTTCCAGGTCACTATTCAATACTAATCCTACTTCATATATCACCTGCTTTTGACTAATCTAACTAACCAATCCTTCACTGTCTCCATTGCCATGTCAACATGTCAAAAACTTAGCTAATCCACATTCCGCCATGACCTGACCCAGTAGTACCCTTCCAGGTAACTGTAAATGGCACAACCATAAATCCTGTATCAGAAGCACAGTGCACAGGGGTGATAATTGAAGTTGCCCTCTCATTCTGCCCTCATATTAATGCTGTCACCAAATCCTGCTATTTTCTCTTGTTTAACATAGCAAAAATCCACCCCTTCCTCTGTTCCTCCACAGCCAAAATTCTTGCACAAGCTCTCATCCTATCATGCATGGACTACTATAACATTCTTCTCTCTGGTCTTCCTGCTTCTCAACTCCATATATTTCAATCCATACAGAATGCTGCAGCAGGAGTTACCTTACTGTCACCTAGTTTTGTCCCTGTCCCCCTACTCCTCCAGTCACTCTAATGGCTGCCCATCAGACTCTGTATATCTTATAAAATACAGCTTCTTTCATTCAAGACCTTTCTTTCCTCTACCTCTTCCTACATTTCCCCTCTGATCTCCCTCTATACCCCATCCTGCCACCTACAATCATCCAATTACATTCTTCTCATTCACCTATGATCATCCAATTACATACTTCTCCATACATTCCTTTTTTGTCTACAGCTCTCTCTTTTGTTTTAAACCATTTTCTCTCATTTCTCTTTATCTATGGAATGCTCTGCCTCCCTGCCTACTGTACTGCACTTCTTTTGAGGACTTCAAGTCTCATTTAAAATTTTACCTCATCAACAAGGCTTCAACAAGCTAGAAGGCACTGACTCCATACATCTAACTCTCTTATAATTCATGTTTTTATTTATGTTCCACGACCCCAACAGATATTAAGCACTGTATTCAGCACTTAACCTTTATGTTCTCTGTATGTCTCCCTTTACCACTTGATGGAAAGCTTTTGAGCATTTCCAGTGTTTCATTTTCCTAAGCACTTGTCACACTCTATTGTTAAAATCCTTAAATTGTAAAGTGCTGAGTAAACTTGAGTCTATATATATATATATATATATATATATATATATATATATATATATATATACATATTAATTCATTCATTCATATGACTCTTGTCACCTTTAACTTACTTAGAATCATCCTCATCTGCACGTTGCATTTGGATCACCACAGCAGTAGAAAGCATGGGTCTTATTCTTACATCATTTATTTTTGCACTCTGGGACATCTAAAATACTACAGTTATGTGTTCCTTATACTCATGAACTTTTAGGAGTGTTTCTACTCCTGGTCACACATCTGATGTTATGCCAGCGTGTCTCAGAATCAAATGTGTAATTGTGCTCCAGGTAGGATCTCATTGAGGACATGCCTTGAGGGGATCATGCTTTCCCCCTGCAACTTTCCAGAGTACCGGATAGCATCAATACTCCTTAAATTAAGCAAACTCAGTTCCCCCTCTTTGCCTGTCTACCTCTACACACTGGTAGCTAGTATCAAAATGTTAACAGCTTTCTCTCTCTCTCCCAAAGACTACATTGTTTATTTTTTGCAGTATAGTACAGTTCATGATAGACCTTGTTAGCTTACAATAAGTTATTGCATTCACAGAAGCTGGAGAAGCACCACTGTATCACAGTATTTGTTTGACCATCTTGTTTCTGTGGATGTAGGAGTTAGGGAGAGAGGGGCAAAAATGTTTGTCTCAAACCAAAATCAGCGATTAATGGCACTTCCAGCTTTGTGAATAATTTCCAGAGATAACTGCAGTTTTGCAACATTTTTCCCTAGCTCATTCCTTTGAAATCAATGGGAAGAGACATGTTTCCTCACCACATGAACGTTTTCTCTACTTTTCCACAGCCATGTACAAGGGTGTCAAGCTCTTACAGCATGCCATTCTGTGTTTGTGAGAGGGGAATGCAGCATGTTTTTGAGCTACAGAATATAGGCAAATAGAGGGGAATTGAAACTTAGTTTAGGGAGGCTTTTAGGTAGGACATTTGTTCTCTGAATTAGGGGAGTCTGGGGAATCCTGGGGGAGAAGAGGGGAGGAAGGAGGTTCCCCCCAAAAAACCCAAAATTTGGTGTGACTGACTGTCAAAACACGGGCAGCTGGGGTCCAAATTGCTTGCTGACTTTTTGCTTTCGTTATCTCTGTTCTGGGGAATTCTGTGGAAAGACATTGTTGATTTTATTTTTTCATTATATATATATTTTTGGGGGGACTGACTGATATGATATATGATATGATAGGGTGGACAACTTAAAATAAATAAAATTAAAAAATGAATACATAAATAATTCAACAAATACATATATTAGGTGACACACAACTGACTGGGTGTCTGATGAGATCTCTGTGACTGAGGCAGACTTGATAGACAGCAGATGACATTGAAACTATTGTTGAGGGCTAAGGCAAGACATCACACACCATCAGTTGTGTATTTAGAGAGAAAAAACACACACACAGTAGTTAAGTAATGTCCAGCAAACGCACAAGGGGGAGGGGGAAAGATGGAGCAGTGCAGAGACATGGGAGTTAAGTGGTAGTTCAAAATAAATCATGATGATCCCACTCCTCTTGGGGTGGATGCAGTTTCTCAAGGTCCCATCAATCACACCACGACAAGTCCCCACCACCACTACTATACACATCTGCCACATTGTAGGTTGTACTTTATTTATTTATCACTTCATATCATCAATAATATGTGCCAGTTTCACTTAAGAAGGAAGTTAGTGTTGCATGATAACACATTTTTTCAAGGTATATGTTGATGTAGGACTCCCAACTTTGACTTTCAGTTACTTCTTCTGAGAGCTGTAGTGGAGAAATAAGTAATATTATGTTGGTAAATGTGGCACCATAGGACACATAGGTGAAAAATGTGTTGGAGCAGGAGAAAAATGTGTTGGAATTGAGAAAAATGTGTTGGAGTAGGAGAAAATGTTGCTGGAATAAGCAAAAAGAATGAAAATTGTGCATTGGAGAAAATGAGCAAATTTATGTGAAAAAAGCGAAAAACTGTCCGTTTTTTGCAAAAGTCATGCAGGAAATTTTTCTCACTTTCATCCACCCATAGTAGGAGTGTGTATAAGTAATATAGTATGTCAAGTTGTACCTGGCTGGCTGTTTGTCTTGACTATATGATGTCTTTATATCTATTTGGATGGTATCTGACACTCAATAATGTCTCAGGCTCCGCCAGCCAGCTCCCGTAGCTCAACTCAGCCAACCTTCCTTTCTCCCTTTATACCCATACCCTACCACCAATACTCCTAAGCAACTCCAGGTTCCCCTTGTTGCCTTTCTGCCTGACACCCCTTTTATTCCTTTGGACAATAAGACTAGAGGGAGGAATCTCCCCATGTGGAGTAAAAAAATGCAGTAAAAAAATGGAAAAACATTTTTTTTTCTCAGGAATTGCCATTTAAGGTTGAAAATGGAGAATTATATCATACTTACCGAAATTCTCCTTTCCTGGACATAACCATGGCAGCATTCACTAGATGCATTAGCTCCTCCCCTTTCAGCTGATAGGACAGAGAAAAAGTCAAAGAAAACCAAACAGTATAAGAGACCCCCTCCCCCTTCACCAGATGTCTTAGTGTCAAAGCTAAAAACCAAACAAGGGATGGGAACTTAGTGAATGATGCCATGGTTATGTCCAGGAAAGGAGAATTTCGGTAAGTATGAGATAATTCTCCATTTTCCTGGACATCCATGGCAGCATTCACTAGATGGGTGAGTATCCAAGCAGTGAGAAAGGGAGGGTCCAAAACATATATAAACAAAATTATTCCCAAAGGATAGGAACAGAGGACCCAACAATTATGTACCAACCCAATGAGGCTTAGCCTAAAACTGAGAAAACCAATTACTCCTAGAACGTGATCTCTAGAAGAGTAGATTTTATTCTTGTCATAAGAAGAGCTTCCCCACCTTTACTCCTCTGTAGATGTATAGTATGGCTATCAACCTGGCTGCTCCAGATAAAAGACTGAACAAAATATGGCATAATTCGCAGGCAGGAGGAAGAACTATAATCAGATATCATCACATCCATCCAGTGAAGATAGTATTCTTCTGACCAAATCCGGAGATTAGAAAGCCTTCATATATCTGGAGGACTGAAGTTCTGGAAGACATTAGGCAGATAATCCCAGTAAGGGGATGGCTTGGCTCTAGACTGTGTCCATACGCTGTAGGTAATGCTGTCATAGGGCTTCTTTATTTCAAGACTCATATGAGAAGCATCTAATGTCATCTTCTTTACCTCGTCACTCTTTTAAAATAAAAAATCAACTTACCTGGAGGCTTATCTACTGCTATCTGTTAGGCTTTTTGGAGAAGAGGGAGAAGACTCCATACTAAAATCCCTGGCTCACTTAAAAGGAAAGCAGACACCAAAAACACTAGGCCTAGAAGGGTTGCCAAAGGAACATCTCCTACTAGGGAGCATAAGCCCAAAAACTGGGTAAAAAGGAAACATCACTGCCAACCTCTAAGAGAGACTAAATGTGTCACAAAAGGTGACACAGACATGGCATGCGTAGAGCATACATTGCATAAACACATGGAGACACGGCACGCATAGTGCAACAATGCATGAAACACACGCCTGCTATGCCCAGTGCACAGCATGTAACACACACCTGCTATAGCATGAAACACATGCATGCTAGACCCAGTGCCTACATAGCATGAAACACACGCGTGCTAGGCCCAATGCTTACATAGCATGAAACAGACACATGCTAGGCCCAATACCTACACAGCATGAAACAGATGCATGCTAGGCCCATTGCATACATAGCATGAAACACACGCCTGCTAGGTCCAGTGCATACATAGCATGAAACACTCACCTGCTAGGTCCAATGCATACATAACATGAAACATGCATGCTAGGTTCAGTGCATACAGAGAATGAGACACATGCATGCTAGGCCCAGTGCATACATGTCATGAGAACTAGAGCTGACACAGCATGAACACAGGCATCCTAGGACCAGTGCAAACACAGCATGAATAGATGCAGCCAAAATCAGGAATAGCACGAATTACAGACATAGCAAGAACACATACACCAAAGGCCCAGTGCAGACACAGCATGTACACATGCACCCATAGCCTGTACACAAGCATCCAAGGCCACGAGCAGCCATAGTATAAACGCATGTATCCAACCAAGTGCAGAAATAGAAAGTACACGTACTAAAAGAAACTCAAGGCACCTGCACACAATGCATCCGCTATGAATACGCATCACACATTGAAGCAGCAGACCTAGAAGAAGAGTCCTATGTTACCGGTTTTAACTGGGTCAGCAATAATGTAACCCAGAGAAATATGTATGTATATATAAATATGATGATTTTACATATACATAAATATTTCCGGTTATGAGGATTCAGGAGCAAAAGAGATGGTTCAATCAAAAACAGAATTTATTAGAACACCACAGAATCTTAAACTGTACACGGC
Organism: Rhinophrynus dorsalis; assembly: GCA_037306005.1. NCBI lineage: Eukaryota > Metazoa > Chordata > Amphibia > Anura > Rhinophrynidae > Rhinophrynus > Rhinophrynus dorsalis. The sequence continues at coordinate 166,901,816 of CM074724.1, forward strand.
AAATTAGAATCTATATTTCCTAATAAGGAATTAAATGGCATGCACAACAGAAATTAGACTAACTACAAAAATACATTTAGGACTACAGAACACAAAACATTAATATATTTCTATATACATAAGTGCACTGGTGTCATGGCATAGTTACCTGGGCAGAATCTCCTCCAGCACGTGTCTTGTTACAGCTCTCCTTCACTGCCCCTTCTCTCCTTTCCTCCATCTTTCTCCTTCACTGCATCTTCCTCCTCCTTCTCTCTCACTCCTCCTTTCTCTCCCTCTCTCTCCTCCTACTAAATGGAATCTAATCCCTTATTTTATACTCTTTACTGCCCATTGCTTTCAATGTAAAATAGGCCTAAGCACATGACATAAGTGCACTTATTTAAGACACTTCCCTATAAGGATCATTTTAAGAAGTTAACTTGTGTGTGTAAAAAGAAACACATTAGAGTGGACTTTGTGATACACTTATTTTGGGACCCTTCTGAAAATGCCTATTTCTCTGAAGGACAAGGGAATGTCAGCCTAAGGTCAACAATCCTCCTCCTGCAAGATATGCACATCTCTATTGGTTCCCAGGCCATTTGTCTTGTCAGCGAACAGGTGATACCCTGACTGAGTGGGTAAAGGCAAGGATGATACATACATCTGATTTGTGTATATAAATATATATATACATACACCGTCTGCATTTGCAGAATAAATATTATGTATCAGTATCATGTGTGCACTATAAAACATACTTGTACATCCCATTATTACTGATACATATTCATTCATACATTGACCATCCAAAATAGATCTTCCAGTGCCCACAGAGCCCACCTGTCCACAAACGAACTGACCCCTGTTATTATGAGAGAAAATAGATCTGCATCTCAGCAAGCCTGTGGGCCACCTGTCCCAGAATAAGATGCCTACTGATTGTTATATAAAATGCAGACATTTCCCTATCTATCTATCTATCTATCTATCTATCTATCTATCTATCTACTGTATTGGTATAAAAACAACATCTATTTACATGAATATTTACATGAAATGGAGATATTACACAAGCAATAACCCATCTGGTAACAGTCGCCCCCTTGTTGCCATGAGAAGTAATGCGATTGGCAACACTTAGAATAGTAATTGCTTGTGATTTATCTCCATTATAATGTTCTTTTAGGCGATAGATATATGTTACACTGCTGATTATAATGAAAACCTACTTGTGTTTGTCCCTAAATAACATTCTGTTGAAATGGCCAATAGCAATGTGATCACGTGCGGTGAAGCAACATTTTGGCATAGAATTTAGACATGACAAACCCCATAGATTGATGTATTGCAGTAGTGGTCTTTGCTCCTTCTGTGATTCAGCTTTGCTGCATAGTCCATCATCCTTTGGGTCTGATATCTGGTTCCAACACACTGGCACTGAAGAACTGGAGGAGTACAATCTTATGTCCAATCACGCAAGACTTTAAGAAAGAGGACCAACACTTGAAACCTTTGTCTTTAGTCAGTTATCCATGGGATCCAGTTTCTTTCCCAACTTCTGAAGGTCTTGGTCTCTTTTCCATTGTAAATATGGTCTGAAAGAATGAAGCATGTTCTTGATGGTAGAACTGTTTGAACAAGTGTCTGTTATCTTCATTGACAGTGACCCCTGAGCAGACATATTTAGTCTCTCTCACCCATTCCATTATCCTTGGCAGGATGATGTGCTTGTGCATTTCTTCCAGATGGCAAGGTGTGAGCAGCTGCTATTTTAACATAGGAGATGTTTCTTGAATGGAAAAAGTGTCCATTTATTGTGAATGTCTTTTTCTTTTCTGTCTTTTCTTTTCACATTTCCTTACAGCAATACATTTCTGTTGGGTTGTGATGTCACAATTCTATGTGTCAATTGTGGAGGTAGGAATATAACTATATTTATCTCCTGTATGATTTCTTTACATTCACCTCACTCCTTTTTAAGGATTGAGCACACTGCCATATGGTCAGTTCTCTGTCACTTGGTTGTAGCAGTATTTATAGCCTGTACATCTCCCCTTAATGTATATACCTGTATCTCTTTATACCTATCTTGAATACATGAATATATATATATATATATATATATATATACACACACACACATACATACTTCCTAACTTGTGTTTCCCTATTTCTATAGCTATTTCTATGTTATTAGTCCTAACATCTGGGATATTTTGGAAACATAATTAAATAAAATAGTATGAAAACTTAAGAGTCGCAGTATCTTACATGGATGGTGATCAAATAATGTCCCCAATTAATCATTAAATAAAAACAAGCCATCAAGTGACGATACTAAGAATGCAAATAAATACATCTCTAGAAAAGGACTATCACATCATCCATTTTCTATCCAGACCAAGGAAGTCTAGAGAGAAAGTGATGAAGCTACCACTGACATATGGGGTGTGCCATCCTGCTTATAGACACTGAGCTCTGTTTAATCAATATGCCTTATAAGGAAGTATTCAGTGTGGATAACAAAATCATTGTGTAGGTACAAGGAATAAATGTATATTAAGCGAAATGGTATATAAGTTAAAAGAAGACTGTATTAGAGTTCATATGAGTGGCATGATTATAATTCCAAAAGTATTACAGTTCTATTCATCAGAGTCTTGTGAGCAGAAAAATGATGCACAATGGGACATTTTCTGCTTTGCTTCTTTAAATTTAGTGTATAATCATCTCATGATCTCCTCAGTACATCAAACTCTGTAAAATGATAGATTTCTGGTGACAGGACAGGTTTTCACATGGACCAATAGTGAAGATATCCTAAAGGAAAGGAAAACAAACATAACTAATCTAATCTAATATATACAATTAATTTTAATCTGTCCAGTTATCTATAGGGACAGATTTTAGGGCTCTGAATATTTACCCAATACCTAACAGGGCCCATCTTTGGGCAAATTCAGCCCTTACATAAGAATTATGCCACGCAGGTTTACCCATTATACAGGAACCCTCCCCCTCTTTGGGCACACTGTGGAGTATTGACAATGTAATGGCCATTGTTACATAGATGGTAGTGCCTATTTCAGTGGGGAAAATGGCAATTGCTGACACTACAGGGTTTGGGGAGAAGTATATTTCATTTTTCCCCTGATTGAGAATAGGGCTTCCTTGAGGGTTATCAGGTAACAACAAAGTTTGTTCTCTTACCTTTTCTGAAGGATTACCCACTGAGCATTGTTGTTCCTGTTGGGGGTGATGGTTCTCATTGTTATGGAGATACTGCAAAATACTCATGTACACAGAAGAGCTGGTTAAAGTGTTCACAGCATCTGAGATTTTTATGGGAAATGTATAAGCATTTTCTTTATGACATGAAGGAATTAGCCCTGTTCTGGATAATGCAACCTCATCCATTATTTCAAAATTTAATTCAGGTATAGGGACAGAGGCTGCAGAGTCTATGGGTAACTGAAGAGTGAATCCAATAGGATCCCCTTCTTGCCAAACATTCACATCTGAATCACATATACCTAGGTCAGATGTACAAATAGTGACAGGGTCAGATGGCTTGATTTCTAGCTTATTAGCTACTACTATGTGTCCCTTGAGAAGAGAAATGTCCTGTAGCAGCTGGCCTTCCTTTATTCTACAAGGGGCATGGCCTATAATTTTGCCCTCTTTCAATTCTGTGAGCTGATCCTGCATTACTTTATATGCACTTACAAAGTGATCACGCTCATTTTGTACTGACACCAGAGTTTTCTGACACTCTGCTATCTCTGTATGTGTCATTTTATTTTCCTGTTCAAGTGCCTCTTTTGAGGTTATCACAATCTGGTTTATATTAATTAGTGAGGTCACTTGGTTTTGTAGTTCATCTCTCTTTGTTTCAGTTTCATTTAATTGACTTTTACAGTCATGAAGGGCTGCATGTAAATTTTCTATCTTGGCATTCATTGCCAGGCATGCTGCATACATACTTGCAACTGCCATGCCCTTAAGTTTTTTACTTTTACATTTGTTTGAGGACATTGCCTCTGCATTAAATAATTTCTGGACATAAGTCCAAGGATTTTCTTTTAATTTAGCATCAGATGCAAACTCTGTGCTTTTATGTTTTGTAATATAAGCTGCTACAAAACCTTCTAAGCTAGATACCTTAGCCATCTTGCCACAGACAATATAGCACAAAACTATGTAAAGAAAACAAAATAAAATAAAAATTATTCCCCCTTAATGGTATATCCTCCCCAGTAAGTTGGCCGGCTCTTACAGGTTACTCTAATATACTCTTACATCAAAAAATTGGGGAATTTTATATGTAATGGTGGTGTATCCTCTCCCTTATGTTCGCTAGCTCCTAAGGGTTCCTCTAAAACCCACATTAACAATGCATAGGATTTACTTTTTACTGCCGCGACCCAGTTATGCTGGGCGGGTGACTCACCCTACCTTGAGACACAAACAGGGTACTTGGGGCAAACGACAGCAACTACCTAGTGCATATAAATTATAGGATTTACTCTTTACTACCGCGACCCAGTTATGCTGGGCGGGTGACTCACCCTACCTTGAGACACAAACAGGGTACTTGGGGCGAACGATAGTAACTACCTATTGTTTATTTCATATAGATTAAATCACCGGGACTCTGGTAGTGCTGAGTGGCTGTACTCAGCCTGAACTCCCCTAATAACCTTACCTGTATAAACAGATCTAAGTGTTAATGAAAGAGACCATCAATTTCACGTCCCAAAAGTGGTCGCCAATTAATGTTACCGGTTTTAACTGGGTCAGCAATAATGTAACCCAGAGAAATATGTATGTATATATAAATATGATGATTTTACATATACATAAATATTTCCGGTTATGAGGATTCAGGCGCAAAAAACAGAATTTATTAGAACACCACAGAATCTTAAACTGTACACGGCAAATTAGAATCTATATTTCCTTATAAGGAATTAAATGGCATGCACAACAGAAATTAGACTAACTACAAAAATACATTTAGGACTACAGAACACAAAACATTAATATATTTCTATATACATAAGTGCACTGGTGTCATGGCATAGTTACCTGGGCAGAATCTCCTCCCGCACGTGTCTTGTTACAGCTCTCCTTCACTGCCCCTTCTCTCCTTTCCTCCATCTTTCTCCTTCACTGCATCTTCCTCCTCCTTCTCTCTCACTCCTCCTTTCTTTCCCTCTCTCTCCTCCTACTAAATGGAATCTAATCCCTTATTTTATACTCTTTACTGCCCATTGCTTTCAATGTAAAATAGGCCTAAGCACATGACATAAGTGCACTTATTTAAGACACTTCCCTATAAGGATCATTTTAAGAAGTTAACTTGTGTGTGTAAAAAGAAACACATTAGAGTGGACTTTGTGATACACTTATTTTGGGACCCTTCTGAAAATGCCTATTTCTCTGAAGGACAAGGGAATGTCAGCCTAAGGTCAACAATCCTCCTCCTGCAAGATATGCACATCTCTATTGGTTCCCAGGCCATTTGTCTTGTCAGCGAACAGGTGATACCCTGACTGAGTGGGTAAAGGCAAGGATGATACATACATCTGATTTGTGTATATAAATATATATATACATACACCGTCTGCATTTGCAGAATAAATATTATGTATCAGTATCATGTGTGCACTATAAAACATACTTGTATATCCCATTATTACTGATACATATTCATTCATACATTGACCATCCAAAATAGATCTTCCAGTGCCCACAGAGCCCACCTGTCCACAAACGAACTGACCCCTGTTATTATGAGAGAAAATAGATCTGCATCTCAGCAAGCCTGTGGGCCACCTGTCCCAGAATAAGCTGCCTACTGATTGTTATATAAAATGCACACATTTCCCTATCTATCTATCTATCTATCTATCTATCTATCTATCTATCTACTGTATTGTTATAAAAACAACATCTATTTACATGAATATTTACATGAAATGGAGATATTACACAAGCAATAACCCATCTGGTAACACCTAGAATAAAAATACACTCATCTAACTTCTCTGATGTATGGGAAAAATAAATAAAAGCTAAAAGCATAGAATGCTGAAAGTACAAGGCCCAAAAACTAGTCAATAAACACAAAAACACTACTGAAAAACTAACTTAGGATGGAATGGCATCAGCAGGCTCCCTCACAGGTGAGCATGATTAAGCAATTAAAACACCTGGGGCTACACCCAGCATCAGCATACAGAGGAAACAAGTAAAAGTGGAACAGAGGTCTAGAATGGAGCACTACAAACATACCTGAGGGCAGGAAAAGCACAGGAAGTCCAATTGTCCCGAGTACTGATAGTTATGGCAACCCTTGAGCAGGTAGCACAGACAACCCATCCCTGCATATAGCTCCAGGAACTGCAAATCAGAAAGGGCAGAATATTCTTCAGATAAGCCAACATCAGCATGTACTCAATACCAGGATCTGTAATAATGTTACTGGAAGAAACAGCATTCCCAGCACTCCCTCTTTTACAACTGCTACCGCAGGGAAACTCTGGCCTCTACAGGGTCACAAACCCGCCAACCCTTGCCAGGGTGGATTAAAAGTTGGAGTTTCAGAAGGAGAGAGGAGGAAAACATCATCTGGCAAGGGACAAAGGTAAGCCCCATCCCGGTAAGACTCAAAACCAGCTTCAGAGGACAGAGAAAAAAGACATATGGTGAAGGGGAGAGGGGGTCTCTTATATGGTTTGATTTTCTTTGACTTTTTCTCTGTCCTATCAGCTGAATGGGGAAGAGCTAACCCATCTAGTGAATGCTTCCATGGATGTCCAGGAAAGAGCTGTTTTTTGCATGTGTCATTTCTAAGGCAAAATGTTTTGCCCATCCATAATATTAGCCTATTGGTACTGTCATTTGAGCCTCAAAAGTATGTCTAACTTCCTCAGATTTTTCCTTTATTACTTATCCAAACTGTTTGAGAAAATACAGTATTATTTGCCTTAATATGCCGGAAAAGTTTCTAACATACAAAGTATGACCTACTTAATGGAGCAGCAGCCTTTTTAAAAAAAAACATGTTGTAGGGCTTTTACTGATGAGTAAAATAAGGGTTCTTCCAGTACTAGTAGATTTTTTATTCAGATTTTATTACAAGTAAGATCTGTTTTTGTTTAATGAAACTGCAATTCTTTCACTAGGTGGTGCTGTTTCCATCAAAGATTCCAGCTCCTACCTGCAGTATATTATAAAAATGCCTTTCACAACAGTTGATACTGTTGCTAATAGTTCATTTAAAAACATTTGAATTGAAATATCAGAAGGAAAAGTCCTGTTACAGTTTTTCATTAGAGAAAAACTTAATGCTGCGTATTGCCTACTCCAAACCTCACCTTTGGGATAAAGGATAGCTGTGCACATCAGTCACCATTAAGGTGCTATCTCCTGGAAGGTGATGAATTAAATTGATAAAAATGTGATAAAATGGAGATAATGTCTCCAGTTCCTATGCAATAAGGTCTCTCCAAAGTGAGTGCATACTCTAAAACTAAACTAAATAGTTTATCATAATGAAGAAGGTATCTCCTCTTCATTGCATCTTTATCACACCTTAGCGCATAGCCTACAATGCATCCCAGATATCATAAATTCTGTGCTTTGTGCTATTAAAGACTGACAATGGATAGTTACAGGCAATGCATTTCTCCCAAATAAAAAAAATGATATAACGTAACAATTCAAATTCATACATATTTCAAATTGAAGATGCATTCAAGGCTAACTGAAATTAGCTCTAAATAATATTTTCAGAAGTCATTTGCTTCAAATTTGAATCTGATCTTTTATGAGTCTATGGACAAATAAAGCCAAGAGGGGTGTGATGCCATCTGTGCTTGACATAGTCATGTTTATATCACCAGCTCAGGAGCATGAGTACTGTGTCCAAAAAAGAATATTTTATGAACTGCAGAATGGCCAGAACACTTTGTGGCATAATCCCGAGAGAAATATTCAAAGTATTGATGCTGAAATGAAAAGCCTAAATGAAAAACCAGCAATAAACAAATCTATTTGAACACCATTAAGGACAATTTGTGTGCTATTGTAATGAAAACAACAAAATAACTCTAATATTTTAAATATTTCAAAATACACAATCATGGTTAACCTACCTTGTAGCATACTTAAAAATACAGTTGTTAGTTTGTGCAAAGATATGTAGTGAAATAAAAATGGTGATAAGTAACATTGCATATCTTATTTCCATAAAGCTCAGACTTGTGCTAAATCTAAAGGGGTATAAGTCCACTGTCAGTCTCATATCTAACTAAAGAAACATGAACATGCCATAAACAACATTATTGATTGGAGCCCTGTATTATTAAATAAGGAAAAGGGTTAACATGTCTGACCCCTACTTACCTGAGAATATCAAAGCATCTCAAAGCATCAGGCATTTACAGTTATGAGGGTTGTGTAAAACAACAAGACCTGCCTTAATATTTTGAATGACTTTAAGTAAAGCAAAAAAAAAAGTGACAAATGCATATTCAGAAACACAAACACAGAGGATACATGCTTCTCTATAATAAAGTAGACACATCTTACTCTCCCACAGATCACAATGTATTCATTCTGTCTGAAAACATGATCTGTTTGCAACAATCTTCTGAATCCCACACTCTGGAACTATAGTTTCTGAGAGTCTTCTTGCTCTTGGTTAACAGGATCATTTTGTTCCCAGTTAATTGTCTGGTGTAATTTGGAGTTAACAGAGGGACTCAATGTGGATATCTTTATGGGGCACACAGTAATTTTGCTTCAGCAAGAGAATGTCAACATTGGATATGTCAACAGTATTTTTATACTCCCACGTTAATTCAAATTGGCCATGTAGTGTATCAGTGTAATCAGAAACTAAAAAATATATATGAAAAAGCAAATAAAACATACATTATATATAAAACACATATGTGAGGATCCAGTCCAAATGGGGCAGTGCTGGACCTACCTTTCAGAAAGTTACTTTTGAACACTCCTCTTTTGGTAGGTTGGTTAGAAGGCTAACAGATAATTTATACTATAAAAGGGTAGGAGAGGTGAAATAATACATAGAGAAAAGGAGAACCTGGGATTAAAGAAGGATCACAGGAGTGTATAGGGAGGGGGAGGGAGAGTTCATCTAATGGGGATGTGCTTATTAGGGATGGATGAAAAGTTCTTTTGGGTTGCCACTGGAAATTTTGCAAAAGAAAAGGTATGTTTTTTCTCTTTACGGAGGGACGTTTCACTTATATAGAAACATGTAGATTTACCGCCTTTTTGCTAGAAACACATAAAAATTTGTGAAAATTCTTCCGTTTCCTTCCTATGTTAAACAGTGAGGAGAAACTTCCTGCCCATATACATCGTAACACAGAATAGGACTCCAAGAGTGGAGAGAGTGAACAAGGGATAGAGAAGCAAGATGCTGGGGAGCAACGCTTGGGTACGGGGCTCGGGAATGTGAGTTGTCCAAGGGGATTGTGCTGTGGCCAAGCTGGGTAAAGGTGCTAGCTGCAAAGCTAGATTGGACCCCTCCGGTTGAGCCAAAGGGTTCCCCAGATAACCCCCTCTGGACAAACTATACAACCCCTATCACCACGGAGAAACTGGCACCAACTGGAAGATATACTCACTCAGGGACTGGAGAAATGTCTAGATGCAAGCTGGGTTAAACACGGCGGATCACAGAGGAAGGTACTAAATCAGCAGGCTAGGACAGGTCGGGTCCAAGCAGGGTCATACATAGGAGTACTCAGATACAGGAACCGAAGTGGTGGGCAAGCTCTGGTCAAGGTCAGGTCAGTTCATACACAGGAAATCAGGGCAAGAATCAGCAAGTGCAGGCAAGGTCAGGAACAACAAGGGTTGACAAGGAATCCAAAGTACTTAAATCAGAAAACTAAGGCTAGGTCTGGAACAGCTAGGGTCATACACGGCAGATACTAGATAAATACAGGCTGCAGCACTACAAGGGACTCTATACTAATGTGTCAGTAGTTTGCAGCCACTGCCCCTTAAAGGCTAGGTGCCAGAAGCCACTCTTGCTCATGCCCAGAGAAAGGTCCCTGACAGAAGCAGAGCCAACAAGAAAGTGGGCAGAAAGAATGCAAGAGTGATGGTGCCACAAGGGAGGAAAAACGGGAGCAGAAGAGGGACAGAATGGGCAAACTAGGAAGAGACAGGGACAGCCACAGCAGAGGAAATCGGAGCAGATGCGAGATGCAGCGCAGAAAGGGTCCCAAAGGACCGGAGAGGAGGCATACATAATCTCCTGCACTCTAGTGTGGCGTATTTTTTTGGAGAAAAGGAGTGGAAGGAGACAGAATGAGATAGAGCAAAGATTAATTGGTATTAAACTAAGTGGTTACTTAATGGTTCATGGTGTTTGTGGACACTCTATCCAGAGAAGCTGGATGGACCCTGAGGGTAGTGACTCCATTTCTAAGGAGAAGGAAGTTACTAATACTAGCAGTGGCACCATTAGTGCTAAATGTACTGGGAGCCCACATTCTCAAAGCCCAATGAGGCAAAGTTCCTTTGTAATCTATTGATGAACTTATATTTTTATTTTTCTTGCAATTCCCCTTCGGCTGCCTCAGAATCGAATTAACTAATGATGGATCCTGAAGCAAGATTGGTTAATATTTCACAACCATATTTATAATTTGTTTACCAATACAATTATATGTATTAATAAAAGATGTTTGAAATGTCCTGTCAGTTTCTCATCATACCTTTTTCAAAAATTTAGACTTTAGATCCATGTCCTTATTATCAAAATCAGTCAGTTCACTACAAGTCCTCCTTAGACTATGGTATTGCCATATGGGATATTAGAATCCATTTATGATAATGGAGCCAGTCAGCTCTCAGGTACTGATTTGATGCCACTTCTTCCTTATCTGTACTATAAAGGAGAAGCTGGTCATAAGACCAGCAATTCTCCACATATGCCACACACACACACATTGCTCCAAAGATTCACAGGGGTGTGATTTTCACAGGAATACACATGCATGGAGTCATACATGTTCCAACTTAGCTCTTTCCTCCACTTTATGCCATCTCACTAATTGTCTTCTGCATCGACTGGCTCCATTCTCACTCATTCTCCTCTGCATCGACTGGCTCAGTTATCACTCATTGTCTGCATAGATTGGCTCCCGTCTCACTCATTGTCCTCTGCATCCTCATTGTTGTCTGCATTTACTTTTGTCCCTTCCCACTCATTTTCGCCCCCCCTAATGTCATGTAACACGGTGCGTGTCACGGTTATTTATGACTCTCAGACACAAGTTTTAGGTAAAAAAAATCAATTTTATTGAAATAATAAATTGATAACTTAGGATGGCAATAACATACATTTATCTATATACAGGATATAGCACAGACAGAAGGCAGACTCTACCGGTCCTGTCAATATACCGGACAGGACAGTCTATAGGCTCTACCGGCCTTGCCATTACCGGGTAAGGCAACCTGCAGATGGAATAGCATAACGGTTCTACCGGCCTTACCAAATTACCGGGCAAGGCAGCCTCAATAGATACACAATGTCGGCTCTACCGGCCCTGCCAATACCGGGTAAGGCAACCTCAGATGGAATGTGGCAAAAGGTTCTACCGGCCTTACCAATACCGGGCAGGGCAGCCCAGAGATAGTAGCAGCAGTCAGATGAAACTGGCAAATTAGCAGAATCGTTAAGCAGCAAGGCTTTGGAGCAAACCAGCGTCCGCACGCTGGGAACAACACTGAATAGTATAGCCGTAAGGCTTTGCGAGCAAGCCAGTGACCGCACACTGGGGTAACAAGTGAGTAGTATAGCCGCAAGGCTTAGGAGCAAACCAGCGTCCGCACGCTGGGACCAACACAGATTTGTATAGCTGATAGGCTTTGGAGCAAACCAGTGACCGCACACTGGTGTAACAAGCGAGCTTGTATAGCCGCAAGGCTTAGGAGCAAACCAGCGTCCGCACGCTGGGACCAACACAGATTTGTATAGCTGATAGGCTTTGGAGCAAACCAGTGACCGCACACTGGTGTAACAAGTGAGTTTGTATGGCCGCAAGGCTTAGGAGCAAACCAGCGTCCGCACGCTGGGACCAACACAGATTTGTATAGCTGATAGGCTTTGGAGCAAACCAGTGACCGCACACTGGTGTAACAAGTGAGTTAGTATGGCCGCAAGGCTTAGGAGCAAACCAGCGTCCGCACGCTGGGACCAACACAGCTATGTAGAGCTGATAGGCTTTGGAGCAAACCAGTGACCGCACACTGGTGTAACAAGTGAGTTTGTATAACCGCAAGGCTAAGGAGCAAACCAGCGTCCGCACGCTGGGACCGACACAGAATTGTAGCAATGTCACCAACGCGACCAGGCAGAAGGTCGCCAGGATACTGAAGACAGGTGATGAGATGACAGGAACCAGCAACCATCAGTCAGGTCAGGAAACAGCATAGAAGAAGTTCAGCAGTAACTGCAACACCAGAGACTAGGCCGGAACCAGGACTGGAGTAACTCAGCATCCAGGAAACACTGGAACAGTAGAGATCAGGAACCCAGGAACACAGGAGATCAGGAACTCAGGAACACTGGAACAGAGGCCCAGCTATCACTAGCATAGTGATAGCAAGAAGGTCAGAAACAACACGAAAGGGCACTCAAAGGGTGCCCAATCCAGGTTTAAATAGGCAACAAGAGGCAGGCTAACTGCAGACAGCCAATAGAAGCCCCCTACTGGTGACAGACAGGGAACTGCAGCAATCACGGCACCGTGATAGTACCCCCCTCTCAAAGACCCCCTCTCCTAGAATAGGGTTTAGGTTTCTGTGGGTACTTGGCATGAAAGATCCTAGTTAGCCTAGGTGCATGAAGGTCCTTACTATCCACCCATGAACGATCCTCAGGACCGTACCCTTTCCAATGTACCAGGTACTGTACCCCTCCTCTAAGCCTACGGGAATCAATAATGCTCTGAACCTCGTACTCCTCCTGGCCCTCGACCTCAACAGGTCCTGGCACCACAGGTGTGGTAGTATAGCGATTGCAAACCAGAGGCTTAAGAAGAGACACATGGAACACATTATGGATACGCATGGATGCAGGTAGGTCTAGTGCATAGGAAACAGGGTTAATTTTGCGAATAACTCTGTATGGACCAATAAACCGGGGAGCCAACTTATTAGACGGAACCTGCAGCTTGAGATTTCTGGAGGAAAGCCATACTCTATCCCCAACCTGAAAGGAAACCGCTGGAAGCCTTCTGCGATTAGCATGGCGCTGATGACGCTGAAATGACTGACCAAGTGCCCTCTGAACTTGTGCCCATGTGGAACGGAGTTGCTCGATATGCTCATCCAGAGCTGGAATCTGTTGCGTCTGAAAAGAATCTGGAAGCAAACAGGGCTGGAACCCATAATTAATCAGAAACGGAGAGCTCCCAGATGAAGAATTGACCGCACAGTTCCTGGCGAACTCTGCCCAAGGCAACAAGTCGGACCAATTATCATGATGGTCAGTCACGAAACAACGGAGAAATTGTTCCAATCCCTGATTAGCTCGTTCAGCGGCTCCATTGGTCTGGGGATGGTAGGCAGAAGAGAAGGACAGCTGTATGCCCATCTGTTGGCAAAATGCCCTCCAAAATCTAGACACAAACTGGCTCCCCCTGTCAGACACCAGTACCCTAGGCACTCCATGCAACCGGAATACTTCTCTGGCGAATACCATTGCCAATTCCTTAGCTGAAGGAAGGCCACGGAGGGGCACGAAATGAGCCATTTTAGAAAATCTGTCCACCACCATGAATATAAAAGAGTACCCCTTAGACATAGGCAATTCTCCCATAAAATCAATGGAAACATGAGACCAGGGGCGTTCGCCATTAGGCACCGGTTGAAGCAAGCCCACTGGGAGATGTCTCGGGGTCTTAGCGCGGGCGCAGGTGGCACAGGCATTCGTAAATTCGGCACAATCGTTTCTCATGGAAGGCCACCAAAATAACTGAGAAAGGGACCATAACAATTGGTCTCTACCAATATGTCCCGCAGCCTTAGAGGAATGGTAGGTTTCGAGCAGCCTAGTACGAAATGGTTCAGCGACAAAACATTTGCCCACTGGGGTTTCATGGGGAGCGGACCCCTGAGAGGCCAGGATCTCCTCCCCTAAGGGAGAAGTGATACTCGTGCGTATAGTAGCCAGTATTCTATCAGGTTGGATGATAGGTGCTGGTGTTTCCACTCTGTCACTGTCGGCCTCAAATTGTCTTGACAGTGCATCAGCCCTGATATTCTTTGACCCCGGTAAATATGATACAATGAAATTAAATCGAGACAGGAACAGTGCCCACCTGGCCTGACGGGAGGACAATCTCTTGGCCTCGGAGAGATACGTCAGATTTTTATGATCCGTTAGGATTAAGACAGGATTCTTAGTACCTTCAAGCAAATGACGCCATTCCTTAAGAGCGAGGATAATGGCCAATAATTCTCTGTCACCTATCTCATAGTGGCTTTGAGTGACAGTCAACTTTTTAGAGAAAAATCCACAAGGTCTGAGAGTTCCACCTTTATCGTGTCGTTGCGAAAGTACTGCCCCAACCCCAATATCTGAGGCATCAACCTCTAACGTAAATGGAAGTAGAGGATTGGGGTGGGATAACACAGGAGCCGCAGCAAATGCCAGCTTCAAATTTTCAAAGGCTTTCTCAGCAGATACCGGCCAACAAGATGGATTAGCACCCTTGTGCGTAAGATCGGACAGAGGTTTGACAATGGAAGAAAAGTTCTTAATAAACCTCCTATAATAGTTAGCGAAACCCAGGAAACGCTGTATGGCTTTAAGGCCCTTGGGTTTTGGCCATTGTAGGACAGCTGACAACTTATCTTTGTCCATGGCAATGCCATCATTGCCAATTATGAACCCCAAGAATGGCACACTGGTTCTATGAAATTCACATTTTTCCAATTTACAAAATAATTTGTTCTCACGGAGTCGTAGCAATACTGCAGATACATCCTTGATGTGCTGTGCCATGTCTTGGGAGTAAATCAGTATATCATCAAGGTAAACCACAACACATGTCTGTAACATATCTCTCAGAACATCGTTTATCAGTTCCTGGAAAACTGCGGGTGCATTACACAGCCCAAATGGCATTACTAGATACTCGTAGTGCCCAGCTCGAGTATTAAAGGCAGTTTTCCACTCATCACCTGCTCGAATGCGAACCAGATTGTAAGCGGCCCGTAGGTCCAATTTGGTAAAAATCGAAGCGCCCTTAAGCCTGTCAAAAAGCTCGGTGATGAGTGGTATTGGGTATGCGTTTTTTGCCATTAGTTTATTCAGGCCCCGGTAGTCAATGCATGGTCTTAATTCGCCATTTTTCTTTTTTACGAAAAAGAACCCAGCCCCAGCTGGAGAGGTAGATTTTCGTATGATCCCTCTAGCAAGGGCATCAGAAATGTAGTCCTCCATAGCCTTATTTTCTTCACAAGATAATGGATAAGTGCGTCCTTTAGGAGGTACTACTCCAGGCTGCAATTCAATGCAACAATCATAAGGTCTATGCTGGGGTAGCATACTAGCCTCTCCTTTGCTAAAAACATCGCCAAACTGTTGGTACACATCCGGTATAGCAGAGGAGGTGCATAGGACCTTAATAGGCTGGATGACGCACTTGTCCATACAAAACTGGGACCAAGCAGCAATTTCACACTTTTTCCAATCAAATTGTGGGTTATGTAACTGTAACCACGGAAATCCCAATATTACCGCGTGGTGCGGAGAATTAATCAGTTGAAACTGCTGCTCTTCTCTGTGAAGTGCCCCAATAGTCATAGACAGTGGCATAGTTTCAAATAAAACCTGAGGCGGTTCTAAAGGTCTACCATCAATCGCTTCGATAGTCAAGGGGTTTTCTCTTTCAATGCGTGGAACTCCGTGCAAGTCAGCAAAGGTATTATCCATAAAATACCCTGCTGCACCAGAGTCAACCAAGGCCAAAACCTCCACAGATCGTTGTGCCCAAGACAATACCACCTGAATGGTGGGTTTCGTTATGCCCGACACTGGGGACGATTGTACACCACCTAGGGCCTGTCCCCCAAGGTACCCTAGGTGTGTGCGTTTCCCGGACGTACCGGACAGGAATTTAGCAAGTGCCCTTTTTTACCGCAGTATAAACACAACCCTTGCTTCTTGCGATAAAGTCTCTCTGCCTTGGTTAGTCTAGTGAAGCCTATTTGCATAGGTTCGCTTGTTTCCCGTACAGGTTCACTAGACTTCAATGCCAAGGGAGGGATGGGTGGGCAAAATATGCTACTAGGCTCATTATCTTTTGATCGTATTTTACGATCTCTGGCAATTGATCTCTCACGTATTCTGGAGTCAATTATCATAACATACTCAATGTAATCATCTAGATCAATAGGTAGATCTTTAGCAGCAATTTCATCTTTAATGTGGTCACTCAGGCCTTGAGAAAAAGCTGCCAATAATGCCTCGTTATTCCAACCTACCTCTGCTGCCAATGTGCGGAATTCGATGGCATAGTCGCCCACTGTACGCCTGCCCTGTTGTATCTCCATAAGGCGTTTGGCAGCAGAGTTGGTTCTACCAGGAGGCTCAAACACTCTTCGAAAGGATTGCACAAATTCTCTGAAGTTCTTAGTACAAGGTTTAGCATTCTCCCACAAGGGGTTAGCCCAGGCCAATGCTCTGCCAGTGAGCAGTGATATCGTGAACCCCACTTTACTACGATCATTGGGAAATGCGTGTGCCGTCAATTCCATAAAGATTTCAAGTTGGTTGATGAACCCTCTGCAGAGACTAGGGTCACCATCATATCTTAGCGGCAAGGGTGCAGAAGCCGTTAAACCTTTAACAGTACCCTCTAGGGGCCTGGTATCACTTTCCGGTGTCTGACTTGGCGAGACCACCGGGCTAGAACTCGATTTGTCAGCGAGTACCGTGCGTTCAAGGATCGTTTGGATTGCAACTGCCAACTGATCCAAACGTTGCTCGAGCACATCCATCCTCCAATGGATATTCTGTGCATTACCTTCACCCTTGCTGTCTGAGGTCATGGCCCTTTCGTACTGTCACGGTTATTTATGACTCTCAGACACAAGTTTTAGGTAAAAAAAATCAATTTTATTGAAATAATAAATTGATAACTTAGGATGGCAATAACATACATTTATCTATATACAGGATATAGCACAGACAGAAGGCAGACTCTACCGGTCCTGTCAATATACCGGACAGGACAGTCTATAGGCTCTACCGGCCTTGCCATTACCGGGTAAGGCAACCTGCAGATGGAATAGCATAACGGTTCTACCGGCCTTACCAAATTACCGGGCAAGGCAGCCTCAATAGATACACAATGTCGGCTCTACCGGCCCTGCCAATACCGGGTAAGGCAACCTCAGATGGAATGTGGCAAAAGGTTCTACCGGCCTTACCAATACCGGGCAGGGCAGCCCAGAGATAGTAGCAGCAGTCAGATGAAACTGGCAAATTAGCAGAATCGTTAAGCAGCAAGGCTTTGGAGCAAACCAGCGTCCGCACGCTGGGAACAACACTGAATAGTATAGCCGTAAGGCTTTGCGAGCAAGCCAGTGACCGCACACTGGGGTAACAAGTGAGTAGTATAGCCGCAAGGCTTAGGAGCAAACCAGCGTCCGCACGCTGGGACCAACACAGATTTGTATAGCTGATAGGCTTTGGAGCAAACCAGTGACCGCACACTGGTGTAACAAGCGAGCTTGTATAGCCGCAAGGCTTAGGAGCAAACCAGCGTCCGCACGCTGGGACCAACACAGATTTGTATAGCTGATAGGCTTTGGAGCAAACCAGTGACCGCACACTGGTGTAACAAGTGAGTTTGTATGGCCGCAAGGCTTAGGAGCAAACCAGCGTCCGCACGCTGGGACCAACACAGATTTGTATAGCTGATAGGCTTTGGAGCAAACCAGTGACCGCACACTGGTGTAACAAGTGAGTTAGTATGGCCGCAAGGCTTAGGAGCAAACCAGCGTCCGCACGCTGGGACCAACACAGCTATGTAGAGCTGATAGGCTTTGGAGCAAACCAGTGACCGCACACTGGTGTAACAAGTGAGTTTGTATAACCGCAAGGCTAAGGAGCAAACCAGCGTCCGCACGCTGGGACCGACACAGAATTGTAGCAATGTCACCAACGCGACCAGGCAGAAGGTCGCCAGGATACTGAAGACAGGTGATGAGATGACAGGAACCAGCAACCATCAGTCAGGTCAGGAAACAGCATAGAAGAAGTTCAGCAGTAACTGCAACACCAGAGACTAGGCCGGAACCAGGACTGGAGTAACTCAGCATCCAGGAAACACTGGAACAGTAGAGATCAGGAACCCAGGAACACAGGAGATCAGGAACTCAGGAACACTGGAACAGAGGCCCAGCTATCACTAGCATAGTGATAGCAAGAAGGTCAGAAACAACACGAAAGGGCACTCAAAGGGTGCCCAATCCAGGTTTAAATAGGCAACAAGAGGCGGGCTAACTGCAGACAGCCAATAGAAGCCCCCTACTGGTGACAGACAGGGAACTGCAGCAATCACGGCACCGTGATAGCGGTCTGTATCCACTTTGTCCCTTCTCACTCATTGTCATCTGCATCCACTTTCTCCCTTCTCCCTCATTGTCGTCATGTAACACGGTGCGATTCTACTCACTGCCGTCCAGGGAACTGCCTAATTTTATGTATCGGTGTGATTCAACTCACTACCGTCCACTGAGCTCCGTCATTCAGGAGACATACACCGCCATTATGTGCTCACCCTCCTGAATAGTCACTCGTCTTCTACTATTACCCCTGCCCAAATGTAAGGAGGACTGGCATTTTAAATAATTTTCTCATTATATATTATTATGCTTTTCTCTCTGTCCAGCACTGCCCACAGCCTACCCTCTCTCACCACCTCCTACTCAACAATGATTCTCTCGTGGTCAACAGTTCTGAGTTCAACAGTGTTAAAGTTTTCTATAAATAATACATGAATGCCACCCTAACACATAATCAACCCTTTGATTGCCAAGGGGGTAGCAACGCATTGCAAAGCAATGCGTTTCGTACCCCTCTGGCTTTCAGACGGTTAAGCAATATACAAGTCTGTATTTATACCTAATCTCTACACAACCACTCCAGCACCCTTAATTATCCCAATAAAAGGTTACGCACAACACAATAAAGGCACTATCCGATATTTTTCCAAAAAAGTGTATGTATCTATTAGATGGAGCGCCACTTACATACAACAAATATGGCCATTATGAAATGTATCAAAAATAATTTACTAAAAACAATTGTAAAATCGCCTAAAGGACTCCAATATTAGCATAGGAAATAGGTGCATATAATGTCAACAGTTCCTCGGAGAGCAATGCAGACATTTGCCCACCTGCTATAATGGTGCCTTAGCCCGGACGCAATAGTCTCGCCTTTCCCAGCATAGAAGTGTCTAGATGTATATGGACAAACTCAAATGATATATGCCCCAAAATATATTTAATTCCACGTGAATAAAAAATATGTATCACTACCACATGTCGAAAAAATATAAAAATATGAAAATATCAAAAATGTGTCAAATAAAGTTCACATGATATTGTAAATCCAAGTCAACCATTGGAGAGAGGATGCCAAGAGCCGGGTGAAAAATGAATGACTATGGAAAGTAACAAACCGGGTGTATGAGGCGTGAAGAACAGAGAGGGGTAAGGTTGGTCACTATTGGGAACCTGAAAATCACTGAGTCTTCATCCACAGACAATATTGGAAGACCCCTGCGATGGGGTACAATTTCAAACAACTGTGGGTGGTAAGATCTGGAGGATAGGCATAAAGAGATAGAAGGGCAAGATCTGTATATATGTAGACCAAGTAACCCCAAGAAACAATAGTCTTCATATCCCTGTGGATAGTTGGCCACAAGTCCCATGCTAAGGTGTCCTATAAAAGGATGGATTGTTAATCTGTTTGATACAAAATAATAGCTATAGGAAAAGGGCTACAACTGGATACAATTGGTATGATATGATGCTGATCACTAGGGGTGACTGATTTGAAGCAAGAATACAGGATTATACACAGAATATTGTTTGAAGAAATAGATAATACACAGTGGATTTTTTTTTCATTTAAAATATCACATGAATTTTCATTGGCACTTTTTTGATTTTTAATATTTCTAAGAGGCCGTAGGCCGTTACTTAGAGGCCTTGTTAGGCCTACGGAATTTCAGGCCTTCAAAAGACTGTCTTTCACATTGCACAGGACTGCAGGCAGAACTGCCTCTGATTGGCCAACAGGAGTTATAGGGCCGTTCTTCACTTTGTATGGGGAAAAGTAGGCGGTCACCGGATTGGCTGCCATCGCCCAAATGACCAGTTTAAAGGGCCTCCATAGAAGTTACATGGGAAAAGGATGCACCCTAGCAATTGTCTGCCTCACAAGATGAAGTTCTGCTTCTCATTGGCTGAGAAGGCTGGAGTTACCGGATTGGCCAGAATGCTTCCACTGTATCGTTTCGCTCTTCTTCCTATTGTCTAGGAATTGGAGCAGCAAGATTGAATTATATAGAATGCCATTCTTTTGTGTAAAGCGCCATGGTGCCTCTTGTTCCCTGAGTTCTTATGTTTATGTTTCCCATTGTCTAGATGTGTATTGCAGCCAGTCACTATTGTTTCCCCAGTGTGTCTTTGTACTAAACCCATTGTGTATTGTATAAGCATTTTGCTTAAAAGAGCTGTTGTTCCAATAAACTTTCAGTTTGTCCTGGAACTAAGAAGTGTCCTGTGTCATGATTCTTGGATGGTGTAAAGAGTCCCCTTTGACTCCCGTCCAAGGCCTCTACATTTCCAGCCTCTTTTTCCAGAGATCCAGTCAGCTAAGAGCTCTCCTTTTCCAGTTTGTGTTCCAGCTTTCCAGTTTCCCCGGATGAGTTATCCTGTTGTCATCACTTACAGGAGAGAGGACCCCAGTACGACGGCCCAGAACACCCCGTCTTGTGTTTCCGTTATATTCATATTTCTATTTTTTTTCTTCCACATGTGGTAATGATATATATTTTTTATTCACAAGGAATTATATATGTTTTGGGGCATATATCATTTGAGTTTGTCCATATATATCTAGACATTTCTATGCTGTGAGAGGTTAGACTACTGTGCTCGGACTAAGGCGTCATTATAAAAGGTGCGTCTGCATTGCTCTCTGAGGATAGAACTGTTGGCTATTATATGCATCTATTTTTCCTGTGCTAATATTGTTTTTAGTAAGTTTTTTTTATACATTTCATATTGGCCATATTTGTTGTATGTGAGTGGCGCACCAACTAATAGATACTAAGTCTGTATTTATATATGATTAAAGTCTGCCGCCAGAGAACTGCGAGTAGTAACATTACAAAGCACAGACTACTACACCCTGAGGTTTCCAGCTCTTTCTGGACTACAAATCCCTTCATACTCAGTGACCACCTGAGGATCATAGTAATTGTAGTCCAACAGACAGAGGGGTACTGGTTGCTCACCAATGCCTTAATTGATGTTTAAGTCACTAGGTCCCATCATGCACCTCTCCTCCAATATGGCAATGCCCACTCACCGGCATCCTCTGCGGCCTCTGAGCCACTTTCCAAATAATATTCCTGGGTTCAAGCTTGAGGGAAGCGCCCAGGCCCCTAGCAGGGGACGGGAGATGGTGCCCCACAAAAAGCCCTGCTGCCCGTGTATGGACTTCAAGAGCCAGATAAAAGAGCAGAGGAAGCTATGCCAGGTGTCTGCGGTGAGCTAAGACTGTCACCTTGCCCGCACTGTGACCCTGTCCTGAGCACTATATATCCCACTGTCACCTGTCCAACATATTTTTAAACATAATTAAGAAAGATTACAGCTGTCCTTCCTCTGGGAGACTGGAGAACCTGCAAACATACCTTCTCTCATATCGCCTACAACAACTCTGTAACTGCAATATGAGTCCTGTACTTCCCTGCACATTTCCGGTACCTGGAGGGTCAACCACTAATTTGTAGATTTTGGGGATATGGTACACGATGGCCATTACTGGATTGTGGATCACCAAAAAATCTGATTCAACTTTTGTGATTATGCTCCTCAACTGAGCATTTTAAATAATTCAATAAGAGAGTTTTAATAATTCTGACTTTGGTTAATTTTTAATTTTCTATGTGAGTCACCATCACTCAATAGCTAATATTCTTCCTTAATATAATTGGAGCCCCCATCCTTCTCTGCTTCCCTTATGGTGATTTTTTGGGCAGTTTCTCTACAGCTTTTCTCTCCTTCCTACTCAAATTATCTTTTTTTATACTTTTTTTCCCTTTTATTTGTTCATTAAACTCATTCAATATTGACAATATGATACTATCTAAAGTCAAACTCAGCAGTTAAATTTTCTCTCAATAGAGTCTCAAGATCATCCAGACATTCCTGATCTTTAACTTCACCCTTAATTTTAAAAAGCCTTTTAATGTCAACTTCGTAACAAACCTATAAAAGTCTACAAATAATTCAAAATCATTAACTCTCACCTGTGGTGCAAATTTGATGCCTTTTTGTAATAAAGCTACTTCCTGTGCGTTAAAAAAAATCAGATAGATTATAAATCCCTAACACCTCTGAATGTAGTAATACACTTATAGTTTGCTCTTTTTTACGATGACTCCTTCCTCTACGTCTATATCGATTTCTCTTTTCTCCCCTGTACATTGTTTTTCATTTGGCCTTTCACATTGACCCCCTTCCTGGGGGACTTCCCAAAAAAACGATCTCCAAATTCCTGTTCTCCGTGAGCTTTCTCAGCTGATGTTTTTATGTTATTACTATTTTTCATCTCTGGCTAGTATGGAATATTTATTTTTTTCTGTTATCTTTTGATAATATTGGTTCATTTCGCTTTTCTTCTTGGTATCTCCTTTCTCCTTCACCTCTAGAAAACTGATAGAAAAAAATAATTCCTTTGTTATTGTACATTATTTCTACCATTACTTCCACTATTATTTTTACTATATTTTATAGATCTTTTTAATTTGACTTTCTTTTTGTCTTTTAAGTTCCTTTCCAGTTTATCCATATTTGTTTGTATCTTCTTATCTAGTTCATTAAAACCCTTTACTTTCTCATATTGTTCCAGATTCTCATGGGCCTCTTCAATCTGTTTCCAATTTCCTTAGACAGCCTTTCCAATGTTTAATGATTAACTGCATCAAATGTTTTGAAGACTGTCTAAGGATACCTCCCAAGATTCCTTAAATTTGGCATCCAGGAAAGGTACATTCTTAAACAGTCTCAAACCTCTTGAAGGCCTCAAACAAATGATGATGATGATGATGGTGGTGGTGGTGAAGATGATGATGAATTACGTTTCCCACCAAATTCAGGCTGTTCTTGCTCTCTGCTTTATATTATGTGCTCATTTGCCTGTAATTTTGTCCCTGTCTCCAACAAAGCCACACCATTGTCATCTATCAGTGATATCACCTTCTCTCTGCCTTTATCCCAAGATAAAGGCTTGTCATTTGACGTAACATAGCCTTGTATGCAGCACCAGTAAACAGCACTTAAGCAGCACCTAGGCAACACCTAAGCACAACTTACACACCAAGTAAGAAACACTTAAGCAATACCTGCACTCTCCCTATAGCTACCCAATAGTTGGGCTGTCACGCCTGTAGGTCTCTCCTCATCCTAGCACACACTGACAATACAGCCTTCCTGGACATCCTTTTATACTAAGGCACAGAGGGGAAAATTGTGCAGAAATATTAAAAAGGCAGAAAATACACCTTTTTTACAAGGTTTTGCATTAGACATCCTTTCTCCTTCCAATCTCCCTCTGTCTTTGTACCATCCTCATACCAAACCTCTTGTATTTTGTTAAATAGATAGAAAGATATAGAAATCAAGTCAAATGATAGCATAACCATCTGCAGTATAAGGAAAAACAGGTCTCCCTCACATTGCAGCGGTATCCTGATTTATTTAAGAGAAGATTAGTGTGATGGTACCAGTGGACACCCTATCTAGGCATCCCTGTCATTTGCTACTTCATACCAGAGCAGGATTCTCTCAAGAAATACACTACCCTGTTCCTGTGATGGCCCCCCATAGCTGTAGAGGTCTGGATTGGGCAGACTACATTGGGTTTCCTTGTCACCCAGTGGCCCCAATAAGCACAGGGTGACTTGGACCCAAGAGGGGACTGGGAAGCTGAGAAAGGAGCTTCCCCATGAATGGAGTCCATAGTCTATAGGGAGGAGGCTGGCCCCCAGGTCCCTCCAGGAGCCCAGGGCATGGAAGCTTCCATGACAGTTAGATACATTTATTTGAAGTGGGAACATACAGGGTTATCCTGTGTATTAATAGGGAAAACAGGAAGTTCAGATATAGATATATGTGGCATATATATAGAGAGATATATATGTGGCATATATTTTAATGTGCCACTTGCACTAAACTCCAGTAGTTGCCTCTGATGTCGGAAATCACAGACCCAACATCATCCGCCTGAGACTAGTGATGTTGACATTTCCCTGTAGCTTTCTATGTAGCTACAGCCCCACTTTAAATAGTATAGCAATATTGCAGTAAAGTTAGATTTCATGAGTACTAGTGATGAGCGAGCACCCCAATGCTCGGGTGTTCGGGTGCTCTGACCGAGCACCCCCTGAGGCTCGAGTGCTCGGCCGAGCACCCGAGCCCCATTGAAGTCAATGGGAGGACTCGAGCATTACACCAGGCACCCCCTGCTCTGATGAGGGGAGGGTGCCTGGTCCATAGGAAAAGGGCAGAAAAGGATGGAAACACCACAGAAATGGTTCAGGGACAGCATAGGGAGGATGTCTGGATGCATCTTGGACTCCAACATCGCTGCTGGGAACGATCTTTCGCCCGTAGTACGCCATTTTTACAGACTGACCATAAAACACACAAAAAGGAAAATAAAAACGACTTTAGGCGAAAAATTGTTACCAAACAATATTTGCTGTATATTTACTTGTATATCATCTGCAAATTCTCCCAAAAATTTCCTTGATTTTCTGAAGTGAGGCCATGATTAAGAGGGAAACGTGCGCAGAGGTAAATTATCCCAAAAATTTCCTTGATTTTCTGAAGTGAGGCCATGATTAAGAGGGAAAAGTGCGCAGAGGCAAATTCTCCCAAAAATTTCCTTGATTTTCTGAAGTGAGGCCATGATTAAGAGGGAAACGTGCGCAGAGGCAAATTATCCCAAAAATTTCCTTGATTTTATTGAACTGAGGCCATGATTAAGAGGGAAACGTGCGCTGAGCTGACCATCTAAAACATTATGGGTGAGGGTCTGCTGCAGAGCTGACCATCCTAAACATTATATGCGAAGGCCCGCTAGTGAGCTGACGCTATAAAACATTATATGCGAAGGCCCGCTAGTGAGCTGACGCTATAAAACATTATATGAGAGGGCCCGCTAGAGAGCTGACCCAATAAAACATTATATGAGAAGGCCCGCTGGTGAGCTGACCTATATAAAAATTGTCAAACAGGGCCCGCTGGTGAGCTGGCCCTATATAAAAATTATATCACAGGGCCCGCTGGTGAGCTGGCCCTATATAAAAATTATAGCACAGGGCATATGGAAGAGGAGGAGGAGGATGAGAAGATTAAGAGTCAACCATATACCCGTTTTTTGGGTGGAAGGGGTGAATGGGAATACAGAGTATTCCCATCATTGTAAATAACATATATAAAGTGAGTTTATGTTCCCCCGGGGCTTTCCTCCAGTGGAGTGGAGAAGTCAGGGGAAATCCAGGCCTTGTTCATTTTTATAAGTGTCAACCTATCAGCATTGTCGGTGGAAAGGCGGATACGCTTATCTGTTATGATGCCACCAGCAGCACTAAATACCCGCTCAGACAGAACGCTGGCGGCAGGGCAGGCCAGCACCTCCAAGGCGTAGAGTGCCAGTTCATACCACGTGTCCAGCTTGGACACCCAGTAGTTGTAAGGCACAGAGGGATCATTGAGGACGCTGACACGGTCTGCTACGTACTCCTTCACCATCTTCCAAAACTTTTCCCTCCTTGTGACACTAGGCTGCGCATCAGGGTGAGGGTGCTGGCGGGGTGTCATGAAGGTGTCCCACGCCTTGGAGAGTCTTGCCCTGCCTTTCTCGGAACTGCTGTGTGCTCCCCTTTTCTCCCCTTCTCGGTTGGCCAAGGTAGCACGTACTCTGCCGCCAGCGTTGTCAGATGGAAAATTTTGGAGCAATTTTTCAACAAGAACCTTCTGGTATTGCACCATTTTGCTTGTCCTCTCCACCGGAGGAATGAGAGATGAGAAATTCTCTTTGTAGCGGGGGTCCAGAAGGGTGAACACCCAGTAATCCGTGTTGTCTAAAATGCGTACAACGCGTGGGTCACGGGAAAGGCAGCCTAACATAAAGTCAGCCATGTGTGCCAGAGTACCAACAGTCAAAATTTCGCTGTCCTCACCAGGAGGATGACTCTCAATATCCTCATCCTCTTCCTCCTCTTCTGCCCACCCACTCTGAAGAGATGGAACTAAAGTTCCATGGCTACCCTCTGTAGCGGAGGCAACCGTGTCTTCCTCCTCCTCCTCCTCCTCCTCCTCCGCCTCCTCCAATTGTCGCTGAGAAGACGAAGTGAGGGTGCTCTGGCTATCACCTTGTGTAAGCTCTTCCTCCCGCATTTCCATCTCTTCCACATGCAAAGCGTCGGTTTTAATTGTGAGCAGCGAGCGTTTCAGTAGACACAGAAGTGGGATGGTTACACTGATAATAGCGTTATCGCCGCTCACCATCTGTGTCGATTCCTCAAAATTGCGTAAAACCTCGCAGAGGTCTGACATCCATTCCCACTCCTCACTTCTGATTACAGGAAGTTGAACGGAGAGGCGACGACCGTGTAACAGCTGGTACTCCACTACTGCCCTCTGCTGCTCACAAAGCCGGGCCAACATGTGGAAGGTGGAGTTCCAGTGCGTGCTCACGTCACACAGCAGCCGGTGAGCTGGCAATTGTAAGCGCTGCTGCAGCTTCAACAGGCCGGCCGAAGCTGTAGATGACTTACGGAAATGTGCACACACGTGGCGCACCTTGGTCAAGAGATCATGCACATTGGGGTAGGTTTTTAGAAATCGCTGAACCACTAAATTAAATACATGCGCTAGGCATGGTACGTGTGTGAGCTTGCCGAGCTCCAAAGCCGCCACCAAGTTACGCCCATTATCACACACAACCATGCCTGGTTGCAGGTTGAGTGGCGAGAGCCACTGCTCGGTCTGGTGACTAATCCCCTGCAACAGCTCTGAGGCCGTGTGCTGTTTGTCCCCAAGGCAGATCAGCTTCAGCACGGCCTGTTGACGCTTCCCCACTGCAGTGCTACACTGCTTCCAGCTACTGGCTGATGGGGGAGTGGCGCTGCGTGTAGAGAATTCGGAGGTGGAAACGGAGGAGGAGGAGCCAATAACGTAGGTGCTGGCGGAAACCCTGATGGAGGTAGGGCCCGCAATCCTCGGCGTGGGTAGCACCCGTGCCATCCCAGGGTCCGAGTCGCTCCCAGCCTCCACGACATTCACCCAGTGTGCCGTCAGGGAAATGTAGTGTCCCTGGCCACAAGCACTTGTCCATGTGTCAGTCGTTAAGTGGACCTTCCCAGTAACTGCGTTGGTCAGGGCACGGGTGATGTTACGGGACACATGGTGGTGTAATGCGGGGATGGCACACCGGGAAAAGTAGTGGCGGCTGGGGACCGCGTACCGAGGGACAGCTGCTGCCATCAGGCTGCGGAAGGACTCAGTGTCCACAAGCCTAAATGGCAGCATTTCGATGGCCAGTAATTTGGAAAGGTGTGAGGTTAGTGCTATGGCCTGTGGGTGGGTGGCTGGGTATTTTCGCTTGCGCTCAAATGCCTGGGGTAACGACATTTGGACGCTGTGCTGGGACAGGGAAGTGGATGTGGTCGCTGATGGTGCTTCAGATGCTACAGGTGCAGGGCGGGAGGTATGCGGGCCTGCGCCTTCGACAGGCGATTGGCCGGCACCGAAAACAGGGGAAGAGGAGGCAGTGGTGTGGCCTGCAGACACAGATGGGCGATCCAGGCGTTCCTCCCACTTATTACGGTGCTTGGATGCCATGTGTCGGATCATGCTGGTGGTGGTGAGGTTTCTAGTGTTCATGCCTCGGCTCATTCTGGTGTGGCACAGGTTGCAAACTACAATTCTTTTGTCGTCCGCACTTTCCTTAAAAAAACGCCATACCGCGGAACACCTACCCTTTGGCAAGGTAGATTTACGCAAGGGGGTGCTCCGTGGAACATTTGCGGGCCGGCTTGGTGCGGTCCGCCTTCTTTCTGTAGCCACACCACTGCCTCTTCCAGCCTGTTGTGGTGCTGCAGATGGCTCACCCTCAGGACTGCTGTCATCGCTCGGCTCTACACCTTCCCAGGTGGGGTCAGTCACCTCATCGTCCACCAAGTCCTCCTCCACTTCCTCACTCTGATCATCCTCCTCATGTCTTGATCCCACCACATACTCAGTCATTGACAACTGTATAACATTCTCCTCAACAAGGTCTTGAGACGGAAATAGTGGTTGATTTAATGGCAAGTGTGTCTCATCATCATCATCATCATCATCCACTACTTCCTTTGACCTTAAATGCCGTTCACATCTGTCATCTTCTTGTGATTGGGTACCCTCTAGAGGTTGTGAATCAGGGCACAAGATGTCATGTTCCTCTGCAAGCGTGCTTGGAGAGAGGGTCAAATGAAGGATTGGTGATGAGACGAGCTCCTCACTATATCCCAGTGTGGGATCACTTCTTTGAACAGACCGTGTATGGTGGGAGGAAGGATGATCAGAGTGAGGATTATGTTGACCAGACTCTTGGCTACTGAGAGTGGACTTGGTGGAAGACAGGGTGGTGCTTAACCGACTGGAAGCAGTATCAGCTGACATCCAACCGACCACCTGTTCGCAGTGGTCGGACCTCGAGAGTGATGTCCTGCGACGCCCTGTAAAATTAGACATGAAGCTAGGTATGGTGGATGTCTTTCTTTCTTGTGCTCTGGCACCAGGCACAGTTTCTCCGCGTCCTGACCCGCGCCCTGAACTATCAGGATCACGTCCACTTCCCCGTCCCTTTTTACCCGCCTTCTTCATCTTACACGGAATATGTGACTTTAATATTTGAGTTTGAAAACTTAACAGTATTTCTTCCTATTCTGCAACTGTGCAGAGTACACAGAATAGGCTGCTAAACGGCGGTGACACACACTGAATGGAATATGTGACTTTAATATTTGAGTTTGAAAACTTAACAGTATTTCTTCCTATTCTGCAACTGTGCAGAGTACACAGAATAGGCTGCTAAACTGCGGTGACACACACTGAATGGAATATGTGACTTTAATATTTGAGTTTGAAAACTTAACAGTATTTCTTCCTATTCTGCAACTGTGCAGAGTACACAGAATAGGCTGCTAAACGGCGGTGACACACACTGAATGGAATATGTGACTTTAATATTTGAGTTTGAAAACTTAACAGTATTTCTTCCTATTCTGCAACTGTGCAGAGTACACAGAATAGGCTGCTAAACGGCGGTGACACACACTGAATGGAATATGTGACTTTAATATTTGAGTTTGAAAACTTAACAGTATTTCTTCCTATTCTGCAACTGTGCAGAGTACACAGAATAGGCTGCTAAACTGCGGTGACACACACTGAATGGAATATGTGACTTTAATATTTGAGTTTGAAAACTTAACAGTATTTCTTCCTATTCTGCAACTGTGCAGAGTACACAGAATAGGCTGCTAAACGGCGGTGACACACACTGAATGGAATATGTGACTTTAATATTTGAGTTTGAAAACTTAACAGTATTTCTTCCTATTCTGCAACTGTGCAGAGTACACAGAATAGGCTGCTAAACGGCGGTGACACACACTGAATGGAATATGTGACTTTAATATTTGAGTTTGAAAACTTAACAGTATTTCTTCCTATTCTGCAACTGTGCAGAGTACACAGAATAGGCTGCTAAACTGCGGTGACACACACTGAATGGAATATGTGACTTTAATATTTGAGTTTGAAAACTTAACAGTATTTCTTCCTATTCTGCAACTGTGCAGAGTACACAGAATAGGCTGCTAAACTGCGGTGACACACACTGAATGGAATATGTGACTTTAATATTTGAGTTTGAAAACTTAACAGTATTTCTTCCTATTCTGCAACTGTGCAGAGTACACAGAATAGGCTGCTAAACGGCGGTGACGCACACTGAATGGAATATGTGACTTTGATATTTTAGTTTGAAGACTTAACAGTATTTCTTCCTATTCTGCAACTCTGCACAGTACACAGAATGTGCTGCTACACTGCGGCGAAGCCCACTGAATGGAATATGTGACTTTGATATTTTAGTTTGAAGACTTAACAGTATTTCTTCCTATTCTGCAACTCTGCACAGTACACAGAATGTGCTGCTAAACTGCGGCGAAGCACACTGAATGGAATATGTGACTTTGATATTTTAGTTTGAAGACTTAACAGTATTTCTTCCTATTCTTCAACTCTGCACAGTACACAGAATGTGCTGCTACACTGCGGCGAAGCACACTGAATGGAATATGTGACTTTGATATTTTAGTTTGAAGACTTAACAGTATTTCTTCCTGTTCTGCAACTCTGCACAGTACACAGAATGTGCTGCTAAACTGCTACGAAGCACACTGAATGGAATATGTGACTTTGATATTTTAGTTTGAAGACTTAACAGTATTTCTTCCTATTCTGCAACTCTGCACAGTACACAGAATGTGCTGCTACACTGCGGCGAAGCACACTGAATGGAATATGTGACTTTGATATTTTAGTTTGAAGACTTAACAGTATTTCTTCCTATTCTGCAACTCTGCACAGTACACAGAATGTGCTGCTAAACTGCGGCGAAGCACACTGAATGGAATATGTGACTTTGATATTTTAGTTTGAAGACTTAACAGTATTTCTTCCTATTCTGCAACTCTGCACAGTACACAGAATGTGCTGCTAAACTGCGGCGACGCACACTGAATGGAATATGTGACTTTGATATTTTAGTTTGAAGACTTAACAGAATGTGCTCTAATCTGCAACTTTGCACACTAAACAGAATGTGCTCTAATCTGCAACTTTGCACACTAAACAGAATGTGCTCTAATCTGCAACTTTGCACACTAAACAGAATGTGCTCTAATCTGCAACTGTGCACACTAAACAGAATGTGCTCTAATCTCCAACTTTGCACACTAAACAGAATATATATTTTTTGTTTTGTTTTGTTTTTTTCCCCCCACACAAAATAACCTGCTGCCCCCACACACAGTAGTCCTAAAAAGGACTTTTGGTTCTTTTTTTTCACAATTTTGCTTTTTTTCCTCCCTACACTGACTTTCCCTTCCTATCCTCAGCTCTCCCTGGCTAAGACTGAGCCGAACTCGCTGGTCAGGTGCTATACAGCACCCGACCACGGGTTCTGGCCAGCCAATCAGTGTAATGCCAGCAGCCAACATGGCTGCTGGCATTACACCGATGTCAGAGCCTCCCTGCACGTTTATTGGCTGCGCAGCAGCCGCAAAACGTGCGGGGAGGTGACCCGAACATGGCGGGCGAGCACATGCGGTACATGCCATGTACTCAACACTAATGAGTACCAATGAGGACAAATATTTTGAATTAAAAATGAAAAAGATACAAGGAATATACCAAAGTATAAATATATATATAGCTCCCGTAACCAAGGTAATATGAATTATAATATTGGATATGAAAGCTCAGTATAATGTAGTAGATAAGATATGTATAAAACATATAACAATAATCGGGGCATGTAAATATCTTGTTTGGATGTGCCATTACATTGAAGCACTTAAAAAAAGGCACTAAAACACTAGTAGTATATATTTCACACGTGTCCCTGAAGAAGGAAACGCTTTGGGAGTGTAGATGCTGAAGTGGACAACACTTGAAATATCTGACACATCCGAAAAACCAAAGCATTAGACAACAGGTGATGATGCAAGAAAGTTAAGTAAGGGTTATAACCCTAGACGTACCGTGAATGGGAGAGAAGCAGCGGGAATGAAGACATTGGAAGGTAAGAGGAGGATGCAGGTCTCCTTACCAGATAATATACTGATAAGTCTCCAGCTTTCCCCTCACCCATTATATGGAGGTAAAGGACCTGAGATTGGCTTTGGGATGTGAATTCAGCGTGTTATGAGAATGAAAACTGTTAAATGTTGATACTAAAGGGAATATTGGAATCTATAAAACTGAACTAATTGCCTTAGGAATTGGGATTCAAGCTATATAGTATTCAAAGCACCTGACTGTGCCTTTGAATTCCGCACAATTAAACTCATGAATGCACTTAGTTATTCATTCATTTCATCCATTACTATTTCATCCATCACTGTTTTGTTTATTTTTCATTCACTGGAAGTCAAATTGGATCATTTCAATTTGTTCTAATTGACTGGATTTATTTAACCATTTCATTCATCACCATTTCTTTCATTATTGTTTTATTATTTATTTATTTACCGGAAGCCTAACTGGACTAATCCAACTTATCCATTGGACTGAACATTGGATTTATTTAACCATTCCATTCATCGTCATTGTTTACTTTTCACCCTGAATCACTATATGGAAGATTGATATACTGAGAGTGAATATGATAATAGTTCGATTGGCCAATTCAACGTGCTTGATTTTTTTCACTTATGATAAGAGAATTACACAATAATTTGTTTTTTAGTATTTGGGTTTATATATTGTTGAGATATTGCAGTCATTAACCCTTTGAGTGCCAGAGGGGCACGGAATACATTGTTTTGCAATGCCTTCTGTACCCCTCTGGCACTCAAAGAGTTAAACCTAAAGTGCAGTTGTGAGTCAGGGATGGTAGTCATTGAGAAAGTGTATATTCAAGGGTATAGTTAGGGAGTTGATATTAGGAGGGTTATACACCGCTTTGGGAGGTTGCGCAGTACTTACCAAAATTTTATGAAGTTTATACTTTGCTGGAATATTGGTCGATGGATGGTGACCGCAGAAGCTGGTGTGGGAATATATATCCTTCTTTTTAGTTTTTGCTTGATTGCAGTGTTTTGCAGTCAGATACGACCTCTATCTGGTGTTTAATACTGAGGTGGGGGGCAGCTGGCAGAGTGATGTTGCTTCTTGCTAGGAGCACTTCTTTTATATTCATATTTTATATTGTTGTCTGATATGGTGTTGTGATTGGGGGATTTGTTTGAGGTGTATTGTAACGGACCCTACTCCGTTACTGAAATCATTATCCGGGCATACGGCTACTCAGCCCGTTGTACAAAGAACTATGGACATTTTGTCGGGTATGGAACCCTTATTATCTGGGCATAAGTCTGTACAGGCCTTGGTACAGTCAGTCAAGAACTGCTAAGAAAATTATGACTTGTTTAGGAGCATTGGCGACGCTTGGAGTGGCCACTGCCACAGAGACTCTTATGCACAGGGCTGTTGGGCATGGAGAAAGTCACGTTTACACATTCAACAACAACTAGTTGAAAATTCCTGTCTCAGTGCTCGAATCGTTGACACTGAGTCGAACACGGGAAGTTGGGGACAGTGAGTCGATGTCAAATTGGATGAATCCCTGAGCAGGAGGTTTAAAAGTCTTCCATAGACTTAACATGGAGAAAAGAAGGTGACTCAGGGATTGGTCGACTAGCAGACCCACTGTAGAATCTGATTGGCCAGGGTTGAAGCGGAATATTCAAACTAGTCGAGGATGTGCTTCATCTCCTGACCATTGTCCCTTGAATGTGTATTCCCGCCCCTCAAGCCTTGCTGTCTATTGTTTATCTATTACGGTGCCCGTGATTGGTGCTATCCAGTGTCTATCACTTGCAGGGGGCTCCCATTGGCTGCCTGTTGTCAGCCCGCCTCACATTGCCTTTTTAAACTCAGTCCGGGCACCCTTTAATTGCTCTTTCGTGGTGTCTCTGACAGTACCTTTTCTGTCCTGCCTGCCATGCTAATTGGGCCAAGTTCCAGAGTTCCAGAGCTCCAGAGGTCCTGAATTCCAGTGTTCCAGTGTTTCAGAGTACCTGAGTTCCTGAGTCTACTTGTTCCTGCGTACCTGCCTGCTTGCCGTTCCAGTCGGTTCCGGTTGTTCTCCGTGGCTGCTGATGTTCCGGTTGCCTGTCAGTTCAGCGGTGCTCATTCCGGTTGAATCTCTGCCTGGTCTCAGTGGTTTCCTGCCTGCAGTCGCTGAGGCGACATTGCTCTCATTTCGCTCCGGCGATATTCCTATTGTTGGTTCCAGCGTGTGGACGCTGATTTATTCCATTAAACCTGGTGGCTCCTAGTACTGTTGGTCCCAGCGTGCGGACGCTGGTTTACTCCATTATACCTGGTGGCTCCTAATACTGTTGGTCCCAGCGTGCGGACGCTGGTTTACTCCATTTAACCTGATGACTTATACTACCGTTGGTTCCAGCGTGCGGACGCTGGTTTACTCCATTTAACTTGGTGACTTATTCCACCGTTGGTCCCAACGTACGGACGGTGGTTTTCTCCATTTAAGCGGGTGGTTTATCTATTGTTGGTTCCAGCGTGCGGACGCTGGTTTACTCCATTAAACCTTGTGGCCTTTACACTGTTGGTTCCAGCGTGCGGACGCTGGTTTACTCCATTAAACCTCGTGGTCTTTACACTGTTGGTTCCAGCGTGCGGACGGGTTTACTCCATTCAATCTGGTGACTCATACTACTGTTGGTCCCAGCGTGCGGACGCTGGTTTACTCCATTAAACCTGGTGGTTTCCAATACTGTTGGTCCCAGCGTGCGGACGCTGGTTTACTCCATTTATTCTGGTGGTTTATACTATTGTTGGTTCCAGCGTGAGGACGCTGGTTTGCTCCCTGACTGTAGTCAGGTACTGTGAGGTCCGAGTTGCTGTCCAGTCCCTGTGCAGTTGTCTTATGTTCTCTGTCAGGAGACTTCTGCTTGAGCGAGACCGTTTATCCTAGTTGCTACTTCTCCCATCCTACTGTCGTATTGCCGGTATTGGTAAGGCCCGTAGAACCTATTTACGTTGCCATCCTTTAGGATGCCTTACCCGGTATTGGCAGGGCCGGTATAGCCTACTCACAGTATTCCCTCAGGCTGCCTTGCCCGGTATTGGTAAGGTCGGTAGAACCGGTACGTTACCATCTCACAGTTGCCTTACCCGGTATTGGCAAGGCCGGTAGAGCCTGCTACTGCTATTTCATCTAGCCGCCTGGGTTGCCTTGCCCGGTATTATTGGCAAGGCCGGTAGAACCTATTCATATGGTCATTTGCTTAATTATATTGTTTGTATGTGTATGATAGCCCTATGGGATTGCCTTAACTTTTCAATAAAGTTATGTTTTTACCTAAACCTTAAGTCTGAGAGTCTTAACTAACCGTGACATTATCCTAGTCAAGCCCTTTGTGTAATAATGCAATCATGTCTGCCTTATTGTGTTGCCCTGAACCATTTGTTGTTGGTTCTTTGTCTTATGTGTTATGATTGTATTATCTCTGTAAACTCACCCATTGTGTCTTGTCTACTGTGCCCAAGTCAATGTAGCCTAGAGTGTATAAATATGCTGTGGTTTCACTTAATAAAGAGTTAGTAGTTTTGCACTAAGAACAAGTCCTGGTGTCTTTGTATGGTTAAAAGTGTCCTCTCTGACACCCATACAAGTGAGGTATTCTGTGTCATCGTCTGCCTGCTGCCAGCTACCTGCGAATCTGGACAAGAGCCGGGACTTTGGGATTCGTAGACTGTCAGGTCTTTCGACGTGGACTCTGCTGTTCCTCCAGCTATCCTTCGACCGGGTGTAGAGCTATTCACTCTATGATCCGTGGTCCTGTCTGTGACCCGAGTGCTTCGAGTCCCTTCGACTGTCTCCTTTTTTCCTCAATGCTATCAACTTCCTCTGATTCTAACATGGAGTAGACAACTCTGCCGCCTTCATCCGACTCCGACACAGAGTTTGCGACACCGCGAATGCTCAGTCGAGCCGGGTATTGCTCGACCATTAGGAACCACACTGTGTAATCAGCCTTCAAGAAGGAGAGACCCAGAACAATGGCTGAGGATGACCCGGTGTCCTTTTAGCTTCTGTTACATGTATATTGCCATTTCAACTGTTTGCCAGTTGGATATCCATACAGTCAAAGGCAAGTTACATTCATAGCAATTGTCTCCATATGTGATTTTTAATAAATTCAATACTTTACCTATTCACATTTCTCTGTGGTATCGTTTTTCATCCAGCACTCATATATATTTGATAGCGCTTCATACAATAATTTTGATCCAGATTCTACTACATATATATATGAAAGGTTTCAAGTGGGGAAGTGGATGGTGGCAGGTGATACCTGATGTTTAAATGCCTTGTTTTAAGTGCTTCAATGTAAGGGCACAAGTTATTTATATGCCTCTCCCCTTGCATCCTTAATTCTTAGTGCATATGGCAATGTTTGTCTATATCGCCAAGGCAATGTGTTGGTCACACATTGACAACACAAAGCACCATAGTGTCGAACCTCAGTACCTTTCTACCGAAGAGAGAATATAAGACAAAATCATCTAGATAAAAAAGGTATCATAGCAGGTGATTTCCCTTCCCCCAGAACCAGCTGGTCCAAGGACTGAAAAGGAGGGGAGTGCAGCATCCCTCAAGCCACATTCCATAATGTATGTGGGAAAAAGAAGTAGAGTTAAAGACTCCAGAGCCCCTAAGGATTGTCAAACACTACTGTGCCAAAACCCTGGAGCATTCCTAGGAGTAAATGACAAATCAAAAATCATCCTTATGTGCATCCTCATCATCAGAATTATCCCCCAACTCCAGTGTGGATCAGGTGCCAGGGATAAATAGAGGAAGGGGTATTTTTCATAGCAGAAAATGATGCAACTCATGCAGGCTCCTTTTCAGGGGAAGGGGGTCTCTGGAGCTGCTATACTGGGGCCCACAGTCCAAAAAGGGACAGAATGAAGCAGCAAAGTGCCTTAGAAGACTAGCCTGACATGAGGAGTAAAGGGTTAGTAGGGAAAACCCTAATGTCAAGTTCAGCAGAGGGGAGGGGTGAAAACCCATGACACTATAAAAACCCCTCAGGCTGTGTTCACTGTGCTTCAGTGTTCCAGAACTTTGGTTCCTGTGTGCTCTAAGCTTCCAGTGCTCAGTGCCTCTTTCCTTGCTGTGCTACAGATCCTCTGCTGGATTTCCCATTGCCTGACCTCCTGCTTGCCTCCTGGACTTCCCTGCTTGCCTGTTTCCTGACCTTGGCTAGTTTTACTGATTCTGCCTGATTGCTGCCTGCTCTGATCTTCTGGACTGTTTTTGACTACGCTTTGCTTAACCCTTGCACTCCTGTGCTGTCACTCCTACCTAGGTGTTCTACCTGTATACCTCTGTGGCTCACCTGGTAGGGGTGTCTGGCAAGAGATAGCATTCCCTGCTCCTACGCTCCAACCATAACAAGCCTGACAATACACTGAAGCCCCATGGAGCTGACAGGGATGATTGATGCTATCGCGTCACTGACTCAGCAACTCACTGCATTATCCCACACGGTACAAGGTATCCAAGAAAACCAAGCTGCTTTACAAGCCCAGTTCCAGGGGTTACAACCTGCTCCAGTGACACCTCCAGCTATGTATCAACCACCCTCAGCAAATGAAGGGGGACCCCTTGGTATTGGGGCCACTGCCACTCCAGAACCACATGTCAAGCTTCCTGCTTGTTTTTCCAGAGATCGTAGTAAATACCAATACCCTACCGTGCTTTCAGCCAAGTCTTCAGCAAACAAGAAGCCAACAAACTGCCCCCACACCATCCATATGACTGTCCTATAGACTTGCTTCCTGGGGCTCCCATTCCGTTTGGTCATATATTTCCTCTCTCTGAACCTGAATTAAGCTCCTTAGAGGACTATATAGAAGAGAACCTAAGGAATGAATTCATAAGGCCATCCACTTCTCCTGCCAGGGCTGACATATTTTTCGTGGGGAAAAAGATGGAGGCCTCTGGCCCTGTGTGGACTATAGAGAGCTTAACAAAGTTACCATCAAAAACAAATATCCATTGCCCTTAATCTCAGAGTTAATGAATCGACTTAGAGAGGCAAAAACATATACTAAGTTGGACTTACGAGGAGCCTATAATTTGGTACGCATAAAAATAGGACATGAATGGAAGACGGCTTTCCGATCCCGGTATGGCCACTATGAATACCAGGTCATGCCGTTCGGGCTCTGTAATGCCCCTGCCACCTTTCAACATTTCCTCAACGATGTATTCCGAGATATGTTGGACATATTAGTAGTGGTATATCGCGACGACATCTTAGTCTACTCACCATCGCTTACCACCCATCGGGAGCATGTTAAAAGTGTCCTTTCTCGGCTTCAGCAACATGGACTTTATGCAAAATTAGAAAAATGTGTGTTTGAGACAACATCTGTTGAATTTTTGGGATTCATATTAACTCCGGGGAATATCAAAATGGACCCCAAAAAGGTATCAGCCATCTTAGATTGGCCTGTTCCTACTTCTGTTAAAACTGTGCAACAATTTGTGGGGTTCTCAAATTTCTACAGAAAATTCATCCACGGTTTCTCTAAAGTTATCTCTCCCATCACCCAGCTAACCAAGAAACATGTCCCGTTTGCCTGGTCACCTCAAGCACAACATGCTTTTGATGAACTTAAACAGAGGTTCACGTCAACCCCCATTCTTGTACTGCTAGACCCTAAAAAAACATTCTTTACGGAGGTTGATGCCTCCGAGACAGCCGCAGGGGCCATCCTATCACAACGACAAGGAGAAAGTGAGACGCTTCATCCTGTGTCTTTCTTTTCTAGACGATTATCCCCAGCGGAAACTAACTACAGCGTGGGAGACAGAGAACTACTAGCAATTAGAATGGCATTGGAGGAATGGCGTCACCTCTTGGAGGGGGCTAACCATCCAATCACTGTGTTCACCGACCACAAGAATTTAGAGTATCTACGAGGAGCACGCGTCTATGTCCTAGACAAGCCAGATGGGCTCTGTTCTTCTGCAGATTCAACCTGCATATCACTTATAGAGCAGGATCACGAAATGGAAAAGTGGATGCCTTGTCCCGTCTACATGGACCCCATACAGATACAGATATGGATACTATCCTCCAACCTGGTCATTTCTTGGCTACTCACTCTTCGCTATTAGAAGCTTTGCAGATCCATTCTCAAGCAGATTCCTACCTGTCACAATATCCTTGCCTTACCAAAAAACATGGGCTGCTGTACAAAGACACTCTTCTTTTCATTCCTCCTGAAGTTCGTACCAATTTACTTCATACGGTACATGACCATCCGTTAGCAGGCCATGGAGGTGTTAAGAAAACCACAGAACTCACCCAACGTTCATTCCGGTGGCCTAGTATGAAAAAAGACATTGAACAATACATACAATCATGTGATGTGTGTGGGCGAGCCAAAGGTACTAATTCAAGACCCGCTGGGTTACTACAACCGTTACCAGTACCAACAAATCCTTGGGCTGACATAACTGTGGACTTCATTGTGGAACTCCCACCATCACAATGTTACACCACTATAATGGTGGTTGTAGACCGCCTAACCAAGATGGCACATTTTGTCCCCATTATCGGATTACCTACAGCTGCCAAGACCGCAGACTTGTTCATCAAAGAAATTTTCCGCCTTCATGGTATTCCACAAACCATCCTCTCTGACCGTGGTGTCCAATTTACCTCTCATTTCTGGTCTGCCTTTTGTCAAGGTTTGGGTATACAAAGACTCTTGTCATCCGCATACCATCCTCAAACTGATGGTCAGACAGAGAGAACTAACCAAACGCTTGAACAATATCTACGTTGTTACGTCACCCATCTTCAGAATGACTGGGTGTCCCTGCTACCAACAGCAGAATTTGTTTATAACAACCATCTACACAGTTCTATAGGCATGTCCCTCTTCAAGGCCAATTATGGTTATCATCCACCTTATATTCCTCAACTACCTGTTACTACTATTGTCCCTCAGGCTACAGACCGTCTTCAACTACTGAACCAAGGTTTTACTCTATTACAAGAAACATTAAAAAAGGCACAACAGTCTTACAAGAACCAAGCTGACCGGCGACGTATACCTTCCCCCTTATACCAGGTTGGGGATAAGGTATGGCTGTCCTCAGCACATGTTAAAATGTCTTGCCCTACCAAGAAATTGGGACCCAAATTATTGGGGCCTTTCCGCATCACAAAAATAATTAGCCCTGCTGCAGTTTCCTTACAATTACCTACTACATGGCGCACCCATCCTACTTTTCATGTGTCGCTTCTCAAAAGATGGATACCCGACACCACTCAAAGGAGACCACCTACTCCTCCTCTTCCAATAGTGGTGAACGATGTGGAAGAATTTGAGGTTCAAGAAATTATGGACTCACGTATACGTCGAGAAAGACTAGAGTATCTAATACACTGGAAGGGGTATGGACCCGAGGAGCGATCCTGGCAACCAGTCGCCAATATCCATGCCCCAGCATGCCTTAGGGCATTTCACCGAGCCCATCCTGAACGTCCGGCACCTAGATGCGCCCGGAGGTCACCCGTAGGAGGGGGGTACTGTTATGCCCCTCTAGCTCCTACCTCCATGTCCCAGCCATCCTCCGCTGCTGGGGGCTTCCCAGATGCTCCACGATCGCTGAGTAGGCTGAAGCCACGGCCTCGAGTAGCAGCGTCTGCCAGCGGACGCGATAGTGTGGTAGGCCTAAGCCATGGCCTAAAGTTGAAGGAGTCTCCAGGGAAGGTATCCACAGGGTGCCCAGATCAAACCATGGTGTTGTACACCTGTAGGGGGGAGGTGAAACCTGCCTCTCTCATCAACTGTCCACCAATAGTGTGCCTCCAGGTAAACAGTGAGGCAGGTGCTGTGGTTGCACATCCCTCTGTTGGCCAATCCAGTGAGAGGTTTGTTCAGCAGAGGGGAGGGGTGAAAACCCATGACACTATAAAAACCCCTCAGGCTGTGTCCACTTTGCTGTGCTACAGACCCTCTGTTGGATTTCGCATTGCCTGACCTTCTGCTTGCCTCCTGGACTTCCCTGCTTGCCTGTTTCCTGACCTTGGCTAGTTTTACTGATTCTGCCTGATTGCTGCCTGCCCTGATCTTCTGGACTGTTTTTGACTATGCTTTGCTTAACCCTTGCACTCCTGTGCTGTCACTCCTACCTAGGTGTTCTACCTGTATACCTCTGTGGATCACCTGGTAGGGGTGTCTGGCAAGAGAGCATTCCCTGCTCCTACGCTCCAACCATAACAAGCCTGACACAGACACAATAGAAGCAGCTACAGAGCGAGATAGACACGCTGTGCTGTTCTGCTGTGATATTTTGCCAAAATTGAGGCAGGAGAGGCTCATAGTGACTGCTATCACTATGAGCAGCAAAATGAGGAACTAGAAGGACCCTTATTATGTGTCCATTGAGTCTTAGTCTGAGGAGGAGGAAGTGGCTAACAGTACTGAACAAATGCTGTCCAGTCCCCCTAAATCACCCCAAGGGATCTTGGGGAATTTAATGGGAAGGGAGGGAGAAAGGTGACTTGGAACGGAGAGAGAAAAAGGAAGGGAGTGAGAAAAGGGTAGTACTAGTGAGAGCAGGACAGGTCAGCTGACTGTGCCTGCTGCAAGATGTGCTGCCAGTGCCACCATTGCTGTACCTGGAGCCACTAGTGTTGTACCTGCTGCCAGATGTGCTGCCACTAGTGTTATACCTGCTGCCAGTCCTGAACCTGCTGCTAGTGTTTCTTGTAGAACTCAGGGGAGGAAGGAGAAAATGATGCCAAGTGTGAAAGCAGGGGACCCTCTGTCACATTGCTCGTCACCTCCTCCAAGCATCAGTGAGATGCCTGTAATAGAGCAGCAGCACGTAGAGACTAGTGGTGGTGTTGGAAAAGCTGGAGTGGAAGAGACATTGATGGCCTTTTTATCAGAAACTGAGAAGGAATGGGAGACAGGGAAGAGGATGGGCATCACTACCACCACTAGCAATTAGCTTTTGGAATTTGCAGAAATTGCAACTGCTCTAATTACTGCTGCTGCTGAGATGCAAGGGCAACAGGATGCTGAGGAGTAAGCTAGTGTGCCACAGACCACCGTGGACACAGTAGGAATGGGGATGTGATGCAGGACTAGGACAGGTTCCACTTGCCAGCACCAGCAATACTCCTGGTCCTAGCTGCAGTGCTAAATCTGAGGCAGTAAGAGCAAAATTATCTGCTACCACAAAAAATGAAGGGGAATATGGAGGACAAGAAAGAGGCCATTCTTCTCCACCTGTTCCCTATACCCCCCCCCCCCCAGAAGTCATGGGTGTGGGACTATTATTTTCTTCCGGCAGGCACGGTGCAGTCATCATCAACACCTGTACAGTGCAAAATTTGTAAAGAGGGAACACCCCTTGGCACAACCTCCCTTCTAACACACATGAAACACAGACACAATGACATTTATGTCAAATTTGTTAAAGCTAAACCCCAATTACAGAAATCTAGCACCGCTGTTACTGTACCCCCTGACTCTCCAGAAAGGCACCAAGAGGCGAGTTGGAGATCAAAAAGGAGGAAGAATAAAGAAACCCAGACAGACAATGGAAGTTCTATGATGAGCAAAACAACTAGCTCGCCATCAACATCACTTTCTTCCTCTAGGGTAACAAATACATCTCCTGCCAATCCACCTCTTTCATCGTTACCTCCCCCGCCAAATGATAGCCTCTCTGTTAATGTTATGATATGGCAGTTTATCTCTACCCATTGCACACTGTGTGGTGCACTGACCACACATGCCAGTGTGGTGGAGGAGAATCTATACCAGGTCATCAGGTGGCATCTGAGGAGATTCCATCCCAGAGAATATGCTAGGATTCTGACAGGGAGGGTTCATTATTACTATTAAACTGTCAGCAAATTGTCATGTGTCCTTAGCGGGGTCTGGACAAGGGGTATAGTGACAACGGCAGTACTTGTGTTCTTGTGGTATGGTGTTTGGATATACTTGTGCCCCCAGGTGTTATTTACCACACACTGTGCACATTGCAGTTACTGATGAAAACCACAGTTCCTGCTCTCATAGGAAAATTTCTATTCTAATAAGAACACACCCATGATTTTGGAGGAGGGGCACGTGGAGAAGATTTAATAGCCAACTTCTTCTTTTCTCCACATATACTGGGGGCTACTTATTTTGCTACTACTGCCTCAGGAGCATTACTGGAGCCAGTCATGGCAAGTGATGTTACTGCTATTGTTGATCCCATTCCCTTTCAGCTGCCTAATCATCCTGCTGCTTAAACAACTTAGCAGGAGCAGTACGAACAGCAGTTGCAACACAGGAGGACATTTGACAGTGGCCACTGGCCAACATGCCCTGCTGGCATTAGGCCAGCGGTGCATTTTTATTTTTTGCTCAGGGCTTGTGTTTTGGAAAATAAATAAATAAATAAATAAAAAGCTAGTCCTACAAAAAAATAAACAATTTTTGGGGGTTTTGTTAGAAAAAATAGTTTATTTTTTGTAGGACTAGGGTTTTTTTTGTTTGTTTGTTTTTTTATTTATTTAAGCATAAGTCCTACAAATCAATGTTTCCTTAGGGCTTGTGCCAAACAAGCTTAACCCCTTAAGGACCGGGAAAATCTGAGTTTGATTTGACTTAAGGACCGGAGCAATTTTGACTTTTTTGACTATGTCTTTGTTCAACCATATTTTCTCTTTAATTCCTTTTGTGCACCCACATAAATTATATACTGTTTTTTTAAGCACAAGTAGGGCTTTCTTTTGATACCACAATTATATGAATACCTCATTGTTTAATTTGATTAAAATAGAAAAAAAGAGGAAAAAAATTGAAAAAAAACAACATTTTGCTTATATTTTCGTGTCAGGATTTGCATACAATTAGTTTATGACAAAAAAATACCCCTAAATATATTCATTTGCTTCTCCTGAATATAAGAATACCCCATATGCCTAGTATTTCAATCACTTCCTCACATTTACAAGGTAAATATTACAAGATGGATGCCATTATTTCCAACTTGTAATTTCTCAACAATTGGCATGTGAGCATCATAGCTTAGCTGACGGTGCCAGAACCAAAAATGTCCCACAAAGGTATATGTTTCTGAAAACTACACAACATAAAGTAAATAATCAGGAGAATTTTGGAGTTTTTCATGCAGCTATTTTTCCAGAAAAAATTTTCAAAATTGTGGTAATATTTTGTTTTTTTGCAGTTTTCACACTTACATTTCAATACTACTGTTGATATCAAGCACATGATAGGTGAAGATTTTTAAAAATGCATTGTTTAGTGTTCAGCTCCTTCTTCTGAGTACGGCAATACCCCATATGCATAGGTTTCTC
The DNA here is from genome assembly GCA_037306005.1 of Rhinophrynus dorsalis. Lineage (NCBI taxonomy): Eukaryota > Metazoa > Chordata > Amphibia > Anura > Rhinophrynidae > Rhinophrynus > Rhinophrynus dorsalis. The sequence goes on from CM074724.1 coordinate 166,946,416, forward strand.
AAGGTTTGGGAGAGCTACGGGGCCCAAATTGGAACATGCGCGTTTCCAGTTTCACACTTTGAATTTTCACAGCTTGCATCACTGGTGCCATGTCTCATTTGGGGCTGTGTAACAGTGCTCCACTCTAAGATTTCCCCCCAAAAGTGTATATTTTTGGAAAGTAGACACCCCAGGCTTTCATTTTATGTATGTTTTCAATTTTTTTACGCAGCCATTTTACCACCAATCGCTCGTAAATCTTCACGTAAGTTAAAAAAACAGCATTTTTCACACTTGCACTTCAATGTTGATGTGAATTTCAAGCACATGATAGGTGAAGATTTTTAAAAATGCATTGTTTAGTGTTCAGCTCCTTCTTCTGAGTACGGCAATACCCCATATGCATAGGTTATTCAAGGTTTGCGGGAGCTATGGGGCCCAAATTGGAACATGCGCGTTTCCAGTTTCACACTTTGAATTTTCACAGCTTGCATCACTGGTGCCATGTCTCATTTGGGGCTGTGTAACAGTGCTCCACTCTAAGATTTCCCCCCAAAAGTATATATTTTTGGAAAGTAGACACCCCAGGCTTACATTTTATGTATGCTTTCAATTTTTTTACGCAGCCATTTTACCACCAATCGCTCGTAAATCTTGACGTAAGTTAAAAAAACAGCGTTTTTCACACTTGCACTTCAATGTTGATGTGAATTTCAAGCACATGATAGGTGAAGATTTTTAAAAATGCATTGTTTAGTGTTCAGCTCCTTCTTCTGAGTACGGAAATACCCCATATGCATAGGTTTCTCAAGGTTTGGGAGAGCTACGGGGCCCAAATTGGAACATGCGCGTTTCCAGTTTCACACTTTGAATTTTCACAGCTTGCATCACTGGTGCCATGTCTCATTTGGGGCTGTGTAACAGTGCTCCACTCTAAGATTTCCCCCCAAAAGTGTATATTTTTGGAAAGTAGACACCCCAGGCTTTCATTTTATGTAGGTTTTCAAATTTTTTACGCAGCCATTTTACCACCAATCACTCGTAAATCTTGATGTAAGTTAAAAAAACAGCGTTTTTCACACTTTCACTTCAATGTTGATGTGAATTTCAAGCACATGATAGGTGAAGATTTTTAAAAATGCATTGTTTAGTGTTCAGCTCCTTCTTATGAGTACGGCAATACCCCATATGCATAGGTTATTCAAGGTTTGCGGGAGCTATGGGGCCCAAATTGGAACATGCGCGTTTCCAGTTTCACACTTTGAATTTTCACAGCTTGCATCACTGGTGCCATGTCTCATTTGGGGCTGTGTAACAGTGCTCCACTCTAAGATTTCCCCCCAAAAGTGTATATTTTTGGAAAGTAGACACCCCAGGCTTTCATTTTATGTATGTTTTCAAATTTTTTACGCAGCCATTTTACCACCAATCACTCGTAAATCTTGACGTAAGTTAAAAAAACAGCGTTTTTTACACTTTCACTTCAATGTTGATGTGAATTTCAAGCACATGATAGATGAAGATTTTTAAAAATGCATTATTTAGTGTTCAGCTCCTTCTTCTGAGTACGGCAATACCCCATATGCATAGGTTATTCAAGTTTTGCGGGAGCTATGGGGCCCAAATTGGAACATGCACGTTTCCAGTTTCACACTTTGAATTTTCACAGCTTGCATCACTGGTGCCATGTCTCATTTGGGGCTGTGTAACAGTGCTCCACTCTAAGATTTCCACCCAAAAGCATATATTTTTGGAAAGTAGACACCCCAGGCTTTCATTTTATGTAGGTTTTCAAATTTTGTACGCAGCCATTTTACCACCAATCACTCGTAAATCTTGACGTAAGTTAAAAAAACAGCGTTTTTCACACTTGCACTTCAATGTTGATGTGAATTTCAAGCACATGATAGGTGAAGATTTTTAAAAATGCATTGTTTAGTGTTCAGCTCCTTCTTCTGAGTACGGCAATACCCCATATGCGTAGGTTTCTCAAGGTTTGGGGGAGCTACAGGGCCCAATTTTGAACAAATATTGAATTTTCAAGTCCTGCTTAACTGGTGCCATTACTCATTTTGGGCTAGGTTCCAGTGCTCCACTTTAGGATTTTCCCCCAAAAGTGTATATTTTTGGAAAGTAGACACCTCCAGCTTTCATTTTAGGTGTGTTTTCAAATCTTGCAAACAGCCATTTTACCACCAAGCCTGTGAAAACTTGACGTAAGTAAAAAAATTCAGCATTTTTCACGCTTTGCCTTCAATGTTGATGTGAATTTCAAGCACAGAACAGGTGAAGATTTTATAAACTGCATTGATTAGTGTTCGGCTCCTTCTTCTGAGTACGTAAATACCCCATATGGATAGCTTTTTCATGGTTTGTGGGAGCTACGGGTCCCAAATTGGAACATGCGCGTTTCCAGGTTCACACTTTGAATCTTCACAGCTTGCGTTACTGGTGCCATTTCTCATTTGGGCTGTGTAACAATGCTCTTTTTTAAGATTTCCCCCCAAAAGTGTATATTTTTTGAAAGTAGACACCCCAGGCTTTCATTTTAGGTGTGTTTTCAAATCTTGCAAACAGCCATTTTACCACCAAGCCTGTGAAAACTTGACGTAAGTAAAAAAATTCAGCATTTTTCACGCTTTGCCTTCAATGTTGATGTGAATTTCAAGCACAGAACAGGTGAAGATTTTATAAACTGCATTGATTAGTGTTCGGCTCCTTCTTCTAATTACGGCAATACCCCATATACATAGGTTTGTCGGGGTTTTGGGGGAGCTACTGGGCCCAGTTGGAACATGTTAGTTTCCTTTTACAGACATGCCATTTTTACAGCTGGTGCCTTGTCTCATTTCAGTCTGTTTGAAAATGCTGCAATTAATTTTACCCCCAAAAGTATATTTTGTAGAAGAGTAGACAACCCTGGCTTTCATTCTATTTGCATCTTATCAATTTTTTCGCTGCCACTGTATCACCAATCCCTCCCAAAATCTGCAGTAAGGCAGAGAAACACCATTTTTCACATTTCTATTTTAGTGTTGCTCTGGATTTCAATCAGATGATATTTGCAGATTTTTTTAAATGCTTTACATTAGTGGTGAGTTACATTGTATGAGTACGGCAATGCCCCATATGCATAGGTTTGTCAGGGTTTGGGGGAGCTACTAGGCCCAGTAGGGAACATGTGTGTTTCCATTATCAGAGATAAATTTTGATAGTGTTAGATCTAAGGAGGGATGTATTTTGAAAAATAAAAAACAGGATATTTCAGGGGGAAAAAGTGGCCAAATAATAAAAGAACCTTTACAGCACTACTGCATTGTGCCTGAATGGTATTCCTTGAAACAGTCACCAATGCAGAGGCCAGGTTTGGAAGGGCAATCAGGACAGTAAGTGGTGGTGTCTGTCCGTATTCCCTTTCTGTAGCAAACCCTGCAGCGCTTCTGTGGTTTGTTCTTTTGGGGAGTTGGGGGGATTTTATAAATAAAATGTACTAACCCGGGTCTTGGTGGAATTATTTCAGACGCACCTTGAAATAAAAATATGGAAATAAGTTGTAGCTGGTACTGTAAAAAGCTACATCTTTGATTGGGGTTTGCCAGCTTGAAAAGTAAAAATGAATTATGGACAGCAGTCTGCATCATATAGATGGCAACTTTTTTATACCATGCCCTACACTTCCTCATTGCGAGGTATGGCTGCATTAGTTGATCACTCAGATCAACTCCCCCCATGTTTTTATTATATTCCCTGATGCAGACTGGCTTTCTCATTACCACTGTCCTGCCACGAACAGTGACTGCCACAGATCTGTCCTCATGCATTGTGGTCAGCATGCAGACCTCTTTTTTGTCCCTAAACTTCACTGCCAGCAGCTCCTGTTGGCACAAAGATGAGGACGTCCCAGTTTTTAATTTGGTATCTATGAGTGTTTTGGGAAACTCCCTGCAATTGCGTCTGACAGTGCCACAGGCCACGGTGTCAAAATAAAACAGAGACCTAAATAAAAGGGGGCTGGTGTAATAATTATCAACAAATTATTGATAGCCTTTATTTAATAAGGGGTAAATTAAATCTCAAACTATTTTCCCACTTGTTCCCATAAATTCGGGGCACCCAGGAGGATCAAGTTTGCTGTCCTTGCCCTCATAAATTCTAAAAGCCTGGGTGTAGCCTGTGGCACTTTCGCACAATTTATAAAATTTGACACCAAATTTGAATCGCTTTGAGGGGATGTACTGCTTGAACCCTAACCTGCCTTTGTATTTCATTAGGGATTCATCTACACTAATTTCTTTTTGGGGCATATACACTTGGGCAAACTTTTTCTGTAAATGGCTTATTAGGGGACGAATTTTGTATAGTCTATCATACTGGGGGTGTTCTTTTGGGGGGCACAGGGTATTATCGTTAAAATGCATAAAGTGCAAAATGATTTCAAATCTGGACCTGGTCATAGTCTTGGGGAATATAGGGGTATCACATACGGGGTTTTTGCTCCAGTAGGATCGGATACTGGGCTTTTTTATTATACCCATTGCCATTATTAAGGCCCAGAATTGCTTAAATTCTATGAGGTCTATGGGTTTCCATATTTCTTCCTTAACTACAAAAGCTGTAGGGTTGGCGGCAGTATACTGGGCTGCATACAAGTTGGTTTGGGACACAATTTCCCCTAAAATGTCTTCCCCCAAAAATAAATCAAAAAAATTATCATAGTTAAATCCCTCAACATCAATTTGAATCCCTGGGGTGCCTGTAAATTCTGGTATTTGTGGGCAAAAATTTATTGGGGATACCCATTCATTATGATCAGGAGTGGCTGGTGTTGGGGCATTTCATTGGCCAGATCTTTTTGCAGGTGCTGGGGCAATTGCCAGGGCAGCTCTTGGGGCAGCACTTGGGGCATTCCTTTTGGCAGATCTTTTGACAGGATTTTTGGCAGATCTTGTAGCAGGATTTGTGGCAGGATTTGTGGCAGGATTTGTGGCAGGTGCTGGGGCAGGATTTTTGGCAGGTGCTGGGGCAGTTGCCAGGGCAGCTCTTGGGGCAGTGCGTCTTTTCTTAATAGAAGGCCCAGCGTCGTCAGTAGAGCTGCTCTCAGTTTCTGAAAACTGCTCTATTTCAAAATCTGACGCAGTATCTGTTGCCTCTGAGTCAGATGCCAAAAAGGCATATGCCTCTTCATCGCTATAACTGCGCTTCATTTTCCCACTAAATTTTTTTTTTTCTTACTCTAACGCTATCCCTAAACCTAAATCTAACCCTAAAACTTACCCTAACCTACGTATATCTAGAACCTACCTAACCCAAGTAAACTACCTATCTAAACTATACTTATTATATATATATTTTTTTTTTTTTTTTAATTATTTTTTGGGTTTTTTGGGGGTTTTTTTGGGTTTTTTGGGGTTTTTTTTTTCCCTAAACCTAGATCTGTCCCTAAACCTTTCCCTAACACAAGTCTACACTAAACCTACCCACCTACCTACCTAAACTACCTAAATTATATTTTAAATCAATTTTTAATAAAAAAAAAAAATTAAAAAAAAAAAAAAAAAAATTCAGAGGATACAAGGGGGATGGGGGGTATCCCACAGATCAGCAGACGCTGATCTGCAGTTTATTGATCACGCTAAAAGTGATCAGATGGGGGGGAACTTGGTGATCACTGTAAAACAGTGATCAAAGGGTTAATTTTAGAGTTTAAACACAGTTTTTTTTTTGCAGGAACTCTGGAACACACTGTCACACGAACTCTCGCTGTCTCTCTCCACCTCAGCAGTGTGCAAGATGGAGGGAGACAGAGATATATGACAGGGACAGTATTTACAAATACTGTCCCTGTCAATCAGCATTTGCAACATGTGATTCGCTCATCAAGCGAATCGCATGTTGCAACAAACTTTTTACTGGTTGTTACTAAGTGTCCCGGTATCGGGACACTTAGTAACAAGCAGCCCGCGCTCTCCCATCGCTCCGTGCGGCCGCGATGGGAGAGTTTAACCCTTGACGTACCGGGACCGTCAAGGGTCGTTGAATCACATTTACCCTTGACGGTCCTGGTACGTCAATGTTTCTTCAGGGGTTTTGCCTCAAATAGGTCTAAGTCCTACAAAGGCCTCTAACAACCAATCAAACAAATCATCCTGTACAAAATACTCTATCAAGTCAAGCATCAGTCCAAACCAGTGGCAGCTTATGTCAGGGGGTTCCTATCTCTATCACTTTACGTACAAATAGCTTATTTTATGTTATTGATTTCTTTTTTTTATTAACTGTCCCCCCAATAGCAGTCAAGAAACCCCCCCAGAACAAATTCCCTGTTCAAATGATTAATTCATTCACCAACACAGGCACCCTCTCAGACCCCTTTATACCATGTCTTAAGGGTTCTATTTTATTTTATTTAGGATTAGTTTCTTTTAACTGCCCCCCAATCCCAGTAAACAACCCCCCAAAAAATCATCCCCTGTTCAAATGATTCTTTCTCCACACCCCACCAACACAGGCACCCTCATGCCCCTTTTATACTGTGCCTTTGCAAAATAAAATAATATTTGCTATGTGTTGTGTGTAACTTCTATGTTCCCATTGATTGCAATGGAATGAGCTAGGCGGAAAAAGCAGAAAATCGGCACTTTTCGCGGGACAATTTTCGCCAAATCCCTATTTTCAGTATTAACATACATAGTCACACTGACTAACAGGACAGAAGGTGGACCCATAGGACAAAGGGTGGATTCTAGGCAAAACAGACACAAAAATAATGATGGGAAAAATGTTTTGCCTCAAAAGCGAAGTAGGAGAAAAATGGCACTTCCCACCAAGCAGGACATTTTTCACAGAAAGTACAGATTTCCTGTTTGTTTGTTTGTTTTTTTGCTTAGCTCATTGTATTGAAATCCATGGGAACACAGAATTTCCCCCCACTTTATGGCAAGTTTCCCTTTTTTCCACAGGCATAGTATAGAAGGGGTGTCAGGTTCCCACAGCATGCCATTTCGTGTTTGTGAAAGAGAAAGAAAGCAGTATATTTTTGGGCTAGCGAAGGAAGGCTAAAAATATTGAGAAAAAGTTGTAGGCAGTCCATTTGTTCTTTGTTTTAGGAGAGTCTAGGGGGCTCTAGGGGACAGGATGGGAAAAAGGAAGTTGACCTCATGTCCTCCCAAATTCTGTGTTACTGAGTGGGAGACACAGGCAGCTGTGATCCAAAATCCTTCCTGATCTGGCTGGTATCTCTGTGCTAGGGGAATGTGGAGTTATGAGAAGGGATCAAAGGAGAATTACTCCAAATATCCCCAAATTCTGTGTAATTAACTGTGAAGACACATGTGTCTGTGATCAAAGTTTCTTGCTGATCTGGTTGTGATATGGGGGTGTGAGAATCTTGGGGTGTGAGAAGGGAGTAATGGAAATTTACCACAAATACCTCAAAACTTTGTATTAATGACTGGGAAGACACAAGTAGCCATGATCCAAGTTTCTTCCTGATCTGGCTGTTATCTTTGTGTTAGGTGAGTCTGAGAATACCCCCAAAATTCTGCGTGACTGAGAAGACACAGGTATCCATGATTCAGAGCTGGGTTACAGGCAAGGTGCCCAAGGCACCTGCCTAGGGCCCAGTCAAATGAGGTAACAGGCCACATGCACACAAGGTAGGGGCCAGATCATGGCCCATAATGAATTACTGTCACAGATGCTGCCACTTGTATATAAAGTTGAGGGTGCCATATTAAAAAGTTACTGCTAGCCTTATTAGTGAGTACCATTGAATGTTATGTTACTAGTTTGTTTGGTACTAGTAGGATTGCACTGAAACAGTATATTTAGTGCAAGCCTACTACAAAAAAGCACAGTACACCAATGATTAAGATACAGTGATTGTAACATAACATTCAAAGTTACTCACTAATGAGGCTAGTATTATAATCTCTTATCTGTCTAATACTTAACCTTTTTATTAAACTAGAATAAAACCCAAATCATTTTGTTATCTCAAATATGAACATCTGTGTGTTTTCATAGACCCAGATATTCATATATGAGATAACAAAGTGATTTTGGGTTCATACTAGTTTAATAAAGGTTAAAGGGATAGTAATGTTTCATAATAAAAGCAGCTCTAATTAAACATCATAGTATTTGGACTTTGGAGAGTGTTATTTCAATTCTGTCAGAGTTGTAGTTCAAGAGTAATTCAATGACAAAGTATCCCCCTCCTGCCCCTTTTACTGATGTAATATTGCTCAGCCAGAGCAGAAGGGAGGTGCCCAGGTAGATTGCAGAGAGGGATAATATTCAATTAAGATAAGAGAAAAACCTGAAAAACTTTCATTGTTCTCATAGGAAGAAGATTGTCCCCCGCTGTTATCTGTCCAGTCTATGGACTGCATTCTACATTTGAGAAGAGATGGCTTAAACTAGGTAAAAGGGGCGGGAGGGGAAACTTTGCTTGTGAATATCTCTCAAACCATAAAGGTTTGAGAGATAAGACATATCATTCTTCATGTTTTTTTAATGCCTACAAAATAAAATAAAGATAAAACGAAGTATTACTATTCCTTTAAGTATTTGTTTTTATAGACTCAGATATTCATATATGATTTAACAAAGTGATTTTGGTCTTAGTCTGGTTTAATAAAAAGTAGACTTGTGCGAATAGGTTCGGCCAAATTCGGAATGTGGATGAATAAGTGTCATTCGGTGTCATTCAGGCTGGCTGAAAGGCAAGGGCCGTTCCTAAAAAAAAAAAAAAAAAAAATGAATCTGAACAGCCCTGGACCAAAATTTTTTTGATCTTTCTGAAATTCGGACGACTGCTTCCTGCACGTGCACTACTTTCCCTCCCGCTCTGGTCCAATTAGCCTCTTCGTTTCATGATGGGGATTGCATTAATGACACACACAGCTTGCATTTCCTGTTAGCCCATTGTTGGAGCTCAGAGCGAGTAGAAGCTGAGAGAGAGAGTGTCCAGAAAAGCGATTTTACTAGCCAATCTAGTGCCTTATTAGCCAGTCTAGTGCCTTATTATCATGGTGCCCGTGATCCTTTACTGTCACTCTCGGTTGTGGGCGCTCCCATTGGCTGAGCCTGTTTGACACGCCCATTGTGGCCTTTTTATACCTGGCCTTTGTCACCTGTCAGGTGCCCTTTCGTGGTGTTCCTGAGCCAGTGCTGCTGTTGCTGTGTTCCAGTGTTCCTGCTTCCTGTGTACCAATTTGGCCTGTTTGTCGACGCTCCTGGTTTCCTGCTCCGTAATCTGACCCGGCCTGGCTGACGTTCCTGCTTGTGACCTGATCTGGCTTGTCTGAGAACCCTGCTCCTTGATCTGACCCGGCCTGGCTAACGTTCCTGCTTGTGACCTGATCTGGCTTGTCTGAGAACCCTGCTCCGTGATCTGACCCGGCCTGGCTGACGTTCCTGCTTGTGACCTGATCTGGCTTGTCTAAGAACCCTGCTCCGTGATCTGACCTGGCCTGGCTGACTTCCTGCTCCGTGGCCTGAACTGGCTTGCTACTGACCCTGCCTCCTTTCCTGCTGCTGCTGCTGCTTGGTGTTGCTGAGGCGACATTCTGACTTCCGCTGTGCTTGTGGCAGGGCTGATTGTGTCATAGCCTCCGTTAACACTTGCAGAGCCGTGCCGCTGTTCGCTGAGCCTCCGTTGTACTTGCAGAGCTGTTATCTCCTTCCCTGAGCCTCCGTTTCCACTTGCAGAGCTGTATGTCCATTCCCTGAGCCTCCAGTACACTTGCAGAGCTGCTGTCTCCATTCACTGAGCCTCCATTAACACTTTCAGAGCTGTTGCCCAGACCTTCCTCTACACTTGCTGAGCCGGTTAAGTTTCAGAGCCTTGTATAGGCAGTGGCTCATCCTGTCTATCTAGCAGTGTAGTCATTAGTTACAGCGCCCGCGGGAGGCGCTATTGGCTGTAGCTCGTACAGTGTTTGCTCTCCATTACACGCCTGGTTGGCCTATTGGCTCAAGCTCTTGCAGTTTAGTTTGTCTCCATTACTACGCCCATGGGGGCTATTGGCTCAAGCTCTTGCAGGTAGTTTGTTTCCGTTACGACGCCCGTGGGGGCTATTGGCTCAAGCTCTTGCAGTGAGGTTATCTCTGTTACTACACCAGTGGGGGCTATTGGCTCAAGCTCTTGAAGGTAGTTTGTCTCCGTTACTATGCCCGTGGGGGCTATTGGCTCAAGCTCTTGCAGTGAGGTTATCTCCATTACTACGCCCGTGGGGGCTATTGGCTCTTGCTCAACTCTGCAGTGTTTTGGTCTCAGTTCCTGCTCAGCCTTAGCAGCTATCTCTGTTCTATAGACTGACGGTGTTGTTTCATCTAGCACCACTTGCTGCTCCATTACCACCTTCGGCGTGTCAAACACCACAACAGAGACTGATTGATTTACATGTACTTTAACCATTGAGTACCCTTTTGTTTCTATGCCTGTCCTGTGACAGTATATGTATATTGATTACATCTGCATACTGGTCCTGAGAAGGCATCTGTAAGCCACTAATCTCTCTATTATTCTGTATTGCCTATAGAGGGCGGTCTTTCTTGTTTGTTTTAATAAAACTGTGTTTTATTCTAACCTGCTGGTCTGAGTGTCCTAGCCAGTCTAGTGCCTTATTAGCCAATCTAGTGCCAGTCTAGTGCCTTATTGCCACTGTCAGGCCACTTTTTTTTAATTACACAGCCAATCTGACAGTTGATGTGTAGATAGGCATCCAACATTAGTGCCTTATTGCAATTGCAAGTCATTTTTATTCCTGTTGAAAATAAAAATATTAGGAATTTGTGTAAATAATCATTTTCAGAGTGACACAGCCAGTCTGACAGTTGTGTAGGCAGACAGGCGTCCATCCAGCATTAGGGCCTTGCCACCGCAAGTCATTTTTGTTACTGTTGAAAATAAAAATAGGAATTTGTGTAAATAATAATTTTCAGAGTGATACAGCCAGTCTGACAGTTGTCGTGTGGCCAGGTTTTAAAATGTTAACATTATTATAGAATACTACCTAACTTTCTGTAATGGATTTAAGTCCTAGTGAACAACCTGAAGTTCCTCATTCTGGTACTAGCTGCAGTGACCCAGCAACCACCAACAACACCACAGTGTCATTGATTTCAAGCCGAGCTAGCAGCAGCAGGTGGCTAAAGAAGAGGACTGTGAGCAGTACTAGTAGCCAATGTGATAGTCAGACTCAGCAGCAGCACTCCAAACAAAAAAAAAAAAAAGAAAGGAACTGCAGGTCATTCTACCTCTACTAGCAGGGTAGAGAGGTCCAGATCCTCCTCTGAGACCACGAAGCAGCCAGCATCTATTTCTTGTCAGCTGTTTCGTGATGATCCCCCAGAACCACCTGCAGAATGACTAGTGCCACTGCCAGTTTCGTCACCACCTCAACTACAGCCAGTTCTATAAAACTGGGGACACTTAGCATGGTTAACACTACTGGTGGGAAACTGTGGGCAGTATCAATGCTGGATTTTTATAGCAAATGTCCGTGTAAGCAACCCAAACGCAAATTATTGCAGTATTTGGAGAAAATTTCTCCTGCCACCATTGTCACTGCCTCGGAGAGAATATATTCTCCAAAAAATGTTATTGAGGGAGATAGTTTACCATTTCCCAGTAGCCACCAGGCAGAAGAGGGAGTTCAGCAGGTCTCCCTAAAATCTGCTGCTGCTCAATTTTCTTCCTGTCCAAAACTACAAGAGGTAGAAGGAAAATATGAGGGACCATGGCCTCCTAAGCTTGATTTTTCCACTGAGCTTGATTTTTTTCCCCTTGACCCTTACATTTTGCCTGCTGCCCATAGTACTCCTTCTGTTTCTCCAGCTACAATTGGGTCTTCTATTGAAAACTCAACACCTGCCTCTCCAGTTCCAATTGAGTCTCCCAGGCAGGTAGTAGCTGCTAGTGTCTCTGCCACCACTGTTACTCCACTATCCTCCTACAATCCCAGACCCAACATCCCTGCTGCCATCTCTAGTTCTACTAGTACCCCTGTAAAGGTACATAGAACCAAAAAGCATAGTGAGGTTGCTCCAGCATGTGAAGATCAAGAAAGTGTCACCTCAGTTTCTTCTTCTTCACCACTTTCCATTTCAACTGGCAGAGTCATACGTGTGGGAGCATTTTGTGACATTTGGCGATGGTCATCTAGCAAAATGTCAATTGTGTGGCAGGGAAGTCAGCCGTGGGAGGGTGTTGGGCCTTCTAACCACCTCCGGGATGAACAAACACCTGAACAACTACCATAAGTCGGTGCTGATAAGTGCAGAAGGTGGCACTACTACATACACTAGTGTCACACTCACCACCAGTAGGCAGGAGAAAGGGCAGGGGAAAGGGTAGGGGGATCATGCCACATCTGGTCCTAGTAAAAGACAGTCACAGCCCATCCCAAAATCAGTACAGGCAACACCGGAAGATTTTTGTGGGTTTCATTCAAAGGGGATGTGCAGACAGCAATCCCGAAAAATCACATGCCTCATTGCACAGCTCATAGCCATTGGTGATGCTACTTTTAATTTGGTGGACGGGGAGCCCTTCCAGCAACTTATGGAGGCTGTCACACCCCGATATAAAATTACATCCCACACCACATTTAGTCGAACTATAGTACCCTCACTGTAACAGTCATGTGTTGAGCTTTTGAAGGACCTGCTAGGAAAGGCTGGTGGCCAGTAAGTGCACTTTACCACTGACTTATGGAGTGCTCCGAGTGGCCAGCATGCCTTCCTGTCATTGAAGGTGCATTTGTGGAAGCCCAATGTGTTGCAAGACACATCAGTACCAATACCTAACAACAAGTTCAGGTGCAGTAGCCAAGCAGGGGCACCGCTCTTTCCTCCCCATGCTGAGGTAATGGATCAGCAGCACACCTCAGATAGCATTCTCAAGCACTGCAGAACATGGTGGAGCAGTGGCTAGGGGAGCAGGCAGACACACAGGCACAAATGGGGTTTGTGGTTACTGATGGTGCAGCTAACATGATAAAGCTCTCTAGGATGGCATATTTGTGGGTGTGCTCTGCTCAGTGCATGTCCTGCATCTTATAGTTAAGGCTGCTCTGGAGGATGGCAATAACACTGGAGGTTTGTCAGCACTTCTGCAGTCATGCCGACAAATTACTGGCCACTTCCATTGTAGCGTGAAAGATGGCCATCTCATCAGGGAGGAACAGAAAAAGGCAGGCCTCCCAGAGCACCGCCTCAAACAAGATGTTTGGACCAGGTGGAACTCCACCTGAGATATGCTATAGTGTATCCTGGAGCAGAAAAAGGCAATTCACACAATGTCATGTCACCATTTCATTGGCAGGAACAGAACACTGGACAGGGCTGACTGGGCCCTGATGGAACAGATAATGACAGTCCTTACTCCTTTCTGTAATTTGACAGAAATTTTAAGCAAAGAGAAAGCTAGCCTGACTGAAGTCATTCCTCTCTTCACACACCTCTCTTTAAAAATTGATGATTTCCTTGCCCATAGCAAACGCTTGCCTGGCGCTGAGGGTAATATAATTCCCAATGTTGCTGCCTTTCTAATGAGGCTGAAATAGGAACTGACTAGGTGCATGGAGGAGCACATGGACAATTGTCCAGAGTTAATGCTTCAATGTATAGTTGTTTACTCTCTAGGAGTAAAAAAGTTATGCGCTTAGTCACTATATAAGTACAGAAAAAATTAAAACAAAAACAGAAAAGACTTAGAATTGCACTTACTTGGGCGTAGGGTGCTGCTCTCTGTAATAGGACTTCACAAGCCGCAGTCCTGATCACCAAAAAGTGTTATGCAAAAAATATATTTTGCATATTTTTTTGCGCTTTTTGTACAAAAATATTTTTTGCAGAGTTAATGCTTGCCACAATTTGCGATCCTCGAATCACAGGCAAGATGGCACTTAGTTCCAATTCCCTCACTGCCTGGAAGGAACAACTGATAGACAAAGTGCATGAGAGGCAAAGAAAAAACAGAATGCAGTCAGAGGAGGTGGGAGAAGATTCCACAGATGACCTGGAGAAGTGTGGTGGTCTTCATGGACCTATCAGTAGCAGTGCCAGTAGCACTTCATCTTGTTCCAGTGGAGCAGCTGCTGCTTTTTATGTTGAGGCAATGGACAGATTATGCTTCGGACAAAAGAAAGAGCTCCCCATAAATAGAAAAAGTGCTGAGTTTGAGGTTAAGGCTTACCTTGTGGGACCTTCTTTGCCCCCAAGTACTGATCCCTTGAGTTTCTGGGATAACAAGAGGGCTGCGTGGCCTACTTTGTCCCTGGTAGTCCAGAAGTTGCTTTCTTGCCCCTCAACCACTGTCCAGAGTTAGCGGGTATTTTCTGTAACAGGAAATATACTTAGCCCCCAGAGCTCTCAATTGGCCCCCCAGCTCTTGGAACAAATAACTTTTTTTAAAAAGTCAACCTGCCAAAGCTGGATTACCCTGCTCTCAGGTTTGATGCAGATTAGAAAAAAAAAAAAGACTTCATCTGCAATCATCCATAGTACCATAATACACTGAGCCCTCCAGCTTACCCAGCTCTAGAACCGTGGGCAGAGGACACCCCCCTGACTTGGAGGGGCACAGGGGGGAATTTAAAGTCTACATTCTCGTCCCACTATACAGGTTGTTCAGTTTTGCTCTATTGTTTTTCATCTCTTCTAAAAAAAAGTCTGCGGTATCTATCTACTGAGTCCTGCCTGCTCCAGTGTTCTGCAGTTTGCTGCTGACTACATCTACAGTGTTCCTGACATCCTGACTATGCCCTGCACCAGTCATCCTCAGTCTTCCTTCTTATTTCATTTACTAGGTTAACTCCCATCATTTGTCGGGGTGTAGGTCATGGGGATGGTGGCAGGGGAGAGGAACAGTGGCGGTATTGAGGTGACCCCTGGAGCATGCTGCTCTACCACTGCTTTTTCCTCCACTGCCACTGATCCCTGGAGAGGACCGCTCTACCGCTATTTTTCCCTCCATCGTTCTATGTGTCCGCACGTGTTACGCACAAAGAGAGCGACGCATCCTAGCAAATTATATATACAGATTTGTTCATTTGTGCTTGTAGCTAGCTAGCTAGCTACATCCATACTTTATCTACTTCATCCATAGTACCATAAGGCTAAAGCTCCACCTTATCCTGTTCTACCGTCTTCATTTAGCCCCTGGAAATGGTTTCATTTATTTTTATTTATTTCATTTTAATTTTTTATTGTATATTTTAAAGTATTTTAAATTTGGCCGAATAATTCGGAATATTGCAGAATTTATGCAGGTCCGGTCTGAAATGTGGATCCTCCGAATGAAAAAAAAATTGTCCGAAATCGAATTTTAGTGAATTATTTTGCCGTGCACAAGTCTAATAAAAAGTTTAAGTATTTGTTTTTATAGACTCAGATATTGATATATGAGATAACAAAGTGATTTTGTTTTTATCATCTATTCTAGTTTAATAAAGGTTATTAGAGTGACTGCATGTTGACAGATAAGAGATTACACTACTGAGCTAGCCTTATTAGTAAGTAACTTTGAATGTTACAATCACTATATCTTTATCATTGGTTTATAACACAGTTGATGGTCACTGGTGCTTAGAATGAATGCCCGTGCTCCTGATCTGACGGCGACATTATTATTCTGCCTCATTTCAATGCTGTCCTCTTATTGGCCTGATATCCTTGATCCACCCAGGGCTTGCCTTTATATACCCTGTCATGTCTATTGCAAGGAGCCCTTTCGTGGTGTATCTGTTCCTGACGTTTGTTACTAAGTTGCTGTTATCGTTCCTGTGCTTCCTGTGTTGCTGTTCAGTTGTTGACTGATCTGGCTGAGAACCCGCTCCGTTGCTGACTGATCTGGCAGAGAACCCACTCCGTTGCTGACTGATTTGGCTGAGAACCCGCTCCGTTGCTGACTGATCTGGCTGAGGACCCACTCTGTTACCGACTGATCCGGCTGAGAGTCTGCTCCGTTGATGAACTGATCTGGCTGAGAACCCGCTCTGTTGCTGAACTGATCTGGCTGAGAACCCGCTCCATTGCTGAACTGATCTGGCTGAGAACCCACTCCGTTGCTGACCTATCTGGCTGTTGAGCCTGTTCCGTTGCTACTGACCTGGCCGTGCTTCCGTTACGCTTGTAGCCATCCGTGGCTGAGCACCCGTTCCGTTGCCATCCGTGCATGGCTGTATTCCTCCATTGTCCTTGTCTGGCCAGCATTACAAGCAGCGGATTCCCAGTTGCCTTGTCTGTTGTGCACCGAGTGGCGCTATTCTTATCTTGTCGACCGTAGGCTTGGCATTCGTACTATAGCTACTTACTCTAACTGCCCTTGGCGGTGTGCACGTGCGAAGTACCGGTACAGTACTATTAAGTGCTGACTGAGTTACTAAGATCTGTCTGTGTCTTCCTCTGCACTATTGCTGGGCTCACTCCCTGTGGGAGTTTCAGTACATCTTGGGGCATTTCCAGTTAACCCGTTCAGTTCCTAGACTGTCTAGGCTGGGCCAGTGCTCCTTCACTGTTGCAGTAGCTTGGGCTAAGGCCCGCAGTTGCATACATCACACTCAGTAGTGTGAGAAGACACTGAGCTTCATTCCTTGTCACAGTAGCCTTTGGGTTTAAGAGCCAGCGTTGTGTTACGTCACACTTGTTGTGTGAGGGGACACTTGTGGCCTTCCAGTTGTCTGAGAATCCACCCCTAGCGTTCTAGGGTTTACCAGTTGTAAGTGGTTGCCTCGGTCTGCCTGGGACCCCTGTCCATTGGTCAGTGTTGCCTCGTTGCCTACTGGGTTCTGTGCCACCCAGGCGTCTGGGTATTCATGCCAATTACCACCTCCAGGACTACCTGTCACCTTCAGTCCTGCTGTCAGTTCTTACCACCTCTAGGACTACCTGTCACCTTCAGTCCTGCTGTCAGCCCTGGGTTGTGTAGCCTGATAAACCCTAGTCCACTAGGGTGAGGTTGCCTGTTCTTAGGTGCCTCCAGTCCTCAGTATCCTATCTCAGCACTACTGATAACAGTCCTTACCTCATTGACTCGCTGTATATTTATTGTTTCGAATTATGGGCCTGTGGCCTTATTTCTTGTATGCACTTTATCCTAATAAAGTCATTGTAACATTACCGGTCTGGTCTGAGTGTTCATCAAAAACCGTGACACACTCAAAGAGTTATCTTATAAGATAGATTCCATTCCCTATAATAGGCATTGGAATCTTATTACTGAATAATCCTTTGAGTGCCATGCTGTTATACACACTGTGTAGCTAGGAAGACAGAGTTAAGGAGAGAGCCAGCCCAGTAATGGATGTTACTACTACTACTACTACTTTTATATTTGTTCTACTTTCTTGAGGAGGGGCAAATTTGTACTTTGCCTAGGGCCCTGTGGAGTGTTAATCCGGCTATGCCGTGATCCAAGTGCCTTCCTGATCTAACTGTGTCAGGGAGTCTGAGGATGTGAGAATGGAGCAAAGTAGAATTACCCCAAATACCCCAAAATCCTGTATGGCTTCCTGAAAAGACACAGGTAGATGTAATCCAAGTTTCTTCCTGATCTGGCTGTAATCTCTGTGTTAGGAGAGTCTGGGGAACAAAGCAGTTGAACAGGGAATGTTTTTTTTTGTTGACAGTGATAGGGGTGGGGGAAGAGTTAATTAAAAAAAAAAAAAATAAACAAATTGATAGGTGACTGAAACAGGGACCCGGATGTGAACTGTGATTGAGGCAGACCAATATTAGGGTAGATGGAGTATTTTGTAGAGGGCAAGACATCACATCCAATCCCTTCTATTGTACATTTTACTGTAAAAATACACACAGTAAATGCTCAAGGGGCAGGGGGAATGCGAAAGGAGTAGAGTGCAGTGCAGGTATGGGTGATTAAAGTGGTAATACAAAAACTGACTGCACCCATGCAATAATTGATGATGATCTCTCCCATCCCGAGGAGGCAGCTTGTCAAAGTCCCACCACCACCTCACAAGTAAATAAACTATAAGTAAATAAAGTATATAAACTATCAAAAACACTGAAGACGACAACAAGTCATATTCTAGTGTTGATGGTATAGTTTAAGAAGGTGTAGCAGCTCAACCAACTGCTGCATCTGACAGTGAAACAAATAACACACAAACATCTGTCCTGAAAGTAGTAATGAATGTTGCGAAAATCTCTCTGAGGTTAAAAATTGCCAGCTGCTTCACACTCACTGTCAAGACCCCCACCAGTGTCTTGCTTCTTTATTGTGGTGGGCCTGCTTAGGAATGACAAGTGTGGTTGAGAGTACCCTGCTGTCACACTTGCCATCTCCTTCTCCTCAGAAGAAGAAGGCCCACTAGTAGCAGTATCTAGAGGCACAGGCAGCTGACCTGTGCTGGTCACACAGCTACCCAGTTCTGTCTTCTGCAAAATCTTCACCCAGATACCAAGGGATGATGCTGGTTGATTCAGCATCGTTGGGTCTGGGGAATGTGAGCTCCTTTGGCACTGGTGGTGCCACTGTTAGTGATAATGGTTTCCTCCTCCTCCTCCTCTATGTCACTACCCTCAGGGTCTATCCAGCTTTTTTAACAGTGGAGGTGGTCATTGTTTCAGACAGCACTATAAACCACCAATAACCAATTAATTGTTTTAATATTTGAATTAAATTTATTTCTTTCTCTTTCTCTCTCTATCACTGTGTTCTTTTACTTTTTTTCTCTTAAATATGCCACACTACAGAGCAGGAAATAATGGGTTATAAAGTATATGGCCAGGAAGTTTCACCCCAACTAAATAATCATTCTTCTGAAATATTTTTGTGCTCTTAGCAAAATGGCACAAAAGCTATTGGTTTCTCTGTGGGCAAAATTTCCCACAGGAAAAGGAGAAAACATTTTGTTTTTCATTAAATTTCCCGTGGGAACCAAACTGGACTTTTCACCCTTTCCTACAAAAAATCACCAGTCAAGAACAAATACAGGAGGGAATGTAGTCATATAATCAAAGCTACTTACTTGCAGAGAGAAGCCACAAGGCAGATAAAACAAGTACTTAAGGCTGCAATTGAAGAGTTGTTAAGAACAAAGTTGGGGTATATAACTAGCAAACAGTGTCAACATGATAGGGAACCAAACTCTGTCCTGAGAGTCAGTTACTACATAAAAGAGTGCTGCAATAACAATGAGTGGAACCACAAGACACTTTGGGCTAGATTTAAAGGCAGCCGTTAGTAAAAAAAATCACTAACGGGTGCGTTAAGTTCCATGTAGCAATTCAAAGATCCGTCTAAAGAACAGCTAATGGCAGTTGCAGAATCCTAACGGTCGATACACTTACGTGCATTCAGACGCATGGAACAACATACCTCAGAGCTATTCAAAGGCTTGCGGTACTGGTAACGGCTGAAAAAAAGACACACCTAACGATAAAAAGTTAAGACCCACTTTTCTCAGATGTTAGATACTTAACGGGCAAAACAAAACACCGGTTACATAGGAAAATACACAAAATGCTAACCGCACAAGCATGTAAATGGAAAAATTAACCTGTGCAATGCCAAAACAATGCAAAAACATGGACACACAACACAAATCACTGTCACACACAACAACAAGCAACACCACTGGGACAAC
Organism: Rhinophrynus dorsalis; assembly: GCA_037306005.1. Taxonomy (NCBI): domain Eukaryota; kingdom Metazoa; phylum Chordata; class Amphibia; order Anura; family Rhinophrynidae; genus Rhinophrynus; species Rhinophrynus dorsalis. Next base: position 166,966,017 of record CM074724.1, read on the forward strand.
AACACCCAAAAAAACAACAACACGGCTTGACACGGAATAATGGGGGTTATCACACAAAGCGGACACCTGCAAATATAAGCTCACCTATGCAACATCAACAAGCGACCTGCACCCCACAACTGCACACCCGCAAATGGCAGACACATACCAAGCACAACACACCACATCTTATAACACACACACACACCTGCAAACACTTACCTGGACAAAAACAACTCTCCATTGGTCAGCAATCACCACATCACCACACCTACACAACGCCCTATCAAGTACTTAAAGGGACAACTCACCACACTCACTTGTGGCTTGTTTTCCACTCAGGGAGGGAGAGAGAGATAGAGAGAGGTAGAGAGAGACAGAGAGAGATAGAGAGAGCGCAAACAGTATGTTGGGTTACATATTGTTGCGAAGACTGCGGAGAAGGCATGCAAGGGAGAGAGCTACGGAACATCAGCAACCTCCAGGCACGCCTGATCAACAGCCTTCACCTGTTGCAAGTGAGGAGGCTCTGGCTCAGCAGCCACACAGGAGTCCATCCCCACCTGGAGGACAGCACCTGCCTGCACATGCACAGCTGCAGCAACAGGATGCTCCACAGTAGCAGAGGATGTATAGACGACCACCAAGGCCCAGGGTATACCGCCCAAGGGTCACCCTCTTTGGAATGACTGATGATGAGGTCATTGATCGCTACAGGTTGAGGCCTGACAGCATCATTGGCCTGTATGAGGTCATCAAAGATCAGGTGGATCCCATCTACATCCACAACCATGCCCTAACTGGCCTGCAAAAACTACTGTGTGCCATACACTTCATGGCAAGTGGGGCCTTCCAGTCCACTGAGGGTTACGCATCTGGCATGTCACAGGCCATATTCTCCAGGGTGCTGACCCAGGTCCTGCCAGCCCTCAAAAGCAAGGCCAGTACCTATATACATTTTCCCACCACTGACATGGACTGGATACACGTCAAGCAGGCCTTTTATGCAAGGGGAGGCATGCCTAGGGTCATGGGTGCTATAGATTGCACCCATGTCCGTATTAAAGCCCCAGCATGTGACACACAGCTATTCATGAACAGGAAGAACTTCCACTCCATCAACGTGCAGATGGTGTGTGACAGCAACATGAGGATAATGAATGTCTGTGCAAAGTGTCCTGGCAGCTCACATGATTCATACATTCTCCAAAACTCCTCAGTCGACAGAGATTTTGAGAATGGAACTTTTACAGAGGGATGGCTTTTGGGTGAGTTCACAATTCAAAATCATACCACATACACAGGCGTACACACAATGCTGTTTAGCATGCACCTGACCAACAGCTAGTACGTCCACCACACAAAATAACATTCACACAACATGTGCTCCCTGTCTCACCATGTCACTCACATTACACAGGTGATGCTGGCTATGGCTGCAAGTCCTGGCTACTGACCCCTGTGGCCAATCCCCAAACACATGCCCAGGAAAGGTACAGCCAGGCTCATGCCAGAACGAGGAATGCCATTGAGCAGACCTTTGGCCTCTTCAAGTCAAGATTCAAATGTCTGGACCACTCTGGGGGAGCACTGCAGTATGCACCTGCTAAGGTGTGCGATATAATTGTGGCGTGCGCAATACTGCACAACATCGCACCAGGCTGCTGGATCACATCCAGGACCCCCCCCATACATGAAGTGGCCATGGACATTGGCCATGTGGAGGAGACCTTGAGAGGGGCACAGATCAGAGACACGCTCATCACGGAACACTTCACCTATGAGTATAACACAGGCATACAAACAATCCATGCAAGTCCCCCGTCAGTCCTGTGACACTAACCACACTGCACATTATGTTCTGTCTCACCCCACAGGAACATTGACACAGCACTGCACTGGCAGCAGCATGGCCCCAAACATCAACCATACCATGGATGTGGAAAATTGTGTGTGTGGATTCAAAAACCATCCTCCATTCCACTCTCCACGTTGACATACAGACCCCAAGGATATCACGCACACCCCCAGGAGAAACAAGGTACAACATATAACCCATGTTCATCACCTTATAGGGCTTGATTGACAGCAACTAACTGGTTATGCCATAATCATAGCCTGAGCAACCATGCTAGCCCAGTAGCGAAAGAGTATTATCCAATGCTATGCACTGGATAATACTCCGGCACATCAGGGGTTAAAGGGCCATTAGACTCAATATGAGACCTGTACTGTGCTAGAGCTGAGAAGAGCAGCAGAGGGGTGGATGTACAGTGGTATTGTCACACAAAGTAGAGGTCATGAAACGTAGATCAGATTACCAGGGACTCCATGCTGACCTGCGAGTGTGCAGATATATGTGCCCCCGACATGAATACATGCATCAACAAATATGTCCTAATAGTTCCAGGGAACAAATGACATTGGGCTGCTACTGTCACTTTCACACTGGCAGCACAATGTCATTACTTCCATGGAGCTCTCAGAACACTTGTTAATGTGTCTATACATGTCAGGGGCACATATCCATAGGGCTGGTGCACATGTCCTTAGTTCTCCACAGAATTGGTTACAGATGAGTACACAACACATTGTCAAGCAATGGTTTGTGTACTCACCTGTAATTGTGAAAATTGAGGGGATTAAAAAGTCGAAATTGTTGTTGCTTGATGATCAGTTCAGGTCTACTGCTCCAAATCCTGTCCTCTTGTCCCACAGGCATCCATAACATGATCCATCCTTGAACTGAAGATCTTCCATGTGACTGGATTGATGTCTTGACAACACCTTCATGAAGATCACCCCTTGCTGTTTCTGATGATGTTGTTGGTGATGCAATGTTTGACCTGAGGTTCACACAAACCTCTACTGGAACATTCTCATATAGACACAGAAAACACAAATTCTCGAGTGTTATAACCTGTACAGTTAGGATGCTCATCTACAGAGTTGTCAAACCTTGTGGACAACACATGAGCAGGGCAGCAGTGTTACTAAAGTAGTACGATTTAGTTTCAAAGTACATTTAGTGTTCTCATACAAGTGTTCAATGCATACAGGCAATACACACAGAAAACACATGTACATTCTAATGTACTTTGAGACACAATAAAGATGAACCATCACCATTCTATCTGTGTCTGTATGAGGATATATTTGATAACACATTTGTCAATGCGTAACCACCCCCAGGATAGAGTATCCCCCATACATGGAAAGGCATCACCCACATCACAGGAGTCCACCACTTGTTTGCCAGTGAGTGGACTCTGTGATGTATCCATGCAAACAGATGATGGCGGCAGTGATACACTAATGTGTTGTGGGAGTGATAAAGAGGTGATACAGGGGACATACTTCCACAGTGAATTCCTGTCCACAGTATCTGTGTTGCTCAGTATAATCAATGTTCTGAGATTTTTTTCCACTTTGACACATCTCAGTACATGGGCTACATCAAAGAACAACCAGACTAAGTGGACATGTGTTATCACTGGTGAAGTCTGTTACACCCTTAGGGAAACAGCAACTCAACTTACTGGAGACCCCAATGCTCACCCCAGGATATCAATGTGTGTGCTACACATTGAAATCCTAGGTTAAAAACATTGGCTTCTCCAGTAAGTCAGTTGCACAATGAGTGTTTGAATCCAAGACAATATTGATACATGTCCCATTTATCTGTCCTGCTTGTTATGTCCCCGCTAAGTCACATAGCTGTTTGTCTGGTTATCCCATTAACCCACTGAGTGCAAGAGTGGTCTCCAACGCATTTCTTTGCAATGCGTTGCCTACCACTCTGGCACTAAAAGGGTTAAACACAACATATGATGTAGACGAATGTTCAGTGTTGTACCATTTGTTGTGCTAAGGGGTATGGTTTGTTGTTCAAATTCAACACACAACATTGGCATATAACATAGTTGTGTAATATGGCTCCAGGGATGTATTTCCAGTTGAATTTGTACAACGGTGTGTGTGTGAACCCATGTTGTAGCATCCCACAAACATTTCACCCAGGCAGAGGTTGTGTTCACTGCATTGTATGGCAATGCATTGGAGACAACTCTGCCCCCCATCCATAACTGAAGACACAACAGATCAGACAGGAATCCAAAAAAAAAGGTTTCTTTATTGAGGGGAAAGTTAACAGGTTGGGCCTTTCATTTTTTCCTTTTTGGGTGGGGGGCCTTAGCCTGGATGCCAGAGGTGGATGCCCTTGTGGATCTCCTGGTAACCCTCTGCCCCCTAGGTGTCGCTTCAGGGGTAACACTGGAGGGGGTGGTGGTTGCAGAAGACCCCTCGGTGGAACGCAAGTTCTCCCTCTCCATCCTCAGGTTCTCCCTGCGGTTGATCTCCCTCAACTCCACAAGGACCTGTGTCAACATGTCCATTAGACCAGTCCTGAGCTGATGGAGTAGTGTGTTCCCCCTGGCCACCTCTGACTCCAGGGCTTGGATTCTGGTCTCCATTTGGGCAATGTTCCTCCTGGATTGCCTCCTGCTCCTGGTGATGTTGCTGTCAGTACTCCTGCTCGACTGGAGTAGTCTCCTCTGAAGGGCCATACACTCCGCCTCCATCCCTGTGAGGCGTGCAGTGCTGGAGGTGGATGTGCCCGGTGTCCCTGGTGCTGCTGTTTCCTCTGCTGCTGAGGGTGCTGATTCTTCTGCAGCTGAGGGTGCTGATTCTTCTGCTGCCGAGGGTGCTATTTCCTCTGCTGCCGAGGTTGCTGTTTCCTCTGCTGCTAAGGGTGCTGTTTCCTCTGCTGCTGAGGGTGCTGTTTCCACTGCTGCTGCTGGAGGTGCTGTTTCCTCTGCTGCTGCTGGAGGTGTGGGTAGTCCAGTGGCCAAGGGTCATATGGTGGCCACTGATAGGTGCTGGTACCCCACCTCAGATCATACCTTGGGGCATGCTGTGGAGCCATCCAGGAGGGTTGGTTTATCTGGGAGGCATATGGCCCATATTGGGTGGTGGCCACTGTCCCTGGCAGCCATTGCCTCCCTGGAGGTGGTGGTGCTGCTGCTGGAGGGTAGTAGCTGGTGGAGGTGGCTGGATACATCTACCACTCCTCCTGTGGCATCCAGCCACTGTACTGGGGAGGTGCAGATTGAAGGGGTGCAGCCTGTGGTGGTCCAGCTTGTAGGGGTGCAGCCTGTGGTGGTCCAGCTTGTAAGGGTGCAGCCCAGAGGCAGACTGACAGAACCCAGGGCCCCTGGTCCAAAAAGAGGTCTGGCCAATTACATCATAAGCCCCACCCCATAATTTGCAGAAGAGAGTATTAACCCTTTGAGTGCCAGAGAGGTACACAACACATTGCTTTGCAATGCATTGCATACTGCTCTGGCACTCAAAGGGTTAAACCATATATAAATATTTAAAAAAATAAAAATAAATTAAACTAACCTTACACTGCTGTCTAGCTTCTTGCCGGTTGGCTGGAGGCTACTTGGCAACTGGATAGATAGCTTGAGGGTGTGCTAGATGTCTGGCCTGGTGGCTGTGCCTGTAGCGAGTACAATGTTTCATGTATAATTTGCAAAAGTGTGGTGGCCTGGGGTACTGAATGGCCTGGAGGGTACTGAATAGCCTGGGGGTACCAGGTCCAGTACCCCCCCAGGCCATTCAGTACCCCCAAGTCATTCAGTGCACCCCAGGCCATCCAGTACCCTCCCAGGACATCCAGTACCCTCCAGGCCATCCATTACCCCCTCAAGGCCATCCATTACCCTCCTCCAGGCCATCCAGTACCCCCCTAGGCCATCCAGTACCCTCCAGGCCATCCATTACCCCCTCAAGGCCATCCATTACCCCCCCAGGCCATCCAGTACCCCCCTACGCCATCCAGTATACCCCCAGGCCATCCAGTACCCCCGACCATCCAGAACCCCCCGGCAATCCAGTACCCCCCTAGGCCATCCATTACCCCACTAGGCCATCAATAACCCCCTTCATGCCATCCATTACCCCCCTAGGCCATCCAGTACCCCCCTAGGCCATCCATTACCACCTTAGGCCATCCAGTACCCCCTAGGCCATCCAGTACTCCCCCAGGCCATCTGTTACCCCCTCAGGCCATCCAATACCACCCCAGACCATCCAGTACCCCCTAGGACATCCATTATCCCCAAGGCCATCCACTACCCCCCAAGCCATCCATTACCCCCAACGCCATCCAGAACCCCCTCAGGCTATCCATTACCCCCAAGGTCATCCAGTATCCCCTCAGGATATCCATTACCCACCCTGGCCATCCAATAACCCCCTCCAGGCCATCCAGTAGCCCCCTCAGCCCTACCCCCAGCCGCAGCATCAAGCCATCCAGTACACCCCCCAAGCCATCCACACTACAGCTTACCTGTTCTGTGTGGACTGTGGTGGGTCTTCAGACTGTCAGTGTCACACAGGCGGTGGATTTCTCAGCTCTGAGATGACCCAGCTCCAGTAGTCCTGACTCCTGAGACTCCTGCCCTGACTCTTCCTCTGCTGGTCTTGCTGGGCTCTCTGTCTTTATCACGTCACCGTGAGTGACCTCCTCCTGACCTGATGACTCCACTCTGCCCCCTATCATCACGCGTAGACATGCGCAGAGCGGCAGAACAGAGGAAGTCAGGAAGTGGTACAGTCTGCGGCACGGTGGATAAGGATCTAGAATAGGATCTTCTGTTGGGTGGGGACGGGTCACGGGTTTAATGCCTGCCTGGCAGCATCATGTTATCATGTTAATAAAATAAATTATATACATACACACAGATTTTATGTGGTGGTCTGATGGCAGCAGCAGCAGCATAATGATAATGGCTGGGCTGTCTGGGCATAAAGTTAATGCGTCGGGTCAGCGCATAATTAATTGACACACGTGACATCTGTTACACACTTCCCACTTGATTCATAATTTCAGAGTCAGCCAGGTACCGGCTTAGTCACTGAAACTGTCAGACTCCGTCGAGCTCCGGAGCGAGTGAGCCAGCAGCCAGATGCCAGTGCTCGTGATCACTTTGGGTGGCATTATTTAATAGGTGTAGCGGCGGCCGCGGGCCCCTACGGGCAGTCAGGCCAATGAAGGAGCCCAAGGGGAACATTACATTTTAATTGCTGGTGGCGGCGGCAGCGGGCCCCCTCAGTCGCTGGCCCTCGGTCTGTGACCGAATGCCCGATGGTCAGTCCGCCCCTGGTGCAGCCTGTGGTGGTCCAGCTTGTAAGGATGAAGAAGGTGGCGGTCCAGCTTGAAGGGGTGCAGTAGGTGTTGGTGCAGCCTGTGTTGGAGTGGATGGTGATGGTGGGTACGGTGACCACCGGCTGGTCCCCTCCTCTGTGTACTCCTCACTGGGGGGTGACATTGCCTCCTCCACTGGCTCCCGCTGGGCTTGAGGGCCGTAAGCTGTGTGGAGAAATAAGATGTTGTGATTAGTGACCTTAGCCATATGTTTGTGGAGACAGTTATACTTTGATATGTGGTGAAAAGATATATATATGTGTTTGGGTTAATCCCCCTGGGTAAACAAGGGTACTCCCACTGCTGTACGGTGTTGTTTGAGTTATTACGGGTGAAGGTTTCATTTTGAGGTGCAATATCACAGTGGCCCGAAATAGTACAGTGGGGCTGTTGCAACACCCTCCCATGTAGATATCTGGTCCCTGTACCAGAGCTGTCCATATGATAGTGTAGTAACAGCACCACTGTACAATTTCAGGCCACTGGGATATTGCCCCTGCATTATCCATGTCTGAGCTGTGATACCTTTTGAATCAACACACCTTTTAGCAGTAGGAATCCCATTGTTTAACTCGGGGGGGGGGGGGTGAATCCAACAACATATATTTGTCTTCACAACTTGTAGGGATGGCTATCCCTCCAGGGGGATGGCAAAGGTTAAGTCCACCTTGATGTCAGATTTTAGACATTGTGAAAACAGATGTTGTTCGCTGTTAGTCCTATCCCTCCTACCCTCATGGTTGTTCAGATATTGCTCTATGTGACAGATGGAGATTTCAGTCATTTGTCCACACGAGGGCTTTTCAGCAGAGCCCAAATCGCCCCATTTAGAGAACAATACTTAATTGGAATGGTGTACAGAGTGTGCATGGTTTGCAAGCACACTCTGTGGACCATTCCAAAGAGGTATTTATCTCAAAATGTTGCGACTTTGGCTCTGTTGAAGAGCCTCCGTGTGGTCAAATGACAGATATCTCCACCTGTCACATAGAGCAATATCTGTATAACCATGAGTGTTGGAGGGATGGGACTTAGATCGAGACACATCTTTTAACGATGGCAATGATATGACATCATGATGACATTACCCATAGCTATCCCATTACAGTCACACACAAGTAGGAATGGACATATATGTATGTGGATATGTACCCTTCATATGGATACAGTAATATCCTTCCAAGATGTGAAGCCAGAGAGCAGTTCAGTAGGTGTGATTGCCTTACGGGCTATATATGCACCCATCCAACAATACATTGGATTGATATGATGGATATGAACATACCTCGTATATCCCATCTACGTAGAGTGTGATATAATATGTATGTGTATTTGGATGGTAGCAATGTAGGTTGATTTGTGATGGGTGCACATATCTGGCCAGTAAGGCAATCACATCCAGTGAACTGATCTCTGTGTTCACATCGTGTTGGGACATATTTAGAAACATTTGAATCCTAAGGGCAACAATCCAGCCAGTAGTGAGGGATATCTTTGATTGAGGCCTGTTTTTCTCCATGTATGAGCCCATCCATCCTTCTGTGTGAGGCAACCGTACTCAATCCTAAATATCCGTCAGTCATGGCCTGTTTTTGACCATGGTACAATGTTTGCTATTTGTTTCCCATGTGTATCCTGCAAAGAGCGGCTGGTGTACCGTCCATCCAAGGCATCAGCACCCCCTGTGGATCCATGTGGGAATCAGATATGTAATTTCAAGTTAGAGTAAATGATTGCAGCCACAACACCAAGGCCTACTTCATCCACCTTTAATTCTGTGGAATAGTTTTCGGCCTGTGTGTTGCACATACAAGCATTTATTCTCTGGGACACTGTGATGTGTGACCTGATGCACCCTTCTTGTGATTCAGTAAGCGGTGATGTTGAACTGATGAAGTGAACATGATGGTGACTTCTCCAGTGATCTCCTTTCCCCATTTCCAGTGTTTTCCATGGAGTCTGTACAATGGGACCTTATAAACTTGATTCTTGTTTTTGCATATTCTCCATGGACTAACACTGGTATTGGTGAAGTGAGGGTGTGTGAGGGTTATGTTGTGTCCACCATCTCTTTGTCACCTCTTAGTGAATGTCCCCTGTGTAGCATGTGATCGTTGGCCTATTGACTTGATTGTTGTCTGGTTAACCCTTTGAGTCCCAGAGGGGTTGCCAACGCATTGTTGATCAGTGCATTGATGATCCCTCTAGCACTCAAGGGGTTAGGTGCTGACTTCCCTGTGGGGGCATGGGTGACACTGTGTGTGAACAGTGATGATATATGACAGACGACATTTTAAACATAATGGTTTGTGTATTGTGTGTGATGAGCACAGCGACAGGAGGGTTGAACTAGGACTTTGACAGGTTTGTCCGAAGTTGGACTTTGCCATTTGTCCTGGTGTTGTGTCCTGTTTTTAACCCTCAGGGTGCTGTGTTGGTGCAGTTGTATGGATGAGTGATGGGCATGTGTTGAGGTGTGACTGTGTGTGCAGCTGGTGTTGGTTGATGTAATGTGTTGTTCTGTAGTGTTGCACTTACCGGTAGTGTGGAGGCTCCTCTCATCCCCAGTGTCAGCTCCTCCAACGACCCCCTCAAACAGGGTCGGGGACATGGTCTGCTGCACCATCTCCTCCCAGCCACAGAAAGTGATGGGCACAGATGGGCCACCTCTGGTGCCTCGGGCTTGCTTGGCCATGTCAGACAGCTTGTTCTTGACCACCCTCTGGCAGTCGCCCCATCTCTTCGACTGGGAGGATTCAGAGCCAGAGTGCCCTGCCTGGTCTGACCCTGACTGCGTGTGTTGCTCCCCAGCAACTACCCCTCGTCCCACTGCAGGTTCTGTCCCTGTCCTGTGTGTGCCTGCTCTCGTTGGCCGGGTCCCCCTCCGCCTTGCGGATCTCCCTCTCCCACCCCTGCTCTGCTGAGGGATACCCTCCTGACCTTCCTCCTCCTCCACTACTCTCCCCATCCTTCTCTCCTGTCCTCCTCTCCTGGCCATCACTCACCCACTCACACCTAGACACTCACACAGGCCCTCACAGACACACTCAATCCTCTCACTCTCTGTCACACGCTTTCACTCACAGATTCACACTGTCAAAATAAAATGTAAAATGTGTAAGGTGTTATAAAATAAAAGGACTATGTGTATGTATGTATATGTGTTTGTATGTGTGTATGTAATATGTGCAAAGGTGTGCTATGTGTCATATTATGTGCAATGCTCTCCTCTCTCCAAACTCCAAAACTCCTCTACCTCCAATGTATGCTCCTGTCTCCCTCTCTCTAATCACTATCCTCCGCTCCTGGGTCCTGATATCTGGCTTTGAAGAACTCAATAACAGACAGTGTGTGACGGTTATTTTTGGGTATATATAGGTGTATTTGAAGTTTTTTGATACATTGGGGCTTTGTGATTGGCTGTGTGTTTGAATTTGTTTTTGTATCAATCAGGGTTGCTAGACAACGACAGCCGTTATGTTACATGTTGTTTTGAGCGATGTTATCGTGTGATTTGGCCGCCCGTTGTGCATTAACATGAGCGACAAGCCGACAACGGCTTTTGTGTTACGTGTTTTGTGTGTGCCTACACTCGATAGCTATTCTCGTAGAGTACCTATTGAATCTGCCGTAACTCATGTATTATTTGCGAGCGATGTGCCTTTTTCACTTAGCGGCTGATTTAACGGGAGCCTTTAAATCTAGCCCTTTGTCTGGTATGGGAGGCAAGCAAGCCAAGGAGAAGGGTGAAGCCGTACTTGATTGTTATATACATATATAGCTATGATTCTGTTGTTATAACATGCTACCACATTTAATAAAGAACTGCTGATTCTCTTTGCAGGCATTTATTCATGGTATGCTGCTTTGATTCTTTCATGAACTGCTGCTAACATTTTAATTCATGAACTGCTGATTTTGAGTCTCTTGCAAGTATTTTTATTCATGAGCAGCTGCTTAGAGATGTATATGACACACTGCTAGTTTATTTATTCACATATGACAGATTTTAACACTTTATATATAAGACGTTTATGAGTTACATTTTTACCCTGCTACCTATGTGATTTTGTTTCAGTTGTTCCATTTTATGCATGACATATTTTATATACAGGTTCTGACTTACATTAGTACACGGAATAGCAGAACAGCTGGGTTAAAGGGTGAAGGATGGTGTTTTTAATACAACATTGACTTGCTGAGTGTGTAGAATGGGTCATCTTTTTGTATTTTGACTGTTTTGTGACCCATGGCACCTCATACATATTGGCATGGTCTATTAATTAAGATTAAATATATGTGCTCCCAAGTAGAGGTGGGTGAAAGGTCCTGTTGCACTCCCGCACGAAAATCCTCTTTAAATAAAGCCCTTAAAATCTTTGCCATTTTTATCTATTGCCAAAATGTTTTCGCTATTTTTTTTTTTCAATGTCTACAAACTTCCCGCCCTTTACTTGTATGTATTTCACATTTTCGGACCCAAAGCATGAAGTTTCCAGGAAGTGAAACATAACACAAACAGCTAGAGAGAGAGCGAGTGCTAGGCTGTTTTGCAGTGCTTTATTTAGAGAAATTAAGGCAGCAGAGGCTCAAAGTGTGTGCTATCACTATGAGAACCTGGATTACAAAGAAAAGAACGAGCTGGAAGGACCATGATGCATCCAGTGAGTCTGAGGAGGAGGAAGTATTGAAGGGTCTGGAAGCCATGATTCCCCAGACCCAGTGATGGCCAGTCCCCGTAAATCGTCACTTAGTATCTGGGGGAAAATAATGTGAAAGCAGGCACAGTACAAAGTGAGCAGGACATGTCAGCTACCTGTGCTTGTGGCTACTGCTACAAGTGTGTCTTGTAATACTCAGTATTATGGGGGAGGAGATGATGGCAGGGGACCCTAAGCCACACTTGCCATCCCCAAGCAGTCCCACTACAACTGCCACAGAGCAGCTAGAGACTCGGCGTGTTGGGGGTGATGGTAATGTTAGTGAAGCAGCTTGTGGTGAAACTAGCATGACCACAGTAGATTCCCTGCGGAGGAGGCAACAAGAGGTGAGGCAGAAATCAAAGAGGAGGAGGAAGAACAGAGAAACCCAGCCAGAGCCTGAAAGATTCATGGAGAGAGAAACACCTGGCTCGCCATCACATTCTGATGCTAGGGTCCGGGAGTGGGTAGCAACATCTTCTGGCAATCCATCTCAGTCATTGTTACCTCCCCCCATCTGCTGATAGCCATTCTGTAGATGTCAGGAAGTGACAGTTCATATCCAGCCATTGCTCACTGTGTGGTGCATGGACCATGCATGGCAATGTGGTGGAGGATAATTGCAACCAGGGCATCAAGCAGCATCTGAAGAGATTCCATCCCGCAGAATATGCTAAGCTGGTGGCAATGAGGATTCATCATTATTATTAAGATTGCAAGTTGTCACGTGTCTATAGCGTGGCGTGGACAAGGGGCATAGTGATAGCAGCAGTACTTGGTTTCAGGGTGGATGATTTCACATTGTGAACCTAAGCATCAAGATGTTTGCTTTCAGTTGTGCCACTAGTTTGATATCAGTGCAGATGTTTCCATTCCTACACATACTGTTCACACTGAAGTTGCTGATGAGAGGCAAAGTTCCTTCTCTCAAGGGAAAAATGTATATTGCAATAACACACCCATGATTTTGAATGAGGAGCAGGAGAAGAAGCATTATTGGCCAACTTCACTTCTTCACATATACCTGAAGTAGTGGGGCCTAGTGGAGGTGCTGCTACTGCCTCAGGTGCCTCACTAGAGCTAGTAGTGGTAAGTGGAACCATGACCATCATCACCCATATCACTGCTGTTGTTGATTCCATTCCCTTGGAGCTGCCTAATCCTACTGCTTCTTAAATAACTCAGCAGCAGCTGCAAGAACAGCAGTTCCAAATGAAGTAAAAACACCATAGCATTTGCCAATGGCCAGTGGCCTCTGGTCACGATAACATGACCTTCTGGCACTACACCAATAGGGCTTTTTTTTTCCTCAGGGTTTGTTCTTCATTTAAACCAGAGCCCTACAAAAACAAATTTGGGGGCTTGTTTCTAAGTCCAACAAATCACTGTTTCCTCACGCTGTGTGACTTGTGACTCTGACAAGCATGAGTTCCAAAAATTATCACTGACTCCTCAGGGGTTTTGACTCTAAGAAGCCAAAGTCCTACAAATCAACGTTTCCTCTGGGCTTGGGCATAAAAAAATGTAGAAAAGAAAACAGTGCAACACAACCCTCTAAGCATAGTAGTAAATGATGGTACAATAGATAATCAATACCACTCCCTCCAGTGGTCTACTCACATTTGCTGGGGGCTTCTCCTGCCTCACAGTTCCAAAAAATATCACTGATTCCTCAGGGGTTTTGACTCTAAGAAGCCAAAGTCCTACAAATCAATGCTTCCTCAGGGCTTGGGCATAAAAAAATGTAGAAAAGAAAACAGTGCAACACAACCCTCTAAGCATAGTAGTAAATGATGGTACAATAGATAATCAATACCACTCCCTCCAGTGGTCTACTCACATTTGCTGGGGGCTTCTCCTGCCTCACAGTAAATTAAATCTTCCCTTTGACTTCAATGCAAAGAGCTAGGTGAAAAAAGAGGAAAAACTGAGCTTTTAGTGGGAAATTTTCCACCAGACGGAAAGTGTCATTTGTCAACGATTTTGGTTTGAGGTGAACATTTTTGCCCATGCCTACTCCCATGGTATGGTAATTTTTAGAGCAGCTGCAGCAAAGTAAGATTAATCATCTAGTAGCAAAATATATTGGCAGTGGAGCAACTTAGGACATGGAAAATTATTTGACATTATTATCACAACCAAAAAATATATTTTTAGTAGTAGCATTGATGGTGTAAAACAAAATGTGTGCTGCTTTGAATCAGTAGGCTGTTCTTCCACTACCATCACCACCATTATCATTCATCATTAATCATTGTCAGACTGATAAATCATCATCATCCTCATCAATTTTGTGATTGCTGTGACTGAAAACAAGTTTTGTAAATCAGTTCATCTGAGTCATTCATCATACACTTTATTCAACATGTTCCAAATGTGAATATTTTTTTTTTACCCTTAGCTTAGAAATGTTGGATTCCATTGTATTTTATTCTTTTGAGGTCTTCACTGTCTATGGGGGATTTGGAAATGGAATCAGTACACTGGGATTAAGGGGCATTATCTTGTTAAGCATCATTTAAGTGCTCATTTTGTGTATTGCAATTGCTGCTACTTGTAGCACTGATAGTACTGACAGAAGAGTAAGATAATTAAACATGTGGATTTAGGAGGTCTAGCCCTTTTTTAACCTCTTTCTGCAGCTGACATTCTCTGTTGCAGCAGCAGGCACAATGGTTAATGATAATCACATAGTAGACAAGTAATTGACAGATTGTTACGGTTTTAGATGAACACTCAGACACATTGGTAAGGTTAAAAGACTTTATTGAAAAATAGCATATACTGAACAAGGCCCAAGGGACCACAAGGCAGAGCACACAGAAACAGGTAATACATGGTAGCTTGCAGGAATGCAATATTAGAATACTAGACTGGCACAACTGAATGTATAGTTCGTGTATAGGTACTGGCAACCCATAGGGAAGCTGACCAGGTGAACGTACGCAGGAGGAGTAACTGGCAACCCGTAGGGAAGCTGACCAGGGGAACGTACACAGGAGGAGTACGGGGAACAGAACTGGCACTACCCAGACGCCTGGGTACCAAAACCCTGAGGAATGAGGCAACTCTAGCCAGACTGTATGAAACGAAACTGGCACTGTCCAGATGCCTGGACACCACAACTCTGGAAAGAGGAAACTCAGACCCAGACTGTATGGAACGAAACTGGCACAGTAGAGGCTAGAACCGAATATGGTCTCCAAATACCGGGCAACTGTGGAGTAACCGTCTCCCCTCAGGAGGCATAATATAGACCAAGGCAGCTGCTAATTATATACCCTAGAACGCTAGGGGTGGATCAAGGCAACAGTAGGTAGCTGTCAAACAACTAATGGCCCTTAGCCTGCAGTATGGATAGTATAACGCTGCCTCTAGCGGTGGAACCGCCCAAGGCAATGGTAAAACCTACCTGGACACTCCAGGTACACAAAGGGTTACAGGTAACGCCCAACCAAACAGATTAACTCCCAGAGGATGTGAGCACAGTGTAGCAGGTAGGAAGGCCACAGAGGGAGATCAGAGTAACACAGTCAGAGTAGAACTCTGGTACTAGTACTTCGAATGTACACACCGCTAGCAGAGGTTAAGGAGCAGCTTAAGCCCAAACTTAGGCCTTTGGTCGACAAGGAATAGCGCCACGTGGTGCAACACTGCATGTAACAAATGCCCAGAATAAATAATAGCCACTAGGGTTAGATCTGAGACAGGCGGGTCCAGTAGGCACCGGAGCCCGTTAAGCGGAATATGGATACCGCAACGGAACAGAACAGCGCCCCTACTGGTCGACAATGGAGCGGTTCTATGCCAGAATACAGTCAGCAACGGAGTGGGTCTTCAGCCAGGATACAGCCAGCGCAGGAGTGGTTCTCAGCCAGAATACAATCAGCAACGGAGCGGGGTCTCCTCCAGGGACGATCAGCGACAGAGCAGGATCTTCAGCCAGAATACAGTCAGCAATGGAGCGGGTTCTCAGTCAGAATACGAGTCAGCAACAGAGCGGGGTCTCAGCCAGAATACGAGTCAGCAGCAGATCGGGTTCTCAGCCAGAATATGAGTCAGCAACAGAGCGGGTTCTCAGCCAGAATACTAGTCAGCAACGGAATGTAGAACAACAACACAGGAACAACTCGTAGTCAGGCAGGCCAGGTCATACACAGAGTAGAAATCACAGGAGTAACACATAAAATGTACACCACGAAAGGGTGCCTAAGAGAGGACATCCCAGGGTATATAAATGCAAGCCAGGAGTAGCAATTAAGACCAGCCAATTAGACAGCGGCATAGGATAATAATGTCGCTGATACCCAACAGGATCACAGGGCACCGTGATACAGATGGGGTTGATTACTATCCCAGTTATAATCATCAGTAATTAATGACAGTGGTTTAGCAATATAGAAGTTAGCAGGCCTTCAAAAGAATTAGAAAAATAATGTAGGAATAAGAATAGAAACACTAGTGCATTAATTTAAGTTTTGATATTAACCTAATTTATCAGTTATTCTAACAAATACAGATTATAGGAATTACTAAATGTAAGAAGAATGAGAATACAGATTAGGGGCTCGATACTATTCCCACCTGTAACACAGCCAGTAAGGAAAAAAAACACAGAGCAAGAAACCCACTTGTGAACCTCAGCTATCTTATAGCTGGACCAGTACATGGATCAACCGGCATTGGTGGCCAAAATCCACATTGGTGGCCAAACTTGTTGTAGATTTTTGTACCCACAACCCATGCTAAATTGGGTGACTTGTGGGAACATCGAAGGAAAATAGCCAACCCTTGTTGTTTGACACAGTGTGAAACAATGAAAGTGAGCTCAAAATAGTCACCCTGCTCCCACCTGCCAAACACTAACCCTACACTTTCCCTAACATGATACTTAAACAATACTTGCCCTGACACTATCCTAACACCCAGAACTATAACACTTACTGTGAAGAACAGGACTGTCTCCTCCCCCCTGGCTGGGATCACATGGGCACTAATACTGAATGGTATAGAAAGAATAGGGATTATCATGGAAGCCTGCTCCACCCTTCCCCCACTCACAGCTGCAGATTACAGCCAGCTTGAGTGTTTTATGGTAAACAGCTATGCATTGGGAATGTATACAGGGGGTTGCCCCTCTCCCTTTAGTAACCTTTGTTTGAGGTCAATGTAGTGACTGCCCCTTTTTCTCTGAACTGTAGTAAATTCTGTGTTGGTTGAAAATAAAGTAGTTCATGATTTACCAAGAAGGAGTGTTTTTGTCTCTCTGAAGTATCCAGGTATATTGCTGTTTGTCATCCACTACAGAGCAGTTACTCATAGAGAAGTGCCAGGGGACTAGATAGAATATCCTATAAGAACTGGAGCTTTCAGTGAAGTATCTACTGCATTGCTGGTGGATACACGACTCAAAGTATTGGGTCTTAATGTTTAGTATAGTGGTTATCTGTGCAGGTTAGTGAACGAAACCCACAGATGATAACATGCCTGAACTGCTATACCTTCTAAGGCAGAGATGCCAGAGCCATCTCGTCACACTTACTATCATCCACTGTCCATCACCTTCTTTAATCTTCTTACTTCTGTCTTCTTGTTTCTGAAATCTTCCTTCTTATTCTCTTCTGTAACTGAAAAAGAAATAAAGTCCAATGAATGATGCATTAAAAAAATAATATGTCCCAAAGATAAGCTTGTGTTAACTCTGTGAGTGCTGGATAGTTACCCCTCCAGCACTCTAAGGTTTAAATGCATGCTGGCCAACCAAATATAAATAAGCCAAAACATACTGATGCTGGCATTCCTTCCTCAAAAAGATAGTCATGCATTCCTTGTGTTCCAAAAATGTAACCATCCAAAAGGTTAATATGCCTCTGCTGCCTCCGCTGCCACTGGTGGTGGCGGCTGGATTGAAGAGTAAACCTCCCCCCTCATACCTATCAGGCCATTGTCTGAGTCAGGATGAGGGAATTTTATATGGCCAGTCTCCATTCAAAATGGTTTCCAGCCTACCATTGGCTGGGATGTATGCTTATTCGCACCTCTCAGCCAAACAGCTTCTTGTGGGGAGAGATACAGATTTGGAAAAAAGACTACGACGATTAGAAGAAAGAAGAGAAGAATAAGGAAGATTCCAGAAACAGGAAGATACAAGAGAAAAGATTGAAGAAGAAGATGAACAGTAGCTGACCAGGATGCTGAGGACCCCAATGGACATCAGTATTACAGATGTACTTTTCTTGGGATATTGGTGACTTTAGGGGGGATTAACTCTGTGAGTGCCAGTGGGTTATGCAACACTCTGTAATGAATGGCATACCTGACTGGCACTCATAGGGTTAATATTATTTTTTTATTCATATTTTTAATTCCTTGGATGTATTGATAAGGGGTTTAGGACCCCATATCAATATATCCACTGGGGCTAGTGTAGGGATCACTAGCCATGCATGAGTGTGTGTTGAAAACAACTATTCTAATACACATTGATGGTTTTCAACGCATTTTAGCGACTCTGCACCTACTTTTGATGGCACAATTTTTTTGAATAAAAAAGCGTATTTCCTTAACGTGAGTTGACTCCACCGCATATATTAGAATGCCAGCTAATTTTATTGTGTCTAGAGGGTGCACATTTTGCAACCTTTGGGCATTTTTATGCATCAGTGTTTTTTGAATACACAGTTAACAGAATACCAAACTGTGCTTTCCAAAGGCACCATGGGTGAACAATTAGGCCTTTTTAAGTACTGGATTCCATTGCAGGTGATAAATTAATCACGGGGTTTGTCTACAAATTTCCCCATAGAGATTTATCACCTACATAAGCAGATAATATAATTGAAAGAGTGAGAAACTTTGAAAGGGTGGCAGAAAATAGTTTAACTATTACTAGCAGCTAAAAATGGCTTTATTTATAGGATAGTTTACCACAGCTTAGTTGAATTTCACTCTTTTAGAGTAAAACATAGATTATAGTAATTGATCAGTTTAGAACTGAAAAATACTCTTTAGATTATATGTGCAACTATAGTTATGGGCTGGGTTATTCTATTATAGTTGTTTATTTATCTCAGACATTTCTTTTGAAATCTATTATAAAATTTGGAGAAAAAACACAACAAAGCTATTACCCGCAATAGAATCTGACCTAAATGAACATACAGTATCAATGTAAGAGTGATACAAACATATGAGTACTTTAATATCTGGTGATACCTTTTTTATTTGGATTACTAGTATATGTTTTAAGACAGTTTTTGAGAGATTAACTTTCTTCCTCAGGTCAAGCAATACAGTGGAAGAGTGGACACCTTGGCTTGATTTAATTACACAAAATGAAGAAATTAGAAGAAGGTAGAAAAAAAACTTAGCATGGTTGTTATTTAACAGCACAAAGATTGACGGATTAATATGATGGATTACTCCAGCCCAATCAAATGTAACGGTTATTACTTGCTCCACAGATTATAGGAATTACTCAATCTAAAGTTAAAAATTGAAAAAGTCAATTTGTTTGCTATTATTCAAAAATATGATTGCTGTAATTCTAACAGTTTAATACTGACTACTGAGTGAATATATTGGTAGCACTGACAAATGACTGCTTGTGAAGGCAATAGTTATTAACTAACTGTGATGTTGAAATAAGTCACACAAAATCCGACTGCCCAAAGGCTACAGCTTTGCATGACACAACTACTAACCCTTATATGACACCTGTTGTGCAACTTGTTTTATACGAATACAACTTTGACCAAATTATTTCACATATCCTTAGCCAAGATTACAACTGCAATTTTTTAAATTAAAGTCTGCAGTAGTATATATGCACAATTGTAGGAACAGAAAATATTTTTTTTTATTTATTTCTAACCTCCTTCTTTTACTTTCCCTCATCCCACTGCATTGTTAATAGATTCATATTGCTGGCACACAAAAGTAGCTTATATATTCTGCTCAGCTCTTTGAAGATAAATAGACACATTAGCATGCTGGTTCTGATGGAACTATTTCCAGCATCTCCCATTGTCAGGGGTCTAATGAGCTGTGTTATTAAATGACAAGGGAATGCTACTTTGTGCCAGTGGCAAAAACACATAAAAAAAACTCAATTTGTATTGGAGTAAAAAGTTCATATATTCAATGAATTACTAAACCTTTAAACTGATAACAAAGATAGGCTGTAATCGATTGTTATTTTAGAGTGTAAACTGTGAAAGAACTACACTGTGTTAACAAGTCATATTTCATAGCTACATCTAAGTCATCCATATTTATTTATAATGCTCAAGCATAGTAAACAGAATTGTAATTATGAACAAGTGGCATACTGACCAATACAGTTGATAGAGAAAGGGCTCTTCTTGTATGCACTTTAACAGGGTCATTTTTTACCTCCCTTTCAAAGCTGCTGTGACTGGGATGAGTGCTAGCAGGATTGTCAGTCTAACAAAATAAAACCGTGCACACACCGTCATATGTTTGTGATAGATGTTCCAGAGTTCATATCTTTGTTGCAGGTGTTAGCAAGTAGCGTCTTTGGAAGTTCATGTTAGAGATCTGGTGAAGCAGGTGAGGGAGAGTAACAATTGTGTGAGGAGTTTGCTGCTCACTGAGCAGACTATAGATAGATTAGGAAGTACTGAGGGTGGAGATTCTATAAATGAGATGCTAGTTATATGAGTAACAGAGGACTTAGAAGATAAATAAAGGAGGTTTGCCACATTATGATGTTGGATGCATGGATGCAGGAATGCACTTGCTTTAGAAGACTATTTTAACAGCTCTAGCAATAATGAGATCCAGAATGCAGGGAGACCTATGCAGAAAATAATGTTAAGGTCCTCCTGGATAAATTATCATACCAATGGCAAAGTCTATAGGATATGAAGGTAATTTAAGGATGGCTTCAGGCATTTAGGTGACAAGTGTAAAGTGGACCTGTCACTATCTATCTAAATATAATGTGTGTGTGTTTATTTGTTATTGTTCTGAAAGCAAATGCTCATAATGTATTGAATGAAAAGTAAGAAACTAAAAGTATTCAGATATTTGCATTCTCAATTCTATTTATTAGCTTACCATTTATTAATGCCTCATTGTCTTCAAGGTTACTGGTTCAATTCCCGCAGGGTCAACTCAGCCCTTCATCCTTTCAAGGTCGATAAATGAGTAACATCTATTATTCAACCGACAATTTGCTTAATTCCGAGAGCGTGCGCTAAAAGTGTCCCGCTGGGAGAAAGGCACTATATAAATACTAGTTATTATTATTATTTCATAATATCTGTGAAAACATTCTCACAGTAAAAGGATTATCAGCACAAATAACTACGTGCAAAAATGTTCAGATGAACTCTGAGAGAAAACGTGTCATCTAACAAAAAGTGCTTCTTTGTAGCTACATATAAGATTTTCTTACAAAATACACGTCATGAAAATATGATGATCAGAACTATAGAAAGATCAATCAACACTTAGCTCCTAGAGCAGAGGAAATCATTTTGGTGATTTGATAGCTAAGAATAGTTTATAACTACAAACATTTTTAGGTCCACTTCAAAAAGATACTTTATAATTGATTATTTTGTCAAAATTGCAATGACATAATCAAATAAGAAAATTTCATACATCCAAGGTTGGGTGAAAAGTCCATTTTTATTATAATAATTTTCATGGAAAAAATGCAGCTTACCACTTTTTCCACAGAAATTCCACACATGTCAAAAAACATAACATTTCTTCCTTTTCCCTGCCACCAATAAAATGCCACAGATTCTATGGCAATGAAAATTCCTGCTGCAATATCACTGCTGCTCAGTGCTACTGGAGTAATCCATAGCTAAAAATATAAATTATGAGCATACTGAGTTCTAAGCAACATAAGTCAAAAGTGAGGATTTTCCCAATTTTCACCTTGCTCATTGCAATGAAATAATGGTAAGAATAAATTTCTGCCCACTTGAAAAGTTTCCCTTCTTTTCTCACTGGGATAGTATAAAAAGAATGTTTTTGTGTTTGTTAGAGAGAGCGAAAGCAGCAACAATTTGAAGCTAGAAAATATAGGTCAAGAACAGGGCTGGATCTCCCAATAGGCAGACTAGGAACCTGCCTAGAGCTCCAGATTTTGAGGGGCTCCTCAGCTGTGCTGGCCACACCCACATTCTGAATTGTAGGTGGGGCCAGAGAAATCTCTGTTTCTATGCTGTAGCTTATACATTCCTTTACAGGCTATTATTTAACCCCTTGGATGCTAGTATTGTATTGTATTGTATATTTTTATTTATATAGCGCCAACCGGTGTACTTGGCACTTTACAGATTACATTTAATACAGCAGGGGTACAATAAGTGCGGTGATTAAGTGCTTATATAGGCAGTCATAAGGGGAACGACAGGTGAGTATACATGAGGATGAAAGGTCCCTGCCCCGTAGAGCTTACAATCTAAGTATAGGATGGGTGACATACAGATACAAGCTGGTAGAGGAGAAAGTGCAGTGTTTGGCTTATGATAATAATGATAATGTTTCCATATTATGCTATTGCTAGAGATAAAAGGTGATCTTTTAGTTTAGATTTAAAATTGCTGAGGGTTGAGGCTTGGAGAATGCTGGGTGGTAGGGAGTTCCAGAGGTAGGGGGCAGCATGTGCGAAAGCTTTCAATCATGAAACAGCGATAGTGGTTAAAGGGGCAGTGAGTTGTCCAGCATGTGTGCTGCATAGTGGACGTGCAGGAATATGGCGGGATATCAAAGATGAGATATAAGGCGGGGACAAGTGATGGAGAGCCTTGAAGGTGATGAGGAGGATTTTGAATGTGATACGCTGCTTTATGGGAAGCCATGACAGTGATTTTAGGAGTGGTGGGGTGAGTAGTGTTCTGGAGGAGAGGAAGAGTATTCTGGTGGCTGAGTTAAGAACTGATTGAAAAGAAGCGATATGGTTAGTAGGAAGACCAGTAAGTAAAGAGTCGCAGTAGTCCAGGCGAGAAAGGATAAGAACATGCATGAGGGTTTCTGTTGTAGAGTGAGAGAGGAATGGCCGGATTTTTGCTATATTCCGAAGAAAGAAGCGTCAGGTTTTGGTAACGTTGTTAATGTGGGTGGAGAAGGAAAGAGAAGAGTCCAAAGTTACCCCGAGGCAGCGGGCCTTGTCTACAGGGTAAATTGTGGAGCCTTCAACAGTTATAGAGAATGGAGGTGTTGTGCAGGATTTAGGAAGGAAGATAAGGAGCTCGGTCTTGGATAAGTTAAGTTTTAAGTGATGATGAGCCATCCAGGAAGAGACAGCGTTAAGGCAATCTGAGACCCGCCGCTGTATTTCTGGTGATATTGAGGGTGCTGAGAGATATATTTGTGTATCGTCTGCATAGAGATGGTAGTTAAAGCCAAAGGATTTTATCAGTTGCCCCAGGGAGAGTGTATACAGAGAAAAGAGAAGAGGTCCCAGAACAGAGCCTTGGGGTATCCCTACTGAGAGGGGGGTCGGAGGTGAAGAGGTGTTGGCGTATGTCACAGAGAAAGACCGTTGAGAGAGATAGGATGGAAGCCAGGAATGTGCCAGGCCGCAGATACCAAGTGATTTGAGAATCTGGGATAGAAGGGTATGGTCGACTGTGTCGAATGCTGCCGAAAGGTCTAGGAGGATAAGAAGAGAGAAATGGCCTTTGGTTTTTGCAGTGTGGAGATCATTTGTTACTTTGAGAAGGGGCGGTTTCTGTAGAGAAAGTGGGCCGAAAGCCAGACTGCAGGGGGTCCAGAGCGTTATGGGAGTTGAGGAAGGTAAGTAGACGAGAGTAGGCTAGGCGCTCAAGGAGTTTAGAGGCAAAGGGCAAGAGGGATATGGGGCGGTAGTTGGATGGGGAGGTGGGGTCTAATGAACTTTTTTTGAGGATTGGAGATACTATTGAATGTTTGAATGCGGAGGGGAGGATGCCAGAGGATAGGGAGGAGTTGAATACCCCAGTTAGCATGGGTACTAATGTGTGTTGCAGAGGAATGAGGAGGTGGGATGGTATGGGATCAAGGGAGCAGGTGGTGAGTGGTGATGTGGACAGCAGGAGGGAGACCTCTGCTTCTGTGACTGAAGTAAAGGAATCAAATAAGTAGGATGGAGGATCAGGAAAATACAGTTGTGAAGGCTGGGAAGGTGGGATTGTTTGATGTATTGTGTTAATCTTTTGTGTGAAAGATTCTGCAAAGGCTAGTGGGGTTAGGGAGGGGAGGGGGAATGATGGAGGGGAGGGGCGAAGGAGGGAATTGAAGATACAGAAAAGGCGCCGTGGGTTTGATTTGTGAGTATTGATTAGTGAGGAGTAGTAGTGTTGTTTGGCAGAGGATAAAGCAGTGTTAAAGCAGGACAGGAGGAATTTGTAGTGGATAAAGGCTGTGTGAGAGCGGGACTTCCTCCACAGGCGTTCAGAGGTGCGGGTACAGGAGCAGAGGAAGCGTGTTTGTGAGTTGAGCCAGGGGCGTGGGTTTGAGGGGCGTTTGTTACGGGCCTGGATGGGGGCATACAGATTAAGTGATGAGGAGAGGAGGTTGTTGTATTATTCTACAAGTCTGTCCAATTCAGAAAGAGTGTTGAAGGTGGAGAGGTTTGAGTGCAATGCAGAAGATAAGGCAAAAATGTCTAGTGAGCGAAGGTTGCGGGTGTAATGCGGGGCCGTAGTTAGTTGGGGGATGAGGGAAAGGGTTGTAGAGAAGGTTATGAGATGGTGGTCGGAGAGTGGGAAAGGAGATATGCAGAAATCTAGTAAGGAGCAGTTCTTTGAGAAAACCAAGTCGAGGGTGTGACCATCTTTGTGTGTGCTGGAGTCAGTCCATTGTTGAAGAGTGAAAGATGAGGTTAGTTGAAGGAGGCGTGAGGCCCAAGAGAGGGGAAAGAAAGAATGCAAGCCAGCTCTCAAAGTCTGAAAGGAAGACAGAGGGTGTGGTTGTGGGAGGTCTGTATACTACTGCAACATGCATTGCTACAGGGTGGAATAATTGGATAGCATGTACCTCAAAGGAGTTAGTGGAAAAAGATGGGGGAACAGGTATCAGCTGAAAGCGACATGAGGAGGCAAGCAGTACTCCTGTGCCACCACCTCTACCCACTGTGCGTGGTGTGTGTGTGAAGTACAGGCCTCCATGTGAGACTGCAGCCTCCACGGCTGAATCATGTTGGGAGAGCCAGGTCTCAGTAAGGGCGAGAAACTGGAGTGCTTGTGAGCAGAAAAGGTCATGTATGAGAGTAGATTTGTTAGAGAGAGAGCGGACATTCAGAAGGCCACAGGAGAAGGGCTGGGCAGGAAGTGGGAGGGTTGGGATGGGGATGAGATTAGAAAAATTAGAGCCTCTGTGGGATGGGGAAGAGAGTGGGCGTGGGCGGTGGCATATGGGGATAAGATTGGAGCCTGGGTTTGGGGAGATGTCTCCAGCCACAAGGAGGAGAATAAGACATACAGCCAGTAGGTGGGAATGTGATTTGTGACTGCTGTGGGTTGGAGTGGAAGGATGGGTCGGTCTGAGCAATATATACAGGGTGTGGTTGCAAAATGGATTTGATGAGAGTAAGGAGGGGGAAATATGAATGTGGGGAGCAGTAGGCATATAAATAGAGTGCTGAATTCTGCAGTATAGGAGCAGAGCTGAATACAGCAGTAAAAGGGCAGGTTGCATTGTGGGGTGGAGTAACAGAGCAGGGAGAAAGCAAATCAAGAGTCTTTAGGAGTGTGTGTTGCTGCAGGGAAGGATGTTCATCTTCAGTCCCCCTTCTCACCTCTGTTCCAACATTCCTGTAACTCCATAAAGTCCTTAACAGAAGCACTTGAGATGTTTGTTCATCCTAGCATATAGAGTCTTAAAATATACCAGACAGTCCAAGTGTTAAGAGTGATTTAATTTGTATTAAACTCCAGAGACTGATGGTGAGTTTGGAAGCTGGCTGTTTAAGAGGACTGCACAGTTTTCAAATGTGAGGTGTTCTTCTCCAGTGGATCCTGGTTGTTCTTTTAGCCAAGTCCTTCTCCAAGTCCTGCTTCAAGTCCTGGTTAAGTCCACCTCCCTTGTAATGCCTCCATTATAATGGCGAGCCCTTCACTAAATGCACCCTTAAAGGGATTGCACCCTTATATTGCTCTGCAATGCATTGGAGATATCTCTAGCAACCAAGGAGAAAAAGCTGTTATGTCATTGCTTGTTATACGCAAAGGTATATTCTGTGCCAGGAAACAGTGGATGAGACTGGTGGCGTGGTCACGTCAGAAGTGGAATGTGGCCATGGGCGGAGCTAAAGGTGCCCAGAGTGCCTTGCCTAAGGGAGCCTGGAGTGTAAATCCGACCCTGGTCAAGAAAGTGGAATTGGAGTTTAATTTAGGGAATATTGTGGGCAGGTAATTTGTTATCTGTGTGGGGGAGAGAGAGAGAGAGAGAAAGAGAGAAATTGGCAGCTAAAATCCTCTTGTCACTAGATACAGATAAAGAAGGGATGCTGCAATTGCACAGGGAGTGTGTTATTTATTTTTTGTAGACAGTGACAGATAGGGACAGTTAAAAAAATGGTTTGACTGACAGGTGACAGAAATAGAGATCCTGATTTGAGCTGTGACTGATGCTGACCATGACAGAGATGTCTATGACTTGGTATTTTGAAAAGGGCAAAACATCACACACAAACATTTTTTCTGTGTACTTTGCTGTTAAAATCCAGACTGCTTTGATAATGTCCAGCAAACATACTAGGGACAAGGGTAGAGGGAAAGAAGTAGTCCAGGGAGTGGGATGCATTAGTTAAGTTGTAGTTCAAAAACTGGCTGCAGCCATGGTTGCTGCAGCATGTGCAACAAAGTATGATCATCCTTTTCTTCCTGAGGAGGTTGTTTGTAAAAGTTGTTGGTTGATGTTGATGGATTAAGAATCCATAGGGCCCTAGGCGGATGCCAAATTAAGTTCCCCCACCCCAGCCACCTTGGGTCCAATCTTTTTTCGATTTGTCCATTGTTCCTGTGGGTAGAACTATTACTGCCAACTTAATATAAGATAAAATGAATACTTTAACTTCTTCAATGCATTAGGTACTTTCTTGGGTTTAATATATTAAAATGTACAACAGAGTTTAGAACTGAAATGGGGCTACACTAGTAACATCGCAGAGCTTACAATTGAAATGGAGCTACACTAATGACACAGTAGAGCTTACAGAGCTTACAATTTAAAAAGGGCTACACTAGTGACACCACATATCTTACATTTGAAATGAGGCTACACTAATGTGATACCACAGAGCTTACAATTCAAATGGGGCTACAATAGTGACACCAAAGAGCTCACAATTGAAATGGGCCTATGTTAGTGACACCACAGTACTCACAATTGAAACTAGGCTACACTAGAGACACCACAGAGTTTACAATTGAAATGGAACTACACTAGGGACACCAATGCGCTTACAGTTGAAATGGGGCTACACAAGTAAAACTACAAAGCTTACAGTTGAAATGGGGATACATCAGAGAGACTACATAGGTAACAATTGCTCTGAGCAGTTAAATCAGCTGCTGCATTTGATAGTGACAGCAACAAGTAAACCTGTCCTGAAAGTAGTAGAGAGCATTCTGAAAACTCTTCTAAAAGGAAAAATAAATTGTTTGAGATTTCAAAAAGCCTAGAGGAATTCAAGTAGTGGGGAAGAAGCGACAGGCATTGCAGATGGTAACCGAATTATTGATAGTGAAGCTGACTTAGTGTATATTACTCCAGCACCCTGCTCTTTTTCAGATACAGGTAAAATGAGAGAGCGAGAGAGAGAGAGAGAAAAAAAAAATTAGCTGAACGTGAGTGCACATTCTTAACCTACTGAAAAGGAACACTATGCCTGTTAATAAACTGCTTGAGAAACCATTTGGAAAGTCTGACTCTGGAGAAGTATAGATACAAAAAAAACACAATCATCCTGATGTTATCAGGATTGTTGATGTGTCATAGAGTGTGAAAAGATTTCCTTTATATTAAATAACAGCTATGGCTTCTCCTGCTATCATTAAAATGCAAAATATGGAGTAATATGACACTGAGTTGTTGCAGAAGATGGTGAGTCATAGAGTGTCTACATATGTTGTCACCACCCCGACCACCTCCACCACCACAAGTTATTTTGTTAAAGCAATAAAGTTACATAGTTTTTCCGCTTTGTGCTGCCAACCCATACATACTGAGTTTTTAAGAAGGAGACAAAAACTTCACAGAAATAGTCCCAAAGTACTTCTGTGGAATTGTAAATTTACCAGAATGTTGGCACTTAACATGCTGCCTTATTCTTGTGTATAAAAGGTTTTAAAGAACTCATGTCATCTCATGTCATCTGTTACACCACAATCTAATACTTTCAGAGAGATGCTATCACCCACAAAATCTGCATCCATTTTATCTACATCTACAGTGCTTGTAATGCATTATTTTCCATGCAAGAATGTAACAACCTGTCCTATCACCAACTGATTATGAACTTTCCTTCCAGCTGGAATTCCACATGCTAATGTGTTTGTATGAGCAGCAGAATAATGTAATTGGCGAGTATATAATTCAATACTGGAAAGTTTTGGTGGGAGCATCTTTGTCACCTGGTCAATGGCAAGTAATGTGTGACCTACGTGACCTGCTAAAATTTTTCAAGGAGGCTACACTGCTGGTTAGTCTTGTAGTGCAGGAATTAGTGAGATGCATCCACATATATTTATTGCAGAAAAAAACTGTGGAGCATGACTGATGAATTAAACATTAATGACAACATAGACATGAACCAGCTAGTGATTGACATGTTAGCATGCTTTGAGCAGGATACTCACATAATGTGCATAAAAAGCATTGAGGAATACATCCTTATTACTTTGCTGGACCCCCACTTCAAACAAAACATTTTTGAATTTATGCCAAAACTTATCAATTTGTGCCAAAGTGTGATCAGCAGCATCTCTCTGAGGAATCAGATTCTGTGAAAGAATATAAAAAATATTCTTATAGACAGAGTGGAAGGTTGCATGGTGGAGGATGAGTGAGAGAAAGGTAGAGCAGAAAGCACAGTGAAAAAGTGAAAAAGAAGTAAACAAAGGATTCATATAATCTGCAGCAACGTCAGCAAGGACATCTCAAAATTTTTCTGAACACTTCATCGTCATCATCATTATATATATATATATATATATATATATATATATAGCAGTCAATAGTTTCAGCTGCAGGCCTCACACATGCAAAATAAATTCCTGAAAAAACACTGTATGCACTACTTACC
This sequence comes from Rhinophrynus dorsalis, assembly GCA_037306005.1. Taxonomy (NCBI): domain Eukaryota; kingdom Metazoa; phylum Chordata; class Amphibia; order Anura; family Rhinophrynidae; genus Rhinophrynus; species Rhinophrynus dorsalis. The sequence goes on from CM074724.1 coordinate 166,995,181, forward strand.
TGGTGCAAGCACTGCCAGATGGTGGTGGAAAACTACCACCAGAAACATTATGCCACCACTGGCACCAATCACTAGTGACATTCTCCTGCTGCTGAGTCATCTAAGCAGCAGGAAGATTAGGCTACTGCATGGGACTGGGTGCATCAGCAGTGTTATGAGTCAGGCAGTGGTACTATGATGGTTCCACTTGCCACTAGCCCTAGTGCTGCTGCTCGTGCAGCAGCAATACCACAACAAGCCCACACCATGTCAGATGCATCTGGTTAGAAGAAGTTGGTCAATTATACTTCTCCTCCTGTACCTCATCTAAATAATGAGTGTTTTGAATATTATTATTTCTCTTGTGAGCAGGAAGCAACTACAATGTTCATAGTGTGTGGAAAAATTGTGAAACTGGGGAATGTCTGTGAAAATCACATCTGATCTCATTTTAAGCTATAGGCAAGGGATGTCCTAGTCCAGTCCTCAAGGGATATCAACACACCAGGATTTAAGGATTTTCCTGGTTACACACAGGTTAATCAGTGACTCAACCATTTTGTCCCACTTATGCTCCAGCAAATAATCCTTAAAATGTAATACTCTCCTGTTGATAGCCCTTGACAACTGAACTTGGTAAGCAATGTTAAACCATCCTCCAAGAAACCAGGTACTCATGTCACTACGACTGTTGTCCTCTACACTAAAGACACTTGATACCAAAAACAATAATTCCTCTCTGCCACCAGCTTGGCATATTTAGTGAGATGTAACATCTGCAGATGCTCCCTGAAACCCTTCATTCAGTTTCTCCCCACTATGATGAATTATATTATACAACATGGCTGCAGTGGTACAAAATGGATACAATGCAAGCTCTTGTTGGAATGCTTATGTGTGCAGACTGCTGCAGAAGTATGTGCAGACCATTGGAATTTTTTCAAAAAATGAATTGCTCTTTCAAAGCTTGTGTATTGCCCCTTAATGTCCACAGATATCCATCTATGTCCATGTATGTCCAGAATGTGTGGATGGGATTTGCCAAAATACAATCCTTTGCCTAGAAAGAGTATAAAGGATTCTCCCTCTGTCCAAATATTTGTATCCTGATACAAGTCTACACTGAAACATAATGCTGCTATAATGTAGACAGAGAATGCTGTATCTGCCTGATACCACAAAATAAAACTCTTAAAGGTATCCTATTGTTCTACCAGTTGAAATTATTAGAAGAAAGAGCATTTCTAACACACCACATTGCCATGTGTGGTCAGAGCTCCACACGATGTGCAGTAGGAAGAGACAAACTACAAGATCCTCTCATCTACATAATCACTACCAGCAGGCAGTGGAGGTATGGAGGAAATGAGAGAGAAATAGGAGAAAATGTTCACTTTTCGTTAACTGGAAATATTTCATAAAAAGTGGATGTTTTTTGCTTTTTTCTCCTAGCTCATTGCATTGAAATCAATTGAAAAATAGAATTTCTCTCCACCACATGGCAAGTCTCTCTTCTTTTCCCACAGGCATATAATAGGGTTCAGGCTTTCACAGCATTCTGTTCTGTGTTTGTGAGAGGAAGAAAAATCAGCATATTTTGAGCTAGAGTAAACAGTGGAGTTAAAGGTTAGTTTAGAAAGTCTTGTAGGCAGGAGATCTGTTTTCTGATTCAGGGGAGTCTGGAAAGTTCTGGGGAACAGGAAATACCCTAAAATTCTGTGTGACTGACTGGGAAGCAACAGGCAGCCATGTTCCAAGTTTCTTCCTGATTTGTTTTTTTTATCTCTCTCCTATGGGTGTCTGGGGGTATGAGAAAGAAGGTTTACTCCATATACCCCCATATTTTTTTGGACGAGTAGACACAGGTCACTGTGATCCAATTTATTTCCTGATATGGCTGTTATCATTGGGAGCTGTTTTAAAAATGAAGTGTTTGGGGTATCTTATTTGTGATTGGTTTATATTGTCATGCACAGATATAAAGTTTCAGTTAATGCAGTAATGGCCTTGTTTGGTGTATAAGAGTTTGCTGTGTCCTTGAAGGTAGAGGTCCATGTGGTAAAAGTTTGTATATGGTTATTTATTATGGTGCTTTGGGCTTAATTGGCTCTATGATGTATGTGCAAGTCTATTTTGGTGGCTTTATTTTTGTTCTGATACTTTGTGTGGTGCAGAAAACGTTGATCTTGGTTGGCTTAGGTTTTCCCATCAGTGTGCATGTGGCAGGTGATTTTAGGCTTGTATATTAAGTAGAAGTTGGTTTAGCACATCTAGTAGATTCTAAACCTAGTAGTGAACTGATCATCAGAAATGTACAGCAAAAAATGTATCCATTTACTATGTGCTAAGTATTAGTGCAGGTCATTGAATATCTCAATAGGTATGGCTTTCAACTGATTTCTTTGGTGTGTTTTTTTAGCAACTGTTCTCTGAAATAAGAACCAATTGTCTTTCACATAGACTGGTCACAAGTTTAGTTTAGTCCTGGTCATTGAATCAAGCCCCATGTTTCTATTTATTTTGATTCACATTGCAGTAATTTTATACATTGTGCAGTTTTCTAAATATATTGCTCTAAATTAAAGTAATCTGATAATATATCCTGGTATTACAGTGACTGAGTGTTGATCTCAAAATAATAATGTATGCTATGTAATATTACTCCTGTTGCTAGTGCTAAATGAAGAATCTGTGAAATTGAATGGCTCAGAATGCTTTTGCAGATATTCCACTTTGATTTTAATTTGTAAGTTGGCCCAATTTAAGTATGAATTATTAAACTAAATTGCAAAACTTTATTGAATAACAAAATCCAACCAGTTTGGAAGCAAATACAGAAAAAGAAGAAGATTACATCACACCATAAAGCAATTAAAGAGTGTATGGTTATCATATAGACATAAGGTATTTGAGGTGCATGTGAGAAGCGATATATAACCCAGATGGGCGGCATTTCGATTGTCATCAAGCCTATTATAACAAAAGGCTCATCTAACTCCCAACTGGATGTAGCAGTATAGAAAGACTAAGAACAGAGTACAAGTAAAAGAAAGGAAGAGAGAGAAAAAACAGAAGAGATTAAAAAAAAAAAAAAAAAAAAAAAAAAGAGAGAGGGGGGGAGGGTCCGATGCTTCCTGAATCACACAATCCTATAGTTGAAAGCTGCATCTAAAACCTGTAAACTAGGTTAGAAAGGGCAGGAGGAGAAGAACCTGTCTATCACGTCTGGGTTCCCTCCCCTAGAAGTAATGTGGACCCGTAAAAGAGACACATGTAGTCTCACCCTGGTCACCCATTCCGCGACTGTGGGTGGATTGACATTTCTCCAATGTCCTGGAATGAGAGAATTAGGGCTAGATTTAAAGGCAGCCGTTAAACCAGCCGCTAAGTGAAAAAGGCACATCGCTCGCAAATAATACAGGAGTTACGGCAGATTCAATAGCTACTCTACAAGAATAGCTATCGAGCGTAGGCACACAAAAAACACGTAACACAAAACCCGTTGTCGCTCATGTTAATGCACAGCGGGCGGCCAAATCACACGATAACTGCGCTCAAAACAACATCTAACATAACGGCTGCCGTTGTCAAGCAACCATGATTGATGCAAAAACAAATTCAAACACACAGCCAATCACAAAGCCCCAATGTATCAAATAACTTCAAATACACCTATATATACCCAAAAATAACCGTCACACACTGTCTGTTATCGAGTTCTTCAGAGCCAGATATCAGGACCCAGGAGAGGAGGATAGTCATTAGAGAGAGGGAGACAGGATCGTTCATTGGAGGTAGAGGAGTTTTGCAGTTTGGAGTTTGGAGAGAGGTGCACTAAATAAACACATATCACACTTTTGCACATATTACATACACACATACACATTTTATAACACCTTACACATTTTACTTTTTATTTTGACAGTGTGAATCTGTGAGTGAAAGTGTGTGACAGAGAGTGAGTGGATCGAGTGTGTCTGTGAGGGCCTGTGGGAGTGCCTGGGTGTGACTGGGTGAGTGATGGCCAGGAGAGGAGGACAGGAGAGAGGGATGGGGAAAGTAGTGGAGGAGGAGGAAGCTCAGGAGGGGATCCCTCAGCAGAGCAGGGGTGGCAGAGGGAGATCTGCAGGGCGGAGGGGGACCCGGCCCACAAGAGCAGGAACAGAACCTGCAGTGGGACGAGGGGTAGTTGCTGGGGAGCAACACACACAGTCAGGGTCAGACCAGGCAGGGCACTCCGGCTCAGAATCCTCCCATGCCGGAGCTGACAAGGGCAGGATCAGGGATCCCAAATACACAGAGGAGGAGAACACGGCTCTCGTGGAAGCTGTCCTGGAGAGGCAGAGTGTTCTCCACCCAACGGCGTAGGTCCCTGGCCTGTCAGGGAGGAGGAAGGCAGCCTGGAACCAAATATGCAGCTGGGTCAACGCGGTGGCTCCATGCAGACGGGAAGGGGAGTCCATCAAAAAGAGATGGGGCGACTGCCGGAGGGTCGTCAAGAACAAGATGACAGAGCTCGCCAAGCACGCCCGAGGCACTGGAGGTGGACCAGCAGTCCCTATCACCTTCTGAGGCTGGGAGGAGATGATGCGGCAGACCATGTCCCCGACCCTAATCGAGGGGGTCATTGGAGGAACTGACACTGGGGATGAGAGGAGCCTCCACACTACCGGTAAGTGCAACACTACAGAACAACACACTACAGCAACCAACACCAGCTGCACCCACAGTCACACCTCAACACATGTCCATCACTCAGCCATACAACTGCACCAACACAGCACCATGAGGGTTAAAAAAAGGACACAACATCTGGACAAATGACAACGTCCAACTTGGGACAAACCTGTCAAAGTCCTACTTCAACCCTCCTGTCGCTGTGCTCATCACACACAATACACAAACCGTTATGTTCAAAATGTCGTCTGTTAAATATCATCACTGTTCACACACAATGTCACCCATGTCTCCACCCCCACCCTAACCCCTTGAGTGCTAGAGGGATCATCAATGCATCAATCAACAATGCATTGGCAACCCCTCTGGTACTCAAGGGGTTAACCAGACAACAAGTCAATAGGCCAACGATCACATGCTACACAGGGGACATTCACTAAGCGGTGACAAACAGATGGTGGACATAAAGTAACCCTCACACACCCTCACTTCACCAATATCAGTGTTAGTCCATGGAGAATATGCAAAAACAAGAATCAAGTTTATAAGGTCCCATTGTACAGACTCCATGGAAAACACTGGAAATGGGGAAAGGAGATCACTGGAGAAGTCACCATCATGTTCACTTCATCAGTTCAACATCACCGCTTATTGAATCACAAAAAGGGGGCATCAGGTCATACATCACAGTGTCACACAGAATAAATGCTTGTAGGTGCAACACACAGGCTGAAAACTATTCCACAGAATTCAAGCTGGAAAATGTAGGCATTGGTGTTCTGGCTGCAATCATTTACTCGGACTTGAAATTACATATCCCATATCTGATTCCCACATGGATCCACAGGGGTGCTGATGCCATGGATGGATGGTACACCAGCCGCTCTTTGCAGGATACACATGGGAAACAAATAGCAAACATCATTGTACCTTGGTCACCAACAGGCCATGACTGATGGATATCTAGGATTGAGTACGGTTGCCTCACACAGAAGGATGGATGGGCTCATACACAGAAAAAAACAGGCCTCAATCAAAGATATCCCTCACTACTGGCTGGATTGTTGCCCTTAGGATTCAAATGTTTGTTACTAAATATGTTCCAACACGATGTGAACACAGATCACTTCACTGGATGTGATTGCCTTGCTGGACAGATATGAGCACCCATCACAAATCAACCTACATTGCTAACATCCAAATACACATACATAGTGTATCACACTCTATGTAGATGGGATATACGAGGTATGTTCATATCCATCATATCAATACAATGTCTTGTTGGATGGGTGCACATGTATAGCCAGTAAGACAATCACACCTACTGAACTGCTCTCTGGCTTCACATCTTGGAAGGATATTACTGTATCCATATGAAGGGTACATATCCACATACATATATGACCATTTCTACTTGTGTGTCACTGTAATGGGATAGCAATAGGTAATGTCATCATGATGTCATATCATTGCCATCATTAACAAATGTGTCTTGATCTAAGTCCCATCCCTCCAACACTCATGGTTATACAGATATTGTGACAGGTGGAGATATCTATCATGTGACCACACGGAGGCTCTTCAGCAGAGCCAAAGTCGCAACATGTCGAGATAAATACCTCTTTGGAATGGTCCACAGAGTGTGCTTGCAAAACATGCACACTCCGTACACCATTCCAATTAAGTATTGTTCTCCAAATGGGGCGATTTGGGCTCTGCTGAAGAGCCCTCGTGTGGACAAATGACTGAAATCTACATCTGGCACATAGAGCAATATCTGAACAACCATGAGGGTAGGAGGGATAGGACTAACAGAGAACAACATCTGTTTTCACAATCTCTACAATCTGACATCAAGGTGGACTTAACCTTTGCCATCCCTACAAGTTGTGAAGACAAATATATGTTGTCGGATTCCCCCCCCCCCCGAGTTAAACAATGGTATTCCTACTGCTGAAAGGTGTGTTGATACAAAAGGTATCACAGCTCAGACGTGGATATGTCAGGGGCAATATCCCAGTGGCATGAAATTGTACAGTGGTGCTGTTACTACGCAATCATATGGACAGCTCTGGTACAGGGACCAGATATCTACATGGGAGGGTGTTGCAACAGCCCCACTGTACTATTTCTGCCCACTGTGATATTGCACCTCAAAATTAAACCTTCACCCATAATAACTCAAACAACACCTTTCAGCAGTGGGAGTACCCTTGTTTACACAGGGGGATTAACCCAAACACATATATTTGTCTTCACCACATATCAAAGTATAACTGTCTCCACAAACATATGGCTAAGGCCACTAATCACAACATCTTATTTCTCCACACAGCTTACGGCCCTCAAGCCCAGCGGGAGCCAGTGGAGGAGGCTATGTCACCCCCCAGTGAGGAGTACACAGAGGAGGGGACCAGCCGGTGGTCACCTTACCCACCATCACCACCCCCTCCACCACAGGCTGCACCACCACAGGCTGCACCACCACAGGCTGGACCACCACAAGCTGCACCTCCCCAGTACAGTGGCTGGATGCCACAGGAGGAGAGGTGGACATATCCATCCACCTCCACCAGCTACTACCGTCCTTCAGCAGCACCACCACCGCCAGGGAGGCAATGGCTGCCAGGGACAGTGGCCACCACCCAATATGGGCCATATGCCTCACATATAAACCCACCCTCCTGGATGGCTCCACAGCATGCCCCAAGGTATGATCCGAGGTGGGGTCCCACCACCTATCAGTGGCCACCATATGACCCTTGGCCACTGGACTACCCACACCTGGGCCTGATTGGTGAGCCCCAGCGCCCCCTACCCAGGGACATACTCACACCTCCACCAGCACACACATCATTGGGCAGCTCGGGATCATTTGATGTGGTGGGCATATGCCCATCATCTGCACCAGCCACTCCAACAGCAGCCACAGCACCCTCAGCAGCAGCAGAGGAAACAGCACCTCCAGCAGCAGAGGAAACAGCACCTCCAGCAGAGGAGGAAACAGCACCCTCAGCAGCAGAGGAGGAAACAGCAGCACCAGGGACACCGGGCACATCCACCTCCAGCACTGCACGCCTCACAGGGATGGAGGCGGAGTGTATGGCCCTTCAGAGGAGACTACTCCGGTCGAGCAGGAGTACTGACAGCAACATCACCAGGAGCAGGAGGCAATCCAGGAGGAACATTGCCCAAATGGAGACCAGAATCCAAGCCCTGGAGTCAGAGGTGGCCAGGGGGAACACACTACTCCATCAGCTCAGGACTGGTCTAATGGACATGTTGACACAGGTCCTTGTGGAGTTGAGGGAGATCAACCGCAGGGAGAACCTGAGGATGGAGAGGGAGAACTTGCGTTCCACCGAGGGGTCTACTGCAACCACCACCCCCTCCAGTGTTACCCCTGAAGCGACACCTAGGGGGCAGAGGGTTACCAGGAGATCAACAAGGGCATCCACCTCTGGCACCCAGGCTAAGGCCCCCCACCCAAAAAGGAAAAAATGAAAGGCCCAACCTGTTAGCTTTCCCCTCAATAAAGAAACCTTTTTGTTTGGATTCCTGTCTGATCTGTTGTGTCTTCAGTTATGGATGGGGGGCAGAGTTGTCTCCAATGCATTGCCATACAATGCAGTGAACACAACCTCTGCCTGGGTGAAATGTTTGTGGGATGCTACAACATGGGTTCACACACACACCGTTGTACAAATTCAACTGGAAATACATCCCTGGAGCCATATTACACCACTATGTTATATGCCGATGTTGTGTGTTGAATTTGAACAACAAACCATACCCCTTAGCACAACAAATGGTACAACATTGAACATTCGTCTACATCATATGTTGTGTTTAACCCTTTGAGTGCCAGAGTGGTAGGCAACGCATTGCAAGAAATGCGCTGGGGACCACTCTTGCACTCAGTGGGTTAATGAGATTAGCAGACAAACAGCTATGTGACTTAGCGGGGACATTACAAGCAGGACAGATAAATGGGACATGTATCCATATTGTCTTGGACTCACACACTCATTGTGCAACTCACTTACTGGGGAAGCTAATGTTTTTAATCTAGGATTTCAATGTGTAGCACACACATTGATATCCTGGGGTGAGCATTGGTGTCTCCAGTAAGTTGAGTTGCTGTTTCCCTAAGAGTGTAACAGACTTCACCAGTGATAACACATGTCCACTTAGTCTGTTTATTCGTTGATATAGCCCATGTACTGAGATATGTCAAAGTGGAGCAAAATCTCAGAACATTGATTATACTGAGCAATACAGAATATGTGGACATGTATTCACTGTGGAAGTATGTCCCCTGTATCACCTCTTTATCACTCCCACAACACATTGGTGCATCATTGCCACCATCATCTGTTTGCATGGATACATCACAGAGTCCACTCACTGGCAAATAAGTGGTGGACTCCTGTGATGTGGGTGATGCCTTTCCATGTATGGGGGATACTCTATCCTGGGTGTGGTTACGCATTGACAAATGTGTTCTCAAATATATCCTCCTACAGACACAGATTGAATGTTGATGGTTCATCTTTATTGTGTCTCAAAGTACATTAGAATGTACATGTGTTTTCTGTGTGTATTGCCTATATGCATTTAAGACCTGTATGTGAACACTAAATGTACTTTGAAACTAAATTGTACCACTTCAGTAACACTGCTGCCCTGCTCATGTGTTGTCCACAAGGTTTGACAACTCTGTAGTTGAGCATCCTAACTGTCAGGTAATAACACTCAAGAAATGGTGTTTTCTGTGTCTCTATGAGAATGTTCCAGTAGAGGTTTGTGTGAACCTCAGGTCAAACTTTGCATCACCAACAACATCACCATAAACAGCAAGGGGTGATCTTCATGAAGGTGTTGTCAAGACATCAATCCAGTCACATGGAAGATCTTCAGTTCAAGGATGGATCATGTTACGGATGCCTGCGGGACAAGAGGACAGGATTTGGAGCAGTGGACCTGAACTGATCATCAAGCAACAACAATTTAGTCTTTTTAATCCCCTCAATCTTCTTGATTACAGGTGTGTACACAAACCATTGCTTGACAATGTGTTGTGTACTCATCTGTAACCAATTCTGTGGGGAACTTAGGACATGTGCACCAGCCCTATGGATTTGTGCCCCTGACATGTATACACACATTAACAAATGTTCTGAGAGCTCCATGGAACAAATGACATTGTGCTGCCACTGTGAAAGTGACAGTGGCAGCCCAATGTCATTTGTTCTATGGAACTGTTAGGACATATTTGTTGATGTGTGTATTCATGTCGGGGGCACATTGGTCTGCACACTCACAGGTCAGCATGGAGTCCCTGGTAATCTGATCTACGTCTCATGACCTCTACATTGTGTGCCCATACCACTGTACAGCCACCCCTGTGCTGCTCTTCTCAACTGTAGCACAGTACAGGTCCCATATTGAGTCTAATGTCCTTTCTAATGCATATCATTAGATAATACTCTTTCGCTACTGGGCTAGCATGGTTGTTCAGGCTATAATCATGGCATATCCAGTTAGTTGCTGTCAATCAAGCCGTGTAAGGTGATGAACATGGGTAATATGTTGTACCTTGTTTCTCCTGGGGGTGTGCGTGATATCCTTGGGGTCTGTATGTCAACGTGGAGAGTGGAATGGAGGATGGTTGTTGAGTCCACACACACAATTTTCCACGTCCACTGCCAGTGCAGTGCTGTGTCACTGTTCCTGTGGGGTGAGACAGAACAAAATGTGCAGTGTGGTTAGTGTCACAGGACTGATGGGGGACTTGCATGGATTGTTTGCATGCATGTGTTATACTCACAGGTGAAGTGTTCCGTGATGAGCCTGTCTCTGATCTGTGCCCCTCTCATGGTCTCCTCCACATGCCCGATGTCCATGGGCACTTCCTGTATGGGGGGGGTCTGGGATGTGCTCCAGCAGCCTGGTGTCCACTGCGATGTTGTGCAGTATTGCGCACGCCACAATGATGTCACACACCTTAGCCGGTGCATACTGCAGTGCTCCCCCAGAGTGGTCCAGACATCGGAATCTTGACTTGAGAAGCCCAAATGTCCGCTCAATAGCATTCCTCGTTCTGGCATGAGCCTGGTTGTACCTTTCCTGGGTATGTGTTTGGGGATTGGCCAGAGGGGTCAGTAGCCAGGACTTGCATCCATAGCCAGCATCACCTGTGTAATGTGAGTGACATGGTGAGACAGGGAGTACATGTTGTGTGAATGATGTTTTGTGTGGTGGACTTAGTATCTGTGGGTCAGGTGCATGCTGAGCAGCGTGGTGTGTACGCCTGTGTATGTGGTGTGATTTTGTTTTGTGAACTCACCCACTAGCCATCCCCCTGTAAAGGTTCCATTCTCAAAATCTCTGTGGACTGAGGAGTTTTGGAGAATGTATGCATCATGTGTGCTGCCAGGATATTTTGCACAGACATTCATGATCCTCATGTTGCTGTCACACACCATCTGCACGTTGATGGAGTGGAAGTTCTTCCTGTTGATGAATATCTGTGCTTCACGTGCTGGGGCCTTAATCCGGACATGGGTGCAATCTATAGCACCCATGACCCTGGGCATGCCTCCCTTTGCGTAAAAGGCCTGCTTGACGTGTATCCAGTCCATGTCGGTGGTGGGAAAATGTATATAGGTACTGGCCTTGCTTTTGAGGGCTGGCAGGACCTGGGCCAGCACTCTGGAGAATGTGGCCTGTGACATGCCAGATGCGTAACCCTCAGTGGACTGGAAGGCCCCACTTGCCATGAAGTGTATGGCACAGAGTAGTTTCTGCAGGCCAGTTAGGGCATGGTTGCGGATGTAGATGGGATCCACCTGCTCCTTGATGACCTCATACAAGGCATTGATGCTGTCAGGCCTCAACCTGTAGCGATCAATGACCTCGTCATCAGCCATTCCAAAGAGGGTGACCCTTGGGCGGTATACCCTGGGCCTTGGTGGTCGTCTATAGATCCTGTGCCCTCCAGGTGGGGATGGACTCCTGTGTGGCTGCTGAGCCAGAGCCTCCTCACTTGCAACAGGTGAAGGCTGTTGATGAGGCCTGCTTGGAGGTTGCTGATGTTCCCTAGCTCTCTCCCTTGCACGCCTTCTCCGCAGTCTTCGCAACAATATGTAACCCAACATACTGTTTGCTCTCTCTATCTGTCTCTATCTGTCTCTATCTCTCTCTCTCTCTATCTATCTCTCTCTATCTCTCTCTATCTCTCTCTCTCCCTCCCTGAGTGGAAAACAAGCCACAAGTGAGTGTGTTGAGTTGTCCCTTTAAGTACTTGCTAGGGCGTTGTGTAGGTGTGGTGATGAGGTGAGTGCTGACCAATGGTGAGTTGTTTTTGTCCAGGTAAGTGTTTGCAGGTGTGTGTGTGTTATAAGATGTGGTGTGTTGTGCTTGTTCTGTGTGTGCCATTTTTGGGTGTGCAGTTGGGTGCAGGTCGCGTGTTGATGTTGCCCAGGTGAGCTTGTATTTGCAGGTGTCCGCTTTGTGTGATGACCCCCATTGTTCCGTGCCATGTTGTGTTGTTGTTTTTTTGTGTGTCGTTGTCCCTGTGGTGTTGGTTGTTGTTGTGTGTGTAGTGATTTGTGTTGTGTGTGCATGTTTTAGTGTTGTTTTGGCATTGCACGGGTTAATTTTCCCATTTACATGGTTGTGCGGTAAACAAAAATACAAATTACCAAAGAAGTCGGCGCTATGTATCTGAAATAAAATGATAATACCAGATGAATAAAAATAATGATGATATCAAGTGAAATAATATGATAATATTATACAGAAAACACTCTAAATCAGCCCAAAAAACCTATTATACTCTAATAGATAAAAATAAACACACATATACATACGTATATAATTAGGTGATTCCGTAATGTATCTGTTAGCATATACACAAATAATAATGTTAAATGTCCATAAAGTTGTTTCTCTTCTTCAATCTCAATTTAAATTCTATGGGATACGTATCACTCCACAATTTGTGCATGAAAAGAAGAAGGAAGAGAAGAGAAGAAAGTCCGATCATTAACTGCTACTGGGAACTGGAACAATAAAATAGCATCCACTTACTATTAAGTTGATTTTATTCAGCTCCACGGAACATCAATCACTTCTCACTGCTTTCCGTTCTCCATTTCACATAGATCCTGATATGCCTTATTATATCCACATAGTAATGTAATCATATGTTTCCACACAACATTTGGATATATACATGCAGTTGCGATGATTCTTCCGTTCTCAAAATTTAAAGGGACATACGCGATATAATATTAGGAATAATCCGATCACAAAGAAATATAAATTTCAAATCTACTCACACTGTAGATTGATCTTATCCAGCGTGGTTCGGTAAATCACGTATTTCTCCTCTGATGTTCCCAGACTATACTTGTGAAATATATATATGAAATATTGGCCAAACAACTGAATAAATATAAGTTTATTTTAATAATACTGACAAAAACTCAATTTAAAATGTTGTGTGGAAACATATGATTACATTACTATGTGGATATAATAAGGCATAGCAGGATCTATGTGAAATGGAGAACGGAAAGCAGTGAGAAGTGATTGATGTTCCGTGGAGCTGAATAAAATCAACTTAATAGTAAGTGGATGCTATTTTATTGTTCCAGTTCCCAGTAGCAGTTAATGATCGGACTTTCTTCTCTTCTCTTCCTCCTTCTTTTCATGCACAAATTGTGGAGTGATACGTATCCCATAGAATTTAAATTGAGATTGAAGAAGAGAAACAACTTTATGGACATTTAACATTATTATTTGTGTATATGCTAACAGATACATTACGGAATCGCCTAATTATATACGTATGTATATGTGTGTTTATTTTTATCTATTAGAGTATAATAGGTTTTTTGGGCTGATTTAGAGTGTTTTCTGTATAATATTATCATATTATTTCACTTGATATCATCATTATTTTTATTCATCTGGTATTATCATTTTATTTCAGATACATAGCGCCGACTTCTTTGGTAATTTGTATTTTTGTATACTCAAATTTCTGGCTTGCTGTGTTTACTAGATTTAAAATGGATACCGATTTATTTACTACATGGAGGTTAAGGGATATTAACCTATTGACCATCTTTGAGGATGACTCGGAGGATCCTGTGGAAGAGGATCTGGATTTGGATATTATTTTTGATGATTTAGAGAAACTAATGGTGAAAGAGTTAAAAATATGGTGGGATATGGTTACACTAGAAAAATATGTACAATTGAATGTTGTGCCTAGAGGTTTAAGGTTAAATAAACAGCCTTCGTTTGAACATCCATCGGAAGATTTTCAGTATAAGTGGAATAGAACTCTTGATGAATGTTCAATGGCATTAATGTACTTGATTATCAATAACCACAAAAAGAGATTAGATGAGATTAATAATAAAGTAGAAGAAATACATGAGAAATTGGAGCCTTTTAAAGAATTATAGGATTATGTTGAAATATCAGGAGACATTAAGGATAAATTAAAAAAATTGGAGGAAGACATAATAAAAAGGAAACAACATAAATTGAGGAGGGATAGAAATGATTATAAACTCCAAAGAGAAAGAGATATAGGGAGAAGTAAAGAACAATCCAAAAGGGATATTAAAAAAACAAAAGATCATATTGTAACAGATAAAGAGGTTACTAGTAACACTCAATTCTTAGATGAAATTAGTCAATTAGTTGAGGAAATTAATATGGAACCCATAAAATATGATGTGAAAACATCCACAAATAATGGAGACAAAAATAAAACAAGTACAATGCGAATTCCTAATCGGAATCAATATAGGAATAATCGTTTAGGATTTAAAAGAGAGGATACATATAGTAGATTGCCACGGAGGAATCAAAATAGAAGAACAAAAGAAGAATGGAATGATTATCGCAGACATGCTCCCCAATTCAATAGATATCAAGATTTAAGAATAGAGGAGAGAGGAAATCAATACTCCCCTTTTTTATATCAGAGACGGGAGAGAGGATGGAAAAACCCCAATGTAAATCATCTGTGGAGGGAAAATGGGAACATAGGTCATTACAGAGATGTAGGAGGGGAAAGAGGGGAGGTAAGAAGGTTCAATTACAGAAATTAAAGTTGAAAAATGAAGAAACCCAAATTGTTAATTTAAGTAAAATGATTTTAACTAAGGATCAGGAGTCCCTTCTAAGAAAAGGATTGAAATTTGCCCCTACTCAGAGGTTAAACAAGTTTGAAACTTTTATAGATGTTCATAAGTATATTCGTAAACTTCAATTAAAAAAGTTCTTCCTAAATAAAGATAATGTTATTGTGGGAAACCCAAAGGATCCCTATAAACACAGTGAATGTAGAATGAATTCGACATTTAATCCAGTGGTAAATAACCAATATATTGATACTTTTAAAAGGTTAGTTATAGATGATATGGAGTCTTTAAAACCTAAGAGAGTGCAATATAATTTAACAAAGGAAGAGAATGTTGCACTTAAAGAATTAATTAATAATAAAGAATTAATTATAAAACCTGCCGACAAAGGGGGTGCTTTAGTTTTAATGGACAAGGAGAAATATATAGGAGAACTTTTAAAACAAGTTAATGATGATGATGTGTATATGAAATTAAAAGGAGACCCCACTAAAAAGTTTAAAGAGGAGTTATTGAAATTATTACAAGATGCTAGAGATGTAGGTATTCTAAATGAACAACAATTTCAGTTTTTGAATATTCAAAATCCGAGGATACCAGTGATTTACATACTCCCCAAGATCCATAAAGATAGAGAAAATCCCCCTGGTAGACCAATTGTGTCAGGGATTCAATCTTTAACAGCCAATCTTTCCCAGTATGTTGATGTTTTTTTACAAGATATAGTCACTAGTTTACCATCATATATAAAAGACACAGGAAATACGATTGAGATTTTGAAAACTGTAAAATGGGAAGAAGATCTGTATTTGGTCACCAGTGATGTAACTTCATTGTATACAGTAATTGATCATCAAATGGGAGTAGAAGCTGTACGGAAATTCTTGGTTAAACAAAATGTGTTGAGAGAAGAGCAAATAGAATTTCTGTTACAATGTATAACATTTATTCTAACCAAAAATTATTTTTGGTTGGAAGGTGATTTCTATCTCCAATTGCTTGGCACAGCGATGGGGAGCAAGTTTGCCCCCAGCTTTGCTAATATTTTTATGGGAGATTGGGAGGAGGAGTTTATTGATTGTCTGAATGAGAAGAACAAAGGTATTGTATTATGGAAACGATACATAGATGATTGTCTATGTATCTGGAAGGGTACTGATGAATCTTTAAGAGACTTCTTGGATTATATTAATGGAAATAATAAGGGTCTGATTTTCACATCAGTTACTAGTAAGGAGACTATTAATTTTTTAGATTTGAAAATATATGTAGAGGGTGGTATTCTCAAAACATGTACATATAAGAAACCAACTGATAGCAACAACTATATTAATCCGACAAGTTGTCATCATCGTTCGTGGATAAGAAATATTCCTCGTGGAGAGTATACACGCATTAATAGAAATTGTACAGACAAAAATATATGTAAACAACAAATAGAAAATTTGGAAAATGTCTTCTTATGTAAAGGGTATGATAAGAAAAATTTGATGGAAGCGAAAAGAATCATTTTGGAAAAGGATGAGTTAAATAATGACAGAATAGTTAGAAAAGACAATGATAATGATTGTCCAAGATTTATAACAACTTACAATAGTGATTATAAGAATATTGAAACGATTTTTAAAAAATATTGGCCCATTCTTTTAAAAGATTCACAATTGAAAAATATTTTATCTGAAAAACCTAAGATTATTTACAAACGTCCAAAAAATTTAAAACAATATCTGGTTCCTAGTTTTATTAACCATGAAACATCTAAAACCTCTTATTTTAGGAAAAATCTTAAGGGTTTTATAAGATGCAATAGATGCATAGCATGTAGAACATGTAAGAACGATACACGGAATATAAAGCAATTTTTAGGGAATCAGACTAAAAAGATTTACGATATAAAACAGGTTGTGTTGTGTAATAGTAAAAATGTTGTCTACTTACTGGAATGTCCATGTGGACTCCAGTATGTAGGACGGACATCACGATGTCTCCATATAAGAATTGCTGAACATATCCGTAACATTAAAAAAGGTCTTCTAACACATAGTGTCTCTGAACACTTTAACAATGTACACAATAGAGATGCTACATTGTTAAAGTTTGTGGGGATAGAACAGGTTAATAAGAATTGGAGAGGTGAAGATATGGTAGTGAAGATTTCAAAGAAAGAGACACAATGGATACATTGTCTGAAAACATTAACTCCAAATGGTTTGAATATATGTATAGATCTTAATTGTTTTTTAAAAGGATGCTCATAAACATCGGATTACATATAACAAAAAAGATATTGGATTGTATAGAACAAAATTTATCATTTTTCAAATGAAATGTGATTTTAAATATTATAGTAGTATATAACAAATGTGAATTGGTGTATGATTAAGGTTAATACGTATATGAATAATTCTGAGGTAAATATATGAGTATAGGGTTAATGATTCAGACATTGAGGTGTTGAATCCAGGCTAATAAAGCTTGATACATTGAAGATCAGAGGAACGTCTGTGAACGTTGACGCTAGGACTTAATATTTAAACAATGTCTTGAATCATTGACCGAATGATTGCCCCTGAGGAAGTACTGTTCAGTACGAAACGCGTTGGGCTATTGGGTCATAGAAGTGAGGGCTATTGGGCTATAAGAGTGATTATTTGCCTCTTAATATTCTATACATTTACACATTTAACTATTTAGTTGCCGTTCTGTGGATGCAATGTGGTGCGGGTCACTACAGATGTATAAAATAGTCGGCAAATAGTGATGTGTTTGTATTGAGTTTTTTATATTGCAAAAGATTTTAATTTGAGTTTTTGTCAGTATTATTAAAATAAACTTATATTTATTCAGTTGTTTGGCCAATATTTCATATATATATTTCACAAGTATAGTCTGGGAACATCAGAGGAGAAATACGTGATTTACCGAACCACGCTGGATAAGATCAATCTACAGTGTGAGTAGATTTGAAATTTATATTTCTTTGTGATCGGATTATTCCTAATATTATATCGAGTATGTCCCTTTAAATTTTGAGAACGGAAGAATCATCGCAACTGCATGTATATATCCAAATGTTGTGTGGAAACATATGATTACATTACTATGTGGATATAATAAGGCATATCAGGATCTATGTGAAATGGAGAACGGAAAGCAGTGAGAAGTGATTGATGTTCCGTGGAGCTGAATAAAATCAACTTAATAGTAAGTGGATGCTATTTTATTGTTCCAGTTCCCAGTAGCAGTTAATGATCGGACTTTCTTCTCTTCTCTTCCTCCTTCTTTTCATGCACAAATTGTGGAGTGATACGTATCCCATAGAATTTAAATTGAGATTGAAGAAGAGAAACAACTTTATGGACATTTAACATTATTATTTGTGTATATGCTAACAGATACATTACGGAATCGCCTAATTATATACGTATGTATATGTATGGTTGTGCGGTAAGCCTTTTGTGTCTTTTCCTCTGTAACGGGTGTTTTGTTTTGGCCATTAAGTGTCTAACGGCTAAGAAAAGTGGGTCTTAACTTTTAGCCGTTAGGTGTGTCTTTTTTTCAGCCGTTATCAGTACCACAAGCCTTTGAATAGCTCTGGGGTATGTTGTTGAATGCGTCTGAATGCACGTAAGTGTATCGGCCGTTAGGATTGTGCAACTGCCGTTAGCTGTTGTTTAGACGGATCTTTGAATTGCAACATGACACTTAACGCACCCGTTAGTGATTTTTTTTGTTAACGGCTGCCTTTAAATCTAGCCCTTAGCAGCTAGAAGCATCGTGAATAATAAGTATTTCTTGAATAAAGGCAAGCGTGGGAGTTTTAGGAAAAACAAAGTCTGCCAGATGTCTCCAGAGAGCATTACATTTAAACTCTGCATGATCAGATTAAGACATTCTGTCCAAAATGAACTAACTTTAGAGCATGTCCACCATATATGTGAAGGGGTACCCCTCTCCAGACCGCAGCGCCAACATGAGGCATCAGCAGATGGTGAAAACTTATGAATCCTAACTGGCGTGAGGTACCATCTGGACAGGAATTTAAAGTGCGATTCCAATATAGAAGCAGAAATCAAAGCTCTATAAGCTGTATTCCATATGTCTTCCCATTCTTCTATAGAGTGTGTTCTAATTCTTTTTCCCATAAAATGGCATATTTCGGTTTAGAAGTGGGAGATGGGGCAGATAGAATATTATACACTGTACTTAAGTTTCTGGACGGAGGTTTGGGAGTGAGTAGAAGGTGTTCATACTTTGTCAGGCCAGATATCTAAGGCGATTTGACCGCGGGTTGCTCAAGAAAACGTTTGATATGGAAGTATCGCCACATCTCAGAAATTAGAAAGGTGTAAGACTGTCGTAGATCACCAAAATGTCTTATCTGGCCCTCCGATGTTAAGTCTGCGATCCACAATTGGGGCGTGGACCTCCATCTAGGGAATTCCGCGGCATTTAAAGACACAAGAGTGGATTTCGTAGAAAATACCAGTGATGCTAGGGAAGGGGCATTTGCAAGCTGTTTGTATTTATTGTAGATGGACCAAATATAAAAGAAGTGTGAGAGGATGGGGTGGGTGCCCCCGAGGAGGCATAAGAATTTCAGATAAAAGGTCTCTGTTTGAGTTGTCCCATCTCTCAATGCGGACCCATGCTTTCGTATCCACATTATGTGCCCAGTCTATAATGGATATAAGTAGAGATGCACCGATACCAATTTTTTAAGACCAAGTACGAGTACGATACTTTTTTTTCAAGTACTCACCGATACCAATTACCGATACTTTTTTTTGCAGTCATTTGCCAGTTTTCCAAGTACCTAAAGCATATATATCTATATCTATCTATATCTATCTATATATATATATACTTTAGGTACTTGGAAAACTGGCAAATGACCGCAAAAAAAAGTATCAGTAAGTATCGGTGAGTACTTGAAATATATATACACACACACTCACACATACATACATACACACACCACCTCTTGACTCTTGATTCTCCTTTTTGCCTCTTTCTCCCCCTCTTGATTCCCACCTTTTGCTTCATTCTCCCCCTCTTGAGCCCCCTCCTTTTGCGTTGGCTTTTTCTCTCCCTTTTGATCCCCCTTTCTCCCCCTCCTTGACTCTTGTTCCCACCCTTTTGCCTCTCTCTCTCTCTCTCTCCCTCCTGATCCCCCCTCCTTTTACCTCTTCTTGGCCCCCCTCCTTTTGTCTCTTGATCCTTCCTCCTTTTACCTCTTTTTTTTTCTCTCCCTTAGTAGGGACTTTTGCCTCTTTTTCTCCCTCTTGACCCCCCTCTCTGCCTCTTTCACCACCCGCTCTTGATGCCCCATCTTTCCATCTCTGTGCCTGCCTTACCCTCCTCTGCTGGGTGCTCGCTGTTCTCTCGCGAGCCCCGGCAGAGGTCAGCGTCTGAGCATTGCCATGGTAACCCACGGCAACGCTCTGACGCTGCAGGAGGGAGAGAGACGACCGGGGAGCATTGTGAGCAGCTCCCCGGGCTCCCTCTCTGCAGCACCGACCCTGACACAGGTTATCGGTGCTGGCATCGGCCGCATTTCGTGAGTATGAGTACTCGCGCAAATGCCGGTATCGGCACAGATACGGATACAAGTATTGGTATCGGTGCAACCCTAGATATAAGTGCTGAAGCATGGTAATACCATAAGAAATCCGGCAGTCTCAGGCCATTTCGTGATTTAGGCAGGTGTAGACATCAGGAGGTGAGCCTTGGAGGTCTAGCCCTCCATAAGAAGCGGCATATAGTGCTGTTGACTAGAGAGAAGAATGTTGACAGAATGTCGATGGGGAGAGTTTGGAACAGATAGAGAAAGCGAGGCAGAACATTCATGTTAACGACGTTGATCCGTCCATGCCATGACAAGTAAAGTATAGTCCATTTCTCGAAATCACGTTGGACAGAGCCCAAAAGTGGGGGAAAACTAAGACAACAGAGGAAATCAGAAAAGGTCACTATATTGACACCCAGATATTTAATGCTGGAATCTGTCCATTTGAAGGGGGTCTGGCATTTACGGTTCTCTAGGTGAAAGGGAGAAAGACCCAGGTTGAGAGCTTCTGATTTTGCTAAATTTATTTTGAAATTTGATAAATCTGCAAAGGAATCAATTTTGGCAAGAGTGGCATTTAAAGATTCTCCAGGATCGGTGACAGTGAGAAGTACATCATTGGCAAACATAGCAAATTTACATTCCGAAGTACCTAATCGAACTCCCGAAATACGCTCATTGAGACTTATGTGCTGGGCAAAGGATTTCATTTGGAGTTTGAACAATATGGGGGATAAGGGGCAGTCTTGTCTCATATCATTGGTTATGTGAAAGCGTTCAGAAAGGTGGCCATTGACTTTCACCTGTACACTGGGATTAGAATATAGTACAAATATGAAGCACAATATTTGTGGATCAAACCAAAATCTTGCAGTGATCTTTCAAGAAAAAGCCATTTCACCCTGTCAAATGACTTCTCTACATCGGTGACAAGGAAGACAGTCGGAATGTTATGTTCTCGGATGTAGTGCATAACATTAAAAATTTTGCACGTATTATCATGAGCCTCTCTGCCTGGTGTGAAGCCAGCCTGTTTGGTATGAATTAAGAAATTCAAAAGTGGTTTGATACGTTCTGCTAGTATCTTGGCATAAAGTTTAAGATCTAACTTGAGCAGGGAGATGGGTCCGTAGCTTTCGCATGACAATGGGTCTTTTTCTGGTTTTGGTATAATAGTGATATGCACCTCCACCAGTGTAGGGTGATTTGCAAACTCAGATGGCAAGGAGTTGAGGGCAGGGACTAGAAGGGGTATTAGTCTGTCTTGAACCTTTTTGTAGTATCTGTGAGACAGCCCATCAGGACCCGGGCTTTTACCAGGGGGAAGAGTGCGTATGACTCTTCGTATCTCGGTTTATGAGATCAGAGCTTCAAGTAATTCTCTAGCCTCAGATGGCAGTTGAGGGAGATGTGCTGTTGCAAGGTATGAAGAAAGCCTTGAATGCAGGTCAGGTAGTGGGGTTAAAGTGACATATTCCAAATTATAAACCAATGTATAGTAGTCACAGAAGATTGCTGCAATGGATAATTTATTGTGAACCAAGGGATTATTGCGAGTGCGAATAGATGGCACGTAATGTAATGTGTATTTGTGAAATAATTGGAGGGCGAGCAGAAACCCTACTTTGTTGCCATGTTCAAAAAACTTCTTTTTTGTTTTAAAGAATAATCATTCCATTCATAGGGCGAATAAAGAGAACAACTGGGATCTAAGTTGAATAAGACGGAGGAGGTCCTGGGCTGTGCCAGAAGATTTGTGCTTTGTTTCCAAACTAGCTATGTCAGACAGTAGTTGCTGTATTTGCGCCATACCTTAGCTGCCATTTTGATAAATTCCCCCCTAAGTACGCATTTGTGAGCTGCCCATATAGATAAGGGAGATGTGGTTCCGTCGACATTCTCAGTTGAGTAGTGCTCCAGTATTTTGTCAATATAATCAATTGTTGCAAATATTTTAATAGCTAAAAAATTGCAAAGAGCTTCTGTATTATTGCTTTATGGCTATCTTATCAGCATGCACATCAAACATAATAAACCATCCTATCTATCATAGTTACATGGTTGATGAGACTGAAAAAAAGACATACCATATCACCCATTTTGATCCAGAGGAAGGCAAAAAACCCCATTGAAGTAATTTCTGATTAAGTCCCAAATGGGTAAAAAAACACCTTCCTGACTCCAAATGGCAGTCACATATTTACCTGGATCAAAATCCTATATGCTTTGAAGCCAACTGTCATAATTCACAGTATTGTTCTGTGCTAGATATGTATCCCTTACTTTTTTAAAGCAATTACAGTATCTGAAAACACAACATCCAGAGGCAAAGAATTCCATAACAATACTGCCCTTACTGTAAAAAAATCCCTGCCTTTGTTTTAGTCGAAAGCACCTTTCCTCTTGACTTAATGGATGACTCCTTGTTCTTAGCTCAGCTCTTTGAGAGAGTTTTTTGTATTGACCTTGAAGATATTTATAAAATGATAATCATATCTCCCCTAAGACATCTCTTTTCTAATGTAAACAAACCCAGTTTGGCTAGTCTCTGGAAAATAACTCACATTCTCCAAACAAATTTGTTGCATGTCTCTTCACTTCTTCCAGTTCAGTAATGTCTTTTTTGCAAACTGGTGGACAAAACTGTACTCCATATTCTATATGAGGCTTTACCAAGGATTTATATAGAGGCAGAATTATGTTTGCAATCCGACAATCTATAACCCTTTTTATGCAGGATAGTACCCTAGTTGACTGACAACTGCACACTGGCAGCAGTTGACTGACACTGCACACTACTGTGAAGTCTATTGTCTATCAGTACTCCTAAATCTTTCCCTAATGAGGGATTCCCAAGTATTTTCCCACTCAGTGAATATGTAGCTAGTTTGTTTCTACAGCCCAAATTCATAACCTTACATTTATCTACACTAAACCTCATCTGCCACTTTTCTGCCCATTCTCTCAGTTTAAAGTTTTCTATATAAAAAAAACATCCTGCTCAGCATGTATTTCCTTACATAGCTTAGTGTCATCAGCAAAGATTGAGACATTATGTTCAATTCCCACTTCTAGATCATTAATAAACAAATTAAAAGTAATTGGGCCCAGGACTGAATCTTGTGGCACCCCACTTGCAGCTTTAGACCAATTTGAAAAGTTTCAATTTACAACAGCTTTCTGCCATCTATTGCTTAACCAGTTCTCTATCCAAGCATAGAGATCACCTCCCAAACCAAAGCCCTTTGATTTATGCAGTAACCTGCTGTGAGGTACAGTATCATAGACTTTGCTAGATCCATCTATCTATCTATCTATCTATCTATCTATCTATCTATCTATCTATCTATCTATCTATCCATCCAGCTCTCACAGTGATTAAAAAAATAAACATAAATACATGTGCACATATAGGAAACAATAGGAATTAACCCCTTAAAGACCAGGAAAATCTGGGATGGCAAACAATTTTGACCTTTTTGACAATGTCTTTGTTAAACAGTGTTTCCCTCTAAGTCTCTTATTCCAGCCACACAAATTATATCCCCTTTATTACTCACAAGTAGAGCTTTCTTGTGACTGCCTGTAGTCACTATATTGGACCCCTGTGACTCACTCCTGCAGTCACATATAAAGACCCTGTGGCTCACACCTGCAGCCATCACACAAGACCCTGTGACTCACACCTGCAGTCACTACACCAGACCCTGTGACACTTCCTGCAGTCACTATATCGAGACCCTGTGACTCACGCCTGCAGTCACCAATCAGACCCTGTCCACAACAGTGGTCTGTCTTAAGCCAATAGCACAAATTGATCGCAGTAAGGGATACTCGTGATCACTGGGTCATACACAGAGAGGGTTCTCGTACTTAGCTCGGTCATACACAGAGACGGTTCTCGTAGTTATCTGGGTCATGCACAGTGCGGGTTCTCGTAAATAGCCAGGTCACACACAGAGCCCAATATCACGGTGCCCGTGATTGCTCTCCTTTTGTGTCTATCACCAGTAGGGGGGTCTCCATTGGCTGGCTGCCTTCAGCCCGCCCTGTATTGCCTATTTAAACCTAGCCTGGGCACCCTTTGGTTGCCCTTTCGTGTTGTCTCTACGCTGTCTGAGTCTACCCATTGTTCCTGGGCTTCTTGGGTCTCTGCTGTGTTCCTGCGACCTGTATTCGTTCTGTTCCGGTGTTACCAGTCGAGTAGTTCCTGCTTCCATCTGATCTGCTTGAGCCACCGCTTCCTGCTGCCAGTCGCTGCCGTTGTTCCTGATTCCGGTTGATCGTCTGTATGCTGGTTCCTGCTTCCATCTGCTGGTTCTGTCCAGTTCGCCTACAGTCATCTGACGTTCCTGAGTCGCCTTGGCGACATTTCTATCTTGGCGGTTATTTAGTACACGGGTACTGGTTGCTTGACAGTCGCCTGGCTGTCTCTTCCCATCCATTAGCGTTCCACGTACAGGGTACTGGTTCGCTCCTCTAGCCAACCAGCTGACTCAGTATTGATAACGATCCACGTACAGGGTACTGGTTCGCTCCTCTAGCCACCCGGCTGTCTCAGTATTGTTAGCGTTCCACATACAGGGTACTGGTTCGCTTCTCTAGCCACCCGGCTGTCTCAGTATTGATAGCGTTCCACATGCAGGGTACTGGTTCGTTTCTCAAGCCACCCGGCTGTCTCAGTATTGTTAGCGTTACATGTACAGGGTACTGGTTCGCTTCTCTTGCCACCCGGCTGTCTCAGTATTGATAGCGTTCCATGTACAGGGTACTGGTTCGCTCCTCAAGCCACCTGGCTGTCTCAGTATTGTTAGCGTTCCACGTACATGGTACTGGTTCGCTTCTCTCGCCACCAGGCTGTCTCAGTATTGATAGCGTTCCACGTACAGGGTACTGGCTCGCTCCTCTAGCCACCCGGCTGTCTCAGTATTGATAGCGTTCCACGTACAGGGTACTGGTTCACTCCGCTAGCCACCCAGCTGTCTCAGTATTGTTAGCGTTCCACGTACGGGGTACTGGTTCGCTCCTCTAGCCACCGGGCTGTATTGCAGGATTGTTAGCGTTCCACATACAGGGTACTGGTTCACTCCTCTAGCCACCCGGCTGTATTGCAGGATTGTTAGCGTTCCACGTACTGGGTACTGGTTCACTCCATAAGCCTCCCGGCTATTTGTAAGTTGGTCTAGCGTTCCACGTACTGGGTACTGGTTCGCTCCATGCACACCTGATTGCTACTATAGAGTTATGGCGTTCCATGTGTGAGGGCACTGGTTAGCTCCACATCCATCCGCTGTCTCTTGTGCTGGGCTTTCTGCCTTCCCGCATGCTGGTCTGAGGCTTTTGCCTGTCATTTGCTGGCGGCCTACTTACTGCCTTAGCCTCTTTGTCATCATAGTGACTGTTGTTCCACCTTCCAGTCACTGAGGCTAGTGGTCGCCATTATCTCCTGTCAATTGGCTGCCTTGCCCGGTATTGGTAAGGCCGGTAGAACCTGTCCTATTCCTTGGGTTGCCTTACCCGGTATTGGCAAGGCCGGTAGAGCCGGTGTTTATCTCCTGTCAATTGGCTGCCTTGCTATCACAGTGCCTTTGATTCCTGTCAATCTCAGTTGTGGCTGTCACTGATTTGCTGACTGAGTTTGACCCGCCTCCTGATGACCTTTTTATACCTGGCTATCACATCTGTCAGATGCCCTTTCGTGGTGTTCCTGAGCCAGTAGTGCTGTTGCTGTGTTCCTGTATTCTGAGTTCCTGTGTACCGATTCGGCTTGTCCTGACCATTCTCCAGTGTACCTGCTTGTGTATGACCCGGCTCGTCTGCGTACCACCCTTGGATCCTGACCCGGCTAGACTGACGTTCCTGCTTGTGTATGACCCGGCTTGTATGACTGCCTCCTACGTGCTCCGACCTGGCCCGGCTGACTTCCTGCTCCGAAGATCGACTTCCAGCTTGTTCCAGTGACCTGCGTTCCAGTTGTCGCCGCCGCGACATTTCCAGTCTCTGCTGCCCGCGTCAGTGTGACTGCCTTGCCTGGTGCTTCCCTCGATTAAGTGCTGTGCCTCGTTACTTGTGCAGAGCTGTGTGTATTCTGTGGGCCTTCCTCTCCGTGCAGAGCCTTGCAGTAGCGCTGAAGCCTCGCGTAAACGTGCATTTTAACTCTTGCAGTGCTGCCTCGAATTCACTCTATCTCCTGTACGAGCCTCGTTACCCGTGATACTGCTGCTGAGTTGGCCGCTCTCCGTCGGCAACTCTAGTCTACCATTGCAGAGTGTTCACATAGTTTGGGCCGTTTGGGCGCTTAAGGCTCTCCGGTATTGGTTACCGACGATATCATTGACACAGAGTGTTGGCAGAAAGGCTTCAGTGTTGGCTTATCCGGTACTACGCCCGAGGGGGCTAGTGGCTCTTGCTCTTTTATTCCAGCATTCGATTGCACTTAAGGAGGCTGTTAGTTCTTGCACCGCCGGCCGGTTTCCGTTACGCCCGTGGGGGCTATTGGCACTTGCACAAACGAAAGGAGTTCCTGTAACTACACCCGTGGGGGCTAAGTTGTTTCCCATTCTGCTTACTATCAAACACCTTGGCAAGGCAGCTCAATCCTCAGCACTTGATGAACATTGTCTATACAGCACAGCCTTTTTAACATCCAGGGCGTGTCAAACCTCCACATCTGAGACAGACTGTTATTTGGACATTAACCCCTTGGGGGTCAATATCATCCTAGTGCATACTGTTTTGCATTTATTTATTTATTGTGCTATTACCCTTGTAATATCTCAGTTTACTTTATCTGTGTATTATCTACCACCTCTAGAGGGCATACTTGTGCATTATTCACTTTAATAAAGTGTGTTTTATTTTCACTTATTGGTCTGAGAGTCCTAAAAAACCGTATCACTTGCCCGGTATTGGTAAGGCCTGTAGAACCTGTCCTGTTTCCTTGGGTTGCCTTACCCGGTATTGGCAAGGCCGGTAGAGCCAGTATTAGCCTCCTGTCTATTGGCTGCCTTGCCCGGTATCTTGGCAAGGCCGGTAGAGCCCCACCTCACGAGTTCCAGTTCCCTGTCTGCCTTGCCGTTATATTGGCAGGGCCGGTAGAGCCAATATTGCTATTGTTCATATTATATTCCTGTCTAGTAAAGATATATGTGTGTACGTGTATGATACCCTACGGGGTTGCCTTAACTTTTCAATAAAGTTGTGTTTTTACCTAACTCTGCGTCTGAGAGTCTTAACAAACCATGACACCCAAGTACTTCACCTAATAACAACAACGCAAGGGCGACTGAGTCAGGACTCAGTCTGCCTTTTAAACCCCTCCACAGGAAGTAGGAGGAGCAGCTCAGAGGGAGGAAGTAGGTAGGAGGAGACTACAGGAAACAAACAGATAAAACAGAGGCCTTCTGCATGCTAGAAGCCTCGCGCCTGTAGATGCTGCTCAAAACAAGGTAAGCTGAAACTGGCTCCTCACCCCACTCGCCAATCCCCAAATCGATGCCCAGGAAAGATATAACCAGGCTCATGGCAGAACTCGCAATGCCATTGAGTGTACCTTCAGCCTCCTCAAGTCCCGATTCCGATGTCTGGACCACTCAGGGGGAGCATTGCAGTATGCACCAGGCAAGGTCTGCGACATTGTCATGGCATGTGCCATCCTCCATAATATTGCGGTGGACACCAGGCTCATCAACGATGTACAGCCCCCACCCAGATCTGATGACCCACTGGACATTGTCCAGTGTGTGGAAACCCTAACAGGGATGCAGACAAGAGACAGATTGATCAGGGATCACTTCAGCTGTGAGTATAATACATGTATGCACACAATCCATGCATGCACACCCACCACAACACACATCTTCTGTCTCACCCCACAGGATCAGTAACACAGCCCTGACACTGGCTGCAGTATGGACCACCACCATCAACCATTCCATGGACCAGTCAGATTGGGCCTAGAGATTCCGATGACATCTGATACCCTGTCGTCAATATTGATACTGCTATCTCAAGGATATCATGCATGTCACCCTGGAAACCAAGGTACAACACTTTAACCTTGTTCAGCATATTCCATGGCTCCCAAGGCACCAACGAAGGTGTTTTGCAAGGATCACACCCATAGCAACCATGGTACCCCTGTAGTGAGAGAGTCTCATCCAAGGCAATGCATCGGATAACACTCTATCACATCAGGGGTTAAGGGGACATTTGAGAGAACATGGGACCTGTAGTTTGTTATAGCTGAAAAGAGCAGCAGAGGGATGGATCTACAGTGATAGTGTATTACACAACATAGAGCTCATTACATGTGGATCACGTCTCCAGGGACATGTAACGGTTTGTTCAACACACAGACACAGTAGGTTTGGATAAAACACAATATTATTAAACAATTAAGATCACAATAACCCTCGCAGGTCCTGTAATATACACTCAATATAGTACAGCCACTAGACAGGTTATACAGAGGTGAGCCCACATAGGTCCAGTATAAGTAAAGAGTCCATAGAACTATATACTGACACAGGTCAGGCAGATCTTGAGTGAGTCCCAGTATATCGGTACTGCATGGGTTAATAGCAGACAGAGAATGTTGACAGGTCCTTGTGTGGTATGGCCTTTTAAGGAGCTCAAACAGAGGTAAGAGCTTTAGTACGAGTAACACCCAAGAATATGGATACCAGACAATTGTGGACTGCCTTAGCAGTAATGGAGGCTGAGCAACATGAGCACTGCCATAGCAGGAACGTAGACTAGGCAACATGAACACTGCTGTAGCAGTAATGGAGACTGAGTGACATAGACACTGCCATAGCAGTAACGGAGACCAGGCAACTTGAGCACTGCCGTAGCAGTAACGGAGACAGAGCCACGTGAGCGCTGCCATAGCAGTAATGGAGACTAGGCAACTGGATACTGCTGTAGCATTAACGGAGTCTAGGCAACTGGATACTGCAGTAGCATTAACGTAGAATGGACAACTGAGTCGCTGCTGTGAAAGAGACCAAATTAATTGATCCCTCCCAATATGCCCAGCAGGCTTAGATGAATGGTAGGTTTCAAGCAAGCGGGTACGAAATGGCTCATCTACAAAACACTTGCTTACTGGGGTATCTGGGGGAGCAGCAGCCTGAGTAGCCAGAATTTCCTCCCCCAGTGGCGAAGTGATGCTAGTACGTAAGGTAGCCAAGATGCGATCAGGCTGAATGATGGGTACGGGAACCTCATCCTTATCCGTCTCTGGCCCAAATTGCCTGGAGAGGGCATCAGCCCTAACATTCTTGGAGCCAGGTAAGTAAGATGCGATAAAGTTAAAGCAGGATAGAAACAAGGCCCACCTGGCCTGACGTGAGGACAATCTCTTAGCTTCCTAGAGATATGTCAGATTTTTGTGGTCTGTCAGGATTAATACAGGAGTTCTCGTACCTTCAAGCAAGTGACGCCAATCTTTCAGAGCGAGAATAATAGCCAGGAGTTCTCTGTCCCCAATTTCATAGTGACTCTGGGCACTAGACAGCTTTTTAGAGAAGAACCCACATGGTCTCAGAGTACTCCCAGCAACTGGACGCTGTGACAGTACTGCCCCTACCCCATTCTCAGAGGCATCAACCTCCAACATAAATGGAAGGGAAGGGTTGGGGTGGGACAGTACAGGAGTAGATGCAAAAGCAGACTTAAGTGTCTCAAAAGCATGATCAGCTGCTTCAGACCATTGGGATGGGTTGGCACACTTTTGCGTGAGGTCAGACAGAGGTTTAACAATAGTGGAAAAGTTCGGAATAAACTTCCTATAATAATTCGCAAACCCAAGAAAACGCTGAATTGCTTTTAACCCTTTGGGTCGTGGCCATTGTAATACCGCTGCGAGTTTCTCCTGATCCATAGCAATACCATCTCTAGAAATCACAAAGCCCAAAAAAGGCACCATGGACTTGTGAAACTCGCATTTCTCAGTCTTACAGAATAGTTTATATTTGCGTAATCTGAGCAAGACTTCAGACACATCCTTGATGTGTTGAGACAGGCTAGACGTGTGTATGAGTATATCATCTAGGTAGACTACTACGCAGGACTGTAGCAAATCACGGAGGATATCATTAATAAATTCTTGGAATACAGCGGGTGCGTTACAAAGGCCAAACGGCATGACTAGGTATTCATAATG
This sequence comes from Rhinophrynus dorsalis, assembly GCA_037306005.1. Classification (NCBI taxonomy): domain Eukaryota; kingdom Metazoa; phylum Chordata; class Amphibia; order Anura; family Rhinophrynidae; genus Rhinophrynus; species Rhinophrynus dorsalis. The sequence continues at coordinate 167,025,746 of CM074724.1, forward strand.
CCCTGATCTGGTATTAAATGCTATTTTCCACTCATCCCCAGCTCTTATTCTGATCAGGTTATATGCAACCCGTAGGTCCAACTTAGTGAAAATAGAAGAACCTTTTAACCTGTCAAATGGTTTGGTAATGAGTAGTATGGGGTAGGCATTTTTGGACATTAGTTTATTCAGTCCCTGGTAATCGATACAAGGTCTCAACTCGCCATTCTTCTTTTTGACAAAAAAGAAACCATCCCCTGTGGGCAGGGTAGACTTCCTAATAATCCCTCTTTTAAGGGCATTCCTCCATGGCCTGATTCTCCTCGCACGACAATGGGTACGTGCAACCCCTAGGTGGCACAGCACCAGGAGGCAAATCAATAGCGCAATCGTATGCCCTATGCTGGGGCAAAGTGCTAGCCTCTCCATTACTGAAGACGTCACTGAATTGGTGATATTCAGCTGGCACGGAGGGAGAGGTACACATGATCTTAATCGGATGAGTCACACAATGCCCCATACAATACTCAGACCACGACATGCTCTCACAAGTCTGCCAGTCAAACTGGGGATTATGCAAATGTAACCATGGAAACCCCAGAATGTCCACATGATGAGGAGAATGAATAATCTGAAACCGTTGTTTCTCAGTGTGGAGAGCCCCAATAGTCATAGACAGCAGAATAGTTTCCATAATTATATGAGCCTGTTCTAACAGTCTGCCATCAATGGCCTCAATAGCTAAGTGAGATTCCCTCTCAACCAAAGGAATCTGATGTAGCGCAGCAAATGAACTGTCCATAAAGTATCCGGCTGTGCCGGAATCAACCAGGGCCAGAACCTCCACTGAGTGTTCTGCCCAGGAAAATGCCACCTCTATCATGGGTTTCTGCATAATAGGGTCTAGGGACTGCTGAACACCACCAAGGGCCTGTCCCCCAAGGTACCCTAGGTGCATTCGTTTCCCAGATGTACAGGACAGGTACGCAGCACCAGCTTTGCCACAGTACAGACATAACCCCTGCCTCCGTTCCACCTTAGATAATTTGGTGAATCCAAGCTGCATTGGTTCACTGGTGTTGTGTGTCCGCTCAGGAGGCATGGGAGGCGACTCCCTCGCATGGGTGGGACATTAAAGTTGGTTTGTCCAACATTCCTGGCCGGCAGCTTGTGGTCTTTAGCCATAAGTCTCTCACGGATGCGAGAATCAATTAATATAGCAAAATCAATATAGTCATCCAAATCACTAGGCACTTCTCTAGCTGCCGTTTCATCCTTAATATGGTCAGCAAGTCCCTGAGCAAAAGCTGCCACCAGCGCTTTGTTGTTTCAACCTACCTCTGCTGCCAGTGTACGGAATTCAATGGCATAATCTTCCACAGTACGATTGCCCTGTTGTAACTCCATGAGTCATTGGCAGCAGTGGTGGCTCTCCCTGGAACTTCAAATACTCTCCAAAAGGTACACACAAACTCCCTGAAGTTCCTAGTGCAGGGTTTAGCATTCTCCCACAGGGGGTTGGTCCATGCCAGGGCTCTGCCCGTCAATAAAGATATCATGAACCCCACCTTGCTGCGGTCATTAGGAAAGGCGTGGGGGGTTAACTCCAGAAAAATCTCCTACTGATTAATAAACCCCCTGCACAGTGTGGGTTCCCCATCATATCTGAGCGGTAATGGAGCTGAGGCGGTTAACCCTTTAACCGAGGCCACATGCGCCATGGATTGAGTCTCCGGTGTCGAAATGGGGGGACCACCGGACTCTGAGCTGGTTTATCGAGGTGAGCAGCGTGCTCAAGCATAGTTTGTATGGCCAGTGCCAACTGGTCCAGACGCTGCTCATGTAAGTCCATCCTCCAATGGATGTTTTGTGCATTTCCTTCACCTTTACTGTCTGAGGTCATGGCCCTTTCGAACTGTAACTATTTGTTTGACACACAGTAGGTTTGGATAAAACACAATTTTATTAAACAATTAAGATCACAATAACCCTCACAGGTCCTATAATATACACTCAATATAGTACAGCCACTAGACAGGTTATACAGAGGGGAGCCCACACAGGTCCAGTATAGGTAAAGAGTCCATAGAACAATATACTGACACAGGTCAGGCAGATCTTGAGTGAGTCCCAGTATACTGGTACTGCATGGGTTAATAGCAGACAGAGAATGTTGACAGGCCCTTGTGTGGTATGGCCTTTTAAGGAGCTCAAACAGAGGTAAGAGTTTTAGTATGAGTAACACCCAAGAATATGGATACCAGACAATTGTGGACTGCCTTAGCAGTAACGGAGGCTGAGCAACATGAACACTGCCATAGCAGTAATGGAGATTAGGCAACATGAACACTGCCATAGCAGTAATTGAGACTGAGTGACTTAGACACTGCCGTAGCAGTAATGGAGACCAGGCAACTTGAGCACTGCCGTAGCAGTAACGGAGACTGAGCCACGTGAGCGCTGCCGTAGCAGTAACGGAGACTAGGCAACTGGATACTGCTGTAGCATTAACAGAGACTGTACAACCGAGGCACTGCTGTGGAAGTAACGGAGACTGAGCAATAGGGGCACTGTCGTAGCAGTAGCGGAGACTAGGCAACTGGACACTGCCGTGGCCATAACGGAGACTAGGCAACTGGATACTGCTGTAGCATTAACAAAGAACTGAGCAGCCTGAGCCCTGCCGTAGCAGTAACAGAATCTGAGCAACACGCCCTGAGAGGCACCCAACCTGGAACGGTTCGTAAGGCAGACCAGTAGGAATGTCGCCGGGTGACACGGAGGCAACCAAGACCAAATTGCACAGCTGTACACTGACAGCGAGAGATAAGCACTACCCTTAACCGGAAACCGGTCAGGGCGTGCAGAGGAGGCAGCAGCCCAACCGGGCGGAGTCACACAGAACAGGAACGTAGAACAATCCAAGTCGGTACACGGAGCAGGAACCTCAGCCAATCTAAATCGATACACGGAGCAGGAACGTCAGCCAATCCAAGTCGGTACACAGAGCAGGAACGTCAGCCAAGCTGGGTCAGTACACAGGAGATGAGAAGCAGAATGGTCAGGCAGTCCCGGTCGGTGCACAGGCAGGAAACGAGATTCAGAGTAGTCAGGCAGGCAGGGTCGATACACTGCGAGCACACAATAATCAGGAACAAGCGCTGGTACTGGAACACCACGATAGGGCACCGGAGATGTGCCAGAACCCAGTATTTAAGGACAATACTGGGCGGGACAATCACAGTTCAGCCAATAGGTGTAAAGTAGGAGTGTAGACTGACAGAATGTCACCGAATAGCACGGGCACCGTGATAGTACAGCAAGATGACCTGTGTGTGTGCAGTGATATGTGGCCCAGACAGAAATACACACATCAACAAAAATGTCCTGATAGCTCCATGAACTAAACATATTTGGGCTGTCTCTGACAGTGGCAGCCCAAATATATTGTTGTCAGGAAGCTATCAGGACATATCTGTTGATGTGTGTAACCATGTCAGGGGCATATAAGGATGGTTAACATCCCCTTAGTTTCCCCCATGATGGTTCATTGACCAGTACACAACACATTCCACAGCAATGGTTTGTGTAGCCCCATGTAACGAGAAAGATGAAGAGGATCATGATGTTGTAGCTGTTACATGATGATCACTTCAAGGGTGATGTTCCAATTCCTGTCCTCTCGTCCCACAGGCATCCATAGCATGATCCATCCTTGAACAGGGGAGTTTCCATGTGTCTTGACTGAAGTCTGGACAACACCTCCAGTGATTCTGTTGGTGATGCAATGTTTAACTTGATGTTCACAGCAACCTCTACTGGAACATTCACATATAGACACGAATTCATGTGTGTACTAACACCCAGGTATCGGACCTGAACAGTAAGACTGCTCATCACAGAGTAGACAAACCATGTGGACAACACATGAGCAGTTCCCCAGTGTTACTAAATTATCCCTATTTAGTTCAGATGTACCGTTTGTGTGCTCATACAAGTGTTTCATGCATATAGGCGATATACCCAGAAAACACATGTATGTTTTAATGTGGTTTGAGACACAATAAAGGAGAACCATCACTATTCAGTATGTGTCTGTACGAATAAATGCTGGATTTGACATCTCTCAATTATGAACCATACTCAAGGCTAGAGTATACCTCATACATAGTAAGGCATGACCTACATCACAGGAGTCCACTGGTTGTTTGTCCATGAGTGAACATTGTGATGTATTCATGCAATGGGATGATGGCAGTGATACACTAATGGGTGTTGTGGTGATAAGAGGTGATACAGGGGACATTACTTCCACAGTGATGTCACATCCACGGTTTGTGTGTTGCTCAATATAATCAATGTCCTGAGATTGCTGTAGGTTGACATATCTCAGTACATGTGCTACATCAACAAACAACCAGACCAAGTGGACAAGTGTTATCACTGGTGAAGTGTGTTACAACCTTAGTTAAACAACAACACAACTTAGTACATAACCCAATGCCCAGCCTAAGGTTTCAATGTGTGTGCTACATATTGACATCTTAGGGTCAGCTGCTGAGAGTGCTGTGTCCTCTGCTGCTGCTGAGAGTGCTGTGTCCTCTGATGCTGCTGAGAGTGCTATGGCTGCTGTGACAGCTGTTGGAGTGGCTGGTGCAGATGATGGACATATGCCCACCACATCAAGTGACTCCGAGCTGCCCAATGATGTCTGTGCTGGTGGAGGTGGTGGTGTGAAGTGGTCCCTGGGTAGAGGGCGCTGGGGCTCCCCAATCAGGCCCAGGTGTTGGTAGTCCAATGGCAAAGGGTCATACCTTGGCCATTGATAGGTGCTTGGACCCCACCTGGGATCATACCTTGGGGCATGCTGTGGAGCCATCCAGGAGGGTGGGTTTTTCTGGGATAGATATGGCCCACATTGGGTGGTGGCCACTGTCCCTAGCAGCCATTGCCTCCCTGGTGGTGGTGGTGCTGCTGCTGGAGGGTAGTAGCTGGTGGAGGTGGTTGGATACATCCACCTCTCCTCCTGTTGCATCCAGCCACTGTGCTGGGGAAGTGCAGCTTGGAGAGGTGCAACCTGTGTTGGTGCAGCTTGGAGAGGTGCAGCCTGTGTTGGTGCAGCTTGGAGAGGTGGTTGTGCAGACTGTGTTGAAGGAGATGGGGATGGTGGGTATGGTGACCATTGGCTGGTTCCCTCCTCTATGTACTCCTCACTGGGGGGGTGACGTAGCCTCCTCCATGAGCTCCCGCTGGGCTTGAGGGCCATAAGCTGTGTGGAGAAATAAGATGTTGTGATTAGTGAACGTAGCCATAGAATTCAAGAGACAGTAATACTTAAAATGTTGAAAAGAAAAGTATATGTGGTTGTGTTAATCTCCCTGGATAAACAAGGGTACTCCCACTGCTGAAAGGTGTTTGATACTTGAGTTTTTACGGGGTTAAGGTTTCATTTTGAGGTGCAATATCACAGTGGCCCAAAATAGTACAGTGGGGCTGTTGCAACACCCTCCCATGTAGATTTCTTGTCCCTGTACCAGAACTGTCTATATGATAGTCTAGTAACAGCGCCACTGTACAATTTCAGGCCACTGGGATATTGCCCCTGACATATCCAAGTTTGAGCTGTGATACCTTTTGAAATAAAACACGTTTCAGCAGTGGGAATACCATTGTTTTACTCAGGGGGTGAATCCTACAACATATATTTGTCTTTACACATTTTAGGGATGACTATCCCTTCAACGGGGTAGCAAGGGTTAATTCCACCTTGATGTTATATTGTAGGCAAGGTGAAAACAGATATTGTTCGCTGTTAGTCCTATCCCTCCTACCCCCATGGTTATACAGATATTGCTTTATGTGACAGATGGAGATTTCAGTCATTTGTCCACACGGAGGCTCTTCAGCAGAGCCAAAATTGCCCCATTTAGAGAACAATACTTAATTGGAATGGTCTACAAAGTGTGCATGGTTTGCAAGCACAATCTGTGGACCATTCCAAAGAAGTATTTATCTTGAAATGTGGCAAATTTGGCTCTGCTGAAGTGCGTCCGTGTGGTCAAATGACTGATATCGCCATCTGTCACATACAGCAATATCTGTATAACCATGGAGGGATAGGACTTACATCGAGACACATCTTTTTATGATGCCTACAATATTACATCATGATGAAATCAACAATTGCTATCCCATTACAGTTACACACAAGGAGAAATGGTCAGATATGTATGTGGATATGTACCCTTCATATGGATACAAATATATCCTTTCAAGATGTGAAGCCAGAGAGCAGTTCAGTACGTGTGATTGCCTTACTGGCTATATATGTGCACCCATCCAAAAATACATTGGATTGATAAAATGGATATGAACATACCTCGTATATCCCATCTATGTAGAGTGGGATATACTATGTATCTGTATTTGGATGGTAGCAATGTAAGTTAATTTCTGATGGGTGCACATATCTGGCCAGTAAGGCAATCATAAGCAGTGAACTGATCTCTGGGTTCACATCGTTTTGGGACATATTTTGAAACATTTGAAAGGTACATATCTGACTGTTTTTATTTGTGTCCATATATTTTGGGAATAGATCTGCAGTGGGATTCAAGTGTTATTCAACCCTATCTTCTTATTTGATCCTTTACAATGCACAATTTTGGATTACTTGACAGGTGACTCTCTGGTTGTCATGGTTATATCCTATGCATTACATTGTGATGCATGGGATTCCACCCTGGCAATCACAGATTGATGAACAGGATCCTGTCCATGTCGTGTGTTCCAGTTGAATCCTGAAGGGCAACAATCAAGCCAGTAGTGAGGGATATCTTTGATTGAGGCCTGTTTTTCTCTGTGTGTGAGCCCATCCATCCTTCTGTGTGAGGCAATAGTACTCAATCCGAGATATCCATCAATCATGGCCTGTTGGTCACCAAAGTACTATGGTTGATATTTGGTTCCCATGTGTATCCTGCAAACAGTGGCTGGTGTACCATCCATCCATGGCATCAGCACCCCTGTGGATCCATGTGGCAATAAGATGTGAGATATGTCATTTCAAGTTAGAGTAAATGATTGCAGCCACAACACCAAGGCCTACTTCATCTTCCTTTAATTCTGGTGAATTGTTTGCGGCCTGTGTGTTGCACCTACAACCAGTTTGTGTGATTCAGTAAGCGTTGATGTTGACCTGATGAAGTGAACATGATGCTGACTTCTCCAGTGATCTCCTTTCCCCATTTCCAGTTCCATGGAGTCTATACAATGGGACCTTATCAACTTGATTCCTATTATTGCATATTCTCCATAGAATAACACTGGTATTGGTGAAGTGAGGGTGTGTGAGGGTTAATTTCTGTCCACCATCTCTTTGTCACTGCTTAGTGAATGTCCCCTGTGTAGCATGTGATCGTTGGCCTATTGACTTGTTTGTCGTCTGGTTAACCCTTTGAGTCCCAGAGTGGTTGCCAAAGCATTGTTGATCGATGCATTGATGATCCCTCTAGCACTCAAGGGGTTAGGTGCTGACTTCCCTGTAGGTACATGGGTGACATTGTGTGTGAACAGTGATGATGTTTAACAGACAACAATTTGAACAGCATGGTTTGTCTATTGTGTGTGATGAGCACAGCAATAGGAGGGTTGAACTAGGACTTTGAAAAGTTTAGGCCAGGTTGGACCTTGCCATTTGTCCTTGAATTGTGTCCTGTTTTTAACCCTCAGGGTGCTGTGTTGGTGCAGTTGTATGGATGAATGATGGGCATGTGTTGAGGTGTGACTGTGTTTGCAGCTGGTGTTGCTTGACGTGGTGTGTGGTTATGTAGTGATGAACTTACCTGTAGTGTGGAGGCTCCTCTCATCCCCATTGTCCGCTCCTCCAACGACCCCCTCGATCAGGGTCGGGGACATATTCTGCCGCACCATCTCCTCCCACCCGCAGAAGGTGATGGGGACAGGTGGGCCACCTCCGGTGCCTCAGGCATGCGTGGCCATGTCAGATAACTTATTCTTGACCACCCTCCGGCAGTCACCCCATCGCTTCTTAACGGACTCCACGTCCCACCTGCATGTAGCCACCGCATTTACCTGGCTGCATATTTGGATCCAGGCTGCCTTCCTCCTTGCTGACAGGCCAGGGACCTTCGCCGTCTGGTGGAGGACACACTCTCTCTCCAGGACAGCCTCCATGAGAGCCGTGTTCTCCTCCTCAGTGTATTTAGGATCACTGATCCAGCCCTCGTTAGCTCCGGCATGGGAATATTCTGAATCGGAGTGTCCTGCCTGCTCTGATCCTGACTGTGTGGGGTGCTCCCCAGAAACTATCCCTTGTCCCACTGCAGGTTCTGTCCCTGTCCTCCGTGTGCCTGCTCTTGCGGCCCGGGTCCCCCTCCTCCACTACTCTCCCCATCCCTCTCTCCTGGCCATCTCTCAACCACTCACACCCAGGCATTCCCACAGGCCCTCACAGACACACTCGATCCACTCACTCTCTGTCACACACTTTCAGTCATAGATTCACACTGTCAAATAAAATTAACAAAATGTGTAAGGTGTTGGAAACAAAAAAGACTATGTTTATGTATGTGTAAATGTTTGTGTTTGTATGTGTGTATGTAATATGTGCAAAAGTGTAATATGTGAATAGTTAGTGCACCTCTCTCCAAACTCCAAAAACTCCTTCTACCTCCAATGAACGCTCCTGTCTCCCTCTCTCTGACCACTATCCTCCGCTCCTGGGTCCTGAGATCAGGCTCGCAAAAACTGGATAACAGACAGTGTGTGACATTTATTTTTGGGTATATGTAGGTGTATTTGGTGCCTTGGGATTGGCTTTGTGTTTGAATTTGTTGTTACTTCAATCAGGGTTGCTAGCCAACGGCAGCCGTTATGTTACAAGTTGATTTGAGCTATGCTATCGGGTGACAGGTGCGACAATGGGTTTTGTGTTACGTGTTTTGGCTGTGCCTACACTCGATAGCTATTCTTGTAGAGTACCTATTGAATCTGCCGTAACTCATTTATTATTTGCGAGCGATGTGCCTTTTTCACTTAGCGGCTGGTTTAATGTGAGGCTTTAAATCTAGCCTTGTGTTGGTTAAAAATAAAGCAGTTTATAATTCACCAAGAAGGAGCGTGTTTGTCTCTCTGAAGTATCCAGGTAAACTGCTGTTTGTCATCCACTATAGAGCAGTTACTAGTAGAGAAGTGCCAGGGGACTAGATCGACAGAATATCCTATATGAACTGCATCCATCAGTGCAGTATATCCTGCATTGCCAATGGATACATGACTCAAAGTACCGGGTCTTAGTGCTTAGTATAGTGGTTAGCGGATGATAACGTGTCTGAACTGCTACACTATCACGGTGCCCGTGATCCTTGAGCGACATTCTTACTTCCTGGTTTACACTGGCTGCATTCTTATTGGCTCAGGGCTGTTGCGCCTACCAGGGTTTGTTTTCTAATACACCCTCCTGTCACTATACTGGTGCCCTTTCGTGGTGTACCCGTATCTAGCGTTCTGAAGCTCTTGTTCCTGTTTTCCATGTATGACCTGGCTTGCCTGACTACGTTTTGTTCCTGACGTTACTGATTTCGATTCCAATGCTGACCTAGGACTGGCTGACTAACTCCTTGTGTACCGAACCGGCTCGGCTGAGTATCTGATTCCGTTACCGACTAGGACTGGCTGACTATCCCCGTGTGTACCGAACCAGCTTGGCTAAGTGTCCGATTCCGTTGCTGACCTAGGACTGGCTGACTAACTCCTTGTGTACCAAACTGGCGTGGCTGAGTATCTGATTCCGTTACCTACTAGGACTGGCTGACTACTCTGTGTATTCTGACCTGGCTGGGCTAGTTCTGGCCGTCCATTTAGACTGGTTGTATCCTCTGTGTGTGCGGACCTGGTTGAGTTGCTGTACTTGCCTCTACCGGGACTTGCCGTTAGTCCCATTGGTCCATTAGGGCTACCGATTACTGTCCACCTTTTTGCCTATACCCCCCTAGCCCACTAGGGGTTTGCTCTGCAGCTGCCCTTCGCTGTTGCCACCTATTGCGGAGTGGGGCTGTTGAGGAGTTCCTGATTCCTACTTGCTGTTGTTCCTGCCCGCTAGTCCTAGCTATTACAGTGCTGACTTATTATTCTCTGTGTGTTTTTCTCACCCTGATCTGTGTCAGATGTGGAAGATACTTGGTACAGACCTCATCTGGACCTGAGTGGGGTTCTTGCTTATTATTTCTCAATAAAGCTTTTTAACCTTACCTGACTGTCTGAGTGTTCTTTACAAAAACCGTGACATGCACCTTCTGTGGCAGAGACTCCAGGGCCATATTGTCACAATAGGCAACCCAGGAATTCAGGTGGATGTGGCAAGATTTACCCATGATCAGTTTTTTTATTTATTTTTTGGGAAAATACATTTTTGGGGAAATTGTATCACAAAACAGTTTGTATGCAGCCCAATATACTGCCCCAATTCATCAGTGTTCATTGTTAAGCATAAATATGACACCCCACAGACCTCATAGAGTTCAATCAATTCTGGGCAGTAACAATGACAGTGGGGTAATTAAAAACCAAGTAGTAGGTCATACTGGAGCAAAAATCCCATGTGATACAATTTGATGCTCCTATTTTCTGCAAAACAAAGACCAAGACCAGTTATGAAATGAGTTTGCACTTCATGCATTTCATTGATATTATCCTGTGCTTCCCAAAAGAACACCCCAGTATGACAGGCTGTACAAAATTTGCCCCCTAAAAAATAATTTGCTGAAAAAGTTCTCCCAAGTATATACCACCAAAAACACATAAGCACTGATGAATCCCTAATGAAGTATAAGGGAAGGTTGGGATTTAAACAGTATATCCCCTCTAAGCACTCCAAGTTTGGTGTTACATTTTATAAATTGTGAAAAAGCACCACAGGTCAAGGAAAGCCAACTTGATTCTGCTGGTTGCCCCCAATATATGGGAACCGATGGGAAAATTGTTTGGGATCTTATTTACCCTTTAATAAATAAATTATATAATGTATTTGTTGATAACTACTACACCAGCCCCCTTTTATTTAAAGGGATAGTAATACTTCGTTTTATCTTTAGTTTATTTTGTAGGCATTAAAAAAACATGACAAACTATATAAGTCTTATCTCTCAAACCTTTATGGTTTGAGGGATATTCACAAGCAAAGTTTCCCCTCCTGCCCCTTTTACCTAGTGCAAGCCATCTCTTCTCAGATTTGGAATCCAGTCCATAGACCAGACAGATAACAGAAGGAGACAATCTTCTTCCAGTGAGAACAATGAATGCCCTGCCCCCCTTGACAAGTTTTTCAGGTTTTTCCCTTATCTTAATTGAAGATTGTCCATCTCTGCAGTCTACCTGGGCACCTCCCTTCTGCTCTGACTGAGCAGTGTTACATCAGTAAAGGGGCGGGAGGGGGATATTTTGTCATTGAATTACTCTTGAACTACAACTCTGACAGAACTGAAATAACACTCTCCAAAGTCCAAATACTATAATGATTAATTAGAGCTGCTTTTATTATGAAACATTACTATCCCTTTAAGTCACTTTTTTGTTTTGACACTATGGCCTGTGACACTGTTAGGCCCAATTTCTGGGATATGTCAAAACAACTATTAAATTCAAAGCTAAAAAGGGGGACATCCTCAGATTTTGTACCAACAGGAGCTTTTGGCAGTTAAGTTTAGAGACAAATAGGACGTTTACATGCTCACCACCATTCATGATGACAGAACTGTGCCAGTCTCTGTGGCAGAAGTGAGTTACTGAGAAACAACTCATGCAGCCGTACCTCCCTATGACAAAATGAAGGACCAGGTACAAACAGGTTGTCATTTACATGATGCAGACTGCTGTATAAAATTCATATTTAATTTTCAAACTGGCAAACCCCACTCCAAAATGCATTTTTTTCCTGTTTCAAAATCTCCAAATATCCTGTGCTTGAAATTTACAGCAACACTGAAATACAGGTTTCACGGGAACCCAAGACGTTGGGGTGTCCTGGGCCATTGTACCAGAATCCTCTCTCCCAAAGATGGCTGGTCTATGTCACTTCTGCCGGTCGATAAGGTCATTGACTTGGAAAGTCGTCGATTTTGAGTCGACAAATCAGGATCAAAGTTGCAGGATGCTGGCGGAAGAATGTCGACAGCACTGGATACTTCTCTTGGATGGGAGTCAGAGGGGACTCTTTAAACCATCCAAGAATAATGACACGTGGAGTCTTCTTATCTCCAACACACTTTATTAGGAAACAGTTCAGTCGTTTATATATCCAGAACAGTATAACTCCACAATACAAGACAAAGAATACAATGAACGGTAAACAGATGACTCAGGCATTACACAATAGGGCAGAACTGATTGGATTATCCACAAAGGGGACTTGGGCAAGGGTAAACAATAGACAAAAGCTTGAAGTGCTGGAATACACATTCTGAGCACAGTGGTTGAGGGGATGGAATACACATTCGGGGAACAATGGCCATGGGGTCGAAGCCTGTTTGAAAATTCAGCTTCAAACCCTGGCCAATCTGATGCTACATACAGTCCGTTAGTCGACCAATCCCTGGGCTCCCTACTTTTCCCCATGTTACAGCTATGGGAGACCTTTAAATGTCTAGCCCTTGAGTGCACCATACCTAATTAGGCAGTATATATATTTTCAGAGAAAGTGGCTAGCACAAGTATGGGTAAAAAATACTTGTGCTAGCCACTTTCTCTTTGCTGTCCCTAGTCCAGGGATTTGGCCAATCAGGGGTTGCCTACCGGCCCAGTCCCAAAGTCTACGACAATGTGTCGAAACTATGAGACTGGGTACAGAGCTCCCGGCTGGGTGTTGTAAAATCAGCGTTCGATGAGTTAGTTCATAGTCCCTGTAAACCGGTGACCAATCCAAAGCCAGACAATGCTCCAAAGCAAGTCAGTGCTGTGCTTTCAGTCTTTTTGGCAAAGCTGCCGGCTAGCAACAAAATGTCCCATATTGTTCAAAGGTATATAATAATGGACTGAATGTCCGGGTGCCCCAGAAATGTCCTCCAGTAACGGCCTACAGCCCGTTACACCAGGTGTGAAAAAATTGTTTTTCTTTTCCTTACTGAAGGTTTTGGGAGGGATTGGTGATAAAGTGGCATAAAAAAAATTGTCAAAATGCACCTAGAATGAAACCCAAGTTTGTCTACTCTTCTAAAACATACACTTTTGTGGGTAAAATTTGAATTTCATCATTGCTAAACATCCCCATTAAGACAAGGTACTGGTTAAGCAAGCTGTAAAAATGGCATGTCTGAAAATGGAACAATTGTTTAAAAGTTGACCCTGTAGCTACCTCAGTCCCTGAGAAACCCAAGCATATGGGGTACTGCCGTACTCAGAAGAAGCAACTGAACACTAAACAATGCATTTTTAAAAATTTGCAACTATCCTGTGCTTGAAATCCACAGCATCATTGAAATCTAAGTGTGAAAAATTCTGAACTTTTTCCTTTCATCATTTTTTGGGAGGAATTGGTGGTAAAATGGCTACCTGAAAAATGTGAAAACATACCTAAAATGAAAGCCTGGGTTGTCTACTTTTGGTGGGGGGAATTTTAAAGTTGAACACTGTTACAGAGCCCCAGATGAGACACAGCACCAGTAAAACAAGCTTTGAAAATTCAATGTGTGACACTGGAAAAGCGCATGTTCCGATTTGGGCCTAGTAGCTCCCCCAAACCCTGACAAACCTATGTTTAAGAAACATACATTTGTGGGGCATTTTTCGGTTCTGACACCTCAATTGCCAAATATTGAAAAATTACAATCATGTAATATTTACCCTGTAAATGTAATAAAGGCATTGAAATACTAGGCATATGGGATACTCCCATATTCAGGATAAGCAAAGAATATATTTTGGTGTATTTTTTTCTAGTGAACTAAGGGCTCGATCCAAATGTTGGAGTTAAAACCAACGTGAAGAAAAAAACTGCCTTCACGCGTTAAGCAAGACCAGGTAACGTGTGATTCAAATCTTCCTTACAATGTCGACATTGTCCCCTGCATGCAAAAAGTCGTTCAGTGTGTGAGTCCATGTCGACAAGTGAGGAGGGGAGAGAGGTATCAGAGGAAGCGGGCAGCAAATACAAGCATGCCACCCGCTTCCTCCGATGTCTCTCTCCCCTCCACCCGCTTCCTCCATTGCCTCTCTTGTCCCCAGCCTTTTTTATGCTGCGGGCTTCACAGCCACCCACAGCAATGGCACTTTCATGAATTAAGATGAGGGAAGCGCTGCAGTCAGAGTGCAGCCTGCTCCCTCAATTGTATTTTAACCCTTTGAGTGCCAGAGTGGTACGCAACACATTGCTTTGCAATGTATTGCGTACCGCTATGGCACTCAAAGGGTTAACTTAGATCACATCCATTTATAATGTTCTACCTCCTGTGTCCCATTGCTATTAGTACTTTTGCTCCACTCTCCTTTTGAAGGAGAGTGGAGCAAAAGTACTAATAGCAATGGGACACAGGAGGTAGGGCATTAAAAATGAATGAGATCTAATTTAAACTATGTTTAATAATAGTCTTTTAATAAAGAAAAGTTTAAAACACACACACACACACATATACAGGCAAGGTATGTAGTCCATACCTTGCCTATTAACCCTTTGGGTACCAGAGGGGTAGGAAACATGCTAAGCAATGCTTTCCTACCTCTCTGGTACTGAAAGAGTTAATTGTCGAATAAAAGACAGGTTCCACTACTATATGAGTCAATAAGGTGAATATGGGATGGAGTTAGTATGTCGAATATATGCAATATATGTCGACATACTAAAGGGGGGGTGTCGAAGGGGGGGCATTGTGTAGTGCTTGGTGTACTGTTTCTGTTTAAACCTTCGAATGCCACAGGGACGAGCAGTGCACATCTCTATGGCGTTCAAAGCTGTCCATGATGCTGAAAGCCATCTCTGTGTTCCCCTAGTGGCAGGGCCGGATTTACAATTAGGCAGAGTAGGCATCTGCCTACAGGCGCACCCCACAGAGGGGCGCCTGTCATTTGGGATTTTTTTTTTTTTTTAAATTAGCCTGCAGTATGAAGGAGTTGCTGCCGGCTGCGCATTACATTGAGTCCACTTCACCGGGAGGTTCCGGAAGTTACAGTACAGATAGTACAGTACTGCCCTGCCTCCAGTCCTCCAAGCAAACACATAGTGCAGACTGCAGGGAGCCGCAGCCCTGCCCACCACGGCCCCGGATGAACGTGACATCTGACTCATGAGCAGTGCTCCTGTAACTGAGTGACAGGAGCTCTGCAGCCCTCTGCCACAGTCAGTCCACAGAGGAGCTCAGCTGCCTGTAGAAGAAGCTGCGCCTGCACGGACAGTTACTTTAACTCCTACCTCTTGGCCTGAGGTAAACCAGCGCCGTATGAAACACCCCGCTCCCAGGCCCTGTTATTAAGGGTTCTGGCCTGTGTTCGCTTTTGAAAGGAGACCTTTTAACTAAGTCACCGTGCTCAAAATGGAGACATGACAATATGTTGCCTACTTAATGGTTGCATGATACACGGAGGCGCTCCAGCTAAGTGTATCACTCTGTTGTAGTAGCAGCTGGAGGAGGCAAGTTAGGGGTTAAATATGTGTTAACAGGAGTGGAGCAGTGATGCAGAGCGCGAACTGGAGCAAGGAGGAGACCAGAGATAGCAGCCAGTAAGCAGTATTAGACATCAGCGTTTCAGTCACTGCCTGTCTCAGGAGCTTTAAAGTGAGTGACGGCATCATACACAATTGAGACTGTTTTGTGTGTCAAATATCCAGTACTACACCAAATGAATATCTTTGTGTCTGGAAGATAGGAACCTCAACCAACATACACCACACAGGGAATTTTCACTTTTATTTTTATTGCCATGATGGAATAAAAGTGAAAATTCCCTATGTGGTGTATGTTGGTTGAGGTTCCTATATTCCAAACATATTCATTCAGTGTAGTATTGGATATTTGACACACAAAACAGTCTCAGTTGCTTACTGGCAAAATAAAGTATAATACATTAGACTGACCAATAGATGGGTGTGGTTAAATTAGGGGGCGTAGCTAGGGGTGTGTCAAGGCTGGGCTAAGGGCGCAAGAGGGTACTGTGCCTAGGGGCGCTTGAGATGTAAATCCGGCCCTGCCTAGTGGCTGGGTAGGGAAAAGCACAGAGAATGCTATTCAGAACTGGCGACGGTGCTGTTCTCCAAAAAAAATAGGCGTTAGATTTAGAGAGAAATGTTGCAATTTAACGCGCATTAGCCTTCACTCCAACATTTGAACGGCTTTTGGCGTTGCATGTACATTATCCTCTATGGTTGAGATCTTGCTGTTCTGGCGATGGGCGACCTGTGTTTCAAAACTGGCGTCGCTTCTTACTAGTGGAACATTTGCATTGCTCAGTTGACGTTAAAACCAGCGTCGCCAGTTTTTTCTGGCGACGCCAACATTTGAATCAAGCCCTAATAGTGTACAAATCCTTAACAGATGATGCAGTCCTACTTGTGCTTAAAAAACAGTATATACTTGGTGTGGGTGTAATAATGAAATTTGAGGGAAAATATGGTTGAACCAAGACGTAGGTAAAAAAGTCAAAATTGCTCCAGTCCTTAAGTGCAAACCACCTCAGATTTTCCCAATCCTTAAGGAATTAAAGGGTTATGTTGAATTTGCAAAGAAGTTACATGTGGTGGCTAGTAACGTGTTAAGGGGCACAACTTTATCACCACAAATTTTTAGAAAAAAAAAGTCCCCTAAGACGTGTGCCTAACAACCGAAGAAAAAAACGTAACCCATGGATGTATTGATATGTGGCCCTAAACCCTGTATCAATACATCCAAAGTATAAAAAAATGTGTGTATGGTAAAAATAAGTAACTCTTTCAGTGCCAGAGGGGTACGCAATGCATTGCAAAGGAATGAGCTGTATACCATTCTGCCACTGAAATGGTTTTCAAAATGTGTACAATATAAATTAAGTAGCCCTTTCAATGCTAGAGGGATACTCAATGCATTGGTGAACAATGTGTTGTGTACCCCTCTGACACTCATAGGGTTCTAAAAATGTGTTCGAATGTAAACTTTTTTTAATTTACTTTTTATTGAACCTTTTTCGTACAAACAATCAGATAAGTGTCAGAGGAGATACAGTGGACATGATATACATACCAGATATACAGTTAGCTATTTAACAGTAAGCATCCCAGTACCAGTGCACCAGGACCTGTATGGAGATGCCCTTCAGTTTCTGAAAGGAATGTCAGACACAGTTTGCGCAGATATAGTAAACAGATAGTCCTGTAAAGATCATAAGAATGGTAATATAGAAGTATTAATGAAGCAGAGGTGGGTCACGGAGAGACAAAAAAGGAGACCAGAGAAACCACCACCTAGTTGAGCACATCTACAATAGAATATAATACAATAGAACAAAGCATAAAACATACAATATAAAAACATGTGCATGCTCCAACAGGGGATGGCCCCCCAGCACACCCCAAAGGTAAAAAAAGGGGCAATCTCACTGCCTCCATCCAGCTAGGTGAGGGCTCTCCCCCCATCTATAGAAGGTAAGTGCATAGAAGAAATCTCTGCCTCCCCCCTCCCCCGTGTCCATACTGTTTCTAGAGCGGTAGCCGACAACAACCTTTCTCCCATTCATGAAGTATACCTATAGCAGCAATAGAAATCTGCCTATTGAGAACTGGGTATAGTAAGAATAAAGGGTTCCCATAAGGCAATTGTAATAATTTGTTTAACCCTTTGAGTGCCAGTAGAGTATGCAACACATTGCACAGTGCTGCATACCCCACTGTCTCTCAAAAGGCTAATCAGCCAAAAAAAAAAAAAAAAAAAAAAAAATTTTAAATCAACACTTACCTGTATTCCTGATGTCCAGCGGGGTCTTCTACAGCCACATCTTCTTCAATTCTTGTTCTGTAAGTGTTAGAGACCAGGAACCAGGCAGACAGAAAAATGTAAAACGCAAAACACCTTTATTAAAGTGACAAAAACAGAATTGTGATCCAGGAGCATAAACCAAAAGACAAGCCAGGGTAAGGAACCAAGACAGATACTCAGCCAAAACGGAGTCAGGAACACAGAAGTCCGCAATGTCAGGAACAAGCCAGGAGTAAGAAGGATTGTCAGAAGAAGCCAGGTTATACACAGATAAACAGGAGCACAGGAGAATCCACAGCATACAACAGCAACAAACTTTCATGGAGTGACTAGGAAATTAACACACTGACAAGTACAGATGAACTTAATATAAAACTTTATTAAATACAATGAAGTACAGGAGATAAGACAACAGGCTGGTGGCAACAAATGACACAACAATAGTATGGTAATGACACAAAGTGGCAGTTGATAGTGGCACACCTTCACAAGACCAGGAAGGACCAGTGGAGTCACTTTCCTTACCCTTCACCAGGCAGGTGGTCAGAAACCGATTGGCCCTGGGACTACACGGTAGCTGTGAGGGCAGTGCAGAGCACTCCCATACACAGATAGAATGGCACACCTTCACAAGACCAGAGAGGAACAGTGTAGGCACTTTCCTCACCTTTCACAGGACAGGTGGTCAGAAACGGAATGGCCCTTGGACTACACAGTAGATGATAGGGCAGTGCAGAGCACTCCCGTACCCGGATAGGATGGCACACCATCACGAGACCAGAGAGGAACATTGTAGGCACTTTCCTCACCTTTCACAGGACAGGTGGTCAGAAACGGAATGTCCCTGGGACTACACGGTAGGTGTGAAGACAGTGCAGAGCACTCCCATACACACAGTTGGCAAGATAAGGAGCAGACCAATACCCCGACAGGGGATACACTAGGTGGGTAGCCAGATGTAGGATAGGCTAGGCAGCACAAACCGGTATGGCCATGGGTGGTTAGACACACGAAGTGACTGACAAGCACCGCTAACGGAAGCGAGCGCAGAGTGGAAGACACAGGCAGCAGGGGAACCAAACCGAGGCACGGAATGGTCATGGAGCGCAACACGGAGAGTAAACCAGGAGGTAGCCAATGGTCAAAACCGGATCTGATAGTCAGACGTCGCCAGTGGTTGTAGCCAGAATGGGTAGTCAGACGAAGCCAGAAGTCAGAACAGGAACGGGTAGTCGGACGTAGCCAGGAGACCAAACCGGAACAGGTAGTCAGCCAAGCCAGGAGTCAGAACTGGAACGGGTAGTCAGACGTAGCCAGGTAATACACAGGAACGGTAATGGACCAACACAGCAATAAGCTCAGGTACACCACGAAAGGGCACAGGAAATGACACAGGCTGAGGATTAAAAACCCTGACAGGTAGGTGGAGCAATGACCTCAACAGCGTGGTGCCCTATAAAAATAGCGACTCAGAGAGAGCGACAGCTAGGAAGTAAACAATGTCGCTCCAGGGCCATATCCAGCCACAGGCAATCACGGGACACCTTGATACAAACACAAGGATAATCAGGAAGTGAGCCAAGCTGCTTTAAATACCCTGGGAGGGTTGGCTGATAACAGTCAGGTGAGCAATCACAGAGAGGTCAGCAGATTCAGCCTGATCCAGGAAAGGGAAGGCCGCAGCAATGGATAGCAGAGCTCTTAGATTAGCTAAGACAGCAGAATCAAGGAGCAGAGTTAGATCAGCACAGCCAGCCCTTGACAGTACGCTTCTTTTTCTTTCTTCTTCTTCTTCATCTGTCGTCTCCACCTTCTTTCTTCATCTGCTCCTCTTCAGTCTTCTTCTTTAAAATTAATGTTGAACCAGTAAAAGAAAAAATATAGCTAGTACAATAAAACTATCATTAAACACGGCAGCAGAGAACAATAGCAAAAATCCCACTCTCCTCTTACCTTTCAGGCCATTGCCCGATGCACACTGAGGGAAATTTGAATAGGTATAGGAAAAAGCAGAAACCCTGCCTAAATAGCATTCATAGACAATATACAACAGCGCTAGCTGAACATTGAGCAATGTGTGGATAAAACTTAACTTTAGAAATGCTGAAAAATAATGAAAAGAAATTAAGAAAAGCGAAATATGATGTAATACCGGGGCCAGAAAACTTGTTTGCCACAGAAAGTAAATATACACTATAATGAAACTGTCAGGGAGCACAACTGCCTAAACTTAAATTAATTATATATTCAAGGTGATGATATAGTCACCTGTGAATAAGGGCATACACATCCTGGCTTCTCTAAACAGAACGGAAATAACCTTCTTCAACCAGCCCTGAAAAGGACTTTAATTACCTTTATCAGCAATAAAAAGGGCCATTATGAAAATGTTGAAGAGACAAAAATCATACAGCGCTACACTTCAGTGTATATATGAGAAAATGAAAACTAAAGAGGTAGTGTGTAGGAGTAAAAATAATACAGGGAGCAAGTGACTCCTGACTGAAATAAGAGGGACTAGTAATATCCTTGGAATCTATAGAAATAGAGACATGTGTATAACTGTCCCTAAAGAAGTCCTCCCACACACACACACACTCTGTGCTGCTGGTCTCAGGTTGATGTAGAAATCCACAATCCAAGGATGTTCAACATGTAAAAAACATATAAGGGAAGGGGAGAGACAGCACAACCGATATCTAAGTGTAGTAATTTATTAATCTAAAATACATAAAAAATACACAGAGAAAGTCAATAGACAAATATTAAAACAAAAATATAAAAATATACTTTGGAGAGCCAGTGGTGTCTGACTAATATCGGGGATAAAATAGAGGTCCGAATATTGACAGATGTAGGAGTACAATGAGAGCCATAAAATGCGGGAGAGCGGTATAGTATAAAGTAAACACTATGTGATAAATAAATAAAAGATGGCCCCTTACTGAAGAGTGGACTAAATAAGCGTGCTTCTAAAGTATAGAGCTCAGCTGTTGCCACTCGGTCTGGTTTAGGTGGCCTCTTACTTTATAATGGCGTTGAGTCTCAGCGCGTCTCCCAAAGCTTCTCTCGGTACCCGATTCCTTTGTGATTTCCCCGGTTGTTAATATTTCAATGTGTTGTAGTCCGCGGGTTTTGTCTTCTCCGATGAACCCAGCACAGTAGTCAGCTCTCGGCATCTCCGTACTCCATGTGGGTCACTTCAAACTTTGACGCATTTCAGCGCATTGTTTGCGCCTTCTTCAAAGAGTGTCTGATTGGCTGAGAAACTCTCCCTGATGTTTATATATATACAAAGTGTCCATTAAGGTGTAATTGTTATGGTGATTAGTATTGTAGTACAGTGTATCGCTAAAGGTATACAAATACAATGTAATAAAAGTATAAACCATAAAAAATATGTTATAATGTATGTTAGATGTTTTATGCAATGGAACAGAATTTATTAATAGATAACAACTTGGAATCTATTATAGGAGATATCTAAAAAGATAAGACATACTGTTTGGAAATGTATCCAATTTAAGATCAAATAGAGATATGGATAATTATATGGTAAAAAATAAAAATGGAAATAGAAATAAAAATACATTTAACGGATTTGTGGACTTTTTATGATTTTCTTCTGGCAACTTAAATAATTATTTTGGAAAGATACTAATTTGTTTATGATTTTTTTGTTTATGATAGGAAATCATAAACAAATTATTATCTTTCCAAAATAATTATCTTGAGTGGTGAATAGCCAGAGAACAGACCATTGTGCTTTTGTTCGTGCTCAGAGCCTCTCACATAATTTTTTGGCTTGTACAACCAGATGTGGCATGATCCCCCTGCCCTTTCTCCTGCTGCCTACTGGTGGTGAGTGTGACACTGGTATTAGTAGTACTAGTAGTGGCACTTTCTGCACTTATCAACACCGACTTGTGGTAGTTGTTCAGGTGTTGGTAAATCCTGGAGGTGGTTAGATGACCCAGCACCTGCCCACGGCTGACTTCCCTGACACACAATTTACATTTCGCTAGCCGGCCATCGCCAAGTGCCACAAAATGGTCCCATGCTTTGGAGCGACTGATGACTCTGGAAGGTGATGGAGAAGATGAAACTGAGATGACACTTTCTTCATTTTCACATGCTGGAGCAACCTCACTTTGCTTTTTCTTTCTACATACTGTTACAGGGGTATCAGTAGACCTAAAGATGGCAGCAGGGATGTTGGGACTGGGATTGCAGGAGGATAGAGGAGTAACAGTGGTACTGATGGCAGAAAAACTAGCAGCTACTACCTGGCTGGGAGACTCAATTGGAACTGGAGAGGCAGGTATTGAGTTGTCAATAGAACACACAAGTGTAACTGAAGAAACAGGAGGAGTACTATGGGAAGCAGGGGAAAAATTAAGATCAGCGGAATAATTAAGGTTAGTGGAAAAATCAAGCTCAGGGGACAAATCAAGCTTAGGACACCTTGATCCCTCAGATACTTCTTCTATCGCTTTTAGGTTTTGACAGGAAGAAAAATCATCAGCAGCAGCAGATTTTGAGGAGACCTGCTCAGTTCCCTCTTCTTCCTGGTGGCTACCGGGAAATGGTAAACTATCTCCCTCAATAACATTTTCTGCAGTAGATATGCTCTCAGTGGCAGTGACAGTGGTGGCAGTAAAAAGGTTATCCAAATACTGCAATAATTTCTGTTTGGGCTGCTTACACAGACGTTCGGTATAAAAATCCCGTGTTGATACTGCCCGCAGTGTCCGACCAGTAGCGTTACACACGCTAGGTGTCCCCAGGTTTATAGAAGTGGTTGTAGCAGAGGTGGTGACTAAAATGACAGTGGCACTAGTCATTGTGCAGGTGATTCTGGGGGGATCATCACGAAACAGCTGACGAGATACAGGTGACGGCTGCTTTGTGGTCTCAGAGGAGGACCTGGACCTTTCTACCCTGCTAGTAGAGGTAGAACTACCTGCAGTTCCCTTCTTATTTTTATTTTTTTGTTTGAAGTGCTGCTGCTGAGTCTGACTAGTACTACTGAAAGTACACTTCTTTGCCCGCCTGCTGCTGCTAGCAACATCACTGTGGTGGTGTTGGTGGTTGCTGGGTCACTGCAGCTGGTACCAGGACAAGGAACATCAGGTTGTTCACTAGTACTGAAATCCATTACAGATAGATAGACAGTGAACTATAATAATTTGAAAATTTTACAACCTGGCCACACAACAACTGTCAGACTTTCTGTGTCACTTTGAAAATTATTCAAACAAATTCCTAATATTAATTTTAATGTTTAACACAGAAACAAAGGTGACTCTCCCTTGTGGTGGCAATAAGGAACTAGGCCTCCCTACACAACCATGAGATTGGCAGTGTCACTCTGAAAATTATTCAAATTAGAAATATTAATTTTAATGTATAACACAGGAACAAAGCTGATTCTCCCTTGCCATGGCAATAAAGTGCTAGCCCCCCCAGTCCCTACACAACTGTGAGATTGAATAATTTTCAGAGTGACACAGCCAAACCAATTCCTAATATTTGTAATATTTAGCACAGAAACAAAGGTGACTCTCCCTTACAGTGACAATAAAGTACTAGGCCTGCACAACTGTGAGATTGCATGTGTCACTCTGAAAATGATTCTAACAATATTAAATATTTGTAATATTTAACACAGAAACAAAGGTGACTCTCCTTTGCGGTGGCAATAAGGCACCCTGCCTGCCTACACATACACAACTGTCAGACTGGCTGATGTGTCACTCTGAAAATTATTAAAACAAATTGCTAATATTTTTATATTTTTTTTAAAAACAACACAGGGTACTCTCCCTTGAGGTGGCAATAAGGCACCCTGCCTGCCTACACATACAAAACTGTCAGACTGGCTGATGTGTCATTCTGAAAATTGTTCAAACAAATCCCTAATATTTTTAATATTTTGCACAGTAACAAAGATGACTCTCCCTTGCAGGGTCAATAAGGTACTAATGCTAGCTGCTTGCCTATGCCTAATGCTACCTGCCTGTAGTATATATAAAGGGCCCTTTACCCTCCAATGGTATTACATACATTTATGAGAGGTTTCTCCTGCCTCTCAGTTTAATTCACCTGCACTGGTTTGTGGGGTGTCACACCAGGCTAGTGACTGCATACGTTACTCCAGATGAAAAAAACTAATGTTGTCTTTAAATTTTGTTTGTTGTTCCTAGTTTTTACAGCATACATTAAACAATATGCACATTTTAACTTGGAACTTTTAATCATAACAACAATACTATCATCTGGCCCCCTTCATTCACAGTGGGTATGGAGGTGCCGATAATAATTTAATAAAAAACTTTATTGTGACCTTAATAAAAGTGTCCTAAGAATTCCCAACCATGACCTGAAACCCCTACAAATTCAATGTTGCCCTGGTGGTGGGCTAAAATCGCTTTACGTGTTTCGTGACTTGGTGATGCCACTTCTTCAGGAGTAAACAGGAAAGAAAGACTGACCTGGATATCACTGGGTTTTATGGGTATTGTCCGTCAAGAAACGGCGCCAAACAACTCCATGCCTCTCAATGTAGAATGTCGGCATCCGCCCCAGTGGCTCAGCGCATCTGGATTCAAAAGAATACCTCCTGCGTTTCACCACTGGAGCGCAACGCCAAATAACGTATTGAACGGCAGTGACTTGCACTGTGGAATCTCCACACCTCTTCGCCGGCGTATTTACTCAATAAAGTTACCACATGTTGTTGCTGGCAGTCCCCCTGTCATGTGCACCGAAGATCATAATAATCTGTGGCGCACCCACCGTGCGCAACCCCTCAAACACACCGTGTGGTTCATTCAGTCCGGGAGCAAAACATGGCAAATATAGATGAGGGTGGAATTTACACAGTAAAGAGACACTTCAATCGAGATGCACATGGTAGTTCCCAACCAAATATGGACTTCCCAATACCCACATGTATACCAGGGAAGTGAAATACAAAATAAATATAAATATAATTAAAAATTATAATAAATAAAAATGTATATAAAAATATATATAAAAGAAAAAAATAATAGAAAAAAATAATAAAAAATATCAAGGGTGAAAATAGAATGTTAAGCTAAAAATGTATAAAAATTAAAAATATGAAATGTAAGATATATGTGTATTATTAGAAATTTACACCAATAGCGTTTTTTTTTATATATATATATTAGAAGCATGAAGCAACATTGATCTCTGCATTGATTCCTTCATTGCCCATTGTATTTAATGTGTAAATCCAAAAAATCCAAAAAGCTTCCTGGGTGCAAAGTTTTTTGTACCTGCCTACAGTGGTTTCTGGAATGTGTTCCAGTCCTAATACTGATACATTTTTGTACATATATTAAAATGTCTTGGCACCCCATGAGTTTCATCTTTTTTCTTTATTTTACCTCTATGCTCTTGTATACGTTTCTTTAGAGGTCTAATGATGCGTCCAACGTATTTTATACCACATCCACATGTCAACATGCAAATTACATAATCAGTGTTACATTTAATGTGTTAGTTTATTTTATGTATATTATTATTGGTGCCTGGGAAGTTTTTAATTCCATCTCCCATGTACTTGCAACATTTGTAAGTTCCTTTTGGTATTTGTTCTTGCTTCTTATCAGTTTCTAGGATTTTAGGTCGACTTGGAGCTATGTATGACCGAATATTTTGCTTTTTTCTATATGTTATTTTGGGATATTTACCAATTTGCTTTCCCAGGATAGGGTCCTGCTTGAGTATTCCCCAATGTTGGTTAAGGATTTTTTTTTACCTTATTTCCAAAGAAATTCAACTGTGTTGTAAAAGTTATTTCTTGTTTGTTCTTCCTAATTATGTTCATTTCCTTTTCCAAATCTTTTAACGGTCTAAGTTTCTTGCTCTGTTGAGAGCCGTATTTAGCAATTTATCACTATATCCCTTTTCTTTAAATTGTTTAATCAAAATTTGGCCTTCTTTTTCAAAGTCCTTGGGGTCACTACAGTTTCTCTTCAGTCTGTGCAGTTGCCCAAATGGTTCATTTGTGAGCCATTTGTGGTAATGTCCACTATTAGATTCTATGTATTGGTTAGATGCCACTGGTTTACGGTATGTTTTATTCTTAATGGCATGATTTTGAAAAGGTTTTTATGACACTCAGACCAGAGGTTAAAATAAAACACAGTTTTATTGAGGTAAAACAAGGAACACTGCCCCCTAGTGCTAGAATAGGTAATAGCAATTATCTAGACAAGTATAAGGGATGTAATACAGGCCCAATATGGCTAGGAGCAATATAGCTTGCAACAGGAATCAATAGAGGTACAAGGGTTAAGGCCCAATAAAATGATCAGTCTCTGTTGTGGTGTGATTAGCCAACGCCCGGTGAATATAAGACAGTCCAGGTAGTGGTGCAAATAGAGAGCGCTTAGCAGTGCGACTGAACTGAATCACTACAAGATCAGAAGTTCCATTATATGCCCAACTGTATATCAAGAGCTGACTGGAGCCAGAGCCAATAGCACCCCAGGTGCGGTAACGGATAGTGACACTGCAAGAGCAAATGGAACTGGAGCCAATAGCACCCCCTAGGTGCGGTAACGGAAGAGAGACACTGCAAGAGCAAATAGGACCGGAGCCTATAGCACCCCTGAGGTGCGGGAACGGAGTCAGAGACACTGCACATGCAAATGTAACTTGAGCCAGTCGCACTATACTGGTGCGGTATGATGGTACAACACTGCGAGCAGAATGAGACCAGAGCCAAGACACCCTTCCAGTGCCGAAACGGAGATACACACTGCACGAGATAAAGAAATGCCCAGTAGCACCACGTGGTGCAACGACTGCAAGGGTGTAAGGTGGAGGCACCGTAAATGGAGGCCACGATTGCTCTGCTACGGACAGGCTCGGTAGTGGAGGCAACAAGCTCAGCAAGTGTTAATGACGGGCTCAGTATCGGAGGTAACAAGCTCGGCAAGTGTTCACGGACAGGCTCAGTAACGGAGGCAACAAGCTCAGCAAGTGTTCACTGACAGGCTCGGTAACGGAGGCAACACGCTCAGCAAGTGTTTACGGACAGGCTCGGTAACGGAGGCAACAAGCTCAGCTAGTGTTAACGGACTGGCTCAGCAATGGAGGCAACAAGCTCTGCAGAGGTAAAGTAAGTGATCAGGCTGTACAGCACTGCAAGCACAGTTCAGAATGTCGCCAGGCGATGTGATCAGAATCTCGCAGGAACACAGGAAGCAATCACGGAGCAGGAACGACAGCCAAAGCCGGGTCAATCACGGAGCAGGAACGTCAGCCAAAGTCGGGTCAATCATGGAGCAGGAACATCAGCCAAGCTGGGTCAATCACAGAGCAGGAAAGTCAGCCAAGCCGGGTCAATCACGGAGCAGGAACAACAAGAGTAGTCAGACAGGCCGAATCGGTACACAGGAACGCAGGAACACAGCAACGAATGCACAGGTACGGAAACACCACAAAAGGGCATCTGACAGGTGCCAGAGGCCTGGTATATGAAGGGACACCCTGGGCGGGCCAATCAAGCTCTGCCAATGAGAGAGCACCACAGCAGAGAGTGACAGAGGAATCACGGGAACCGTGATAGATTTGTATCAAATGATAATGTTAAATCTAAAAATTCAATATGTGATTTCTGTATATTGGTGGTGAATTTTAATCCTCTTTGGTTGGTATTAAATGCCAGTAGCATTGAATTCAATGTATCCAAACTTCCTCTCCATATTATTAGGATGTCATCAGTATAACGGCCATAGTATACGAGATCCACGCCCGCCCCACCATTAAGCCACGGCTCATGGGCTTTCCAATGCCCTATGAACAAAATGGCGCTGGAGGGTGCAAACCTTGTACCCATGGCTGTACCTCTGACTTGAAGGTACCATTTTTGTTGATAAACAAAAAAATTATGTGTCAGCATGAATTCTGCACATTGGATTAGAAACTCTTTTTGGGGTTGAGGTATATCCGGATCTTTGTCAAAAAAGAATGCTAATGCTTCCAAGCCCTTACTATGTTCTATATTGGTATAGAGTGCCTCTACATCCAAGGTAACCCATACAAAGTTTTCAGTCTTCAGATGTTGCAAATTTCCAGCACATGTTGGGTATCTCTTATATAGCTGAGTAGATTTCTCATATATTTTTGTAAATAAAAATCTAAATAAGCCGATAGATTGGTAGTCATGGCATTGGTCCCAGCTATGATAGGTGTACCTGGAGTGCACATGGTGTTCTTGTGAATTTTTGGTGCATAGTATAGAGAAATAGGATCTGGTTGTCCCAGAAAGATACATCTGTATTCCTGTTTGGTTATAACACCTTTCTTTAAAGCTGCTTGTAAGAAAATTTTGAGGGATAATAAGTATGTTGTGGTTAGATTTTCTTCCATTGGTTGATAAAAATCTTGGTCATGTACTAATCTATAACCTTGTTTGATGTAATCAGTAGTGTTTTGAAATTCCACTGACTCACCCTTATCAGCCTCCTGTAGCTAGTTTTTTTTAGGGCTATTCTTTCTTGTTGACATAAATTATCTTTTTTAACTTTGCGACCTTTAATTTCTTATTTATTATATTGATCTAAAACCATCTGGTAGAAAATCTCTATATAAGGACCTTTTTCTGGACTGGATAAAAATGGTTTAAAATTGCTTCTAACAAATTCCTTATTCTGCTGGTTAAGTCTGCTTCTGAAATATACTATTATTACATCACAATATTAATTGCTATCAGCTTCAAGGAGAATTACTGCTCTGGTTTCCTTCATAACAGAGACACAGTATTATGACATCATAATGTCAATGCCTATTGGCTTTATTCAAACGAAAATTATTTTTCTGTTTTCCTTGTTGCTTGAAACAAAGTATTGTGACATCATAATGTCAGTGCCTATTAGTTATATGTAAAAGAGAATTTGTGCTGGTTTACTCTGTGTTGGAAACAGTATTATGATATCTCAATGTCAAAATGTATTGGTTTTCATGAAAGGAAAATGATTGCTCTAGTTTCCTTCTTGCTTGAGATAGTACTATGACATCATAATGTCAATATCTAATGGCTTCTAATATAGAATAATTATTGCTCTGGTTTCCTTCTTTTCGAAACACAGTATTATGAAATCATAATATCTATGCCTATTGGCTTCATACAAAGGAGAATTATTACTCTGGTTTCCTTCTTGCTCAAAAACAGTACTATGACATCATAATGCCATTGCCTATTGGCTTCATGTAAAGAGAATTATTCTGCTTGTTTAGTCTGCTCTTGAAATACAGTATTGTTACATCACATTGTTAATGTCTATTAGTTTCACGTAAAGGAGAATTACTGCTCTGGTTTCCTTCTTAATAGAGAAACAGTATTATGATATTATAATGTCAATGCCTATTGGCTTTAGGTAAAGGAAAATTATTGTTCTGGTTTCCTTGTTGCTCGAAACACAGTATTATGACATCACAATATCATTGTCTATAAGCTTTATGTAAAGAGAATTATTGTGCTGGTTTACTCCGTGTTGGATACAGAGTATTATAACATCACAATGTCAAAGCTTATTGTCTTTCATGAAAGGAAGATTATTGCTCTACTTTCCTTCTTGCTCAGGATAGTCCTATGACATCATAATATCAATATCTAATGGCTTCAGTTATAGAAGGATTTTTGCTCTGGTTTCCTTCTTATTCGAAACACAGTATTATAACATCATAATGTCTATGCCTATTAGCTTCAAATAAAGGAGACTTATTGCTCTGTTTTCCTTCTTGCTCAAAAACAGTACTATGACATCATAATGTCAATGCCTATTGGCTTCATATAAAGGAGAATTATTGCTCTGGTTTCCTTCATGCTTGAGACACAGTATTATGACATCAGAATGTCAATGCCTATTGGCTTTAGGCACAGGAAAATTATTTTTCTGGTTACCTTGTTGCTCAAAACACAGTATTATGACATACTAATGTCAATGCATATTAGCTTTAGGTAAAAGAGAATTATTGTGATGGTTTACTCTGTGTTGGAAACACAGTTTCATGATATCACAATGTCAAAGCTCATTGGCTTTCAAGAAAGGAAAATTATTGCTCTGCTTTCCTTCTTGCTCAAGATAGTACTATGACATCATAATATCAATTACTGATGGCTTGAGGTAAGAAAGAATTATTACTCTGGTTTCCTTCTTATTCGAAACACAGTATTATGACATCATAAGGTCTATGCCTATTAGCTTCAAATAAAGGAGACTTATTGCTCTGTTTTCCTTCTTGCTCAAAAACAGTACTATGGCATCATAATGTCAATGCCTATTGGCTTCATATAAAGTATTGCTCTGGTTTCCTTCATGCTTGAGACACAGTATTATGACATCAGAATGCCAATGCCTATTGGGTTTAGGGACAAGAAAATTATTGTTCTGGTTTCCTTGTTGCTCGAAACACAGTTTAATGAAATAATAATGTGAATGTCTATTAGCTTTATGTAAAAGAGAAATATTCTGCTGGTTTACTCCATGTTGGAAACAGAGTACTATGACATCACAATGTCAAAGCTTATTTGGCTTGTGAGAAAGGAAAATTATTGCTGTAGTTTTCATCTTACTCGAGCTAGTAGTATGACATCATAATATCAATATCTAATGGCTTGAGGTATAGAATAGTTATTGCTCTGGTTTCCTTCTTATTCAAAACACATTCTTATGACATCATAATGTATGCCTTTTGGCTTCATATAAAGGAGAATTATTGCTCTGTTTTCCTTCTTGCTTGAAAAACAGTTTTATAACATCAGAATGTCCATTCCTATTGGGTTTAGGCAAAGGAAAATTATTGTTCTAGTTTCCTTGTTGCTCGAAACACAGTATTATGACATCATATTGTCAGTGCCTGTTAGCTTTATGTAAAAGAGAATTATTATGATGGTTTACTCCATGTTGGAAACAGAGTATTATGACATCACAATGTCAAAGCTTATTGGCTTGTGAGAAAGGAAAATTATTGCTGTAGTTTTCATCTTACTCGAGCTAGTAGTATGATATCATAATATCTATATCTAATGGCTTGAGGTATAGAATAGTTATTGCTCTGTTTGCCTTCTTATTCAAAACACAGTATTATGCCATCATAATGTATATGCCTATTGGCTTCATATAAAAGAAGAATTATTGTTCTGTTTTCCTTCTTGCTCAGAAACAGTACTATGACATCATATTGTCAATGCCTATTGGCTTCATATAAATTAGAATTATTGCTCTGGTTTCCTGTTTGCGTGAGACACAGTATTATAACATCCTAATGTCAGTGCCTATTGGCTTTAGGTAAAGGAAAATTATTGTTCTGGTTTCCTCATTGCTCGAAACACAGTATTATGACATCATTATATCATTGTCTATAAGCTTTATGTAAAAGAGAATTATTGTGTTGGTTTACTCCGTGTTGGAAGCAGAGTATTATGACATCACAATGTAAAAGCTTATTGGCTTTCATGAAAGGAAAATTATTACTCTAGTTTCCTTCTTGCTCTAGATAGTACTATGTCAACATAATGTCAATATCTAATGTCTTGAGGTATAGAATAATTATTGCTCTGGTTTCCTTCTTATCCAAAACACAGTATTATGATATCATAATGTCTATGCCTATTGGCTTCAAACAAAATGAGAATTATTGCACTGGTTTCCTTCTAGCTTAAGACACAGTATTATGACAGTATAATGTCAGTGCCTATTGGGTTTAGGCAGAGAAAAATTATTATTCTGGTTCACTTATTGCTCAAAACACAGTATTATGACATCATAATGGCAATGCCTATTAGCTTTATGTAAAAGAGAATTGTTATGATGGTTTACTCCGTGTTGGAAGCAAAGTTTTATGAAATCACAATGTCAAAGCTTATTGGCTTTCGTGGAAGGAAAATTATTGCTCTAGTGTCCTTCTTGCTCGAGATAGTACTATGACATCATAATATCAGTATCTAATGGTTTCAGGTATAGAAGAATTATTGCTCTGGTTTCCATCTTATTCAAAACACAGTATTATGACATCATAATGTCAATGTCTATTGGCTCTATATAATGAGAATTATTGCTCTGGTTTCCTACATGATTGAGACACAGTATTATTACATCAGAATGTCAATTCCTATTGGGTTTAAGCACAGGAAAATTATTGTTCTGGTTTCCTTGTTGCTCGAAAAACAGTATTATGACATCATAATGTCAATGCATATCATTATTATTATTATTATTCTTTATTTATATAACGCCAACTAATTCCGCAGCATTGTACAATTGGGAGTAGACATACAGAGGTATTAAATGGTACAATCAGATGTTTGACACAGAAGGAGTAAGTGCTATTGCATTTAAGTGCCTCCTACCACATGAACTGCCAGTCAGTGGGTTGGAGTGAGAAGTGCTGTTGAGTGCAGTAGTCCGTGCAAGGGGTGAGTCTTGGTGATGATGTTTATGGAGGCAGTTTATAGGCTTCCTTGAAGAGGTGAGTCTTCAGGGAGTGTCAGAAGATTTGAATGCTGCGGGAGAGTCTGATGGGGCGGGGGAGGAAATTCCACAGCTCAGGTGCAGCACGGGAGAAGTCCTGTAGGTGGGAGTGGGAGGATGTGATAAGAGCTGTGGAGAGCAGAAGGTTGTGTGCAGAGCGAATATGGCGGGCGGGAGTATATTTGGAAATGAGAGATGAAATATATGTCACGGTATTTGAAGACTCTCAGACTTAAGGTGTCATCCGCGCTCCCGTTCCGGCTGCTTCGGAGTCACGGGGTTTACCCTGCTTCCGGTCCTCTTCCGGGTTTACCCCGACGTCGCGTCACGTGCGTCGTGACGTCATCCCACGGCGCCTACTTCAAGGAGCTCCGGACAGGCACTGGTGCACTCTAACAGTGTAACCAAGTCTTGGTCCAAGCCTGTAGATTCTGTTGCCTGTGATCCTGCCAGTGTATGACCCAGCCTGCCTCTGACCACTCTTTTGCCTGCCGATTCTGTTACCTGTGACCCTTCCAGTGTATGACCCAGCCTGCCTCTGACCACTCTTTTGCCTGCCGATTCTGTTACCTGTGATCCTGCCAGTGTATGACCCAGCCTGCCTCTGACCACTCTTTAGCCTGCCGATTCTGTTACCTGTGATCCTGCCAGTGTATGACCCAGCCTGCCTCTGACCACTCCTGTGCCTGCCGATTCAGTTACCTTTGATCCTGCCAGTATATGACCCAGCTTGCCTTAGACCACTCTCTTTATCCTGACGAATTGGGAGCCTGTGATCCTGTCTCCGTGTGTTCCAGTTAGTCTCAGAACCCCCTCCAGTTCCTGCTGTTCCAGTTCTGGTTCAAGGTGCTCTCAGGACAGGTCAGTTCTCTCCAGCCTTGGAGAGTAATACTTTGCACTCTATTGTTTCATCCTAGGAGAGTTTCAGCCCCCTGGCCACCGCTCGCTAGCACCGCTCCCCACGCAGCGCTCTCTAGCATTCACTCTCCCCCGCAGGAGAGTAGGTGCTGTCTGTAGGGTATCATCCGGGCCACTCTCCCAGCTCCTCTGGGGTTTGTCATCCAGCCTTGCGGCTGGCACCTATACCCGGCCTAGGCCGCAGCACGGTACCCATACAGGCAGCCACCGCACGCCGAGCTTCGCACCCCACTCCGCGCTCCCAAGCACTCCCTCTCCTGCGGGTTTCATCCCTCCTGGTGTAGTTGTCGTGACATAAGGTTTGGTAAAAATGTAACTTTATTGAAAAGTTAAGGCAATCCCCATAGGGTATCAACATATATGACAATACAACAATAAATGACAAGAGAATAGGTTCTACCGGTCTTGCCAACAATACCGGGCAAGGCAACCCAAGTGACAGATGCAATAACAATAGGCTCTACTGGCCTTGCCTATACCGGGTAAGGCAACAGTGAGATGAATGTACCGGTTCAACCGGCCTTACCAATACCGGGCAAGGCAGCCCAAAGGAGTACTGAGTGTAGGCTCTACCGGCCCTGCCAATACCGGGTAAGGCAACCTTAGGATGGCAGCAGGTACAGGTTTTACCGGCCTTACCAATACCGGGCAGGGCAGCCTGAGGGAACACGGATAGTAGGCTCTACCGGCCCTGCCTATACCGGGTAAGGCAACATTAAAGATGGTAACATAAATAGGTTCTACCGGCCTTACCAATACTGGGCAGGGCAGCCCAAGAGAGGAGACCTGGCTGTCAGATGACTATGACAGTAGAGTGGAATAGGAACAATGGTCTCGCTAGCAGAAGTCTCTTGCCAGAGAACACAAGACAACTGCATAAGGAATTGGACAGCAACCTGACCTCAGTATCTGAATAGTCAAGGAGCAAACCAGCGTCCGCACGCTGGGACCAACAGAAGTATGAGCCACCAGGCTTAATGGAGCAAACCAGAGTCCGCACGCTGGGACCGACAGTAATATGAGTCACCAGGTTAAATGGAGTAAACAGCGTCCGCACACTGGGACCAACAGTAACAAGCGCCACCAGGTTTAATGGAGAAAACCAGCGTCCGCACGCTGGGACCAACAGTAACAAGCGCCACCAGGTTTAATGGAGTAAACCAGCGTCCGCACGCTGGGACCAACAGTAACAAGCTCCACCAGGTTTAATGGAGTAAACCAGCGTCCGCACGCTGGGACTAACAGTAACAAGCGCCACCAGATTTAATGGAGAAAACCAGCATCCGCACGCTGGGACCAACAGTAACAAGCGCCACCAGGTTTAATGGAGTAAACCAGCGTCTGCATGCTGGGACTAACAATAACAAGCGCCACCAGGTTAATGGAGAAAACCAGCGTCCGCACGCTGGGACCAACAGTAACAAGCGCCACCAGGTTTAATGGAGAAAACCAGCGTCCGCACGCTGGGACCAACAGTAACAAGCGCCACCAGGTTTAATGGAGAAAACCAGAGTCCGCACGCTGGTACCAACAGTAATATACGCCACCAGATTAATGGAGCTAACCAGCGTCCGCACTCTGGGACCAACAGTAATACACGCCACCAGGTTAATGGAGCTAACCAGCGTCCTCACGCTAGGACCAATGGTAATAATTCGCCGGAGCGAAACAAGAACAATGTCGCCTAGCGACAGTGGATAGAGCGAGTGCCCTGAGATCAAGCGGAGGATCCACGGGAGGGAACACCGCTGCACTGACAGATGACCGGAACTGCTGGAGCCACGGAAAGTAACCGGAACTGGCTGGAGAGGCAAACAGGCAGGAGACTCAGGAACTCAGGAAGATCAACAGTAGAAGTACTGGAACACAGGAACACCGGAACACCGGAACACTGGATCACTGGAACACTGGAACACAGGTACCTCAGGCCCAAGAGCCTGACAAACAGGTCAGGACAAGTAATGTCAGAAACACCACGAAAGGGCAACCTGGGAGTGCCCAGACTGGTTTTATAAATGCTGTGTGAGGTGGGCTATTAGCAGACAGTCAATGAGGAACTCCCAGCAAGTGATAGACACAGGATAGCACGAATCACGGGCACCGTGATAATATAGGGGAGTGCCGTGTTAGTGAGGGCTCTATAAGTTAGCACCAGAATTTTGAATTTTACTCTGTATGCTAATGGGAGCCAGTGTAGGGACTGACAGAGGGGTGTGGTGTTGGAGAAGCGATGAGTGAGGTAGATTAGTCTTGCATCAAAGTTCATTATGGACTGTAGCGGGGTTAGTCGGGTGAGAGGAAGGCCAATTAGTAAAGAGTTACAGTAATCAAGACGGGACATGATGAGTGTTTGGATTAGAATTTTGGTAGTGTCTTCTGTGAGAAAGGGTCGGATTCTAGAGATGTTGCGGAGGTGGAGGCAGCATGAGTTGGAGATTGACTGGATGTGAGGAATGAAGGATAGGGCAGAGTCCAATGTGACCCCCAGGCAGCGGGCTGTAGGGGTTGGTGTGATGGAAGTGTTGTTAACGGTAAGGGTAATATTTGGGATAAGGCTGGTTGTAGATGGAGGGAAGAGAATAAGTTCAGTTTTGCCAAGGTTAAGTTTGAGTTGACGGGAGAACATCCAGGAAGACACAGCAGACAGACAGTCAGATACTCGGGACAGGAGGGAAGGGGAGAGGTCTGGGGAGGAAAGATATATTTGGGTGTCATCAGCATAGAGATGATGGTGAAACCTAAAGGAGTTTATTAGTTTTCCAAGGGAAGCAGTGTAGATTGAGAAGAGCAAGGGTCTCAGTACTGATCCTTGAGGCACTCCAACAGACAGTGGGAGGGGTGGGGAAGTGGAGCCGGAGTAGGAAACACTGAAGGAGCAGTTGCAGAGATAAGATGAAAACCAGGAGAGTGCAGTGTCACAGAGACCTAGGGAGTGGGGGGCTTGGAGGAGGAGTGGGTGATCAACTGTGGCATATTAGCTTTATATAAAAGAGAATTATTGTGATGGTTTACTCCGTGTTGGAAACAGAGTTTTATGATATCACAATGTCAAAGCTTATTGCCTTTCATGAAAGAAAAATTATTGCTCTACTTTCCTTCTTGCTCCAGATAGTACTATGACATCATAATATCAATATCTAATGGCTTCAGGTATAGAAGGATTATTGCACTGTTTTTCCTTCTTATTGGAAACACAGTATTATGACATCATAATCTATATGTCTATTGGTTTCATATAAAGGAGAATTATTGCTCTGGTTTCATTCTTGCTTGAGAAGCAGTATTATAACATCAGAATGTCAATTCCAATTGGGTTTAAGCAAAGGAAAATTATTGTTCTGGGTTCCTTGTTGCATGAAACACAGTATTATGACATCATAATGTCAATGCCTATTAGCTTTATGTAAAAGAGAATTATTGTGATGGTTTACTCTGTGTTGGAAATACAGTATTATGACATTGCAATGTCAAAGCTTACTGGCTTTCATGAAATGAAAATTATTGGTCTGCTTTCCTACTTGCTCAAGATAGTACTATGACATCATAATATCAATATCTAATGGCTTCAGGTATAAAAGATTTGTTGCTCTTGTTTCCATCTTTATCGAAACACAGTACTATGACATCATAATGTCTTTGCATATTGGCTTCATTTAAAGGAGAATTATTCTGCTGGTTTGGTCTACTTGTGAAATATAGTATTATGACATCACAATGTCTATGGCTATTAGCTTCATATAAAGGACAATTACTGCTCTTGGAAAATTATTGTTCTGGTCTACTTGTTGCTCGAACCACAGTATTATGACATCATAACGTCAATGTCTATTGGCTTCATGAAAAAGAGAATTATTGTGCTTGTTTACTCTGTGTTGGACAGAGAGTATTATGACATCACAAACTTATTGAATTTCATGAAAGGAAAATTTTTACTCTAGTTTCCTTCTTGCTTGAGATTGCTCTGGTTTCCTTCTTTTTCAAAACACTGTATTATGACACCATAATGTCTATGCCATTTGGCTTCATATAAAGCAGAATTAGTGCCCTGGTTTCCTTCTTGCTCGAAAATAGTACTATGACATCGTAATGTCAATGCCTATTGGCTACATTTAAAAGAAGAATTTTTAAATATAGTATAATGTCATCACAATGACAATGGCTCTTAGGTTCATGTAAAGGAGAATTACTGCTCTTGCTTCCTACTTAATAGAGACAAAGTATTATGACATCATAATGACAATGCCTATTGTCTTTAGGCAAAGGAAAATTATTGTTCCAGTTTGGTAGAAACACTGTATTATGATATCATAATGTCAATGCCTATTAGCTTTAAGCAAAAGGGAATTGTTGTGCTGGTTTACTCCATGTTGGTCAGAGATTATTATGACATCACAATGTCAAAGCTTATTGGTTTTAATGAAAGGAAAATTATTGCTCTAGTTTCCTTCTTGGTCAAGATAGTACTATGACATCATAATAATAATATCTAATGGCTTCAGGTTTAGAATAATTATTGCTCTGGTTTCCTTCTTATTCGAATCACAGTATCATGACATCATAATGTCTAAGCCTATTGACTTCATATCAAGCAGAATTATTGCTCTGGTTTCCATGTTCCTCGAAAATAATACTATGACATCATAATGTCAATGCCTATTGGCCTCATGTAAAGGATAATTATTCTGTTTGTTTAGTCTGCATTTGAAATACAGAATTATGAGATCACAATATTAATGTCTATTAGCTTCATGTAATTGAGAATTACTGCTCTGGTTTCCTTCCTTATAGAGACACAGTATTAAGACATCATAATGTCAATGCCTATTGGCTTTAGGCAAAGTAAACTTATTTTTCTGGTTTCCTTGTTGAACGAAACATAGTATTATGACATCATAATGTCTATGCCTAATAGCTTTATGTAAAAGAGAATTATTGTGATTTTTACTTCGTATTGAAAATAGCGTATTAATACATCACAATGTCAAAGCTCATTGGCTTTCATGAAAGGAATATTATTGAAAAAAAGGGTTAATAATTTTAACCTATGCGTATTGCAGGTCTTAAGTACAACATTTAATCACAAGAAAGAAAGAAGATAGAAAAGATCTGGGTAGTAACCCTCTGGAAAAAGACGAGTTCAATACTGTATCAGAATAGTGTCACCAATTTAAAGAACTCACTAACAACGCCATAAAAATATTCTTTAATAGTAACTGAAAAATAAAAATTATTTTTAAAAACATACAAGAAAATGGTCCAGTATGTATGACCAAATCTCTAAAAGAACACTTACTGTGTGTTCTATGAGACCGTCCTTTTGATATGTTGCCCAATTTGTAAGTAAAAGACGTTACTATTGTCACTTAATTTGTATTAACAATAGATGCTACCCAAACCATCTGATGACTGACTTTTCCTTTAACTGCCACATATCCTTTAACTGCCTAGTATGTCCAGAACGTGGATTTACCGTCCGTCTAAAAATATTATAGGGCTTCACTATAATCTCCAAAAATAGGGGTTAGTAACGATCAAACTCCAACTTTCCCCTTACTGAAGCAATACCCCTAATCCAATCTCAAACAGCAATCTCATATCAGCTGTCACCCTATGTTCAATTGAAATTGATCCAGTTAATACTGTAAGTTTGTCTGCCTTCAGTCTTTTAAATGCCTGCCCGTTGTTTTTCAAACTAATTACCTATAGATCGCTAATCTCAAATAGCTTGTTATCAAAGCGAACACATACAGGAAATCTATCTATCTGGAGGTATTGACACGCCTCACAATAGTCCCTCCGCTCAGAGACAAAAGTGAAGCGCTACCCCCAAAAGGACTCAATTTGGGCAAACAGCGGTCTCGTGCCAGCTGTCTCCCTCCATCCATAAACTAATCTAATCTGTCAGACAATAAACTGGTATAGCTAAATAAACAAATACATCTATCTATCTGTCTAGGTAACGGCTCTGTTCGGCTAGATTGAGTCTAATATAACTCACATCGAGGCGGAGCAGTTTTTGAGTATTATCCAACTAATGGCAACAATATAATCAAAAGGACTATAAGTCTCAGAATTATAGGTGAATAGCTCAACGCGTTTCGTCAGTCAAAGATGACTTCATCAGGGGAAAATTCTACAGTAAGGGGAAAGTTGGAGTGCGATCGTTACTAACCCCTATTTTTAGAGATTATAGTGAAGCCCTGTAATATTTTTAGACGGACGGTAAATCCACGTTCTGGACATACTAGGCAGTTAAAGGATATGTGGCAGTTAAAGGAAAAGTCAGTCATCAGATGGTTTGGGTAGCATCTATTGTTAATACAAATTAAGTGACAATAGTAACGTCTTTTACTTACAAATTGGGCAACATATCAAAAGGACGGTCTCATAGAACACACAGTAAGTGTTCTTTTAGAGATTTGATCATACATACTGGACCATTTTCTCGTATGTTTTTAAAGATAATTTTTATTTTTCAGTTACTATTAAAGAATATTTTTATGGCGTTGTTAGTGAGTTCTTTAAATTGGTGACACTATTCTGATACAGTATTGAACTGGTCTTTTTCCAGAGGGTTACTACCCAGATCTTTTCTATCTTCTTTCTTTCTTGTGATTAAAAGGAATATTATTGATCTGGTTTTTTTCATGCTCGAGATAGTACTATGACATCATAATATCAATATCTAATGGCTTCAGGTATAGAAGAATTATTGCACTGTTTTCCTTCTTATCCGAAACACAGTATTATCACATAATGTGTATGTCTAATGGTTTCATATAAAGAAGAATTATTGCTCTGGTTTCATTCTTGCTTGAGAAGCAGTATTATGACATCAGAATGTCAATTCCTATTCGGTTTAAGCCACAGAAAATTATTGTTCTGGGTTCCTTGTTGCTTGAAACACAGTATTATGACATCATAATGTCAATGCCTATTAGCTTTATGTAAAAGAGAATTATTCTGATGGTTTACTCTGTGTTGGAAATACAGTATTATGACATCACAATGTCAAAGCTTATTGGCTTTCATGAAAGGAAAATTATTGCTCTAGTTTCCTTCTTGGTTGAAATAGTACTATGTCTTTACAATATCAATATCTAGTGGCTTCAGGTATAGCAGAATTATTGCACTGTTTCCTTTCTTATTCAAAACACAGTATTATCACATCATAATGTGTATGTATAATGGTTTCATATAAAGGAGAATTATTGCTCTGGTTTCATTCTTGCTTGAGAAGCAGTATTATGACATCAGAATGTCAATTCCTATTGGGTTTAAGCAAAGGAAAATTATTGTTCTGGGTTCCTTGTTGCTTGAAACACAGTATTATGACATCATAATGTCAATGCCTATTAGCCTTATGTAAAAGAGAATTATTGTGATGGTTTACTCTGTGTTGGAAATACAGTATTATGACATCACAATGTCAAAGCTTATTGGCTTTCATGAAATGAAAATTATTGCTCTAGTTTCCTTCTTGGTTGAAATAGTACTATGTCTTTACAATATCAATATCTAGTAGCTTCAGGTATAGCAGAATTATTGCACTGTTTTCCTTCTTATTCGAAACACAGTATTATCACATCATAATGTGTATGTCTAATGCTTTCATATAAAGGAGAATTATTGCTCTGGTTTCATTCTTGCTTGAGAAGCAGTATTATGACATCAGAATGTCAATTCCTATTGGGTTTAAGCAAAGGAAAATTATTGGTCTGGGTTCCTCGTTGCTTGAAACACAGTATTATGACATCATAATGTCAACGCCTATTAGCTTTATGTAAAAGAGAATTATTGTGATGGTTTACTCTGTGTTGGAAATACAGTATTATGACATAACAATGTCAAAGCTTATTGGCTTTCATGAAACAAAAATTATTGGTCTACTTTCCTTCTTGCTCAAGATAGTACTATGACATCATAATATCAATATCTAAAGGCTTCAGGTATAAAAGAATTGTTGCTCTGGTTTCCTTCTTTTTCGAAACACAATACTATGACATTATAATGTCTTTGCCTGTTGGCTTCATTTAAAGGAGAATTATTCTGCTGGTTTCATCTGCTTGTGAGATATAGTATTATGACATCACAATGTCTATGGCTATTAGCGTCATGTAAAGGACAATTACTGCTCTTGTTTCCTTCTTAATAGAGTCACAATATTATGACATCATGAAAGGGAAAATATTTTGCTTTTGTAAGGTCTACATACATATTTGTCATCAATATGATATATATTTTAATTTAACAAATATAGCTTGCTATAAGAGTTAATTTAGAAGATGATGTTAAGACATAA
This sequence comes from Rhinophrynus dorsalis, assembly GCA_037306005.1. NCBI lineage: Eukaryota > Metazoa > Chordata > Amphibia > Anura > Rhinophrynidae > Rhinophrynus > Rhinophrynus dorsalis. The sequence goes on from CM074724.1 coordinate 167,067,409, forward strand.
TATTAAGATGTTAAATTTTCAAGGCTGACTTCTCCTTGTTTTGGAACAAATACTTAGATAAGCTTGTTATTGTACTTTTGTGGTAAGGGGCATTCTGCCAAGAGGACAAGCTGGGTCCAGGTACAATTTGTCCGAAGCTTTTAACTATTATCAAACATAAGTGATGTCTCTATTTTCATATTGGTGAAATAACCAACAATGTCAATATATGTTCATGTATCCGGGGAGGGAAACTCTCTTTCCCTTATTAATATGCTTACCACCCACTAATTTTGCATTATATAAACTGGTGAATTTTACTTAATAAATTAGATAAGAGGTTATAGCACAAGACCTTGTGTCTGCATGTAGTCATTTCTTATCTCCACACCTGCGGCTTACAAGATCTCTGAGGAACAGTATGCAGTCTGTGGTCCCTGGGGAGTGAAAAGGCAAATAGAGAAATACAGAGATACGGACAGTATTATAATACATCATAATGTCAATGCTTATTGGCTTTAGGCAAAGGAAAATTATTGTTCTGGTCTACTTGTTGCTCGAACCACAGTATTATGACATCATAACGTCAATGTCTATTGGCTTCATGAAAAAGAGAATTATTGTGCTTGTTTACTCTGTGTTGGACAGAGAGTATTATGACATCACAAATAGTGATGAGCGAGCACCCCAATGCTCGGGTGTTCGGGTGCTCTGACCGAGCACCCCCGGAGGCTCGAGTGCTCGGCCGAGCACCCGAGCCCCATTGAAGTCAATGGGAGGACTCGAGCATTACACCAGGCACCCCCTGCTCTGATGAGGGGAGGGTGCCTGGTCCATAGGAAAAGGGCAGAAAATGATGGAAACACCACAGAAATGGTTCAGGGACAGCATAGGGAGGATGTCTGGATGCATCTTGGACTCCAACATCGCTGCTGGGAACGATCTTTCGCCCGTAGTACGCCATTTTTACAGACTGACCGTAAAACACACAAAAAGGCAGATAAAAACGACTTTAGGCGAAAAATTGTTACCAGACAGTATTTGCTGTATATTTACTTGTATATCATCTGCAAATTCTCCCAAAAATTTCCTCGATTTTTCTGAACTGAGGCCATGATTAAGAGGGAAACGTGCGCAGAGGCAAATTCTCCCAAAAATTTCCTTGATTTTTCTGAACTGAGGCCATGATTAAGAGGGAAACGTGCGCAAAGGCAAATTCTCCCAAAAATTTCCTCGATTTTTCTGAACTGAGGCCATGATTAAGAGGGAAACGTGTGCAAAGGCAAATTCTCCCAAAACTGTCCTCGATTTTTCTGAACTGGGGCCATGATTAAGAGGGAAACGTGCGCTGAGCCGACCATCCAAAACATTATGGGTGAGGGTCTGCTGCGGAGCTGACCATCCTAAACATTATATGCGAAGGCCCGCTAGTGAGCTGACGCTATAAAACATTATATGAGAGGGCACGCTAGAGAGCTGACCCAATAAAACATTATATGAGAAGACCCGCTGGTGAGCTGACCTATACAAAAATTGTCAAACAGGGCCCGCTGGTGAGCTGGCCCTATATAAAAATTATATCACAGGGCATATGGAAGAGGAGGAGGAGGATGAGAAGATTAAGAGTCAACCATATACCCGTTTTTTGGGTGGAAGGGGTGAATGGTAATACAGAGTATTCCCATCATTGTAAATAACATATATAAAGTCACTTTATGTTCCTCCGGGGCTTTCCTCCAGTGGAGTGGAGAAGTCAGGGGAAATCCAGGCCTTGTTCATTTTTATAAGTGTCAACCTATCAGCATTTTCGGTGGAAAGGCGGATACGCTTATCTGTTATGATGCCACCAGCAGCACTAAATACCCGCTCAGACAGAACGCTGGCGGCAGGGCAGGCCAGCACCTCCAAGGCGTAGAGTGCCAGTTCATACCACGTGTCCAGCTTGGACACCCAGTAGTTGTAAGGCACAGAGGGATCATTGAGGACGCTGACACGGTCTGCTACGTACTCCTTCACCATCTTCCAAAACTTTTCCCTCCTTGTGACACTAGGCTGCGCATCAGGGTGAGGGTGCTGGCGGGGTGTCATGAAGGTGTCCCACGCCTTGGAGAGTGTTGCCCTGCCTTTGTCGGAACTGCTGTGTGCTCCCCTTTTCTCCCCTTCTCTGTTGGCCAAGGTAGCACGTACTCTGCCGCCAGCGTTGTCAGATGGAAAATTTTGGAGCAATTTTTCAACAAGAACCTTCTGGTATTGCACCATTTTGCTTGTCCTCTCCACCGGAGGAATGAGAGATGAGAAATTCTCTTTGTAGCGGGGGTCCAGAAGGGTGAACACCCAGTAATCTGTGTTGTCTAAAATGCGTATAACGAGTGGGTCACGGGAAAGGCAGCCTAACATAAAGTCAGCCATGTGTGCCAGAGTACCAACAGGCAAGATTTCGCTGTCCTCACCAGGAGGATGACTCTCAATCTCCTCATCCTCTTCCTCCTCTTCTGCCCACCCACGCTGAAGAGATGGAACTAAAGTTCCATGGCTACCCTCTGTAGCGGAGGCAACCGTGTCTTCCTCCTCCTCCTCCTCCTCCTCCGCCTCCTCCAATTGTCGCTGAGAAGACGAAGTGAGGGTGCTCTGGCTATCACCTTGTGTAAGCTCTTCCTCCAGCATTTCCACCTCTTCCACATGCAAAGCGTCAGTTTTAATTGTGAGCAGCGAGCGTTTCAGTAGACACAGAAGTGGGATGGTTACACTGATAACAGCGTTATCGCCGCTCACCATCTGTGTCGATTCCTCAAAATTGCGTAAAACCTCACAGAGGTCTGACATCCATTCCCACTCCTCACTTCTGATTACAGGAAGTTGAACGGAGAGGCGACGACCGTGTAACAGCTGGTACTCCACTACTGCTCACTGCTGCTCACAAAGCCGGGACAACATGTGGAAGGTGGAGTTCCAGCGCGTGCTCACGTCACACAGCAGCCGGTGAGCTGGCAATTGTAAGCGCTGCTGCAGCTTCAACAGGCCGGCTGAAGCTGTAGATGACTTACGGAAATGTGCACACACGCGGCGCACCTTGGTCAAGAGATCATGCAAATTGGGGTAGGTTTTTAGAAATCGCTGAACCACTAAATTAAATACATGCGCTAGGCATGGTACGTGTGTGAGCTTGCCGAGCTCCAAAGCCGCCACCAAGTTACGCCCATTATCACACACAACCATGCCTGGTTGCAGGTTGAGTGGTGAGAGCCACTGCTCGGTCTGGTGACTAATCCCCTGCAACAGCTCTGAGGCCGTGTGCTGTTTGTCCCCAAGGCAAATCAGCTACACTGCTTCCAGCTACCGGCTGATGGGTGAGTGGCGCTGCGCGCAGAGAATTCGGAGGTGGAAACGGAGGAGGAGGAGCCAATAACGTAGGTGCTGGCGGAAACCCTGATGGAGGTAGGGCCCGCAATCCTCGGCGTGGGTAGCACCTGTGCCATCCCAGGGTCCGAGTCGCTCCCAGTCTCCACGACATTCACCCAGTGTGCCGTCAGGGAAATGTAGCGTCCCTGGCCACAAGCACTTGTCCATGTGTCAGTCGTTAAGTGGACCTTCCCAGTAACTGCGTTGGTCAGGGCACGGGTGATGTTACGGGACACATGGTGGTGTAATGCGGGGATGGCACACCGGGAAAAGTAGTGGCTGCTGGGGACCGCGTACCGAGGGACAGCTGCTGCCATCAGGCTGCGGAAGGACTCAGTGTCCACAAGCCTAAATGGCAGCATTTCGATGGCCAGTAATTTGGAAAGGTGTGAGGTTAGTGCTATGGCCTGTGGGTGGGTGGCTGGGTATTTTCGCTTGCGCTCAAATGCCTGGGGTAACGACATTTGGACGCTATGCTGGGACAGGGAAGTGGATGTGGTCGCTGATGGTGCTTCAGATGGTACAGGTGCAGGGCGGGAGGTATGCGGGCCTGCGCCTTCGACAGGCGATTGGCCGGCACCGAAAACAGGGGAAGAGGAGGCAGTGGTGTGGCCTGCAGACACAGATGGGCGATCCAGGCGTTCCTCCCACTTATTACGGTGCTTGGATGCCATGTGTCGGATCATGCTGGTGGTGGTGAGGTTTCTAGTGTTCATGCCTCGGCTCATTCTGGTGTGGCACAGGTTGCAAACTACAATTCTTTTGTCGTCCGCACTTTCCTTAAAAAAACGCCATACCGCGGAACACCTACCCCTTGGCAAGGGAGATTTACGCAAGGGGGTGCTCCGTGGAACATTTGCGGGCCGGTTTGGTGCGGTCCGCCTTCTTTCTGTAGCCACACCACTGCCTCTTCCAGCCTGTTGCGGTGCTGCAGATGGCTCACCCTCAGGACTGCTGTCATCGCTCGGCTCTACACCTTCCCAGGTGGGGTCAGTCACCTCATCGTCCACCAAGTCCTCCTCCACTTCCTCACTCTGATCATCCTCCTCATGTCTTGATCCCACCACATACTCAGTCATTGACAACTGTATATCATCCTCCTCATCAAGGTCTTGAGACAGTAATAGTGGTTGATGTAATGGCAACTGTGTCTCATCATCATCATCATCCACTTCCTTTGACCTTAAATGCCGTTCACCTCTGTCATCTTCTTGTGATTGGGTACCCTCTAGAGGTTGTGAATCAGGGCACAAGATGTCATGTTCCTCTGCAAGCGTGCTTGGAGAGAGGTTCAAATTAAGGATTGGTGATGAGACGAGCTCCTCACTATATCCCAGTGTGGGATCACTTCTTTGACCAGATCCTCTATGGTGGGAGGAAGGATGATCAGAGTGAGGATTATGTTGACCAGACTCTTGGCTACTGAGAGTGGAAGACAGGGTGGTGCTTAACCGACTGGAAGCAGTATCAGATGACATCCAACCGACCACCTGTTCGCAGTGGTCGGACCTCGAGAGTGATGTCCTGCAACGCCCTGTAAAATGAGACATGAAGCTAGGTATGGTGGATGTCTTTCTGTCTTGTGCTCTGGCACCAGGCGCAGTTTCTACGCGTCCTGACCCGCGCCCTGAACTATCAGGATCACGTCCACTTCCCCGTCCCTTTTTACCCGCCTTCTTCATATTACACGGAATATGTGCTGCAAATCTGCAACTTTGCACAGTACACAGAATTTGCTTCTTAACTGCGGCTACGCACAGTGAATGGAATACGTGACTTTGATATTTTACAGTTTGAAGACTTAACAGAATTTTTTCCTATTCTGAAACTGTGCACAGTAAACAGAATTTGCTTCTTAACTGCGGCGACGCACAGTGAATGGAATACGTGACTTTGATATTTTACAGTTTGAAGACTTAACAGAATTTTTTCCTATTCTGAAACTGTGCACAGTACACAGAATTTGCTTCTTAACTGCAGCGACGCACAGTGAATGGAATATGTGACTTTGATATTTTACAGTTTGAAGACTTAACAGAATTTTTTCCTATTCTGAAACTGTGCACAGTACACAGAATTTGCTTCTTAACTGCGGTGACGCACAGTGAATGGAATATGTGACTTTGATATTTTACAGTTTGAAGACTTAACAGAATTTTTTCCTATTCTGAAACTGTGCACAGTAAACAGAATTTGCTTCTTAACTGCGGCGACGCACAGTGAATGGAATATGTGACTTTGATATTTTACAGTTTGAAGACTTAACAGAATTTTTTCCTATTCTGAAACTGTGCACAGTACACAGAATTTGCTTCTTAACTGCGGCGACGCACAGTGAATGGAATATGTGACTTTGATATTTTACAGTTTGAAGACTTAACAGAATTTTTTCCTATTCTGAAACTGTGCACAGTACACAGAATTTGCTTCTTAACTGCGGCTACGCACAGTGAATGGAATATGTGACTTTGATATTTTACAGTTTGAAGACTTAACAGAATTTTTTCCTATTCTGAAACTGTGCACAGTACACAGAATTTGCTTCTTAACTGCGGCGACGCACAGTGAATGGAATATGTGACTTTGATATTTTACAGTTTGAAGACTTAACAGAATTTTTTCCTATTCTGAAACTGTGCACAGTACACAAAATTTGCTTCTTAACTGCGGCTACGCACAGTGAATGGAATATGTGACTTTGATATTTTACAGTTTGAAGACTTAACAGAATTTTTTCCTATTCTGAAACTGTGCACAGTACACAGAATTTGCTTCTTAACTGCGGCTACGCACAGTGAATGGAATATGTGACTTTGATATTTTACAGTTTGAAGACTTAACAGAATTTTTTCCTATTCTGAAACTGTGCACAGTACACAGAATTTGCTTCTTAACTGCGGCGACGCACAGTGAATGGAATATGTGACTTTGATATTTTACAGTTTGAAGACTTAACAGAATTTTTTCCTATTCTGAAACTGTGCACAGTAAACAGAATTTGCTTCTTAACTGCGGCGACGCACAGTGAATGGAATATGTGACTTTGATATTTTACAGTTTGAAGACTTAACAGAATTTTTTCCTATTCTGAAACTGTGCACAGTACACAGAATTTGCTTCTTAACTGCGGCGACGCACAGTGAATGGAATATGTGACTTTGATATTTTACAGTTTGAAGACTTAACAGAATTTTTTCCTATTCTGAAACTGTGCACAGTAAACAGCATTTGCTTCTTAACTGCGGCGACGCACAGTGAATGGAATATGTGACTCTGATATTTTACAGTTTGAAGACTTAACAGAATGTGCTCTAATCTGCAACTTTGCACACTAAACAGAATGTGCTCTAATCTGCAACTTTGCACACTAAAAAGAATGTGCTGCTAATCTGCAACTTTGCACACTGAACAGAATGTGCTCTAATCTGCAACTTTGCACACTAAACAGAATGTGCTCTAATCTGCAACTTTGCACACTAAAAAGAATGTGCTGCTAATCTGCAACTTTGCACACTGAACAGAATGTGCTGTAATCTGCAACTTTGCACACTAAACAGAATGTGCTCTAATCTGCAACTTTGCACACTAAACAGAATATATGAAGTTTTTTTTTTTTTTTTTTTTTCCCCCACCACAAAATAAACTGCTGCCCCCACACACAGTAGTCCTAAAAAGGACTTTTGGGTCTTTTTTTTTTTTTCACAATTGCTTGTCTTCTCCCTACACTGACTTTCCCTTCCTATCCTCATCTCTCCCTGGCTAAGACTGAGCCGAACTCGCTGGTCAGGTGCTATACAGCACCCGATCACGGGTTCTGGCCAGCCAATCAGTGTAATGCCAGCAGCCAACATGGCTGCTGGCATTACACTGATGTCAGAGCCTCCCTGCACGTTTATTGGCTGTGCAGCAGCCGCGAAACGTGCGGGGAGGAGACCCGAACATGGCAGGCGAGCACATGCGGTACTCGTACGAGTACCGCCATGTGCCGAGCAGAGCGATGCTCGAGCCGAACCGAGCTTCGGCGGAGCATGCTCGCTCAACACTAATCACAAACTTATTGAATTTCGTGAAAGGAAATGTTTTTCTCTAGTTTCCTTCTTGCTCGAGATAGTATTATAACATCATAATATTAATATCTAATGGCTTCAGGTAAATATAAATTATTGCTCTGGTTTCCTTATTCAAACCACAGTATTATGATATCATAATGTCTATGTCATTTGGCTTCATATAAAGCAGAATTAGTGCTCTAGTATCCTTCTTGCTCGAATACAGTACTATGACATCACAACTTCAATGCCTATTGGCTTCATGTAAAGGAGAATTATTCTGCTGGTGTAGACTGCTTTTTAAATATAGTATAATGTTATCACTATAACAATGGCTACTAGGTTCATGTAAAGGAGAATTACTGCTCTTGTTTCCTACTTAATAAAGACACAGTATTATGATATCATAATGTCAATGCCTATTGACTTTAGGCAAAGGAAAATTATTGCTCCGGTTTACTTGATGGTAGAAACACTGTATTATGACATCATAATGTCAATTCCTATTAGCTTTAAGCAAAAGGGAATTATTGTGCTGGTTTACTCCATGTTGGTCAGAGATTATTATGACATAACAATGTCAAAGCTTATTGGCTTTCATGAAAGGAAAGTCATTGCTCTAGTTTCCTTCTTGGTTGAAATAGTACTATGTCTTCATAATATCAATATCTAGTGGCTTCAGGTATAGAAGAATTATTGCTCTGGTTTCCTTCTTCTTCTTCGAATCACAGTATTATGACATCATAATGTCATATAAAGCAGAATTATTGCTCTGACTTCCTTGTTGCTTGAAAATAGTGATATAACATCATAATGTAAATGCCTATTGGCCTCATGTAAAGGATAATTATTCTGCTTGTTTAGTCTGCTTTTGAAATACAGTATTATGAGCTCACAGTATTAATGTCCATTAGCTCCATGTAAATGAGAATAACTGCTCTGGTTTCCATCCTTATAGAGACACAGTATTAAAACATCATAATGTCAATGCCTATGGGCTTTAGGCAAAGGAAAGTTATTTTTCTGGTTTGCTTGTTGAACGAAACACATTATTATGACATCATAATGTCTATGCCTAGTAGCTTTATGTAAAAGAGAATTATTGTGCTTTTTACTTTGTGTTGGAAACAGTGTAATAATACATCACAATGTCAAAGCTCATTGGCTTTCGTGAAAGGAATATTATTGCACTAGTTTTCTTCATGCTCGAGATATACTATGACATCATAATATCATATCTAATGGCTTCAGGTATAGAAGAATTATTGTTCTAGTTTCATTCTTATTCGAAACACAGTATTATGACATCATAATGTCTATGACTATTTGATTCATATAAAGGAGAATTATTGCTCTGGTTTCCTTCTTGCTCAAAAATAGTACTATGACATCATAATGTCAATGCCTATTGGCTTCATGTAAAGGAGAATTATTCTGTTGGTTTAGTCTGCTTTTGAAATTTAGTATTATGACATCACAATGCCAATGGCTATTAGCTTCATGTAAGGAGAATTACTGCTTTGGTTTCCTTCTTAATAGAGTCACAGTATTATGACATCATAATGTCAATGCATATTGTCTTAAGGAAAGTTATTGTTCTGGTTTCCTTGTTGCTCGAAAGATAGGATTGTGACATCATAATGTCAGTGCCTATAGGCTTTATGTAAAAGAGAATTATTGTGATGGCTTACTCCATGTTGGAAACTGAGTATTATCACATCACAATATCAAAGTTTATTGGCTTTCGAGAAAGGAAAATTATTGCTCTAGGTTCCTTCTTTCCCAAGATAGTACTATGACATAATAATATCAATATCTAATTGCTTCAGATATAGAAGGATTATTGCTCTGGTTTCCTTCTAATTTGAATCACAGTACTATGACATCATAATGTCTATGCTTATTGGCTTCATATAAAAGAATAATTGCTCTGGTTATCTTCTTCCTCGAAACACAGTATGATTACATCATAATATCAATGCCTATAAGCTTTAAGTAAAAGAGAATTATTGTGATGGTTTACTCCCTGTTGAAAAAAGAGTATTATGACATAACAATGTCAAAGCTTATTGGCTTTCATGAAAGGAAAATTATTGCTCTAGTTTCCATCTTGCTCGAGATAGTACTATTACATCAAAATATCAATCTATTTGCTTCAGGTATAGAAACACAGTATTATGACATCATAACGTCTATGCCTATTGGCTTCATATAAAGGAGAATTAATGCTCTGGCTTCCTTCTTGTTCAAAAATAGTGCTATGACATCATAATGTCAAAGCCTATTGGCTTCATGTTAAAGAGAATTAATCTACTGGTTTAGTCTGCTTTTGAAATACATATTATGACATTGAAATGGCTATTAGCTTCATGTAAAGGAGAATTACTACTCTGGTTTCCTTCTTAACAGAAACACTGTATTATGACATCATAATGTTAATGCCATTTGGCTTTAGGCAAAGGAAAATTAATGTTCTGGTTTCCTTGTCGCTCGAAACACCATATTATTACTTCATAATGTGAATACTTATTAGCGTTATATAATAGAGAATTGTGATAGTTTACTCCGTGTTGGAAACAGAGTATTATGACATCACAATGTTAAAGCTTACTGGCTTTCATGAAAGGAAAACTATTGCTCTAGTTTCCTATATGCTTCAAATAGTAGTATGACATCATACTATCAATATCTAATGGCTTCAGGTATAGAAGAATTATTGCTCTGGTTCCTTCTTATTCGAGTAACAGTATTATGACATCATAATGTCTATGCCAATTGGCTTCATATTAAGGAGAACTATTGCTCTGGTTCCTGCTCGAAAATAATACTATGCCATGATAACGTCAATGCCTATTGTCTTCATGTAAAGAAAAATTATTCTGCTGGTTTAGTCTGAATTTGAAATATAGTATAATAACATCACATTGTCAATGTCTATTAGCTTCATTTAAAGTAGAATTACTCCTCAGGTTTCCTTCTTTATAGAGACATAGTATTGTGATATCATAATATCAATGCCTACTAGCTTTAGGCAAAGGAAAATTATTCTTCTGGTTTCCTTGTTGCTCGAAACACAGTATTATGACATCATAATATCAATTCCTATTAGCTTTATGTATAAGATAATTAATGTGATGGTTTATTAAATGTTGGAATCACAGCATTATGACACCACAATGTCAAAGCTTATTAGCTTTCATTAAAGGTAAATTATTGCCCTAGTTTCCTTCATGCTCGAGAAGGACATCAGAAAATCAATATCTAATGACTTCAGGTATAGGAGAATTAGTGTTCTGGTTTCCTTCTTATTCTAATCAGAGTATTATGAAATCATAATGTCTATGCCTATTGTCTTCATATAAAGGAGAATTATTGCTCTGGTTTCCTTCTTGCTCGAAAATAGTACTATGACATCATAATGTCAATGCCTATTCACTTCATGTAAGGAAAAATTATTCTGCTGGTTTATATGCTTTTGAAATATAATATTATGACATCACAAAGTCAATGGCTATTAGCTTCAAATAATGGAGAATTACTGCTCTGGATTCCTTCTTAATAGAGACAAAGTACTCTGACATCATAATGTTAATGTCGATTGGCTTTAGGCAAAGGAAAATTATTGTGATCGTTTACTCTGTGTTGGAAACAGAGTATTATGACATAATGTCAAAGCTTATTGGCTTTCATGAAAGGAAAATTATTGCTCTAGAGTCCTTTTTGCTCGAGATTTTACTATGACATCATAATATCAATATCTATTAGCTTTGGGCAAAGGGAAATTATTGCTCTGGTTTCCTTCTTTTTCAAATCACAGTACTATGACATCATAATGTCTAAGCCTATTGGCTTCATATAAAGGAGAATTGTTGATCTGGTTTCATTCTTGCTCAGAAATAGTACTATGACATCATAATGATCAATAACTATTGGTTTCATGTAAATGAGAATTATTATGCTGGTTTAGTCTGGTTTTGAAATATAGTATGACATCACAAAGTCAATGTTTATTAGTTTCATGTAAAGGAGAATTACTGCTCTGGTTTCCTTCTTAATAGAGACAAACTATTATAACATCATAATATCAATATCTATTGGCTTTAGGGAGAGGAATAATATTGTTCTAGTTTACTTGTTGCTCGAAACACAGCATTATGACATCATAATGTCAATGCCTATTAGCGTTATGCACAAGAGAATTATTGTGATGGTTTATTCCATGTTCGGATCGCAGCAGTATGACACCACAATGTCAAATCTTATTGGCTTTCATGAAAGGTAAATTATTGCTCTACTTTCCTTCATGCTCAAGATAGTACTATGACATCATAATATCTAAATCTAATGGCTTCAGGTATAGAAGAAATATTGCTCTGGTTTCCTTCTTATTCTAATCACATTATTATGACATCACAAAGTCAATGTCTATTAGCTTCATGTAAAGGAGAATTACTGCTCTGGTTTCCTTCTTAATAGAGACACAATATTATGACATCATAATGTCAATGCCTATTGAATTTAGGGAAAAGAATAATATTGTTCTGGTTTACTTGTCGCTCAAAACACAGAATTATGACATCATAATGTCAATGCCTATTAGCTTTATGTACAAGATAATTATTGTGATGGTTTATCCCATGTTGGAATCACAGCATTATGACACCACACTGTCAAAGCTAATGGCTTTTATGAAAGGTAAATTATTGCTCTAGTTTCCTTCATGCTCAAGTATTATGACATCATAATATCAGTATCTAATGGCTTCAGGTATAGAAGAATTATTGCTCCGGTTTCCTTCTTATTCTAGTCACAGTATTATGAAATCATAATGTCTATGCCTATTGTCTTCATATAAAGGAGAATTATTTCTCTGGTTTCCTTCTTGCTCAAAAATAGTACTATGACATCATAATGTCAATGCCTATTCACTTCATGTAAAGAAGAATTATTCTGCTGGTTTATCTGCTTTTTAAATATAGTATTATGACATCACAAAGTCAATGGCTATTAGCTTCATGTAATGGAGAATTACTGTTCTGGATTCCTTCTGAATAGAGACAAAGTACTCTGACATCACAATGTCAATGTCGATTGGCTTTAGGCAAAGGAAAATTATTGTGATCGTTTACTCCGTTTTGGATACAGAGTATTATGACATCACAATGTCAAAGCTTATTGGCTTTCATGAAAGGAAAATTATTGCTCTAGTGTCCTTTTTGCTCAAGATTTTACTATGACATCATAATATCAATATCCATGTGTTTTGGCAAAGGAAAATTATTGCTCTGGTTTCCTTCTTTTTCGAATCACAGCATTACAACATCATATTGTCTATGCCTATTGGCTTTATAAAAAAGGAGAATTGTTGATCTGGTTTCATTCTTGCTCAGAAATAGTACTATGACATCATAATGATCAATGACTATTGGCTTCATGTAAATGAAAATTATTCTGCTGGTTTAGTCTGGTTTTGAAATATAGTATTATGACATCACAATGTCAATGTCTATTACCATCATGTAAAGGAGAATAACTGCTCTGGTTTCCTTCTTAATAGAGACACACTATTATAACATCATAATATCAATACCTATTGGCTTTAGGCAAAGGAATAATATTGTTGTAGTTTACTTGTTGCTCGAAACACAGCATTATGACATCACAATGTCAAAGCTTATTAGCTTTCATGAAAGGTAAATTATTGCTCTAGTTTCCTTCATGCTCGAGATAGTACTATGACATCAGAATATCAATATCTAATGGCTTCAGGTATAGAAGAATTATTGCTCTAGTTTCTTTCTTATTCTACTCACAGTATTATGACATCACAATGTGTATGTTTATTGTCTTCATCTAAAGGAGAACTATTGCTCTGGTTTCCTTCTTGCTCGAAAATAGTACTATGACATTGTCACGTTTTTTTAGATGAACACTCAGACAAAACGGTAAGGTTAAAATAACTTTATTAAAATAAAGTGCATACACGAGTGTAGGCCCTAAGACCCACAGTACAGAACAGGAAAATATATACAAAGGGTACAGTGAATAGGACTGGACTAGACAATCAGGGTACTGGTAACAATATATGTATATATGACAGGATCTAGCAAAACCAGTGAGGTTCAACATATAGTCCCAGATCTGATGGGTAGGTGCCAACACAGGAGGTCCACGAATAGGGCAGAACAACCCAGACGCCTGGGTACTGGAACCCGTAAGGGCAAATGGAATGGACTGGGAACCAACTGACAGTTAAGGACTCTGGCAGAACCGGTAAAGTAAAGGGTACAGTCCAGGAACCGCAACAGGACTACAGTGGCATTAAGCCCACAGTGGAGGACTGGCACAACCCAGACGCCTGGGTACTGACCCAACAGGAGCGAGGCAACACTGGCCAAGGCCCTAGACCGCTGGCAGGAGGCAACCGTGTATATGCAGACCAACCCTGAAAGGGTTAAAGGAGACCTATGCAGCTACTACTGGAAAACCCTAGAACGCTAGGGGTGGATCGATATAAGGTAAGTAATAGGAACGCAACCAGTGTCCCTCAACCTGCAAGGTGGAAGTGCAACGCTAGCTCTTGAGCCCACAACTCTGCAGTCAGGAGCGGTAGTGCTCTTACCTGGAAGCTCCAGGTACATACAGGGTTAATGACAACACCCAGAGAGTAACTGCAACTCCCATAGGGAGTGAGCCCAGCGCTACTAGGGAAGCAGACACAGAGAGTGATCAGAGTAACTCAGTCAGTGTGTAGAACACTGCACCGGTACTTCGATTGTACACACTGCCTAGATGGCCATAGAGCAGCTCGAGCAAAAGGCTCAGCCTTTGGTCGACAGAAAACAGCGCCTCGCGGCGCACACCGAGAATCAGCTGCAAGGCCCTGGAAACTGGTGACCTCACGGGGTCACCTAGTGGCACAGACAACACACAGTAATAATGTGGATAGGAATCCACGGTCGGTAACAGACACAGCGCAAAAGACAGCCAACTACAGTCAGCAACGGATAGGTGCAATGGCCAGATATGATCAGCAACGGATTGGGTTCTCAGCCAGGATACAGTCAGCAACGGAGCGGGTGCTTCACCCAGATACGGTCAGCAACGGAGCGGGTTCTCAGCCAGGATACAGTCAGCAACGGAGCGGGTTCTCTGCAAGGATACAGTCAGCAACGGAGCGGGTTCTTCAGCCAGATATGATCAGCAACGGAGCAGGTGCTCAGCCAGGATACAATCAGCAACGGAGCGGGTTCTTCAGCCAGATACAGTCAGCAACGGAGTGGGTTCTCAGCCACGATACAGTCAGCAAAGAAGTGGGTTCTACAGCCAGATACGGTCAGCAAAGGAGCGGATTCTCAGCCAGGATAGAGTCAGCAACGGAGCGCAGCAACAGGTACTCAGGAACTAAATCATAGTCAGGCAGGCCAGGTCATACACAAATCAGCAAAAGCACAAAATAAACTCAGGAACTCGTACACCACGAAAGGGCTCCTAAGGGAGGACATCCCAGGGTATATAAAGGCAAGCCCTAGTAGTAGCAATTAAGACCAGCAAATCAGAGAACAGCAGTGATAATAATGTCGCTGTTCAGAACAGGAAGCACGGGCACAGTGATAGACATCATAATGTCAATGCCTATTGACTTCATGTAAAGAAGAATTATTCTGCTGGTTTATCTGCTTTTGAAATATAGTATTATGACATCACAAAGTCAATGGCTATTAGCTTCATGTAATGGAATATTACTGATCTGGATTCCTTCTTAATAGAGACAAAGTACTCTGACATCATAATGTCATTGTCTATTGGCTTTAGGCAAAGTAAAATTATTGTGATGGTTTACTCCGTGATGGAAACAGAGTATTATGACATCACAATGTCAAAGCTTATTGGCTTTCATGAAAGGAAAATTATTGCTCTAGTTTCCTATATTCTTCAAATAGTAGTATGACATCATACTATCAATATCTAATGGCTTCAGGTATAGAAGAATTATTGCCCTGTTTTCCTTCTTATTCGAATCACAGTATTAGGACATCATAATGTCTATGCCAATTGGCTTCGTATTAAGGAGAACTATTGCTCTGGTTCCTTCTTGCTTGAAAATAGTACTATGACATCATAACATCAATGCCTATTGGTTTCATGTAAAGGAAAATTATTCTGCTGGTTTAGTCTGCATTTGAAATATAGTATTATGACATCACATTGTCAATGTCTATTAGCTTCATTTAAAGTAGAATTACTCCTCGGGTTTCCATCTTTATAGAGACAGTATTGTGACATCATAATGTCAATGCCTACTAGGCAAAGGAAAATTATTCTTCTGGTTTCCTTGTTGCTCGAAACACAGTATTATGACATCATAATGTCAATTCCTATTAGCTTTATGTACAAGAGAATTATTGTGATGGTTTATTCCATTTTGGAATCACAGCAGTATGACACCACAATGTCAAAGCTTATTGGCTTTCATGAAAGGTAAATTATTGCTGTAGTTTCCTTCATGCTCGAGATAGTACTATGACATCATAATATCAATATCTAAAGGCTTCAGGTATAGAAGAAGTATTGCTCTGGTTTCCTTCTTATTTTAATCACAGTATTATTTTTTTTTTTTGTTAATACTTTATTGTAATTTCAAAATACAATCTTAGAAACAAAAAATTGTCACATAGAAAGCATTACACACAAATATAAGAGAATGAGAATTAATAGTACAAGCAAAAGGACAGTAAATCAATAAAGGAATAAACGAAATGAAATTTTAGTGAATTCTTCATATCTGATTGGATACAAATAATAATGTCTCACAATTCCACAAGTCCAGACTGAGGTGAAAAATTGGTGAAGGTAAAGGCTGCTAACATGCAACTGGGAGGGTAAATGGGAATAGAGGTGGGGAGAAAAGGAAGAAAGAGAGAGAAGAAAAAAAAACAAAAAAAAGTGTATTTATACACATATATACGTACATATAAGGGGAGGAGCGTATGCGATTAACCAGTATCAAATCCGCTGGAGGAGTAAACAAAGATAACAGAGACAGGAAGACCCATGGGTGAGGGATGGAAGCAGCGACCGCAGATGACAATCATCAGAAAAACCGTGGCTGGAACGTCAAGGACCTCCGAAATAGTGAGGTAGAATTGTGTCTGAAATTCAAGTTGTGGGCAATTTGGAGTATTTGGATAAGAGCCAGTGTTGCCATTTGTCTGAATATTTAGCAATACTCTTGGTGACAGTGGCATGAATCCTATCCAAATTGGAGATAGTATCCACAGATTGTGTCCATGTGTCACTGGTAGGGGGGTTTGTGGATAACCAGAGTCTCTGAATCAGTCATCTAGCAGAGGACAATAAGGAGTGTAATTTTTTCAACTTTGGAAATGGAGGTGGGCAATAGGAAAAGGAATCTGGATAGCAAGAACGTCCATTATAATCCTCGCCACCTGAGTCCAGTATGGTTGTACTATTGGACATGTCCACCATAAATGTGTCAAGGTTCCTACCCCATTTAAACAACGCCAGCATTGATCAGAGTGATCAGGATACATACGGGAAAGTGTAATAGGGGTTCTATACCACCTGGAAAGAAGTTTGAAGTTGGTTTCTTTGGTGGCAGAGTCAAATGGTCTTAGGTAATTTAGTCTGAAGATAGCGGCCCAAGTTGCCTGTGATAGAGTCACGTCAGGCTCTCTTTCCCATAATTTTATAAAATATACCCTTGAGATCGGAGTGGGAGAGGAAAGGAGAGAGTAGCAAAAGGAAAGTGGGTGGAAGGGAGTGGGTGGAGAACAGAGGCTGGCTTCAAATGGTGATAGTTTTCTAGGGGCAAAGCCGTTGCGAACTGCAGTGTGAGCCCAATGCCTGATTTGGAAATATTGCCACCAAGACACTGTTGAGTTACCCTGAAGCGACTGAATTGTCTGAATAGAGGGAAAGACGGAGTCACCAAGGAGACTGCCTAACGTATCTAACTGATTTGTCTTGCCAGTTAGAGAAGGACTGCCGATCAACACCCGGTGGGAAGGAGAGGTTCCCTATGAAAGAAGTGAGTGGGGATGGAGTGGGAGGTAGCATCCGACAAACAGTAGGATCTTGCCAAGTTTGTAATAAATGACCTATGATTTTGTGCGATGAGCAAGCGGAAGGAATCAAGTTAGGTGGAGTCCATAGCAGCTGTATGAAGTCAAGTTGACCCAACTCTTCTTGCATAGTTTCAGTCCAACACTTCCTGTCAGAAGGTAAGAAGTCAAAGATTTTGGCTACTCTAGAAGCTTTGTAATATTTAATAAAATCTGGTAAACCCAGACCATCAGATTTGGGGGGTCTACACAGAATCTCTCTCCTAAGCTGAGGGCGATGATGCTCCCAAATAAAGGAGGATATTAATGTATGTAGACGGCTGAAAAAACTAGAAGGAAAGGCAATCGGAAGAGAGTTAAAAAGATATAGAACCCTGGGGAGGACTAGCATTTTAACGAGGCTAATGCGTCCGAGCCATGAAAGAAGAGGAGCCTTCCACTGAGTAAGGTCTGTAGATAAAGAGTCAAGTAAGGGGTTCAGATTTAGATCTGGGATAGAAGAGATTGAAGGAGATAATTGAATACCCAAGTATTTGATGTCCGAGTCAGACCATTGTAAGAGGCTATTGGTACGCAGAGGGACAAAAATACCCAGATCACCATGAACCACAAGTGTCTCTGATTTATTGTAATTGATCTTGGCCTGAGATATTGAGCAATATTGATCTAAGAGACTGCGGAGCGAGGGGAGAGAGCGGGAGGGGTCAGTAAAAAAAAAAGGACGTCATCAGCATAAGCAGCCACTTTGAAGACTTGTTTGTCTGATATTACTCCTTGAATGTCAGCGTGTCGGCGCACAGAGTTTCTAAAGCTAACACAAAAAGGATCGGCGAGAGAGGACATCCCTGTTGCGTCCCATTCGATATGATGAAGGAATCTGATAGCATACCGTTAACTCACACTCTGGCCATAGGATTGGAGTATAGACCCATAATCTCTGCTAGGAATTTAGGTCCCAGACCCATTTTAATAAGTACCTCTCTCATGTATGACCACCTCACTCTGTCGAAAGCCTTCTCCACATCTACGGACAAGAAGACCGAGGGAATGTTTTTGCATTTCAGCAAATGTATTAAAGAGATTGCCAAGAAAACGTTATGTCGTGTTTCCCGCCCTGGCACAAAACCTGACTGATCAGGATGTATAAGACGGTTAAGATGAGGGCGTAACCTATTAGCGAGTATTTTCGCTTAGATTTTTAGGTCAACAATTAACAGGGAGATAGGTCTATAGCTGCTACAATGAGAGAGGTCTTTGTTGGGTTTCAGCAGTACCATTATATGGGCCGTCAGAGTTTGCGGCGCGAAAGGGATGCCCTCTAGAACCGCGTTGTAAGTAGAGAGGAGAGAAGGGGTCAAAGATGAAAGAAATGTCCTGTAGTATGTGAGAGGAAACCCATCCGGGCCTGGGCTCTTCCCGACGGGCATTTGTTTAATGGCTCTATGGAGTTCTGTTTCAGTAATGGGTTGTTCCAGGTCCGCCATGGTGGAGTCAGGCAGGGTATGCAAGGAGGACTTATCTAGGAAGTCTCTTATCTTGGGCATTAAAGAGTCCCCTTCAGAACCAGAGGTAGTGTCTAAGTTGTATAAGGCGTCGTAATACTTGCGGAAAGCTTCGGCAATATCTGGAAAGGATGTGGCCGATTCATTTTCTGTAAGACTAATCCTGTGCACAAAACTCCTATGTCTATGTTTCCTAACTAAAGAATCCAATAATTTCCCACATTTGTTTCCAGAAACATAGTGTTTGTATTTCATCCACTGGAAAGATTTAATATCATTTTGTTGTAGTAAAGTCTTAAGTTCTTGTTTCAAAGCTGTTAAATGAGCCAAGTCATCAGGAGAGAAGAACTTTTTGTGATGGTTATCTGCTAAGAATATTTTATTTTGTAGGTCCGTGATGAGTTTCCAATATTGTCTCTTCTTGTGCTCTCCTAACTTTATAAATAAGCCACGTAAAACACTCTTATGAGTTTCCCACACCATAGGTATGGATACCTCCCCGTTAGAGTGTATGGAGAAAAATTCCTCCAAACAGCGCCTTAGATCGGAGAGGGACTCTGTGTCTTTTAAGAGAAGTTCATTCAATCGACACGAGCCACAGAAAGTGGGAGACTCTGGTGGCATCATGGAAAAGGCCACTTGTGAGTGGTCAGTCCAAGTTAAGGGTTCCATTACGGCAGATCTAAGACAATGCAGCAAAGATTGTGATATAAACAGATAGTCAATGTGACTATATCTATTATGGGGAAAGGAGAAGAAAGAGTAGTCTTTAGTTGTGGGATTTAGGGCTCTCCATGTATCTACCATTGTTAAACGTCAGTTGGTTGTGACGAAGATGTGAGGTGCCAGTGGAGGAGTCCATTACGGGGTCAAGAGCAGCGTTAAAATCTCCTCCGAAAACTATCTGGCCATCAGCATTTTCTTCTAGCAAGGAGAGCATCTTAGACAAAAATGATATTTGGTTAGTCGTAGGGGCATAAATATTCAGAAAAGTATAGCGTTTATTGTATAGTAAGCCTCTGAGAAGAAGAAATTGTCCTTCCGGATCATCAATTTGGTCTAAAAGTATCCATGGAACATGAGACTTAAATAGAATTCCAACCCCCATTTTTTAGCTGAGGCGGATGAAAAATAAGAAGTGGGGTATGTGCGATTAGAAAATTTAGGAGATGCAGTAACACTAAAGTGCATCTCCTGTACAAATATTATATCCGCATGTGAACGTTCAAATTCATTAAGAGCAATTGATCGTTTGCCTGAGGAGTTGAGGCCCTTGACGTTCGCCATCACGATCTTAAGTTGGGTCATGGGTACAGCTGCGGACCCCCCACCCAAGGGTCAAACCATCACGGCCTCCCAGCATTTGCATCCTTCCCTTAGTTATAGAAGGAGGGAGAAGGAAAAAAGGAGGAGCAGGTAAAGTGAGAGGAGGGGGAAAGCATTTCACCAATTGATTTGTAAGACATATGGCTTGTGATTCATTATCGGGTTTCCGCATTAGGAGATAACATATCCCGCAATCACAAGAGCAATGTATGCAGAGCGTAGTTAACAAAACATTGAACAAAATAAGAACAGGAAAGTGTGTCATTACGATCAAGTAAAGAAAGAGGATCTCCTCCAGCGCTATCTTAACAAACTAAGGCAAGGGGAGGGTATTGTTAATAACAATGTTAAGTCTCCAAGAGAGCCTAAGTTAGAGCAATAATAAGGTAAACTCTCAGGAGGGCTAGCAGGGTGAGTGAAAGTTAAAGACAGTTTCAGCGGTAAGTCTAGTGAGGTGTTAAGGAGCTGAGTGAATGAGAAGAAGACCGTAATGAATATGTAGACACCGTCAGGGGGAGCAGAAAAGTGTGATAAGAAATAGTCTGGTCGGTGAGGGCTACTATCTTGTCCGGGGTCACAGTACCAGATAGGAAGAAGGCCAAGGAACAGTAGAAGCTGTCAGATAAACCTTAACCCCTCAATGGGGTCTGTTTCCTGGAATTTTTTTTGTTTTGGGTTTTTTTTCCCCTCTATCCTTTTCTTTTAATTTACTATAACCGATGCCGTCTTGGATAAACCAGACAAGTCGTTTGTCCCTAAGGGGTTAAAATGAGATTGTATAGGGGGCAATGTGGCGTCTTGTCCACTGTCCCAATGTTGATTATGGAATATGGTAATAAACTGGGAGAGGAGGGAAGCAAAAAACCTAGTAACAGGAGAGTCAATATGTGTGATCAACCATGGAACAGCAATCTTTTAAATATTTATGTAGAAATAGTCAGACAACTATTTAAGAACCACTTTCCAGTCTGTGGAGCCCCTCAGAGAATCAGTGTGAACTAACATTCGGGTGTCTCCTGATAGCCCCCCATGAGAAAGGAGTAGAACGAATGAATTAGTGCAATAAGCAATATTTATATGAGTAAAGAGGTTAATGTTCACATTTGCACAGACACCATGAAATGCCTGACAACACTGAAATATTCTGCTTATACAATTATAAAGAATCTATTCATAGTGCTCCCTGTACCGTCCCCTCTCTGTGAACCAGACATTCACCGCAACTGAATATGAAAATTCAGTCATAGGTACCTCAGACAACAATCTGTAGAGATACTCAGCCACAGCACATATCTGGAACCCAGCGAAGGGACAAATACAGTGAGAAAAATGAAGTGGGCCTATATAGCAAATATGACAACTATATAAGGGTAAAACCTGGCAGTTGAGTAAAACAAACATAGTGAATAAAAAACACTTTACAGTTAGGTCGGCTGGATGGGAAGAGGAGTGTATCGTGGGATGGCGCAATCTCTCTGAAGCTCCCCCCATCCACTAAGGACCGAGTGATATAAATCACTGGCAAAGGAAACATATACAACCCCCCGGACACTAACCCTATAAATCAGAAAAAAGATGTAACTCTTATAAGTGGCAATACTAAATGGCTGAAAGATGAACTTATAAACAGCCGCCAAGAAAAGAAGTACCTAATAAGTAGCAAAGGCACCTAAGAGAGACTGCACCTCCCCACAGCTCCTTACCCCCGGGAGTCCAGAAGAGGGATTCCACATTGATGTTTCCAGATCCCTAGAAAGGGGACCAGAGTAAGCGTTATGGTTGAGTCCCAAAACATTGTAATCCAGTCCGTGAATGTTCTCAACAAACAGTTCAGGTCCAGGCTACCGATGTGGTACGCTGATCATTATTGTCTAACCTGCGCAGTTTCTTCTTCTTTTCAGGAGAATGAATGGACCAGTCAGCTTTTTTATTAGATTTTGGAGCCTGCAGGGCTTCCATTTGTGCGGTCAAAGCTGGAACTGAAATGCCAAATGTAGGCAACAAGCCGGGATCTCCTCCGGCATATAAATAAGAGCATCTTTCCCATCATGTGAGATATGAAGGGAAAAAGGTAATCCCCATCGGTATTTAATGTGAGAAGTACAGAGATGATCCGTTATAGGTTTTAGGGCTCTTCGTTGACGGAGTGTCTGGGGAATAGAGGTCTTGGTATAGATGAATCTCAACTCCATCCAGCTGCAGGTGCGGTTGATCACGACTCTTCCGCATAATCCGGTCCTTTAGAGCAAATCTGTGGAAGCAGGTGATAACTTCCCTCAGGGGACCCTTGGGATCCTTAGGCCTTAGTGCTTGATGAGCCCGCTCTATAAGTATATCCCCAGCTGGGGTATCACCCAGGATCGTAGCACATAAGGAAGCTATCATGGATGACAAATCCTGCGGTTGAATAGATTCTGGAATGTTCTTAAAGCGAATGTTGTTTCTCCGACTCCAATTTTCCATGTCTTCCATTCTGGAAGAAAGTTGTTGAATTATGTCAGCTTGGTCTGACACTGTCTGCTCCAGATACGCGATGTTCTTAGCCGCCACTATTTTTTCGTCTTCCAAAACAGAAATTCTTTGGATAATTTGGGCGACCGTATATTTCAGTATCCCAAGTTCAGCGCGCATTGTCTCCTTAATGTCATCCACGTAAGTTCTAATGTCCGCTTTGGACACTAGTCCGTACAGAAGACCCATAAGATCTGGACAGGTCACCGGAGTTTCGGTAGGTAAAGTGAGTGTACATCCGTCCGGAGTAGCCATGGCTAAATTGAGGGTAGGTGCGACTTCCCGCGTGTTTGATGGCGCCACGGGAGGTGTGTCTGAATCTGAGGCCTGATTGCGTCTTTAGGCCGAAACTGCACAAAGTCCGTATAGGAATCATTATTCAACACCGTCGATTTCCTACGGAGTCTCATTCGTCTGAAATGTTGAGCGGGAAAGATCAAGGGGGAAAAGTTGCCTTAGTGCTGCAGAAAAGGTGATTATAAAGCGCTATGTAGTGAGGAGCTCTCAAAGACGCGTCTCACTCCATGGAAGGTAAGGCCACGCCCCTAATCACAGTATTATGACATCATAATGTCTATGCCTATTCTCTTCATATAAAGAATTATTGCACTGGTTTCATTCTTGCTCGAAAATAGTACTATGACATCATAATGATCAATGACAATTGGCTTCATGTAAATGAGAATTATTCTGCAGGTTTAGTCTGGTTTTGAAATATAGTATTATGACATCACAAAGTCAATGCCTTTTAGCTTCATGTAAAGGAGAATTACTGCTCTGGTTTACTTCGTAATAGAGACACACGATTATGACATTATGTCAATGCCTACTGGATTTAGACAAGAGAATAATATTTTCTGGTTTACTTGTTGCTCGAAACACAGAATTAAGACATCATAATGTCAAAGCCTTTTAGCTTTATGGACAAGAGAATTACTATGATGGTTTAATCCCTGTTGGAATCACAGCATTATGACATCACAATATCAAAGCTTATTGGCTTTCATGAAAAGTAAGTTATTCCTCTAGTTTCTTTCATGCTCGAGATATTACTATGACATCATAATATCAATATCTAATGGCTTCAGATATAGAAGAATTACTACTCAGGTTTCCTTCTTATTCTAATCACTGTATTACAACATCATAATGTCTATGCTTATTGTCTTCATTTAAAGGAAAATTATTGCACTGGTTTCCTTCTTGCTCGAAAATAGTACTATGACATCATAATGTCAATGCCTATTGACTTCATGTAAAGAAGAATTATTCTTCTGGTTTATCTACTTTTGAAATATAGTATTATGATATCACAAAGTCAATGGCTATTAGCTTCATGTAATGGAGAATTACTGCTCTGGATTCCTTCTTAATAGAGACAAAGTACTGACATCATAATGTCAATGTCTATAGGCTTTAGGCAAAGTAAAATTATTGTGATGGTTTACTCCGTGTTGGAAACAGAGTATTATGACATCACAATGTCAAAGCTTATTGGCTTTCATGAAAGGAAAATTATTGCTCTACTGTACTTTTTGCTCAAGATTTTACAATAACATCATAATATCAATATCTATTGGCTTTGGGCAATGGGAAATTATTGCTCTGGTTTCCTTCTTATTCGAATCACAGTATTATGACATCATAATGCCTAAGCATATTGGCTTCATTTAAAGGAGAATTATTGATATTGTTTCATTCTTGCTCAAAAATAGTACTATGACATCATAATGATCAATGACTATTGACTTCATGTAAATGAGAATTATTCTGCTGCTTTAGTCTGGATTTGAAATATAGTAGTATGACATCACAAAGTCAATGTCTATTAGCTTCATGTAATGGAGAATTACTGTTCTGGTTTCTTTCTTAATAGAGACACACTATTATGACATAATGTCAATGCCTATTGGATTTAGGCAAATGAATAATATTGTTCTGGTCTACTTGTTGCTCGAAACACAGCTTTAAAACATCATGTCAAAGCCTATCAGTTTTTGTACAACATAATTATTGTGATGGTTTATTCCAGGTTGGAATCACAGCATTATGACATCAAAATGTCAAAGCTTATTGGTTTTCATGAAGATAAATTATTACTCTAGTTTCCATCATGCTCGAGATAGTACTATAACATCATAATATCAATATCTAATGGCATCAGGTATAGAAGAATTATTGCTCAGATTTCCTTCTTATTCTAATCACAGTATTATGACATCATAATGTCTATGGCTATTGTTTTCATATAAAGGAGAATTATTGCTCTGGTTTTCTTCTTGCTCGAAAATAGTACTATGACATCATAATGTCATTGCCTATTGACTTCATGTATGAAGAATTATTCTGCTGGTTTATCTGCTTTTGAAATATAGTACTATGACATCAAAAAGTCAATGACAATTACCTTCATGTAATGCAGAATTACTGCTCTGGAATCCTTCTTAATAGAGACAAAATACTCTGACATCATAATGTCAATGTCTATTAGCTTTAGGCACAGGAAAATAATTGTGATGGTTTACTTCGTGTTGGAAACAGATTATTATGAAATCACAATGTCAAAACTTATTGGCTCTCATTAAAGTAAAATTATTGATGTAGTGTCATTTTGGCTCTAGATTTTACTATGACATCATAATAACAATATCTAATGGCTTTGGGCAAAGGAAAATTATTGTTCGTTTTCCTTCTTATTCGAATCACAGTATTATGACATCATACTGTCTAAGCCTATTGGCTTCATTTAAAGAAGAATTATTGATCTGCTTTCATTCTTACTCAAAAATAGTACTATCACATCATAAAGATCAATGACTATTGGCTTCATGTAAATGAGAATTATTCTGCTGGTTTAGTCTGGTTTTGAAATATAGTATTATTACATCACAATGTCAATATCTATTACAATCATGTAAAGGAGAATTACTTCTCTGGTTTCCTTCTAAATAGAGACACACTATTATGACATCATAATGTCAATGCCTATTGGCTTTAGGCAAAGGAATAATATTGTTCTGGTTTACTTGTTGCTTGAAACACAGCATTATGACATCATAATGTCAATCCCTATTAGCTTTATTTACAAGATAATTATTGTGATGGTTTATTCCATGTTGGAATTAAAGCATTATGACATCATAATATCAAAGTTTAATGGCTTTCATGAAAGGTAAAATATTGCTCTAGTTTCCTCCATGCTCGAGATAGTACTATGACATCAGAATATCAATATCTAATGACTTCAGATATAGAAGAATAAGTGTTCTGGTTAGCTTCTTATTATATAATACTATATAATGCCAATGTCTATTGACTTCATGTAAAGAAGAATTATTATGCTGGTTTATCTGCTTTTGAAATATAATATTATAACATCACAAAGTCAATGGCTATTAGCTTCATGTAATGGAGAATTACTGCTCTGGATTCCTTCATAATAGAGACAAAATACTCTGACATCATAATGTCAAGGTCTTATTGCTTTAGGCAAAGGAAAATTATTGTGATGGTTTACTATGTGTTGGAAACAGATTATTATGAAATCACAATGTCAAAGCTTATTGGCTTTCATTAAAGGAAAATTATTGTGTTAGTCTCATTTTGGCTCTAGATTTTACTATGTTATCATAATATCAATATCTATTGGCTTTGGGCAAAGGAAAATTATTGCTCTGGTTTCCTTCTTATTCGAATCACAGTTATATGACCTCATAATACCTAAGCCTATTGGCTTCATATAAAGGAGAATTATTGATCTGCTTTCATGCTTGCTCAAAAATAGTACTATGAAATCATAATGATCAATGACTATTGACTTTATGTAAATGAGAATTATTCTGTTGGTTTAGTCTGGTTTTGAAATATAGTATAATGACATCACAAAGTCAATATCTATTACCTTCATGTAAAGGAGATTTACTGCTCTGGTTTCCTTCTTAATAGAGACACACTATTATGACATCATAATGTCAATTCCTCTTGGCTTTAGGCAAAGGAATAATATTGTTCTGGTTTACTTGTTGCTTCAAACACAGCATTATGACATCATAATGTCAATGCCTATTAGCTTTATTTACAAGTGAATTATTCTGATGGTTCATTCCATGTTGGAATCAAAGCATTATGACATCACAATACCAAAGCTTATTGGTTTTCATGAAAGGTAAATTATTGCTCTAATTTCCTTCATGCTCGAGATAGTACTATGACATCAGAATATAAATATCTAATGACTTCAGGTAAAGAAAAATTAGTGTTCTGATTTCCTACTTATTCTTAGCAGAGTATTATGACATCAATGTCAATGCCTATTGGCTTTAGCAAAGGAATAATATTGTTCTGGTTTACTTGTTGCTCGAAACACAGCATTATGACATTATAATGTCAATCCCTATTAGCTTTATTTAAAAGAGAATTATTGTGATGGTTTATTCCATGTTGGAATTACAGCATTATGACATCACAATATCAAAGCATATTTTCTTTCATGAAAGGTAAATTATTGCTCTATTTTCCTTCATAAAGGTAAATTATTGCTCTAATTTCCTTCATGCTAATGACTTCAGGTAAAGAAAAATTAGTGTTCTGGTTTCCTACTTATTCTTATCAGAGTATTATGACATCATAATGTCTATGCCTATTGTCTTCATATAAAGGAGAATTATTGCTCTGGTTTCCTTTTTCTTCGAAAATAGTTCTATGACATCATAATGTTAATGCCTATTGACTTCATGTAAAGAAAAATTATTCTGCTGGTTTATCTACTTTTGAAATATAGTATTATGACATCAAAAAAGTCAATGGCTATTAGCTTCATATAATGGAGAATTACTGCTCTGGATTCCGTCTGAATAGAGACAAAGTACTCTGACAACATAATATCAATGTCTATTGGCTGTAGACAAAGGAAATTTATTGTGATGGTTTACTCCATGTTGGAAACAGAGTATTATGACATGACAATGTCAAAGCTTATTGGCTGTCACGAAAGGAAAATTATTGCTCTATTGTCCATTTAGCTCGAGATTTTACTATGACATCATAATATCAATATCTTAAAGGAAAATTATTGCTCTGGTTTTCTTCTTGTTCGAAAATAGTTCTATGACATCATAATGTTAATGCCTATTGACGTCATGTAAAGATGAATTACTCTGCTGGGTTATCTGCTTTTGAAACATAGTATTATGACATCACAAAGTCAATGGCTATTAGCTTCATGTAATGGAGAATTACTGATTTGGATTCCTTCTTAATAGAGAAAAATTACTCTGACATCATAACATCAATGTCTATTGGCTTTAGGCAAAGAAAAATTATTGTGATGGTTTACTCCGTGTCGGAAACAGACTATTATAAAATCACAATGTCAAAGCTGATTGGCTTTCATGAAAGGAAAATTTTTGCTCTAGTATCATTTTGGTTCAAGATTTTACTATGACATCATGTCACGGTTTTTTAGGACTCTCAGACCAAATAAGTGAAAATAAAATACACTTTATTAAAGTGAATAAGGCACAACTACGCCCTCTAGTGGCGGTAGGTAATACACAGATAAGTAAACTGAGATATTTACAATGGTAATAGCACAAAAGACATAAATGCAAAACAGTATGCACTAGGATGATATTGACCCCCAAGGGGTTAATGTCCATATAACAGTCTGTCTCAGATGTGGAGGTTTGACACGCCCTGGATGATAAAAGGGCTGTGCTGTATAGACAAAGTTCATCAAGTGCTGAGGATAGAGCTGCCTTGCCAAGGTGTTGGAGAGTAAGCAGAAAGGGAATCAACTTAGCCCCCACGGGCGTAGTTACAGGAACTGCTTTCGTTTGTGCAAGTGCCAATAGCCCCCACGGGCGTAACGGAAACCGGCCGGCGGTGCAAGAACTAACAGCCTCCTTAAGTGCAATCGAATGCTGGAATAAAAGAGCAAAAGCCACTAGCCCCCTCGGGCGTAGTACCAGATAAGCCAACACTGAAGCCTTTCTGCCAACACTCTGTGTCAAATGATATCGTCGGTAGCCAATACCGGGGAGCCTTAAGCGCCCAAACGGCCCAACTATGTGAACACTCTGCAATGGTGGACTAGAGTTGCCGACGGAGAGCGGCCAACTCAGAAGCAGTATCACGGGTAACGAGGCTCGTACAGGAGATAGCGAGAGTGAATTCGAGGCAGCACTGCAAGAGTTAAAATGCCCGTCTACTCAAGGCTTCAGCATTACTGCAAGGCTCTGCACAGAGAGGAAGGCCCACAGCATACACACAACTCTGCACAAAGAACGAGGCACAGCACTAAATCGAGGGAAGCACCAGGCAAGGCAGTCACTCTGACGCGGGCAGCAGAGACTGGAAATGTCGCGGCGGCAACAACTGAAACGCAGGTCACTGGAACAAGCTGGAAGTCGATTTTCGGAGCAGGAAGTCAGCCGGGCCTGGTCGGAGCACGTAGGAGGCAGTCATACAAGCCGGGTCATACACGAGCAGGAACGTCAGTCTAGCCGGGTCAGGATCCAAGGATGGTACGCAGACGAGCCGGGTCATACACAAGCAGGTACACTGGAGAATGGTCAGGACAAGCCGAATGGCTACACAGGAACTCAGAATACAGGAACACAGCAACAGCACTACAGGCTCAGGAACACCACGAAAGGGCATCTGACAGATGTGATAGCCAGGTATAAAAAGGTCATCAGGAGGCGGGTCAAACTCAGTTAGCAAATCACTGCCAGCCACAACTGAGAGTGACAGGAATCACAGGCACTGTGATACATCATAATATCAATATCTATTGGCTTTGGGCAAAGGAAAATTATTGCTCTGGTTTCCTTCTTATTCGAATCACAGTTATATGACCTCATAATGCCTAACCCTATTGGCTTCATATAAAGGAGAATAATTGATCTGCTTTCATTCTTGCTCAAAAATAGTACTATGACATCATAATAAACAATGACTATTGGCTTCATGTAAATGAGAATTATTCTGCTGGTTTCGTCTGGTTTTGAAATATAGTCTTATGACATCACAAAGTCAATCTCTATTTTCTTCATATAAAGGAAAATTACTGCTCTGGTTTTCTTTTTAATAGAGACACAATATTATGACATCATAATGTCAATTCACCTTGGCCTTAGACAAATGAATAATATTATTCTGGTTTACTTGTTGCTGGAAACACAGCATTATGACATCATAATGTCAATGCCTATTAGCTTTATTTACAAGAGAATTATTGTGATGGTTTATTTCATGTTGGAATCACTGCATTATGACATCATAATACCAAAGCTTAATGGTTTTCATGAAAGGTAAAATATTGCTCTCGTTTCTTTCATGCTCGAGATAGTACTATGACATCAGAGTATCAATATATAATTACTTCAGGTAAAGAAGAATTAGTGTTCTGGTTTCCTTCTTATTCTAATCAGAGTATTATGACATCATACTGTCTAAGCCTATTGGCTTCATTTAAAGGAGAATTATTGATCTGGATTCATTCTTACTCAAAAATAGTACTATGACATCATAATGTTAATGCCTATTGACTTCATGTAAAGAAAAATGATTCTGCTGGTTTAGTCTGGTTTTGAAATATAGTATTATGACATCACAATGTCAATGTCTATTACCATCATGTAAAGGAGAATTACTGCTCTGGTTTCCTTCTTAATAGAGACACACTATTATGACATCATAATTTCAATGCCTATTGGATTTAGGCAAAGGAATAATATCGTTCTGGATTTCTTATTGCTCGAAACTAAGCATTATGAAATCATAATGTCAATGCCTATTAGCGTTATGTACAAGAGAATTATTGTGATGGTTTATTCCATGTTGGAATCACAGCATTATGACATCACAATATCAAAGTTTATTGGCTTTCATAAAAGGTAAAATATTGCTCTAGTTTCCTCCATGCTCGAGATACTACTATGAAATCAGAATATCAATATCTAATGACTTCAGGTATAGAAGAATAAGTGTTCTGGTTAGCTTCTTATTATATAATACTATATAATGCCAATGTCTATTGACTTCATGTAAAGAAAAATTATTATGCTGGTTTATCTGCTTTTGAAATATAATATTATAACATCACAAAGTCAATGGCTATTAGCTTCATGTAATGGAGAATTACTGCTCTGGATGCCTTCATAATAGAGACAAAATACTCTGACATCATAATGTCAAGGTCTTATTGCTTTAGGCAAAGGAAAATTATTGTGATGGTTTACTATGAGTTGGAAACAGATTATTATGAAATCACAATGTCAAAGCTTATTGGCTTTCATGAAAGGAAAATTATTGCGTTAGTGTCATTTTGGCTCTAGATTTTACTATGTCATCATAATATCAATATCTATTGGCTTTGGGCAAAGGAAAATTATTGCTCTGGTTTCCTTCTTATTCTAATCACAGTTATATGACATCATAATACCTAAGCCTATTGGCTTCATATAAAGGAGAATTATTGATCTGCTTTCATTCTTGCTCAAAAATAGTACTATGACATCATAATAAACAATGACTATTGGCTTCATGTAAATGAGAATTATTCTGCTGGTTTCGTCTGGATTTGAAATATAGTATTATGACATCACAAAGTCAATCTCTATTTTCTTCATATAAAGGAAAATTACTGCTCTGGTTTTCTTTTTAATAGAGACACAATATTATGACATCATAATGTCAATTCACCTTGGCCTTAGACAAATGAATAATATTATTCTGGTTTACTTGTTGCTGGAAACACAGCATTATGACATCATAATGTCAATGCCTATTAGCTTTATTTACAAGAGAATTATTGTGATGGTTTATTTCATGTTGGAATCACTGCATTATGACATCATAATACCAAAGCTTAATGGTTTTCATGAAAGGTAAAATATTGCTCTCGTTTCTTTCATGCTCGAGATAGTACTATGACATCAGAGTATCAATATATAATTACTTCAGGTAAAGAAGAATTAGTGTTCTGGTTTCCTTCTTATTCTAATCAGAGTATTATGACATCATACTGTCTAAGCCTATTGGCTTCATGTAAAGGAGAATTATTGATCTGGATTCATTCTTACTCAAAAATAGTACTATGACATCATAATGTTAATGCCTATTGACTTCATGTAAAGAAAAATGATTCTGCTGGTTTAGTCTGGTTTTGAAATATAGTATTATGACATCACAATGTCAATGTCTATTACCATCATGTAAAGGAGAATTACTGCTCTGGTTTCCTTCTTAATAGAGACACACTATTATGACATCATAATGTCAATGCCTATTGGATTTAGGCAAAGGAATAATATCGTTCTGGATTTCTTATTGCTCGAAACTTAGCATTATGACATCATAATGTCAATGCCTATTAGCGTTATGTACAAGAGAATTATTGTGATGGTTTATTCCATGTTGGAATCACAGCATTATGACATCACAATATCAAAGTTTATTGGCTTTCATAAAAGGTAAAATATTGCTCTAGTTTCCTCCATGCTCGAGATACTACTATGAAATCAGAATATCAATATCTAATGACTTCAGGTATAGAAGAATAAGTGTTCTGGTTAGCTTCTTATTATATAATACTATATAATGCCAATGTCTACTGACTTCATGTAAAGAAAAATTATTATTCTGGTTTATCTGCTTTTGAAATATAATATTATAACATCACAAAGTCAATGGCTATTAGCTTCATGTAATGGAGAATTACTGCTCTGGATGCCTTCATAATAGAGACAAAATACTCTGACATCATAATGTCAAGGTCTTATTGCTTTAGGCAAAGGAAAATTATTGTGATGGTTTACTATGTGTTGGAAACAGATTATTATGAAATCACAATGTCAACGCTTATTGGCTTTCATGAAAGGAAAATATTTGCGTTAGTGTCATTTTGGCTCTAGATTTTACTATGTCATCATAATATCAATATCTATTGGCTTTGGGCAAAGGAAAATTATTGCTCTGGTTTCCTTCTTATTCGAATCACAGTTATATGACCTCATAATGCCTAAGCCTATTGGCTTCATATGAAGGAGAATTATTGATCTGCTTTCATGCTTGCTCAAAAATAGTACTATGACATCATAATGATCAATGACTATTGGCTTCATGTAAATGAGAATTATTCTGTTGGTTTAGTCTTGTTTTGAAATATAGTATTATGACATCACAAAGTCAATATCTATTACCTTCATGTAAAGGAGAATTACTGCTCTGGTTTCCTTCTTAATAGAGACACACTATTATGACATCATAATGTCAATTCCTCTTGGCTTTAGGCAAAGGAATAATATTGTTCTGGTTTACTTGTTGCTTCAAACACAGCATCATGACATCATAATGTCAATGCCTATTAGCTTTATTTACAAGAGAATTATTCTGATGGTTCATTCCATGTTGGAATCAAAGCATTATGACATCACAATACCAAAGCTTATTGGTTTTCATGAAAGGTAAATTATTGCTCTAATTTCCTTCATGCTCGAGATAGTACTATGACATCAGAATATAAATATCTAATGACTTCAGGTAAAGAAAAATTAGTGTTCTGATTTCCTACTTATTCTTACCAGAGTATTATGACATCAATGTTAATGCCTATTGGCTTTAGCAAAGGAATAATATTGTTCTGGTTTACTTCTTGCTCGAAACACAGCATTATGACATTATAATGTCAATCCCTATAAGCTTTATTTAAAAGAGAATTATTGTGATGGTTTATTCCATGTTGGAATTACAGCATTATGACATCACAATATCAAAGCTTATTTTCTTTCATGAAAAATAAATTATTGCTCTACTTTCCTTCATAAAGGTAAATTATTGCTCTAATTTCCTTCATGCTAATGACTTCAGGTAAAGAAAAATTAGTGTTCTGGTTTCCTACTTATTCTTATCAGAGTATTATGACATCATAATGTCTATGCCTATTGTCTTCATATAAAGGAGAATTATGGCTCTGGTTTCCTTTTTGTTCGAAAATAGTTCTATGACATCATAATGTTAATGCCTTTTGACTTCATGTAAAGAAAAATTATTCTGCTGGTTTATCTACTTTTGAAATATCGTATTATGACATAAAAAAAGTCAATGGCTATTAGCTTCATATAATGGAGAATTACTGCTCTGGATTCCGTCTGAATAGAGACAAAGTACTCTGACAACATAATATCAATGTCTATTGGCTGTAGACAAAGGAAAATTATTGTGATGGTTTACTCCATGTTGGAAACAGAGTATTATGACATGACAATGTCAAAGCTTATTGGCTTTCACGAAAGGAAAATTATTGCTCTATTGTCCATTTGCCTCGAGATTTTACTATGACATCATAATATCCATATCTAATGACTTGGCAAAGGAAAATTATTGCTCTGGTTTCCTTCTTGTTCGAAAATAGTTCTATGACATCATAATGTTAATGCCTATTGACTTCATGTAAAGATGAATTACTCTGCTGGGTTATCTGCTTTTGAAATATAGTATTATGACATCACAAAGTCAATGGCTATTAGCTTCATGTAATGGAGAATTACTGATCTGGATTCCTTCTTAGTAGAGACAAATTACTCTGACATCATAACGTCAATGTCTATTGGCTTTAGGCAAAGAAAAATTATTGGGATGGTTTACTCCATGTTGGAAACAGATTATTATAAAATCACAATGTCAAAGCTGATTGGCTTTCATGAAAGCAAAATTTTTGCTCTAGTATCATTTTGGCTCGAGATTTTACTATGACATAATAATATCAATATCTATTGGCTTTGGGCAAAGGAAAATTATTACTCTGGTTTCCTTCTTAATCCAATCACAGTTATATGATCTCATAATGCCTAACCCTATTGACTTCATATAAAGGAGAATTATTGATCTGCTTTCATTCTTGCTCAAAAATAGTCTATGACATCATAATAAACAATGACTATTGGCTTCATGTAAATGAGAATTATTATGCTTGTTTCGTCTGGTATTGAAATATAGTATTATGACATCATAAAGTCAATCTCTATATTCTTCATGTAAAGGAAAATTACTACTCTGGTTTCCTTTTTAATAGAGACACATTATTATGACATCATAATGTCAATTCACCTTGGCCTTAGGCAAATGAATAATATTATTCTGGTTTACTTGTTGCTGGAAACACAGCATTATGACATCATAATGTCAATGCCTATTAGCTTTATTTACAAGAGAATTATTGTGATGGTTTATTTCATGTTGGAATCACTGCATTATGACATCATAATACCAAAGCTTATTGGTTTTCATGAAAGGTAAAATACTGCTCTCGTTTCCTTCATGCTCGAGATAGTACTAAGACATCAGAGTATCAATATATAATTACTTCAGGTAAAGAAGAATTAGTGTTCTGGTTTCCTTCTTATTCTAATCAGAGTATTATGACATCATACTGTTTAAGCCTATTGGCTTCATTTAAAGGAGAATTATTGATATGGATTCTTTCTCACTCAAAAATAGTACTATGACATCATAATGTTAATGCCTATTGACTTCATGTAAAGAAAAATTATTCTGCTGGTTTAGTCTGGTTTTGAAATATAGTATTATGACATCACAATGTCAATGTCTATTACCATCATGTAAAGGAGAATTACTGCTCTGGTTTCCTTCTTAATAGTGACACACTATTATGACATCATAATGTCAATGCCTATTGGCTTTAGGCAAAGGAATAATATTGTTCTGGTTTACTTGTTGCTCGAAACACAGCATTATGACATCATAATGTCAATCCCTATTAGCTTTATTTACAAGAGAATTATTGTGATGGTTTATTCCATGTTGGAATTACAGAATTATGACATCACAGTATCAAAGTTTAATGGCTTTCATGAAAAGTAAAATATTGCTCTAGTTTCCTCCATGCTCGAGATAGTACTATGACATCAGAATATCAATATCGAATGACTTCAGGTATAGAAGAATAGGTGTTCTGGTTAGCTTCTTATTATATAATACTATATAATGCCAATGTCTATTGACTTCATGAAAAGAAGAATTATTATGCTGGTTTATCTGCTTTTGAAATATAATATTATAACATCACAAAGTCAATGGCTATTAGCTTCATGTAATGGAGAATTACTGCTCTGGATTCCATCATAATAGAGACAAAATACTCTGACATCATAATGTCAAGGTCTTATTGCTTTAGGCAAAGGAAAATGACTGTGATGGTTTAGTATGTGTTGGAAACAGATTATTATGAAACCACAATGTCAAAGCATATTGACTTTCATTAAAGGAAAATTATTGCGTTAGTGTCATTTTGGCTCTAGATTTTACTATGTCATCATAATATCAATATCTATTGGCTTTGGGCAAAGGAAAATTATTGCTCTGGTTTCCTTCTTATTCGAATCACAGTTATATGACCTCATAATACCTAAGCCTATTGGCTTCATATGAAGGAGAATTATTCATCTGCTTTCATGCTTGCTCAAAAATAGTACTATGACATCATAATGATCAATGACTATTGACTTCATGTAAATGAGAATTATTCTGTTGGTTTAGTCTGGTTTTGAAATATAATATAATGACATCACAAAGTCAATATCTATTACCTTCATGTAAAGGAGAATTACTGCTCTGGTTTCCTTCTTAATAGAGACACACTATTATGACATCATAATGTCAATTCCTCTTGGCTTTAGGCAAAGGAATAATATTGTTCTGGTTTACTTGTTGCTTCAAACACAGCATCATGACATCATAATGTCAATGCCTATTAGCTTTATTTACAAGTGAATTATTCTGATGGTTCATTCCATGTTGGACTCAAAGCATTATGACATCACAATACCAAAGCTTATTGGTTTTCATGAAAGGTAAATTATTGCTCTAATATCCTTCATGCTCGAGATAGTACTATGACATCAGAATATAAATATCTAATGACTTCAGGTAAAGAACAATTAATGTTCTGATTTCCTACTTATTCTTATCAGAGTATTATGACATCAATGTCAATGCCTATTGGCTTTAGCAAAGGAATAATATTGTTGTGGTTTACTTGTTGCTCGAAACACAGCATTATGGCATTATAATGTCAATCCCTATTAGCTTTATTTAAAAGAGAATTATTGTGATGATTTATTCCATATTGGAATTACAGCATTATGATATCACAATATCAAAGCGTCTTTTCTTTCATGAAAGGTAAATTATTGCTCTACTTTCCTTCTTAAAGGTAAATTATTGCTCTAATTTCCTTCATGCTAATGACTTCAGGTAAAGAAAAATTAGTGTTCTGGTTTCCTACTTATTCTTATCAGAGTATTATGACATCATAATGTCTATGCCTATTGTCTTCATATAAAGGGGAATTATTGCTCTGGTTTCCTTTTTGTTCAAAAATAGTTCTATGACATCATAATGTTAATGCCTATTGACTTCATGTAAAGATGAATTACTCTGCTGGGTTATCTGCTTTTGAAATATAGTATTATGACATCACAAAGTCAATGGCTATTAGCTTCATGTAATGGAGAATTACTGATCTGGATTCCTTCTTAGTAGAGACAAATTACTCTGACATCATAACGTCAATGTCTATTGGCTTTAGGCAAAGAAAAATTATTGGGATGGTTTACTCCATGTTGGAAACAGATTATTATAAAATCACAATGTCAAAGCTGATTGGCTTTCATGAAAGCAAAATTTTTGCTCTAGTATCATTTTGGCTCGAGATTTTACTATGACATAATAATATCAATATCTATTGGCTTTGGGCAAAGGAAAATTATTACTCTGGTTTCCTTCTTAATCCAATCACAGTTATATGATCTCATAATGCCTAACCCTATTGACTTCATATAAAGGAGAATTATTGATCTGCTTTCATTCTTGCTCAAAAATAGTCTATGACATCATAATAAACAATGACTATTGGCTTCATGTAAATGAGAATTATTATGCTTGTTTCGTCTGGTATTGAAATATAGTATTATGACATCATAAAGTCAATCTCTATATTCTTCATGTAAAGGAAAATTACTACTCTGGTTTCCTTTTTAATAGAGACACATTATTATGACATCATAATGTCAATTCACCTTGGCCTTAGGCAAATGAATAATATTATTCTGGTTTACTTGTTGCTGGAAACACAGCATTATGACATCATAATGTCAATGCCTATTAGCTTTATTTACAAGAGAATTATTGTGATGGTTTATTTCATGTTGGAATCACTGCATTATGACATCATAATACCAAAGCTTATTGGTTTTCATGAAAGGTAAAATACTGCTCTCGTTTCCTTCATGCTCGAGATAGTACTAAGACATCAGAGTATCAATATATAATTACTTCAGGTAAAGAAGAATTAGTGTTCTGGTTTCCTTCTTATTCTAATCAGAGTATTATGACATCATACTGTTTAAGCCTATTGGCTTCATTTAAAGGAGAATTATTGATATGGATTCTTTCTCACTCAAAAATAGTACTATGACATCATAATGTTAATGCCTATTGACTTCATGTAAAGAAAAATTATTCTGCTGGTTTAGTCTGGTTTTGAAATATAGTATTATGACATCACAATGTCAATGTCTATTACCATCATGTAAAGGAGAATTACTGCTCTGGTTTCCTTCTTAATAGTGACACACTATTATGACATCATAATGTCAATGCCTATTGGCTTTAGGCAAAGGAATAATATTGTTCTGGTTTACTTGTTGCTCGAAACACAGCATTATGACATCATAATGTCAATCCCTATTAGCTTTATTTACAAGAGAATTATTGTGATGGTTTATTCCATGTTGGAATTACAGAATTATGACATCACAATATCAAAGTTTAATGGCTTTCATGAAAAGTAAAATATTGCTCTAGTTTCCTCCATGCTCGAGATAGTACTATGACATCAGAATATCAATATCGAATGACTTCAGGTATAGAAGAATAGGTGTTCTGGTTAGCTTCTTATTATATAATACTATATAATGCCAATGTCTATTGACTTCATGAAAAGAAGAATTATTATGCTGGTTTATCTGCTTTTGAAATATAATATTATAACATCACAAAGTCAATGGCTATTAGCTTCATGTAATGGAGAATTACTGCTCTGGATTCCATCATAATAGAGACAAAATACTCTGACATCATAATGTCAAGGTCTTATTGCTTTAGGCAAAGGAAAATTACTGTGATGGTTTAGTATGTGTTGGAAACAGATTATTATGAAACCACAATGTCAAAGCATATTGACTTTCATTAAAGGAAAATTATTGCGTTAGTGTCATTTTGGCTCTAGATTTTACTATGTCATCATAATATCAATATCTATTGGCTTTGGGCAAAGGAAAATTATTGCTCTGGTTTCCTTCTTATTCGAATCACAGTTATATGACCTCATAATACCTAAGCCTATTGGCTTCATATGAAGGAGAATTATTCATCTGCTTTCATGCTTGCTCAAAAATAGTACTATGACATCATAATGATCAATGACTATTGACTTCATGTAAATGAGAATTATTCTGTTGGTTTAGTCTGGTTTTGAAATATAATATAATGACATCACAAAGTCAATATCTATTACCTTCATGTAAAGGAGAATTACTGCTCTGGTTTCCTTCTTAATAGAGACACACTATTATGACATCATAATGTCATTTCCTCTTGGCTTTAGGCAAAGGAATAATATTGTTCTGGTTTACTTGTTGCTTCAAACACAGCATCATGACATCATAATGTCAATGCCTATTAGCTTTATTTACAAGTGAATTATTGTGATGATTTATTCCATATTGGAATTACAGCATTATGATATCACAATATCAAAGCGTCTTTTCTTTCATGAAAGGTAAATTATTGCTCTACTTTCCTTCTTAAAGGTAAATTATTGCTCTAATTTCCTTCATGCTAATGACTTCAGGTAAAGAAAAATTAGTGTTCTGGTTTCCTACTTATTCTTATCAGAGTATTATGACATCATAATGTCTATGCCTATTGTCTTCATATAAAGGGGAATTATTGCTCTGGTTTCCTTTTTGTTCGAAAATAGTTCTATGACATCATAATGTTAATGCCTATTGACTTCATGTAAAGATGAATTACTCTGCTGGGTTATCTGCTTTTGAAATATAGTATTATGACATCACAAAGTCAATGGCTATTAGCTTCATGTAATGGAGAATTACTGATCTGGATTCCTTCTTAGTAGAGACAAATTACTCTGACATCATAACGTCAATGTCTATTGGCTTTAGGCAAAGAAAAATTATTGGGATGGTTTACTCCATGTTGGAAACAGATTATTATAAAATCACAATGTCAAAGCTGATTGGCTTTCATGAAAGCAAAATTTTTGCTCTATTGTCCATTTGCCTCGAGATTTTACTATGACATCATAATATCCATATCTAATGACTTGGCAAAGGAAAATTATTGCTCTGGTTTCCTTCTTGTTCGAAAATAGTTCTATGACATCATAATGTTAATGCCTATTGACTTCATGTAAAGATGAATTACTCTGCTGGGTTATCTGCTTTTGAAATATAGTATTATGACATCACAAAGTCAATGGCTATTAGCTTCATGTAATGGAGAATTACTGATCTGGATTCCTTCTTAGTAGAGACAAATTACTCTGACATCATAACGTCAATGTCTATTGGCTTTAGGCAAAGAAAAATTATTGGGATGGTTTACTCCATGTTGGAAACAGATTATTATAAAATCACAATGTCAAAGCTAATTGGCTTTCATGAAAGCAAAATTTTTGCTCTAGTATCATTTTGGCTCGAGATTTTACTATGACATAATAATATCAATATCTATTGGCTTTGGGCAAAGTAAAATTATTACTCTGGTTTCCTTCTTAATCCAATCACAGTTATATGACCTCATAATGCCTAACCCTATTGACTTCATATAAAGGAGAATTATTGATCTGCTTTCATTCTTGCTCAAAAATAGTCTATGACATCATAATAAACAATGACTATTGGCTTCATGTAAATGAGAATTATTATGCTTGTTTCGTCTGGTATTGAAATATAGTATTATGACATCATAAAGTCAATCTCTATATTCTTCATGTA
Source organism: Rhinophrynus dorsalis (assembly GCA_037306005.1). Taxonomy (NCBI): domain Eukaryota; kingdom Metazoa; phylum Chordata; class Amphibia; order Anura; family Rhinophrynidae; genus Rhinophrynus; species Rhinophrynus dorsalis. Next base: position 167,108,364 of record CM074724.1, read on the forward strand.
AAGGAAAATTACTACTCTGGTTTCCTTTTTAATAGAGACACATTATTATGACATCATAATGTCAATTCACCTTGGCCTTAGGCAAATGAATAATATTATTCTGGTTTACTTGTTGCTGGAAACACAGCATTATGACATCATAATGTCAATGCCTATTAGCTTTATTTACAAGAGAATTATTGTGATGGTTTATTTCATGTTGGAATCACTGCATTATGACATCATAATACCAAAGCTTATTGGTTTTCATGAAAGGTAAAATACTGCTCTCGTTTCCTTCATGCTCAAGATAGTACTAAGACATCAGAGTATCAATATATAATTACTTCAGGTAAAGAAGAATTAGTGTTCTGGTTTCCTTCTTATTCTAATCAGAGTATTATGACATCATACTGTTTAAGCCTATTGGCTTCATTTAAAGGAGAATTATTGATATGGATTCTTTCTCACTCAAAAATAGTACTATGACATCATAATGTTAATGCCTATTGACTTCATGTAAAGAAAAATTATTCTGCTGGTTTAGTCTGGTTTTGAAATATAGTATTATGACATCACAATGTCAATGTCTATTACCATCATGTAAAGGAGAATTACTGCTCTGGTTTCCTTCTTAATAGTGACACACTATTATGACATCATAATGTCAATGCCTATTGGCTTTAGGCAAAGGAATAATATTGTTCTGGTTTACTTGTTGCTCGAAACACAGCATTATGACATCATAATGTCAATCTCTATTAGCTTTATTTACAAGAGAATTATTGTGATGGTTTATTCCATGTTGGAATTACAGAATTATGACATCACAATATCAAAGTTTAATGGCTTTCATGAAAAGTAAAATATTGCTCTAGTTTCCTCCATGCTCGAGATAGTACTATGACATCAGAATATCAATATCGAATGACTTCAGGTATAGAAGAATAGGTGTTCTGGTTAGCTTCTTATTATATAATACTATATAATGCCAACGTCTATTGACTTCATGAAAAGAAGAATTATTATGCTGGTTTATCTGCTTTTGAAATATAATATTATAACATCACAAAGTCAATGGCTATTAGCTTCATGTAATGGAGAATTACTGCTCTGGATTCCATCATAATACAGACAAAACACTCTGACATCATAATGTCAAGGTCTTATTGCTTTAGGCAAAGGAAAATTACTGTGATGGTTTAGTATGTGTTGGAAACAGATTATTATGAAACCACAATGTCAAAGCATATTGACTTTCATTAAAGGAAAATTATTGCGTTAGTGTCATTTTGGCTCTAGATTTTACTATGTCATCATAATATCAATATCTATTGGCTTTGGGCAAAGGAAAATTATTGCTCTGGTTTCCTTCTTATTCTAATCACAGTTATATGACCTCATAATACCTAAGCCTATTGGCTTCATATAAAGGAGAATTATTCATCTGCTTTCATGCTTGCTCAAAAATAGTACTATGACATCATAATGATCAATGACTATTGACTTCATGTAAATGAGAATTATTCTGTTGGTTTAGTCTGGTTTTGAAATATAATATAATGACATCACAAAGTCAATATCTATTACCTTCATGTAAAGGAGAATTACTGCTCTGGTTTCCTTCTTAATAGAGACACACTATTATGACATCATAATGTCAATTCCTCTTGGCTTTAGGCAAAGGAATAATATTGTTCTGGTTTACTTGTTGCTTCAAACACAGCATCATGACATCATAATGTCAATGCCTAATAGCTTTATTTACAAGAGAATTATTCTGATGGTTCATTCCATGTTGGAATCAAAGCATTATGACATCACAATACCAAAGCTTATTGGTTTTCATGAAAGGTAAATTATTGCTCTAATATCCTTCATGCTCGAGATAGTACTATGACATCAGAATATAAATATCTAATGACTTCAGGTAAAGAACAATTAATGTTCTGATTTCCTACTTATTCTTATCAGAGTATTATGACATCAATGGCAATGCCTATTGGCTTTAGCAAAGGAATAATATTGTTGTGGTTTACTTGTTGCTCGAAACACAGCATTATGGCATTATAATGTCAATCCCTATTAGCTTTATTTAAAAGAGAATTATTGTGATGATTTATTCCATATTGGAATTACAGCATTATGATATCACAATATCAAAGCGTCTTTTCTTTCATGAAAGGTAAATTATTGCTCTACTTTCCTTCTTAAAGGTAAATTATTGCTCTAATTTCCTTCATGCTAATGACTTCAGGTAAAGAAAAATTAGTGTTCTGGTTTCCTACTTATTCTTATCAGAGTATTATGACATCATAATGTCTATGCCTATTGTCTTCATATAAAGGGGAATTATTGCTCTGGTTTCCTTTTTGTTCGAAAATAGTTCTATGACATCATAATGTTAATGCCTATTGACTTCATGTAAAGATGAATTACTCTGCTGGGTTATCTGCTTTTGAAATATAGTATTATGACATCACAAAGTCAATGGCTATTAGCTTCATGTAATGGAGAATTACTGATCTGGATTCCTTCTTAGTAGAGACAAATTACTCTGACATCATAACGTCAATGTCTATTGGCTTTAGGCAAAGAAAAATTATTGGGATGGTTTACTGCATGTTGGAAACAGATTATTATAAAATCGCAATGTCAAAGCTGATTGGCTTTCATGAAAGCAAAATTTTTGCTCTAGTATCATTTTGGCTCGAGATTTTACTATGACATAATAATATCAATATCTATTGGCTTTGGGCAAAGGAAAATTATTACTCTGGTTTCCTTCTTAATCCAATCACAGTTATATGACCTCATAATGCCTAACCCTATTGACTTCATATAAAGGAGAATTATTGATCTGCTTTCATTCTTGCTCAAAAATAGTCTATGACATCATAATAAACAATGACTATTGGCTTCATGTAAATGAGAATTATTATGCTTGTTTCGTCTGGTTTTGAAATATAGTATTATGACATCATAAAGTCAATCTCTATATTCTTCATGGAAAGGAAAATTACTACTCTGGTTTCCTTTTTAATAGAGACACATTATTATGACATCATAATGTCAATTCACCTTGGCCTTAGGCAAATGAATAATATTATTCTGGTTTACTTGTTGCTGGAAACACAGCATTATGACATCATAATGTCAATGCCTATTAGCTTTATTTACAAGAGAATTATTGTGATGGTTTATTTCATGTTGGAATCACTGCATTATGACATCATAATACCAAAGCTTATTGGTTTTCATGAAAGGTAAAATACTGCTCTCCTTTCCTTCATGCTCGAGATAGTACTAAGACATCAGAGTATCAATATATAATTACTTCAGGTAAAGAAGAATTAGTGTTCTGGTTTCCTTCTTATTCTAATCAGAGTATTATGACATCATACTGTTTAAGCCTATTGGCTTCATTTAAAGGAGAATTATTGATATGGATTCTTTCTCACTCAAAAATAGTACTATGACATCATAATGTTAATGCCTATTGACTTCATGTAAAGAAAAATTATTCTGCTGGTTTAGTCTGGTTTTGAAATATAGTATTATGACATCACAATGTCAATGTCTATTACCATCATGTAAAGGAGAATTACTGCTCTGGTTTCCTTCTTAATAGTGACACACTATTATGACATCATAATGTCAATGCCTATTGGCTTTAGGCAAAGGAATAATATTGTTCTGGTTTACTTGTTGCTCGAAACACAGCATGACATCATAATGTCAATCTCTATTAGCTTTATTTACAAGAGAATTATTGTGATGGTTTATTCCATGTTGGAATTACAGAATTATGACATCACAATATCAAAGTTTAATGGCTTTCATAAAAAGTAAAATATTGCTCTAGTTTCCTCCATGCTCGAGATAGTACTATGACATCAGAATATCAATATCGAATGACTTCAGGTATAGAAGAATAGGTGTTCTGGTTAGCTTCTTATTATATAATACTATATAATGCCAATGTCTATTGACTTCATGAAAAGAAGAATTATTATGCTGGTTTATCTGCTTTTGAAATATAATATTATAACATCACAAAGTCAATGGCTATTAGCTTCATGTAATGGAGAATTACTGCTCTGGATTCCATCATAATAGAGACAAAATACTCTGACATCATAATGTCAAGGACTTATTGCTTTAGGCAAAGGAAAATTACTGTGATGGTTTAGTATGTGTTGGAAACAGATTATTATGAAATCACAATGTCAAAGCATATTGACTTCCATTAAAGGAAAATTATTGCGTTAGTGTCATTTTGGCTCTAGATTTTACTATGTCATCATAATATCAATATCTATTGGCTTTGGGCAAAGGAAAATTATTGCTCTGGTTTCCTTCTTATTCGAATCACAGTTATATGACCTCATAATACCTAAGCCTATTGGCTTCATATGAAGGAGAATTATTCATCTGCTTTCATGCTTGCTCAAAAATAGTACTATGACATCATAATGATCAATGACTATTGACTTCATGTAAATGAGAATTATTCTGTTGGTTTAGTCTGGTTTTGAAATATAATATAATGACATCACAAAGTCAATATCTATTACCTTCATGTAAAGGAGAATTACTGCTCTGGTTTCCTTCTTAATAGAGACACACTATTATGACATCATAATGTCAATTCCTCTTGGCTTTAGGCAAAGGAATAATATTGTTCTGGTTTACTTGTTGCTTCAAACACAGCATCATGACATCATAATGTCAATGCCTATTAGCTTTATTTACAAGTGAATTATTCTGATGGTTCATTCCATGTTGGACTCAAAGCATTATGACATCACAATACCAAAGCTTATTGGTTTTCATGAAAGGTAAATTATTGCTCTAATATCCTTCATGCTCGAGATAGTACTATGACATCAGAATATAAATATCTAATGACTTCAGGTAAAGAACAATTAATGTTCTGATTTCCTACTTATTCTTATCAGAGTATTATGACATCAATGTCAATGCCTATTGGCTTTAGCAAAGGAATAATATTGTTGTGGTTTACTTGTTGCTCGAAACACAGCATTATGGCATTATAATGTCAATCCCTATTAGCTTTATTTAAAAGAGAATTATTGTGATGATTTATTCCATATTGGAATTACAGCATTATGATATCACAATATCAAAGCGTCTTTTCTTTCATGAAAGGTAAATTATTGCTCTACTTTCCTTCTTAAAGGTAAATTATTGCTCTAATTTCCTTCATGCTAATGACTTCAGGTAAAGAAAAATTAGTGTTCTGGTTTCCTACTTATTCTTATCAGAGTATTATGACATCATAATGTCTATGCCTATTGTCTTCATATAAAGGGGAATTATTGCTCTGGTTTCCTTTTTGTTCGAAAATAGTTCTATGACATCATAATGTTAATGCCTATTGACTTCATGTAAAGATGAATTACTCTGCTGGGTTATCTGCTTTTGAAATATAGTATTATGACATCACAAAGTCAATGGCTATTAGCTTCATGTAATGGAGAATTACTGATCTGGATTCCTTCTTAGTAGAGACAAATTACTCTGACATCATAACGTCAATGTCTATTGGCTTTAGGCAAAGAAAAATTATTGGGATGGTTTACTCCATGTTGGAAACAGATTATTATAAAATCACAATGTCAAAGCTGATTGGCTTTCATGAAAGCAAAATTTTTGCTCTAGTATCATTTTGGCTCGAGATTTTACTATGACATAATAATATCAATATCTATTGGCTTTGGGCAAAGGAAAATTATTACTCTGGTTTCCTTCTTAATCCAATCACAGTTATATGACCTCATAATGCCTAACCCTATTGACTTCATATAAAGGAGAATTATTGATCTGCTTTCATTCTTGCTCAAAAATAGTCTATGACATCATAATAAACAATGACTATTGGCTTCATGTAAATGAGAATTATTATGCTTGTTTCGTCTGGTATTGAAATATAGTATTATGACATCATAAAGTCAATCTCTATATTCTTCATGTAAAGGAAAATTACTACTCTGGTTTCCTTTTTAATAGAGACACATTATTATGACATCATAATGTCAATTCACCTTGGCCTTAGGCAAATGAATAATATTATTCTGGTTTACTTGTTGCTGGAAACACAGCATTATGACATCATAATGTCAATGCCTATTAGCTTTATTTACAAGAGAATTATTGTGATGGTTTATTTCATGTTGGAATCACTGCATTATGACATCATAATACCAAAGCTTATTGGTTTTCATGAAAGGTAAAATACTGCTCTCGTTTCCTTCATGCTCAAGATAGTACTAAGACATCAGAGTATCAATATATAATTACTTCAGGTAAAGAAGAATTAGTGTTCTGGTTTCCTTCTTATTCTAATCAGAGTATTATGACATCATACTGTTTAAGCCTATTGGCTTCATTTAAAGGAGAATTATTGATATGGATTCTTTCTCACTCAAAAATAGTACTATGACATCATAATGTTAATGCCTATTGACTTCATGTAAAGAAAAATTATTCTGCTGGTTTAGTCTGGTTTTGAAATATAGTATTATGACATCACAATGTCAATGTCTATTACCATCATGTAAAGGAGAATTACTGCTCTGGTTTCCTTCTTAATAGTGACACACTATTATGACATCATAATGTCAATGCCTATTGGCTTTAGGCAAAGGAATAATATTGTTCTGGTTTACTTGTTGCTCGAAACACAGCATTATGACATCATAATGTCAATCTCTATTAGCTTTATTTACAAGAGAATTATTGTGATGGTTTATTCCATGTTGGAATTACAGAATTATGACATCACAATATCAAAGTTTAATGGCTTTCATGAAAAGTAAAATATTGCTCTAGTTTCCTCCATGCTCGAGATAGTACTATGACATCAGAATATCAATATCGAATGACTTCAGGTATAGAAGAATAGGTGTTCTGGTTAGCTTCTTATTATATAATACTATATAATGCCAACGTCTATTGACTTCATGAAAAGAAGAATTATTATGCTGGTTTATCTGCTTTTGAAATATAATATTATAACATCACAAAGTCAATGGCTATTAGCTTCATGTAATGGAGAATTACTGCTCTGGATTCCATCATAATACAGACAAAACACTCTGACATCATAATGTCAAGGTCTTATTGCTTTAGGCAAAGGAAAATTACTGTGATGGTTTAGTATGTGTTGGAAACAGATTATTATGAAACCACAATGTCAAAGCATATTGACTTTCATTAAAGGAAAATTATTGCGTTAGTGTCATTTTGGCTCTAGATTTTACTATGTCATCATAATATCAATATCTATTGGCTTTGGGCAAAGGAAAATTATTGCTCTGGTTTCCTTCTTATTCTAATCACAGTTATATGACCTCATAATACCTAAGCCTATTGGCTTCATATAAAGGAGAATTATTCATCTGCTTTCATGCTTGCTCAAAAATAGTACTATGACATCATAATGATCAATGACTATTGACTTCATGTAAATGAGAATTATTCTGTTGGTTTAGTCTGGTTTTGAAATATAATATAATGACATCACAAAGTCAATATCTATTACCTTCATGTAAAGGAGAATTACTGCTCTGGTTTCCTTCTTAATAGAGACACACTATTATGACATCATAATGTCAATTCCTCTTGGCTTTAGGCAAAGGAATAATATTGTTCTGGTTTACTTGTTGCTTCAAACACAGCATCATGACATCATAATGTCAATGCCTAATAGCTTTATTTACAAGAGAATTATTCTGATGGTTCATTCCATGTTGGAATCAAAGCATTATGACATCACAATACCAAAGCTTATTGGTTTTCATGAAAGGTAAATTATTGCTCTAATATCCTTCATGCTCGAGATAGTACTATGACATCAGAATATAAATATCTAATGACTTCAGGTAAAGAACAATTAATGTTCTGATTTCCTACTTATTCTTATCAGAGTATTATGACATCAATGGCAATGCCTATTGGCTTTAGCAAAGGAATAATATTGTTGTGGTTTACTTGTTGCTCGAAACACAGCATTATCACATTATAATGTCAATCCCTATTAGCTTTATTTAAAAGAGAATAATTGTGATGGTTTATTCCATGTTGGAATTACAGCGTTATGACATCACAATATCAAAGCTTATTTTCTTTCATGAAAGGTAAATTATTGCTCTACTTTCCTTAATAAAGGTAAATTATTGCTCTAATTTCCTTCATGCTAATGACTTCAGGTAAAGAAAAATTAGTGTTCTGGTTTCCTGCTTATTCTTATCAGAGTATAATGACATCATAATGTCTATGCCTATTGTCTTCATATAAAGGAGAATTATTGCTCTGGCTTCCTTTTTCTTCGAAAATAGTTCTATGACACCATAATGTTAATGCCTATTGACTTCATGTAAAGAAAAATTATTCTGCTGGTTTATCTACTTTTGAAATTTAGTATTATGACATCAAAAAGTCAATGGCTATTAGCTTCATATAATGGAGAATTACTGCTCTGGATTCCGTCTGAATAGAGACAAAGTACTCTGACAACATAATATCAATGTCTATTGGCTGTAGACAAAGGAAATTTATTGTGATGGTTTACTCCATGTTGGAAACAGAGTATTATGACATAACAATGTCAAAGCTTATTGGCTTTCACGAAAGGAAAATTATTGCTCTATTGTCCGTTTACCTCGAGATTTTACTATGACATCATAATATCAATATCTAATGACTTCTGGCAAAGGAAAATTATTGCTCTGGTTTCCTTCTTGTTCGAAAATAGTTCTATGACATCACAATGTTAATGCCTATTGACTTCATGTAAAGATGAATTACTCTGCTGGGTTATCTGCTTTTGAAATATAGTATTATTACATCACAAAGTCAATGGCTATTAGCTTCATGTAATGGAGAATTACTGATCTGCATTCCTTCTTAATAGAGACAAATTACTCTGACATCATAACGTCAATGTCTATAGGCTTTAGGCAAGAAAAATTATTGTGATGGTTTACTCCGTGTTGGAAACAGATTATTATAAAATCACAATGTCAAAGCTGATTGGCTTTCATAAAAGGAAAATTTTTGTTCTAGCATCATTTTGGCTTGAGATTTTACTATGACATAATAATATCAATATCTATTGGCTCTGGGCAAAGGAAAATTATTGCTCTGGTTTCCTTCTTAATCGAATCACAGTTATATGACCTCATAATGCCTAACCCTATTGGCTTCATATAAAGGAGAATTATTGATCAGCTTTCATTCTTGCTCAAAATTAGTACTATGACATCATAATAAACAATGACTATTTGCTTCATGTAAATGAGAATTATTCTGCTGGTTTCGTCTGGTTTTGAAATATAGTATTATGACTTCACAAAGTCAATGTGTATTTTCTTCATGCAAAGGAAAATTACTGCTCTGGTTTCCTTTTTAAGAGAGACACAATATTATGACATCATAATGTCAATTCACCTTGGCCTTAGGCAAATGAATAATATTATTCTGGTTTCCTTGTTGCTGGAAACACAGCATTCTGACATCATAATCTCAATGCCTATTAGCTTTATTTACTAAAGAATTATTGTGATGGTTTATTTCATGTTGAAATCACTGCATTATGACATCATAATACCAAAGCTCATTGGTTTTCATGAAAGGTAAAATATTGCTATCGTTTCCTTCATGCTCGAGATAGTACTATGACATCAGAGTATCAATATATAATTACTTCAGGTAAAGAAGAATTAGTGCTCTGGTTTCCTTCTTATTCTAATCAGAGTATTATGACATCATACTGTCTAAGCCTATTGGCTTTATTTAAAGGAGAATTATTGATCTGGATTCATTCTTACTCATAAATAGTACTATGACATCATAATGTTACTGCCTATTGACTTCATGTAAAGAAAAATGATTCTGCTGGCTTAGTCTGGTTTTGAAATATAGTATTATGACATCACAATGTCAATCTCTATTACCATCATGTAAAGGAGAATAACTGCTCTGGTTTCCTTCTTAATAGAGACACACTATTATGACATCATAATGTCAATGCCTATTGGATTTAGGCAAAGGAATAATATCGTTCTGGATTTCTTATTGCTCGAAACTCAGCATGATGCCATCATAATGTCAATGCCTATTAGCGTTATGTACAAGAGATTTATTGTGATGGTTTATTCCATGTTGGAATCACAGCATTATGACATCACAATATCAAAGTTTATTGGCTTTCATAAAAGGTAAAACATTTCTCTAGTTTCCTCCATGCTCGAGATACTACTATGACATCAGAATATCAATATCTAATGACTTCAGGTATAGAAGAATAAGTGTTCTGGTTAGCTTCTTATTATATAATACTATATAATGCCAATGTCTATTGACTTCATGTAAAGAAGAATTATTATGCTGGTTTATCTGCTTTTGAAATATAATACTATAACTGTTGTGGATAACTGTCTCTATCTTCTGTATACTCTGTTTTATATTTTCCCCGGGGACCTTGGACTCCCACACTGTTCCTCCGAGATATCCTAAGTCGCAGGCCTGGGAATAAGAAATGAATACACGCAGACACGAATCTTGTGCTATAACTTCTTATTCAATTTATTAAGCGAAATTCACCAGTTTATATAATGCAAAATCATTGGGTGGTAGGCATGTTAATTAAGGGGAGAGATTTCCCCTCCCAGGATATATGAACAGATATGGACTTTGTCGGTCATTTAACCAATGGGAATACAGAGGGAAGTTAAGTGTTAAAAGGCTTCGGACATGTTTACACCTACAAATTACTTCATTATTGGCAGAATGCCCCTTACCGCAATAAGACAAAACAAGTTATAAAAAGAATTGTTCTGGACATGTTGTTCACAAATTCAAATGTCACAAGTAGATATAGTTTACTAAATTAGTGCTTATCAAATTATAACTAACAGAACAAACCATATCTAGAAATATTATATTTTGAGCAGAGCATAGCTAATGCGCATCTGTAGGCCTTGCAGAAGCAAAAGATTTTCCCTTACAGTCCCCTCTTTTGTTCTTATTAAAAGAACAATCAACCAACCCTTAATTGTTACACAATGCCCCCCCCCCCCAGGTTGTTTGGTAATTATTCTGTCAATCATCTTAAAAGGAGGGGGTTACTGGCAATGCTGGAAAGGGGCGGACCTTTTCATAGACATCACTCAGTACTAGTGCTTGGAAAGGAACATCATAAGTGGGGTCTAATTTTTTAGGGGAATGTCTTCATACTGATTTTACCAACTGAGGGCATAGTGAAGCGGGCACAATTAATAAGGAATGGGCCGCACTGGGCGAAACAGCAGGTCATGAGAAGGATGGAAACACAAAGGAGAAAACCTGTCACCAGTGTCTTGAGCCAGGCAAAATTAGGAAGCCATGACCACAACCAATCCCACCACCCATCTCCTATTGTACTCTGTTTAATATTTTTAACTATGTCATGCAATCCCTGGATATGATCATGTATTGACTTAGAATGGTCAGACAAATTGAAGCAACACATTCCCTCAAATTCCTCGCATCCATGGTTATGCTTCAATAACAGATAGTCAATGGCGGCCCTGTTTTGTAGTGTCATGCCCCTCAAGCTCTTGACATCGGCCAAGAGTTCTTCCATAGCAATAGAGGTGTGGTTAATAGCCTTGACCATAGCACAGGCGAGTTTTCTAACAATCTTTGCAGTGCCTACTGCCAAACCAGGGACCCCAATAACTGAAATGCCTAGAGATAAAATTTCTGCATCACTCATTAGCCTGATACTGGAATCACAATCCTCTGGCAATTGTAAGGCCTGCCGTTTGACCCGCCCTATATCTCTGATGGGTGTTCTTGTTGGTGGGTCAGATCTAGAGGGTAGTGATATGGCAATCCTACTAATAGCACATGGGCCACCTGTGGTGTTCCCTGGAATATAGGAGTAGGAAGTATTCCCACATGAAAGGAACCATCCTTTGGATAGCTTGACAGGGTAATAGGCAGTTTGGGTGGTAACTGTAAAATTACAGGTCATTCTATTGCGGGGTACCTGTGGTAGAGGGGCTTGATGCCACCTACCAGTTATCTGTCCTCCTGGACCGAAAAAATGACTAGGGAACCCAGAAAAATACACACAATAGTCTGCTGGGGCAACAGATATAGTACGTATGGATGTCATATTTGGCCACAAATTGTTAGCAGGGATAAAGTTGCGGTTATGATCCAAATCTGAAATACCTTCCACCAGAGTCCAAAAGGAAACGCCACTTGGAGAAGTATCAAGTGGGAATAAGGTAAAATTGAGGAGGGTTGAGAGTGGAGTCGGGATACTGATAAGGCAGGTGGTCATAATGCTTGTAACACTTATCATGCGAGATAGACAAAAATTGGGGGTCTGCATTATGTCTATGGCCATATGTGACCACACATTTGGAGTCTCTATTTCCCCAAAATGTCTGCGGGCCCTAAGGAGGACAGATCTGGTCTCATTGCGAGTCAGCAGAGTTTCAGAATGATACACGTAGTAAATCATAGTAATCATAGTAGTGATCATTACAATGCTCAAAATTATCATATAAACACGTTCAAAGATTCGATATGGTGGATCTGGGGTACGTAACCCGAATCGGATGTAGCTCCTCCCACCAACAGAGTCATTGTCAGAGTGTTCTTGAAGAGATTGTTCTTGTTGGGTTGGTGGTAAGTGTTCTTGTTGGGTTGGTGGTAAGTAAAGAGCAAGAAATTCATCAATAAGTTGCTCATCAATGGATGGTGTTATTTCATCATCGGAGTCTTCTTGACACGACATGCGTGTATCCATGTTGGACTATTTTCAGTCAGAACAGCAGTCCGCGTTACAGCAAGGACAGTAGTTGGTTCACCAAATGGAGGGTCCAAAGTCTTGTCCCTGACGAGCTGCTTGATCAGGACCTGATCACCTGGCCGAAAAGGATGCGTTGGTTTACCTGTAGGAAAAGGTAGAGAGAGAGACACATCACCATAGATGCCATTCAATTTGTCAATCAATTGTGATACATATTCCTGTTTAATACATTCCAAATCACCAAGTGACTTTGGTGGACCATGTATCTTAGCCCATGGGGTTGGGAATGGCCTCCCCATTAACACCTCAAATGGAGAAAACCCAGTGGTTTTATTGGGTGTCATTCTCATTTCTGCTAGTACTGCAGGTAAATATACTGTCCAATTCACAAAGGTGCCCCTTGTCCCTTTCCTTAATTTCTCTTTAATGGTCCTATTTGTTCTTTCAACCTGACCAGAGGACTGTGGGTGATATGGTATGTGGAACTTCCATTCAATACATAATTTCTGACAAATTAATTGGGTAATTTGGGCCGTGAAAGGTGTTCCTTTGTCACTGTTGATCACTAGTGGACATCCAAATCTAGGGATGATTTCTTTACATAGTATAGTAACCACGGTTGCAGCATTTTCCTTGCGCACTGGAAAAGCCTCAACCCATTTAGAGAACTGATCACAGATGACCAACAGATATTGAAACCCCTTTGACTTTGGCATATGTGTAAAATCAATTTGTAAATTTTGCATAGGTCCATCAGGGGGCGGCAAGTGTCCATGTTTACCATATTTTGCACCATTTGGGTTGTTCCTAGCACATGTCAGGCACCTTGATAGTTGACTGTCAACTAATTCTGTCAATCCCTGTATGACAAATTGTTTTTGTATTGTGCTAGTTGTCTGTTTCTTGCCTATGTGTCCAAAACCGTGAAAGTGACTTATGAAGATGGGAGCTGCTGTTCTGGGAATGCCTATTCTCCCCTCTTTATCTGACCATAAGCCGTCAGGGTTCAAGGTCAGATCATTACGTATCCAAAAGTCTTTGTCAGAGTCAGAGGCTAATGCCTGTAGTGCAGCAATGTCCACAGTGGGGGTAGGTGGTATCATGACCATTGTAAGCTGAGTATTGATAGTAGAATTGTAATCTTTATGTGAAGGGCCTGAGAGGGCTGCGTCCCTTGCAGCTTTATCTGCTAAGGCATTACCTTTGGCTATATCAGTGGTGTCAGAGCTATGTCCTTTACATTTGACAATAGCTAGCTTTCTGGGTAATAGAATGGCATCAAGTAAATCATTAACAAGTTGTGCATGGGATATACCCTTGCCATCTGCAGATACAAATCCCCTATTTCTCCAGATAATACCAAAATCATGTACTACACCATATGCATACCTAGAATCTGTGTAAATGGTGACATCTTGGTCTTTAAACAGTTTACAAGCTTGTGTCAAGGCAACCAATTCAGCTGCTTGTGCAGAGACAAATGGTAAAGAATTAGCCATTAAAATAACATCTGGCAATTGTACAACAGAGAAACCAGTGTGATATATCCCATCTGCGGGCTTAGAACAAGATCCATCAACAAAAACCACTTCTCCCCTACTCAAAAGGGAAGTAGATAAATCATGCCTGGGCGAAGTGTCAGCTGCAATGGTTTGCAAACAATCATGTGGCTCTTCATCTGTGTATTTTTCTTCTGGTTGTGAATGTGCTAGCATCTTATGCAATGCCAATGAGGGGCCCATATGTGAGGGATAGTATTTGATGGATAAATTCTGTGTGGATGTTAATATTGTTTCATATCCTGAGCGTCGTTGTGCGGTCATGTGTTGAGTGGTAATGTTGTTGAGTATGTGTAGGACTTGATGAACTGGATTTATAGGAGTGTTGTAAGGTGATACTGTGGGTACAATAATGCCTTTTTGTATTAATTCCTGTATAATAGGTTCTATTCCAATCTCTTTTTCCCGTGATAGGGGATATTGTTTAACATATACAGGAGTACTACCTGGTTTAAGAGTTGCCTGATAAGGGGAACAGTCAATGTACCCTGGGTCAGTGGAGGATTTGGCCCATAATGTGTGTGGCAGATCAGCCAGTGCCATTGGTATGTTGGGGTCAGAATCTAGATGTGTGAAAGACATGGTAGTGATAGGGTCCAGGGGAATGTAAATTTGTTTGCTTACCAGACAACTGCCTTCAAGCCACAGATAAGCCTCTAAATTCGTAATAATATATACACATGATTCACTGAACCACAAACCATAGATCTGTTCCGTACCAGCTTCATGGGTAAACCCCAGGACACATCCCGGTGTCCAGTGTCGCACAACAACAGTGGCTTTGGGTGAACATACCCGATTGAAAATGTTGCACAGTACCCCAATGATGTCATCCTGCAGCAACAAAGATAAATGTTGAAAAATAACCCTGGCAATGCCAGCTGATTCTGTGTTAGTTATAAGGGGAAGTGAAAATGCAGAAGTACACACTACCCCTCCCTTTTCAGTGATTTGCAAGGTCAATTGTAACTTACTCATTAAATCTCTGCCCAGCAGATTAACAGGACAATTTGGTATGATTAAAAAGGCATGTTGTAATTTATCACCATGGTCACTGACATTAAGGGTTAATTTAGGAGTGACCTTGCACTCAATTTGGACCCCTCCTACTCCAACAGAGGACATGCTTGCAGTTGTAAGTGGACCTGTATAATTCTTAGCAGAGATGCTTGATTTTGTGGCCCCTGTATCCACAAGGAAATCGTACACTTGTCCCTCAACCTCTAAGGTTAATATCGGGAGAGTGTCCCACCTCTCAGATAGCTGAGCAACAAAGCAAGCAAGGGGTTGTGTCCTCTGGCAGCCCTAGTGGGGTTGCGGTCTCCATTGTAGCTGATGGGTAGGGGGTCCCATGTTATATTGTGCAGTCTCATTCTGTGTGTTAGTCTGAGTGGATTGTATTTGTCCATTGTACAGGGTGTTGGTCTGATCTATCCTTGGGGGTACCCAGCATTCCCTCTTCCAATGTCCTATCTTACCACAATTGAAACAGGCTCCTTTTGCAGGCTGCCTGTTTCCTGATCGATTTGATTGATTTTTAGGGTCCCCATAAGGGCCTCTTTTACTTCTGTCCTTCTTATTCTGCCATTTCCCTCTATACTGCCTTCCAGACTGATTTCCACCTTTCCCTCCTCCCTGCTGGAAATACATACTCATTTCTGCTGCAGGTTGTTCTGTAGTAGTAAATCCTGCAACAGTTCCGGTCTTAGCCGGGAATACCCCTGCTGCATCCTTAATCCTAATTGCTTCTTCAAATTCCTCAGCAGTTAATTTGTGCCAGCTATCAATACACATTCTGACAGTCTGGGCTATCTCAGGTTTCATATTAGTAAGCAGATGTTGCACGTATAGTGGGCCCAGAGACTCATTCTTTTTATCAAGTCCACAGTCATTTGCCCAGGTGTCTCCAAAACGGGTTAAAAAATCAGAGACACTTTCTGATACTTTCTGTTTACAAGCAATGGCTTTAGTAATATCCTTCAAATCACCCCCTAGTTTCACTAGCTTACTTTTAACCTGTTCCCACATGGCATTTAAATGTTCAGTTGTTAACCACACATTGTCAGTCACTGTCTGCGGGAAGTCATATTCAGTGCCCAATGTTGCACATTCCTTAGTCCAATCAATCCCCATGTGTTTAGTACAAGCATCTAGTAAAAATCTGTAGTCTGGCCCGGTCAGCTGCGCCCCTAGGGTGCATCTTTTTAAATAAGCTATTGCTGCGCTGGGGGATTTAATTGGGTTTGGGCAATCTTTAGCCCATGCATTCATAGTCAAAACATCAGGGGGTTTGTTTATGACCTGATTGCCTATGGTTATAAAAGGCATAGCCAGGTTAGTCTGGTTAGCGAGGGTAGGTGGTTGCTTATGTATGTCAGCTGTTGTTATAACCTTAGTTCCTTTCTGATCCCTAGGTGTCAGCTGTATGTCACCTACCGACTGGGTAAGGTTCTGAAGTACTTGTTCTTCTGCATATGGCTCAGTCTCTAGGTTTTGTTGTCTCTGTTGTGCCTCTGAAGCCCTGGTCATCTGTCTTGTCTGAACTCCTATACTAGTTGGGTTTGTGTGTCTATAATCGTCTTCAGAGGTCAGGTCCAAGATCTTAGTGAGTCTCCTGAGCACGTCCCTTTTCTGTCCTTTTGTAAGTTTTGGCGTACTGGGTGTATTAATATGTGTCAATCTATCAGTAGATAGACTGTGAACCTCATGTAGGTATGGTCTTGTATGTAAGGGGGTTCTGGGGCTATCAGTAGTCCACATGTCATCTGTGAATGGATCTTGTCTGCTAAGGTTTGGAGATGATTCCAGTTTCTCATGTTCTGTCAACAAAGGCTGGGTCCCTTTTGTAAGACCAGTAAGGTGTTGGTTGAGGCTGGGGGTGAGTGGGAGATTTGGTAATGTGTTCGGATATGGGACAAATTGCCTTCGCTCCTTTTGTAGTTCCTGTTGTGCTTGTGCAGTTATCTTAACTCCTTCCTGCCTAGACTGAATGTCTGTAACCCTTGCTGAACCTGTTGGAGTGTCTGCCAGTGTTATATCAGAATATCTAGGTATAGTGTCCTTTGTCTCCTTGTCTCCCTGCGTAAATGAGGGTTGCATGCTTGTGACATTCTGAGAGGGTGTTGCTGTGTGTATAGTAGAATCTATTTCACCTTCTTGTTTAATGTCTTCTGTCTTAGGGGTTATACGTCTAGGAGTAACAGCTAACAATTCTAAATCATCATCTGAATTCCGAGACACAGTCAGGGAAGGGTACAAAGTGTTAGGGGTCTGGGAGGGAGGACAAGGAGGTAGTAGTGAAGGTGCAGTAGGAATAGGGGTAGATGGTGGTGGAGGGGGTGGAAAATTATACGGAAGGGTGTCCTGCATCATAGTCTGAACACATGCATAAGGGGCTAAATCTATCCACACTTTACCACATGCAGACATATATTCCATATCCCAAGATGGATCTCCTTCATACCATATCCATTTAGGGTCACTTAAACAAAGTCCTTTAATCATGGCTATGTGCCAAGGATCAAACCCACCTTCCCGAGGAAAGGGGTTTGAAGAATATAGACCCTCAGTCCATCCTGCCATGTTGTCACAGAACGGATTCGCATAGAAATTCCCTGCCTGTTCTGTGACAAACTCTTTAGGGGTCTGGCCAGGTTTCATTTTACATACTTGTATTTTAACATTTTTGTTACCCTTCTTAATGGTTATGGTAGAATCCTTGGGTTTCGATTGATTGGTACCCATAGTAACAATATTAAAGTCTTAATCAAAAATAAACAACGCTTGTCAAACAAATATAGATTGGTATATATGCGTATACACCTGTATATACAAATTATACTATCACAAGTTTAGAATGAAACTCAAATGATTAATAGTTTTATATGACAGAAACATTCACCAAGGTCCTTTAAAACAAAACAATATCATGCACAAGTAAATTATAGTAGACAGAGATGCAAAAATAAACAACCAAACAGATAAACAAGCAAATATTATATTAACATTATTACACACACATCTCTTAGCATCTATACTTATATATATATATCCCTCAATCACTTCTATTCACCTCTCATCCAATTTCCCAGTTCACAAAACAATAAATATTTAACACAGCAAATGCAGCTATGTTATCTTGAAAACTGGTACACTGCGAACAAAAAAGATAGGGAAAGGAGTGAGGGAGGGGTAGCAGCTGCGAGGACAGAAAAACTATCTTCTCATAAAATTACAAGTATGGCGTCCTTAACATCTTCTCTGCCATCATCATGTGAATAAAGTATATAAATATCACTGGAAGCCTATTTCTGGTTCTCTAACACCCTAATTCCATTTACTTCTGCATTACCCACATTCTCTGTATTTTTCTTAAAACAACCTGGCACATCCACCACTCTTATTACAATTTCCAAGACTTAATTTTCTTAATTATGCAAATCATCAAATTCTATCTCAAATTCAACAATTTCTCCTCTAACGCCTTTTAAAAATGAACCTATTTCTTACTCACTTAATTATTTGGACTCTAGTAATGTTATATACATATTATGTTGCACACAGTTTTTAACTCTTTATTGTCTTACCAGTATTACACTTCTTAATGGTTATTATAGAATTTCTAGGCTTAGATTGATTAATTCCCAAAGTAATAATATCAAAGTCTCAGTCCAAAATAAACAATGTCCGTCAGGTCAGTATAGAGTGATATACAAATACATACATATACACATGAACAACACAATTATAATTTAAGTTTAAATGGTATCCGTATATAAATATACAGCGAGACCACTTACCAAGGTCAACAGAGCAATAAAAATAATATCATGCAAATGTTTTAGTCATAATAGACAAAAATACAAGGACAGACAACAGAACAATATCACATATTCAGGCATTACAAGTCCCTTGTTTGTGTATTTGCGTTTTTTTGTTTTTTTTTGTTTTGCGTTTTCCTTTTAGATTAACTAATTTTCCATCCGGTCAATAGGGTGCTCATGTACGCTGCCCCTAAAAAATCACGAGGTAAAATATTAAATTCTTGTCTCCATAGGGCAGATTATCTACTCATACCCGCATATATATATATATCTCAGGGATAGACCCGGACAGATCATCTACTCTGTCCCGTACATATATCAAGGGGACAATTTAGAATTAACTATGTGGTCTAACCCCGTAAAATTATCTGGAGACAAAGTTATTATTACTATTAATTTTTATTTTTGTGAAACAAACAATTTACTTATGGACAAATTATCGGGTACATTTTGTACAGAAGAATTATTAGTGAATAACAATTATTATAACGGTATAGTATCCAGACATTGTTACCAGGAAAAGGAACCTTCTCATGCAGACTTAAACATATGCATTCAAGTTACATTAATAAGTATTATATGAAAGTGCAGGGAAGTGTAATGCCATATACATAACATAAAAAATGGTTAGTAACAGTTATATAACAAACAAGGACTGAAATACATATAATTCTGTTAGTATAACAATATGACTTATTCAATCTCGAGGAAGGGTGTGTGTCCGTATTTTACAGGAGCCTGGTTACCCTGTAAACACTATTTCACTATATTGAGGTCAGGACTCGAACCTGCCTCTTAACCAGGTGCCTAAACCACCTGGTTACGTTGGGCCTGGTTACCCAACTAAAATACTTATTGAGGTCAGGACTCGAACCTGCCTCCTAACCAGGTGCCTAAACTACCTGGTTACGTTGGGCCTGGTTACCCAACTAAAATATTTATTGAGGTCAGGACTCGAACCTGCCTCCTAACCAGGTGCCTAAACTACCTGGTTACGTTGGGCCTGGTTACCCAACTAAAATACAGACCAATCAGGTGCCTAAAACTACCCTATCAACCCACACATGACACTTTAAAACACTAAAAAAAATCCTAAAATCATGTGTGTCACCTGATTAAGTTGGGCCTGGTTACCCAACTTCAATACAGACCAGTCATCCACAAATAATAATAATAATATCTTCAGAGACAAGTGAGCAGACCATATGTATAACAGCACATATATGAAAACACATATATATAAAATATAGTCAACTCACCGTCTGTGAAGATGCTGCCGACTATCGCCAAAATTGTTGTGGATAACTGTCTCTATCTTCTGTATACTCTGTTTTATATTTTCCCCGGGGACCTTGGACTCCCACACTGTTCCTCCGAGATATCCTAAGTCGCAGGCCTGGGAATAAGAAATGAATACACGCAGACACGAATCTTGTGCTATAACTTCTTATTCAATTTATTAAGCGAAATTCACCAGTTTATATAATGCAAAATCATTGGGTGGTAGGCATGTTAATTAAGGGGAGAGATTTCCCCTCCCAGGATATATGAACAGATATGGACATTGTCGGTCATTTAACCAATGGGAATACAGAGGGAAGTTAAGTGTTAAAAGGCTTCGGACATGTTTACACCTACAAATTACTTCATTATTGGCAGAATGCCCCTTACCGCAATAAGACAAAACAAGTTATAAAAAGAATTGTTCTGGACATGTTGTTCACAAATTCAAATGTCACAAGTAGATATAGTTTACTAAATTAGTGCTTATCAAATTATAACTAACAGAACAAACCATAGCTAGAAATATTATATTTTGAGCAGAGCATAGCTAATGCGCATCTGTAGGCCTTGAAGAAGCAAAAGATTTTCCCTTACAATAACATCACAAAGTCAATGGCTATTAGCTTCATGTAATGGAGAATTACTGCTCTGGATGCCTTCATAAAAGAGACAAAATACTCTGACATCATAATGTCAAGGTCTTATTGCTTTAGGCAAAGGAAAATTATTGTGATGGTTTACTATGTGTTGGAAACAGATTATTATGAAATCACAATGTCAAAGCTGATTGGCTTTCATGAAAGGAAAATTATTGCGTTAGTGTCATTTTGGCTCTAGATTTTACTATGTCATCATAATATCAATATATATTGGCTTTGGGCAAAGGAAAATTATTGCTCTGGTTTCCTTCTTGTTCGAAAATAGTTCTATGACATCATAATGTTAATGCCTATTGACGTCATGTAAAGATGAATTACTCTGCTGGGTTATCTGCTTTTGAAATATAGTATTATGACATCACAAAGTCAATGGCTATTACCTTCATGTAATGGAGAATTACTGATCTGGATTCCTTCTTAATAGAGACAAATTACTCTGACATCATAACATCAATGTCTATTGGCTTTAGGCAAAGAAAAATTATTGTAATGGTTTACTCCGTGTTGGAAACAGATTATTATGAAATCACAATGTCAAAGCTGATTGGCTTTCATGAAAGGAAAATTATTGCGTTAGTGTCATTTTGGCTCTAGATTTTACTATGTCATCATAATATCAATATATATTGGCTTTGGGCAAAGGAAAATTATTGCTCTGGTTTCCTTCTTGTTCGAAAATAGTTCTATGACATCATAATGTTAATGCCTATTGACGTCATGTAAAGATGAATTACTCTGCTGGGTTATCTGCTTTTGAAATATAGTATTATGACATCACAAAGTCAATGGCTATTACCTTCATGTAATGGAGAATTACTGATCTGGATTCCTTCTTAATAGAGACAAATTACTCTGACATCATAACATCAATGTCTATTGGCTTTAGGCAAAGAAAAATTATTGTAATGGTTTACTCCGTGTTGGAAACAGATTATTATGAAATCACAATGTCAAAGCTTATTGGCTTTCATGAAAGGAAAATTATTGCGTTAGTGTCATTTTGTCTCTAGATTTTACCATGTCATCATAATATCAATATCTATTGGCTTTGTGCAAAGGAAAATTATTGCTCTGGTTTCCTTCTTATTCGAATCACAGTTATATGACCTCATAAAGCCAAACCCTATTGGCTTCATATAAAGGAGAATTATTGATCTGCTTTCATGCTTACTCAAAAATAGTACTATGACATCATAATGATCAATGACTATTGGCTTCATGTAAATGAGAATTATTCTGTTGGTTTAGTCTGGTTTTGAAATATAGTATAATGACATCACAAAGTCAATATCTATTACTTTCATGTAAAGGAGAATTACTGCTCTGGTTTCCTTCTTAATAGAGACACACTATTATGACATCATAATGTCAATTCCTCTTCGTTTAGGCAAAGGAAAATTATTGCTCTGGTTTCCTTCTTGTTCGAAAATAGTTCTATGACATCATAATGTTAATGCCTATTGACTTCATGTAAAGATGAATTACTCTGCTGGGTTATCTGCTTTTGAAATATAGTATTATGACATCACAAAGTCAATGGCTATTAGCTTCATGTAATGGAGAATTACTGATCTGGATTCCTTCTTAATAGAGACAAATTACTCTGACATCATAACGTCAATGTCTATTGGCTTTAGGCAAAGAAAAATTATTGTGATGGTTTACTCCGTGTTGAAAACAGATTATTATAAAATCACAATGTCAAAGCTGATTGGCTTTCATGAAAGGAAAATTTTTGCTCTAGTATCATTTTGGCTCGAGATTTTGCTATGACATAATCATATCAATATCTATTGGCTTTGGGCAAAGGAAAATTGTTGCTCTGGTTTCCTTCTTATTCGAATCACATATATATGACCTCATAATGCCTAACCCTATTGGCTTCATATAAAGGAGAATTATTGATCTGCTTTCATTCTTGCTCAAAAATAGTACTATGACATCATAATAAACAATGACTATTGGCTTCATGTAAATGAGAATTATTCTGCTGGTTTCGTCTGGTTTTGAAATATAGTATTATGACATCACAAAGTTAATCTCTATTTTCTTCATTCAAAGGAAAATTACTGCTCTGGTTTCCTTTTTAATAGAGACACATTATTATAACATCATAATGTCAATTCACCTTGGCCTTAGGCAAATGAATAATATTATTCTGGGTTTCCTTGTTGCTGGAAACACAGCATTATGACATCATAATGTCAATGCCTATTAGCTTTATTTACAAGAGAATTATTGTGATGGTTTATTTCATGTTGGAATCACTGCATTATGACATCATAAGACCAAAGCTTATTGGTTTTCATGAAAGGTAAAATATTGCTCTCGTTTCCTTCATGCTCGAGATAGTACTATGACATCAGAGTATCAATATATAATTACTTCAGGTAAAGAAGAATTAGTGTTCTGGTTTCCTTCTTATTCTAATCAGAGTATTATGACATCATACTGTCTAAGCCTATTGGCTTCATTTTATGGAGAATTATTGATCTGGATTCATTCTTACTCAAAAATAGTACTATAACATCATAATGTTAATGCTTATTGACTTCATGTAAAGAAAAATGATTCTGCTGGTTTAGTCTGGTTTTGAAATATAGTATTATGACATCACAATGTCAATGTCTATTACAATCATGTAAAGGAGAATTACTGCTCTGGTTTCCTTCTTAATAGAGACACACTATTATGACATCATAATGTCAATGCCTATTGGCTTTAGGCAAAGGAATAAAATTGTTCTGGTTTACTTGTTGCTCGAAACACAGCATTATGACATCATAATGTCAATCCCTATTAGCTTTATTTACAAGAGAATTATTGTGATGGTTTATTCCATGTTGGAATTACAGCATTATGACATCACAATACCAAAGTTTATTGGCTTTCATAAAAGGTAAAATATTGCTCTAGTTTCCTCCATGCTCGAGATAGTACTATGACATCAGAATATCAATATCTAATGACTTCAGGTATAGAAGAATAAGTGTTCTGGTTAGCTTCTATTATATAATACTATATAATGCCAATGTCTATTGAATTCATGTAAAGAAGAATTATTATGCTGGTTTATCTGCTTTTGAAATATAATATTATAACATCACAAAGTCAATGGCTATTAGCTTCATGTAATGGAGAATTACTGCTCTGGATGCCTTCATAATAGAGACAAAATACTCTGACATCATAATGTCAAGGTCTTATTGCTTTAGGCAAAGGAAAATTATTGTGATGGTTTACTATGTGTTGGAAACAGATTATTATGAAATCACAATGTCAAAGTTTATTGGCTTTCATGAAAGGAAAATTATTGCGTTAGTGTCATTTTGGCTCTAGATTTTACTATGTCATCATAATATCAATATCTATTGGCTTTGGGCAAAGGAAAATTATTGCTCTGGTTTCCTTCTGATTCTAATCACAGTTATATGACATCATAATACCTAAGCCTATTGGCTTTATATAAAGGAGAATTATTGATCTGCTTTCATGCTTGCTCAAAAATAGTACTATGTCATAATAATGATCAATGACTATTGGCTTCATGTAAATGAGAATTATTCTGTTGGTTTAGTCTGGTTTTGAAATATAGTACAATGACATCACAAAGTCAATATCTATTACCTTCATGTAAAGGAGAATTACTGCTCTGGTTTCCTTCTTAATAGAGACACACTATTATGACATCATAATGTCAATTCCTATTGGCTTTAGTCAAAGGAATAATATTGTTCTGGTTTACTTGTTGCTCGAAACACAGCATTATGACATCATAATGTCAATCCCTATTAGCTTTATTTACAAGAAAATTATTGTGATGGTTTATTACATGTTGGAATTACAGCATTATGACATCACAATATCAAAGTTTATTGGCTTTCATGAAAGGTAAAATATTTCTCTAGTTTCCTCCATGCTTGAGATAGTACTATGACATCAGAATATCAATATATAATAACTTCAGGTATAGAAGAATAAGTGTTCTGATTAGCTTCTTATTATATAATACTACTAGTTGAACAGCCCGTTACACAGGCCACAGTGCCTCCGGCAGCCGGTTGCGGGGCAGTCACGCACAGTAGAGACTGCCCGCACCGTTGCTGATACAGAGCTGGACGCTCCTTCTGAGTGCCCAGCTCTTTATCAGCTGCGGCGCGGGCAGTCTCTACTGCGCATTACTGCCGCACGCACAGCAGTGTCTACTGCGCATGTCGGGCGTTACACACGATTTAGCGAATTATTATATAGGATATAATGCCAATGTCTATTCACTTCATGTAAAGAAGAATTATTATGCTGGTTTACCAGCTTTTGAATTATAATATTATAACATCACAAAGTCAATGGCTATTAGCTTCATGTAATGGAGAATTACTGCTCTGGATGCCTTCATAATAGAGACAAAATACTCTGACATCATAATGTCAAAGTCTTATTGCTTTAGGCAAAGGAAAATTATTGTGATGGTTTACTATGTGTTGGAAACAGATTATTATGAAATCACAATGTCAAAGCTTATTGGCTTTCATGAAAGGAAAATTATTGCGTTAGTGTCATTTTGGCTCTAGATTTTACTATGTCATCATAATATCAATATCTATTGGCTTTGGGCAAAGGAAAATTATTGCTCTGGTTTCCTTCTTATTCGAATCACAGTTATATGACCTCATAATGCCTAAGCCTATTGGCTTCATATAAAGGAGAATTATTCATCTGCTTTCATGCTTGCTCAAAAATAGTACTATGACATCTTAATGATCAATGACTATTGGCTTCATGTAAATGAGAATTATTCTGTTGGTTTAGTCTGGTTTTGAAATATAGTATAATGACATCACATAATCAATATCTATTACCTTCATATAAAGGAGAATTACTGCTCTGGTTTCCTTCTTAATAGAGACACACTATTATGACATAATAATGTCAATTCCTCTTGGCTTTAGGCAAAGGAATAATATTGTTCTGGTTTACTTGTTGCTTCAAACACAGCATTATAACATCATAATGTCAATGCCTATTAGCTTTATTTACAAGTGAATTATACTGATGGTTCATTTCATGTTGGAATCAATGCATTATGACATCACAGTACCAAAGCTTATTGGTTTTCATGAAACGTAAATTATTGCTCTAATTTCCTTCATGCTCGAGATAGTACTATGACATCAGAATATAAATATCTAATGACTTCAGGTAAAGAAAAATTAGTGTTCTGATTTCCTACTTATTCTTAACAGAGTATTATGACATCAATGTCAATGCCTATTGGCTTTAGCAAAGGAATAATATTGTTCTGGTTTACTTGTTGCTCGAAACACAGCATTATGACATTATAATGTCAATCCCTATTAGCTTTTTTTAAAAGAGAATTATTGTGATGGTTTATTCCATGTTGGAATTACAGCATTATGACATCACAATATCAAAGCTTATTTTCTTTCATGAAAGGTAAATTATTGCTCTACGTTCCTTCATAAAGATAAATTATTGCTCTAATTTCCTTCATGCTAATGACTTCAGGTAAAGAAAAATTAGTCTTCTGGTTTCCTACTTATTCTTATCAGAGTATTATGACATCATAATGTCTATGCCTATTGTTTTCATATAAAGGAGAATTATTGCTCTGGTTTCCTTTTTGTTCGAAAATAGTTCTATGACATCATAATGTTAATGCCTATTGACTTCATGTAAAGAAAAATTATTCTGCTGGTTTATCTACTTTTGAAATACAGTATTATGACATCAAAAAAGTAAATGGCTATTAGCTTCATATAATGGAGAATTACTGCTCTGGATTCCGTCTGAATAGAGACAAAGTACTCTTACAACATAATATCAATATCTATTGGCTGTAGACAAAGGATATTTATTGTGATGGTTTACTCCATGTTGGAAACAGAGTATTATGACATGACAATGTCAAAGCTTCTTGGCTTTCACGAAAGGAAAATTATTGCTCTATTGTCCATTTACCTCGAGATTTTACTATGACATCATAATATCAATATCTAATGACTTTTGGCAAAGGAAAATTATTGCTCTGGTTTCCTTCTTGTTCGAAAATAGTTCTAAGACATCATAATGTTAATGCCTACTAACTTCATGTAAAGATGAATTACTCTGCTGGGTTATCTGCTTTTGAAATATAGTATTATCACATCAGAAAGTCAATGGCTATTAGCTTCATGTAATGGAGAATTACTGATCTGGATTCCTTCTTAATAGAGACAAATTACTCTGACATCATAACGTCAATGTCTATTGGCTTTAGGCAAAGAAAAATTATTGTAATGGTTTACTCCGTGTTGGAAACAGATTATTATAAAATCACAATGTCAAAGCTGATTGGCTTTCATGAAAGGAAAATTTTTGCTCTAGTATCATTTTGGCTCGAGATTTTACTATGACATAATAATATCAATATCTATTGGCTTTGGGCAAAGGGAAATTATTGCTCTGGTTTCCTTCTTATTCGAATCACAGTTATATCACCTCATAATGCCTAACCCTATTGGCTTCATATAAAGGAGAATTATTGATCTGCTTTCATTCTTGCTCAAAAATAGTACTATGACATCATAATAAACAATGACTATTGGCTTCATGTAAATGAGAATTATTCTGCTGGTTTCGTCTGGTTTTGAAATATAGTATTATGACATCACAAAGTCAATCTCTATTTTCTTCATGTAAAGGAAAATTACTGCTCTGGTTTCCTTTTTAATAGAGGCACAATATTATGACATCATAATGTCAATTCACCTTGGCCTTAGGCAAATGAATAATATTATTCTGGTTTACTTGTTGCTGGAAACACAGCATTATAACATCATAATGTCAATGCCTATTAGCTTTATTTACAAGAGAATTATTGTGATGGTTTATTTCATGTTGGAATCACTGCATTATGACATCATAATACCAAAGCTTATTGGTTTTCATGAAAGGTAAAATATTGCTATCGTTTCCTTCATGCTCGAGATAGTACTAAGACATCAGAGTATCAATATATAATTACTTCAGGTAAAGAAGAATTAGTGCTCTGGTTTCCTTCTTATTCTAATCAGAGTATTATGACATCATACTGTCTAAGCCTATTGGCTTTATTTAAAGGAAAATTATTGATCTGAATTCATTCTTACTCAAAAATAGTACTATGACATCATAATGTTAATGCCTGTTGACTTCATGTAAAGAAAAATGATTCTGCTGGTTTAGTCTGGTTTTGAAATATAGTATTATGACATCACAATGTCAATGTCTATTACCATCATGTAAAGGAGAATAACTGCTCTGGTTTCCTTCTTAATAGAGACACACTATTATGACATCATAATGTCAATTCACCTTGGCCTTAGGCAAATGAATAATATTATTCTGGTTTACTTGTTGCTGGAAACACAGCATTATGACATCATAATGTCAATGCCTATTAGCTTTATTTACAAGAGAATTATTGTGATGGTTTATTTCATCTTGGAATCACTGCATTATGACATCATAATACCAAAGCTTATTGGTTTTCATGAAAGGTAAAATATTGCTCTCGTTTCCTTCATGCTCGAGATAGTACTAAGACATCAGAGTATCAATATATAATTACTTCAGGTAAAGAAGAATTAGTGTTCTGGTTTCCTTCTTATTCTAATCAGTGTATTATGACATCATACTGTCTAAGCCTATTGGCTTAATTTAAAGGAGAATTATTGATCTGGATTCATTCTTACTCAAAAATAGTACTATGACATCATAATGTTAATGCCTATTGACTTCATGTAAAGAAAAATGATTCTGCTGGTTTAGTCTGATTTTGAAATATAGTATTATGACATCACAATGTCAATGTCTATTACCATCATGTAAAGGTGAATAACTGCTCTGGTTTCCTTCTTAATAGAGACACACTATTATGACATCATAATGTCAATGCCTATTGGCTTTAGGCAAAGGAATAATATTGTTCTGGTTTACTTGTTGCTCGAAACACAGCATTATGACATCATAATGTCAATCCCTATTAGCTTTATTTACAAGAGAATTATTGTGATGGTTTATTCCATGTTGTAATTACAGCATTATGACATCACAATATCAAAGATTATTGGCTTTCATGAAAGGTACAATATTGCTCTAGTTTCCTCCATGCTCGAGATAGTACTATGACATCAGAATATCAATATCTAATGACTTCAGGTATAGAAGAATAAGTGTTCTGGTTAGCTTCTTATTATATAATACTATATAATGCCAATGTCTATTGACTTCATGTAAAGAAGAATTATTATGCTGGTTTATCTGCTTTTGAATTATAATATTATAACATCTCAAAGTCAATGGCTATTAGCTTCATGTAATGGAGAATTACTGCTCTGGATGCCTTCATAATAGAGACAAAATACTCTGACATCATAATGTCAAGGTCTTATTGCTTTAGGCAAAGGAAAATTATTGTGATGCTTTACTATGTGTTGAAAACAGATTATTATGAAATCACAATGTCAAAGCTTATTGGCTTTCATGAAAGGAAAATTATTGCGTTAGTGTAATTTTGGCTCTAGATTTTACTATGTCATCATAATATCAATATCTATTGGCTTTGGGCAAAGGAAAATTATTGCTCTGGTTTCCTTTTTATTCAAATCACAGTTATATGACCTCATAATGCCTAAGCCTATTGGCTTCATATAAAGGAGAATTATTGATCTGCTTTCATGCTTGCTCAAAAATAGTACTATGACATCATAATGTTCAATGACTATTGGCTTCATGTAAATGAGAATTTTTCTGTTGGTGTAGTCTGGTTTTGAAATATAGTATAATGACATCACAAAGTCAATATCTATTACCTTCATGTAAAGGAGAATTACTGCTCTGGTTTCCTTCATAATAGAGACACACTATTATGACATCATAATGTCATTTCCTCTTGTCTTTAGGCAAAGGAATAATATTGTTTTGGTTTACTTGTTGGTTCAAACACAGCATTATGACATCATAATGTCAATGCCTATTAGCTTTATTTACAAGTGAATTATTCTGATGGTTCATTCCATGTTGGAATCAAAGCATTATGACATCACAATACCAAAGCTTATAGGTTTTCATGAAAGGTAAATTATTGATCTAATTTCCTTCATGCTCGAGATAGTACTATGACATCAGAATATAAATATCTAATGAATTCAGGTAAAGAAAAGTTAGTGTTCTGATTTCCTACTGATTCTTATCAGAGTATTATGACATCAATGTCAATGCCTATTGGCTTTAGCAAAGGAATAATATTGTTCTGGTTTACTTGTTGCTCGAAACACAGCATTATGACATTATAATGTCAATCCCTATTAGCTTTATTTAAAAGAGAATTATTGTGATGGTTTATTCCATGTTGGAATTACAGCATTATGACATCACAATATCAAAGCTTATTTTCTTTCATGAAAGGTAAATTATTGCTCTACTTTCCTTCATAAAGGTAAATTATTGCTCTAATTTCCTTCATGCTAATGACTTCAGGTAAAGAAAAATTAGTGTTCTGGTTTCCTACTTATTCTTATCAGAGTATTATGACATCATAATGTCTATGCCTATTGTCTTCATATAAAGAAGAATTATTGCTCTGGTTTCCTTTTTGTTCGAAAATAGTTCTATGACATCATAATGTTAATGCCTAATGACTTCATGTAAAGAAAAATTATTCTGCTGGTTTATCTACCTTTGAAATATAGTATTATGACATCAAAAAAGTCAATGGCTATTAGCTTCATATAATGGAGAATTACTGCTCTGGATTCCGTCTGAATAGAGACAAAGTACTCTGACAACATAATATCAATGTCTATTGGCTGTAGACAAAGGAAATTTATTGTGATGGTTTACTCCATGTTGGAATCAGAGTATTATGACATGACAATGTTAAAGCTTATTGGCTTTCACGAAAGGAATATTATTGCTCTATTGTCCATTTACCTCGAGATTTTACTATGACATCATAATATCAATATCTAATGACTTTTGGCAAAGGAAAATTATTTCTCTGGTTTCCATCTTCTTCGAAAATAGTTCTATGACATCATAATGTTAATGCCTATTGACTTTATGTAAAGATGAATTACTCTGCTGGGTTATCTGCTTTTGAAATATAGTATTATGACATCACAAAGTTAATGGCTATTAGCTTCATGTAATAGAGAATTACTGATCTAGATTCCTTCTTAATAGAGACAAATTACTCTGACATCATAATGTCAATGTCTATTGGCTTTAGGCAAAGAATAATTATTGTGATGGTTTACTCCGTGTTGGAAACAGATTATTATAAAATCACAATGTCAAAGCTGATTGGCTTTCATGAAAGGAAAATTTTTGCTCTAGTATAATTTTGGCTTGACATTTTAATATGACATAATAATATCAATATATATTGGCTTTGGTCAAAGGAAAATTATTGCTCTGGTTTCCTTCTTAATCGAATCACAGTTATATGACCTCATAATGCCTAACCCTATTTTCTTCATATAAAGGAGAATTATTAATCTGGTTTCATTCTTGCTCAAAAATAGTACTATGACATCATAATAAACAATGACTATTGGCTTCATCTAAATAAGAATTATTCTGCTGGTTTCGTCTGGTTTTGAAATATAGTATTATGACATCACAAAGTCAATCTCTATTTTCTTCATGTAAAGGAAAATTACTGCTCTGGTTTCCTTTTTAATAGAGACACAATATTATAACATCATAATGTCAATTCACCTTGCACTTAGACAAATGAATAATATTATTCTGGTTTACTTGTTGCTGGAAACACAGCATTATGACATCATAATGTCAATGCCTATTAGCTTTATTTACAAGAGAATTATTGTGATGGTTTATTTCATGTTGGAATCACTGCATTATGACATCATAATACCAAAGCTTATTGGTTTTCATGAAAGGTAAAATATTGCTCTCGTTTCCTTCATGCTCGAGATAGTACTAAGACATCAGAGTATCAATATATAATTACTTCAGGTAAAGAAGAATTAGTGTTCTGGTTTCCTTCTTATTCTAATCAGAGTATTATGACATCATACTGTCTAAGCCTATTGGCTTTATTTAAAGGAGAATTATTGATCTGGATTCATTCTTACTCAAAAATAGTACTATGACATCATAATGTTAATGCCTATTGACTTCATGTAAAGAAAAATGATTCTGCTGGTTTAGTCTGGTTTTGAAATATAGTATTATGACATCACAATGTCAATGTCTATTACCATCATGTAAAGGAGAATTACTGCTCTGGTTTCCTTCTAAATAGAGACACACTATTATGACATCATAATGTCAATGCCTATTGGCTTTTGGCAAAGGAATAATATTGTTCTGGTTTACTTGTTGCTCGAAACACAGCATTATCACATCATAATGTCAATCCCTGTTAGCTTTATTTACAAGAGAAATATTGTGATGGTTTATTCCATTTTGGAATTACAGCTTTATGACATCACAATATCAAAGTTTATTGGCTTTCATGAAAGGTAAAATATTGCTCTAGTTTCCTCCATGCTCGAGATAGTACTATGACACCAGAATATCAATATCTAATGACTTCAGGTATAGAAAAATAAGTGTTCTGATTAGCTTCTTATTATATAATACTACTAGTTGAACAGCCCGTTACACAGGCCACAGTGCCTCCGGCTGCCGGTTACGGGGCAGTCACGCACAGTAGAGACTGCCGGCACCGTTGCTGATACAGAGCTGGACGCTCCTTCGGAGTGCCCAGCTCTGTATCAGCTGCGGCGCGGGCAGTCTCTACTGCGCATTACTGCCACACGCGCAGCAGTGTCTACTGCGCATGTCGGGCGTTACACACAATTTAGCGAATTATTATATACGATATAATGCCAATGTCTATTGACTTCATGTAAAGAAGAATTATTATGCTGGTTTAGTCTGGTTTTGAAATATAGTATTATGACATCACAATGTCAATGTCTATTACCATCATGTAAAGGAGAATTACTCTTCTGGTTTCCTTCTTAATAGAGACACACTGTTATGACATCATAATGTCAATGCCTATTGGCTTTAGGCAAAGGAATAATATTGTTCTGGTTTACTTGTTGCTCGAAACACAGCATTATGACATCATAATGTCAATCCCTATTAGCTTTATTTACAAGCGAATTATTGTGATGGTTTATTCCATGTTGAAATTACAGCATTATGACATCACAATACCAAAGCTTATTGGTTTTCATGAAAGGTAAATTATTCCTCTAATTTCCTTCATGCTCGAGATAGTACTATGACATCAGAATATAAATATCTAATGACTTCAGGTAAAGAAAAATTAGTGTTCTGATTTCCTACTTATTCTTAACAGAGTATTATGACATCAATGTCAATGCCTATTGGCTTTAGCAAAGGAATAATATTGTTCTGGTTTACTTGTTGCTCGAAACACAGCATTATGACATTATAATGTCAATCCCTATTAGCTTTATTTAAAAGAGAATTATTGTGATGGTTTATTCCATGTTGGAATTACAGCATTATGACATCACAATAACAAAGCTTATTTTCTTTCATGAAAGGTAAATTATTGCTCTACTTTCCTTCATAAAGGTAAATTATTGCTCTAATTTCCTTCATGCTAATGACTTCAGGTAAAGAAAAATTAGTGTTCTGGTTTCCTACTTATTCTTATCAGAGTATTATGACATCATAATGTCTATGCCTATTGTCTTCATATAAAGGAGAATTATTGCTCTGGTTTCCTTTTTGTTCGAAAATAGTTCTATGACATCATAATGTTAATGCTTATTGACTTCATGTAAAGAAAAATTATTCTACTGGTTTATCTACCTTTGAAATATAGTATTATGACATCAAAAAAGTCAATGGCTATTAGCTTCATATAATGGAGAATTACTGCTCTGGATTCCGTCTGAATAGAGACAAAGTACTCTGACAACATAATATCAATGTCTATTGGCTGTAGACAAAGGAAATTTATTGTGATGGTTTACTCCATGTTGGAAATAGAGTATTATGACATGACAATGTCAAAGTTTATTGGCTTTCACGAAAGGAAAATTATTGCTCTATTGTCCATTTACCTCGAGATTTTACTATGACATCATAATATCAATATCTAATGACTTTTGACAAAGGAAAATTATTGCTCTGGTTTCCTTCTTGTTCGAAAATAGTTCTATGACATCATAATGTTAATGCCTATTGACTTCATGTAAAGATGAATTACTCTGCTGGGTTATCTGCTTTTGAAATATAGTATTATGACATCACAAAGTCAATGGCTATTAGCTTCATGTAATGGAGAATTACTGCTCTGGATTCCTTCTTAATAGAGACAAATTACTCTGACATCACAATGTCAATGTCTATTGGCTTTAGGCAAAGAAATATTATTGTGATGGTTTACTCCGTGTTGGAAACAGATTATTATAAAATCACAATGTCAAATTATTGTTCTGGTTTCCCTCTTAATCGAATCACAGTTATATGACCTCATAATGTCTAACCCTATTGGCTTCATATAAAGGATAATTATTGATCTGCTTTCATTCTTGCTCAAAAATAGTACTATGACATCATAATAAACAATGACTATTGGCTTCATGTAAATGAGAATTATTCTGCTGGTTTCGTCTGGTTTTGAAATATAGTATTATGATATCACAAAGTCAATCTCTATTTTCTTCATGTAAAGGAAAATTACTGCTCTGGTTTCCTTTTTA
The DNA here is from genome assembly GCA_037306005.1 of Rhinophrynus dorsalis. Lineage (NCBI taxonomy): Eukaryota > Metazoa > Chordata > Amphibia > Anura > Rhinophrynidae > Rhinophrynus > Rhinophrynus dorsalis. The sequence goes on from CM074724.1 coordinate 167,143,260, forward strand.
ATAGAGACACAATATTATGACATCATAATGTCAATTCACCTTGGCCTTAGACAAATGAATAATATTATTTTGGTTTACTTGTTGCTGGAAACACAGCATTATGACATCATAATGTCAATGCCTATTAGCTTTATTTACAAGAGAATTCTTGTGTTGGTTTATTTCATGTTGGAATCACTGCATTATGACATCATAATACCAAAGCTTATTGGTTTTCGTGAAAGGTAAAATATTGCTCTCGTTTCCTTCATGCTCGAGATAGTACTAAGACATCAGAGTATCAATATATAATTACTTCTGGTAAAGAAGAATCAGTGTTCTGGTTTCCTTCTTATTCTAATCAGAGTATTATGACATCATACTGTCTAAGCCTATTGGCTTCATTTAAAGGAGAATTATTGATCTGGATTCACTCTTACTCAAAAATAGTACTATGACATCATAATGTTAATGCCTATTGACTTCATGTAAAGAAAAATTATTCTGTTGGTTTAGTCTGGTTTTGAAATATAGTATTATGACATCACAATGTCAAGTCTATTACCATCATGTAAAGGAGAATTACTGCTCTGGTTTCCTTCTTAATAGAGACACACTATTATGACATCATAATGTCAATGTCTATTGGCTTTAGGCAAAGGAATAATATTGTTCTGGTTTACTTGTTGCTCGATACACAGCATTATGACATCATAATGTCATTCCCTATTAGCTTTATTTACAAGAGAATTATTGTGATGGTTTATTCCATGTTGGAATTACAGCATTATGACATCACAATATCAAAGTTTATTGGCTTTCATGAAAGGTAAAATATTGCTCTAGTTTACTCCATGCTCGAAATAGTACTATGACATCAGAATATCAATATCTAATGACTTCAGGTATCGAAGAATAAGTGTTCTGGTTAGCTTCTTATTATATAATACTATATGATGCCAATGTCTATTGACTTCATGTAAAGAAGAATTATTATGCTGGTTTATCTGCTTTTGAAATATAATATTATAACATCACAAAGTCAATGGCTATTAGCTTCATGTAATGGAGAATTACTGCTCTGGATTCCTTCATAATAGAGACAAAATACTCTGACATCATAATGTCAAGGTCTTATTGCTTTAGGCAAAGGAAAATTATTGTGATGGTTTACTATGTGTTGGAAACAGATTATTATGAAATCACAATGCCAAAGCTTATTGGCTTTCATGAAAGGAAAATTATTGCGTTAGTGTCATTTAGGCTCTAGATTTTACTATGTCATCATAATATCAATATCTATAGGCTTTGGGCAAAAGAAAATTATTGCTCTGGTTTCCTTCTTATTCAAATCACAGTTATATGACCTCATAATGCCTAAGCCTATTGGCTTCATATAAAGGAGAATTATTGATCTGCTTTCATGCTTGCTCAAAAATAGTACTATGACATCATAATGATCAATGACTATTGGCTTCATGTAAATGAGAATTATTCTTTTGGTTTAGTCTGGTTTTGAAATATAGTATAATGACATCACAAAGTCAATATCTATTACCTTCATGTAAAGGAGAATTACTGCTCTGATTTCCTTCTTAATAGAGACACACTATTATGACATCATAATGTCAATTCCTCTTGGCTTTAGGCAAAGGAATAATATTGTTCTGGTTTACTTGTTGCTTCAAACACAGCATCATGACATCATAATGTCAATGCCTATTAGCTTTATTTACAAGAGAATTATTCTGATGGTTCATTCTATGTTGGAATCAAAACATTATGACATCACAATACCAAAGCTTATTGGTTTTCATGAAAGGTAAATTATTGCTCTAATTTCCTTCATGCTCGAGATAGTACTATGACGTCAAAATATAAATATCTAATGACTTCAGGTAAAGAAAAATTAGTGTTCTGTTTTCCTACTTATTCTTATCAGAGTATTATGACATCACTGTCAATGCCTATTGGCTTTAGCAAAGGAATAATATTGTTCTGGTTTACTTGTTGCTCGAAACACAGCATTATGACATTATAATGTCAATCCCTATTAGCTTTATTTAAAAGAGAATTATTGTGATGGTTTATTCCATGTTGGAATTACAGCATTATGACATCACAATATCAAAGCTTATTTTCTTTCATGAAAGGTAAATTATTGCTCTACTTTCCTTCATAAAGGTAAATTATTGCTCTAATTTCCTTCATGCTAATGACTTCAGGTAAAGAAAAATTAGTGTTCTGGTTTCCTACTTATTCTTATCAGAGTATTATGACATCATAATGTCTATGCCTATTGTCTTCATATAAAGGAGAATTATTGCTCTGGTTTTTGCTTCTTGATCGAAAATAGTACTATGACGTCATAATGTTAATGCCTATTGACTTCATGTAAAGAAAAATTATTCTGCTGGTTTATCTACTTTAGAAATATAGTATTATGACATTACAAAGTCAATGACTATTAGCTTCATATAATGAAGAATTACTGCTCTGGATTCCTTCTTAATAGAGACAAAGTACTCTGACAAAATAATGTCAATGTCTATTGTCTTTAGGCAAAGGAAAATTATTGTGATGGTTTACTCCGTGTTGGAAACAGAGTATTATGCCATCACAATGTCAAAGCTTATTGGCTTACACGAAAGGAAAATGATTGCTCTATTGTCCATTTTGCTCGAGATTTTACTATGACATCATAATATCATTATCTAATGACTTTTGGCAAAGGAAAATTATTGCTCTGGTTTCCTTCTTATTTGAATCACAGTTATATGACCTCATAATGCCTAAGCCTACTGGGTTCATATAAAGGAGAATTATTGATCTGCTTTCATTCTGGCTCAAAAATAGTAGTATGACATCATAATGATCAATGGCTATTGGCGTCATGTAAATGAGAATTATTCTGTTGGTTTAGTCTGGTTTTGAAATATAGTATTATGACACTACAAAATCAATGTCTATTACCTTCATGTAAAGGAGAATTACTGCTCTGGTTTACTGCTTAATAGAGACACACTGTTATGACATCATAATGTCAATGCCTATTGGCTTTATGCAAAGGATTAATATTGTTCTGGTTTACTTGTTGCTTGAATCACAGCATTATGACATCATAATGTCAATCCCTATTAGCTTTATTTACAAGGGAATTATTGTGATGGTTTATTCCATGTTGGAATCACATCATTCTGACATCACAATATCAAAGCTTATTGGCTTTCATGAAAGGGAAATTATTGCTCTAGTTTCCTTCATGCTCGAGAGAGTACTATGACATCACAATATCAATATCTAATGGCTTCAAGAACAGAAAAATTAGTGTTCTGGATTCTTTCTTATTCTAATCAGAGTATTAAGAAATCATAATGTCTATGCCTATTTTGTTTGTAATGGGCCGTAGGCCGTTACTGTGGTTTCTAAGCATCAGACTATGGGCTTTGGGCGAACCCTGGAACTAATGCAATACAGGGGCGTACGGACAATATTCGAATCCCGGAACTCGGGATTTCTAAGGCTTATGTCGACGGGACTCGATCTGTCGGTAATGGCCAACGGGGCCTCGTACAACCGCATCGTACGTTACCGGGATTAGCCACTCGAATGCTCGGGGGGTCCTGTAGGTCGGACAGAAGGTGGAATTGCTTGGGACAATGTAACAGCCTTTGTTTCTCCAAGATGTGTATTGAAACTCTTTAGGACTGTACCCCCTGTGGGGCAATAATCACATCATGTCTGACCCTTTGTGTTCTCGGTTCCATCCTACCAGAGACTAACCCCCAGGATGGCCAATCGGATGTTGTGTGGTCACGTCGCTCCCCTGCTCATTGGCCCTTAGTGAACTTCGCATAACTCACCACTCCCCTGCCCATTGTTCTTTTGTGACATTTGTGTATAAAAGTGTGTGTTGTTTGACAATAAAGTGTGATTCGTTTGGAGTAAACTGACTCTGTGGTTACTTCCTTGCTGGAAGGTTTAAAGAGTCCTCTCTTACTCCCATCCTTCCCAAGCAACTGAGTAATTCACCCTCCGCACCGGAGACTTCGAAGTCGACCCGCTCCGCGCATCATCTCCATCATCTCCGCTCATTGCCTGTTCTACGATCGGGATCGGACCGTTCTCGTAGCCTCGACCCTTGAGGGGAAGCCCCGCTCGAAAGTGACCGATTTCTGGGTTCGAGATTCGCATTTGACGCTCCGTTGGCAGAGCCGGACCGAGGAGCTCGACATTGTGTAGCCATCTTCGAGAGCGAGATCCCCGGGCACGACGGCCCAGGACTTTCCGGTGTCTTGGGTTTCTGTTACACTGGTGGCAAGCGGTTGGATCGAACTGAAACGAGCTTCCAGGGGGAGATACAGCTGCTGGCTTGACGCCGGTTTCAGCAACACGAGATCTAACTGAAACCAGCTTCCATGGGGAGATACAGCCGCTGGCTTGACCCCGGTTTCAACAACAGGATTTGGGGTTCTCTCTTTCAATCAAGGTTTCACACAACACCTGGGACCATGATGCCTGAACTATGGCACACACCTACAATAATGCAACTATGGCATCACTAAGGGAGATGGGGATCCAGAGAGGCCAAGATGTGGAAGGACTAAGAAGAAAGGATCTGATCCAGCTGCTGCAGGAGATGGATGAGAACAATGCCGAATTAGCTCGAAGCACACCGTTACCGAGGGATTCCAGTCCCATTTTCCGTCGATCGGTCGACAACCGACATTCAACGGAAAATGGAGAATCAAGGCAACCGGACTTCGTGGATAATGACCCGGTGGCGACAATAGTAGCTCGCCGACTACCACTCTACGGCCCTAACCCCTCAATCGAACTGATTAACCAACTCATGGAAAAGGCTCAAGAGGATCATCTGCAGGAGCTGGCTATCTGACACCAGGGTCTGAGGCTACCTCCTCCTGCGATGGCTGAGAAAAGCAGCACCGGGCTGCTTCTTACACATCAGTCCTTTTCCATGTTCTATGACACACAAGGAGATATGAATGGGTTCTTACAGGACTTTGAAAGATTATACAGACTCTTCCAAGTCGACCAGCAGGACTGGTCGGGCATCCTTGCCGGAAAACTGACCGGGAGGGCCAGTGAGACTGACCAGGACATCGGCAATTATGCCGTGGTCAAGAAGAGACTGTTGGCTAGGTATGCCATTACACCATATACCTATCGCCGGAAATTCAGGGACACTAAGAAAAAGGGTACCGACACCTTTTCAGAATGGGGACGTACCTTTGAGCTGGCCGCTAGGAACTGGCTTCAAGGCTGTGGGGCTACCACTTTTGAGGAGTGATGTCAAGAAATGCTGCTGGAACATTTTTTTCTAAATATTCCTGACCCAGTGCGGGATTGGGTGCGGGACCGGAAACCCACCACCCTCAGCCAAGCTGCCTCGCTTGCGGATCAGTATGAGGACAATCAGAGCATGGGCCACAAAGTACCATCCATCCCAGGGGGAGGGGGGTCCTGGGTCCCTGCCCCTACCCCAATGCATACCGGTCAGGGCCCCGACCTCCACAGGCCCCCTACCACCCACTCATCACACTAACCCCCCGGAGCTGTGTTTTACATGCCAGCAACCTGGTCATCGCTAAGCCAATTGCCCCAAGAACAGGGGGCCCACCGCCAGGTATCAATCTGCCCCTCGGGCAAATCAGAGCTCCACAACAGCTAGGGGGCCCCTACATCAGGCCCATTGTGTAGGGGGGAGGACACCTGGAATACCTACCCTACACACTATGACCCAGACTGGCCGCGTCCGGTGGATATGAGTGAGGCCGCAGGAGACCGGCACGAATGGGGCTATTTCCATGAAGTTACCCTGGCCCAGGAGGACTCAACCGAAAACCGGCACCAGCACATCCAAACGGTACGTCTCAATGGGCACACCACTCAAGGAGTGCGAGACTCTGGGGCCACTCTTACCTTAGTGCAATCTCACTGCTTACCCCCCAGACTCAGAGTGCCCCAAATGGTGGAGATCCGGGTGGCTGGAGGCCGAGTGTACAAGCTTCCCATATCCAAGGTCCAACTGGATTGGGGGGCAGGAAAGAATTGTGGGGGTCATGCCAGGACTTCCCACGGACGTGCTACTAGGGAATGACTTGGGCAACCTGGAGAGTTACTTCGGCATAGCCAGGGACCAAGAGGATTGCAATGTCGTCACAAGATCTGCGGCACGTCAACAGAGGGTAAGCTCAACACCACCTCCCGCCCCTACAACAGTAGCCCTTGACGAACCCAGTATAGCTTGGCTGCCGCCCCCAGGTTTCCGGTCTGCTCTCCAGACGGACCCCACTTTAGCAGGGTACAGACAACAGGCAGACACCAGAGCCATTGGGAGGGAGGGGGAACAATTTGTGTGGGAGAACAGGTTGTTATACCGGACCACCCAGACTCCCTGTCAGGGCCCCAACACAGTGACTTTCACCCAGTTATTAGTGCCCCTACAGCATAGGGAGGCCCTTATTGCCCTGGCCCATGACATTCCCTTAGCAGGACATTCGGGAATCTGGCGCACCGAAAAGCGCCTAACCCGAGCGTTCTTTTGGCCCAAAGTGTCCCGGGATGTTCGCCTCTTTTGCCGCACCTGCGACACCTGTCAGCGGGTAGGAAAAAGGGGAGATCATCCGCCAGCACCCCTGCACCCTCTACCCTTGATAGGGTAGAGGGTGCAGTAGCCATTGACATCATAGGTCTACTCTCTCGGCCCAGCCACACGGGTAAGAGATATATCCTTACCATTGTGGACTTTACCACCCATTACCCTGAGGCCGTGGCGCTATCCAGCATCTCTGCTGAAAGCGTTGTGGATGAGTTAGTCAGGGTATTTACCCGGGTCGGATTCCCTAGGGAGATAGTATCAGACCGAGGCACACAGTTTACCTCAGATATAATGCAACAACTCTGGAAACTATGCGGGGTTAAACCCCTCCATACCACACCCTACCATCCCCAGACGAATTGGCTCTGCAAGAGGTTCAAAGGAACCTTGAAACAGATGCTCAAAGCCTTCACACAGTCACACCGTGATTGGGAGTGCTACCTGCCCCACCTACTGTTCGCCTACCGGGAGGTGCCTCAGGAGTCCACGGGATTTTCCCCCTTTGAACTATTGTTCGGGAGGAAGGTCCGGGGACCCCTGAATCTACTCCGTGAATACTGGGAGGGGAAGTGCGACTCTGAGGAGACGCCTACCGTCACCTACATTGTAGAACTGAGGGAAAAGTTGAAGACCCTTATGGGACTAGCCCACCAGAATTTAGCTCAGGCCCAAGCGACCCAAAAGCAGCAATATGACCGGAAGGCCCAACACAGAACGTTCCATGTGGGTCAGCAGGTCTTAGCCCTGCGCTCAGTGAGACAAAATAAGTTGCAGACCGCGTGGGAGGGACCCTACCAGGTAATTGACCAGCTAGGGGACACCACGTATGTTATTGGCTGCGGGAATTCACAGCAGGACCAAAGGACCTGCCATGTCAATTCTCTGAAAACATACCATGCTAGAAAGGAGGCCGTACTGGCCATCTGTAACATGGAGGGGGAAGACCCAGAGGAGCAGGATATCCCTGACTTCCTAGCCGAATCCCAGACCCAGGCAAGCTGGCACCCCTTAAAGCTAGGGACCCATTTGAACGAGGTTCAGCAGAGACAGATTGAGAAGATAGTGCAAAAATGGACCGCGCTATTCTCCCCACTTCCCGGTTCCACTACAGTAGTCCAACATGAGGTCCTCACCACAGGATCCGGGCCCCTACGTCAGCCAGCCTATCGGGTCCCTTAGTCAGTCAAGCGTAGCATGTGGCAGGAGTTGCAGGATATGTTAAATATGGGGGTCATTGAGCCATCCGCCAGTCCTTGGGCCTCCCCGGTAGTCCTAGTACCCAAGAAGGACGGAACCACCCGGTTCTGTGTGGACTACTGGAGGCTCAATGATCGGACGGTCACTGATGCGTACCCCATGGCCCGGGTAGATGAGTTACTAGACCGTCTCGCTGAAGCTAGCATTGTCTCCACCCTCGACCTGAGTCGAGGGTACTGGCAGATTCCACTGACCCCTGAGGCGGTGGCTAAGTCTGCCTTCATCACCCATTTTGGCCTCTACCAATTCAAGGTAATGCCATTTGGGATGAAGAACGCCCCGGCTACCTTCCAGAGGTTGGTGGACCATCTGCTGACAGGGGCACAGGAGTTTGCCTGTGCCTATATGGATGACATTGCTATCTTCAGCGACTCCTGGGAGGAGCACCTCCTACACCTAGAGGCTATTTTAGGGAGGATAGCACACGCCGGGCTCACCATCCGGCCGGATAAATGCCAGATAGGGATGGGGGAGGTCTAGTACTTAGGTCACCGGGTAGGAGGAGGGCAACAACGGCCCAAGCCAGCTAAGATTGAAGCCATCCTAAAATGGCCTACCCCCATGACCAAGAAGCAGGTCCTGGCCTTTCTGGGAACTGCAGGGTATTACCGTAAATTTATGCCCCAGTATAGCACCATAGCCAAACCCCTGACGGACCTGACCAGGAAGGCCCTACCCCGTAATGTAGACTGGTCTCCGGCTTGCGAACAAGCCTTTCAGACCCTAAAAGAGGCGGTGTTGGCCGCCCCGGATTTTAACAAAACTTTCTTGGTTCACACAGATGCCTCTGACTGTGGGCTAGGAGCTGTCCTGAGCCAGGTGAACCAAGAAGGAGAAGAGCACCCCATTGCTTATCTGAGCCGGAAGCTATTACCAAGGGAGACATCCTACGCCGCTGTGGAGAAGGAGTGTCTTGCACTAGTATGGGCCCTGAAGAAGAATTCCAACCCTACCTGTACGGGAGAGAATTCCCCTTACTAACGGACCATAATCCACTGGTGTGGCTCAACCGAGTCTCAGGGAACAATGGGAGACTGCTCCGATGGAGCCTGGCACTACAAACCTTTAATTTTTCCATTCAGTACCAGCCTGGCAAGGACAATAGTAATGCTAACGGGCTATCTCGCCAGGAGGACCTATGAACTTTGGATTTTCTGAGTTTATTCCGGACCCTGGGTTGAGTTTAAAAAGGGGAGTAATGTAACAGACCTTAGGCCGTTACTGGGGTTTCTAAGCATCGGACTATGGGCTTTGGGCGAACCCTCGAACTAATGGCAATACAGGGGCGTACGGACACTATTCGAAGCCCGGGACTCGGGGTTTCTAAGGCTTATGTCGACGGGACTCGAACTGTCGGTAACAGCCGACGGGGCCTCGTACAAAAGCATCGTACATTACCGGGATTAGCCACTTGAATGCTCGAGGGGTCCCTTAGGTCGGACAGAAGGTGGAATAGCTTGGGACTATGTAACAGCCTTTGTTCCTCCAAAATGTGTATTGAAACTCTTTAGGACTGTACCCCCTGTGGGACAATAATCACATCATGTCTGACCCTTTGTGTTCTCGGTTCCATCCTACCAGAGACTAACCCCCAGGATGGCCAATCGGATGTTATGTGGTACCGTTGCTCCCCTGCTCATTGGCCCTTAGTGAAACCTAGCTTAGCATAACTCACCACTCCTATTGTTCTTTTGTGACATTTGTGTATAAAAGTGTTTGTTGTTTGACAATAAAGTGTGATCCATTTGGAGTAAACCGACTCTGTGGTTACTTCCTTGCTGGATGGTTTAAAGAGTCCTCTCTTACTCCCATCCTTCCCAAGCAACTGAGCAATTCACTCTCCGCACCGGGGACCTCGAAGTCGAGCTGCTCCGTGCATCATCTCCATCATCTCCACTCCTGGCCTGCTCTACGATCGAGATCGGACCGTTCTCATAGCCTCGACCCTTGAGGGGAAGCCCCGCTCGAAAGTGACCGATTCCTGGGTTCGAGATTGGCATTCGACGCTCCGTTGGTGGAGCCGGACCGAGGAGCTCGACATTGTGTAGCCGTCTTCAAGAGAGAGATCCCCGGGCACGACGGCCCAGGACTTTCCAGTGTCTTGGGTTTCCGTTACAGTCGTCATATAAAGGAAAATTATTGCTCTGGTTTTATCACGGTGCCTATGATCTCTCTCTGTCACTCTCGCTTGTGGTGTGCTCTGATTGGCTGAGTCTGTTTGGCCCGCCCATGGTGACCTTTTTATGCCCAGCCATTGACGCCTGTCAGGTGCCCTTTCGTGGTGTTCCAGAGCCAGTGTTGCTGCTGCTGTGTTCCAGTGTTCCTGATTCCTGTGTACCGATTTGGCCTGTTTTGATTACACTCCTGACTTCCTGCTCCGTGACCTGAACCGGCTTGCTACTGAAACCTGCCTTGTTCCTGCTTCCTGCTGTCCGGTGTCGCCGTGGCGACATTCTGACTTCTGCTGAGCTCATTACCGGGCTGGTTGTTGATGCCTCTTTAACACTTGCAGAGCCGTGCTGAGTCTCCATTAACACTTGTGTTAATGAGTTGAGTTGTGTTTCCATTGCTGATCCTTCCTTGGCACTTGCAGAACGATACCCACTATTGCTGAGCCACCAGTCCTGGAGCTGCTGCTAACCTTTGCAGTGCTGCTGTCTCCTTCTGAGCCTTCATTTACACTTGCAGAGCCTATGCTGTTTATTCACTACATCTGCTGAGCCAGCCATGTTGTATGCCTTGTTTAGATGGCGGCTCATCTTGTCTATAGCAGAGTAGTCGATTTCCGTTACCACGCCCGTGGGAGGCACTATTGGCTCTTCCTCTAGCTGTGTTCTCTCCGTTACACGCCCAGTGGGGCTATTGGCTCAAACACTCGCAGCGCAGGGTGGTCTCCGTTGTTACGCCCATGAGTGCTATTGGCTCAAGCTCTTGCAGTGCAGATTGTCTCCTGTATATGCCCGTGGGGCTATTGGCTCAAGCTAATCCTGTGCAGTTGGTCTCCGCTATTACGCCCATGGGGGCTATGGGCAAGCTCTTGCAGTGAACCAATCTTTGTTGTTACGCCCGTGGGGGCTATTGACTCAAGCACCTGCAGTTTAAGTTGTCTCCATTACTACGCCCATGGGGGCTATTCACTGCAACTGCTCTGCAGACTCCACTACCATTCCGGTACAGCCTAGCAGCTTTCTAGCCTTAAGAACTTTAGGTGTTGCATCATCTAACACCAATTGCTGCCTCATCACCACCTTGGGCGTGCCAAACACCACAACAGAGACTGACTGATTATTGTATTTAACCATAGAGTATCCTCGCTATTTGTGCCTGTCCTGTGACAGTATATGTGATACTATTGTCTTTATTATACTGGGCCTGTGAAGGCATATCTGTCAATATATCGCTATTTATTTTGTGTTGCCTGTAGAGGGCGATATTTCCTCTTTATTTCTCTTTTGTTTTTTTCAATAAAACTGTGTTTTATTCTAACCAGCTGGTGTCTTAAAAACCGTTACAGTACGAAAGGGCCATGACCTCAGACAGTAAAGCTGAAAGTAATACACAAAATATCCACTGGAGGATGGATGTTCACGAGCAGCGCCTAGACCAGTTGACACTGGCCTTACAAACCTTACTTGAGCGTACGGTACACCTTGACAAACCTAACCAGAATCCGGTGGTCTCCCCAGTCTCGACACCGTATAATCAGTCTGTAGTCCCTACTACACATACCAGAGGCCTAACGGCAGCGGCGCCATTACCATTGAGATATGATGGTGAACCTACTCAACGCAGGGGCTTTATCAATCAACTGGAGATATTTTTGGAACTAACGCCCCAGGCTTTTCCTAATGACCGGAGTAAGGTCAGATTTATGATATTGCTATTGACGGGCAAAGCACTGGCATGGGCTAATCCTCTGTGGGAGAATGCCAAACCCTGCACTCTGAACTTTAATGAGTTTGTAAGGAAATTCCGCAGAGTGTTTGAGGTTCCTGGTAGAGCTTCCTCTGATGCCAAAAGGTTAATGGAGATACAGCAGGACGATCATACCTTGGGCAACTATGCCATTGAGTTTCAGACCTTGGCAGCAGAGGTGGGATGGAACAATGAGGCATTAGTGGCAGCCTTTGCTCAGGGTCTGTCCGAATCCATTAAGGATGAAATAGCTGCCAGAGATGTACCCAGTGATCTGGATGAGTACATAGACTATGTCATGCTTATTGACTCCCGCATTCGTGAGAGACAGTTGGCAAGAAGGGCGAGATTCAGAAACTATGGGCATGGCAGTCTTTTAAACCCACCCTCGCCGCCAATTCCTCCTGAATGTTCACCCGAGTCTGGAGAGCCGATGCAGCTTGGGTTCACTAAACTTACTAAGGAGGAGCGGGCGCACCGTAGGAGACAGGGCCTATGCTTATATTGTGGCAAAGCTGGGCACCTATTACGCACATGTCCGGTACGACCAGGAAACGGACACACCTAGGGTACCTTGGGGGACAGGCCCTAGGTAGTGTGCAGCAGTCCCTAGATTCAAGTACACGGAAACCCACTATCCAGGTGGGATTCTCTTGGGCAGACCTGTCTGTGGAAGTCATGGCATTGGTGGACTCCGGTGCAGCTGGGTACTTCATGGACCAATCCTTTGCCGAATTGCACGGAATTCCGTTAGTCAAAAGAGAGTCTCCCCTGGCAGAGTTTTGAGGCTAAATCATGGTATGAGTACTGTGCAAAAAAACTGTCTATCTCACCCTGTAAAGATTTTATGTACCTCTCCCTCCGTGCCAGCTGAATATTGAGAATTCAGTGACGTATTCAGCAAGGGAGAGGCTAGCGCATTGCCTCAGCACAGACCCTATGATTGCGCTATTGATATGCCCTCGGGCGTGGTGCCTCCGGGGGGTCGCACTTATCCACTGTCGTGCGATGAGAACAGGGCTATGGAGGACTACATTGAGGACGCCCTCAAGAGACGGATTATTCGCAAGTCTACCTCTCTGGCTGGTGCCAGGTTCTTCTTTGTAAAGAAAAAAAATGGCGAGCTTAGACCTTGTATTGATTACCGGGGGTTGAATAAGCTGATGCCTAAGAAAGCCTACCCCATTCCACTTATTACTGAGTTATTTGACAGGTTAAAGGGCTCTTCCATCTTTACTAAACTTGATTTGCGGGCTGCATATAACCTGATCAGAATTAAGGTTGGGAATGAGTGGAAGACGGCATTTAAAACCAGAACAGGGCACTATGAATTCTCTGGTGATGCCATTTGGCCTATGCAATGCACCTGCGGTGTTCCAGGAATTTATTAATGACATCCTGCGTGGTGGTATATGTAGATGATATATTGATTCACTCTGCCAACCTCACCCAGCATATTAAGGATGTCTCTGAGGTTTTGCTTTGATTATATAAAAATAAACTGTTCTGTAAACTAGAGAAGTGCGAATTTCATAGGCCCCAAGTACCATTCCTGGGGTTCGTAATTTCTAGAGATGGCATTGCTATGGACCAAGAAAAATTGGCAGCAGTCCTACAGTGGCCTTGCCCCAAGGGGTTAAAAGCTATTCAGTGCTTTTTGGGCTTTGCCAACTATTATAGGAAGTTTATCCAGAACTTTTCTACTATTGTGAAACCTCTGTCTGACTTGACACATAAGGGCGCTACCCCCTCTCAGTGGTCCGAGGCAGCTGAAAATGCCTTTGAGACTCTAAAATCTGCCTTTACTTCTGCTCCGGTGCTGTCCCACCCCAATCCCGCCCTGCCATTTACCTTGGAAGTTGATGCCTAGGAGGTTGGGGTTGGGGCGGTGCTCTCCCAACGTCCTGTGGGAGGTGGCGCCTTGAGACCTTGTGGGTTCTTTTCTAAGAAACTCTCCAGTGCACAAAGCCACTATGAGATTGGCAACAGGGAGCTCCTGGCTATTATTCTGGCACTTAAAGAATGGCATCACCTATTGGAACGTACCAGGACCCCAGTATTAATCCTTACTGATCACAAGAATTTGACATATCTTTCTGAAGCAAAGAAACTGTCCTCACAACAAGCTAGGTGTGCACTCTTTTTGTCCCGGTTCAATTTTGTAGTGTCCTACCTTCCGGGCTCTAAGAATGTTAGGGCAGATGCTCTGTCCAGACAGTTTGCGTCGGACCTTGAGAGGGAGGAAGAATCAGTACCTATTATTCAGCCAGACCGCATCCTGGCTATTATACGTACTAGCATCACTTCGCCACTGGGGGAAGAAATTTTGGCCTCTCAGAAACCCCAGTTGGCAAGTGTTTTGTGGATGAGTCATTCCGTACCCGTCTATTGGAGACATACCATGCATCTAAGGCTGCTGGGCATATCGGGAGGGATCAGCTAATATGGTCTCTATCACAATTATTCTGGTGGCCCTCCCTTAGAGCCGATTGCTCAGCTTTTACTGCAGCCTGTGCCATCTGTGCTCATGCCAAGACCCCCACGCATCTCCCAGTGGGCCTACTCCAACCTGTGCCTAATGGCCACATTTCTATTGACTTTCTGGGAGAACTGCCAGTATCTAGGGGGTATACGTTTATCCTCATGGTGGTCGATAGGTTCTCTAAGATGGCTCATTTCATGCCTCTCTCTGGTCTTCCGTCAGCTCAGGAGTTGATAGTGTTTGCCAAAGAAGTGTTTTGCTTGCACGGGGTACCCAGAGTGGTGGTCTCTGATCGTGGGAGCCAGTTTGTGTCCAGGTTTTGGAGGGCATTTTGTGGCCAGATGGGCATCCAATTGTCCTTTTCCTTCGCCTACCATCCCCAGACCAATGGGGCCACTGAGCGTGCCAATCAGGGACTGGAGCAGTTCCTGCGTTGCTTTGTGACTGATCATCATGACAATTGGGCCGACCTGTTGCCATGGGCAGAGTTTGCCAGGAATTGTGCAGTTAATTCATCGTCCGGGAGCTCCCAGTTTCTCATTAACTACAGGTTCCAGCCTTGCCTGCTCCCGGACTCATTTCAGTCGCAACAGATTCCTTCCCTGGATGAGCATATGGCGCAACTTCGTTCCACTTGGGCACAAGTTCAGAGAACCCACAGTCAGTCATTTCAGAGACATCAGCGGCATGCCAATCGTAGATGGCTGCCAGCGGTCTCCTTCCAGGTTGGGGACAGGATATGGCTCTCCTCCAGAAATCTCAATTTGCAGGTACCCTCCAAAAAGTTGGCTCCCCGGTTCATTGGCCCGTTCAAAGTTATCCACAAGGTTAATCCTGTCTCATATGCATTGGAACTCCCAGCCTCTATGCGTATACATAATGTGTTCCATGTATCTCTCTTGAAACCCTTGGTTTGCAACCGCTATATTACCACTCCAGTGATTCCGGGGCCGGTGGACGTTCAGGGCCAAGAGGAGTACGAAGTCCAGAGTATCATTGATTCTAGGAGATTTAGAGGGAAGTTGCAATATTTGGTCCATTGGAAGGGCTATAGCCCTAAGGAACGTTCCTGGATGGATCAGAAGGACCTCCATGCGCCTAGACTGTTGCGCAACTTCCACTCTAAATATCCCTAGAAACCAAGACCTCCTGCAGGCAGAGGGGGTCTTTGAGAGGGGGGTACTATCACGGTGCCTGTGATCTCTCTCTGTCACTCTCGCTTGTGGTGCGCTCTGATTGGCTGATTCTGTTTGGCCCGCCCATGGTGACCTTTTTATGCCCGGCCATTGACACCTGTCAGGTGCCCTTTCGTGGTGTTCCAGAGCCAGTGTTGCTGCTCCTGTGTTCCAGGGTTCCTGATTCCTGTGTACCGATTTGGCTTGTTTTGACTAAGCTCCTGAGGTCCTGCTTCGTGATCTGACCCGGCTTGGCTGACATTCCTGATTGTGACTGATCTGGCTTGTCTGAGAACCTCCTCCGTGATCTGACCCGGCTTGGCTGACGTTCCTGTTCGTGATTGATCTGGCTTGTCTTAGAACCACCTCCGTGATCTAATCCGGCCTGGCTGACATCCTGCTCCAAGATCTGAACCGACTTGCTACTGAAACCTGCCTTGTTCCTGCTTCCTGCTGCCCGGTGTCTCCGTGGCGACATTCTGACTTCCGCTGAGCTTGTTACCGGGCTGATCGTTGCTGCCTCTTTAACACTTGCAGAGCCGTGTCTCTAGTGCTGAGTCTCCATTAACACTTGCAGAGCTGTGCTTCCATTGCTGAGCCTTCCTTGGCACTTGTAGAGTGATACCCACTATTGCTGAGCCACCGATCCTGGAGCTGCTGCTAACCCTTGCAGTGCTGCTGTCTCCTTCTGAGCCTTCATTTACACTTGCAGAGCCTATGCAGTTTATTCACTACATCTGCTGAGCTGGCTGCATTGTATGCCTTGTTTAGACGGCGGCTCATCTCGTCTATAGCAGAGTAGTCGGTGTCTGTTACCGCTCCCGCAGGAAGCACTATTGGCTCTTGCTCTAGCTGTGTTCTCTCCGTTACACTCCCGGTGGGGCTATTGGCTCAAACATTCGCAGCACAGGGTGGTCTCCTTTGTTACGCCCATGACGGCTATTGGCTCAAGAACTTGCAGCGTAGGGTAATCTCCGTTGTTACGCCTGTGGGGGCTATTGGCTCAAGCTCTTACAGTGCAGATTGTCTCCGGTATACGCCCATGGGGTCTATTAACTCAAGCTAATCCTGTGCAGTTGGTCTCCGATATTACGCCCGTGGGGGCTATTGGCAAGCTCTTGCAGTTTACCCATCTCCGTTGTTACGCCCGTGGGAGCTATTGACTCAAGCACCTGCAGATTAAGTTGCCTCCGTTACTACGCCGGTGGGGGCTATTCACTGCAACTTCTCTGCAGACTCCCCTACCGTTCCAGTATGGCCTAGCAGCTTTCTAGCATTAAGAACTGTAGGTGTTGCATCATCTAACACCAATTGCTGCCTCATCACCACCTTCGGCGTGCCAAACACCACAACAGAGACTAACTGATTATTGTATTTAACCATAGAGTATCCTCACTATTTGTGCCTGTCCTGTGACAGTATATGTGATACTATTGCCTCTGTTATACTGGGCCTGTGAACACATATCTGTCAATATATCGCTATTTGTTTTGTGTTGCCTGTAGAGGGCGATCTTTCCTCTTTATTTCTCTTTTTTTTTAATAAAACTGTGTTTTATTCTAACCAGCTGGTCTGAGTGTCTTAAAAATCGTTACAGGTTTCCTTCTTGCTCAAAAATACTACTATGAAATCATAATGTCAATGCCTATTGACTTCATGTAAAGAAGAATTATTCTACTGGTTTATCTGGTTTTGAAATATAGTATTATGACATCACAAAGTCAATGGCTATTAGCTTCATGTAATGGAGAATTACTGTTCTAGATTCCTTCTTAATAGAGACAAAGTTCTCTGACATCATAATGTAAATATCTATTGGCTAACGGCAAAGTAAAATTATTGTGATGGTTTACTCCGTGTTGGAAACAGAGTATTATGAAATCACAATGTCAAAGCTTATTGGCTTTCATGAAACGAAAATTATTGCTCTAGTGTCCTTTTTGCTTCAGGTTTTACTATGACATCATTTTATCAATATCTATTGGCTTTGGGCAAAAGAAAATTATTGCTCTGGTTTCCTTCTTATTCGAATCACATTTATATGACCACATAATGCCTAAGCCTATTGCCTTCCTGCTGCTACGCAGTGCTGCCTATAGGAGGCATCTTTGTCATTGATTTTGTTCTTAATAAAACTGTGTTTTATTTCACCTACTGGTCTCCGTGTCTTAAAAACTGTGACCCCAGCCTTGTTTGCTCACGGACTCCTTCCAGTCACAACAGATTCCAGCTATGGATGAGCACATAGAGCAACTTCGTTCCACTTGGGCACAGGTTCAGAGGGCCATCAGTCAGTCATTCCAGCGTCATCAGCGCCACGCCAATCGCAGACGGCTGCCAGCGGTCTCCTTCCAGGTTGGGGACAGGGTATGGCTATCATTCAGAAACCTCAAGTTACTCAAGGTTTTACTATTACATCATAATATCAATATCTATTGGTTTTGGGCAAAGGAAAATTATTGCTCTGGTTTCCTTCTTATTCGAATCACAGTTATATGACCTCATAATTCCTAAGCCTATTAGCTTCATATAAAGGAGAATTATTGATCTGCTTTCATTCATGCTCAAAAATAGTACTATGGCATCATAATGATTAATGACTACTGGCTTCATGTAAATGAGAATTATTCTGCTGGTTTAGTCTGGTTTTGAAATATAGTATTATGACATCACAACGTCAATGTCTATTAGCTTCAAGGAAAGGAGAATTACTGCTCTGGTTTCCTTCTTAATAGAGACACACTGTTATGACATCATAATATCAATACCTTTTGGCTTTAGGCAAAGGAATAATATTGTTCTGGTTTACTTGTTGCTTGAAACACAGCATTATGACATCATGATGTCAATCACTATTAGCTTTTTTTACAAGAGAATTATTGTGGTGGTTTATTCCTTGTTGGAATCACAGCATTATGACATCACAATATCAAAGCTTATTGGCTTTCATGAATGGAAAATTATTCCTGTAGTTTCCTTCATGCTCGAGATAGTAACATAGTAACATAGTAGATAAGGCTGAAAAAAGACATGCGTCCATCAAGTCCAGCCCATGCCAATAACACCCCTGTTGATCCAGAGGAAGGCAACAAAAAAGCCCTCTGGCGCAATTTCCAATGTAGCCCCAAGTGTGTGTGTGTGGGGGGGGAACTATTTCTTCCTGACTCCAACTGGTAGTCAAATAGTTCCCCGGATCAATATCCTATTTGCTTTGAAGCCATCTGTCATAACTGTCAATATTCTTCTGTGCTAGATAGGCATCCATTGCTTTTTTGAACGCAGTTACATTATTTGCAAGCACAACATCCCGAGGCACAGAATTCCATAGCCTTACCGCCCTTACTGTAAAGAATCCCTGCCTGTGTTTTAGTCGAAAGCGCCTTTCCTCAAGTCTTAATGGATGACCTCTTGTTCTTAGCTCAGCTCTTTGAATAAATAATTCATTGGATAGTTCTTTGTATTGACCTTGAATGTATTTGTAAATGGTAATCATATCACCCCTTAGACGTCTCTTTTCTAATGTAAACAAACCCAGTTTGGCTAGTCTCTCTTTGTAACTCAGATCCTCCAATCCCTTTATCAGTTTTGTTGCACGTCTCTGCACCTTTTCCAGTTCAGTAATGTCTTTTTTTAGAACAGGCGCCCAAAATTGTACTCCATATTCTAGATGAGGCCTAACCAAGGATTTATACAGAGGTAGGATAATATTAGCATCCCTTGCTTCTACACCTCTTTTTATGCAGGCTACTACTCTATTTGCTCTTGCAGCAGCTGAGTGACTCTGCACACTGCTGTGAAGTCTATTGTCTATCAGTACACCTAAATCTTTCTCTAATGAGGATTTCCCAAGTTGTTTCCCATTTAGAGTATATGTAGAAAGTTTGTTTCTACAACCCAAATGCATAACCTTACATTTATCTAATTAAATGACATCTGCCACTTTTCTGCCCATTCACTTAGTTTATCTAAATCCTTCTGTAGGGAAAAAACATCGAGCTCTGTATGTATTTCCTTACATAGCTTAGTGTCATCAGCTAAGATTGAGATGCTACTTTCAATTCCTACTTCTAGATCATTAATAAACAAATTAAAAAGCATTGGGCACAGGACTGAACCCTGCGGCACCCCACTTATAACCCTAGACCAATTTGAAAAAGTTCCATTTACAACAACTCTCTGCCATCTATCATTTAACCAGTTCTCAATCCATGTACAGATAACACCACCCAAACCGAAGTCTTTTAATTTATGCAGTAACCTGTTGTGAGGCACTGTGTCAAAGGCTTTTGCAAAATCCAAGTATACTACATCAACAGCAATTCCCCTGTCCAAATTACTACTCACTCTTTCATAAAATGCAAGTAAATTAGTCTGACATGATCTGTTCTTCATGAAACCATGCTGATTTCTTCTAATGATATTGTTTGTCTTAACATAGTTCTGAATACTGTCAGTTAATAACCCTTCTAGTATCTTACCCACTATGGAAGTCAAGCTCACAGGTCTATAATTTCCTGGTTTGGATCTTGCTCCCTTTTTAAACAATGGAACTACATCAGCTTTCCTCCAATCACAGGGCACTATGCCTGATGAAAGCGAACCAATAAATATTAAGTATAATGGTTTTGCTATTACTGAACTAAGTTCCTTAAGTACCCTTGGGTGTATACCGTCCGGTCCAGGCGCTTTATTCACTATAACCCTTTCCAGTCTCTTTTGGACCTTGTCCTCAGTAAGCCATGTAGATGTTGGAGGAAACTCCATGATTTTGTCTGTTTGCCCACAGCATGTCATTTCCGCTTCCTTTGTATATGCTGAAGCAAAGAACGTATTTAGGGTGTCAGCCATAGCTTTATCCTCACTAATCAATTCACCTGTTTCAGTCCTAAGAGGACCAATATCAACCTTAACTTTTTTGTTGTTAATATACTTGTAGAATTGTTTAGGGTTTTTCTTGCTCTCATTTGCAATGTTTCACTCATTTTCAATTTTAGCTAGCTTAATTGCTTGTTTGCAGATTTTATTGCATTCTTTATATTTTTTAAATGATGCATCTGACCCGTTTGACTTAAACACCTTAAAAGCCTGCTTTTTATTTCTCATTTCCCTGCTAACCACATTATTAAGCCACATTGGTTTTGCTTTACTTCTCTTCTGCTTATTCCCCAATGGTATATATTGACGTGTATATTTGCCCAAGAGCATTTTAAATACATTCCATGATTCTTGTGCATTTTTATCTTTGAAAATTACATCCCATTGGATATCCTTTAAAGCTTCTTTTAACTTTGTAAAATTAGCCTTTTTGAAATTGAATGTTTTGGTTAAACTCTTGCTATTGGGTTTCTCATAACAAACTATGACATCAGAATATCAATATTTAATGGCTTCTGGGACAGAAGAATTAGTGTTTTGGTTTCCTTCTTATTCTAATCAGAATATTATAACATCATAATGTCTATGCCTATTGTCTTCATATAAAGGAGAATTATTGTTCTGGTTTCCTTCTTCTTCGAAAATACTACTGTGACATCATAATGTCAATGCCTATTGACTTCATGTAAAGAAGAATTATTCTGCTGGTTTATCTGCTTTTGAAATATAGTATTATGACATTACAAAGTCCATAGCTATTAGCTTCATGTAATGGAGAATTACTGCTCTGGATTCCTTCTTAATTGAGACAAAGTTCTCTGACCTCATAATGTCCATGTCTATTGGCTTTAGGCAAAGGAAAATTATTGTGATGGTTTATTCTGTGTTGGAAACAGAGTATTATGAAATCACAATGTCAAAGCTTATTGGCTTTCATGAAAGGAAAATTATTGCTCTAGTGTCCTTTTTGCTCGAGATTTTACTATGTCATCATAATATCAATATCTATTAGCTTTGGGCAAAGGAAAATTATTGCTCTGGTCTCCTTCTTATTCGAATCACAGTTATATGACCTCATACTGCCTAAGCCTATTGGCTTCATATAAAGGAGAATTATTAATCTGCTTTCATTCTTGCTCAAAAATAGTACTGTCACATCAAAATGATCAATGACTATTGGCTTTGAGTAAAGGAGAATTATTCTGCTGGTTAAGTCTGGTTTTGAAATATAGTATTATGACATCAAAAAGTCAATGTCTATTAGCTTCATGTAAAGGAGAATTACTGCTCTAGTTTCCTTCTTAATAGAGACACACTATTATATCAATATATAATTACTTCAGGTAAAGAAGAATTAGTGTTCTGGTTTCCTTCTTATTCTAATCAGAGTATTATGACATCATACTGTCTAAGCCTATTGGCTTTATTTAAAGGAGAATTATTGATCTGGATTCATTCTTACTCAAAAATAGTACTATGACATCAGAAAGTCAATGGCTATTAGCTTCATGTAATGGACAATTACTGCTCTGGATTCCATCTTAATAGAGTCAAAGTACTCTGACATCATAATGTTAATGTCTATTGGCTTTAGGCAAAGGAAAATTACTGTGATGGTTTACTCCGTGCTGGAAACAGAGTATTATGAAATAACAATGTCAAAGCTTATTGGCTTTCATAAAAGGAAAATTATTTCTCTAGTGTCCTTTTTGCTCGAGATTTTACTATGACATCATAATATCAATATCTATTTGCTTTGGGCAAAGGAAAATTATTGCTCTGGTTTCCTTCTCATTCGAATCACAGTTATATGACCTTATGATGCGTAAGCCTATTGGCTTCATATAAAGGAGAATTATTGATCTGTTTTCATTCTTACTCAAAAATAGTACTATGACATCATAATGATCAATGACTATGGCTTCATGTAAATGAGAATTTTTCTACTCGTTTCATCTGGTTTTGAAATATAGTATTATGACATCACAAAGTCAATGTCTATTAGCTTCATGTAAAGGAGAATTACTGCTCTAGTTTACTTTTTAATAGAGACACACTATTATGTCATCATAATGTCAATGTCTATTAGCTTTAGGCAAAGGAATATTATTATGGTTTACTTGTGGCTTGAAACACAGCATTATGACATCATAATGTCAATCCCTATTAGCTTTATTTACAATAGAATTATTGTGATGGTTTATTCCATATTGGAGTTACAGCATTACGACATCACAATGTCAAAGCTTATTGGCTTTCATGAAAGGGAAATTATTGCTCAGAATATCAAAATCTAATGGCTTCAGGGATAGAAGAAAAAGTGTTCTGGTTTCCTTCTTATTCTAATCGGAGTATTATGACATCATAATGTCTATGCCTATTGTTGTCACATAAAGGAGAATTATTGCTCTGGTTTCCTTCTTGCTTGAAAATACTACTATGACATCATAATGTCAATGCCTATTGACTTCATGTAAAGAAGAATTATTGTGCTGGTTTATCTGCTATTGAAATATAGTATTATGACATCACAAAGTCAATTGTTATTTGCTTCATATAATGAAGAATTAGTGCTCTGGATTCCTTCTTAATAGAGACAAAGTACTCTGACATCATAATGTCAATGTCTATTGGCTTTAGGCAAAGTAAAATTATTGTGATGGTTTACTCCGTGTTGGAAACAGAGTATTATGATATCACAATGTCAAAGCTGATTGGCTTTCATGAAAGGAAAATTATTGCTTTAGTGTCCTTTTTGCTCAAGATTTTACTATGACATCATAAGATCAATATCTATTGGCTTTGGGCAATGGAAAATTATTGCTCTGGTTTCCTTCTTATTCGAATCACAGTTATATGACCTCATACTGCCTAAGCCAATTGGCTTCATATAAAGGAGAATTATTGATCTGCTTTCATTCTTGCTCAAAAATAGTACTATGATATCAAAATGATCAATGACTACTGTCTTTGTGTAAAGGAGAATTATTCTGCTGGTTAAGTCTGGTTTTCATATATAGTATTATGACATCACAAAGTCAATGTTTATTAGCTTCATGTAAAGGAGAATTACTGCTCTATTTTCCTTCTTAATAGAGACACACTATTATGACATCATAATGTCAATTCCTATTGGCTTTAGGCAAATGAATAATATCGTTCTGGTTTACTTGTTGCTTGAAACAATGCATTATAACATCATAATGTAAATCCCTATTAGCTTTATTTACAAGATAATTATTCTGATGGTTTATTCCATGTTGGAATTACAGCATTATGACATCACAATATCAAAGCTTATTGGCTTTCATGAATGGGAAATGATTGCTCTAGTTTCCTTCATGCTCGAGATAGTACAATGACATCAGAATATCAATATCTAAAGGGTTCAGGGATAGAAGAATTAGTGTTCTGCTTTCCTTCTCATTCTAATCAGAGTATTATGACATCGTAATGTCTATGCCTATTGTCGTCATATAAAGGAGAATTATTGCTCTGGTTTCCTTCTTGCTCGAAAATACTACTATGACATCATAATGTCAATGCCTATTGACTTCATGTAAAGAAGAATTATTCTGCTGGTTTATCTGCTTTTGAAATATATTATTATGACATCATAAGTCAATGGCTATTAGTTTCATGTAATGGAGAATTACTGCTCTGGATTCCTTCTTAATAAAGACAAAGTACTCTGACATCATAATGTCAATGTCTATTGGCTTTAGGCAAAGGAAAATTATTGTGATGGTGTACTCCATGTTGGAAACAAAGTATTATGACATCACAATGTCAAAGCTTATTGGCTTTCATGAAAGGAAAATTATTGCTTTAGTGTCCTTTTTGCTTGAGATTTTACTATGACATCATAATATCAATATCTATTGGCTTTGGGCAAAGGAAAATTATTGCTCTGATTTCCTGCTTATTCGAATCACAGTTATATTACCTCAAAATGCCTAAGCCTTTTGGCTTCATATAAAGGAGAAGTATTGATCTGCTTTCATTCTTGCTCAATAATAGTACTATGACATCATAATGATCAGTGACTATTGGCTTCATGTAAATGAGAACTATTCTGCTGGTTTAGTCTGGTTTTGAAATATCGTATTATGACATCACAAAGTCATTGTCTATTAGCTTCATGTAAAGGAGAATTACTGCTCTAGTTTCCTTCTCAATAGAGACACACTATTTTGACATCATAATATCATTGCCTATTGGCTTTAGGCAAAGGAATAATATTGTTGTTGTTTACTTGTTGTATGAAACACAGTATTATGACATCATAATGTCAATTCCTACTAGCTTTATTTACAAGAGAATTTTTGTGATGGTTTATTCCATGTTGGAATTACAGCATTATGACATCACAATATCAAAGCTTTTTGGCTTTCATGAAAGGGAAATTAATGCTCTAGTTTCTTTCATGCTCGAGATAGTACTATGACATCAGAATATCAATACCTAATGGCTTCAGGGATAGAATAATTAGTGTTCTGGTTTCCTTTATATTCTAATCAGAGTATTATGACATCATAATGTCTATGTATCATGGGGCCAGTGATTCTTTGTTTGTATCTTTCTGTCAGTTATCCTATCTTAGGTTCTCATTGGTTGCCCTGTGTTAAGCCCGCCCAGTATGGCCTTTATATACTGGGCTCCTGCACCCACACATTGCCCTTTCGTGGTGTTCCTGTACCAGTGCTACTTTTGCGCAAGGAGTTTCCAGTGTACCGACTTGGCTTACCTGACTACTCTCCAGTTCTTGCGCATGTGTACCGACCCGGATTGCCTGACTATTCTTCAATGTCTGCTCCTGTGTATCGACTCGGCCTGGCTGATATTCCTGCTCTTGTGTACCGACCCGGACTGGCTGACATTCCTGCTCCTGTGTACCGACCCGGACTGGCTGACATTTCTGCTTCTGTGTTCTGATCCGGCCTGGCTGACATTCCTGTTCCTGTGCACTGACTCAGCTGTTCTCCGTTCTTGCTGTCCTGGTCCTTGTCACCTCGGTGACATTCTGATTTCCGGTGCCTTGATTTCTCTGGCACCTCTGCTCCTGCAGGCTTGCCAAATATTGTCCCAGTATGCTCCACGGAGTGCCTCTGGCCTTGTCCTCCATTCTGTCAAAATGGCTGCAAGTGTTGCCTCCGTGATTGCACCGGTATATCGCCATTGGCTTACGCTACATTCTATCAAACTGTCTGCAAGTGTTGCCTCCGTGATTGCACCGGTATATTGCCTTTGGCTTACGTTCCACTCTGTCAAACCGGTTGCAAGTGTTGCTTCTGTGATTGCACCGGTATATTGCCAGTGGCTTACACTCCATTCTGTCAAACCGGCTGCAAGTGTTGCCTCCGTGATTGCACCAGTACATTGCCTTTGGCTTGCGATCCACTCTGTCAAACCGGTTGCAAGTGATGTCTCCGTGATTACACCGGTATATTGCCACTGGCTTACACTCCATTATGTTAAACCGGCTGCAAGTGTTGCCTCCGTGATTGCTCCGGTACATTGCCTTTGGCTTACGCTCCACTCTTTCAAACCGGTTGCAAGTGTTGCCTCCGTGAATGCACCGGTAGCGCTCCTTTTACTTCACTGTACTGTTAACTCTCAGTGGATACAGACTTTGGCATGTTCAAGAAGCAGTTCAGTACTTTCACCTATGGGACTGTTTACCATCCTTGATGAACTTTATCTCCTGCATTGCTGTAACCTGGGAACCTCTCCTTTGCCTGAGCCGTGTCAGTATAAAATGTTTGTCTCCTATATGTGTGCTGGACCTGTGTGGGCCTAAATAATGCATGTCGTGTGTCTGTACTATACCTTGTATATTACAGGACCTGTGAGGGTTCTTATTGTATTAATGTATTCAATAAAACTGTGTTTTTATCCTAACTCTGTGTCTGGGAGTCAAACAAACCATTACAGTACGAAAGGGCCATGACCTCAGACAATAAGGGTGAAGGTAATACACAGAACATCCATTTGAGGATGGATGTACATGAGCAGCATTTGGATCAGTTGGCATTGGCTATACAAACTATTCTCGAGCATACAGTGCACCTTGACAAGCCTGCTCCTAATCCGGTGGTCTCCTCATTTTCGACACCGGAGAGTCAATCCGTGACTTCTGTGGCCTCAGTCATTCGGTTAACCGCTTCTGCTCCGTTGGCACTCAGATAGGATGGCGAACCCAGTATCACGGTGCCCCGTGATTGCTCGCCCTTGCTGTCAGTCAGATGTGTGTATTCCCTATTGGCCTCCTGTTTAACGCCCGCCTAGCACTGCCTATTTATACCATCCTGAAACACCCTTTGGTTGCCCTTTCGTGGTGTCTCTGTACCTGCAGTCACCTGTATGGCATTTCCTTGGGCCTGTGATCTTCTGCCAGTGTCAGCGTTTCTCCACACTCAGGGCTGCTGCTGCATGGTTCCAGTCCTCGTTCCAAATCCAGTTGTCCGTTGTTCCTGATTCTGCTCTGCTCCAGTCCTGGCGTTGTTCCTGCTTCCGTTCCTGACCCGGTTGGCCGTCCTGCTGTTCCTGCGGTTGTCCTGGAGGGCATCCTGTTTCCATGCTGTATCCTGATTCTCTGCTTCTGGCTGCCTGTCGCTTGGGCGACATTCTCATCTTGTAGTCTACTCCATATACCGGTTGCTGATCCCAGTGCATAGAACCGGTTGGGCATTCCATTTGCTCCAGTACACACTACTGGTTTACTCCACATATCCGGTTGCTGATCCCAGTGCATAGAACCGGTTGGGCGTTCCGTTTGCTCCAGTACACGGTACTGGTTTACTCCATATATCCGGTTGCTGATCCCAGTGCTTAGAACCGGTTGGGCATTCGATCAGTTCCAGTACGCGGTACCGGTTTACTCCATTACCGGTTGCTGATCCTAGTGCATAGAACTGGTTGGGCGTTTCAGTGGCTCCAGTACGCGGTACTGGTTTACTTTATATACCAGTTGCTGATCCTGCTGCATAGTACCGGTTGGGCATTCCATTTGACTTTGTATGCTGTACTGGTTTACTCCATCTTGCCGGTTGCTGATTCCGTTATATAGAACCGGTTGGGCATTCCATTTACTCCAGTACGTGATACTGGTTTACTCTAATTACCGGTTGCTGACCCCGTTACATGAACCGGTTGGGCGTTCCATTTTCTCCAGTACGTGTTACTGGTTTACTCCAATTACCGGTTGTAGACTTCTTTGCATAAAACCGGTTGGGCCATTCCACTGTCCTCATATTCCTGCAGGCTGCCTTGCCCGGTATTTTGGCAGGGCCGGTAGAGTCTATTTACATTCTGTTGAACCACCTTACTGGCTGCCCTGCCCGTTATTTTGGCAGGGCCGGTAGAGCCTATTTTCAGTCTGTTGTACCATCTTACTGGCTGCCCTGCCCGGTATATTGGCAGGGCCGGTAGAGCCCATTTTCTTTCAGTTTACCATCTCACTGGCTGCCTTGCCCGGTATATTGGCAGGGCCGGTAGAGCCTATACTGCTGTATCTTGCTACTACTGTTTGCGCCCAGACTGTATAATTGATATATGTGTACGTACTGACCCATGGGGGGTCCCATTAAACTTTTCAATAAAGTTTGATTTTTATCTTACTCTGTGTCTGAGATTCATAACAAACCGTGACACCCAGTCTATGCAGAACCCTCTATTAACCAACTTGAGATATTTCTAGAATTAACCCATCATGCCTTTCCTAATGACCGCAGTAAAGTTGGGTTTATGATATCTTTACTGATTGGCAGAGCCCTGGCATGGGCTAATCCCTTATGGGAAAATGCTAAACCTTGCACCAGGAATTTCAGGGAATTTGTGCAAACATTTCGGAGAGTATTTAAAGTTCCTGGTAGAACCGCCTCTGCTGCTAAATGTCTGATGGAGATACAACAGGGCAATTGGACGGTGGCCGACTACGCCATAGAATTCCGCACATTAGCAGCAGAGGTAGGTTGGAATAATGAGGCATTGGTGGCAGCATTTGCCCAAGGTCTGGCTGACCATATCAAAGATGACACCGCAGCCAGAGAATTGCCTAATGATTTGGCCGAATATATTGATTATGCCATTCTGATTGACACACGGATCTGTAAGAGACTTGTGGCTAAAGACCGTAGGCTACGGCCTAAAGGCAGTGGGCTCAGCAATCTGTTGTGCCCACCCACCCCTCCCTCTTTGCCTAAACCTCATGACCTTAAACAAGAATCCTGTGAACCTATGCAACTAGGGTTTACCAGGTTAACCAAGGAGGAACAGGCACACCGCAGGAGTCAGGGGTTATGTTTGTACTGTGGTAAAGCTGGGCATATGTTACGAACCTGTCCCGTACGTCCGGGAAACTAACGCACCTAGGGTACCTTGGGGGACAGGCCCTAGGAGGTGTTCAATCGTCCCCAGACCCAATCATGCAGAAACCCACAATCCAGGTGGTATTTTCTTGGGCAGATCACTCAGTGGAGGTTCTGGCCCTGATTGATTCCGGCTTGGCCGGTTACTTGATGGATAGTGCCTTTGCTGAGCTACACAATATTCCACTGGTTAAAAGGGAATCACCTCTAGCCATTGAAGCCATTGACAGCAGACCATTAGAACCAGCTCAGATTACAATGGAAACCATACCACTACCTATGACGATTGGGGTCCTTCACAGAGAGGAACAACAGTTCCAGATAATCCATTCCCCTCACCATGCAGTCATTCTGGGGTTCCCTTGGTTGCATCTGCATAACCCCCAGTTTGATTGGCCAGAATCGTGAGATTACTTCTTGGTCTCAATATTGCATGAAGCATTGTGTGTCTCATCCTGTTAAGATCCTGTGTGCCTCTCCCTCCATGCCAGTTGAATACCAACAATTCAGTGACGTTTTCACTAAGGGAGAGGCTGGCACCCTGCCTCAACACAGGTCGTACATATGTGCCATTGATTATCCCCCGGGGATGATGCCCCCTAGGGGACGTACATACCCACTATCATGCGATGAAAATCGTGCTATGGAAGAATACATTGAGGATGCCCTCAAGAGAGGGATCATTAGGAAATCTACCTCGCCTGCTGGTGCTGGGTTCTTTTTTGTTAAAAAGAAGAATGGCGAGTTAAGGCCGTATATTGATTACCGTGGTCTAAATAAGTTAATGCCCAAGAATGCCTATCCAATACCCCTCATCACCAAACTTTTTGACAGGTTAAAAGGTTCCTCCATCTTTACGTGCGGCCTATAACCTGATCAGGATAAAAGCTGGGGATGAGTGGAAAACTACATTTAATACCATATCCGGGCATTATGAATATCTAGTTATGTCATTCGGGCTCTGTAACGCCCCTGCGGTTTTTCAAGAATTTATTAATGATATCCTCCGTGATATGCTACAGTCCTGTGTTGTTGTCTACCTTGATGATATACTTGTACACTCGCTAATTTGTCCCAACACATCAAGGATGTGTCCGAGGTGTTGCTCCGCTGGCGTAAAAATAAACTATTCTGTAAAATGGAAAAATGTGAGTTTCACAGATCCAGAGTGCCCTTTTTGAGGTTCGTGATCACTAAGGAAGGTATCGCTATGGATCAGGAAAAACTCGCGGCAGTATTACAACGGCCACGGCCCAAAGGGTTAAAGGCGATCCAGCGCTTCTTGGGGTTCACCAATTATTACAGAAAGTTTATCAACAATTTCTCCACTATTGTGAAACCACTGTCTGACCTCATGCACAAGGGTGCTAATCCTTCCCAATGGTCTGAGGCAGCTGAACATGCCTTTGAGACACTGAAATCCACTTTTGCAGCTGCTCCTGTACTATCCCACCCCAACCCGTCTCTTCCATTTACGCTAGAGGTCAATGCCTCAAAGATTGGGGTAGGGGCAGTACTATCTCAACGCCCTTTGGCAGGGGGCGCTCTCAAACCATGTGGGTTTTTCTCTAAGAAGTTGTCGAGGGTACCAGAAGTCCTGTGTTAATCCTCACTGACCACAAAAACCTGAACTATCTTTCAGAGGCTAAGAGATTGTCCTCTCATCAGGCCAGATGGGCTCTGTTTCTATCCCGATTCAATTTCATAGTGTCATATTTGCTGGATTCCAAGAATGTTAGGGCTGATGCCCTGTCTAGACAATTTGAGCCTGAGACTGATAGGGACGAGGTCCCAGTACCCATTATACATCCTGACCACATTTTGGCTACCCTACATACTAGTATTACTTCACCACTGGGGGAAGAGATTTTGGCCATCCAGGCTACGCCCCCCCCCCCAGAAACCCCAGTGGACAAGTGTTTTGTTGATGAGCCATTTCGTACTCGATTACTTGAAACATACCACTCATCTAAGGCTGCTGGGCATATTGGTAGGGATCAATTAATATGGTCTCTCTCACAAGTTTTCTGGTGGCCCTCTCTGAGGGCAGACTGTTCTGCATTTACTGCAGCCTGTGCCACCTGTGTGCATGCCAAGACCCCTAGACACCTCCCTGTGGGCCTACTCCAACCAGTGCCTAATGGTGAATGCCCCTGGTCCCACGTATCCATTGATTTCCTGGGAGAATTGACAGTATCTAGAGGGTATTTGTTCATCCTAATGGTGGTTGACAGGTTTTCTAAAATGGCTCATTTCGTGCCACTCCCTGGCCTTCCCTCTGCCCAGGAATTGGCTGTTGTTTTTGCTAAGGAGGTGTTTCAGTTGCATTGGGTACCTAGAGTTCTTGTGTCCGACGCCGGGAGCCAGTTCGTGTCCAGATTCTGGAGATCATTTTGTTAACAAATGGGCATTCAACTGTCCTTCCTTCTGTCTACCATCCCCAGACCAATGGGGCCGCTGAGCATGCCAATCAGGGACTGGAGCAGTTTTGTCACAGATCATCATGATAACTGGGCTGACCTGTTCGCCAGGACCTGTGCGGTTAATTCACTGTCCAGGAGCTCCCCGTTTTCAGCAACTACGGGTTCCAGCTATCACGGTGCTGTGATTCCCCTCCTGTCACTCTCACTTGTGCTGAGCTCCGATTGGTTGAGCCTGTTTGGCCCGCCCCTGGTGAGCTTTTTATACAGGGCCATTGGCACCTGTCAGGTGCCCTTTCGTGGTGTTCCTGAGCCAGTTTTGCTGTGCTGTGTTCCTGCGTTCCTACTTTCCGGTGTACCGACTTGGCTTGCTCTGACTACGTTCCTGTGTTCCTGCTCCGTGATTTGACCTGGCCTGGCTGACGTTCCTGCTCGTATCCTGATCTGGCTTGTCTGAGAACCTGCTCCGTGATTTGACCCGGCCTGGCTGACATTCCTGCTCGTATCCTGATCTGGCTTGTCTGAGAACCTGCTCCGTGATTCGACCCAGCTTGTATTACGTTCCTGCTCCGTGACCTGCACCGGTTTCTCCTGCCCAGACTACGTTCCAGCTTCCTCTGTCACTGAGGCGACATTCTGACTTCCTCCCACTCTGTCTTAATCGGCTGCAGTCGTTTACCTGTTCTGAGCTGAGATCCTGCTACCGGGTTGTACCCGTGCAGAGCTGTGTTCCAACTATTGAGCCGTTAACCCGTGCAGAGCTGTGTTCCAACTATTGAGCCATTAACCCGTGCAGAGCTGTGTTCCCGGTTCTGAGCCTCCAGTCTGGTACAGAGTGTTGCCATTGTGCTGGGCTGTTTCTCTCATACCACTATTACTGCTGAGCCGGTCCGGTAGGCCTTGTAGTCGACGGTTCATATCACTCCTTGCAGTATAGTGAAGTTCGTTAATACGCCCGGTAGGCGCCACGGCTTTGGCTGTTACTGTGCAAGTCTCTGTTGTTACACCCATGGGGGCTATTGGATCAAGCTATTGCAATCCAATTGCTTCCGTTGTTACGCCTGTGGGGGCTATTAGCTCAAACTCTTGCAATCCAGTTGCTCCCGTTATCACGCCCGTGGGGGCTATTGGCTCAAGCTCTTGCAATCCAGTTGTTTCCGTTATCACGCCCGTGGGGGCTATTGGTTCAAGCTCTGGCAGTCTACTTGCTCCGTTATTAGGCCCGTGCAGCAGGTTCTGGGTTGCAGGTTCCTCTTTGCTGGACAGTTATCTCAGTATTATGAACATTTGGTGTTGAGTCCTCTCCAATATTTACTGCCTTTATCTCCTTGGGCGTGCCAAACACCACAACTGAGAAACACTGATTACTGTGTTAACCCTTGTATCTCTGTACTCAGTATCTGTCATTTGCCTGTGCTGTTTAAATCTATACCTGTATATTGATCATACTATTGCCTTCCTGCTGCTACGCAGTGCTGCCTATAGGGGGCATCTTTGTCATTTATTTTGTTCTTAATAAAACTGTGTTTTATTTCACCTACTGGTCTCCGTGTCTTAAAAACCGTGACCCCAGCCTTGTTTGCTCACGGACTCCTTCCAGTCACAACAGATTCCAGCTATGGATGAGCACATAGAGCAACTTCGCTCCACTTGGGCACAGGTTCAGAGGGCCATCAGTCAGTCATTCCAGCGTCATCAGCGCCACGCCAATCGCAGACGGCTGCCAGCGGTCTCCTTCCAGGTTGGGGACAGGGTATGGCTATCCTTCAGAAACCTCAAGTTACTCAAGGTTTTACTATTACATCATAATATCAATATCTATTGGTTTTGGGCAAAGGAAAATTATTGCTCTGGTTTCCTTCTTATTCGAATCACAGTTATATGACCTCATAATTCCTAAGCCTATTAGCTTCATATAAAGGAGAATTATTCATCTGCTTTCATTGTTGCTCAAAAAAAGTACTATGACATCATAAGGATCAATGACTATTGGCTTCATGTAAATGAGAATTATTCTGCTGGTTTAGTCTGGTTTTGAAATATACTATTATGACATCACAAAGTCAATGTCTATTAGCTTCATGTAAAGGAGAATTACTGCTCTGGTTTCCGTCTTAATAGAGACACACTATTATGACATCATAATGTCAATGCCTATTGGATTTAGGCAAAGGAATAATATTGTTCTGTTTTACTTGTTGCTTGAAACACAGCATTATGACATCATAATGTCAATCCCTATTAGCTTTATTTACAAGACAATTATAGCGATGGTTTATTCCATGTTGGAATCATACCATTATGACACACAATATCAAAGTTTAATGGCTTTCATGAAAGGGAACTTATTGGTCTAGTTTCCTTCATGCTCGATATAGTACTATGACATCAGAATATCAATATCTAATGACTTCAGGTATAGAAGAATTAGTGTTCTGGTTTCCTTCTTATTCTAATCAGAGTATTATGACATCATACTGTATATGCCTATTGTAATCATATAAAGGAGAATTATTACTCTAGTTTCCTTCTTGCTCGAAAATAATACTATGACATCATGATGTCAACACATATTGACTTCATGTAAAGAAGAATTATTCTGCTGGTTTATCTGCTTTTGAAATATAATATTATGACATCACAAAGTCAATGGCTCTTAGCTTCATGTAATGGAGAATTACTGCTCTGGATTCCTTCTTAATAGAGACAAAGTACTCTGACATCATAATGTCAATGTCTATAGGCTTTAGGCAAAGGAAAATTATTGTGACGGTTTACTCCGTGGTGGAAAAAGAGTATTATGACATCACAATGTCAAAGCTTATTGGCTTTCATGAAGGGAAAATTATAGCTCTAGTGTCCTTTTTCCTTGAGATTTTACTATAACATCATAAGACCAATATCTATTTGGCTTTGGGCAAAGGAAAATTATTGCTGTGGTTTCCTTCTTATTCGAATCACAGTATTATGACATCATAATATCTAAGACTATTGGTTTCATTTAAAGGAGAATTATTGAACTGGTTTCATTCTTACTCAAAAATAGTACTATGACATCATAATGATCAATGACTATTGGCTTCATGTAAATGAGAATTATTCTGCTGCTTTAGTCTGGTTTTGAAATATAGAATTATAACATCACAAAGTCAATGTCTATTAGCTTCATGTAAAGGAGAATTACTGCTCTGGTTTACTTCTTAATAGATACACGCTATTATGACATCATAATGTCAATGCCTATTGGTTTTAGGCAAAGGAACAATATTATTCAGGTTTACTTGTTGCTGGAAACACAGCATTATGACATCATAATGTCAATCCCTATTAGCTTTATTTACAGGGGAATTATTTTGATGGTTTATTCCATGTTGGAATCACACCATTATGACATAACAATAACAAAGCTTATTGGCTTTCATGAAAGGGAAATTATTGCTCTAGTTTCCTTCATGCTTGAGATAGTACTATGACATCAGAATATCAAAATCTAATGGCTTAAGGGATAGAATAATTAGTTTTTGGTTTCCTTCTTCTTCTAATCAGAGTATTATGACACCATAATGTCTATGCCTATTGTCTTCATATAAAGGATAATTATTGCTCTGGTTTCCTTCTTGCTCGAAAATAGTACTATGACATCATAAAGTCAATGCCTATTGACTTCATGTAAAAAATAATTATTCTGTTGGTTTATATGCTTTTGAAATATAGTATTATGACATCACAAAGTAAATGGCTATTAGCTTCATGTAATGAAGAATTACTGCTCTGGATTCCTTCTTAATAGAGACAAAGTCCTCTGACATCATAATATCAATGACTATTGGCTTTAGGCAAAGGAAAATTATTGTGATGGTTTACTCCATGTTCGAAACAGAGCATTATGACATCACAATGTCAAAGCTTATTGGCTTTCATGAAAGGAAAATTATTGCTCTAGTGTCCTTTTTACTTGAGATTTTACTATGACATCATAAGATCAATATCTATTGGCTTTAGGCGTAGGAAATGTATTGCTCTGGTTTCCTTCTTATTCGAATCACAGTTATATGACCTCCAAATGCCTAAGCCTATTGGCTTCATAAAAAGAAGAATTATTGATCTGCTTTCATTCTTGCTCAAAAATAGTACTATAACATCATAATGATCAATGACTATTGACTTCATGTAAATGAGAATTATTCTGCTGGATTAGTCAGGTTTTGAAATATAGTATTATGACATCACAAAGTCAAAGCTTATTGGCTTTCATAAAAGGAAAATTATTGCTTTAGTGTCCTTTATGCTCGAGATTTTACTGTGATATCATAATATCAATATCAATTGGCTTTGAGAAAAAGGAAAATTATTGCTCTGGTTTCCTTCTTATTTGAATCACAGTTATATGACTTCATAATGCCTAAGCCTAATGGCTTCATATGAAGGACAATGATTGATCTGCTTTCATTCTTGCTCAAAAATAGTACTATGACATCATAATGATCAATGACTATTGGCTTCATGTAAATGAGAATTATTGTGCTGGTTTAGTCTGGTTTTGAAATATAGTATTATGACATCACAAAGTCAATGTGTATTAGCTTCATGTAAAGGAGAATTTCTGCTCTGGTTTCCTTCTTAATGGAGACACACTATTATGACATCATAATGTCCATGCCTATTGGCTTTAGGCAAAGGAATAATATTATTCTGGTTTACTTGTTGCTCGAAACACTGAATTATGACATCATAATGTCAATGCTTATTAGCTTTATTTACAAGAAAATTATTGTGATGGTTTATTCCATGTTGGAATCACAGCATTATGACATCACATTGTCAAAGCTTATTGGCTTTCATGAAAGGGAAGTTATTGCTCTAGTTGCATTCATGGTCAGATAGTACTATGACGTCATAATGTCAATGACTATTGACCTCATGTAAAGAAGAATTATTATGCTGGTTTATATGCTTTTGAAATTTAGTACTATGACATCACAAAGTCAATGGTTATTAGCTACATGTAATGGAGAATTACTGCTCTGGATTCCTTCTTAATAGAGACAAAGTACTCTGACATCATAATGTCAATGTCTATTGCTTTTGGTAAAGGAAAATTATTGTGATGGTTTACTCCGTGTTAGAAACAGAGTATTATGACATCAGAATATCAAAGCTTTTTGGCTTTCATAAAAGGAAAATTATTGCTTTCTCAAAAATAGTACTATGACATCATAATGATCAATGACTAATGGCTTCATGTAAATGAGAATTATTCTGCTGTTTAGTCTGGTTTTGAAATATAGTATTATAACATCACAATGTCTATAAATGTATAAATGTATATTACCATCATGTAAAGGAGAATTACTGCTCATGTTTCCTTCTTAATAGAGACACACTATTATGACATCATAATATCAATGCCTATTGGCTTTAGGCAAAGGAATAATATTGTTCTGGTTTAGTTGTTGCTTGAAACACAGCATTATGACATCATAATGTCAATGCCTATTAGCTTTATTTACAAGAGAATTATTGTGATGGTTTATTCCATGTTGGAATTACAGCATTACGACATTACAATATCAAAGCTTATTGGCTTTCATTAAAGGGAAATTAATGCTCTAGCTTCCTTCATACTTGAGATAGTACTATGACATCAGAATATCAATATCTAATGGCTTCATCTATAGAAGAATTAGTGTTCTGGTTTCCTTCTTATTCTAATCAGAGTATTATGACATCATAATGTCTATGCCTATTGTCTTCATATAAAGGAGAATTATTGATTTGGTTTCCTTCTTGCTCGAAAATAGTACTATGACATCATAATGTCAATGCCTATTGACTTCATGTAAAGAAGAATTATTCTGCTGGTTTATCTGCTTTTGAAATATAGTAATATGACATCACAAGGTCAATGGCTTTTAGCTTCATGTAATGAAGAATTACTGCTCTGGATTCCTTCTTAATAGAGACAACGTACTGTGACATCATAATGTCAATGTCTATTGACTTTAGGCAAAGGAAATTATTGTGATGGTTTACTCCGTGTTGGAACTGGAAACAGAGTATTATGACATCATAATCTCAAAGCTTATTGGCTTTCATGAAAGGAAAATTATTGCTCTAGTGTCCTTGTTGATCGATATTTTACTATGACATCATAATATCACTATCAATTGGCTTTGGGCAAAGGAAAATTATTGCTCTGGTTTCCTTCTTATTCAAATCACATTTATATGACCTCATAATGCCTAAGCCTATAGGCTTCATATAAAGGAGAATTATTGATCTGCTTTCATTCTTGCTCAAAAATAGTACTATGACGTCATAATGATCAATGACTATTGACTTCATGTAAATGAGAATTATTCTGCTGCTTTAGTCTGGTTTTAAAATATAATATTATGACATCACAAAGTCAATGTCTATTAGCTTCATGTAAAGGAGAGTTACTTCTCTGGTTTCCTTCTTAATAGAGACACACTATTATGACATCATAATGTCAATGCCTATTGGATTTACGCAAAGGAATAATATTGTTCTGGATTACTTGTTGCTCGAAACACAGCATTTTGACATCATAATGACAATGATTACTAGTTTATGTACAAGAGAATTATTGTGACGGTTTATTCCATGTTGGAATCACAGCATTATGATATCACAATGTCAAAGCTTATTGGCTTTCATGAAAGTTAAATTATTGCACTAGTTTCCTTCATGCTCAAGATAGTAATATGACATCAGAATATTAATATCTAATGACTTCAGGTATAGAAGAATTATTGTTCTGGTTTCCTTCTTATTCTAATCAGAGTATTATGACATCATAATGTCTATGCCTATTGTCTTCAAATAAAGGAGAATTATTGCTCTGGATTCCTTTTTGCTCGAAAATAGTACTATGACATCATAATGTCAATGCCAATTGACTTCATGTAATGAAGAATTATTCTGCTGGTTTATCTGCTTTTGAAATATAGTAATATGACATCACAAGGTCAATGGCTTTTAGCTTCATATAATGAAGAATTACTGCTCTGTATTCCTTCTTAAAAGAGACAACGTACTCTGAAATCATAATGTCAATGTCTATTGGCTTTAGGCAAAGGAAATTATTGTGATGGTTTACTCCGTGTTGGAAACAGAGTATTATGACATCATAATGTCAAAGCTTATTGGCTTTCATGAAAGGAAAATTATTGCTCTAGTGTCCTTGTTGATCGATATTTTACTATGACATCATAATATCACTATCAATTGGCTTTGGGCAAAGGAAAATTATTGCTCTGGTTTCCTTCTTATTCGAATCACATTTATATGACCTCATAATGCCTAAGCCTATAGGATTCATATAAAGGAGAATTATTGATCTGCTTATATTCTTGCTCAAAAATTGTACTATGACGTCATAATGATCAATGACTATTGGCTTCATGTAAATGAGAATTATTCTGCAGGTTTAGTCTGCATTTGAAATATAGTATTATGACATCACAAAGTAAATGTCTATTAGCTTCATGTAAAGGAGAATTACTGCTCTGGTTTCCTTCTTAATAGAGACACACTATTATGACATCATAATGTCAATGCCTATTGGATTTAAGCAAAGGAATAATATTGTTCTGGATTACTTATTGCTCGAAACACAGCATTTTGACATCTTAATGACAATGCCTATTAGAGTTATGTACAAGAGAATTATTGTGATGGTTTGTTTCATGTTGGAATCACAGCATTATGACATCACAATGTCAAAGCTTATTAGCTTTCATGAAAGGTAAATTATTGCACTAGTTTCCTTGATGCGCGAGATAGTACTATGACATCAGAATATCAATATCTATTGACTTGAGGTATAGAAGAATTAGTGTTCTGGTTTCCTTCTTATGCTAATCAGAGTATTATGACATCATAATATCTATGCCTATTGTCTTCGTATAAAGGAGAATTATTGCTCTGGATTCCTTCTTGCTCGAAAATAGTACTATGACATCATAATGTCAATGCCAATTGACTTCATGTAAAGAAGAATTATTCTGCTGGTTTATCTGCTTTTGAAATATAGTAATATGACATCACAAGGTCAATGGCTTTTAGCTTCATATAATAAATAATTACTGTTCTGGATTCCTTCATAATAGAGACAACGTACTCTGACATCATAATGTCAATGTCTATTGGCTTTAGGCAAAGGAAATTATTGTGATGGTATACTCCGTGTTGGAAACAGAGTATTATGACATCATAATGTCAAAGCTTAATGGCTTTCATGAAAGGAAAATTATTGCTCTAGTGTCCTTGTTGATCGATATTTTACTATGACATCATAATATCACTATCAATTGGCTTTGGGCAATGGAAAATTATGGCTCTGGTTTACTTCTTATTCGAATCACATTTATATGACCTCATAATGCCTAAGCCTATAGGATTCATATAAAGGAGAATTATTGATCTGCTTTCATTCTTGCTCAAAAATTGTACTATGACGTCATAATGATCAATGACGACTTCATGTAAATGAGAATTATTCTGCAGGTTTAGTCTGCTTTTGAAATATAGTATTATGACATCACAAAGTAAATGTCTGTTAGCTTCATGTAAAGGAGAATTACTGCTCTGGTTTCCTTCTTAATAGAGACACACTATTATCACATCATAATGTCAATGCCTATTGGTTTTAAGCAAAGGAATAATATAGTTCTGGATTACTTATTGCTCGAAACTCAGCATTATGACATCATAATGTCAGTGCCTTTTAGAGTTATGTACAAGAGAATTATTGTGACGGTTTATTCCATGTTGGAATCACAGCATTATAACATCACAATGTCAAAGCTTATTGGATTTCATGAAAGGTAAATTATTGCTCTAGTTTCCTTCATGTTCGAGCTAGTACTATGGCATCAAAATATTAATATCTAATGACTTCAGGTATAGAAAAATTAGTGTGCTGTTTTCCTTTGTATTCTAATCAGAGTATTATGACATCATAATGTCTATGCCTATTGCCTTCATATAAAGGAGAATTATTGCTCTGGATTCCTTCTTGCTCAAAATAGTACTATGACATCATAATGTCAATGCCTATTGACTTCATGTAAAGAAGAATTAATGTGCTGGTTTATCTGCTTTTGAAATATAGTAATATGACATGTAAATGAGAATTATTCTGCTGCTTTCGTCTGGTTTTAAAATATAATATTATGAAATCACAAAGTCAATGTCTATTAGCTTCATGTAAAGTATAATTACTTCTCTGGTTTCCTTCTTAATAGAGACACACTGTTATGACATCATAATGTCAATGCCTATTGGATTCAGGCAAAGGAATAATATTGTTCTGGATTACTTGTTGCTCGAAACAATGCATTTTGACATCATAATGACAATGATCATTAGTGTTATGTACAAGAGAATTATTGTGATGGTTTATTCCATGTTGGAATCACAGCATTATGACATCACAATGTCAAAGCTTATTGGCTTTCATGAAAGGTAAATTATTGCACTAGTTTCCTTGATGCGTGAGATAGTACTATGACATCAGAATATCAATATCTATTGACTTCAGGTATAGAAGAATTAGTGTTCTGGTTTCCATCTTATGCTAATCATAGTATTATGACATCATAATGTCTATCCCTATTCTCTTCGTATAAAGGAGAGTTATTGCTCTGGTTTCCTTCTTGCTCGAAAATAGAAGTATGACATCATAATGTCAGTGCCTCTTGACTTAATGTAAAGAAGGATTATTCTGCTGGTTTATCTGCTTTTGAAATATAGTATTATGACATCACAAAGACAATTACTATTAGCTTCATGTAATGGAGAATTACTACTCTGGATTCCTTAATAGAGACAAAGTACTTTGACATCTTAATGTCAATGTCTATTGACTTTAGGCAAAGGAAAATTATTGTGATGGTTTACTCCGTGCTGGAAACAGAGTATTATAATATAACAATGTCAAAGCTTATTGGCTTTCATGAAAGGAAAATTATTGCTCTAGTGTCCTTCTTCTTCGAGATTTTACTATGACATCACAATATCAATATCTATTGGCTTTGGGGAAAGGAAAATTATTGCTCTTGTTTCCTTCTTATTCAAATCACAGTTATATGACCTCATAATGCCTAACCCTATTGGCTTCATATAAAGGAGAATTATTGATCTGCTTTCATTCTTACTCAAAAATAGTACTATGACATCATAATGATCAATGACTATTGGCATCATATAAATGAGAATTATTCTGCTGGTTTAGTCTGGTTTTGAAATATAGTATTATGACATCACAATGTCAATGTCTATTACCATCATGTAAAGGAGAATAACTGCTCTGGTTTCCTTCTTAATAGAGACACACTATTATGACATCATAATGTCAATGCCTATTGGCTTTAGGCAAAGGAAAACTATTGTTCTGGTTTACGTGTTGCTCGAAACACAGAATTATGGCATCATAATGTCAATGGCTGTTAGCTTTCTGTACAACAGAATTTTTGTGATGGTTTATTCCATGTTGGAATCACAGCATTATGACTTCACAATGTCAAAGCTTATTGGTTTTCATGAAAGGAAAATTATTGCTGTAGTTTCCTTCATGCTCAAGCTAGTACTATGACATGAAAATATTAATATCTAATGACTTCAGGTATAGAAGAATTAGTGTTCTGTTTTCCTTCTTATTCTAATCAGAGTATTATGACATCATAATGTCTATGCCTATTGTCTTCATATAAAGGAGAATTATTGCCCTGGATTCCTTCTTGCTCTAAAATAGTACTATGACATCATAATGTCAATGCCTATTGACTTCATGTAAAGATGAATTACTCTGCTGGTTTATCTGCTTTTGAAATATAGTAATATGACATCACAAAGTCAATGGCTATTAGCTTCATGTAATGGAGAATTACTGCTCTGGATTCCTTCTTAATAGAGACAAAGTACTCTGACATCATAATGTCAATGTCTACTGGCTTTAGGAAAAGGAAAATTATTTTGACGGTTTACTCCGTGCTGGAAACAGAGTATTATGACATAACAATGTCAACGCTTATTGGCTTTCATGAAAGGAAATTTATTGCTCTAGTGTCCTTTTTGCTCGAGATTTTCTATGACATCACAATATCTACATCTATTGGCTTTGGGGAAAGGAAAATTATTACTCTAGTTTCCTTCTTACTCGAATCACAGTTATATGACCTCATAATGCTTAAGCCTATTGGCTTCATATAAAGGAGAATTGTTGATCTGCTTTCGTTCTTGCTCAAAAATAGTACTATGACATCATAATGATCAAAGACTATTGGCTTCATATAAATGAGAATTATTCTGCTGGTTTAGTCTGGTTTTGAAATATAGTATTATGACATCACAAAGTCTATTAGCTTCATGTAAAGGACAATTACTGTTCTGATTTCCTTCTTAATATAGACACACTATTATGACATCATAATGTCAATGCCTATTGGCTTAGGCAAAGGAAAACTATTGTTCTGGTTTACTTGTTGCAAGAAACACAGCATTATGACATCATAATGTCAATGGCTATTAGCTTTATGTGCAAGAGAATTATTGTGATGGTTTATTCCATGTTGGAATCACAGCATTATGACTTCACAGTGTCAAAGCTTATTGGTTTTTATGAAAGGAAAATTATTGCTCTAGTTTCCTTCATGCTCAAGATAGTAATAGACATCAGAATATTAATATCTCATGACTTCAGGTATAGAAGAATTAGTGTTCTGGTTTCCTTCTTCTTCTAATCAGAGTATTATGACATCATGATGTCTATGCCTATTGTCTTCATATAAAGGAGAATTATTCTGCTGGTTTATCTGCTTTTGAAATATATTAATATGACATCACAAAGTCAATGGCTATTAGCTTCATGTAATGGAGAAATACTGCTCTGGATTCCTTCTTAATAGAGACAAAGTACTCTGACATCATAATGTCAATGTCTATTGGCTTTAGGCAAAGGAAAATTATTATGATGGTTTACTCCATGCTGTAAACAGAGTATTATGGCATAACAATGTCAAACCTTCTTGACTTTCATGAAAGGAAAATTATTGCTCTAGTGTCCTTTTTGCTCGAGATTTTACTACGACATCATAATATCACTATCTATTGGCTTTGGGCAAAGGAAAATTATTGCTCTGGTTTCCTTCTTATTTGACTCACAGTTATATGACCTCATATTACCTAAGCCTATTGGCTTCATATACAGGAGGATTATTGATCTGCTTTCATTCTTGCTCAAAAATAGTACTATGACATCATAATGATCAATGCCTATTGACTTCATGTAAAGAAGAATTATTCTGCTGGTTTATCTGCTTTTGAAATATAGTAATATGACATCACAAGGTCAATGGCTTTTAGCTTCATGTAATGAAGAATTACTGCTCTGGATTCCTTCTTAATAGAGACAACGTACTGTGACATCATAATGTCAATGTCTATTGACTTTAGGCAAAGGAAATTATTGTGATGGTTTACTCCGTGTTGGAACTGGAAACAGAGTATTATGACATCATAATCTCAAAGCTTATTGGCTTTCATGAAAGGAAAATTATTGCTCTAGTGTCCTTGTTGATCGATATTTTACTATGACATCATAATATCACTATCAATTGGCTTTGGGCAAAGGAAAATTATTGCTCTGGTTTCCTTCTTATTCAAATCACATTTATATGACCTCATAATGCCTAAGCCTATAGGCTTCATATAAAGGAGAATTATTGATCTGCTTTCATTCTTGCTCAAAAATAGTACTATGACGTCATAATGATCAATGACTATTGACTTCATGTAAATGAGAATTATTCTGCTGCTTTAGTCTGGTTTTAAAATATAATATTATGACATCACAAAGTCAATGTCTATTAGCTTCATGTAAAGGAGAGTTACTTCTCTGGTTTCCTTCTTAATAGAGACACACTATTATGACATCATAATGTCAATGCCTATTGGATTTACGCAAAGGAATAATATTGTTCTGGATTACTTGTTGCTCGAAACACAGCATTTTGACATCATAATGACAATGATTACTAGTTTATGTACAAGAGAATTATTGTGACGGTTTATTCCATGTTGGAATCACAGCATTATGATATCACAATGTCAAAGCTTATTGGCTTTCATGAAAGGTAAATTATTGCACTAGTTTCCTTCATGCTCAAGATAGTAATATGACATCAGAATATTAATATCTAATGACTTCAGGTATAGAAGAATTATTGTTCTGGTTTCCTTCTTATTCTAATCAGAGTATTATGACATCATAATGTCTATGCCTATTGTCTTCAAATAAAGGAGAATTATTGCTCTGGATTCCTTTTTGCTCGAAAATAGTACTATGACATCATAATGTCAATGCCAATTGACTTCATGTAA
This sequence comes from Rhinophrynus dorsalis, assembly GCA_037306005.1. Lineage (NCBI taxonomy): Eukaryota > Metazoa > Chordata > Amphibia > Anura > Rhinophrynidae > Rhinophrynus > Rhinophrynus dorsalis. The sequence goes on from CM074724.1 coordinate 167,187,761, forward strand.
TGAAGAATTATTCTGCTGGTTTATCTGCTTTTGAAATATAGTAATATGACATCACAAGGTCAATGGCTTTTAGCTTCATATAATGAAGAATTACTGCTCTGTATTCCTTCTTAAAAGAGACAACGTACTCTGAAATCATAATGTCAATGTCTATTGGCTTTAGGCAAAGGAAATTATTGTGATGGTTTACTCCGTGTTGGAAACAGAGTATTATGACATCATAATGTCAAAGCTTATTGGCTTTCATGAAAGGAAAATTATTGCTCTAGTGTCCTTGTTGATCGATATTTTACTATGACATCATAATATCACTATCAATTGGCTTTGGGCAAAGGAAAATTATTGCTCTGGTTTCCTTCTTATTCGAATCACATTTATATGACCTCATAATGCCTAAGCCTATAGGATTCATATAAAGGAGAATTATTGATCTGCTTATATTCTTGCTCAAAAATTGTACTATGACGTCATAATGATCAATGACGACTTCATGTAAATGAGAATTATTCTGCACGTTTAGTCTGCATTTGAAATATAGTATTATGACATCACAAAGTAAATGTCTATTAGCTTCATGTAAAGGAGAATTACTGCTCTGGTTTCCTTCTTAATAGAGACACACTATTATGACATCATAATGTCAATGCCTATTGGATTTAAGCAAAGGAATAATATTGTTCTGGATTACTTATTGCTCGAAACACAGCATTTTGACATCTTAATGACAATGCCTATTAGAGTTATGTACAAGAGAATTATTGTGATGGTTTGTTTCATGTTGGAATCACAGCATTATGACATCACAATGTCAAAGCTTATTAGCTTTCATGAAAGGTAAATTATTGCACTAGTTTCCTTGATGCGCGAGATAGTACTATGACATCAGAATATCAATATCTATTGACTTGAGGTATAGAAGAATTAGTGTTCTGGTTTCCTTCTTATGCTAATCAGAGTATTATGACATCATAATATCTATGCCTATTGTCTTCGTATAAAGGAGAATTATTGCTCTGGATTCCTTCTTGCTCGAAAATAGTACTATGACATCATAATGTCAATGCCAATTGACTTCATGTAAAGAAGAATTATTCTGCTGGTTTATCTGCTTTTGAAATATAGTAATATGACATCACAAGGTCAATGGCTTTTAGCTTCATATAATAAATAATTACTGTTCTGGATTCCTTCATAATAGAGACAACGTACTCTGACATCATAATGTCAATGTCTATTGGCTTTAGGCAAAGGAAATTATTGTGATGGTTTACTCTGTGTTGGAAACAGAGTATTATGACATCATAATGTCAAAGCTTAATGGCTTTCATGAAAGGAAAATTATTGCTCTAGTGTCCTTGTTGATCGATATTTTACTATGACATCATAATATCACTATCAATTGGCTTTGGGCAATGGAAAATTATGGCTCTGGTTTACTTCTTATTCGAATCACATTTATATGACCTCATAATGCCTAAGCCTATAGGATTCATATAAAGGAGAATTATTGATCTGCTTTCATTCTTGCTCAAAAATTGTACTATGACGTCATAATGATCAATGACGACTTCATGTAAATGAGAATTATTCTGCAGGTTTAGTCTGCTTTTGAAATATAGTATTATGACATCACAAAGTAAATGTCTGTTAGCTTCATGTAAAGGAGAATTACTGCTCTGGTTTCCTTCTTAATAGAGACACACTATTATCACATCATAATGTCAATGCCTATTGGTTTTAAGCAAAGGAATAATATAGTTCTGGATTACTTATTGCTCGAAACTCAGCATTATGACATCATAATGTCAGTGCCTTTTAGAGTTATGTACAAGAGAATTATTGTGACGGTTTATTCCATGTTGGAATCACAGCATTATAACATCACAATGTCAAAGCTTATTGGATTTCATGAAAGGTAAATTATTGCTCTAGTTTCCTTCATGTTCGAGCTAGTACTATGGCATCAAAATATTAATATCTAATGACTTCAGGTATAGAAAAATGAGTGTGCTGTTTTCCTTTGTATTCTAATCAGAGTATTATGACATCATAATGTCTATGCCTATTGCCTTCATATAAAGGAGAATTATTGCTCTGGATTCCTTCTTGCTCAAAATAGTACTATGACATCATAATGTCAATGCCTATTGACTTCATGTAAAGAAGAATTAATGTGCTGGTTTATCTGCTTTTGAAATATAGTAATATGACATGTAAATGAGAATTATTCTGCTGCTTTCGTCTGGTTTTAAAATATAATATTATGAAATCACAAAGTCAATGTCTATTAGCTTCATGTAAAGTATAATTACTTCTCTGGTTTCCTTCTTAATAGAGACACACTGTTATGACATCATAATGTCAATGCCTATTGGATTCAGGCAAAGGAATAATATTGTTCTGGATTACTTGTTGCTCGAAACAATGCATTTTGACATCATAATGACAATGATCATTAGTGTTATGTACAAGAGAATTATTGTGATGGTTTATTCCATGTTGGAATCACAGCATTATGACATCACAATGTCAAAGCTTATTGGCTTTCATGAAAGGTAAATTATTGCACTAGTTTCCTTGATGCGCGAGATAGTACTATGACATCAGAATATCAATATCTATTGACTTCAGGTATAGAAGAATTAGTGTTCTGGTTTCCTTCTTATGCTAATCATAGTATTATGACATCATAATGTCTATCCCTATTCTCTTCGTATAAAGGAGAGTTATTGCTCTGGTTTCCTTCTTGCTCGAAAATAGAAGTATGACATCATAATGTCAGTGCCTCTTGACTTAATGTAAAGAAGGATTATTCTGCTGGTTTATCTGCTTTTGAAATATAGTATTATGACATCACAAAGACAATTACTATTAGCTTCATGTAATGGAGAATTACTACTCTGGATTCCTTAATAGAGACAAAGTACTTTGACATCTTAATGTCAATGTCTATTGACTTTAGGCAAAGGAAAATTATTGTGATGGTTTACTCCGTGCTGGAAACAGAGTATTATAATATAACAATGTCAAAGCTTATTGGCTTTCATGAAAGGAAAATTATTGCTCTAGTGTCCTTCTTCTTCGAGATTTTACTATGACATCACAATATCAATATCTATTGGCTTTGGGGAAAGGAAAATTATTGCTCTTGTTTCCTTCTTATTCAAATCACAGTTATATGACCTCATAATGCCTAACCCTATTGGCTTCATATAAAGGAGAATTATTGATCTGCTTTCATTCTTACTCAAAAATAGTACTATGACATCATAATGATCAATGACTATTGGCATCATATAAATGAGAATTATTCTGCTGGTTTAGTCTGGTTTTGAAATATAGTATTATGACATCACAATGTCAATGTCTATTACCATCATGTAAAGGAGAATAACTGCTCTGGTTTCCTTCTTAATAGAGACACACTATTATGACATCATAATGTCAATGCCTATTGGCTTTAGGCAAAGGAAAACTATTGTTCTGGTTTACTTGTTGCTCGAAACACAGAATTATGGCATCATAATGTCAATGGCTGTTAGCTTTCTGTACAACAGAATTTTTGTGATGGTTTATTCCATGTTGGAATCACAGCATTATGACTTCACAATGTCAAAGCTTATTGGTTTTCATGAAAGGAAAATTATTGCTGTAGTTTCCTTCATGCTCAAGCTAGTACTATGACATGAAAATATTAATATCTAATGACTTCAGGTATAGAAGAATTAGTGTTCTGTTTTCCTTCTTATTCTAATCAGAGTATTATGACATCATAATGTCTATGCCTATTGTCTTCATATAAAGGAGAATTATTGCCCTGGATTCCTTCTTGCTCTAAAATAGTACTATGACATCATAATGTCAATGCCTATTGACTTCATGTAAAGATGAATTACTCTGCTGGTTTATCTGCTTTTGAAATATAGTAATATGACATCACAAAGTCAATGGCTATTAGCTTCATGTAATGGAGAATTACTGCTCTGGATTCCTTCTTAATAGAGACAAAGTACTCTGACATCATAATGTCAATGTCTACTGGCTTTAGGAAAAGGAAAATTATTTTGACGGTTTACTCCGTGCTGGAAACAGAGTATTATGACATAACAATGTCAACGCTTATTGGCTTTCATGAAAGGAAATTTATTGCTCTAGTGTCCTTTTTGCTCGAGATTTTCTATGACATCACAATATCTACATCTATTGGCTTTGGGGAAAGGAAAATTATTACTCTAGTTTCCTTCTTACTCGAATCACAGTTATATGACCTCATAATGCTTAAGCCTATTGGCTTCATATAAAGGAGAATTGTTGATCTGCTTTCGTTCTTGCTCAAAAATAGTACTATGACATCATAATGATCAAAGACTATTGGCTTCATATAAATGAGAATTATTCTGCTGGTTTAGTCTGGTTTTGAAATATAGTATTATGACATCACAAAGTCTATTAGCTTCATGTAAAGGACAATTACTGTTCTGATTTCCTTCTTAATATAGACACACTATTATGACATCATAATGTCAATGCCTATTGGCTTAGGCAAAGGAAAACTATTGTTCTGGTTTACTTGTTGCAAGAAACACAGCATTATGACATCATAATGTCAATGGCTATTAGCTTTATGTGCAAGAGAATTATTGTGATGGTTTATTCCATGTTGGAATCACAGCATTATGACTTCACAGTGTCAAAGCTTATTGGTTTTTATGAAAGGAAAATTATTGCTCTAGTTTCCTTCATGCTCAAGATAGTAATAGACATCAGAATATTAATATCTCATGACTTCAGGTATAGAAGAATTAGTGTTCTGGTTTCCTTCTTCTTCTAATCAGAGTATTATGACATCATGATGTCTATGCCTATTGTCTTCATATAAAGGAGAATTATTCTGCTGGTTTATCTGCTTTTGAAATATATTAATATGACATCACAAAGTCAATGGCTATTAGCTTCATGTAATGGAGAAATACTGCTCTGGATTCCTTCTTAATAGAGACAAAGTACTCTGACATCATAATGTCAATGTCTATTGGCTTTAGGCAAAGGAAAATTATTATGATGGTTTACTCCATGCTGTAAACAGAGTATTATGGCATAACAATGTCAAACCTTCTTGACTTTCATGAAAGGAAAATTATTGCTCTAGTGTCCTTTTTGCTCGAGATTTTACTACGACATCATAATATCACTATCTATTGGCTTTGGGCAAAGGAAAATTATTGCTCTGGTTTCCTTCTTATTTGACTCACAGTTATATGACCTCATATTACCTAAGCCTATTGGCTTCATATACAGGAGGATTATTGATCTGCTTTCATTCTTGCTCAAAAATAGTACTATGACATCATAATGATCAATGACTATTGGCTTCATGTAAATGAGAATTATTCTGCTGGTTTAGTCTGGTTTTGAAATATAGTATTATGATATCACAAAGTCAAAGTCTATTAGCTTCATGTAAAGGAGAATTTCTGCTCTGGTTTCCTTCTTAATAGAGACACACGATTATGACATCATAATGTCAATGCCTATTGGATTTAGGCAAAGGAATAATATTTTTCTGGTTTACTTGTTGCACGAAAAACATCATTATGACATCATAATGTCAATGCCTACTAGCTTTATGTACAAGATAATTATTGTGATGGTTTATTCCATGTTGTAATCACAGCATTATGACATCACAAAGTCAAAGCTTATTGGCTTTCAAAAATGTTAAATTATTGCTCTAGTTTCCTTAATGCTCAAGATAGTACTATGACATCAGAATATCAATATCTAATTGTTTCAGGGGTAGAAAAATTAGTGTTCTGGAATCCTTCTTATTCTAATCAGAGTATTATGACATCATAATAACTATGCCTATTGTCTTCATATAAAGGAGAATTATTTCTCTGGTTTCCTTGTTGCTCAAAAATAGTACTAAGACATGATAATGTCAATGCCTATTGACTTCATGTAAAGAAGAATTATTCTACTGGTTTATCTGCTTTTGAAATATAGTATTATGACATCACAAAGTCAATTATTTGCTTCATATAATGGAGAATTAGTGCTCTGGTTTCCTTCTTAATAGAGACAAAGTACTCTGACATCATAATGTCAATGTCTATTGGCTTTAGGCAACGGAAAATTATTGTGACAGTTTCTCCGTGTTGGAAACAGAGTTTTATGACATCACAACGTCAAAGCTTATTGGCTTTCATGAAAGGAAAATTATTGCACAAGTGTCCTTTTTGCTTGAGATTTTACTATGACATCATAATATCAATATCTATTGGCTTTGGGCAAAGGAAAATTATTGCTCTGGTTTCCTTCTTATTAGAATCACAGTTATATGACCTCATAATGCTTACGCCTATTGGCTTCAAATAAAGGATAATTATTGATCTGCTTTCATTCTTACTCAAAAATAGTACATCATAATGATTAATGACTATTGGCTTCATGTAAATGAGAATTATTCTGCTGGTTTAGTCTGGTTTTGAAATATAGTATTATGACATCACAATGTCTATTAGCTTCTTGTAAAGGGGAATTACTGCTTTGGTTTCCTTCTTAATAGAGACACACTATTATGACATCATAATGTCCATGCCTATTGGCTTTAGGCAAAGGAATAATATTGTTCTGGTTTACTTGTTGCTCGAAACACAGCATTATGACATCATAATGTCAATGTTATTAGCTTTATGTACAAGAGAATTATTGTGATGGTTTATTCCATGTTGGAATCACAGCATTATGACATCACAATGTCAAAGCTTATTGGCTTTCATGAAAGATAAATTATTGCTCTAGTTTTCTTGATGTGCGACATAGTACTATGACATCAGAATATCAATATCTATTGACTTCAGGTATAGAAGAATTAGTGTTCTGGTTTCCTTCTTATGATAATCAGAGTATTATGACATCATAATGTCTATGCCTATTGTCTTCATATAAAGTAGAATTACTGCTCTGTTTTCCTTCTTAATAGAGACACAATATTATGACATTATAATATTAATGCCTATTTTTCAGGCTTGTTATGGTTGGAGCGTAGGAGCAGGGAATGCTATCTCTTGCCAGACACCCTTACCAGGTGATCCACGGCTGGGATACAGGTAGAACACCGAGGTAAGAATTCCAGCACGGGAGTGCAAGGATTAAGCAAAGCATAGTCAGGAACAGTTCAAAAGATCAGGGCAGGCAGCAATCAAGCAGAATCGGTAAAACTAACCAAGGTCAGGAAACAGACAAGCAGGGAAGTCCAGAAGGAAAGCAGAAGGTCAGGCAATGGGAAATCCAGTAGAGGGTCTGTAGCAAAGCAAGGAAGTAGCCACTGAACACTGGAAGCTTAGACCACACAGGAACCAAAGTTCTGGAACACTGAAGCAAAGTGGACACACCCTGAGTTGTTTTTATAGTTTCATGGTATCACGGTGCCCATGATTGCTGCATTTCTATGTCTATTACTGGTATGGGGCTCCCATTGGCTGTCTGGCTTTAGCCCACCTCATATTGCCTATTTAAACTGTGTCTGGGCACCCTTTGGTTGCCCTTTCATGCTGTCTCTGTTAGCAGCCACTTCCACCATGCTCAGAAGCTTATTGGGCCTTTTTGCTGTGTTCCTGAGTTCCTGATTTCATCCTGTTCCTGACTGCAGTGCTGGTTCCAGTGCCGGTTCCGGTTGAGTCTTCAGAGGTTGCTGTTTCCTGCTGCCTGTCTTCATTGCCGCTCCTCATTCGGTTCATCATCCTTGCTGGTTCCTGTTCATCTCCTGGCCTGTTCCTGCATTGGTGGCGACTTTCTGCTTCAGTCGCTTTGGCGACATTCTCTGTTGGTTCCCAGTGTGCGGATGCTGGTTCGCTCCACAAGCCTTGCGGCTATACTATATTGGATGTTGGTTACAGCGTGCGGACGCTGATTCGCTCCATGAGCCTTGCGGCTAAACTATACTGTCTGTTAGTCCCAGCGTGCGGGCACTGGGTTACTCCACAAGCCTTACGGCTATACTATTCTGTCTGTTAGTCCCAGCGTGCGGACGCTGGTTCGCTCCATAAGCCGCGCGGCTATACATTCTGGTTGTTGGTTACAGCGTGCGGACGCTGATTTGCTCCATTAGCCTTGCGGATATACTATACTGTCTGTTAGTCCCAGCGTGCGGACGTTGGGTTGCTCCACAAGCCTTGCAGCTAAACTATACTCCCTGTTGGTCCCAGCATGCGGACGCTGGTTTGCTCCACAAGCCTTGTGGCAATACCATACTGTCTGTTGGTCACAGCGTGCGGGCGCTGATTCACTCCCCAAGCCTTGCAGCTATACTATATTGTCTGTTGGTTCCAGCGTGCGGACGCTGGTTTGCTCCTTAAGTCTTCCGGCTATACTATACAGTCTGTTGGTATCCAGCGTGCGGACGCTGGTTCGCTCCATCGCTGAGCTACACTATATCTTGTATGATACCAACATGCGGGTGTTGGTTTGCTCCATGACCTGTGGGTTAATCTATGTCTTGCTAGAAGGTTCCCAGTGTGAGGGCACTGGTTTACTTCCTTGTCTTGTTACACAGGTAGTCTTCTGATTCACTATGCGCTGTCCAGTCCTAGACAGCTAGTAGTTCTACCGTACATGTGTAATACAGTGTACAGACTACCAGGGTAAACCACTGATCTTGCAGTATATCGATTACTATTAAACTGTCATTGCCATCTGACAGCTATTCAGATCACTGTGACTGATTACTGCTTCTTTGGGCTGCCTTGCCCGGTATATTGGTAAGGCCGGTAGAACCTTATGTATACCATCCTGAGGTTGCCTTACCCGGTATTGACAAGGCCGGTAGAGCCTATATTGGTAATCCTCTGGGCTGCCTTGCCCGGTATATTGGTAAGGCCAGTAGAACCTTTTACATTATTCCATCCTGAGGTTGCCTTACCCGGTATTGACAAGGCCGGTAGAGCCTAAGTCTTTAAGCATCTAGTTGGGCTGCCTTGCCCGGTATATTGGCAAGGTCGGTAGAGCCTACTACTTGGGTGTGGTTAGGCTGCCTTGCCTGGTATTGACAAGGCCGGTAGAGCCTATATTGGTAATCCTCTGGGCTGCCTTGCCCGGTATATTGGTAAGGCCAGTAGAACCTTTTACATTATTCCATCCTGAGGTTGCCTTACCCGGTATTGACAAGGCCGGTAGAGCCTAAGTCTTTAAGCATCTAGTTGGGCTGCCTTGCCCGGTATATTGGCAAGGTCGGTAGAGCCTACTACTTGGGTGTGGTTAGGCTGCCTTGCCTGGTATTTGGCAAGGCCGGTAGAGCCTTTTATTCCTTACTGCTCAGGCTGTCCTGCCCAGTATATTGGCAAGATCGGTAGAGTCTGTATCGTTATAATCCTTCCATTGGTCATTCTATGTATTGTATGTATGTGTTTAAAATCCTACGGGATTATCTTAATCGTTTCAATAAAGTTGTGTTTTTACCTAACCTTGCGTCGGAGAGTCTTAACAAACCGTGACACATGGGTTTCCACCCCTCCCCTCAGCCGAACAAACCTCTCACTAGGTTGGCCAACAGAGGGTTGTGCAACCACAGAACCTGCCTCACTGTTTACCTGGAGGCACACTATTGGTGGACAGTTGATGAGAGAGGCAAGCTTCACCTCCCCTCTACAGGTATACAACACCATGGTTTGATCTGGGCACCCTGTGGATACCTTCCCTGGAGACTCCTTCAACTTTAGGCCATGGCTTAGGCCTACCACGCCATCGCGATTGCTGGTACACACCGCTACTTGAGGCCGCGGCTTTAGCTTACTCTGCGATTGCGGAGCATCCGGGAAGCCCCCAGCAGCGGCAGATGGCTGGGACATGGAGGTAGGAGCTAGAGGGGCATGACAGTAGCCCCCTCCTACGAGTGACCTCCGGGCATGTCTAGGTGCCGGACGTTCAGGCTGGGCGCGGTGGAATGCCCTAAGGCATGCTGGGGCATGGATATTGGTGACTGGTTGCTAGGATCGCTCCTCAGGTCCATACCCCTTCCAGTGTATTAGATACTCTAGTCTTCCTCGACGTATACGTGAGTCCATGATTTCTTGAACCTCGAATTCTTCTACATCGTTCACCACTATTGGAAGAGGAGGAGTAGGTGGTCTCCTTTGAGTGGTGTTGGGTATCCATCTTTTGAGAAGGGACACATGAAATGTAGGATGAGTGCGCCATGTAGTAGGTAAATGTAAGGAAACTGCAGCAGGGCTAATGATTTTTGTGATGGGGAAAGGCCCCAAGAATTTGGGTCCCAGTTTATTGGTAAGGCAAGATATCTTAACATGGGCTGAGGACAGCCATATCTTATTCCCAACCTGGTATAAGGGGGAAGGGTACACCGCCGGTCAGCTTGGTTCTTGTAAGACTGTTGTGCCTTTTTTAATGTTTCCTGTAATAGAGTAAAACCTTGGTTCAGTAGTTCAAGACAGTCTGTAGCCTGAGGGACCATGGTAGTAACAGGTAGTTGAGGAATATAAGGTGGATGATAACCATAATTGGCCTTGAAGGGGGACATGCCTATAGAACTGTGTAGATGGTTGTCATAAGCAAATTCTGCTGTTGGTAGCAGGGATAACCAGTCATCCTGAAGATGGGTGACGTAACAACGTAGATATTGTTCAAGCTTTTGGTTTGTTCTCTCTGTCTGACCATCAATTTGAGGATCGTATACGGATGACAAGAGTCTTTGTATACCCAAACCATGACAAAAGGCAGAACAGAAATGGCAGGTAAATTGGACACCACGGTCAGAGAAGATGGTTTGTGGTATACCATGAAGATGGAAAGTTTCTTTGATTAACAAGTCTGCGGTCTCAGCAGCTGTAGGTAATCCGATAATGAGGACAAAATGTGCCATCTTGGTTAGGTGGTGTTACGGTTTTCAGACACTCAGACAGTGGTAGATAAAACAAATAGAGTTTTATTAAAGCAAAATGAATGACAAGGTCACCACTGGGGCGGTACTGGCATAAGCAGAATAAAGGCAGAGATACCTGGTGCAACAGGTAATACTACACAAAGTATGGAAGCACAAAACAGGACACAAGAGGTTAATAGTACTGGTTATCAGTCTCAAGTGTGGTGTTAGGCATGCCCTTGGTGCTGCATATAGCGATATGTGCTGTAAGATAGCACCCAAGTCCATTCACTGTGTGGAGCTGTAGCATAAAGTTCTGACAGAACAGGAACTGCAAGTGATAAGGAGATAGCCCCCATGGGCGTAACCGGAGACTACTAGTATTGTGATTGCGTGAGCCAATAGCCCCCACGGGCGTAACCGGAGACTGCCAGTATGGTGATTGCTTGAGCCAATAGCCCCCACGGGCGTAACCGGAGACTACTAATATCGTAATTGCTTGAGCCAATAGCCCCCACGGGCGTAACCGGAGACTACAGTATCGTGATTGCTTGAGTCAATAGCCCCCACGGGAATAACCGGAGACCACCAGTATCGTGATTGCTTGTGTCGATAGCCCCTCCACGGGCGTAACGGAGACCACTGGGTACTGCTCGCCAACAGCCAACGGACGTAACGGAACCGCTGCTCTGTCACGGAGAGCCGCCAACTACTGAGGCCCACAAGCGGCCGGCTCACAGAAACAACGAAACAGGCTGAGGCAATAGGTGGAAGAGTAGCAGTAATCGGATGAACAACACCAGCATCTTAAGTAACGAAAACGACACAGCACAGTAAGGGTCTGGACTCAGCACACGAAAGGCAGATAATGGAAGGCTCAGCAACGGCTCAGCAACGGATAAGCGGAGGCTCAGACACACTATGCAGTATCAGAATGTCGCAGAGGCGACAACGGAAATCGTCCGTCAGGATAGCAGGAACAGTGCAATGAGTGTTCAGTAGTCAGCCAGGCCGGGTCAGGATACACAGGAGATTCGCAGACAAGCCGGGTCAGTAACGGAGAAGGATCGTCAGTCAGGCCGGGTCAGATGCCGTAGGAGATTCGCAGACAAGCCGGATCAGGAACATGCAGGAAGTCAGCCAGGCCGGGTCAATCACGGAACAGGAACACAGGAACGTCGTCGGACAAGCCTAGTCGGTACACGGTAGATCAGGATACTAGAATACTGTAACAGCAACGCTGGCTCGGAAACACCACGAAAGGGCACCTGACAGGTGCCAGTGGCCGGATTAAAACGGATAACCAGGGGCGGGCCAACACAGCTCAACCAATCAGGGAGCAGCACAGTTGAGAGTGACATGAAGGATCACGGGGACCGTGATAGTTGGTCTACAACCATCATTATAGTGGTGTAAAGCTGTGATGGTGGGCGTTCCACAATGAAGTCCACAGTTATGTCAGCCCAAGGACTTGTTGGTACTGGTAACGGTTGTAGTAACCCAGCGGGTCTTGAATTAGTACCTTTGGCTCGCCCACACACATCACATGATTGTATGTATTGTTCATTGTCTTTTTTCATACCAGGCCACCAGAATGACTGTTGGGTGAGTTCTGTGGTTTTCTTAACACCTCCATGGCCTGCTAACGGGTGGCCATGTACTGTATGAAGTACATTGGTACGAACTTCAGGAGGAGGTACAGCAGCCCATGTTGGTAAGGCAGGGATATTGAGACAGGTAGGAATCTGCTTGAGAATGGGTCTGCAAAGCTTCTAATAGCGAGGAGTGAGTAGCCAAGAAATGACCAGGTTGGAGGATAGTATCCGTATCTGTATGGGGTCCATGTAGACGGGACAAGGCATCCGCTTTTTCATTTCGTGATCCAGGTCTATAAGTGATATACAGGTTGAATCTGCAGAAGAACAGAGCCCATCTGGCTTGTCTAGGACATAGACGGCGAGCTCCTTGTAGATACTCTAAATTCTTGTGGTCAGTGAACACAGCGATTGGATGGATAGCCCCCTCCAAGAGGTGACGCCATTCCTCCAATGCCATTCTAATGGCTAGTAATTCTCTGTCTCCCACGCTGTAGTTAGTTTCTGCTGGGGATAATCGTCTAGAAAAGAAAGACACGGGATGAAGTGTCTCACTTTCTCCTTGTCGTTGTGATAGGATGGCTCCGCGGCTGTCTCGGGGGCATCAACCTTCATAAAGAATGTTTTTTTAGGGTCTGGCAGTACGAGAATGGGGGCTGACGTGAACCTCTGTTTAAGTTCATCAAAAGCATGTTGTGCTTGAGGTGAAAAGGCAAACGAAACATGATTCATGGTTAGCTAGGTGAAGGGAGCGATAACTTTAGAGAAACCGTGGATGAATTTTCTGTAGAAGTTTGAGGACCCCACAAATTGTTGCACGGTTTTAACAGAAGTAGGAACAGGCCAATCCAAGATGGCTGATACCTTTTTGGGGTCCATTTGATATTCCCTGGAGTTAATATGAATCCCAAAAATTCAACAGATGTTGTCTCAAACACACATTTTTCTAATTTCGCATAAAGTCCATGTTGCTGAAGCCGAGAAAGGACATGTTTCACATGCTTCCGATGGGTGGTAAGCGATGGTGAGTAGACTAAGATGTCGTCAAGATATACCACTACGAATATGTCCAACATATCTCGGAATACATTGTTTAGGAAGTGTTGAAAGGTGGCAGGGGCATTACAGAGCCCGAACGGCATGACCTGGTATTCATAGTGACCATACCGGGATCGGAAAGCTGTCTTAAATTCATGTCCTTTTTTTATGCGTACCAAATTATAGGCTCCTCGTAAGTCCAACTTAGTATATATTTGTGCCTCTCTAAGTCGGTTCATTAACTCTGAGATTAAGGGCAATGGATATTTGTTTTTGATGGTAAACTTGTTAAGCTCTCTATTATCCACACAGGGCCGAAGACCTTCATCTTTTTTTTTCCACAAAAAATATGCCAGCCCCGGCAGGAGAAGTGGATGGTCTTATCAATCCATTCCTTAGGTTCTCTTCTATATAGTCCTTTAAGGAGCTTAATTCAGGTTCAGAGAGAGGAAATATACAACCAAACGGAATGGGAGGCCCAGAAAGCAAGTCTATAGGACAGTCATATGGACGGTGTGAGGGCAGTTTGTTGGCTTCTTGTTTGCTGAAGACTTGGCTGAAAGCACAGTAGGGTATCAGTATTTCCAATGTCTTAGAAGAAGTAGCATGCAAGGTGGAAACTGTGGTGTGAGAGAGGCAGTGTTCTTTATAGTAGGATGATGCAAAGGTGAATTGTCCTGTGGACCAATTAATGGTGGGGTTGTGGTGTTTAAGCCAAGGAAGGCCAAGGATTATGGGAAACAAAGGAGATCGTACTAAATTAAAGCAAAGAGTCTCCACATGTTTAGCCCCAATGCTCATGGTGAGAGGTACAGTCTCTGTGGTGACAGGTCCGGAGTTAATGTTGCTACCGTCAATAAGAAGGATCATGAGGGGTTGTTTCTTTAGTCGTGTAGGTATGTTCAGACTCTGGGCTAACTTATAATCCAAGAAACAGTCACTGGCCCCAGAATCAATGATGGCGTCTTATGGAATCTTGTTATGCGTCCACTGTAAGGAGACAAGAAGAGATAAATGAGGAGCAGTTCCACCCAGGAGTATTGGGTACTGTACTGGATCTGGCTTACCTCTAGCTGCCAATTCAGGACAGAGGCGGACTTGGTGACCAGAGCCATCACAATAAAGACACAGGTTCATTCGTCTCCTCCTATGCTTTTCGGTTTCAGTGAGTAATCCACGAGTAGCACCCAGTTGCATGGGTTCCTCAGAAGTGTTACCAGGAGTCGAGGACGAGGTGTAGAGGTTAAGCAGAGAGGGAGGTTAGTGGTATGCTCCATGCGTCTCTCCCGGAGTCTCCGATCTATCTGGGTTACCAGGACGACTAGATCATCCAGAGAGTCAGGAATGCCAGTCCGAGCTAACTCATCTTTTAAAGTATCCGCAAGGCCCAGGCGTAATTGGTCACGCAAAGCAGTTTTGTTCCATTCCGTTTCTACTGCTACTCTCCGGAATTCGGATACATAGTCCTCCACAGGACAGCGCACCTGATGTAATGATCTCACAGTGGCCTCAGCAATGGCCCTTTTATGGGGATCATCATCATAAAGGGCACCCATTGCATGACAGAAGGTTGTCCTGGAGTCTAGAACAGGGCTATTAGCATGTAGTAGGTGATGGGCCCAGGACAGAGGGACGTGAGTGAGTGGGGATATGACAGTACGAACTTTAATAAAGTCTGTGGCATATGTCCTAGGTTTTAGGACGAACAACAGTTCACAGGACGTGATGAATGACCGGTACTTGCTACGTTCTCCGGAAAAACAAGCAGGAAGCTTGACATGTGGTTCTGGAGTATTAGTGGCCCCAGTTCCAAGAGATCCGGATTCATTCACTGAGGGTGGTTGATACATAGCTGAAGGTTGTACTGGAGCAGGTTGTAATCCCTGGAGCTGGGCTTGTAAAGCAGCTTGGTTTTCTTGTATACCTTGTACTGTGTGGGATAATGAAGTAAGTTGCTGAGTCAGTGACGCGATAGCATTAACCATCCCTGTCAGCTCCATAAGGCTTCAGTGTAATGCCAGGCTTATTATGTTTGGAGCGTAGGAGCAGGGATTTCTATCTCTTGCCAGACACCCTTGCTAGGTGATCCACTGAAGGATACAGGTAGAACACCTAGGTAAGAATGACAGCACGGGAGTGCAAGGATTAAGCAAAGCGTAGTCAGGAACAGTTCAGAAGATCAGGGCAGGCGGCAATCAAGCAGAATCAGTAAAACTAGCCAAGGTCAGGAAACAGGCAAACAGGGAAGTCCAGAAGGCAAGCAGAAGGTCAGGCAATGGGAAATCCAGTAGAGGGTCTGTAGCAAAGCAAGGAAGGAGGCACTGAGCACTGGAAGCTTAGAGCACACAGGAACCTACGTTCTGGAACACTGAAGCAAAGTGGACACAGCCTGAGGGGTTTTTATAGTGTCATGGGTTTCCACCCCTCCCTTCTGCTGAACAAACCTCTCACTGGATTGGCCAACACAGGGGTGTGCAACCACAGCACCTGCCTCACTGTTCACCTGGAGGCACACTATTGATGGACAGTTGATGAGAGAGGCAGGCTTCACCTCCCCCCTACAGGTGTATAACACCATGGTTTGATCTGGGTACCCTGTGGATACCTTCCCTGGAGACTCCTTCAATTTTAGGCCATGGCTTAGGCCTACCGAGCCATCGCGATAGCGATTGCTGGTAGACACCGCTACTCGAGGCCGCAGCTTCGGCATACTCCGTGATTGCGGAGCATCCGGGAAGCCCCCAGCAGCGGCGGATGGCTGGGACAAGGCGGTAGGAGCTAGAGGGGCATGACACTATTGGCTTTACGCAAAGGAATAATATTGTTCTGGTTTACTTGTTGCTCGAAATACAGCATTATGACATCATAATGTCAATGCCTATTAGCTTTATGTACAAGAGAATTATTGTGATGGTTTATTCCATGTTGGAATCACAGCATTATGACATGATAATGTCAAAGCTTATTGGCTTTCATGAAAGGAAAATTATTGCTCTAGTTTCCTTCATGCTCAAGATAGTAATATGACATCAGAATATTAATATCTAATGACTTCAGGTATAGAAGAATTATTGTTCTGGTTTCCTTCTTATTCTAATCAGAGTATTATGACATCATAATGTCTATGCATATTGTCTTCATATAAAAGAGAATTATTGCTCTGGTTTCCTTCTTGCTCGAAAATAGTACTATGACATTATAATGTCAATGCCTATTGACTTCATGTAAAGAAGAATTATTCTGCTGGTTTATCTGCTTTTGAAATATAGTATTATGACATCACAAAGTCAATGTCTATTAGCTTCATGTAAAGGAGAATTACTGCTCTGCTTTCCTTCTTAATAGAGACAACTATTATGACATCATAATGTCAATGCCTATTGGCTTTAGACAAAAGAATAATATTGTTCTGGTTTACTTGTTGCTCGAAACACTGAATTATGACATCATAACCTCAATGCCTATTAGCTTTATGTACAAGAGAATTATTGTGATGGTTTATTCCATGATGGAATAACAGCATTATGACATCACAATGTAAAAGTTTATTGGCTTTCATGAAAGATAAATTATTGCTCTAGTGTCCTTTTTGCTCGAGATAGTACTATGACATCTTAATATCAATATCCAATGGCTTCAAGTATAGAAGAATTAGTGTTCTGGTTTCCTTCTTATTCTAATCATAGTAGTATGACATCATAATGTCTATGCCTATTGTCTTCATATAAAGGAGAATTATTGCTCTGGTTTCCTTCTTGCTCACAAATAGTACTATGACATAATGTCAATGCCTATTGACTTCATGTAAAGAAGAATTATTCTACTGGTTTATCTGCTTTTGAAATATAGTATTATGACATCACAAAGTCAATGGCTATTAGCTTCATGTAATGAAGAATTACTGCTCTGGATTCCTTCTTAATAGAGACAAAGTACTCTGACATCATAATGTCAATGTCTATTGGCCTTAGGCTAAGGAAAATTATTGTGATGGTTTACTCTGTGTTGGAAGCAGAGTATTATGACATCACAATGTCAAAGCTTATTGGCTTTCATGAAAGGAAAATTATTGCTCTAGTGTCCTTTTTGCTCAAGATTTTACTATGCCATCATAATATCAATATTTATTGGTTTTGGGCATATGAAAATTATTGCTCTGGTTTCCAATCACAGTTATATGACCTCATAATGCCTAAGCCTATTGGCTTCATATAAAGGAGAATAATTGATCTGGTTTCATTCTTGCTCAAAAATAGTAATATGACATCATAATGATCAATGACTATTGGCTTCAAGTAAATGAGAATTATTCTGCTGGTTTAGTCTGGTTTTGAAATATAGTATTATGACATCACAAAGTCAATGTCTATTAGCTTCATGTAAAAGAGAATTACTGCTCTGGTTTTCTTCTTAATAGAGACACACTATTATGACATCATAATGCCAATGCCTTTTAGCTTTAGGCAAAGGAATAATATTGTTCTGGTTTACTTGTTGCTCGAAACATAGCATTATGACATCATAATGTCAATGCCGATTAGCTTTATGTACAAGAGAATTATTGTGATGGTTTATTCCATGTTGGAATCACAGCATTATGACACCACAATGTCAAAGCTTATTGTCTTTCATGAAAGGTAAAATATTGCTCTAGTTTTCTTCATGCTCGAGATAGTACTATGACATCTTAATATCAATATCTAATGGCTTCAAGTATAGAAGAATTAGTGCTCTGGTTTTCTTCTTATTCTAATCACAGTATTATGACATCATAATGTCTATGCCTATAGCCTTATAACAGTTTGTTCGAGACACAGACACAGTGGTTTGGGAAAAAACACAGTTTTATTGAAATCACAATAAAATAAGAACCCTCACAGGTCCTGTAGTATATAGGCAGAATAGTACAGACATACGACAGGTTACATATACATATGCCTGTAGAATGTAGCCAAGGCGACAATAGGGCGTCAGATCAGGAACGCCAGCCAAGCCAGGTTGAATCACAGAGCAGGAACGTCAGCCAAGCCGGGTCGAATCAGGGAGCAGGAACGTCAGCCAAGCCAGGTCAGTACACAGTAGCAGGAACCTCAGACAAGCCGGGTCGGTACACGGGAGCAGGAACGTCAACCAAGCCAGGTCGGTACACAGGAGCAGGAACAGAAGAATAGTCAGGCAGGTCAAGTCGGTACACTGGGAATCACTGAGCAGAAACAAGCACTGGTACAGGAACACCACTAAAGGGCACCGGATAGGTGCCAGAGCCCAGTATATAAAGGCCATACTGGGCGGGACAAACACAGGACAGCCAATGGGAGCAATCACAGTGTAGACTGACAGGAAAACAAAACAAGGGGAGCACGGGCACCATGATAGTACCCCCCTCTCAAAGACCCCCTCTCGTGGAAGAGGGACCTGGTTTCTGAGGAAATTTAGAGTGGAAATTGTGCAGTAATCTAGGAGCATGAAAGTCATTCTGATCAACCCAGGAATGTTCCTCAGGGCCGTAGCCCTTCCAATGGACCAAATATTGCAATTTTCCTCTAAATCTGCATGAATCGATTATGCTTTGGACCTCATACTCCTCCTGACCCTGAACCTCCACCAGACAGGGAACCACAGGAGTGGTAGTGTTGCGGTTGCATACCAGAGGTTTCAGCAGAGATACATGGAACACATTATGAATGCGCATAGACGCAGGGAGATCCAAGGCATATGAAACAGGGTTAATTTTACGGATCACCCTGAAGGGACAAATGAACCGGGGAGCCAACTTATTAGGTTCAACTTGCAAATTAAGGTTTCTGGAGGAGAGCCATACCCTGTCCCCAACCTAAAAGTAGACCGCTGGCAGCCGTCTACGGTTAGCGTGGCGCTGATGACGCTGGAACAACTGACTGAGGGCCCTCTGAACCTGTGGCCAAGTGGAGTGGGGTTGTTCGATGTGCTCGTCCAGAGCTGGAATCTGTTGTGACTGGAATGAGTCCGGGAGCAAGCATGGCTGGAACCCGTAGTTGATGAGAAACGGGGAGCTACCGGACGATGAATTAAACGCACAGTTCTTGGCGAACTCTGCCCACGGCAACAGGTCTGCCCAATTATCATGATGATCGGTGACAAAACAGCGCAGGAACTGTTCCAATCCCGGATTGGTACGCTCAGCGGCTCCATTGCTCTGGGGGTGGTAGGCAGAAGAAAAGGACAGTTGAATGACCATCTGGTTACAGAATGCTCTCCAAAATCTGGATACGAATTGGCTCCCACGGTCAGACACCAGAACTCTAGGTACCCCATGCAACCGGAACATCTCTTTAGCAAAGACAACTGCCAACTCCTGGACAGAGGGGAGGCCAGGAAGGGGCATGAAATGACCCATTTTAGAGAATCTATCAGCCACCAAAAGAATGAACGAGTAACCCCTATACACTGACAGTTCTCCGTGGAAATCAATGGATACGTGGGACCAAGGACGTTCACCATTAGGCACTGGTTGGAGTAGGCTCACTGAGAGGTATCTAGAGGTCCTGGCATGAGCATAGGTGGCACAGGCTGCGGTAGATGCGTAGCAGTCGGCCCATAGGGAAGGCCACCAGAAAACTTGTGAGAGAGACCATATTAGTTGATCCCTCCCAATATGCCCAGCAGCCTTAGAAGAGTGGTATGTTTCAAGCAAACGGGTACGAAATGGCTCATCCACAAAGCACTTGCCCACTGGAGTGTCTGGGGGTGCTGTAGACTGGGTAGCCAGAATCTTCTCCCCCAGTGGCGAAGTGATACTAGTACGTAGGGTGGCCAGGATGCGATCAGGCTGAATGATGGGTACAGGGACCTCATCCTTCTCTATTTCTGGCCCAAATTGTCTAGACAGGGCATCGGCCCTAATATTCTTGAAGCCCGGCAAGTAGGATAGGGGATAAAAATGGGATAAAAACGGGATAAAAACAGAGCCCATCTGGCCTGACGAGAGGACAATCTCTTAGCGTCTGAGAGATAAGTCAGATTTTTGTGGTCAGTTAGAATTAAGACAGGAGTTCTCATACCTTCTAGCAGGTGACGCCACTCTTTCAAGGCGAGAATAATAGCCAGGAGTTCTCTGTCTCCAATTTCATAGTGACTCTGGGCACTAGACAGTTTTTTAGAGAAAAACCCACATGGTCTGAGAGTGCCCCCTGCCACCGGGCGCTGTGACAGTACTGCCCCTACCCAAATCTCAGAGGCACCAACCTCCAATGTGAATGGAAGGGTTGGGGTGGGACAGTACAGGAGCGGATGCGAAAGCAGATTTTAGTGTCTCAAAAGCATGATCAGCTGCATCAAACCATTGGGAAGGATTAGCACCCTTGTGCGTAAGGTCAGACAGGGGTTTAACAATAGTGGAAAAATTTTGGATAAACTTCCTGTAATAACTGGCAAATCCCAAAAAGCGATGAATCGCTTTTAACCCTTTGGGACGTGGCCATTGTAAGACTGCTGCGAGTTTCTCCTGGTCCATAGCAATACCATCCTTAGAGATCACGGGACCCAAAAAAGGCACTTTGGACCTATGAAACTCACACTTCTCCATTTTACAGAATAGCTTATTCTTGCGTAAACGAAGCAAGATCTCAGACACATCCTTGATGTGTTGGGACAGATTAGCTAAGTGTATGAGTATGTCATCAAGGTAGACTACTACACAAGATTGTAGCATATAACGGAGGATATCGTTGATAAATTCTTGAAACACAGCAGGTGCGTTACAGAGACCAAATGGAATAACTAGGTATTCATAATGCCCGGATCTGGTATTAAATGCCGTTTTCCACTCATCCCCAGCTCTGATCCTGATCAGGTTATAGGCAGCACGTAGATCTAATTTCGTAAAAATGGAAGACCTTTTAAGCTGTCAAATAGTTCAGTGATGAGTGGTATGGGGTATGCATTCTTGGACATAAGTTTATTTCATCTTCGGTAATCGATACACGGCCTTAACTCGCCATTGTTCTTTTTCACAAAAAAGAAACCAGCACCAGCAAGTGAGGTCAACTTTCTAATGATCCCTCTTTTAAGGGCATCATCAGTGTATTCCTCCATAGCCTGATTTTCATTGCATGAAAGTGGGTACGTGTGCCTCCTAGGGGGCACAACCCCAGGGGGCAAATCAATGGCACAATCGTATGCCCTATGCTGGGGCAATGTGCTAGCCTCTCCCTTACTAAAAACGTCACTGAATTGGTGGTATTCGGCTGGCACGGAGGGAGAGGTACACAAAATCTTAACTGGATGAGTCACACAATGCTCCATACAGTACTTGGACCAGGACGTGATCTCACAAGTCTGCCAGTCAAACTGAGGATTATGCAAATGTAACCATGGGAACCCCAGAATGACCGCATGGTGAGGGGAATGAATAATCTGAAATCGCTGTTCCTCCGTGTGGGGGGCCCCAATAGTCATAGACAGCAGAATCGTTTCCATAGTGATCTGAACTGGTTCTAATGGTCTGCCATCAATGGCCTCAATGGCTAAGGGAGATTCCCTTCTGACCAAAGGAATTTTATGTAATGCAGCAAATGAACTATCCATGAAGTAACCAGCAGCGCCGGAATCAACCAGGGCCAGAACCTCCACGGAGTGTTCTGCCCAAGAGAATACCACCTGGATCGTGGGTTTCTGCATAATCGGGTCTACTGACTGCTGAACACCACCTAGGGCCTGTCCCCCAAGGTACCCTAGGTGCGTTCGTTTCCTGGACGTACAGGACAGGTACGTAATAGGTGCCAAGCTTTACCACAGTATAGACATAACCACTGCCTCCTGCGGTGTGCCCATTCCTCCTTAGTTAGTTTGGTGAACCCTAGTTGCATTGGTTCACAGGACTCCTGTTTACGATCAGGAGGCATGGGTGGGATCAAAAAGCTCTTATGCCCACTGTTTCTAGGCTGTAGCCTACGGTCTTTAGCCATAAATATCTCACGAATACGAGAATCAATCAGAATGGCGTAATCAATGTATTCGTCCAAATCATTAGTCAATTCTCTAGCTGCTGTTTCATCCTTAATATGGTTAGCAAGACCTTGAGCAAAGGCTGCCACCAATGCCTCGTTGTTCCACCCTACCTCTGCTGCCAATGTACGGAATTCTATAGCGTAGTCGCCCTGTTGTATCTCCATCAATCGTTTGGCAGCAGAGGCGGCTCTACCAGGAACTTCAAATACTCTCCAAAATGTCTGCACAAACTCCCTGAAGTTCCTGGTGCAAGGTTTAGTATTCTCCCATAAGGGATTGGTCCATGCCAAGGTTCTGCCCATCAATAGTGATATCATGAACCCGACCTTACTGCGGTCATTAGGAAAAGCATGAGGGGTTAACTCCAAGAATATCTCTAATTGATTAATAAACCCTCTGCTCAGGGTGGGCTCGCCACCGTATCTGAGTGGTAATGGAGCAGAAGTGGTTAACCCTTTAACTGAGGCAACAGCTGTCAAGGACTGACTCTCCGGTGTCGAAACTGGGGGGACCATCGGATTCTGAACTGGTTTATCGAGATGCACCGTGCGCTCAAGAATAATTTGTATGGCCAGTGCCAACTGGTCCAAACGTTGCTCATGTGCATCCATCCTCCAGTGGATGTTCTGTGTATTTCCTTCACCTTTACTGTCTGAGGTCATGGCCCTTTCGTACTGTAACGGTTTATTCGACACACAGACACAGTGATTTGGGAAAAAACACAGTTTTATTGAAATCACAATAAAATAAGAACCCTCACAGGTCCTGTAGTATATAGACAGAATAGTACAGACACATGACAGGTTACATATACATATGCCTACACAGGTCCAGTATAACCATAAAGTCCATAACAGTCTATACTGACACAGGTCAGGCAGAATATGTTGGATTCCCAGGACAAAGGTACTGTATGGGTTAAAGGTCTTCAAGGAGTGTAAACAGTCCCATGTGTTGAGAGTTCTGTGATAGAGGTCTTTCCATATAGAGAGCTTCAGGATATGTAACTCCCAGGAACAGGTTAGCAGAACAAACGTGAACTGCCAGGAATGGAGTAATGTAGAACACTGCCGTAGCAGTAACGGAAACTGACACTTGCACTCTGCAGGAGCGGTAACGGAGACTTGCCCAAAGACACACTGCCGGAGCAGTAACGGAGGCAGCCACTTGCACTCTGCAGGAGCAGTAAAGGAGACTAGGCCAATGGCACACTGCCGTAGCAGTAACGGAGGCAGACACTTGCACTCTACAGGAGCAGTAATGGACACTAGACCAATGGCACACTGTCGTTGCAGTAACGGAGGCAGACACTTGCACTCTGCAGGAGCAGTAACGGAGACTAGACCAATGGCACACTGCCGTAGCAGTAACGGAGGCAGACACTTGCACTCTGCAGGAGCAGTAACGTAGGCTAGGCCAATGGCACACTGCCGTAGCAGTAACGGAGGCAGACACTTGCACTCTGCAGGAGCAGTAACGGAGGCTAGGCCAATGGCAAACTGCCGTAGCACTAACGGAAGCAGACACTTGCACTCTGCAGGAGCGATAATGGAGACTAGGCCAAAGGCACACTGCCGTAACAGTAACGGAAACTGACTCTCGCACTCTGCTGGACCAGAAACAGGGACTGAATTGCCTGTAGAATCAGAATGTCGCCAAGGCAACAATAGGCCATCAGATCAGGAATGCCAACCAAGCCGGGTCGAATCACAGAGCAGGAACGTCAGCCAAGCCGGGTCGAATCACGGAGCAGGAACGTCAGCCAAGCCGGGTCGGGAACACAGTAGCAGGAACGTCAGCCAAGCCAGGTCAGTACACAGGAGCAGGAACGTCAGCCAAGCCGGGTCAGTACACATAAGCAGGCGCAGAAGAATAGTCAGGCAATCTGGGTCGGTACACAGGAGCAGGAGACAAGATGCAGAGTATTCAGGCAGGCCAAGTCGGTACACTGGGAATCACTGAGCAGAAACTAGCACTGGTACAGGAACACCAGGAAAGGCACCGGATAGGTGCCAGAGCCCAGTATATAAAGGCCATACTGGGCGGGACAAACGCAGGACAGCCAATGGGAGCAATCACAGTGTAGACTGACAGGAAAACAAAACAAGGGGAGCACGGGCACCGTGATAAGTCTTCATATAAAGGAGAATTATTGCTCTGGTTTTCTTCTTGCTCGAAAATAGTACTATGACATCATAATGTCAATGTCTATTGACATCATGTAAATAAGAATTATTCTGCTGGTTTATCTGCTTTTGAAATATAGTATTATGACATCACAAAGTCAATGGCTATTAGCTTCGTGTAATGGAGAATTACTGCTCTGGATTCCTTCTTAATAGAGACAAAGTACTCTGACATCATAATGTCAATGTCTATTGGCTTTAGGCAAAGAAAAAATATTGTGATGGTTTACTCCATGTTCGAAACAGAGTATTATGACATCACAATGTCAAAGCTTATTGGCTTTCATGAAAGGAGAATCATTGCTCTAGTTTCCTATTTGCTCGAGATTTTCACTATGACATCCTAATATCAATATCGAATGGCTTTAGGTATAGAACAATTGTTCCTCTGGTTTCCTTCTTATTCGAAACACAGTAGTATGACATCATAATATCTATGCCTATTGGCTTCATATAAAGGAGAATTATTGCTCTGGTGTTCTTCTTGTTCTAAAACAGTACTATGACATCATAATGTCAATGCATATTTGCTTCATGTAAAGGAGAATTATTCTGCTGGTTTAGTCTGCTTTTGAAATACAGTATTATGGCATCACAATGTCTATGTCTGTTAGCTTCATTTAAAGGAGAATTACTGCTCTGGTTTCCTTCTTGTTCTAAAACAGTACTATTGAAAAGCAGTATTATGACATCATAATGTCAATGCCTATTGGCTTTAGGCAAAGGAAAATTATTTTTCTGGTATCCTTGTTGCTTAACCCCTTAGCGACAATGGACGTACATGTACGTCCTCTGTGGCTGTCACTTAGTGACAGAGGACGTACATGTACGTCCAGGAAATCCGGATCCCCGCGCGGCTGCACGCCGTTCGGGGACTCCGGATTCTTATGAAAAAAAAAAAAATGTTAGACGGGCGTTAAGTGACGGCCGCGTCTGCACGCGGCCGTCACTAAGGGGTTAAAACACAGTATTATGACATCATAATGTCAATGCCTTAGGTTTATGTAAAAGATAATTATTGTGATGGTTTACTGCATGTTGGAAACTGTCACTGAGTGACTAGTAAATAACGACACTTGACAAGTACAGATAAAATTAAAATATACTATATTTTAAACACAATAGTAGCAGCAATGAATGATACACTTTCACGAGACCAGGGGAGAACAGTGCACACACTTTCTTCACCCTTCACTAGGCAAGTGCGAATAGACCCACCCACGCTACAGTAAACACAGGCAACAGGAGTGAGTAGCTCCAGAACACTGGAGAAACAAAGTAGCGACTCTAACTCCACCACCTTCTCGAGACCAGGTGTGAGGGCAGTGTAAGACACTTCCTCAACCTTTCACTAGACAGGTGTAGCTATTATCCGAATGGCCCTTGATAACCTTCACGGACTAGATGGGAGGACAGTGCAAAGGCCCTCCCTTAGTCACATCAGGCAGTTGAATAATAGCGCAACTATGCCCTACCGCTAGGGTATACCAGAAGGAAGGCAAAACGGCACGTAGAAGGCTAGGTGAGGCAACACTCACACTGGACAGATCACAGGAGGTCAGTGTCACGGACTGACCGACAAGCACTGCTACAGGGGTAGCGAGCATGGAAAAGGGTAGGCCCAGGAAGCAAGGATCTCAGTAGCCTGGACTGGGTAACTATCACGGTGCCAGTGCTCCCTTGTTGTTTTCTGTCAGTCTAAACCTGTGCTTTGCTTTCATTGGCTACCATGTGTTTGTCCCAACCAGTATGACCTTTATATACTTGGCTTGGGCACCCCTCCGGTGCCCTTTCGTGGTGTTCCTGTGCTAGTGCTTATATCTGCTCAGTGATTCCCAGTGTTCCGACTTGGACTGCCTGACTACTCTGCATCTTGTCTCCTGCTCCTGTGTACTGACCCGGATTGCCTGACTATTCTTCTGCGCCTGCTCCTGTGTACCGACCCAGCTTGACTGATGTTCCTGCTCCTGTGTACCGACCCGGTTCGGCTGATGTTCCTGTTCCTGTGTACCGACCCGGCTTAGCTGACGTTCCTGTTCCTGTGTACCGACCTGGCTTGGCTGACATTCCTGCTCCGTGATCTGACCCGGCTTGATTGGCGTTCCTGTGCTGTGTCGCCTTGGCAACATTTTGATTGTCAGGTAATCGTGTCACCTTTTCCTCCTGCAGTGTACAAGTGGGCAGTCTCCGTTACTGCCTCTGCAGAGTGCAAGTGTTGCCTCTGTTACTATTACTACAGTGTGCCTCCGGTTGTCTCCGTTACTGTCTCTGCAGAGTGCCAGTGTCTGCCTCCATTACTGCTCCAGCAGTGTGTCTTGGGACTAGCTTCCATTACTGCCTCTGTAGAGCGCAAGTGTTTGCCTCTGTTACCGCTACGGCGGTGTGCCACCGGTTGCCTCCGTTTCTGCATCTGCAGAGTGAAAGTGCCTGCCTCCGTTACTGCTCCGGCAGTGCCTTTTATGACTCTATTCCCTTTGCTAACTTGGCAGTTCACGTTTGTTCTGCTAATCTGTGTTGGGCGTTACATATCCTTCAGCTATCTATATGCAAAGAGCCCCATCACAGACCTCTCTGCACATGGGACTGTTTACATTCAAAGAAGACCATTAACCCATGCAGTACCTTGATCCTGGGAATCCATATTATTCTGCCTGACCTGTGTCAGTATAGACTGTTGTGGACGTTATGTTTGTGCTGGACCTGCGTAGGCATATGCATATGTAACCTGTCGTGTGTCTGTATAATTCTGTGTAAATATTACAGGACCTGTGAGGGTTACTTTATTATTGTAATTTCAATTAAACTGTGTTTTATCCTAAACCTCTGTGTCTGTGTGTCAAACAAACCGTTACAGTAACCGAGGCTGGTAATCGTAACCGGAACACAACAGAGGGAGAGTAGCCAGGTGAGGCGAGGAGTCAGAGCCGGATCTGGTAGTCAGACGAAACCAGCAGTCAGAGCCAGAATGGGTAGTCAGACAGAGCAGGAGTAATACACAGGAAAAGCAATGGACCAACACAGCACTTGGCTCAGGTACACCACAAAAGGGCACTGGTAACTGGAAATGCTGAGGCTTTTAAGGCCTAGCAGATAGACGAAGAGATGACATCACTAAACCAGTGACCTATAAGAACAGTGACTTGTATAGAGCGACAGCCAGGAAGTAACAAGGGCGCTATGTAAAAGAGAATTATTGTGATGGTTTAGTCCGTTTTGGAAATAGAGTATTATGACATCACAATGTCAAAGCTTACTGGCTTTCATGAACAGAAAATAATTGCACTAGTTTCCTTCTTGCTCGAGTACTATGACATCATAATTTCAATATCTAATTGCTTCAGGTATAGAAGAATTATTGCTCTGGTTTCCTTCTTATTCGAAACACAGTATTATGATATCATAATGTCTATGCCTATTGGATTCATATAAAGGAGAATTATTGATCTGGTTTCTTTCTAGCTTGAAAATAGAACTATGATATCATAATGTCAGTGTCTATCACCTTCATGTAAAGGAGACTTACAGCTCTGGTTTCCGTCTTAATAGAGACACAGTACTATGAGGTCATGGCGTCAATGCCTATTGGCTTTAGGCAAAGGAAAATTATTGTTCTGGTTTCCTTATTGCTTGAAACACAGTGTTATGACATTATAATGTCAATGCCTATAAGCTTTATGTAAAATAAAATTATTGTGCTGGTTTGCTCCGTGTTGGAAACAGAATATTATGACATAACAATGTCAAAGCTTATTGGCTTCATTATGGAAAATTATTGCTCTAGTTTCCTTCTTGCTCGAGATATACTATGACATCATAATATCAAAATCTAATGGCTTCAGGTATATAATAATTCTTGCCCTGGTTTCCTTCTTATTTGAAACACTGTATTATGACATCATAATGTCTATGCCTATTGGCTTTCTATAAAGGAGAATTATTGTTCTGGTGTGCTTCTTAATAGAGACACAATATTATGACATCATAATGTCAATGCCTATTGGCTTTAGTCAAAGGAAAATTATTGTTATGGTTTTCTTGTTGCTTGAACCACAGTATTATGACATCATAATGTCAATGCCTATTAGCTTTATGTAAAAGAGAATTACTGTGATGGTTTACTCAGTATTGGAAACAGAGTATTATGTCATCACAATGTCAAAGCTTATTGGCTTTCATGAAAGTAAAATTATTGCTCTAGTTTCCTTCTTGCTTGAGATAGTACTATGACATCATAATATCAATATCTAATGGCTTCAGGTATAGAAGAATTATTGTTATGGTTTCTTTCATATTCAAATCACAGTATTATGACATCATAACGTCTATGTCTATTGGCTTCATATAAAGGAGTTATTGCACCTGTTAGTGTTTTTTTTTTGTTTTGTTTTTACTAACGCCTACCTTTAAATCTACCTCTTAATGTCAAATGACAGGTGCAGTGATGTCAGCACTGCAGTGACATCCAATTTGTTCCCAAAATGTATTACATCACATTTTCGGCATGTCAGCACTTCAGTGACATCACACAGTGTGAGTAAATGTGAAATCACAGTTGCAGTGATGTCAGCACTGCAATGACATCACAGAGTGAGAGTTAATGTAAAATGACAGTTGCAGTGATGTCAGCATTTCAGTGACATCACAATTTGTGCCCAAATTGAATCACATTTTAGTGATGTCAGCACAGCAGTGACATCACACAGTGTGAGTAAATGTGAAATCACAGTTGCAGTGATGTCAGCACTGCAATGACATCACAGAGTGAGAGTTGATGTAAAATGACAGTTGCAGTGATGTCAGCACTGCAATGACATCACAGAGTGAGAGTTAATGTCAAATTCCAGTTTAAGTGATATCAGCACTGCAGTGACATCACAATTAATGCCCAAATGGAATTACATCACATTTTAGTGATGTCAGCACTGCAGTGACATCACACAGTGTGAGTAAATGTGAAATTACAGTTGGAATGATGTCAGCACTGCAATTACATCATAAACTTAGAATTAAGGTGAACTCACAGTTGGAGTGATTTCAGCACTGCAGTGACATCACAATTTGTGTCCAAATGGGATTACATCACATTTTAGTGATGTCAGCACTGCAGTGACATCACAGAGTGAGTAAACATCACATCACAGTTCATATAGCGGTTAGCTGTGCAGGTTAGCGAAAGAAACCCACGGACGATAACTTGCCTGAACCGCTATACCTTCTGTGGCAGAGACGCCAGGGCTGTTTCATCACAGCACTTTTTCCCCATGGCCGTGTAACTGACCTCGCGATCCAGTAGCATCCGACTGAGAAAAAGCCACTGGATGTTCATCCCCCTGTTCATTCACCTGACTTAGAATAGCCCCGATGATATAAGCAGAGGCATCTGTCTACACTACGAAGCAATTTTTTTAATCAGGGGCGACTAACACCAGGTGAGAGCTTACCATTGCTTTTAGTTGTTAGAAGGCGGACCCACAGTCTGTAGTCCAAATGACCAGCCTGGGCTCTTTCTTTTTTGTTAAGTCTGTCAGGGGATTGGCGATGGCACTATACTGGGGTACAAACTTTCTTTAGTACCCCGCAGTACCCTGGAAGGCTATGACATCAGAGAGTGATAGTTAATGTCAAATTTCAGTTGAAGTGATGTCAGCACTGCAATGACATCACAATTTGTGCCCAAATTGAATTACAACACATTTTACTGATGTCATCATTGCAGTGACATCACACATTGTGAGTAAATGTTAAATCTCAGTTGCAGTGATGTCAGCACTGCAATGAAATCACAGAGTGTGCGTTAATGTCACATGACAGTTGCAGTGATGTCAGCAGTGCAATTACTTCACAGAGTGAGAGTTAATGTTACATGACAGTTGCAGTGATGTCAGTACTGCAGCGACATCACAATTTGTGCCCAAATTAAATTACATCACATTTTAGAGATGTCAGCACTGCAGTGACATCACACAGTGTGAGTGAATGTGAAATCACAGTTGCAGTGATGTCAGCACTACAATGACATCACAGAGAGTTAATGTCAAATTTCAGTTAAAGTGATGTCAGCTCTGCAGTGACATCACAATTTGTGCCCAAATTCAATTACATCACAGTTTGTTGATGTCAGCACTGCAGTGACATCACACAGTGTGAGTAAATGTGAAATCACAGTTGCAGTGATGTCAGCACTGCAATGCATCACAGCATGAGAGTTAATTTCAAATTTCAGTTACAGTGATGTCAGCACTGCAGTGACATCACAATGTGTATCCAAATGGAATTACATTACATTTTATTTGTCAGGACTGCAGTGATGTCACACAGTGTGAGTAAAAGTGAAATCACAGTTACAGTGATGTCAGCACTGCAATGAGATCACAGAGTGAGAGTTAATGTCAAATGGCAGGTGCAGTGATGTCAGCACTGCAGTGACATCACAAGTTGTGCCCAAATTGAATTATATCACATTTTAGTGATGTCAGCACTGCAGTGACATCACAATGTATATCCAAATGAAATTACATCACATTTTAATGATGTCACCACTGCAGTGACATCACACAGTTTGAGTAAATGTGAAATTACAGTTGGAATGATGTCAGCACTGCAATGACATCATAAACTAAGAGTTAAGGTGAAGTCACAGTTGGAGTGATATCAGCACTGCAGTGACATCACAATTTGTGTCCAAACGGGATTACATCACATTTTAGTGATGTCAGCACTGCAGCGACATCACAGGTGAGTAAACATGACATCACAGTTGATATAGCGGTTAGCTGTGCAGGTTAGCAAAAGAAACCTGCGGACGATAATTTGCCCGAACTGCTATACCTTCTGTGGCAGAGATGCCAGGGCCGTATCATTACAGCACTCTTTCTCCATGGCCTCGTAACTGACTTCACGATCCAGTAGCTTCCGACTGAGAAAAGCCACTGGATGTTCATCCCCCTGTTCGTTCATCTGATTTAGAATAGCCCCGATGACATAAGTAGAGGCATCTGTTTACACTATGAAGCGTTTTTTTTTAATCGGGAGCGACTAACACTGGGTGGGAGCTTACGATTGCTTTTAGTTATCGGAAGGCGGACCCACACTCTGTAGTCCAAGTGACCAGTCTGGGCTCTTTCATTTTTGTCAAGTCTGTCAGGGGCTTGGAGATGGCACTATACTGGGGTACAAACTTTCTGTAGTACCCCGCAGTACCCAGGAAGGCTAGGACTTGCTTCTTAGTCTGTGGCATGGGCCACTGACGAATGACTTCCACATTGGCATGGTCTGGCCTTAATTGTTCTCCCCCTACCCAGTGGCCTAGATACTGGAACTTCCCCATAGCAAGGCTGCACTTACCTGGCTTGATGATCAGTCCTGGTCTCCCTATCCTGACAAGCACAACCGCCACTTGACATACATGATCCAGCCCCGATGCACTAAAAATAGCAATATCGTCCAGGTATGCACACACAAAGTCATGGAAATCCTGGAGGAACTGGTCAACAAACCGCTGGAAGGTGGCAGGTGCATTTTTCATTCCGAAAGGTCGAATAGAGTGATGAAGGCAAACTTCTCCTTTGCCTCCTCTTCCTGAGGAATTTGCCAGTAGCAACAGGCCAGATACAGTAGCTTGTCAATACGGGGCATGAGGTAGGCCTCTGTCACCATCTTATCGTTCAGTCATCTATAGTCCATGCAAAAACGAGTGCTACCGTCTTTCTTGGGGACCAGCAATACAGGCAATGCCCAGGGGCTCTGAGAGGGCTCAGTCACACCCAGGGACCACATCTCATCTATCTCCTGGCAAACTGATCCCCTCACAGACTTGGGTACTCTATAAGCCATCTGCCGCAGCTTTGCCTGCCCTGGGGTTAGCACTGAGATCAAATGCCGTTTCAGCAGCAACTCCTGTCTGAGCTGCTGAGCCGGGTCTTCAGTCAAGTCCTTGCTAACAGTGACAGGGGGAACTTGGGGGTCTATGTCGGTCTTTGGTATATATGGTTTTTGATACCTTTTATTGGATAACTAAGCAGATTTACAATGCAAGCTTTCAAGACCTTAGGTCTCTTCCTCAGGCATGTTATATAGATAAATATGAAAACATCTCTCTTAAATACAAGTATGCATTGCATTGTTTAGCATGGAAATCAGCTCCAGATACTTTGATCAGTCAGTGGTAAATTGCACTCTTCCTCTGATGCTTTAGAGGTATTTACTATGCTCTCGGGTCTGTTGGAAGGTCAACCCACTAAGTAATATTGTGACAAGAACTCTCTGTCCTTATTCAAACCATTACAAATAGCATTAAATTTTAACATTAATTTTAACTCCCATACCTTTCTGTCCCTCTGAGTGTGGAACGGTCCCATCAAAACAGTTAACTTAATGTCCCTGATACTGTTCCCATTTTGACAAAAATGTTCTCCCACTGGTGTCTCTGTCTTTTTGTTATTAACACTGGATCTGTGGGAATTAAACCTCTTATGTAGTGGTTGTCCAGTTTCTCCCACATACAGAGCTGTTGGGCATTTTGCACACATGATAAGGTATATTACATTGGATGATTTACAGGTGAAGGTACGATTCATCTTATGGTGTAACTGGGTGTTTGGAATTGGTTAGTGATGATCGAGCACCCCAATGCTCGGGTGTTCGGGTGCTCTGGCCGAGCACCCCCGGAGGCTCGAGTGCTCGGCCGAGCACCCGAGCCCCATTGAAGTCAATGGGAGGACTCGAGCATTACACCAGGCACCCCCTGCTCTGATGAGGGGAGGGTGCCTGGTCCATAGGAAAATGATGGAAACACCACAGAAATGGTTCAGGGACAGCATAGGGAGGATGTCTGGATGCATCTTGGACTCCAGCGTCGCTGCTGGGAACGATGTTTCGCCCGTAGTACACCATTTTTACAGACTGACCGTAAAACACACAAAAAGGAAGATAAAAACGACTTTAGGCGAAAAATTGTTACCAAACAGTATTTGCTGTATATTTACTTGTATATCATCTGCAAATTCTGCAAAAAATTTCATCGATTTTTCGGAACTGGGGCCATGATTAAGAGGAAAACGTGCGCAGAGGCAAATTCTGCAAAAAATTTCATCGATTTTTCGGAACTGGGGCCATGATTAAGAGGGAAACGTGCGCAGAGGCAAATTCTGCAAAAAATTTCATAGATTTTTCGGAACTGGGGCCATGATTAAGATGGAAACGTGCGCAGAGGCAAATTCTGCAAAAAATTTCATAGATTTTTCGGAACTGGGGCCATGATTAAGAGGGAAACGTGCGCAGAGGCAAATTCTGCAAAAAATTTCATAGATTTTTCTGAACTGGGGCCATGATTAAGAGGGAAACGTGCGCAGAGGCAAATTCTGCAAAAAATTTCCTCGATTTTTCTGAACTGGGGCCATGATTAAGAGGGAAACGTGCGCAGTGGCAAATTCTGCAAAAAATTTCCTCGATTTTTCTGAACTGGGGCCATGATTAAGAGGGAAACGTGCGCTGAGCCGACCATCTAAAACATTATGGGTGAGGGTCTGCTGCGGAGCTGACCATCCTAAACATTATATGCGAAGGCCCGCTAGTGAGCTGACGCTATAAAACATTATATGAGAGGGCCCGCTAGAGAGCTGACCCAATAAAACATTATATGAGAAGGCCCGCTGGTGAGCTGATCTATACAAAAATTGTCAAACAGCGCCCGCTGGTGAGCTGGCCCTATATAAAAATTATATCACAGGGCCCGCTGGTGAGCTGGCCCTATATAAAAATTATATCACAGGGTATATGGAAGAGAGTCAACCATATACCCATTTTTTGGGTGGAAGGGGTGAATGGGAATACAGAGTATTCCCATCATTGTAAATAACATATTTAAAGTGACTTTATGTTCACCCGGGGCTTTCCTCCAGTGGAGTGGAGAAGTCAGGGGAAATCCAGGCCTTGTTCATTTTTATAAGTGTCAACCTATCAGCATTTTCGGTGGAAAGGCGGATACGCTTATCTGTTATGATGCCACCAGCAGCACTAAATACCCGCTCAGACAGAACGCTGGCGGCAGGGCAGGCCAGCACCTCCAAGGCGTAGAGTGCCAGTTCATACCACGTGTCCAGCTTGGACACCCAGTAGTTGTAAGGCACAGAGGGATCATTGAGGACGCTGACACGGTCTGCTATGTACTCCTTCACCATCTTCCAAAACTTTTCCCTCCTTGTGACACTAGGCTGCGCATCAGGGTGAGGGTGCTGGCGGGGTGTCATGAAGGTGTCCCACGCCTTGGAGAGTGTTGCCCTGCCTTTGTCGGGACTGCTGTGTGCTCCCCTTTTCTCCCCTTCTCGGTTGGCCAAGGTAGCACGTACTCTGCCGCCAGCATTGTCAGATGGAAAATTTTGGAGCAATTTTTCAACAAGAACCTTCTGATATTGCACCATTTTGCTTGTCCTCTCCACCGGAGGAATGAGAGATGAGAAATTCTCTTTGTAGCAGGGGTCCAGAAGGGTGAACACCCAGTAATCCGTGTTGTCTAAAATGCGTATAACGCGTGGGTCAAGGGAAAGGCAGCCTAACATAAAGTCAGCCATGTGTGCCAGAGTACCAACAGGCAAGATTTCGCTGTCCTCACCAGGAGGATGACTCTCAATCTCCTCATCCTCTTCCTCCTCTTCTGCCCACCCACGCTGAAGAGATGGAACTAAAGTTCCATGGCTACCCTCTGTAGCGGAGGCAACCGTGTCTTCCTCCTCCTCCTCCTCCAATTGTCGCTGAGAAGACGAAGTGAGGGTGCTCTGGCTATCACCTTGTGTAAGCTCTTCCTCCCGCATTTCCACCTCTTCCACATGCAAAGCGTCGGTTTTAATTGTGAGCAGCGAGCGTTTCAGTAGACACAGAAGTGGGATGGTTACACTGATAATAGCGTTATCGCCGCTCACCATCTGTGTCGATTCCTCAAAATTGCGTAAAACCTCACAGAGGTCTGACATCCATTCCCACTCCTCACTTCTGATTAGAGGAAGTTGAACGGAGAGGCGACGACCGTGTAACAGCTGGTACTCCACTACTGCCCTCTGCTGCTCACAAAGCCGGGCCAACATGTGGAAGGTGGAGTTCCAGCGCGTGCTCACGTCACACAGCAGCCGGTGAGCTGGCAATTGTAAGCGCTGCTGCAGCTTCAACAGGCCGGCTGAAGCTGTTGATGACTTACGGAAATGTGCACACACGCGGCGCACCTTGGTCAAGAGATCATGCAAATTGGGGTAGGTTTTTAGAAATCGCTGAACCACTAAATTAAATACATGCGCTAGGCATGGTACGTGTGTGAGCTTGCCGAGCTCCAAAGCCGCCACCAAGTTACGCCCATTATCACACACAACCATGCCTGGTTGCAGGTTGAGTGGCGAGAGCCACTGCTCGGTCTGGTGACTAATCCCCTGCAACAGCTCTGAGGCCGTGTGCTGTTTGTCCCCAAGGCAGATCAGCTTCAGCACGGCCTGTTGACGCATCCCCACTGCAGTGCTACACTGCTTCCAGCTACCGGCTGATGGGTGAGTGGCGCTGCGCGCAGAGAATTCGGAGGTGGAAACGGAGGAGGAGGAGCCAATAACGTAGGTGCTGGCGGAAACCCTGATGGAGGTAGGGCCCGCAATCCTCGGCGTGGGTAGCACCTGTTTCATCCCAGGGTCCGAGTCACTCCCAGCCTCCACGACATTCACCCAGTGTGCCGTCAGGGAAATGTAGCGTCCCTGGCCACAAGCACTTGTCCATGTGTCAGTCGTTAAGTGGACCTTCCCAGTAACTGCGTTGGTCAGGGCACGGGTGATGTTACGGGACACATGGTGGTGTAAGGCGGGGACGGCACACCGGGAAAAGTAGTGGCGGCTGGGGACTGCGTACCGAGGGACAGCTGCTGCCATCAGGCTGCGGAAGAACTCAGTCTCCACAAGCCTAAATGGCAGCATTTCGATGGCCAGTAATTTGGAAAGGTGTGAGGTTAGTGCTATGGCCTGTGGGTGGGTAGCTGGGTATTTTCGCTTGCGCTCAAATGCCTGGGGTAACGACATTTGGACGCTGCGCTGGGACAGGGAAGTGGATGTGGTCGCTGATGGTGCTTCAGATGGTACAGGTGCAGGGCGGGAGGTATGCGGGCCTGCGCCTTCGACAGGCGATTGGCCGGCACCGAAAACAGGGGAAGAGGAGGCAGTGGTGTGGCCTGCAGACACAGATTGGCGATCCGGGCGTTCCTCCCACTTATTACGGTGCTTGGATGCCATGTGTCGGATCATGCTGGTGGTGGTGAGGTTTCTAGTGTTCATGCCTCGGCTCATTCTGGTGTGGCACAGGTTGCAAACTACAATTTTTTTGTCGTCCGCACTTTCCTTAAAAAAACGCCATACCGCGGAACACCTAGCCCTTGGCAAGGGAGATTTACGCAAGGGGGTGCTCCGTGGAACATTTGCGGGCCGGTTTGGTGCGGTCCGCCTTCTTTCTTTAGCCACACCACTGCCTCTTCCAGCCTGTTGCAGTGCTGCAGATGGCTCACCCTCAGGACTGCTGTCATCGCTCGGCTCTCCACCTTCCCAGGTGGGGTCAGTCACCTCATCGTCCACCAAGTCCTCCTCCACTTCCTCACTCTGATCATCCTCCTCATTTCTTGATCCCACCACATACTCAGTCATTGACAACTGTATATCATCCTCCTCATCAAGGTCTTGAGACAGTAATAGTGGTTGATTTGATGGCAACTGTGTCTCATCATCATCATCATCCACTTCCTTTGACCTTAAATGCCGTTCCCCTCTGTCATCTTCTTGTGATTGGGTACCCTCTAGAGGTTGTGAATCAGGGCACAAGATTTCATGTTCCTCTGCAAGCGTGCTTGGAGAGAGGTTCAAATGAAGGATTGGTGATGAGACGAGCTCCTCACTATATCCCAGTGTGGGATCACTTCTTTGACCAGACCCTCTATGGTGGGAGGAAGGATGATCAGGGTGAGGATTATGTTGACCAGACTCTTGGCTACTGAGAGTGGACTTGGTGGAAGACAGGGTGGTGCTTAACCGACTGGAAGCAGTATCACCTGAAATCCAACCGACCACCTGTTCGCAGTGGTCTGACCTCGAGAGTGATGTCCTGCGACGCCCTGTAAACTGAGACATGAAGCTAGGTATGGTGGATGTCTTTCTTTCTTGTGCTCTGGCACCAGGCACAGTTTCTACGCGTCCTGACCCGCGCCCTGAACTATCAGGATCACGTCCACTTCCCCGTCCCTTTTTACCCGCCTTCTTCATATTACACGGAATATGTGCTGCTAATCTGCAACTTTGCACACTAAACAGAATGTGCTGCTTATCTGCGGCTAGGCACAGTGAATGGAATATGTGACTTTTATTTTTAACACTTTGCACACTAAACAGAATGTGCTGCTAATCTGCAACTTTGCACACTAAACAGAATGTGCTGCTTATCTGCGGCTAGGCACAGTGAATGGAATATGTGACTTTTATTTTTTACACTTTGCACACTAAACAGAATGTGCTGCTAATCTGCAACTTTGCACACTAAACAGAATGTGCTGCTTATCTGCAACTTTGCACACTAAACAGAATGTGCTGCTTATCTGCAACTTTGCACACTAAACAGAATGTGCTGCTTATCTGCGGCTAGGCACAGTGAATGGAATAAGTGACTTTTATTTTTTACACTTTGCACACTAAACAGAATGTGCTGCTAATCTGCAACTTTGCACACTAAACAGAATGTGCTGCTTATCTGCGGCTAGGCACAGTGAATGGAATATGTGACTTTTATTTTTTACACTTTGCACACTAAACAGAATGTGCTGCTAATCTGCAACTTTGCACACTAAACAGAATGTGCTGCTTATCTGCGGCTAGGCACAGTGAATGGAATATGTGACTTTTATTTTTTACACTTTGCACACTAAACAGAATGTGCTGCTAATCTGCAACTTTGCACACTAAACAGAATGTGCTGCTTATCTGCGGCTAGGCACAGTGAATGGAATATGTGACTTTTATTTTTTACACTTTGCACACTAAACAGAATGTGCTGCTAATCTGCAACTTTACACACTAAACAGAATGTGCTGCTTATCTGCGGCTAGGCACAGTGAATGGAATATGTGACTTTTATTTTTTACACTTTGCACACTAAACAGAATGTGCTGCTAATCTGCAACTTTGCACACTAAACAGAATGTGCTGCTTATCTGCGGCTAGGCACAGTGAATGGAATATGTGACTTTTATTTTTTACACTTTGCACACTAAACAGAATGTGCTGCTAATCTGCAACTTTGCACACTAAACAGAATGTGCTGCTTATCTGCGGCTAGGCACAGTGAATGGAATATGTGACTTTTATTTTTTACACTTTGCACAATAAACAGAATGTGCTGCTAATCTGCAACTTTCCACACTAAACAGAATGTGCTGCTAATCTGCAACTTTGCACACTAAACAGAATGTGCTGCTTATCTGCGGCTAGGCACAGTGAATGGAATATGTGACTTTTATTTTTTACACTTTGCACACTAAACAGAATGTGCTGCTAATCTGCAACTTTGCACACTAAACAGAATGTGCTGCTTATCTGCGGCTAGGCACAGTGAATGGAATATGTGACTTTTATTTTTTACACTTTGCACACTAAACAGAATGTGCTGCTAATCTGCAACTTTGCACACTAAACAGAATGTGCTGCTTATCTGCGGCTAGGCACAGTGAATGGAATATGTGACTTTTATTTTTTACACTTTGCACACTAAACAGAATGTGCTGCTAATCTGCAACTTTGCACACTAAACAGAATGTGCTGCTTATCTGCGGCTAGGCACAGTGAACGGAATAAGTGACTTTTATTTTTTACACTTTGCACACTAAACAGAATGTGCTGCTAATCTGCAACTTTGCACACGAAACAGAATGTGCTGCTAATCTGCAACTTTGCACACTAAAAAGAATGTGCTGCTAATCTGCAACTTTGCACACTAAACAGAATGTGCTGCTAATCTGCAACTTTGCACACTAAAAAGAATGTTCTGCTAATCTGCAACTTTGCACACTAAACAGAATGTGCTGCTAATCTGCAACTTTGCACACTAAAAAGAATGTGCTGCTAATCTGCAACTTTGCACACGAAACAGAATGTGCTGCTAATCTGCAACTTTGCACACTAAAAAGAATGTGCTGCTAATCTGCAACTTTGCACACTAAACAGAATGTGCTGCTAATCTGCAACTTTGCACACTAAAAAGAATGTGCTGCTAATCTGCAACTTTGCACACTAAACAGAATGTGCTGCTAATCTGCAACTTTGCACACTAA
Organism: Rhinophrynus dorsalis; assembly: GCA_037306005.1. Lineage (NCBI taxonomy): Eukaryota > Metazoa > Chordata > Amphibia > Anura > Rhinophrynidae > Rhinophrynus > Rhinophrynus dorsalis. The sequence goes on from CM074724.1 coordinate 167,227,775, forward strand.
ACAGAATGTGCTGCTAATCTGCGGCTAGGCACAGTGAACGGAATATGTGACGTTTTTTTTTTAAACTCTGCCCCCCAAAACAAAATATAACTGCTGCCCCCACACACAATAGTCCTAAAAAGGACTTTTGGGTCTTTTTGTTGTTGAAACACACTTTTCTTCTCCCTACACTGACTTTCCCTTCCTATCCTCATCTCTCCCTGGCTAAGACTGAGCCGAACTCGCTGGTCAGGTGCTATACAGCACCCGATCACGGGTTCTGGCCAGCCAATCAGTGTAATGCCAGCAGCCAACATGGCTGCTGGCATTACACTGATGTCAGAGCCTCCCCGCACGTTTATTGGCTGCGCTGCAGCCGCGAAACGTGCGGGGAGGAGACCCGAACATGGCGGGCGAGCACATGCGGTACTCGTACGAGTACCGCCATGTGCCGAGCAGAGCGATGCTCGAGCCGAACCGAGCTTCGGCCGAGCATGCTCGCTCATCACTAGAATTGGTATCTTGTCAGTGGTGTAAATGTGTGCACAGGTTTCACATCTCTTTTGTAGGCAGGGAGATGTGCCATTTTTTGTATTTTTATTCAGGGCACTCCTCACCATCAGTTGTTTGAAATTGGGCGGCTGTCTGAAGGAGAGTAAGGGAGGCTGTGGGAATATGTTCTTAAGTCTTTCATCCGTATGTAATTTCATTTGAAGTTCTCTTGATATTTTGCTTAGAACTTAAACCTGGAGCTGGTAAGTGACCACCAGTGGCATACTTTGTCCTCTCCTGGGTAGTCCTCAGACAGACAGATCGCAAGGACCTCAGCATCTCTTGGTACCCCTTCAGCATATTTACATGGACCATGCATTGGACATGCCATCCGTGGTCCATGGTGACAACATAATCGGTGTCGTTAAGCTTCCTTACAATCGTGTGCGGACCTTGCCAAGCAGTCTGCAACCTGTTTGCTGTGAAAATCACCAGGATAAAGACCTTCTGCCCCAGGACAAATTCCCAAGTCCGACCCCCCAGTCATACTATACCTTCTGTTTGGTCTGAGTAGCGGACAGGTTCTGCTGGACTAGCCCATTGACAGCCTCCAACCTTTCCCTCAGTTCTAACACATAGGGGACTACAAGCACCTCCTTGTGGTCATAATCCCCATCCCAGAATTCCCTCAGCAGGTCCAGGCTCCCCTGCACCCGCCGACCAAACAGGAGCTCAAATGGAGAGAACCCTCTGGACTCTTGTAGAACCTCAAGGTACTCGAACTATAGAAAATGGAGCAACTTCTCCCAATTTGGTTTGCAATCCAAGAAGCTCTAGAGCATGGCCTTTAATGTACCATTAAATCTCTTGCAGAGCCCATGGGTCTGTGGGTGGTAAGGAACGGACCCGAGCTGCTAAACACCACAATGTTGCCCTGACTTATTCATGGGTGAATACAGTCACCAAGGTGTCCACCATTGAGGCCACAGTAATCCGGGACAGAGCTACAGCCTCAGGGTATCTAGTGGCATAGTCCATGACCATGAGGATGAATCTCTTGCCAGACTTACTCAGGGAGGCCAAGGGCCTCACAAGGTCTATCGCAATCCGTAGAAACAGAACCCCCACTATGGGCATAGTTTGCTTTCCCTTGTCCCTTCTCCTTGCCAATCCTCTGGCAAGTGTCAAAGGAGTTGCAGAACTGAGAAACTGCCTCCCTGTACAGTAATCCCCCATCCTAGAAAATACTCTCCCCCTGTGGCCCTACCTCCCTCATCCCAGCCAAGCTAGGGTCTACAAGGGTCTCCTGTCTCAGTACAGTAGGGTCAGGTCAGGGGGGTCTTGCCATACCTGGTCCTTAGCCAGAGTGGAAGCGCCACCTTCATGGGTGGAGGGTGGAAGGGTAGGGTTAGCTCCTATAGAGTAGTTGTCCCGGACGGGGGCTGCTGGCACCTGTTGTATACCCCCACGGCTGGTGCCTGAGGCTGCCCTATGAGGGCCCTGGTAGGACAACTGGCCCGGGGTGCTTCGTGGGTCTCCCTGGTCATCGGCAATGGGGCCAAACAGAGCCCACAACGGGGAAAGATCCATTCCCTGAGGGTAAATTCTTGTCTTGGGCAGCTTGTGCCCAGGTCACGACTTGAATGAAGTAGCTCTCCTTGGGGCGCAGGTCGTTACCCAACAGTACATCCACAGGAAAGGATTTCAAGACTCTCTTCTCCATGTATCCACTGCCTTCTCCCTAATCCAGCCAAACCTGGGCAATGGGGATTGAAAGTCGCTCTCCTCCTGCAACACCTTTCATTGGGGCACCCATAGGACACCTCGCAACAAATGAGGCTTAATGATTGTCAGGAATGCTCCGGTGTCCCACCTGCTGTCAGTGGTGTCATCTTGGGTCATCTCTGGGCACTGCAGGGTCATCACAGGCGTCACACCCAGGGACCAGGTAGGCCAGACCAAACAGTCCTGGTACTGGTCTACCTCCGCTTCCCCTTCCGCCCCAACATTCTCCACCCCATCCCACTCCCCAACAAGCTGGACAGGCCTAGCAGGGGCAATAGGGCCACAGGCCCAAGAGGGACAATCCCTCACAAAATGTCCTGGGTGCTGGCACCCATGGCAAACAGCTGGTGCCTCTCCCAAGGACTCTGTGTGGACCCAGTGGCCCCGTTTCTCCCTCTCTGGGATGCTGGCCTTAGCATCGGTCTCCGACCGGGAATATTGCTAGGGTACATCTGTCGGTCAGGAGGCAAAGTAGCTGGGGTACACAGTCCAGCTTGGCTGCGTGTTATTTCTGGGGCCCGCCAATTGGGCTGGAGTAGCTGAGTGTGGTGTTGACACCATACGCAGCGCAGGTACGATAGGTGGAACTGTAGGGGTCTTGGGTAGCATATTAATGCCGGGACCCTGTCCACGGGTCTCGCTGATGTGTTGCACCAACTCCACGGCTGCTGCTTACAGTCTTCCCAGGAGTGCACCTCACTTCCTGTCCACCACCCCTCCAGTGCAAGTCCAATCTTCCAGACATACCCTGGGATGGTGTGGTCTGGGGTGGGTCGTAGCTCTCGGAATTTGAGCCGATAGGACTCAGGGGTAACCGAGTTCCGAGCACCTGCTTTCTTGATTAGGTCCAGCTCACTCGTTCGTCCAACCCGTTCCCTCTCTGTTTTCTTGGACCTTGAGGGCCAGCTTGGCCACCTGGGATAGGGGTGCGATGGCGGACCCGGAGGCCTCCAGTTGTGGCTCGGCCATGGCTCATTCCTCGGCAGCGCTCTGTGCTCTGGCATGCATTATGGGGTTGTCTTAGGATCTGGGCATCGCTGTAGTGCAGGTTATCCCACTGCTGCCACCAGTTTGTGACAATACAGTCCTGGCATCTCTGGCACGGAAGGTATAGCAGTTCAGGCACATTATCGTCCATGGCAGTGGTTTTCAATCTTTTCTTGCTCAAGGCACCCCTGATACAAAATCTGAACTTTCAGGGCACCCCTTACATATTTAATGTAATTTATCAAGGTCATTATGAAGGGAACAGTACATAAATATACAGTTATTATTAGGTCTTGCAACCCTAATAACAAAAATAAACACATTGTGCTTAACAATTTCCGTAAATCTACGTTTAAAAGGCAACATAAACATTTTTGTCAAAGTCTTCATAGAAATCATGGGGCACCCTATGCTGATGGCTGTGGCACACCAAAGTGCCATGGCACCCTGGTTGAGAATCATTGGTCCATGGGTTCCTTTCGATAACCCACAAAGCTAACCGCTATTCTAAGCACTAAGACCCGGTACTTTTGAGTTGTGTATCCACCAGCAATGCATGATATACTGCACAGATAGCTCTGGTTTGTATAGGATATTCTATCTATCTAGTCCCCTGGCACTTCTCTATGAGTAACTGCTCTATAGTGAACCACAGACAGCAATATACCTAGATACTTATACTGGTGGACACAGGGCTCTAATTACATCCTGTAGAAACCTCCAGGGGTGGAAGGGGAGTTAGCACAAACATACATTCCCAGTGAATAGCTGTTCCCCCATAAAAACATCAATCTCACCTGATAATCATCTGCCTCTGAGTTTGGATGGGGTAAGGCTGAAACAGGTTTCCATGACCATTTATGTTCTCTATACCATTCAGTATTAGTGTCCACATGATCTCAGCCAGGGAGAGAGGCGGGAACACCTTTTGCGCTGTGTGACCTGTGACAATCACACACATTGCTCAATGTTCCGCTAGCACTGTTGTGTATTGTCTTAGAGTGCTATTTAGGCTGGGTTTCTGTTTTTTCCTATACATCTGCACTTCCTCCTCTGCAGAACCAGACACATCCATAGTGCTTTTGAATGAACACAAAATGAGCCTGCGTATGTAAAGATTAAGGGCACTGGAATTTCCCATTTGCTTTGGAAATTTGAATAGGGACTGCCTTTTATATGACCAGTCCCTGATCAAACTAATTCCCACTCACCTATTGGCTGGGATTTGGGGTTATGTAGGGCATGGGACATGCTTTCAGCTTGTTGAGTCATCCCCCCAGCTAGAAGCTGACTTGCTGGGAGGAGTGGTTACTGGAGAGCATGTTTCGTGCCCCGAGTAAGCCCACATACCAGTCATTGGGAGCATGGGCGGCAATTTGAAAAAGGACTGGCCATATAAATGGCAGTCCCTGTTCAAATTTCCCTCAGTTGGCACTGGGCAACTGCCTGAAAGGTATGAGGAGGGGAGATTTTCATTGGTTTTTCCTGCCTCCACCTGCGGCGGCGTATATGTTTAATGAAAGGTTTATTTTACTAACTATATTTTTTATTACAGGTTCAACACTAGGTGTACAGAAGAAGAAAAATGAACAGGAGCACAGATGAAGAAAGAAGATGAAGATGACAGATGACGATAACATGAAAAAGAAGAAAGAAGAGGATGACAGTAGTGATGAGCGAGCACCCCAATGCTCGGGTGTTCGGGTGCTCTGACCGAGCACTCCCTGAGGCTCGAGTGCTCGGCCGAGCACCCGAGCCCCATTGAAGTCAATGGGAGGACTCGAGCATTACACCAGGCACCCCCTGCTCTGATGAGGGGAGGGTGCCTGGTCCATAGGAAAAGGGCAGAAAAGGATGGAAACACCACAGAAATGGTTCAGGGACAGCATAGGGAGGATGTCTGGATGCATCTTGGACTCCAACATCGCTGCTGGGAACGATCTTTCGCCCGTAGTACGCCATTTTTACAGACTGACCGTAAAACACACAAAAAGGAAAATAAAAACGACTTTAGGCGAAAAATTGTTACCAAACAATATTTGCTGTATATTTACTTGTATATCATCTGCAAATTCTCCCAAAAATTTCCTTGATTTTCTGAAGTGAGGCCATGATTAAGAGGGAAACGTGCGCAGAGGCAAATTATCCCAAAAATTTCCTTGATTTTCTGAAGTGAGGCCATGATTAAGAGGGAAACGTGCGCAGAGGCAAATTCTCCCAAAAATTTCCTTGATTTTCTGAAGTGAGGCCATGATTAAGAGGGAAACGTGCGCAGAGGCAAATTATCCCAAAAATTTCATTGATTTTCTGAAGTGAGGCCATGATTAAGAGGGAAACGTGCGCAGAGGCAAATTCTCCCAAAAATTTCCTTGATTTTCTGAAGTGAGGCCATGATTAAGAGGGAAACGTGCGCAGAGGCAAATTCTCCCAAAAATTTCCTTGATTTGATTGAACTGAGGCCATGATTAAGAGGGAAACGTGCGCTGAGCTGACCATCTAAAACATTATGGGTGAGGGTCTGCTGCAGAGCTAACCATCCTAAACATTATATGCGAAGGCCCGCTAGTGAGCTGACGCTATAAAACATTATATGCGAAGGCCCGCTAGTGAGCTGACGCTATAAAACATTATATGCGAAGGCCCGCTAGTGAGCTGACGCTATAAAACATTATATGAGTGGGCCCGCTAGAGAGCTGACCCAATAAAACATTATATGAGAAGGCCCGCTGGTGAGCTGACCTATATAAAAATTGTCAAACAGGGCCCGCTGGTGAGCTGGCCCTATATAAAAATTATATCACAGGGCCCGCTGGTGAGCTGGCCCTATATAAAAATTATATCCCAGGGCATATGGAAGAGGAGGAGGAGGATGAGAAGATTAAGAGTCAACCATATACCCGTTTTTTGGGTGGAAGGGGTGAATGGGAATACAGAGTATTCCCATCATTGTAAATAACATATATAAAGTGAGTTTATGTTCCCCCGGGGCTTTCCTCCAGTGGAGTGGAGAAGTCAGGGGAAATCCAGGCCTTGTTCATTTTTATAAGTGTCAACCTATCAGCATTGTCGGTGGAAAGGCGGATACGCTTATCTGTTATGATGCCACCAGCAGCACTAAATACCCGCTCAGACAGAACGCTGGCGGCAGGGCAGGCCAGCACCTCCAAGGCGTAGAGTGCCAGTTCATACCACGTGTCCAGCTTGGACACCCAGTAGTTGTAAGGCACAGAGGGATCATTGAGGACGCTGACACGGTCTGCTACGTACTCCTTCACCATCTTCCAAAACCTTTCCCTCCTTGTGACACTAGGCTGCGCATCAGGGTGAGGGTGCTGGCGGGGTGTCATGAAGGTGTCCCACGCCTTGGAGAGTGTTGCCCTGCCTTTGTCGGAACTGCTGTGTGCTCCCCTTTTCTCCCCTTCTCGGTTGGCCAAGGTAGCACGTACTCTGCCGCCAGCGTTGTCAGATGGAAAATTTTGGAGCAATTTTTCAACAAGAACCTTCTGGTATTGCACCATTTTGCTTGTCCTCTCCACCGGAGGAATGAGAGATGAGAAATTCTCTTTGTAGCGGGGGTCCAGAAGGGTGAACACCCAGTAATCCGTGTTGTCTAAAATGCGTACAACGCGTGGGTCACAAGAAAGGCAGCCTAACATAAAGTCAGCCATGTGTGCCAGAGTACCAACAGTCAAAATTTCGCTGTCCTCACCAGGAGGATGACTCTCAATATCCTCATCCTCTTCCTCCTCTTCTGCCCACCCACGCTGAAGAGATGGAACTAAAGTTCCATGGCTACCCTCTGTAGCGGAGGCAACCGTGTCTTCCTCCTCCTCCTCCTCCTCCGCCTCCTCCAATTGTCGCTGAGAAGACGAAGTGAGGGTGCTCTGGCTATCACCTTGTGTAAGCTCTTCCTCCCCCATTTCCACCTCTTCCACATGCAAAGCGTCGGTTTTAATTGTGAGCAGCGAGCGTTTCAGTAGACACAGAAGTGGGATGGTTACACTGATAATAGCGTTATCGCCGCTCACCATCTGTGTCGATTCCTCAAAATTGCGTAAAACCTCGCAGAGGTCTGACATCCATTCCCACTCCTCACTTCTGATTACAGGAAGTTGAACGGAGAGGCGACGACCGTGTAACAGCTGGTACTCCACTACTGCCCTCTGCTGCTCACAAAGCCGGGCCAACATGTGGAAGGTGGAGTTCCAGCGCGTGCTCACGTCACACAGCAGCCGGTGAGCTGGCAATTGTAAGCGCTGCTGCAGCTTCAACAGGCCGGCCGAAGCTGTAGATGACTTACGGAAATGTGCACACACGCGGCGCACCTTGGTCAAGAGATCATGCACATTGGGGTAGGTTTTTAGAAATCGCTGAACCACTAAATTAAATACATGCGCTAGGCATGGTACGTGTGTGAGCTTGCCGAGCTCCAAAGCCGCCACCAAGTTACGCCCATTATCACACACAACCATGCCTGGTTGCAGGTTGAGTGGCGAGAGCCACTGCTCGGTCTGGTGACTAATCCCCTGCAACAGCTCTGAGGCCGTGTGCTGTTTGTCCCCAAGGCAGATCAGCTTCAGCACGGCCTGTTGACGCTTCCCCACTGCAGTGCTACACTGCTTCCAGCTACTGGCTGATGGGGGAGTGGCGCTGCGTGTAGAGAATTCGGAGGTGGAAACGGAGGAGGAGGAGCCAATAACGTAGGTGCTGGTGGAAACCCTGATGGAGGTAGGGCCCGCAATCCTCGGCGTGGGTAGCACCCGTGCCATCCCAGGGTCCGAGTCGCTCCCAGCCTCCACGACATTCACCCAGTGTGCCGTCAGGGAAATGTAGCGTCCCTGGCCACAAGCACTTGTCCATGTGTCAGTCGTTAAGTGGACCTTCCCAGTAACTGCGTTGGTCAGGGCACGGGTGATGTGACGGGACACATGGTGGTGTAATGCGGGGATGGCACACCGGGAAAAGTAGTGGCGGCTGGGGACCGCGTACCGAGGGACAGCTGCTGCCATCAGGCTGCGGAAGGACTCAGTGTCCACAAGCCTAAATGGCAGCATTTCGATGGCCAGTAATTTGGAAAGGTGTGAGGTTAGTGCTATGGCCTGTGGGTGGGTGGCTGGGTATTTTCTCTTGTGCTCAAATGCCTGGGGTAACGACATTTGGACGCTGTGCTGGGACAGGGAAGTGGATGTGGTCGCTGATGGTGCTTCAGATGGTACAGGTGCAGGGCGGGAGGTATGCGGGCCTGCGCCTTCGACAGGCGATTGGCCGGCACCGAAAACAGGGGAAGAGGAGGCAGTGGTGTGGCCTGCAGACACAGATGGGCGATCCAGGCGTTCCTCCCACTTATTACGGTGCTTGGATGCCATGTGTCGGATCATGCTGGTGGTGGTGAGGTTTCTAGTGTTCATGCCTCGGCTCATTCTGGTGTGGCACAGGTTGCAAATTACAATTCTTTTGTCGTCCGCACTTTCCTTAAAAAAACGCCATACCGCGGAACACCTACCCTTTGGCAAGGTAGATTTACGCAAGGGGGTGCTCCGTGGAACATTTGCGGGCCGGTTTGGTGCGGTCCGCCTTCTTTCTGTAGCCACACCACTGCCTCTTCCAGCCTGTTGCGGTGCTGCAGATGGCTCACCCTCAGGACTGCTGTCATCGCTCGGCTCTACACCTTCCCAGGTGGGGTCAGTCACCTCATCGTCCACCAAGTCCTCCTCCACTTCCTCACTCTGATCATCCTCCTCATGTCTTGATCCCACCACATACTCAGTCATTGACAACTGTATAACATTCTCCTCAACAAGGTCTTGAGACGGAAATAGTGGTTGATTTAATGGCAACTGTGTCTCATCATCATCATCATCATCCACTACTTTCTTTGACCTTAAATGCCGTTCACATCTGTCATCTTCTTGTGATTGGGTACCCTCTAGAGGTTGTGAATCAGGGCACAAGATGTCATGTTCCTCTGCAAGCGTGCTTGGAGAGAGGGTCAAATGAAGGATTGGTGATGAGACGAGCTCCTCACTATATCCCAGTGTGGGATCACTTCTTTGACCAGACCGTGTATGGTGGGAGGAAGGATGATCAGAGTGAGGATTATGTTGACCAGACTCTTGGCTACTGAGAGTGGACTTGGTGGAAGACAGGGTGGTGCTTAACCGACTGGAAGCAGTATCAGCTGACATCCAACCGACCACCTGTTCGCAGTGGTCGGACCTCGAGAGTGATGTCCTGCGACGCCCTGTGAAATGAGACATGAAGCTAGGTATGGTGGATGTCTTTCTTTCTTGTGCTCTGGCACCAGGCACAGTTTCTCCGCGTCCTGACCCGCGCCCTGAACTATCAGGATCACGTCCACTTCCCCGTCCCTTTTTACCCGCCTTCTTCATCTTACACGGAATATGTGACTTTGATATTTGAGTTTGAAAACTTAACAGTATTTCTTCCTATTCTGCAACTGTGCAGAGTACACAGAATAGGCTGCTAAATTGCGGTGACGAACACAGAATGGAATATGTGACTTTAATATTTGAGTTTGAAAACTTAACAGTATTTCTTCCTATTCTGCAACTGTGCAGAGTACACAGAATAGGCTGCTAAACTGTGGTGACGAACACAGAATGGAATATGTGACTTTAATATTTGAGTTTGAAAACTTAACAGTATTTCTTCCTATTCTGCAACTGTGCAGAGTACACAGAATAGGCTGCTAAACTGCGGTGACACACACAGAATGGAATATGTGACTTTAATATTTGAGTTTGAAAACTTAACAGTATTTCTTCCTATTCTGCAACTGTGCAGAGTACACAGAATAGGCTGCTAAACTGCGGTGACGAACACAGAATGGAATATGTGACTTTAATATTTGAGTTTGAAAACTTAACAGTATTTCTTCCTATTCTGCAACTGTGCAGAGTACACAGAATAGGCTGCTAAACTGCGGTGACGAACACAGAATGGAATATGTGACTTTAATATTTGAGTTTGAAAACTTAACAGTATTTCTTCCTATTCTGCAACTGTGCAGAGTACACAGAATAGGCTGCTAAACTGCGGTGACGAACACAGAATGGAATATGTGACTTTAATATTTGAGTTTGAAAACTTAACAGTATTTCTTCCTATTCTGCAACTGTGCAGAGTACACAGAATAGGCTGCTAAACTGCGGTGACGAACACAGAATGGAATATGTGACTTTAATATTTGAGTTTGAAAACTTAACAGTATTTCTTCCTATTCTGCAACTGTGCAGAGTACACAGAATAGGCTGCTAAACTGCGGTGACGAACACAGAATGGAATATGTGACTTTAATATTTGAGTTTGAAAACTTAACAGTATTTCTTCCTATTCTGCAACTGTGCAGAGTACACAGAATAGGCTGCTAAACTGCGGTGACGCACACTGAATGGAATATGTGACTTTGATATTTTAGTTTGAAGACTTAACAGTATTTCTTCCTATTCTGCAACTCTGCACAGTACACAGAATGTGCTGCTACACTGCGGCGAAGCACACTGAATGGAATATGTGACTTTGATATTTTAGTTTGAAGACTTAACAATATTTCTTCCTATTCTGCAACTCTGCACAGTACACAGAATGTGCTGCTACACTGCGGCGAAGCACACTGAATGGAATATGTGACTTTGATATTTTAGTTTGAAGACTTAACAGTATTTCTTCCTATTCTGCAACTCTGCACAGTACACAGAATGTGCTGCTAAACTGCGGCGAAGCACACTGAATGGAATATGTGACTTTGATATTTTAGTTTGAAGACTTAACAGTATTTCTTCCTATTCTGCAACTCTGCACAGTACACAGAATGTGCTGCTAAACTGCGGCGACGCACACTGAATGGAATATGTGACTTTGATATTTTAGTTTGAAGACTTAACAGAATGTGCTCTAATCTGCAACTTTGCACACTAAACAGAATGTGCTCTAATCTGCAACTTTGCACACTAAACAGAATGTGCTCTAATCTGCAACTTTGCACACTAAACAGAATGTGCTCTAATCTGCAACTGTGCACACTAAACAGAATGTGCTCTAATCTGCAACTTTGCACACTAAACAGAATATTTTTTTTTTTTTTTTTTCCCCCCCACACAAAATAACCTGCTGCCCCCACACACAGTAGTCCTAAAAAGGACTTTTGGTTCTTTTTTTTCACAATTTTGCTTTTTTTCCTCCCTACACTGACTTTCCCTTCCTATCCTCAGCTCTCCCTGGCTAAGACTGAGCCGAACTCGCTGGTCAGGTGCTATACAGCACCCGACCACGGGTTCTGGCCAGCCAATCAGTGTAATGCCAGCAGCCAACATGGCTGCTGGCATTACACTGATGTCAGAGCCTCCCTGCACGTTTATTGGCTGCGCAGCAGCCGCAAAACGTGCGGGGAGGAGACCCGAACATGGCGGGCGAGCACATGCGGTACTCGTACGAGTACCGCCATGTGCCGAGCAGAGCGATGCTCGAGCCGATCCGAGCATGCTCGCTCAACACTAGATGACAGATGAAGAAGATGAGAGAATAAGATAGAAGCCTACAGAAGAAGACTTGAAGAAGTAGACCAGGATGCAGAAAACCCTGCTAGACATCAGGGTGACAGTTGGTGTTCTAACTCTGGGTGATAGGATAGTGTTAGGGCTAGTATGAGTCCACTTTATTGTCCATGTTAGGGGTAGTGTAGGGCCAAGGGGAGGGTTAATGTTTGGGAGTGTCATTATGTTTGCAGCTCATGTTCAGTGCTTGACAGTGTGTCAAACAGTGAGCGTTAGCTGATTTCGATTCATCTTCCCATTTTGCACACTATTTAGCGTGAGTTATGGGACAACAAAAACCACAACGAACGTTGGGTCACAAGCTGCATTTCAATGGATGATAATGGGGAGAATCAGGCACTAATGCCTCAGTCAGGCAATCCAATTGTATATGCCAATAAATGCTTTCCAATCACTGCTAACAGTGTAATGTTCTTCTGGCAATAAAAATATATGAATAGATCTATATTGTATTTGAAAAGGTACACAGCATAATTATCACGGTGCAGTGATTCCTTGTCTGTCAACATTGTTACTTCCTGTCTATTGACTGCTGATTCTTATTAGCCGCTGGGTTCTGCTCCGCACAGTAGTTGCCTTTTTATATTCAGTTCTGACTACCTTTGGCGCCCTTTTGTGGTGTTCCTGACCAAACGTTTGTTGCTGTGTTCCTGCTCCGTGTATGATCCGGTTCTGCCTGACCTTGCTCCTGTCTTCGCTGCCTACTCCGTTGCCAACCCGGTTTGCCTGACTATCGCTATCTGTGTCAGATCCAGCCTGTAGCTGACTTCCGCTCTCTGTGTACCGACCCAGGTTTTGGCTGACTATCGCTCTCTGTGTACCAATCCAGGCTTTGGCTGACTCCGCTCTCTGTGTACCGATCCAGGCTGTGGCTGGTTCCAATTATCCCAGAGATAGAGCCTGTGCCTGTCAGTGTTGCCTTCGGTTCCAATTTTCCTAGAGATAGAGCCTGTGCCTGTCTGTGTTGCCTCTGGGTATATACTTCAGAGAGAGAGCCTGAGCCTGTCAGCATTGCCTTTCGGTTCATTTGCCATCAAGGTAAAGCCAGTACCTGTCAGTGTGGTCTAGGTTACCTATATCGCTGTTATAAGCCTGCCCTGTCACTGTGGCCTAAGGTTACCTATGCCGCTGTTATAAGCCTGTCCTGTCAGTGTGGCCTAAGGCTACCTATACCGCTGATAAGCCTGTACCTGTCTGTGGGGCCTTTACCTACACCACTGTTATAACCTGTACCTGTCAGTGTGGTCACCCTGGTTGTCTGGGCCAGTCCGTTTGCCTGGTTGTCTAGTCTCCTTCATGGGCAGACTAGTATCTATCTCGGTGCTACCTGTTAACTGGGTCATGCTTTGTCTCAGTGCTTCCGTTGCCTCACACTAGGTCCCCTGTTCCCTTGGGGATTCAGCCCTGCACCTCCACTTGTGGGCAACTTCCTAGGTGGTACTGTTGAGGTCCAGTTCCAGTTTCCAGTCTACTGTTCCTGTACTTATTTTGTTATTTCTGTTTGCTCATTTGTACCCTGACCTGTGTCAGATTTGGAAGTGCCTTGGCACTGTCTGGGTCTGGACCTGTGAAGGGAATCTATGTTCTTTATTCATTCAATAAATAAGCTGATTTTACCTTACCAAATTGTCTGAGTGTTCACTAAAACCGTGACAATACTAAAAACTGCAGTTTTATCATACAATGTATCAACACAGCATACCGGCTTTAATTAGAACATTTTCAGGGGACAGAGTAAACATGTCAAGTATGAGGCCTGCAGGTCACAAATGGCCCACTCCTTGAAAAAGTGCTGTTCTTGCTTTTTAAAGACAATGTGACCCAACACCTGTCTGCCACAGTTCGAAAATACAAATTGGCAGCAAACACTGGAAGTTACACCTCCGTGTCTCATTGGTTGGACATGAAGATGTGTCTAGCCAATAAAACATGAAGAATGTAATCCCTACTTGTAGCATTGAACACCATTTCTGACACTAAAAAGGTTAATCCCTGACAAATATCTTCCTGTCTGAAATACAATGATTAGAAATGTGAAAAAGAAAATACTGCCTTGAAGAAATTAAAATCGGAAACCTCAGCATAAAAAATATATTATTTTGTTCAAAATATTCAAAGTTATTCCATACCAATCTGTTGGACTATAAGATAATGAGCTATAGCTACTTAATGGTCCTTATTATCTTGCGGAAAATATACAGGGCGTCTAATGGTTTCTGACCAGTGACATATAATAGTTTTGGACGTGCAACAAATACACAGTGTGTCCAATATATGTTAAATACCGTCACCCCAAAGATGCATGACCCAATCCACAGAACACATGCATGTCCACATATGCTCTGCTGTTCCAGCCCGTGTATTAGTTAAGACAGCACAAAAACTGTTGGACACTATTGTTCTGTTGCCCACACTCCAGACATCAAAAAACACCCCTAGATGTCCGGAGTGTGGGCGACAGAACAATAGTGTCTGATAGTTTTTGTGCTGTCTGAACTAATACACGGGCAGGAACAGCAGTGCGTATGTGGATACGCATGTGTTCTGTGGATTGGGTCATGTGTCTTTGGGGTGACGGTATGTAACATATATTGGATGCATTGTGTATTTGTTGCACACCTGAAACCATTAGATACCCTGTATCTATTCCGCAAGATAATAAAGGCCATTAAGTAGCTATAGCACATTATCATATAGTTCACCAGACTGGTGTGGAATAACTTTGAATATATTTAATAAAAGAATATATTTTTTATTCTGATGTTTCTGATTTTAATTTCTTCAAGTCAGTAGCGCTTTTGATATTTTCTTTTTCACATATTGTTTTTGAGTCTTAGTGGGGAGGACACTCCTTTCTTAAGCAGCACTGCATTAGGTTATATTTTTCCTGTCTATCTCCTATTTATGTGCATTCTTATTTTTTCTGTAAATGATTGGAAATGTACTCTTCAGTTGTCCTTGGGGTAGCTGAAATCCTCTAGAATGAATATTTCCACTACGCTAACACTGTATTCCAATGAATCCTGAACCACTGATATATGGTTTCAGCATGGTGGATAGGTGAGGGGAAAAATGAGACTCCATTCAAAATGGTAAACTGAGCTAGAAAAAAAGAAATAATCTTGCTAAGGCATATCACTGATATATGTAGGGGCATTTATCAAGTGGGAGTAGGCTGATCTTTAGACACAGTTAATGCTAGCACCACAAGCATTATAGCACCATCTAGCACCACATGAATGCATCTAGCACCACATAAATTATAGTCACAATTTCATAATAAATTGTGTTTTTTCCTGTGGCCTTATTTTAGGGGAACTATGATGTTATAATGTGATGACTTGTTTTGCACTCTGTTGTGCCACATTAATGAAGTAATATTTGCTTATCAATATAATCACCGTGAACGTTTTTTACTTTTTTTTTCATTCAAGTTTCTGCGTCAGCTCTTTGAAGGTCCAATAAGGGACTCAAGTCACCAAAAAAACTGGTTCGTAACTTTCCTGCGATCACTTGAGTCCCTTATCGGATCTTCATGGCTAACACAGACATTTGAATTCCAAATTACAGTGTTTGCATCATTTTCTATGGGTGAAAACACCTCTTAAATTTATTACACGGCAGCTTTTTTTTGCCGGTATTTTTTAAAAGCACAGGCATTTGAATAGCTTACTGTGCTTGAAAAAATGTCGTCGGCAGAAAAAACAGCTGTTTCCAACATTTGGATTGAGCCGCAAATGTAATTTCTAAAGAAAACCTCCAGGTAACTAGAAGGAACAGATTAATATTATTAGTAAGTCAAGGAAAAGTTCATTAGAAAATGTATTAAAATTCAACATATTGTTTTGCCTTGAGGTTTTCTCACTAGCTGTTATACATCTGAGATTAACACATTATTCATTGATTATGCTGAATAATGTTTTATAAATGTAAATAGACTATACATTTGATGATCTTTAGTGGTTGAGAACTGCAAGACATTCTAAAGCGATGTTGGCAAATTGCAAAAAAGTGTTCAAATATGTTATAAAATATATAACTCAACTAATGGAAACATTTGTTTTTTTTGTTTTTTTTAAAAAAACAAGGTTTGGAACTGCTCAAAAACAAATGTTCTACTTCTGTAAGGGTAAGACGATTTCAGGAACAAAATAAACACAACTCTCACAGAAGGAGACATTTCAGCTCTCAATAATATGAAATGTTGGTCTCTGTCAAAAAAAAAAAAAGCCAACCACAAGCAGAAATTATGAGATTTCTTGCAGAATCTAGTAAGTTCTACTAGGTAATACATTTGCCTCAAAAGGGGACATTTAATACATTCATTCTGCTGGAATTCCAGTGATAATTGTGTTTTTCTGATGTTCTCATTGCATTGAAATCAGTGAAAATACTATAATAACACTCCTATGTGGAGAAATTTCCCCATGTATTACCACTGTACTAAAGTATAAATGAGGATGTCAGTTTGCCACATGCTAACTGTCTGTGCTTGGGAGAGAGGAAGAGAGAACACAGATTATTTTTTATGTTAGCTAATGTACAGGCAGACAGGAAAAGAAAGGTAACTTGAGTTGCTTCATATAGGAGTATTGGTGGTGTCCAGTTGGTCTCTGGACAGGGGAATGTAGGGATTGTGAGAGTGAAGGGAGAAAGGAAAATTAACAAAAAAATAAAAATAAGAAAAACCTTCATGAAATCCACAGTATAGAGAAACTTAACAAACAATCCAAAAGCTAAATAGGTTGCTATATGTTGTCTCTAAAATAAAATTCTATGAGCAGAGGGAGAACAGGATCACATCTAGACATATCATCATTGAGATCCCACCTGAAGCACAAATACAAGTCTGATTTGGGGATACACCTGCAAAACATCAGAGATGCAAATAACAATATTGTCTTACAGAGAAGAACAACATTTCCACAGTAACAGTAACATGTCTCCTACTGCTCCTGTTGCACAAATGTAAATCACAGAGGATGACTCTGAATCCCACCACTATCCCACCATCATCTGCCTTCAGCTGCACTACCATACTCTGCCCCCAACTACCCTACAAACCTCTGTCTAGACTGACTTCCTTAAGAGCACCACTCCCAGCCTACCACTACCTTACCACCCTATGCTTCTCATTACTTCCATCTCTGCCTTCCATTACCCTACCAACCCTACCCCCATTAATCCACCATTCTATGCCTATCATTACCCTCCCACTCCTGTCTGCCATTACCCTATCACTCTGGTCTCCTATTAATCTGGCATTCTATGAATATCATCACTTCCATCTCTACCTATCATTACTCTACCACCACTGAACCCCATGATTTCCATCATCCCTTGTCTCCAGTCACCCTACCATCCCCTGCCTTCAATCACCCCACCATCCCCTGTCTTGAATCACTCCATCTTCCTCTCCTTCCATTCACCCCACCATCCCCTGCCACTCAGCATCTACCTGTTGACTCTCATCATCCCACTATCCACCAGCATCCACTTCCTCTCACTGTACTCTGTACCTACCACAGAATTTTTGAGGGTCCTGCATCCATGCCTGCACAACATGCCTTAATTAGCATAATCTATAAATGTGACGGGGTACAGGGGTTACTGCTTGGTAGACTGTGGGTTAAGCAATTTATCCAGCCAGACAAAAAGATAATACATTGCATTTATTAGAAAGGTCATGGCACACAAACATAGGACAACAATTACAGGCAAATAAACAGGGGTAAAACATAAAAACTACACATTTCTGCTGTTCTCTTCTTGGTGTGTCAGCAAAGTTGTACAGATTGCCAGGGGTTACATATAATACTCACAGTCCATTTTAGCTTTGTACTGGAGCTTATACATGATCCCATTAGAGGAAATAGTGGGCACCCCGCCCACTATGCTGGTGCTGGATTGCTTGAATTTTCCTTGTACCTTTTAGACCTGACAGAGGATTTGAATAAGGCATATCCACAGCCACTTTCCTTAATCATGGGCCATAGCCATCGAAGTTTAGCTTCATGGCCGCCATCCTTGTTATGGGAACATCAAGGTACTTTCTGTGGCTGCAGCCACCTTGACTTACAGCCCACAACTGGAAGGGGCACCTGGCCACTTCAGTGCCCACTCACTCTAACTCTTCTGGTGAGGGCACTCAACAGTACCAGCTTCCTCAGTAGTCCTTTAGAAAGCACCTGGGCCAGTCCAACTACAGACTGGCCCCAGGCCTCCCTCCATTCTGGGGAGGCCTGCAGCCCCTTGCTACTCCATTCTCTCCTCTACTCTCTCTCTCTTCTCTTAGGCTTCCTTCTACCCACCCCCTACAGGATCCGATGTCACAGGTAACATTTAAAAGATCTCTTTTTGCTTAGTCTGATGTAAGGGGGAAGGGGCACACATTCCACTCACAGATTTGCCCTCCCCCTCCCCCCTCTATCTGACCAACACTGGGCTATCTCATAACACAATCTCTTTGGCCAGCTAGACGGGAGGGCACCATCACTGTGTACATCATACACACTAACCAATCCATTCAATGCTGGTAAATGGCCAACACACTCTAAAGCATGCACACACAGGGGACATTAATGTTTTCAAGAATGTGAATACATGTTAAGACAATGGAGATCACTGAAAACAGACACGTTTCATTCTCTGGGTGACAACCATTCCGTCGCAATTAACAACTGAGAAATCAGTGTTTTAAATATAAATGAATAATGCAACATATAAGTAATTTTGAAATCTCTTTCAAAATCACTAAGGTGTTTTAGGTGATACTGCCCCTTTAAAATCATTGACTGCTTACCCAGTTACAGGCATCACAATCATTAAAGAAAACATTTACAAATATCAAGAAAAAATTATATTGTTTCAGTTATTAACTTGCCATCTTTCACAGTAGATTTCACTGATTGAAACATTACTCTGAAGTCAGTGATGTTGAATGTGCTCATTTCAAATGTGCAATATCTAGATCCAGATAATTTAGGTCTGTAGAATAGATAAGGTTGTACATACTGACAAGTCACACTATCAACACTACTTAAATTATTACAGGGAATTATAAAATAAAATACATTAACAACATTGAGATGTTCATCTGTCTGTTTTACTAACACTGAAAATGTATTATATAGTAATAGAAATCTATAAAATATTGAGTAAAATAGTTATAAATTAATTGATTAAATAAGTCAGTACAGGTGTATATTATATGCACATACACTCACTATAAAGAAACAAGATCATTGTGAAAATGTCTGATCTAGATGAGAATTATGTATGTATCGAACAGATTTAGTCTGAGCAGTGGCCCTGTTTTCTATTTTATTGCTTTCAAAAGTACATTATTTACCTTTAACACTCCCCAGCTGTCAGGAACAGCCTAATAAATCTTTAAAAATGTTATGTTGTGATGTATAGCTCAGCATGAAGCCTGTTGTGTTTGAACTGTGCGTGGAGTAAACAAGTTAATGGTTCTCAGAACCACATCTGGGACCCCAGCAGCAAGTGCATGGACTGATGAGATCTGTTTCTAATATGCACGTGCTGGCACATGACCAATAAATTATATATATCTTTATCAGTGGCAAAAATTATTGGAAGACCGTGTGAGGGGAAGCTAATTAAAGGCCAGGCTTTCCAGCCTCTGACTGGAATAATGCATTCCTTGCCAAATCCCATTTGCTTGCATTTTATAACAACATTAGTAGAACTGCAATTCTGCTGGATGTTAAAGGGATAGTAATACTTTCTTTTAACTTTATTTTATTTTGTAGGCATTAAAAAAACATGAAGAATGATATAAGTCTTATCTCACAAACCTTTATGGTTTAAGAGATATTCACAAGCAAAGTTTCCCCTCCCCGCCCCTTTTACCTAGTGTAAGCCATCTCTTCTCAGATGTGAATCTGGTTGTAAGACCAGACAGATAACAGCAGGGGACAATCTTCTTTATATGAAAACAATGAAAGCCCTACCCCCCTTGACAAGCTTTTCAGGTTTTTCCCTTATCTTAATTGAAGATTGTCCCTCTGTGCAATCTACCTGGGCACCTCCCTTCTGATATGGCTGAACAGTGTTACATCAGTAAAAAGGGTGGGAGGGGGACACTTTGTTATTGAATTACTCCTGAACTACAACTCTGACAGGACTGAAATAACACTCTCCAAAGTCCAAATACTATGATGATTAATTAGAGCTGTTTTTATTATGAAACATTACTATCCCTTTAAGTAAGGGACAGTTGTAAGATGCAGGATACAGTGTGTAACTATATATATCTGTAAATCTGGGAGTGTATGTATGTATGAATAAGATTATTTAACGTGTGATAGCTTTTGAAAACTAGCCACATTTGATTGTACATGAATTACAGACCTACTAAATTTTAGCTCATACCAACGTACCTTCAATTCATGGCACATGCACTCTATCACGATGTACAAAGACTGATAACAATGTTAGATTCTCAGTCTCATTCAGGACAAACAGATCACATAATTTAACATTATTTAAGAAACCCTTAAATTGAATAAATAGGATAATTGGTTTTATCCTAGCAAGGAAACATAAGGTAGACATTACTATAAAGTTTACCCCATTCAAATACCACTTATTCAACATTTATTTCCAAGCATTACTATTTTATAGATTCATGTGACTTTCTGTGGAAATTGACTTGCATTCTGGCTCTAGAGAATATAAAATGCTTATGCTGATTATGGTGTAATATATGAGCTGTGATGTGCTTGCTAATATCCACCCCAACTGCTTTTCTCATATGCTACTTCCCTGCTATTTTTGTGTATCTCTCAAAACATTTTCATTAAAGATCAGAAATTAAAACAGATAATATTAGAACTACCTTCTTAACCCTTTGGTTGCTAGAAACATAGTAACATACTTGAAGATGAAGAGACATGCTTCCATCAAGTTCTACCTTTGCCATATCAACCCTTTGTTAATCCAGAAAAAGGCAGAAAAACAGCAAAACAAGTAGATAAAAAAATATTTCTTGATTACAGAAATCAGTCAGATATTCCCTTGGATCAACATCCTATCTGCAAACTCTCGTAAAACTGTTTATTGTTATGCACTAAAAAGGTAACCAATATCTACAAAATTTGCCAAGAAATTTCACATTCATAGTGTCCTTAGTATAAAAACATCCCTGCATTTTTTAAGCTGAACTAGCCTTTCATTTAGGCACTTTTTTTTTGCTCAGCTGTTTAAGTAATGATTTCACCAGTGTCTTGAATTGCCCTTGCTATGTGTGTAAGTTGTGATGATATCCCACTTAGATGATTTTTCTCTTATGTAAACAAGCTCATTTTGGCTAGACTCTATAACTAAATGCTTACAATCCCTTTCTCAGTTTTGTGGTACATATCTTTACTTCTTCCATTTCAATAATATATTATTTAAGAACAGGTACCCAAATTGTATTAATTATTCTATTAAAGTTTTAAATATAGGTAGAATTATATTCCCTTTCCATGCACCTATATCCCTTCTTACACATTATAGCATCATACTGTCTCTTGAAGCAGATGAATGACAATACACACTTTGTCTAACAAGGATTCTCCATGTAGTTTCCCATTTAGTGTAAATGTAGCATTCTTGCTTCTGAAACCCAAATGCATAACATTACATCTATCTATATTATACCTCATCTGATATTTTTCATTCATTCATTCACTTCGTTTATCCAAATATTTCTGTAGAAAACCAAACATCTTGTTCTGTTTTCATTTGTTTCTTAACATAGTTTAGTGTCATCAGCGAAGATTAAGATACTTTTTTTATAAATCACTTCCAGAGCATTAATAATCAAATTAGAAAGCATTAGCCACATGACTGAACCCTGTGGCTAATTATAACTTTAGACCACCTTGAAAAGGTTACATTTAAAACTCTTTGCTTTCTAGTATTGAACCAATTTTCTATCTATGAATAGATATTGTCTTCCACGCCTTTCAGTTTTGCAGTAATCTCTTTTGATGCACTGTATCAAAGATGAAAGCAAAGTATATTCATTTTATAACTATACCCTCATCCAAGTTAACACTCACAATTTCATAAAATGCATGTAAATTGCATTCTGTGCATTTGACCCTTATGTCCTCTGTATGTCTCCCTTTACCACTTTAGATTATAAGCTTTCGAGCAGGGAGCCCCCCATTCAAGTGTTTCGCTTTGCAAAGCACTTCTAACCCTGTATTGTGCTTACATTGTAAAGTGCTGCATACACCTGTGGTACTATATAAATAAATAGATTCATTCAAATTAGTTTGATATCATCCTTTTTTCCTAAAACCATGCTGTACTAACTATATTTTTGTTAGTTATTGTAACGGACCATAGGCCATTACTGGGGGCTCTTTTAAGAGCATTGGAAACCTCCCAAAAGAGACTGAAAGGCACTGGGTGAAGTCCCAGCTCTGGGCGGCTGGACAGCCACAAAACACGGCCAGGCACTCAGAATTCCCCATGCCCCATGCTGAAATCAGGCAGCATTCTGACTGACTGCCTACTGTCCTATGTTAAATGTTATGGGAATGGTTAATGTGTTTTCATATACTGTAAAACATGCTGGACCATTGTGTTCAATGTTGACCTACCATCTTACATGGGCAGGCAGGGGTTAAATATTTGTGTTTGTCCCATGCAATTCCAAAGGTGTATTGTATCACTGTCTGGTCCAGAGTTTTATTAAGGTTTCACTTTACTAATCTCTTCTCTGTTGTGTATTCACTATTATCTTCTGTGATATGATTAGTCTGGTGCCCTGATTGTCTGTAACACCTGGTTCTATTGTATTGTTTTGTTGATTGCATCAATCCCACTGTATTGTCCCACTGTCTTGTGGTTACATTCTGTTGTTCCATTGTCTGGCCCAGTGTTTACTGTAAACACCACCATTATTCACCATTGTCCTTTTGTGTAGTTTTGTGTATTCCCATTGTACTGATGTCTGGAAGTTCTGTATAAAATGCCCCTGTTTGGTTCAATAAACTGAGTAAGTTGTTCTGAACTAAGAAGCGTCCTGGTGTCTTCATTCTGAGTGGTTTAAAGGGCCCCCTTTGCCCCCATTCAAGATTCTCCAGTTCCAGCCTTTTCAGCATATCCAGTGGATGCTTCAGCTGCAGAATTCCACTCAATGTTTCCACAGCTCAGCTTGTGTTTCCAGTGCTCCAAGTGTTCCAGCATTTTATCCTGATTCACCAGTCAGGAGTAATCTGTTCTAGCACATGTTTCCAGGGTTCCAGCCAGCTATCCAGCTTCACCGGCCAGGCCACCTACTTGTAGCCGCATCCAGGAGGCAGAAGCCCAGTACAATGGCCAATGACAGTGCAGCGCCCTGGGGCTTCCATTACAGTCATCACAAATACTATCCCTTAAAAACCCTTCTAGGTCTTGGTTCAATAGACTCCTTTAAAAATATCAGTAGAGAAAAAATGGATACTGGGGGGCACACACACTGCGTTACTGTATCAATCCAATTTCACTACCAACAGAAACAACAATGAACATTGGGCCACAGAACCTGACTTTTTTCCCAACATCCATTGTGTGTGTTTTGTTCCCAAAACTCATGCGAAATAGCTTGACAAATGGGAACATCAAAAGAAAACAGCTCATGCTTGCTGTTTGACACAGTGTGAGCTCAAACACAATCACCCTCCCAAACACTAATTCTTCACCACCCCTGTGACAATACGGCCCTGGCTTCTCTGCCACGGTAGGTATAGCAGTTCAGTCATGTTATCATCTGTGGGTTTCTTTCTCAATCATGCACAGCTAACTGTTATACTAAGCACTAAGACCTTGTACAATGAGCAGTGTATCCACCGGCAATTCAGGATATATTGCACTAATAGCTCAGGTTCGTATAGGATATTCTATCTATCTAGTCCCCTGGCATTTCTCTACAAGTAACTGCTCTATAGTGGATGACAAATAGCAATATACCTGGATACTTCAGGGAGAGACAAACAAGCTCCTCCTTGGTAAAACAAACACCTTTTTTTCAACCAACACAGCATTTTAATACAGTTCAGAAAAAAGGGCAGTCACCACATGGACAAAACGCTGGGTTTAACATCAGACAAAGGTTACTAAAGGGGGAGGTGGACACAAGACTCTATACAGCCAAGGAACAGTTCAGCCTAGCCCACCATAAAATAATCAATCTCACCTGATCGTCATCTTCAGCTCTGAGTCTGGGTGGGGGAAGGTTGGAGCAGGCTTCCATGACAATCCCTACCTATTCGCTTTATACCATTTAGTATTAGTGTCCACATGATCCCAGCTAGGGGGAGGAGAGGCTCCGCCTCTTGCATCGTGTGACCTGTGACATTCCTGTTCATCAAACTTCCCCCCAACCCAAAGAAAGCCCTGCTGTCAAGCTGGGACCCTATTCTCCGGGTCACAGGCTGCGGGAGGACAGGGCTATCCCTCAATTCTCCTGGACAGTCCATCCACATTGCCGTGTGACCTACCCTTTCTATACTAAATGGTAAAATTATACTGCTTAAATGCCAAGCTCCACCTTAGCAGTCACCCATTGTCACCTGCCACTTGGTGTAGCCAGCAGAGGGGATTGTGGTCAGTTACCACACTGATCTCTCAGCCATAGAGATAGGTTTGTAGTTTTTTGAGTGCCCCGACTACAGCAAGGCACTTTTTCTCTATGGCCATGTAACAGAGCTTGTGATATAGTAGCTTATGACTGAGAAAAGCTGCTGGATGTTCGTTGCCCTGTTTGATCACCTGACTTAGAACGGCCCCAATGCCATAAGTAGAGGCATCTGTTTGCACTATGGATTTTTTTTTTTTTGTAATCGGGGGCGACTAACACCACGTGGGATCTTAGGTTTGCTTTTAGTTTTCGAAAGGCGGACCCACACTCTAGAGTCCAAGTGACAAGTCGGAGAGCTTTCTTTTTTTGTCAAGTCTGTTGGGGGCTTGGCAATGGAGCTATACTGGGGTACAAACTTTATATAGTACCCAGTGGTACCCAAGAAGCCTAGGACTTGCTTCTTAGTCTTGGGAACTGGCCACTGACTAATCGATTACACTTTGGCAGATTCTGGCCTCAATTGCCATCCCCCTACCAGGTGGCCTAGATACTGGATCTCCCCCATAGCAAGGCTGCAATTATCTGTCTTGATGGTCAGCCCTACTCTCCCTATCCTGTTAAGCACAACCACCACTTGGCATACATGATCCGTCCACGATGCACTACAAATAGCAATATTGTCCAGGTATGCACACGCATAGTTGTGGCAATCCCAGAGAAGCTGGTCAACCAACCACTGGAAGGTGGCAGGTGCTTTCTTCATTCTTAACTGCATTACCAAAAACTGGAAAATGCAGAACAGAGTGATGAAGGCAGACTTCTACTTTACTTCCTCTTCCAGAGGAATTTGCCAGTAGCCCCTGGCCAGATTTAAAGTCATCAAGTACGCAGGCCAGGGCTCAAAATTTCAAGTCCTGAGCTACTAGCCGGGCCTGAAAAGTTACTCCCCACCAGTTTCCATGCCTACCTCCACCCATAGTCCCACCTTTAACCCCACCCATAGCCCCACCTTTAACCCCATCCATCTCAAGTATGGAACCCTAATAATTCCTAAAGAGGGACACTTAGGATGTACAGAGTCCTACTATCTCCTGAAGAGGGACATTTGGGAGGAATGTAACCCTAATATCTCCTAAAGAGGGACACTTGGGAGGTACAGACCCCTAATATCTCCTAAAGAGGGACACTTGGGAGATATGGCAACATAGGGAATAAATAAAAATTCTCATTGATTTGAATTGGTCTTTTAATTCTTTAAATGCTAGAGAGGGCTCCAAAATATTGTGAAGCAATGTGTTAGTGAACTCTCTAGCATTAAAGGAGTTAAAAGTCTCATTTAAAACAGTGGACATTTGGGTCAATTTATTTGGACCCTGTGCTGAAATTTGTTTACTCCATAACTGATCATTTTCTTTGTACATGCAGCCTTGACCCTTTGAATGCCAGAGGGGTATGCAAAGCAATGTGTTTTGCATCCCTCTGGCACTCAGAGTTAAATCATTGGCCATTTTTTAAAAATGTTTCCTTCAGCGGTTTCCTATATTGCATTGGTTTGCTGCAGAATCGATCCACTTTACTTTTGTACTCAGAGCCATTAGAAGCACAAAACTCTCAATACATAGGTCAGTTTGGGGAAGATGGAATAGGACTTAATACAATTAGGCTATTTCATCAGCAAGTGATCTTAACCCTTTGAGTGCCAGAGGGGTACACAACCCATTGCTTTGCCTAGTTATATTTTGTGGATTTTTACATTTATTTGTGGAGTTTCATTTTAAAAGAAAAAGTCTTATGACAAATATCCAACTAATGCAACCAATATACAAAAAAATGGCCATACCCTCTAAAGGTCTCGGCATTTGTCTGATTTCAAAATCATCAAGGCTATGCAAGCACTAATCAATATATACACAAATTCTCTGACTAGAAAATACAGTATGGTGGTACTGCAGGTCTTAACCCTTTGAGTGTCAGAGTGGTACAGAATGCATAGCTTTGCAATGCATTCCGTACCACTCTGGCACTCAAAGGGTTAAGTAATACAACTAGAACAAAAAGAGAAATTAGTGAGAATCCAGGGGGAGTACTACTGATGCTTTATTACTGCCCTTAATAGGTTTAGTAATCTCACCCTTTTCACTAAGAGACCAGTTCAGTACATTCAATTAATGGCCATTGATGACCTTTAAGACATAACTTTTATTGGTGTCGATGAAGTTATCAAATAAAGCTCTTTATGAATTAGGTATGGAAAATAAAAATTCAAGGAATATTAAAACCAAACCCTTCCTCCCAATTATTATCCTCAACCACTATTTGCTTAGAAACCTAGCTCAACTAGTCTGATCCTACTATTCTAAATATGTGGCACAAGACAGTTACACTGTGATACTACTTAACCCAGAATAGAAAAATATATCTCAAACAAGATGTAGTTTATCGCAGTCTTATATTGCCAGATAACCCTGAATTCTCAGTGTTATATTATCAAATATGTTATCAGTTTAATAAAGATGTAACTGGCTCAATTATCTGCTTTTCTTGTCATTGGGTTATCACAGTGTAACTATCTTGTGCCACATATTTAGAATAATAGGATCAGACTAGTTGAGCTAGGTTGCTAAACAAATAGTGGTTGAGGATAATAATTGGGAGGAAGGGTTTGGTTTTAATATTCTTTGATTTGTGACAATTAGTGCTACATGGGAATTTTTATTTTCCATACCTAATTCATAAAGGGCTTTATTTGATAATTTTATCGACACCAATAAAAGTTATGTCTTATTGGTCATCAATGGCCGTTAATTGAATGTACTGAACTGGTCTCTTAGTGAAAAGGGTGAGATTACTATACCTATTAAGGACAATAATAAAGCAACAATAGTACTTCCCCTGGATTCTCACTAATTTCTCTTTTTGTTCAATGCAAGGGTATCCATTTAAAAGGTCTCACGCAAAAGAGCATGCAACCCCACATCGCATTCAGTATGTCGCCAGGATAACAATGGCGACCTGAGAATCTCGCAGTGCAAGAAAGCGTGAGATTCTCAGGTCGCGCTACAGAACGACTCACTCTACAATGTTACAATGTACTTTGTCCTCCCTTGTCCCACTCACCTCTCCAGGGTTGCAGGCTGCCTGACAGGGTCCATCAAGCCATTAGCAGTTAAAAGCGAACCGGCATAAGGGCTGTATAACGGCTGCCAGTCGGTTCTCCAGGAGCGTTGCTCCGGGCTCTGTCTCCCTTTCTCTGCGTGCTTTGTCAGTCCGGAGCAGAGTTGCATGCAGTAAAGAAATGATGCGATCTATGGGAAGGGCAACACGAACGAGCTGCAGCCCCCAGATCCCATCCATACAAGTGCCGCTTCTCACAACAGCAGTTAATGGCTTGATGGTCCTTGTCAGACAGCCTGCAACCCGGGAGTGGTGAGTGGGACAAAATAGGACAAACTACACTGTTTATTGGAGTCCTATGGGCACCTCTGTGTTTTTACTATTTACGATTTTTGGTGCCCTCCCTTGGCTGGCTATTTTTTAAATTCACAACAGCGATGCCCATTTCTATCTCCCCCTCCGCTCCTTCAATCCTGGTTTGCAGGTTGCCACGGTAACCAGACTGGGCATTATGCATGTGTGAAGTGGGAGAGAGACGGGCATCGCTGTGGTAAATTAAAAAAATAGCCAGCCAAGGGAGGGCACCAAAAAGTAGGTTTTTTAACCAACAGTATTAATATCCGACATGTGTAAAAAGTTTTTTTATATATAAGAGAATTGGGCTTTGCTCTCATTGAGCAAACAGGACTCAGTCTCACTTGCCTAATGAGCATTGGAGGACACGAGTTTATTTGTGCTGCCAGACTATCGCTACTCCGTCAAGTGCTGTGCCTGTTTAGTTCCGTTCCATCTCTCCCTGCCTCTCCAGCTGACACTCGGTCTCAGTCACTCATGGCATACATATGCGTCAAGCACGCTGCATGCACCAGCCAATGAGAAAAAGAATATTGTAATTCTCTCCTTTCATTGGCTGGTGGTGCGTACAGCCTTGACACAGGACAGAATTAAAACACAGTCCTGGGCATTCAGGGACATGCGGTTACTCGGCGGGCTCTTAAAAGGCAGGATGGGAAGCGGACGGGTGGCAGACTATTAACATTGCTGGCTTCAATTTTGAGCCCTGACGTAGCCCCAGATAATCTGCCCAGTAATTCGTCAATACTGGGCATGGGGTAGGTGTCTGTCAACGTCTTCTCGTTCAAGTGCCTATAGTCCACACAAAAGCGAGTGCTACTGTCTTTCTTGGGGACCAGCTCTACAGGCAATGTCCAAGGGCTCTGAGAGGGCTCAATCATGCCCTGTGACAACATCTCATCTCTCTCCTGGAGAAATGATCCCCTCACAGACTCAAGGTACTCTATAAGCCATCTGCCTCAGCGGTGCTTGCCCTGGGGTTAGCACTTTGTGCATAGAAAGCAACGTGCAACCCAGCTTCTCTGAGAACAAGTGCCACTTCAGCAGCAACTCCTGCCTGAGCTGCTGAGCAGGGTCCTCAGTCAAGTCCTTGCTAACAGTGACAGGGGGCACTTGGGGGTCTGTTGGTCTCTGGTAGCAAGTCAGGAACCACGATGGGTAGTCCTTGGGCAGACAGATCGCTAGGACCTCAGCATCTCACTCCTGGTACCCCTTCAGCATATTAACACGGACCACGAGTTGGAAGAGCCACCCGTGGTCCACGGCGACAACATAGTCGGTGTCGCTAAGCTTCCTTACAATCACGTGTGGACTGCGCTAAGCAGTCTGCAACTGGTTTGCTGGGAAGGGTACCAGGATAAGGACCTTCTGCCCCGGGACAAACTCCCTAGTCCAAGCCCCCCCGGTCATACTATACCTACTGTTTGGTCTGAGTGGCTGACAGGTGCTGCTGGACTAGGCCGGTGAGAGCTTCCAACCTTTCCCTCAATTCTAACACATAGAGGACTATGGGCACCTCCTCGTGGTCATAACCCCCCTCCCAGGATTCCCTCAGCAGGTCCAGGGGCCCCCGCACCCGCTGACCAAACAGGAGTTCAAATACTGAGAACCCTGTGGACTCTTGTGGAACCTTGCGGTACGCAAACAATAACAAAGAGAGCAACTTCTCCCAAGTCGGTTCACGATCTGCAAACCCCAGGAGCATGGTCTTTAAAGTGCCATTAAATCTCACACAGTCCATTGGTCTGTGGGTGGTAAGGAGCAGACCTGAGCCTCTTAACACCACAATGTTGCCATAGCTGATGCATCAGCTCTGACATAAATTGAGTGCCTTGATCAGACAGAATTTCGCTAGGGAACCCGACGTGGGTGAACGCAGTCAACAAGGCATCCGCCACTGCGGCCGCAGTCATCCGGGACAGATCTACAGCCTCAGGGTATATAGTGGCATGAAACATGACCGTGAGGATGAATCTCTTGCCCGACTTACTCAGGCAGGCTAAGGGCCCCATTATGTCTATCACAACTCGTTGAAAGTAATAGTGTCCACATGATCCCAGTTAGGGGAAGAGAGGCTCCATCTCTTGCGCCGTGTGACCTGTGACAGTCCTGTTCGTCACAACCCTTAATAATAAAGTGAAACAATACTAGCCCTAACACCCATACCCCATAGCTGTATACTTACCTGTATCTAGCTGTATACTTAGCTGTAACACTTACTTGTCATCCAATGCAAGTCTTCTTCTTTAATCTTCTATCCTCCATGTTCTTTTTATCACCTTTCTTCTAATCTTCCATCTTCTAATCTTCTCATATGTATAACACTATGAAAAACAAACATGTTTAATTAATAATTGTCCCAAAAGATAGTCCATCTGTGTACACTGCTGTCGCTTCAAGTCCTGGGAGAGATGACAAAACCTGCTAGAAGCTGATTGGCTGAGGGGTGCATAACTCACATCCCAGTCAATAGAAGGCTGGGAACCATTTTGAACAGAGACTGGCCATTTAAAAGCCAGGCTCTGTTAAAATTTTCCTCATAAAGGCTTGGTCAATGGCCCAAGAGGAATGCAAAGGGAGGGATTTTTCACTGAATGTCTTGCCTCCACTGTCAGCATACACATATGGATTATCTTTGGGGGGTATTTATTAATTAAACATAGTTCTTCATTGTTCTTGATTCTTATAGGCAGAATAGAAGCCTCAAATACAAGTGAGTAAAATACATTGAGTGCACAAGGGTGAAGGTTGAAAGAAGATACTTTACTACTACACTTAGATATCTGTGCTGCCTTTCTTGTTTCTTTCTTGTTCTTCATAGTGGCATATATAAGAGAAGATTAGAAGGCAGATGACTAGAAGACAGAAGATATGAAAAAGACAGTACATAGAATATTACAGAAGATGTCTTACAGCAGATGACCAGGGTGCTGAACACCCATTGGACAGCAGACACAGGTAAGTGTCTATTTTCAGGGTATGGTAATTTTAGTGGGTGAGTGTGAGTGCCAGTGGGGTATGCAATGCTCTGCAATGTGTTGCATATCCCACTGGCACTTATAGGGTTAATTTTTCTATTATACACCTTTTATCAGTAATTGGATGTATTGATATGGGGCTTAGGGCTAGTTCAATAGATCTGCTGGTTTTCCAGCATGCTAGCTAGTACTCTGTTAGTCCCTCCCACTCCAGGAACTGGACGCTGGGTGTGAGAGAGCCTCTTTGGAGAGGCTGCAGGTATGCGGAAGCAACTCTAAGATATGTATCCCCTGTAAAAGTGATCATTGAGACTACTTGTACAAAGCAGACTTTTTTTATTCTTTTTAGGAAAGTACTGTAATACAGGTGCCTGCTTCTGATCCAGCTGATACTCGAACAAGGAGTCTGAGTGGCAGCCTTGTATTCAGCTCATTGTGACACTTTCAATAAATAAGCAAAAATATTAATTTCTTGAACAGAAATATGCTTCAAGCATTGTGTCAAAATAGATGCTGGGGTAAAATGCTAGAGATTGAAGCTTGAATACATAGACCACCCTCCAGTGGGCATTTGCTGCAATCTTAACTATGAATTAGAGGTTCTGGCTGCAAAGCCAGATTGTCCTCTCCCATTTTAGCCATGAGAAAACCAGGATTGGCACACTGAGAAGTGGGGATATTGAGGTTTCCAGATGACAGAAGGCGGTGGAGAACCCACAAGCGGATTGATGCTGTGTTGGACTGGAAGAAAAAGTTTAACTATAATCACCAGTAGAGACAAATGGTATCTTACTGGCTAACCAAGAGGAGGCAATGGACTTGGTAATGGCAGATGTGTCTTGCTGGAAATCCATTAGGAGACAGTTGAAGGTGGGCAGCGTTAGCCAGCAATGGCGGATGTCAGAAGATAAGCCAACAGGTCAAATTCCAGGAATCAGTCCAGTCAAGTGAGGTACCAAAGAGCAGGCAAAGATGCAGTCAGGAATGCTGCAGCAGAGGTCGAAGCCAGAAGTCAATCCAACCGAGCGAGATACTAGAAGACTAGGTAATGGAAAGTTAGAAATACAGCAATTGTCAGAACATAGAAAGAGCAAACAAGCCAAGAACTACTAACTCAGAGTGAATCATAGAATGGGCAAGGAATGCACCTGAAAGAGAGAATTTAAAGGACTAGTGTCCAACAAGATAAGAGTAAAAGGATCGGACATGTAAGTAGAAGGATTGTAACACATTGCAAAACAATGCGTAGAGACATCTTTAGCATCTACTAGGTTTAGTAGCACCCAGACTCTGCCTTTTAAATCTGGAAGGGATTTCTCTCCCTGATACACCCACTCCAGTTCCTATGCCATGCCCATTATTACTATTACATTTCTTAACCAGGAAGACTTTGCTTCTTGGAATAGCAGTTAAAAGGATAGTAATGTTTCACAAAAACAGCAGCTTTAATTAATCTTCATAGTATTTGGACCATGGAGAGTGTTATTTCAATACTGACTGAGTTGTAGTTCAAGAGTAATTGAATGATAAAATATTCCCCTTCCTGCCCCTTTTACCTAGTGTAAGTCACCTCCCCTCAGATGTGGAATCTGGTCTTGAGACCAGACAGCTTACAGCAAGGGGCACTCTTCTTACTGGGAGCATAAGGAAAACCCTGCCCCCTTGACAGGTTTTTCACTTACGCTAATTGAAGATTGTCCCTCTCTGCGATCCACTTGGATACCACCTTGCTGCTCTGAGGTGAGCAGTGTTACATCAGTAAAAGGGGCGAGAGGGGGAAACTTTATAATTTAATTACTCTTGAGCTACAACTCTGACAGTATTGAAATAACACTCTCCATGGCCCAAATACTATGAAAATTAATTGGAGCTGCTTTTATTGTGAAACATTACTATCCCTTTAAACTCCCCAATATTAGGTGGCTTGTGTCCAATACGTATCAGCATATTTTATTATGTTGACCCCCACACACACTTTGTATTTCAACACACAGGTTCTCACTGAACCCTTCATTAATATATTCTTTTATCAGGGCTAAAAATTTCCACTCGCCACTAGCCAATGGCGAGTCAAAATTTAGCCCTGGCGAGTAGAAATTCAGTCCTGGTGGATATGTTATAGCTTGCAGTGAAGAGTAACTTTTCAGGTCTGGCTAGTAGCAAAGGACTTCAAATTTTAAGCCCTGCTTTTATATTAGGTTTTAAGGCTTGTTTTGTATAAAGATATACCCTTTTTTACCTTTTTTTCTGTTAAAAAGTGCATACATCTCTATATTAAATACCCAATAATAAGTATCATTCAACAGGGTTTCAGTAATACCCAGAAGCTCATTCTCAACAACCAGTTGTAATTTACCCATCTAACCAAACAAACTAATGGAATTTATAAACATACATTATGTTATAATGATTTGGAAGATGTGCTTTCTTTGAAAAATTATTAGATTTTTATCAAATTGTAACACAGGAACCCTACCACAGTAGATCTCTTTCCACTATAATTGTAAATAGATAGTCAGTGCTCTAGAAACCCATATGCCCCCTTTAGATACACATTTAACATCCAATATCTCCTGTTACCTTCCTGAAGTAGCACATGACACAGGTTGTGTTTCAGAAAATACTACCTTAGAGGTGAATTTGTAAAAAGCTTGTACTCTAAATCCCTGAAATTACACTTAAAACTTTGTGTTCCAGTGGGGTAAGCAAATGATTGTGAAGCAATGCATTGCTGTCTTCCCTGACACGCAAAGGGATAATGTACCTCAATCTCCCACTGGCTGTAATAGGTATCACTTGTACCATGACAACCAGCTCCTTCCCACACCCTCCCAACAATAAATCAGTCCGATCCTCTACATGTCAAACCACTGCACCAGTGCAGGAGATAACAATCTGTTAATCTGTTGCCAGCATTGCTACAATTTACCTTATCTGTATTCCTTATTATGGATTTCCCTAGCAACACCACATCTAGCTCTCCCTGCATGTTGGGTTCTATCAGTGCTAGAGGGGTTGGTCTCTCAGTTGTTAGAAAGCATACTCCTCTCTAGCAATTGCATTCCTGTGGAAACACCCCCCAACATCATCACTCAGTGTGGCAAATCTGTTTGGGTGTGTAAAGCTGGGTGTGTGTCGTCTCCCCACCCCCACCCCAGTTTCTTCTGTTAGCCAACAAACTGCCTGATGATTCTCTGTAGGCTTTCCACACTCTGTACTTCCTAAGGCAGCTACCTTCTGCTCTGTGAGCAGCTAACTCCACATAACTATGTTAGTTACCCTCAGTGCTACAGCTTGCCTCTACAGATCTCTAACTGGTTTACTTTCAAAAGGTCGCAGCCACATAACACCTTAACTATGTCACCAAGATTAAAATGGAGACATGAGAATCGTAGTGTTTATGCAGGGTGCACAGGCTGTAGCTCCGCCCCTAGAGTCACTAGGTAATCACCTAGGGTGAATCAAATAGAGCGAAGGCAGCAGGGCCATTTCTGTAGGTATGCAAACCAATTGCCTCTTTCTCAGTTTTCCTAATTTTGAAAATAAAATAAAAATAATTGTAGAGTTTGTGTTACTATTAATGCACTGTTGATTTTGGAAAGCTCATTAACCCTTTAAGTGGCAGACGGATCTCCAAAGTATTGCAGGGCAAAGTAAAATAGATGTTGGCACAATACAACACTGCATACTTTATTAACAAAAGCAAAGTCTTGTTTGCACACAAGATAAATGTTTGATGGAAATAAAAAAAGTATATTCTGTGCTTTCATGTATAAAAAAGTATTTTGCAATATCACTGATTATTCCTCCCTAACCAAATCGAAAAACCTTCAAGTATAAGAAACTAAACAAAAACCCTTTAAAATATATAAGAAGGATCGTTATTACCAAGACTAAAAGCACTCATTAGACTAATGCTCTAATTTACAGGCTTAGGGGAGTCCATAAAACCAGCAGACAGAGCAACATTACTAGGTTGTAACCCAAGAATACAATGAATAGGTCTGTCTGGCAAGACGGGCTTCTGCCTGTAATCATATGCTGCTTCTGGAAAGGTCTGTGTTAGTATTCTGGCTAGAACAGGGGAGAGACCGCCAGCCAGCAAAACATGGATGGGCCCTTTTCAGTAGGCAACCTCAGAATCTAGTGCTGTCATGCAGCACAAGATTCTCATGTCGTCATTTTAATCCTGGCAATATAGTTAAGGTGTTATGTGTGCAACCTTTTAAAAGGATACCTCTCTAACTTGAGCTAACTAATCACACCTGCTGCAGAGGAATGACCCCTGGAACATCCGTTCTACTTGCGTATACATCATGGCATTTTGTGCACTGAGATATATCGCCAATCTTGCTAAAACTTATCATCTCAGTCACAACAAGTCTGGAAGGCAAGAAAAAAATTAATGCACAAGTACTCTATGTAAGATAATGCTGTACTTTGTTTAAACCCCTATGTTTTAATTTCCTTCTAATGCCAAAACTATTGTAGTTAAGACACACTGCTGCAAGATTCACACACACCAAGTACTTGCTACTAGTCTCATTACATAGCAGGAGGTGATCAATTACAACAAACCCTTTCCTTGCTGCAGTAATAGAACCCAGTTATAAAAACAAACATTAAATACAGAACACACCAAAGTTCATCCACCTCAGACACACAATGCAATCACGTACGACGAAAACATTTGGAAGGAAAAGGAGGAGAAAAAAAAAAAAAAGGATTTTTATTTATTTATTTATTTTACCCTTTCCTGATCCTTAGCAAGAATAGGTACCCAGTGCTCCCAACCATTTTCTATATTTAATATAGATTTCCTTTGAGATGTGTAGGTTGTGCATTATTTACATTGTGAACAATATACTATCTCTCTACCTGTCGCAGAAGTAATATATTGCATTGGGATTCATAAGAAGAACCACTTGGCAAAACAGTCACTTATAGTGTATTTCTCTAAAATTTAAAAATTAACTTATAGTTTGTAATGGAATTAATGCTAATAAGAGAACTAAAGCAACAATTTACAGAGCTAATTTATCCTGAAACCCTTAACCCATTGAGTGCAAGAGGGTCCAGCAATGCATTGCTGACCCCTCTGGCACTCAAAGGGTTAAACAGATAAGAAAAGATGTCTAGAAAGATTGTTAATGAAGACTTTTGAGGATTACATCTGCACAAAAGTAAGCCATAAAGATCTAAAGTTGAGAGCAGCAACCAGACAAGATGCAGCTTTAAACATTAATCTGAGATTCTCTCATTATTATTACCAATACATCCCAGATTAAACTTCTGTAGAACACAAGGAATATAAAAATAATGTGGTTTGACAAGGCCAGTAGGTGGATTCTTCTGAAACTGAAACATTTTGTTGCTTCAATCAAGCAGCCTTTTCACTCAAATGCAATTCAAAATCAGCACTAGATGCAAGATGCAGTCATTACAAATTGATAATAACTATTATGACAGCAAATATATCTCAAATAACCTATTTTCATGACAATATTTTGTGAGTACAGAAAAAAATGGTCATTACAACCACTCACTCTTTCACTAAAATAAAACTATTGCAGATTTAACTGTTGACTGCAGTCAGACATATATTGTATTTTACTGGTTAATCACAGGCCATCTTGACAAGCAATCAGAATATTCTTAACAAGTAGATAAACAATCAGCGCCAGTAGTCATTTCAAACACAAACCACAGGGAGGGTTACATGCTAGCTAAGAGCAGGAATATTTTATTAACCCTTTACGGACCAGAGCGGTGTTCAACACATTCCAACACAATGTGCTGCACACCACTCTGGTCCTTAAATGTCTAATTAATAGTGATGAGCGAGCACCCCAATGCTCGGGTGTTCGGGTGCTCTGACCGAGCGCCCCCGGAGGCTCGAGTGCTCGGCCGAGCACCCGAGCCCCATTGAAGTCAATGGGAGGACTCGAGCATTACACCAGGCACCCCCTGCTCTGATGAGGGGAGGGTGCCTGGTCCATAGGAAAAGGGCAGAAAAGGATGGAAACACCACAGAAATGGTTCAGGGACAGCATAGGGAGGATGTCTGGATGCATCTTGGACTCCAACATCGCTGCTGGGAACGATCTTTCGCCCGTAGTACGCCATTTTTACAGACTGACCGTAAAACACACAAAAAGGAAAATAAAAACGACTTTAGGCGAAAAATTGTTACCAAACAATATTTGCTGTATATTTACTTGTATATCATCTGCAAATTATCCCAAAAATTTCCTTGATTTTCTGAAGTGAGGCCATGATTAAGAGGGAAACGTGCGCAGAGGCAAATTATCCCAAAAATTTCCTTGATTTTCTGAAGTGAGGCCATGATTAAGAGGGAAACGTGCGCAGAGGCAAATTATCCCAAAAATTTCCTTGATTTTCTGAAGTGAGGCCATGATTAAGAGGGAAACGTGCGCAGAGGCAAATTCTCCCAAAAATTTCCTTGATTTTCTGAAGTGAGGCCATGATTAAGAGGGAAACGTGCGCAGAGGCAAATTCTCCCAAAAATTTCCTTGATTTTATTGAACTGAGGCCATGATTAAGAGGGAAACGTGCGCAGAGGCAAATTCTCCCAAAAATTTCCTTGATTTTATTGAACTGAGGCCATGATTAAGAGGGAAACGTGCGCTGAGCTGACCATCTAAAACATTATGGGTGAGGGTCTGCTGCAGAGCTGACCATCCTAAACATTATATGCGAAGGCCCGCTAGTGAGCTGACGCTATAAAACATTATATGAGAGGGCCCGTTAGAGAGCTGACCCAATAAAACATTATATGAGAAGGCCCGCTGGTGAGCTGACCTATATAAAAATTGTCAAACAGGGCCCGCTGGTGAGCTGGCCCTATATAAAAATTATATCACAGGGCCCGCTGGTGAGCTGGCCCTATATAAAAATTATAGCACAGGGCATATGGAAGAGGAGGAGGAGGATGAGAAGATTAAGAGTCAACCATATACCCGTTTTTTGGGTGGAAGGGGTGAATGGGAATACAGAGTATTCCCATCATTGTAAATAACATATATAAAGTGAGTTTATGTTCCCCCGGGGCTTTCCTCCAGTGGAGTGGAGAAGTCAGGGGAAATCCAGGCCTTGTTCATTTTTATAAGTGTCAACCTATCAGCATTGTCGGTGGAAAGGCGGATACGCTTATCTGTTATGATGCCACCAGCAGCACTAAATACCCGCTCAGACAGAACGCTGGAGGCAGGGCAGGCCAGCACCTCCAAGGCGTAGAGTGCCAGTTCATACCACGTGTCCAGCTTGGACACCCAGTAGTTGTAAGGCACAGAGGGATCATTGAGGACGCTGACACGGTCTGCTACGTACTCCTTCACCATCTTCCAAAACTTTTCCCTCCTTGTGACACTAGGCTGCGCATCAGGGTGAGGGTGCTGGCGGGGTGTCATGAAGGTGTCCCACGCCTTGGAGAGTGTTGCCCTGCCTTTGTCGGAACTGCTGTGTGCTCCCCTTTTCTCCCCTTCTCGGTTGGCCAAGGTAGCACGTACTCTGCCGCCAGCGTTGTCAGATGGAAAATTTTGGAGCAATTTTTCAACAAGAACCTTCTGGTATTGCACCATTTTGCTTGTCCTCTCCACCGGAGGAATGAGAGATGAGAAATTCTCTTTGTAGCGGGGGTCCAGAAGGGTGAACACCCAGTAATCCGTGTTGTCTAAAATGCGTACAACGCGTGGGTCACGGGAAAGGCAGCCTAACATAAAGTCAGCCATGTGTGCCAGAGTACCAACAGGCAAGATTTCGCTGTCCTCACCAGGAGGATGACTCTCAATATCCTCATCCTCTTCCTCCTCTTCTGCCCACCCACGCTGAAGAGATGGAACTAAAGTTCCATGGCTACCCTCTGTAGCGGAGGCAACCGTGTCTTCCTCCTCCTCCTCCTCCTCCTCCAATTGTCGCTGAGAAGACGAAGTGAGGGTGCTCTGGCTATCACCTTGTGTAAGCTCTTCCTCCCCCATTTCCACCTCTTCCACATGCAAAGCGTCGGTTTTAATTGTGAGCAGCGAGCGTTTCAGTAGACACAGAAGTGGGATGGTTACACTGATAATAGCGTTATCGCCGCTCACCATCTGTGTCGATTCCTCAAAATTGCGTAAAACCTCGCAGAGGTCTGACATCCATTCCCACTCCTCACTTCTGATTACAGGAAGTTGAACGGAGAGGCGACGACCGTGTAACAGCTGGTACTCCACTACTGCCCTCTGCTGCTCACAAAGCCGGGCCAACATGTGGAAGGTGGAGTTCCAGCGCGTGCTCACGTCACACAGCAGCCGGTGAGCTGGCAATTGTAAGCGCTGCTGCAGCTTCAACAGGCCGGCCGAAGCTGTAGATGACTTACGGAAATGTGCACACACGCGGCGCACCTTGGTCAAGAGATCATGCACATTGGGGTAGGTTTTTAGAAATCGCTGAACCACTAAATTAAATACATGCGCTAGGCATGGTACGTGTGTGAGCTTGCCGAGCTCCAAAGCCGCCACCAAGTTACGCCCATTATCACACACAACCATGCCTGGTTGCAGGTTGAGTGGCGAGAGCCACTGCTCGGTCTGGTGACTAATCCCCTGCAACAGCTCTGAGGCCGTGTGCTGTTTGTCCCCAAGGCAGATCGGCTTCAGCACGGCCTGTTGACGCTTCCCCACTGCAGTGCTACACTGCTTCCAGCTACTGGCTGATGGGGGAGTGGCGCTGCATGTAGAGAATTCGGAGGTGGAAACGGAGGAGGAGGAGCCAATAACGTAGGTGCTGGCGGAAACCCTGATGGAGGTAGGGCCCGCAATCCTCGGCGTGGGTAGCACCCGTGCCATCCCAGGGTCTGAGTCGCTCCCAGCCTCCACGACATTCACCCAGTGTGCCGTCAGGGAAATGTAGCGTCCCTGGCCACAAGCACTTGTCCATGTGTCAGTCGTTAAGTGGACCTTCCCAGTAACTGCGTTGGTCAGGGCACGGGTGATGTTACGGGACACATGGTGGTGTAATGCGGGGATGGCACACCGGGAAAAGTAGTGGCGGCTGGGGACCGCGTACCGAGGGACAGCTGCTGCCATCAGGCTGCGGAAGGACTCAGTGTCCACAAGCCTAAATGGCAGCATTTCGATGGCCAGTAATTTGGAAAGGTGTGAGGTTAGTGCTATGGCCTGTGGGTGGGTGGCTGGGTATTTTCTCTTGCGCTCAAATGCCTGGGGTAACGACATTTGGACGCTGT
Source organism: Rhinophrynus dorsalis (assembly GCA_037306005.1). NCBI lineage: Eukaryota > Metazoa > Chordata > Amphibia > Anura > Rhinophrynidae > Rhinophrynus > Rhinophrynus dorsalis. The sequence continues at coordinate 167,267,864 of CM074724.1, forward strand.
GCTGGGACAGGGAAGTGGATGTGGTCGCTGATGGTGCTTCAGATGGTACAGGTGCAGGGCGGGAGGTATGCGGGCCTGCGCCTTCGACAGGCGATTGGCCGGCACCGAAAACAGGGGAAGAGGAGGCAGTGGTGTGGCCTGCAGACACAGATGGGCGATCCAGGCGTTCCTCCCACTTATTACGGTGCTTGGATGCCATGTGTCGGATCATGCTGGTGGTGGTGAGGTTTCTAGTGTTCATGCCTCGGCTCATTCTGGTGTGGCACAGGTTGCAAACTACAATTCTTTTGTCGTCCGCACTTTCCTTAAAAAAACGCCATACCGCGGAACACCTACCCTTTGGCAAGGTAGATTTACGCAAGGGGGTGCTCCGTGGAACATTTGCGGGCCGGTTTGGTGCGGTCCGCCTTCTTTCTGTAGCCACACCACTGCCTCTTCCAGCCTGTTGCGGTGCTGCAGATGGCTCACCCTCAGGACTGCTGTCATCGCTCGGCTCTACACCTTCCCAGGTGGGGTCAGTCACCTCATCGTCCACCAAGTCCTCCTCCACTTCCTCACTCTGATCATCCTCCTCATGTCTTGATCCCACCACATACTCAGTCATTGACAACTGTATAACATTCTCCTCAACAAGGTCTTGAGACGGTAATAGTGGTTGATTTAATGGCAACTGTGTCTCATCATCATCATCATCATCCACTACTTCCTTTGACCTTAAATGCCGTTCACATCTGTCATCTTCTTGTGATTGGGTACCCTCTAGAGGTTGTGAATCAGGGCACAAGATGTCATGTTCCTCTGCAAGCGTGCTTGGAGAGAGGGTCAAATGAAGGATTGGTGATGAGACGAGCTCCTCACTATATCCCAGTGTGGGATCACTTCTTTGACCAGACCGTGTATGGTGGGAGGAAGGATGATCAGAGTGAGGATTATGTTGACCAGACTCTTGGCTACTGAGAGTGGACTTGGTGGAAGACAGGGTGGTGCTTAACCGACTGGAAGCAGTATCAGCTGACATCCAACTGACCACCTGTTCGCAGTGGTCGGACCTCGAGAGTGATGTCCTGCGACGCCCTGTGAAATGAGACATGAAGCTAGGTATGGTGGATGTCTTTCTTTCTTGTGCTCTGGCACCAGGCACAGTTTCTCCACGTCCTGTCCCACGCCCTGAACTATCAGGATCACGTCCACTTCCCCGTCCCTTTTTACCCGCCTTCTTCATCTTACACGGAATATGTGACTTTAATATTTGAGTTTGAAAACTTAACAGTATTTCTTCCTATTCTGCAACTGTGCAGAGTACACAGAATAGGCTGCTAAACTGCGGTGACACACACTGAATGGAATATGTGACTTTAATATTTGAGTTTGAAAACTTAACAGTATTTCTTCCTATTCTGCAACTGTGCAGAGTACACAGAATAGGCTGCTAAACTGCGGTGACGAACACAGAATGGAATATGTGACTTTAATATTTGAGTTTGAAAACTTAACAGTATTTCTTCCTATTCTGCAACTGTGCAGAGTACACAGAATAGGCTGCTAAACTGCGGTGACGCACACTGAATGGAATATGTGACTTTAATATTTGAGTTTGAAAACTTAACAGTATTTCTTCCTATTCTGCAACTGTGCAGAGTACACAGAATAGGCTGCTAAACTGCGGTGACACACACTGAATGGAATATGTGACTTTAATATTTGAGTTTGAAAACTTAACAGTATTTCTTCCTATTCTGCAACTGTGCAGAGTACACAGAATAGGCTGCTAAACTGCGGTGACGAACACAGAATGGAATATGTGACTTTAATATTTGAGTTTGAAAACTTAACAGTATTTCTTCCTATTCTGCAACTGTGCAGAGTACACAGAATAGGCTGCTAAACTGCGGTGACACACACTGAATGGAATATGTGACTTTAATATTTGAGTTTGAAAACTTAACAGTATTTCTTCCTATTCTGCAACTGTGCAGAGTACACAGAATAGGCTGCTAAACTGCGGTGACGAACACAGAATGGAATATGTGACTTTAATATTTGAGTTTGAAAACTTAACAGTATTTCTTCCTATTCTGCAACTGTGCAGAGTACGCAGAATAGGCTGCTAAACTGCGGTGACGCACACAGAATGGAATATGTGACTTTAATATTTGAGTTTGAAAACTTAACAGTATTTCTTCCTATTCTGCAACTGTGCAGAGTACACAGAATAGGCTGCTAAACTGCGGTGACACACACTGAATGGAATATGTGACTTTAATATTTGAGTTTGAAAACTTAACAGTATTTCTTCCTATTCTGCAACTGTGCAGAGTACACAGAATAGGCTGCTAAACTGCGGTGACGAACACAGAATGGAATATGTGACTTTAATATTTGAGTTTGAAAACTTAACAGTATTTCTTCCTATTCTGCAACTGTGCAGAGTACACAGAATAGGCTGCTAAACTGCGGTGACGCACACAGAATGGAATATGTGACTTTAATATTTGAGTTTGAAAACTTAACAGTATTTCTTCCTATTCTGCAACTGTGCAGAGTACACAGAATAGGCTGCTAAACTGCGGTGACGAACACAGAATGGAATATGTGACTTTAATATTTGAGTTTGAAAACTTAACAGTATTTCTTCCTATTCTGCAACTGTGCAGAGTACACAGAATAGGCTGCTAAACTGCGGTGACGAACACAGAATGGAATATGTGACTTTAATATTTGAGTTTGAAAACTTAACAGTATTTCTTCCTATTCTGCAACTGTGCAGAGTACACAGAATAGGCTGCTAAACTGCGGTGACGAACACAGAATGGAATATGTGACTTTAATATTTGAGTTTGAAAACTTAACAGTATTTCTTCCTATTCTGCAACTCTGCACAGTACACAGAATGTGCTGCTACACTGCGGCGAAGCACACTGAATGGAATATGTGACTTTGATATTTTAGTTTGAAGACTTAACAGTATTTCTTCCTATTCTGCAACTCTGCACAGTACACAGAATGTGCTGCTAAACTGCGGCGAAGCACACTGAATGGAATATGTGACTTTGATATTTTAGTTTGAAGACTTAACAGTATTTCTTCCTATTCTGCAACTCTGCACAGTACACAGAATGTGCTGCTAAACTGCGGCGAAGCACACTGAATGGAATATGTGACTTTGATATTTTAGTTTGAAGACTTAACAGTATTTCTTCCTATTCTGCAACTCTGCACAGTACACAGAATGTGCTGCTAAACTGCGGCGAAGCACACTGAATGAAATATGTGACTTTGATATTTTAGTTTGAAGACTTAACAGAATGTGCTCTAATCTGCAACTTTGCACACTAAACAGAATGTGCTCTAATCTGCAACTTTGCACACTAAACAGAATGTGCTCTAATCTGCAACTTTGCACACTAAACAGAATGTGCTCTAATCTGCAACTTTGCACGCTAAACAGAATATATGTTTTTTTTTTTTTTTTTTTTTTTCCCCCCACACAAAATAACCTGCTGCCCCCACACACAGTAGTCCTAAAAAGGACTTTTGGTTCTTTTTTTTTCACAATCGCTTTTTTTCTCCCTACACTGACTTTCCCTTCCTATCCTCATCTCTCCCTGGCTAAGACTGAGCCGAACTCGCTGGTCAGGTGCTATACAGCACCCGACCACGGGTTCTGGCCAGCCAATCAGTGTAATGCCAGCAGCCAACATGGCTGCTGGCATTACACTGATGTCAGAGCCTCCCTGCACGTTTATTGGCTGCGCAGCAGCCGCAAAACGTGCGGGGAGGAGACCCGAACATGGCTGGCGAGCACATGCGGTACTCGTACGAGTACCGCCATGTGCCGAGCAGAGCGATGCTCGAGCCGATCCGAGCATCGGCCGAGCATGCTCGCTCAACACTACTAATTAACTAACTTAAAATAATTATAGCTTCAGGACCAGAGGACATGATAATCTGGTTCATCTGTGAGAATGTAAAAGTAGAGCAACTCTGGGCAAACCAATTGTTCTCTATGGGTTTAATCCCTTTGATGCTAGAGAGGTCTCCATTGCATTGAATCAATTTGAAGAAGGCACAAAGGAGGCAGGGCTAGAATGACCTCTCCTAGGAAAGGCACCCTAGATCCCCATACTACTGCCCCTGGCTACACCTCGCTTCTCATCAACTATTGGCCAGGACCAGTGCACAGGTATCTGGTACCCTAGGAAATCCTTAAAGCTGACACAGCCCCAGGATAACCCCCTTTTATAACTAGTAATAAGAAAAATGTATTGGTAAATTCAGAATTCATCCAAATATGTTTGCTTCATAAGTAATTAAGTATCTTTGAAATCCAGACGATCCACAAGAATTTAAAAAGTAAAAATTAATTTTACGTCAGTCATTAGGGAGTACCTAAGTAAATTAAATAATAAATTTAAAAGAGAACAGGGTAAGGAACTTGTAGAACTATATATGCTTTTCTATAAAGTCTCTGAAGAAACTAAAAAGGAGCCAACAGGAGATAAAACACTGAGAATAGTAGAATTACAACAACAAATAAATCAGAGACTTTTGGAGAGAACTGTTGCAAATATGGAAAAAATTAAAAATTAGATATTATAGTAGGGGAAATAAGGTGAATAAGATGTTATCTTCTAGACTGAAAAAATTGAAGGCTGTCAATTGTATAACTAAATTGGTGGAAGGTACTCAAATTTATATGACCGCTGAAGAAGTAGGTAAACAATTTTAGAGGAAAAGATAGATAATTACTTAAATGCAACAGATGTTCCTAAAATATCTGACGTTCAAAGAGAAAAATTGAACGTTCCTATTAGTGAGATGAAAGTAGAAAGAGCTATTGCTAGATTAGTTATAAAACCCCAGGACTGGATGGATTCAGTAACATGTTTTATAATGCATTCAGGGCACAGTTGAAGTCCGATCTGATGGAAACTTTTAATGCCATTGTGCGACAGGGACATTTCCCTGACGAAATGCTTAGAGCGAACATATTACCAATTTTGAAGGAGAGTAAGTGGCATATAAATGTTACCAAGTATCGACCTATCTCTCTGATAAATGTTGCTGTCAAATTGTTTTCATCTATTTTGGCTGAAAAGTATTTTGGATGAAAAGTATATTGGACACGGTGGTCGATATGGATTAGATTGGGTTTATTCCGGGTCGATCATCGTGCCTTAATACAAGGAAAATAATAGACATCATCGACACCGATACAATGAGAGGAACTCCCCTGCTGACTATGGCGGTAGATGCCGAGAAGGAGTTTGACCGCGTCAGCTGGAGCTTCCTGAGTTGCTCACTCCAAAAATTTGTTATAGAGGGTTGGATCCATAGGGCAATAATGGCCATGTATGTTAAACCTGCTGCTAGGACAATAGGTAACATTTGTTCAGCATGGTTTAAATTGAATAATGGTACCCGACAGGGATGTCCATTGTCCCCGCTTTTGTATATTTTATCCCTTGACCCCTTGGTCAAGGAGGAACCATAATATAAAAGGATTTACATGGGCAAAAATAGATTTTAAGAACCTGTGAATTTCTGTAACTAAAGATGTTAACAGATTGATGGAAGTTATTTTTTTTAAATTATTGAAAGAAAATAATCTGCTATTAAGAGTGGCAACAAACTGAGCTGTCATGGTGGGGCAGAATAAACATAATTAATTTGTATATTATTCCAAGGTGGATTTATATGTTTCAGATGTTGCCTGTGAAAATTCCTGGATATTGGTTATCTCTGGTACAATATAGTTTTGCAAATTTTATATAGATGGGTAAGAAATCGAGACTAGCTCAAAAACTGCTGTCACAGAAACCAGATCAGGGAGGTTTGGCTTTTCCTAACATTGGACATATCTATTAAAGGGATAGTAATAATAAAAGCAGCTCTAATTAATCTGGACTTTGGAGAGTGCTATTTCAATTCTGTCAGACTTGTAGTTCAAGAGTAATTCAATGACAAACTATCCCCCTCCCGCCCCTTTTACTGACTGAACACTGTTCAGCCAGATCAGAAGGGAGGTGCCCAGGTAGACTGCAGAGAGGGACAATCTTCAATTAAGATAAGAGAAAAACCTGAAAAACTTGTCAAGGGGGGCAGGGCTTTCATTGTTCTCATACAAAGAAGATTGTCCCCTTCTGTTATCTGTCTGGTCTATGGACTGGATTCCACATCTGAGAAGAGATGGCTTACACTAGGTAAAAGGGGCGGGTGGGGAAACTTTGCTTGTTAATATCTCTCAAACCTTTATGGAGATAAGACTTATATCATTCTTCATGTTTTTTTTAATGCCTACAAAATAAAATAAAGATAAAATGAAGTACTACTATCCCTTTAAGCCAGCATTGTCTCACATGTTCATAGAATGCACACACCACAAGCTCGGAAGGAAGGGTGGTATAGTTTGGAAAGTGAAGCGGCCAATGAGAAAAATCTGGATTGTTTGATATGGAATGTGCATGGTCTAAAAAGGATAAAGTGGAGGCTCTGAGGAAGTATAATTCTAGAACAGAATACTCCAACCTGGGAGAGTTTGAAGAAAAACTTTTGTCTCTGTGACAAGCTTTATGATTACCTAAGGTTGGAGACTTTAGAATTTAATATTGAGGAATTAATTTAGCAATTTGGAAGCAACAGTGGACACTTTATCTGGGTCAACTGTCCCAGATAGGTGGTTTAAAAACTTTTCAACAATTGCAGCAGGAGTTCTATTTACCAGGTCTGGAGATCTTTAAGTATTTAAGAGTTAAAATTTCCCATTTACTCTACTGATAGAGCAGATCAGATTAGGAGCATCTTTAATTACGATAAAGCGGATAAGGTAAAGCCATGAAAAGCATGAGGATACAGGATAGTCAGATTGATCTTCCTCAGATAAGGATATGGGAGAAAGAGCTTAAATGTAAGATAAACTATGGAGAATGGTGTGGGGCATTTTCTAAATCTTTAAAGAGTATACATTGTTGCATCTTATCAGAAATGGAATATAAAGTAGCTAATCAGTGGTATCTTGTCCCAACCAGAATTAAGAAGATGTATCCCAGTTGCTCATCTTTATGTTGGAGGTGTCATAGGGCAGAGGGGCCTTATTTGCACATATGGTGGGGGTGAGAAGCAATTGGAGGAATATGGGATGATACTTTTGACTTAATTGAAAGACTTACTATGATAAAGGTTAAGAGAACTCCTGAGGTAGCCTTGTTGCATCTGAACTGGAAGAGTATTCCAATGATAGAGACAGCTATGATTACCCATTGTTTAATAGCTGTTAAGATGATGATTGCATGAAACTGGAACCATTCCAGAGTTGAGATGTGGCCTTTGATTAAAAACTGTCTTTCCAAATAAAAACGGAAAAGGCCATAAGTTGGTCACATCTGAATTCTCCTAAAAAATATGCAATGTGGGAGCGTTGGTCTAATATGAACAAATAGCTCAGATGGTTTATAGGCAGACAGACCAGTGACTAAGAGATGTCTCTTGGAGTTTCTTCTCAGCACTGTAGAAATTGTGTTAGTTGTGAGAGGAAGGGTGAAGATGGCGTGGATTAGTAAGAGGTTGTTGGGTTTTATTTTTCTTGTATATGTACAAGGATATTTATATTGTGGATATTTGTTTGTTTTTTTTAAACTGAATAAAGAAAATTTGAAAAAAAAAAAAAAAGAAGGCACAAAGGAGGCAAGGCCAGAAGTACCTCTCTTAGGAAAGGTGCCCTAGATCCCCATACTACTGCCCCTGGCTACACCTCACTCCTCATCATTCCATCTACTGGCCAGGACCAGTGCACAGGTATCTGGTACCCTAGGAAATCCTTAAAGCTGACACAGCCCCAGGATAACCCCCTTTTATAACTAGAAATAAGAAAAAAATGTCTTGGTAAATTCAGAATTCATCCAAATATGTTTGTTTCATAAGTAATTAAAGGGATAGTAATGTTTCACACAGCTCTAATTAATCATCATTGTATTTGGACCTTGGAGAGTGTTATTTCAATTCTGTCAGAGTTGTGGTTCAAGAGTAATTGAATGATAAATTATCCCCCTCCCTCCCCTTTTACAGCCAGAGCAGAAGGGAGATGCCCAGGTAGACTGCAGAGAGGGACAATCTTCAATTAAGATAAGGAAAAAACCTGAAAAACTTGTAAAGGGGGGCAGGGCTTTCATTGTTCTCATAAGAAAAAGATTGTCCCTTGCTGTTATCTGTCTGGTCTAGCAACCAGATTCCACATCTGAGAAGATATGGCTTACACTAGGTAAACTATGGGGAAACTTTATCATTCAATTACTCTTGAACCACCACTCTGACAGTATTGAAATAACACTCTCTAAGGCTCAACTACTATGAAGATTAATTGGAGCTACTGTTTTTGTGAAACATTACTATCTCTTTAAGTATCTTTGAAAACTAGACGATCCACAAGAATTTAAAAAGTAAAAATGAATTTGTTAATATTGTGGGTTTTCTTCCTTTCAGAACACACACACACACACACACACACACACTCTCCAACAACCGTTTAGGTGAATCCACCACAATCTTCCCTCCCAAAATGCTTACCTGAAACACAGAATCATGGTAATTGCTAATTTGCTAATTTCATGCCTGTCCTCTCTAAGGAGATTTCAGAGGTAAATAGTGCTTAAGTATGAATACAAAGTCTACAATCTAAATTACTGTTTAGTTAATTATGTATTTTTTTTTTCAACAAATGAGAGTATGGGAAAAGGGGAGGCAAGAAGAAGGGAGTGTGCTTACTTGTAAAAACACCTTGCTTACATCCTTCCCTAATCCTGAGACCCTAAGAAGCTGTTGAGTTTGCCTAGTGCTTGCATTATCCCTGGTTGTTAAAGGGATAATAATATTTCAAAATAAATGAAGCTCCAATTATTGTCATGCCGATGCGTTCCCTTCCGAGCTTCTGCCAGTCCTGTCTGTCTCTTATTGATACGCTCCTCTTCCGGACAGTCTCTTTAACTACTCTTCTACTGCCTGCTGATATCTCTTGCTACAATTGCCTGCTATGTATGACCTGGACTGCCTAACTACTCTTCTGCCTGCTGATATCTCTTGCTACTATTACCTGCTGTGTATGACCTGGACTGCTTAACTACTCTCCTGCCTGCTGATTTTCTAGTTACTGTTGCCTGCTGTGTTTGTCCCGGGTCGCCTCATCATTCCTCTGCCTGCTGATCTTCTTGTGGATTCCTCGGTCCATTGCCCGGCTTGTTCCTGACTTCGCTCTTCAAGTCCATCTCTGCATGGGCTCTCCTGTTCCCTGGATCCTGAGTAAGTACCTTTATTTCCTGCTGCAGTGCTTGTTTTTCTCCCTGGGGATTGCCTAGTATAGCTTGTCTGGATTGAGGTTATCCTGGGCCTCCCTTCAGCTTCTCTGTTGGGGGCCACAACATTTAGCTTCGCGGCCAGCACCTATAGGTGGCTAACCAGAAGCACAACCCCATCCTTGGCAACCCACGCTTACAAGCACCGTACCCAAGCACTGCCCCCTAGCAACTTGTTCGGCAATCCCTTGTTGGAGGAGTCTACTCTTCTACTACTCAAGGTACTTATGTCCCCTACTTACATAATAATGTCACACCTCTTGTTGTTGGTCATGGACCCTAAGGATTTGTCTTCGGCTTTGTTGCAACAAGGCGCTGTCCTGGAACAACACATTGGACAGATTGTCCATTTAGACTATAAAGAATAATCGGAGATGCATTAATTTGAAACATTACTATTCCTTTATATAATGTTAAAGCCCACGAGATATGCTTTAATAATATGTTATTATTTTTAATACATTTGATATCATTTTCAAACTAACTCACCTAATTGTTGAAGATCACAGTTGTGTCAGTAATCTTTAGAGGGACACTGCAGGGCATGTTTGATTCAGGATAGTAGAAAGACATGAGGGAACTCATGCAGTGTGCTCTTGTCTAACAACATTGCAAGGAATTTAAGCTTTTGTAATGTGCTTTTGAAATTAGTGTGAGGCTGAAGTAGCTCACCCCAGCCTCACGCTGCATTAAAAACACATCAAAATAGCTTAGACGCTATACTTCTTCTTAGTAAAAAAACACAGTGCATGATGTGACAATGGGGTGGGGCCACCCTCAGAGCAGACAGCTGTGAAGGTAGGAGGGATGTAGCCTCATGAGTGAGGAAACAGCTATTCTATCATCATTGCAGACAACAGTAACTGTAGAAGGGTTGTACCCTCACTTCTGACAAGCTCCGGGCAGCATTCAGGTAGGGGGGGGTTAAGCTTCCAGGAATCTCTGGCATTAAATAAAAATGAATGCCTACTAAAATCAGACAGGCAAGAAGACAAAGTATTAAAGCACACAATGTGTATTTTAAATGGGCAGGATAGTGTCAATAAAATAAATGTTTATACCCCTGGCTATGAGCTCAGAACAGAGTCCCCATGGCTCATAATTTGTTGGTTTTCTCCGTGTTTGTTTGTGCAGGTCATGGAGATCTGCACAGCTGAATGACATCAGCTCCTTATTCAGTGTTTATCGGAAATATTCCCCTTTCCCACAGAGGTCATGTGAATCCACCATCATGGGCTTGAATGTGGGAGGAAAGAAGTTCCCATGGACACTGACATCACCTACCTGTGCAGATCTTTATGATGTGCATAGAAAAAGGAAAGAGAACCTGTGAGCAATAGAAACCCTGCTCCTATAACTATGTGGGGCATCATGAGTTTTTAAAGGGCCTTTTAGCGATCCCATACCCCTTTAATACTAGTATATGTTGTGGAGGGTCCCTTTAATAATGTCAATAAACTAACAAAGAAAACATGTGCTTACTTTTTTCCAGAGCACTCACCGTATAGTAATTGTTGTTCAGCTCATGCTGTGGAATTTACTGGTATACTTCTGATTATTGCAATGAAATAAGGAAACAATGTTCCTTAGCTGCTCATTACCATTTATTTACAGCTGTTTCAAATTGCTCAAAGTTTTCTATATACTTTCTTTCCTCCTACTATCCAAGAATGAAATGTAACATAAATAATACTAAATAATAATTGCAACAATTCAATGTTGTAACTTCTAAAAAAAGGTGGATGGATAATTTTTTTTCTAGCAGGAACAAATGTTTGTATTTTGCTGTAAATGGCTGAGTCAGAGACATTTTTTCTAAAATGTAATGCACTTTTCCTTTTTCATAATATGGTGATCATCTACAATACAATTGTTTAGTCATTTTTAATATTCTGCTTGTCATTAAACCTCCATAGTGAACTACAGTTGTAACCTCATAAACTGTATTGTAGCACCTATTCTTTCCATGTTTTCTGAACTGTATCATCAAACTGTCTATCACTCCTTGGCTTTCATCTATAATATTACTCCCATGTATGCTCAGCCCTATACAGATACCTATGCTTAAAAATTATTTACAGGACAAACACAAGGTAACATCACATATGTGAATAAGCATTTCTCTTTATGTAGCTAAAAAAAACAAGTAGAAAATTGAGAAGTAAATATGTCACGGAGACATGATAAATTCATTTATAGAAGACACAGAATCCATTCTTATTTTTCAACGAGAAGAAGATTGTCAGTCATTGGTCATTTTACTGACAGGAAATAAAAAAATATTGCTACATTTATAGGGGACTGCAAAAAAATTGGAATACCAGAATAAATACTGATAAAACACAAAGCAGAGACAATTCTGTTTTGAATTACTTACCATTTATCAGGGGTACAACTAAAGGAGAAGTTGTGACAGGGCCCAATATCTAAATAATATAGTCATCTCTGTACTGTCCTGAAAATCTGACCACATAGCCGCTAACATTGTGACACATGGCACAGCCAGCCAGCAAGGTAAGAATAGCATTGGTGAGTCCCTTCCTGTATCTTCATTAACACTTTCATTACCAGGCAGGTATACATTGCATATCAAACCATGGATGCCTCTATGGCCTTAAAGGGTTAACTGTCAATATGCGAGTCACAAGACAAGACTCTGTTCATTGTTCCCACTGGTTTATCTGTGATTAGTTCTCACAAAGAATTGAACACAGTCTTGGCCTGTAAGAAACAGAGGCAAGGCTACATTCAACTCTCAGTAAGATAGCTAGTCACAGTTAATAATGGAGAGATGGAATCAGGCTCTCTCAAGACCCTTTACAGCGACCCATGAATGGTGCATCCACCAGGGATGTCAGTGGAAGCATCCCTGAGGATTCAGTAGCAAACAATAACAGTATAGTATTAACCCTTTGAGTGCCAGAGGGGTATGCAATACATTGCTTTGCAATGCATTGAGTACCCCACTGGCACTCAAAGGTTTAAAAATAAAACACAAACACACACACAAACACAAAGAAATAATTGAAAGCTTTGAAGGTTTCTTGAATGAACCAGAATTAATGTATAGTTTTCCCCTTAACCCTTTCAGTGCAAAAGGGTTAAGCAACACATTGCAAAGTACCCCTCTGGCACACAAAACATTAAAAATGTGAATCATAAAAAGTCATATGCACTTTTACTAGCTTGAGTCCCATAAAAGTAACATATATATGCATATCTATACGTAATGGTATCAATGTATTCGTGAGAAATGTGGTACTGACATTTCATTTTTTTGTTTGTTACTGTGACAAACAGGACTGTCATAGGAGCCTCTCCTCCCCCTGGCTGGGATCACATGATCACTAATACTGAATGGTATAGAGAGAATAGGGATTGTCATGAATGCCTGCTCCACCCTTCCCCCCCCTCAGAGCTGCAGATTACAGCCAGCTTGAGTTTTTATGGTTAAAGGGATAATAAAACTTAATTTTTACTACCCTCCATCTTGTAGCCCTTAAAAATTGAATTAAATGAGCCCAGCAGCATCTCTCAAACCTTTATGGTTTTAGAGATATCTGCTTTCAAAATTCCCTCTCCCCTGATGTCAGCGTTTTAGCTGACAGGAGGGGAATCCGGTCCCTGAGCAAGCGGAGACTCTTCAGCAGAGCTGAGATCACGTTATGGAAGAAGAAAGTTTTTTAAGGGCTACAAGATGGGGAAGTATTACTATCCCTTTAACAGCTATGCCCTGGGAATGTATACAGGGGGTTGCTAGGTGGAAAATGTCCACTTCCCCTCACCCTTTAGTAACCTTTGTTTGATGTCAATGTGGTGACTGCCCCTTTTCTCTCAACTGTTTAAAATGCTATGTTGGTTAACCCCTTAACGCCCCATGACGTACATGTATGTCACGGGTTGTAGGTTGTACATGTACATCATGGAATTCTGGTCTCCCCGCACGGCTGCACACCGTTCGAGGAGCCCGGAACCAGAAGAGAAAAAAAAAGGTCTGTGGTCCTTAAGTGCCGGCTGCATGCACGCACGGCCGGTCCTTAAGGGGTAAAAATAAAGCAGTTTGTTATTTACCAAGAAGGAGCGTGTTTGTCTTTAACTGAGGAACAGTAGGGTCAGCCCAGGAGGTCTCAGTCAGGTCAGGGGGGTCTCGCCTTACCTGGTCCTCGGCCAGAGTGGGAGCTCCTCCTTTGTATCCCTGAAGTATCCAGGTATATTGCTGTTTATGATCCACTATAGAGCAATTACTCATAGAGAAATGCCAGGGGACTAGATAGATTGAATATACTATACTAACCGGAGCTATCAGTGCAGCATTGCCGGTGGATACATGACTCAAAGTACTGGTTCTTAGTTCTTAGTATAGAGGTTAGCTGTGCAGGTTAGCAAAAGGAACCCATGGATGATAACATGCCTGAACTGCTTGGCTGGGGGGTTAGGGGCATAGGGGGAGAGGATTTTCTGGATTGGAGGACTACTGTACAGTGTGAGGGAGACGGGACAAGAGTGGAAGGTGACCCTCCAACCCACTGTCTCCTCGTATTGCGAAACACAATTAATGACCATGGTCCATGAGGTCCGCCTGGCTGGCCATATGGGAGTCACTAAGACCAGGGCCAGGCTGACTAAGGCTTTCTACTGGCCACACACATCACAGACTGTTTCTCAGTTCTGCAACTCCAGTGATGCTTGCCAGAGGATTGGAAAAGGGAAAGGACAGGGGAAGGCACCGCTCCAATCTATGCCCATAGTGAGGGTTCCCTTTCAATGAGTTGTGATAGACATTGTGGGGCCCTTGGCCTGACCGAGTAAGTCGGGCAAGAGATTCATCCTCATGGTCGTGGACCATACCACTAGATACCCTAAGGCTGTAGCTCTATCCCGGATTACAGCTGCCACAGTGGCAGATGCCTTGGTTACTGTGTTCACCCGCGTCGTGTTCCCTAGCGAAATTCTATCCAACCAGGGCACTCAATTTAAGTCACAGCTGGTGCATTAGCTCTTGCAACATTGTGGTGTTAAGCAGCTCAGGTCCGCCCCTTACCACCCGCAGACCAATGGGCTCTGCAAGCGATTTAATGGTACTTTAAAGACCATGCTCCAGAGCTTCGCGGATCGTGAACCGAATTGGGAGAAGTTGCCCCTTTTGCTATTGTTTGCGTACTGTGAGGTTCCGCATGAGTTCACAGTTTTCTCACCATCTGAGCTCCTGTTTGGCCAGCGGGTGCAGGGGCCCTTGGACCTGCTAAGGGAATTCTGGGAAGAGGAGTATGACCACAAAGAAGTGCCCACAGTCCCCTATGTGTTAGAACTGAGGGAAAGGTTGGAGGCTCTCACCGGGCTAGTCCAGCAGAACCTGTCCTTCTCTCAGACCACACAGAAGGTATGGTATGACCGGGCCGCTCGGACTAGAGAGTTTGTCCCTGGGCAGAAGGTCCTTATCTTGGTACCCTTCCCAGCAAACAAGTTGCAGACTGCTTGGAGATTGTAAGGAAGATTAGCAACACCAATTATGTTGTCGCCATGGACCACGGACGTCGCATCCAACGCACAATCCATGTTAATATGCTGAAGGGGTACCAAGAGCAAGAGGCTGAGGCCTTAGCGATCTATATGCCCGAGGACTATCCGGGAGAGGAGAACATTGTTCCCGACTTGCTACCAAAGACCGACATAGACCCCCAAATGCACCCTGTCACTGTTAGCGATGACTTGACTGAGGACCAGGCTCAGCAGCTCAGGCATGAGTTGCTGCTGAGGCGGTACCTGGTCTCACGTCACTTTTCACGCACCAAGTGCTAACCCCAGGGCAGGTGCTGCTGAGCCAGACGGCTTATAGAGTACCCGAGTCCTTGAGGAGATCAATTCACAACAATGAGATGTTGTCCCTGGGTGTAATTGAGCCCTCTCAGAGCCCCTGGGCATTGCCTGTAGTACTGGTTCCCAAGAAAGACGGTAACACTCTCTTTTGCATGGACTATAGATGACTCAATGATAAGATGGTGACACCTACCCCATGCTCTGTATTGATGCGCTACTGGACAGATTATCGGGGGCTAAGTACTTGACGATGTTAGATCTTGCCACAGGCTACTGGCAAATTCCACTGGAAGAGGAGGTGAAGGAGAAGTCTGCCTTCATCACTCTGTTCTGCCTTTACCAGTTTTCGGTAATTCCATTTGGAACGCACCTGCCACTTTCCAGTGGTTGGTTGACCAGCTCTTCTGGGATTGCCACAACTTTGCATGTGCATTCCTGAATGATATCGCTATTTTTAGCGCATCGTGGACAGATCATGTACGCCAAGTTGTGGTTGTGCTTGGAAGGACAGGGAGAGCAGGGCTGGCCATCAAACCAGATAAGTGAAGCCTTGCTAGGTGGGGTCCAGTATCTAGGCTACTGGGTAGGGGGAGTTCAACTGAGGCCAGACCCTGCCAAAGTGGAAGCAATTAGTCAGTGACCCTTTCCCCAGACTAAGAAGCAAGTCCTAGCCTTCCTGGGTACAGTGAGGTACTATAGACAGCTTGTGCCCAAATATAGCACCATTGCAAGCCCCTGAAAGACTTGACAAAAAAGAAAGAACCCAGACTGGTCACTTGGACGCCAGAGTGTGGGTCTGCCTTCTGCCAAATAAAAGCCATCCTAAGCTCCCACCTGGTGTTAGTCGCCCATGATTACACAAAACATTTCATAGTGCAAACAGATGCCTCTACTTATGGCATCTGGGATGTTCTAAGTTAAGTGAATGAACAGGGGGTCGAACATCCAATGGCTTTTCCCAGTCGTAAGCTACTGGATCGCGAAGTTGTTTATGCGGCCATAGAGAATTGCTGTAGTCTAGTCCCTTTAGAAACTACAAACCTATCTCTATGGCTGAGAGTTCACAATGGTAATTGACCACAAGTCCCCACTGCTGGCTTAACCAGATGGCAGGTGACAATGGGCGACTGCTGAGGTGGAGCTTGGTCCTTCAGCAGTATATTTTACCATTCAGTACAGAAATGGTAGGTCACATGGAAACGTGGATGGATTGCCCAGGAGAATTGAGGGATAGCCCTGTCCTCCCACATCCTGTGACCTGGAGAGTAGGGTCCCAGCCTGACAGCAGGACTTTTTTGTGGGGGGGGGGAGTGTGAGGAACAGGACTGTCACAGGAGCAATTCTTCCCTCCTGGTAGGGATCACATGGACACTAATATTGAATGGTATAGAGAGAATATGGATTGTCATGGATACCTGCTCCACCCTTCCCCCACACAGAGCTGCAGATTACAGCCAGCTTGAGTGTTTTACTGTTAACACCAAGGCCCATGTAACCAAAAGCACCTTGTGAAAGGTGGTGTCGTTTTACCAGGGCAGAGGGGCTAGTTCTTGCCTGGAGGAGGCAGCGGCACAGAGGGGACTGAACCTGTTCCCCAGAACAAAGCAGAGGGGCTAGTGCCTGCCTAGAGGAGACTTTGCAAGGGACGATACCTGCTCTGCAGTGACCTGTTCCAGTAGGTAGAAGTGTGAGTCCCTACCCAGGTCACTGCTCTCCACTGGGCTGGCTGCACCTGGAGGTCTTCCAATCCGGTTGACGGCTCCTCCTCTGGGTGATGAGCTAGATCCAGTGGCAAACGGGCCAGGTCTGTCTGGTGGTCCTCTGAGGCCGGTCCAGTGTAGATGACCTGGTAGGTACCCCCCTAACACTACGGGGGCTGGTACCTGCTGCAGGGGCCGTCACAATCCGTGCAATATATCCTGCATTGCCGGTGGATACACGACTCAATGTACCGGGTCTTAGAGGTTAGCTGTGCATGTTAGCGAAAGGAACCCACGGATGATAATGTGCCTGAACTGCTATACCTTCCGTGGCAGAGACGCCAGAGCTGTATCATCACAATTACACTAAGATTGTGTGAATGTACAAACCTGAATCGATTTTGAGCCCCTAATCCTGCATAAAGCAATTTTATTAAGCTATTTATGACATATTTTCTACTTTTAATACTGCCATTGCTGAAGGACAACAATGGGCTCTTTGCAATATGTGTACACCATTGCATGTTATGGGGCTGGCATGAGGGTATTGCTAGCTCTAAAGCCTTTTAATTGTGAAGATTTGCCAGTATGTACTACACCTGCCATACAATTTAATGCCTTCCCTTAGGTGCAGGCACTTCATGAAGGAGGACAATGAATTAAGTTTGTTATACTTTAGGTTGACTACTTTAAGGAAATAAATATTTTATATGGTTATTGATCTGGATTTCAGGAAAGTTTTATCATGTAACTAATAGAATCTACATATTTAATTGATAAATTAAGAAATTGAGAAATTACGCACCTATTAATTTGGGGTCTGTGAATGCCATACATATATGTAAAACTATATATTTGGTATCCATGTACACAGGATATGCATGGCTTTTAGAAACAATTTAAACATTAACAACAAACTTCCATTTGTATGATATTGGAAAGAAAGCCATACAGTCACTAAAGAATAACCCGGATATTATTATTAAGCCTGCAGACAAGGGGAGAGCTGTTATTATGAACGCTGATGACTACATTCAAGAAGAAAATAGGCAACTCTCTGATGAAAGATAGTATGTGAAATTACAAGATGATCCCACAAAAAAATATACAAAACAACTTAATAGGATTGTGATGATACAGCCCTGGCATCTCTGCCATGGAAGGTATAGCAGATCAGGCATGTTATCATCCTTGGGTTTCTTTCCAATGGCGACCCCATCTCCATGCGCCCGCAGAAACTCAGCGGGTTTCCCGGCGTTCTAGTAATGCAGAGCACTAGGAGGTGACGCCATCTCCCAGCACTCTGCATTACTGAGAACCACGCGGGAGCGGGGAAGGTGATAGAGGTAGGAGATGAACATGGGGCAATGTGATGGTTTTGGGGGGGCAACGTGGAAACAATGTGGTCGGGGTGCAGGGCCCATGGCAATTTCTGCACCAGGGCCCAGTGGCTTTAGTTACGCCACTGTTTCTTTCACTAACCTGCACAGCTAACCGCTATACTAAGCACTAAGACCCGGTACTTTGAGTCGTGTATCCACTGACAATGCAGGATATACTTAACTGAAAGCTCCGGTTCAAACAGGATATTCTATCTATCTAGTCCTCTGGCACTTCTCTATAAGTAACTGCTCTATAGTGGATGACCGACAGCAATATAACTGGATATTTCAGGGAGAGACAAACATGCTCCTTCTTGGTAAATCACAAACTGCTTTATTTTCAACCAGCACATCATTTTAATACAGTTGAGATAAAAGGGGCAGTCACCTCATGGACAAAACATGACAAGCTGTGTTTAACATCAGATAAAGGTTACTAAAAGGGGGGGGAGGTGGACACAAGTTTCTAATCACATCCTGTAGAAATCTCCGGGGGGGTGGAGCACAAACAGCAACCCTGTATACATTCCCAGTAAATAGCTGTTCCCCCCATAAAACCACCAACCTAGCCAATAGTCCTCTGCCTCTGAGTCTGGGTGGGGGAAGGTTGGAACAGGCTTTAATGACTATCTATTTTCTCTATTCCATTCAGTATTATTGTTAACATGATCCTGGCCAGGGAGAGGAAAGGCTCTGTGACAGTCCTGCCCATCACAAGGACCATAAAAGAACTGCCCTCCAACACTGGAGAACAGATAACGCCCCTAATACCAGCAGATCCAAAAATAGGCTCCTTCTACATTCCAACAAAAATACACAAAGAAGGAAACCCGGGAAGACCCATAAATTCAGGAATTAGCACAGGAATGATCTGTTTTACCAGGGGTTTCAGGGTATTTTCTACCCAGCCAAACACCCAGCTTCCTTCAGGGCAGCACTGATCTCTTCAACAAACTAACTGACTTAGGCCCCATTCCAGAGAGCATCATCCTGGCCACAACCGATGTAGAATCCCTTTACATAAACATTCCCCACACAGATGGCATAGCAGCATGCCAACGATATCTGGAACAAAATAACACACCCATGGAACCGGTAACAAAACTCATACAGTTTATATTCACCCACAATTACTTCAAGATTGGACAGGACTTCTACCTTCAGAAAATGGGGACTGCAAATGGTACCCGAATGGAACCACAATATGCCAACCCGTTTATGGCAAAATTAGAAGAGGACTTCCTGTCCACCTGCCAGATAGAATATAGATAGATATCTCTGCTACATAGATGATATTCTTATCCTCCGGAGCACCAGTGTAGAGGAACTTTTCAAATTCCATGAAGGCTACAATACATTCCACCCCAGTATCAACCTAACACGCAGTCACTCACGCACAAACAACCTCCTAGATGCAACTATCCATATTAAGAACAACTCCATCCACACATCCCTGTGCCGTAAACCAACAGGCAGACCAACCTACCTGAAAAACAATAGCTTCCACCCAAAACACACAAAGAACTCCATCATTTACAGCCAGGCCATCAGATACAACCTCATCTGTTCTGACATGATGGATCGTGACAAGCATCTCCAGAAACTCAAAGGAGACTTTATAAAACAGGATTACAGTGCAAAAATTATTAACAGTGAGATACAGAAGGCTACCCACATAACAAGAAAAAATCTGTTGAGCTACAAAGAACAACCTAAGGGAAACCAGGTGCCACTGGTGGTCACTTACCACCTCAGGTTGAAGTTCTACTCAAAATATCAAGAGAACATCAAACATTACATACAGATGAAAGACTTAAGAACATATTCCCACAGCCTCACTTACTCTCCTTCAGACAGCCTCCCAAATTTAAAACAACTGATTGTAAGGAGTGCCCTGAATAAAAATACAAAAAATGGCACATGCCCCTGCTTACAAATGAGGTGTGAAACCTGTGCACACATTTAAACCATGGACAAGATACCCATTCCAAACACCCAGTTACACAATAAGATCAATGGTACCTTCACCTGCAAATCATCCAATGTAATATACCTCATCATGTGTGCAAAATGCCCCACAGCCATTACATAAATCACTTAATTCCCACAGATCCAGTGTTAACAACAAAAAGACAGACACCAGTGGGAGTAGATTTTTGCCAAAATGGACACAGTGTCAGCGACATTAAAATAACTGTACTGATGGGACTGTTCCACCTCAGAGGGACAGAAAAATATGGGAGCTTAAATTAATGCGGCAGTTTAATGCTTTACATTTTGGATTGAATAGAGACAGAGAATTCCTGCCACATTATCACATTGTGGATTAACCTTTACAACAGTCCCACTGGGATCGTAAATACCTCTGACTACTCAGAGGAAGACTGCAATTTAAATAATTTTATTCTACCAATGAATAATCAAAGAATCTGGGTCTGGACTGAGCTTTTTCTGATTTCCATTCTAAACAATGCAATGTGTTCTTTTATATAAGAGAGACATTTTCATATTTATCTGTATAACATGCCTGAGGAAGAGACCAAAGATGTCTTGAAAGCTTGCATCTGCTTAGTTAGCCAATAAAGGTATCAACAACTATATTTGCCTCCTGTATTTCTACAACTATCACAGTATTAACTCTCATCTGCATATACATAACATCAAATTTTGTCACTGAATGCAACATTTACTTAAAGGGATAGTAATACTTACATTTTACTATGCCACATCTTATAGCCCTTAAAGTGATAGTAATGTCTAAAAAAAATTTTTTTGCATTTAGAAGAACTTAAAAAGCTGATCTAAATGCAAAAAAACGTATCTCTCAAACCGCTATGGTTTAAGAGATACGGGCGTTTAAAGTTTGATTTCTTCTACTGGCAGCTGTAAAGCTGTCAGCAGGAGATTCGTTTCGGTCGACACGGTGGCGCTTGAGAAGTGCCGAGATCTGGTTACTTACACAGAATCCCTTTATTGGAATGGTCTAAAACGTGTGCCTAGTGTTCAGTAGGAGAAATCAAACTTTAAATGCCCGTATCTCTTAAACCATAGCGGTTTGAGAGATATGGTTTTTTGCATTTAGATCAGCTTTTTAAGCTCTTCTAAATGCAAAAAAGTTTTTTTAGACATTACTATCACTTTAAAAAACTGAATTAAATGAGCCCAGCGGCATCTCTCAAACCTTTATGGGTTGAGAGATTTCCGCTTTCAAAGTTCCCTCTCTCCTGACGTCAGCATTCTACCTGACAGCAGGGGAATCCGGTCCCTGAGCAAGCGGAGGCTCTTCAGCAAGAGCCGAGATTGCATTATGGAAGAAGAAATCCTTCACTGAAATGGTCTTCTTCGTGTGCTTGGTTTTCAAGCACACGTAGAAGACCATATCAGTGAAGGATTTCTTCTTCCATAACACTATCTCGGCTCTGCTGAAGAACCTCCGCCAGTCCCCGGACCAGATTCTCCTGCTGTCAGCTAGAACACTGACGTCAGGGGAGAGGGAAAAAACAAAACTTTGAAAGCGGATATCTTTCAAATCATAAAGGTTTGAGAGATGCCGCTGGACTCATTTAATTCAGCTTTTTAAGGGCTATAAGATGGGGAATAGTAACATTTAAGTATTACTATCCCTTTAACATGAGGCACCAGCAAGAAGATGAACATGTCCAGAAATAATATTATGTAATTTTCCATAAATATCCAGACAGTTATGCACAGAAATGATACCTAAACTGAGAGACAGCAAAATGTTAAAAATGTACCTGGCCTGCCAGATATTAAAAATGGCCCAAGATCTGGAACTAAAAGGGTTAATAGGCAAGAGTTGCTGGCAGTCAGCAGTCAAGAACAGTGGTTATATAACACAACAGGTTGTTAGCAGACAATAAGGTTCAGGAATACTAGTAAGTGTATATACTTTGCATGCTTGTTGGATCCTGACTGCATGGACTTAAAATAGGCCACATGGATGTGACCAGTGCACTAATAAGACAGTAAGTAAGTTCAGGAAAATATCATTATTTTTTTCATTAAATATGAAACATACAGGTTCCGTGTGAGCTCAAAATAGCTTTTATTGGTAATGTTCAATTAGTTACATATGTGTATAGTCAGGAGAGCAGCAATAATAATATCTTGGCTACATATAATAAGTAAACAATTCTGAGTTTTACAAATAAACAACCTTTGACTTGTTGCAAATAAAACAGTGTAGGTTAGTGTCATGTTTTTGGTCAAAGGTATGGAAAGCTTGCCTGCCCCATCAAGGCACCCCAGATTCAGGAAAGTCCCTGTCTGCCTAAAATCTGTGAATATGTATTTATTATAATGCAATTAAAAACAGTGCTAGCATATTCTTCAGCTTTGTACAAACAGATAATATACAAACACATGACATACTTAACAGACAGACACAAATGGTACAGAAGATGCTGCTCACATCACAGTCTGTAGGGAGAAGGAAACAAATGTAATATGAAGTACAGAGAGTACCGGGTTGTTACAGAGATGAAGACGAAGTCATCCTGGTATTTATATTAATAACTAAACAGATGTATTTGGTGGTTATGTATTAGCAAAAAAAGATTCTCCTTTCATGTTTAACTTATAATCAATTCTGGGTATAAAAGCTTTTGGTCTTCTGCAACATCTTCCTGTAAATAAGATGCCTTGTAAATCTCTCAAAGGACTTTGATGGTGAACTTCCTCTGTTCAAACAATTTAGGCCTTGATGCAAATGTTCACATTAAAAAAAATCTTACCTCATCGCCTTGTAAAAGCATATGATAAGTAACGTACTGTCATGGCGTACCTAAATTCCAGCAATGCGCTCTAGGCAACACTGGAGAAGTATCCTCTGTGTGGGTGCTTCTGCAGAGTTCCAGGCGTCTTTCCACCGTCTGGGCCTGTGCGCACTTGATGGAGCCAGCAACCGTCCATGGCTGGGATGGTAATATTGCCTAAATGTCGCTGGGATGACACTGTACATGGACGCATCGCGGAGATGCATCATTTACGTGCTAGCGGTCACTATATGATGCAGCTATAGGGAGAAATGTCACATGGCTAGCTAGCGCATCATCGGCATGAGCAAAGCGGCAGAATGACTCAGGGCCTCCTCTTATCTACTTCCTGTAATGGGGTTTAAAGGGCAGACTGAGACCTGACTCAGTTGCCCTTGCATTGTTGTACAAAGCAGTTCTGTGTCCTTGAACTCTGTGTATGACCTGGCTTGTCTGACCATCCAGTCTGGTGCTTACCTGTGGCTCTGTCTGACTATTCTTCCACCTGATCCCTTATAGTGGACAACCAATCTGGTTCAGACCTGTGGCTCTGGCTGACTACCTGAATTGTGTATGACCTGGCTTGTCCGACTACCCTCTCTGGTGCTGACCTGTGGCTCTGTCTGACTATTCTATTGATTGTTCCCCTTATTTTGCAGACACCCAATCTGGTGCAGACCTGGGGCTCTGGTGAACTAGCTGTCTTGACTGCAGGCATGAGTCAAGTATCCGCTTTCGCTATACTGACTGCAGGTGTGAGTCCAGTATCCACTTTCGCTATACTGACTGCAGGCATGAGTCAGGAGTATTCCTCGCTCATCGGATCAAGATTTCCTGCTCCTGTTACAGCTCCTGGTTCCATTTGAGACTACCAGTGGCTTCAGCCTAGTTTCCAGCAGTGTGATCAATCTTGGCAGTCTACTATTCCTGATAGTAGCGCTTGCTGGCTGTGACCATCTGCTTGTGCCTGTCTTATTACCATTGTATGCTATCTTTATTATTTAATAAACTGCATTTTACTATACCGTACTGTCTCCTGAACATCCCTGGGGAACCGTGACACGTACTATAAATCCACTTTAAAGTAAAAAGCTCAATCTCAGCACCCCAAAGTATCAAGTGCATTAAAATAATCTATATATAGACTCAAAATAACCGACGCACCTTTGTCTGTGTTTAGAGTTTTGCAAGCTAGATCACAGGACCCAGGAGCAGAGGACAGCATTAGAGAAAGGGAGGTAGGAGCATTGCATTACAGGTAGGAGGAGATTTGGAGAGAGTTTATACAAAAATCGACACATAATACACTTTTTGCACATACCCAATACACACATTCAAACACAAACACGCATAGCTATTTTTTTTTAACACATCACACACATTTATATTTTTTTGACAGTGTGAGTTTGTGAGTGCAAGTGAGTGACAGAGAGTGAGTATGAGTGAGCGTGTGTGTGTGAGGGCCTGAGTGAGTGCCTGGGTGTGAGTGGGTGAGAGATGGAGAGGAGAGCAGGAGAGGGGGATGGGGAGAGTAGGAGGAGAGGAGGAAATGCAGGAGAACATCCCTGGTCAGGGTAGGATTGGTAGAGGGAGATCCATGGGGCAGAGGGTTACCCACTCAAGAGCAGGCACATGCAGCATAGGGGCAGAGCTGGCAGTGGGATGATGGGTAACATATGGGAAGAACCTCACACAGCTAGGGCCATCGCAGGCAGGGCCTGAAAGCCAAAGCCTTAGCTCTGACACGTCCTGGGGTGCTGCTGAGAAAGAGAGGCTAAGGGACCCAAAATATAAGAAAACAGGGTCCTAGTCCAATGTATACTGGAGAGGAAGAAGATCCTGTTCCCCAGGCATATAGACACTGGTATGGGGGAAAGGAAGAAGGCTGCCTGGAGGGAAGTTGTGAGCAGGGTCAACACGGTCTCCAGCTGCAACCAGTCCCTGGTCTCTATCAAGAAGAGGTGGGCGGACTGCAGGAGAGTTGTGAAGAAGAAGATGGGTAAGGTGGCCTTGCACGCCAGAGGCACTGGAAGTGGACCCCCCTCAACATACATTTCTCTGACTGGGAGGAGCTGCTGCATCAGAACATGTCATCAACAGCTGTTCATGGGGTTCCAGGAGGGAGTGACACCAGAGATGAAAGGACCCTCCAGATCATGGGAAGTGCATCAAGGCCGACATACACATCACACAACACAGTGACACCTGAACACATGGTCAGAATTCCTCACCACAAGTTCAGCAACACAGATTGGAGAGGGTTCAAACAAGGACAGAATACATGACAAACCCAGTACAAATGTGAATGGTAAAATCCCTGTTTAACCCCCTGGCTGCTGTCTACATCAACCACACTCACAGAACAAAATCAATGCACACCATCATGTTGGAGGCAAATAAATAACTGTTACATGTACCACAATGAGCAACAAAGAGGTCAGCATCTAACCCCTTGAGTGCTAGAGGGATGATCAATGCATTGTTTGACAATACATTGGCTAGTACCCTGGCACTCAAAGGGTTATCAGAGGATAGCAAGGAGAGGAATCGCTGTGCTTTTTCATAGTATTGTTACTGCATTTCAGGCCTATGTGTTGTACATGTAGGTAGTTTGTCCAAGTGTAATAGTCAAGGTTCAGCTTTCTGTATCATATGTAGCCTGAAGTGTGTTGATGGGCAGGGGACATTCATTGCCATTACCACCCTGCAGGCCAAGGCTCCACCATGCCAAGAGGGATATTCACTAAGGGTTAAGAAAGAGGTAAGAATG
Source organism: Rhinophrynus dorsalis (assembly GCA_037306005.1). Classification (NCBI taxonomy): domain Eukaryota; kingdom Metazoa; phylum Chordata; class Amphibia; order Anura; family Rhinophrynidae; genus Rhinophrynus; species Rhinophrynus dorsalis. Next base: position 167,293,652 of record CM074724.1, read on the forward strand.
TGTAGATGACTTCTCCAGTGATATCACTTCTGCAATTCCTGTCTTAGTCTGTGAAGCCAGTGCACTAAAATTTCCACATCTTCTGATATTTTAATACATAGGCTCCATAGCATAACATAGGAAATGGAGAAGTAATCTCCAATTCTACTGAATAACCCCCCCATGTTTGCTGTGTGTTTGGTTTTTATCTTTCCTGGGTGTGTTCGATGTGTCCTCCAGCTGATTGTGTTGCTGGGATCCAGAGTTCATGTTTGTTGGTGTGCTTTTTGTGTCTGTTTGTGTTGGACTCTGTTGTCATTGTTCATCACTGGTGCATTGATGTTTTCAGAGGCCCCAGTGTGTTTGCTTTTGAGGCCTAGGTGTTTTACATACAATGGGTTTATATCACTCAAGGTGTGATGGTTCAGTTTTGTTCAACACGTGTATGCTGATGAATGGGGCTAGCAAGGAGGTATGCCTTGCCATCCTCACTCTGCAGGATACACAGGTGTCACGGTTTTTTTAAAGACTCTCAGACCAGTATGTAAAATAAAACACAGTTTTATTTAGCAATAATAACACATAAGGTCGCCCTCTAGTGGCGGTTGGGTGTACATAAATGATAGTGACTGGAAAATACAAAGTTAAATGCACAAACGGAAAGCAAGTACACATTTACCACCAAGGAAGGGGTATAACCCCGGAGGGTTAAGTCCTTTATAAATATTAGTTTCAAAGGAACTGTTTGGCACGCCCTGGGTATGAATAGGTTACGCTTAAGGTAACCACAAAGGGTTAAGTCCTTGATTATGATCAGTCTCTCAAGTGGATGCTTGGCACGCCCAAGGTGTAGATAAGCTGTGCTGAAGAAATGTTCACCAACAAGTGGATAGGGACTGTCTCGCCACGGTGTGTAGTATAGCAGAGCCCAATAGCCCCCCACGGGCCTACCTACAGGAATGGCTACTGCTGGTGCAAGTGATCTTAGCCCCACGGGCGTATATCGAACCAGCCTGCAGTGCAAGAGCTCCCAAGCCTCCTCAGACTCTACCGGACTGAGTAATATGAGACAGGGCCAAAGCCCAACAGAAGTAGTGCCGGAATGCTAGTGCTGAAGCCTGTGCCCGTCACCACTCGGTATAACGGAATCGCCCAGTGTATACAACGAGAGAGATAGAGAGCCAAAGCGCCCAACCGGCCTAATAGGAAGTGAACACTCTACTGGGATGGTATCGAGTTGCCGACGGAGAGCGGCCAACTCCGCAAGAGTTTCACTATGAACGAGGCTCACACTGGAGTAGGGAGAGTGGGACCGAGACAGCACTGGTAGGGTTAAAAGGCACGTTTACACAAGGCTTTTCTGCGGTAGCACAGCACTGCGGTCTGAGGGAGGCGCACACAGCTCTGCACGATAGTAACACTGCACTGCACGAAGTAACACCAGGCAAGACAGCCACACAAGTACTGGAACTGTGGATGATAATGTCGCGACGGCGACAAACCGGAACGTGGGTCTTCTGGAACACGCTGGAGGTGATCTTGCGGGAGGAAGTCAGCAAGGCCGGATCGGAACACGTAGGAGGTAGTCGTACCAGCCGGGTCATACACAAGCAGGAACGTCAGCCAAGCAGAGTCGAGATCCGGAGGAGAGAGTCAGACGAGCCGGGTCATACACAAGCAGGAACGTCAGCCAAGCAGAGTCGAGATCCGGAGGAGACAGTCAGACGAGCCGGGTCATACACAACCAGGAACACTGGAGAATGGTCAGGGCTAGCCAAATCGGTACACAGGAATCAGAAACGTAGCAACAGAACAACTGGCTCAGAAACACCACGAAAGGGCGCCTGACAGATGGAATTGCCAGGTATAAAAAGGAAACCAAGGGGCGGGCCAAACTAAGTGAACAAATTACCCTTGTACATAGCAGAGAGTGACAGCTAGATCACAGGCACTGTGATAACAGGATAACCAAAGTTACACCACCGTAGGTTAGTGGAATCAATGTATTGGATCATGTCAAGCTCAGCAATCAGTGTAAAGCAATGCAATGGATCCCATCCTGCCACTCAATTATTCACATGTTAATGTCATAGCCTTGCAGCACTCCTATCATAGCTTACATGACTAATTACATCATGTCATTTTCTCACACAGCATATATGCCTGCAGAACAGCAGGAAGAAGGTGAGGAAGACCCAACTTTTGGTGACACACCTCCTGAGAAGGCTGGGGATACACAGGCCACCACCTCAATGCAGCCTGCACCACCATGATGGGCTGACTACAGCTTCCAGGATCCACCACCACCACCGCAACATACAAGGGCTGACTTTGGCCTCCAGGCCCCACTACCACCACCACTACATCATACAAGGACTGACTTCAGCCTTCAGGCCACACCACCACCATCACCAAATCATTCAAGGGCTGACTTCAGCCTCCAGACCCCACTACCACCATCACCGCATCATCCAAGGGCTGACTTCGGCCTCCAGGCCCCACCAACACCACCTATGGGAAGGCACTGGATGCCAGAGACTGTTGCCATGCCACATCATGGCTCATATGGCCCCACAGCGAGGCCACAGCCACACATGTGGCAAGAAGCCTCCCCTGAGACATGCTCAAGTCAGCAGGGATCCACATACCAGTGGCCAAGGTATGAGCCATGGCCACTGGACTATAAGCATGTGTGGCTCATAGGCGAGCCACAGTGTCCCCAAGCCCTGGATGATTTTACCCCACCACCAACAACAACAACACCAGCAACACCACCGATCCAGTCTGGGGTTGGAACATCACAGAGGAGTGAGTGGTCCGAGGATGAACTGGTGATGTCATCCCTCCCTTCATGCTGGCCCTCTCCCTGTTGATCCTCTCCAGGGATCACCTCCACCGCCAGAGGAGGAGCCACAGAGCCTTCACGAGGCATAACCACCACCAGCCACACCACCATCAACTCCCTCCACACAGGCCTTCTCACACCGTGGTATTAGATGAGGAGTGCATGGCCATCCAAAGGAGGCAACTGAGGGAGGCCAGGAGGTGTGCAAGATCCCTGAGGAGGTTGGAGAGGAATTCTCAGAGGATGAATGAAAGCCTCCAAGCCACTGAGGCTCAACAGCTGGTTCTGACCTCAGAACCAGTTCAGAACTTTAATCGCTGGGAGAACCAGCACCAGGAGATGGCCTAGTTATCAACAGAGGGGTCAACAATCACTTATGTGTATGATGTACTTGAGGTAAGTGTTCACTGGTGTGTCTGTGGTTGGTGGTGTGATTAGTTGTAATTGGTATGTACCTGTCAGGTGTGTGTGTGACGTTGTGAGGTGCATGTTGTGTCTCCATTGGCAGTTGATGTTGCATAGGTGAGCTTGATTTGTTTTGGGAGTGACAGGAGTGCTTGTTATAGTGTTTGTTAACCCCTGTTGTTCTAGGGTTTGTTGGGATGGCTTATGTTGTGACACTTTATGTTACCCTTATCCCTGTGGGGTTGCTGGGTTCTTGTTGTTTGTCTGTGACTTGTTTGTATGGTCTAGGCATTGTTTGCTTGGCTTTGCAGGGGTTAATTTTACCTTTGTAAGCTTGGATTATGTACTTGTGTTGTATGAGCTGTTGTCTCTTTTTTTATTTTCGTCAATGGTGGTTTTTAGTATGCGTTGTGTGGTGTGTGGCTAGAAAAACTGGGTCTTAAATATCTGCTGGTAAATGTTTCAATTTATCACTTGTCCCTACCGCAAACATTTGCATGGATCTGGGGATAGCTGTTGCATTGGCTTCAATGGGCAGTATTTTCTCGTCCGCAACATTTTCAGAACTGCAATTAATTGTTCATAGTAGGTACATTTGAATGGCTTACCATGCCATGCATTTAAAACCACCGACAACCGTTTTTTCTGCCGAAGATAACATTTGCATTGAGCCCTCAATTCCATTTCGGATTTAGCAGCTAGATTAGACTTAATTACTTTGCAGGCAAATGACTAATTGAGAGCCACATCCCTTGATATGCAATTTTTAAAGTCAGAGATGACATGCCTAACACCCTCCTCAGTGATTGTGGTGTTCAGAGTGTCTTGTTGGTCTTAGGTTGGTGAGGGTAGGTCAGCCTGATGAATAAGGTGTGTGACAAGGGTTATGTCTGAGCTATTGTTATATAGTAATTTATAATAAGAGGAAAATGTTTCATTAATTGCAGTTTGGTCACTGATAATTCTGTGGTCCCTAGATATGCTTTTTTTTTTTTTTTTTTTTTAAGGGATAGTAATGTTTCATAATAAAAGCAGCTCTAATTAATCATCATAGTATTTGGACTTTGGAGAGTGTTATTTCAATTCTGTCAGAGTTGTAGTTCCAGAGTAATTCAATGACAAAGTGTCCCCCTCCCGTCCCTTTTACTGATGTAACACTGTTCAGCCATATCAGAAGGGAGGTGCCCAGGTAGACTGCAGAGAGGGACAATCTTAAATTAAGATAAGGGAAAAACCTGAAAAGCTTGTCAAAAGGGGCAGGGATTTGATTGTTTTCATAGGAATAAGAGTGTCCCCTTCTGTAATCTGTCTGGTCTATAGACTACATTCCACATCTGAGAAGAGATGGCTTACACTAGGTAAAAGGGGCGGGAGGGGGAAACTTTGCTTGTAAATATCTCATAAACCATAAAGGTTTGAGAGATAAGACTTATATCGTTCTTCATGTTTTTTTAATGCCTACAAAATAAAATAAAGTTAAAACGAAGTATTACTATTCCTTTAATACCTTTTGCTGTCATTCAGGTGTGTGATTCTCCAGGTGTCCAATAAGTGTAGGCAGTGCTTTTGATAAGACATTAGCTGAGCCAGGTAGAGGGCCGAAGGGGTTTGCGTCTGCCTAAAGTAATAAAGCAATACTGTTACAAGAAAATCCCATAGGTCTTTCACCTTTTATTTCTCAGGCAGACCAATCAACCATAGATTATTGCATCTACCTGGGTTTTTTACATCTTCCATTTTATCAGATAGTTGTCGGTTTTGTTCTATATGTGCCAGAACCTTGTGTTGCAGGATTAGTATGTCTGATTAAAAGAAGTCAGTTTTTTTCTCCAGATTTCGCAGTCTACTGCCTACATTTCAATAAAGGAATGCCGGATGCCATCAAGCTTTTGTCTGAGATATGAGACAGTAAAGCAGCCACCACCTTAGCTGTAGCAACATCTGTGTGGTCAGCTGTGTCATTCTGTGATCATGAGTCTATTATCCTCTCTGTGGTGATTATAGGCACTGTTAAGGGGATCAAGTCATGCACCTCTAAAGACCATAGGACAGTATTGGCAGGATGGTGTTATATTTAGGTCTTCACTTGATCCACCAGGGTTAATACACTTAGGAGTGCATGTATGTGTATATAAGTCAATTTTTCTTCTTTGTTATACCTTCTATTCAGTATGCTTTCACAGATTTTAGCAAAAATTAGCCTTTTTAAAATGTCAAATAAGACTGTATTATGGTCACTAATAATTATTACCCAAAGGCTTGTTTAACTGTATATTGCATACAATTTCTGAAACTTCTAAGATCACTAGGTCCAGTAACTTCTCATTGGAAGTTGCTCCTCTAATGACTGGAACATGAAGTTTTCTTAAAGCATACTTAAAATATGTTTTCACTTTGTTGTATTGTAAGTCACTTTCTTCAGTAAATTTATGGGTTACAAATCTTACAGTATTGTTACACTTTCTAATGGAAAAGTCTTTTCCATTTGCAGTAGCAACTGAGCTTCTTCAAATTTCCAGTGTAAGACAGCTTGCATTAAATCAACATTTTTTGCCCCCCACTGTGTTTCAACCCACAATGCCTCTTCATTAACACTGGTCCCTTTATTAACATATTTTCATATACTGAGTGTTAAAGGGAAATTATCACATTTTAGTATGTCTGCTCATGTAAGAGCAGGTTTAGTAGAAATCCAGGGGCTGCACTGTGTATTCCCGAAATGGCATAGTCCTGCCCAGTCACATGTATTGTTCAATAGGTTTTGGTAATACCAATAATACCTATGAGATCTTAAAGCATACTTAAAATACTGCCCAGTCACATGTATTGTTCAATAGGCTTTAGTAATACCAATAATACCTATGAGATCATACTGACCATGTGCTGCAGCCATTTCTAATTCTCCCGTTTACCAGACAGACTTCAAGAATTTGCAAGCATACATTTTGTTGCCAAGACTCTTTGAAAAATGATTTGCTTTTTATCAAACGCCTTCCACCTCTTTTGATTTTTGATTATTCTGTACCTCTGAAAATTGGAATATTCCTCTACATTTACTACCCAATCATGTGTATCATCCAATAGGTTTTAGTAATACCAGTAATATCTAAAAGATTATACTGATCATTTCCTGCAATCATTTCTATTTCTCCTATTTTATCAGACTGTAAGCATTTGCAAGAATGCATTTTATGTTACTGAGAAACTGAAGAGGTGCATTTGCTTTTACCTAGCTGTAATATATGCACTTTCCTACAAGCTTAACTAGATTCAAACCCCTCCCCCACCATGACCTTTCTACACTGCGCTGTATGCAGTAAGAAAAATGAGAAGCAATTCTGGAGCAAACCAACTGCACAGTAGAGGACAAATGGAAATTCTCCAAAATTCCCATTGCTTTATTTGAGTCTTTTAACCCTTTCAGTTCCAGCGGGGTATGCAATGCGTACCCCTCCGGCACTGAAAGGGTTAACCCCCTTGAATGGTGAAGACGTTTCAGCGCATGTAAGCAGTGATATTTTTCTTCTCAAGGTTGTAGCACTTCAAATCCAAATAGATTTTTTTGTGGAAAAAAAGATTTAACTCTTTGAGTGCCAGACAATGCTTTTTTTTTTTTTTTTTTTTTTTTTAAACTCTGATACTCAGGACTAAAAATGATCTAAAAAAGATTTAGCTGTAATGTAATTCAGGCCATTATGTATGGTAACACTGCCATCTACTGAAAATAGAAATCGTAGCTCTGAGTTTTCCAGTTTATACTGAAAGTCACATGGGGTGGAGATTACCAAGAGAGTAAAAGAAATCATGATAGAATTAGAAATCAATTTAAAGTATCAATGGCATTGTAAACAGTAAAAGAATAGCAAACAAATGGAAAAGTATAGTTTTCCCAGTCTGTTCCTACTTTGAGAGACATTCAAATATGTATATCCTTATACAGTTCACATTGTATTCATCCTGGTAAACACTTAACCCCATACAGTCCAGGTGCTATATCCACAAACCCTGTACTGTGGGTAAACTGAGAGCAGTTTCTATGTACTATTTTGACTTTTCCTGTATAAAGCCCATACCTGGGAACTTTTTGATGTGGACTTCCTGGACAGGGGAGTCCTGTGCTGCCAATGGGAGAGAAAAATGACACGATTTGCGTCAAAAGGAGGCGGAGCTTTAAAAATACAAAAAAAAGTGTGCAAAATAAGCTGGAGAAGGCAGAGAAGAGGCCGGGGAGTGGGAGGAACACAATGGGAGGAGAGGATGTGGGCAGAATTTCATTAGAAACTTCCCACATCAGGAGAATCAGCCTCTGCCCCAGAGACCCAGTAACTAGAAGCTAAAACCAGGGTCTCCGGGCCAAATCCGGAGAGTTCTCAGCTATGATAAAGTCTGGTTACTTTAAGTTTGCCCTGTATGTTAACAACTCTTTTTGATAACTCCTGCTTCCCTTGGAGAAGTAATATACCTAATGTCTTTCACTATCCATTTTTGGGGTCAGTTTTTGTTCCCACATCTTCACTCCTTTTTTGGTCTGTCTGAATTTCCAGGTCCCTTAGGCCTATCTTCTTTGGTTCAGCTCCTACTTGGGCTATCCTGTACTCAGTACTTTTAGCAAGCAGATGTCCAAGGACAGAATCTCCCTATGGAACTTTACCCTGGCAGGCAGACCTCAGCAGGAAAGCTTATCATTTAAAGTCCCTTTTCCCTAGTTTACCTAACTGGGAAGTGCCTATGTTACACCCTGATAAAAAGCAAACATATAATATTTCAGAGAATGCACATATTCACAGTAGCAGACACATAAAATCTATGTTTGCACATGCTTATAGTCTGGCTTGCTGAGGGGAACTGATTGGAATAAATGAGTAGTACATTCTTCTAGGTATTACTGAAACCTGTTTGGTTGATACACGTCTGGGCTGTTTACATTTACAGTGGTGCTGTTGTTACACCATCCTATGGACTGCTCTGGTCTGTAGACCATAAATCTCCATAAGATGGTGTAGCAACAGCACCACTGTAAATTTTCAGGCCACTGTGATATTGCACCTAAAAAATTCAAGTTTGAGCTGTTATAATTTTTCTCAGCAGTGGGAGTACCCTTGTTTTATTCGGGAACATAAACCCTACAACATATATTTTTTTACATCTTAAGTATTACTATCCCTTTAAGGAAATAAATACAGAGTTGTATCTCTGCAGAAAATTCTGGATAAACTAAGTGAATGGGTGGAATGGTGGCTGATGAGATTTAAATATGCATAAATAAAAAGTTATACATTTGGGTTGCAGAACCAAGCATGCTCACATACACTAGATGGAAAACTACTTGGGGAATGCTCGTTAGAGAAAGATTTTGGAGTACTGATAGACAATAGTCGTTGCAGCAGTATTCAGTGTCTCTTAGCTGTAGCAAGACTCAATAGGATACAATCATGTAAAAACATGGATATAGATGTATGGGATCGGAATACAATTCTACATTTTTATATATCCTTTGTTAGGCCTCATCTATATTACTGAGTAAAATTTTAGGTACCAGTTATCACGATTCCTTTTTTGCCATCCTGAATTCTATTCTACCTCCATTGACTTATCTGGTTTGGGATCCCATTGGTCAGAAGTTACTATTGATACCCTTGGAGCCTATCCTTTTGTGCCTTATTATCGAGTCTGTTTAGCGAGTTCCTGTTTATTGAGTAGTTTCTGATCTGAGCTCAGCTTGTACTCAACTATTCATCTATCTCCAGTCATGTACTCGACATTTTCCTGTTTCCAGTCCTGAACTTCGCTTGTACTCAACTATACACCTGTCTCCAGCTTGGACCTCGGCTTGATTTCGACATTCACCTTTCTCCATCCTGACTTTGGCTTGCTTTCTACATTCCCTGGTCTTCCTTTGCCGGATCGACTTTAGTGTAGATTCTCCAACTTGTGTAAGCTCACAGGATTGTAATCATTAAGCTCCATCTCTCCTCTTCATCTGGATAGATTTGCCTGTTTGTGTAAGCTCACCAGGCCTTCATCCATTTAATGCTGCTAACATTGTTCTTCAGAGATGAGATTCACCAGTCTGTGCAGCTACTTCTGCCAAACATCCGCCTGTGTGTGTGTGTGTGTATGTGTATGTGTCAGAAACTGAAAACCCGTAGAGAATTATCAGTCTTGGTCTGTCCGCCAGGTACTCATTCGCCAGTGATTTTTTTTGGCGAATGGACCCAGATTGGCAGTTCATGAGAGGTAGTCAGTTTCTGACACACACTGGCGAATGAGTAGCTGATGAATAGACCTAGAGAGGTGATCAGTCTCTGACACCCTGGCAAATGAGTGGCTGGTGAACAGTTGGGGTCTACTGGCTACTCATTTGCCAGTGTGTTTCAGAGACTGATGGCCTGTCAGGAATCACCAGTCTAGGTCAGTTCACCAGTCAAGCATCCGCCACAGTGTGTCAGAGATTGTTCATCTGTCAAGAATTGCCTGTCAAGGCCATTTGTCAGTCAAGCATACTCCAAAGTGTGTCAAAGACTGATTATCTACCTAGAGCCCATCTCTGTTCACCAGTCCTACTCATCACCAGCTACTATGGTGGAATCAACCTTTGTCAGTCCATCGAAGATCCTGTAATGGTCACTAAACAGGTCGGCCAAGGATAAGCTGAGATACTATGAATGTATACCTTCTGAAGCCAGACCCTAAGAAAGAGAAACTGTCCATGGATATAAGAAGGGGGCTATTGCTATAGATGATGGCAAATATCAAGAGGCAAATGACCACACAACAAGTATTAGAACCCAAAAGCAAGTCAAAAACAATAACAAGTCCCAATAACAAATAAAGACCAAAAGCACAGTACGGTAAGGATGATGCATGAGACTAGTCAAGCCAAGAAAAAGTCAGAGCAGGCAGTACAAGCTTAGATGTCAGGCCAAGCAGATATCAGGGCAGACAGCACAGTTTCAGAAGTCAGGCCAGGCAGAGATCAGGGCAGGCAGCAAAGGTTCAGGTTCAATGGTGATGCAGACGTCTAAAGCCAACAGTACACAAGGATAACAATGATACAGCCAAGGAGTACTGAGAAAGTCAGTCAAATGAGCACTGTCTGACCAGAGAGTGGGGTTTTTCACATAAATACTTTGTTCCCTGAGATGGGACAGGACATGTATATGCTGGTCTTGCAAGGAGGAGGAGGAGGAGGAGAAGACATGATGTCATCCAGAAAGATACTGACAAATAGGTGTAAAAGGTCCTTGAAGTCATCATTCACAAAGTGTTGGAGAGTTGCTGGGGTGTTACAGAGTCCAAAGGGCATGACCAATTACTCAAGCCTGTACAGTGTTCGAAAGGCAGTCTTCCACTCATCTACCTCCTTTTATGCAAACCAAGTTGTACCTACCCCCCTCCAAGATCAGTCTTGGTGAAGATAATTGAGGAGGAGAGCCATTCCAATAGTGCAAGGATCAGAGGAAGTGGATAATGGATTTGAAAGTTACCTTATTGTGGTCCCTGTAGTCTATGCAGGGATACAGACTACCACCCTTTTTGGGCAAAAAAAGATACCAGCTACAGCTGGTGAAGTGAAGTGGAGGGGAGAATTAAGTCTTTTGCCAAATTTTCTGTAATGTAGGTTTTCAGATGCAACAGTTCAGGACCAGACAATCGGATTATGAGACCATATGGAATAGGGGAGCCAACGAATAGTTCAACAGGACAGTTGTAGGGTCTGTGGGGTGAAGGGCATCAGCCCCTTTCTTGTCAAAGACGTCCAGATATGGAAGGGAAGATGGATGAATGGAGGATTAATAATGGAGTGTGGAAAGGAAACAAGATGGAACCAGAAGTCCAGTCGATGAGAGGATTTTCGTTAGTAACCAAGGTAATCCTAAGATTAGAGAAGAAATAGTAGAAAAGGGGGGATGTTGAACAGTATGATTTCTTGATGCTGGGGGGCGATGTGCAGGAAGAATGGTAATGTCTCCACCGTGATAGGACCAGGCCGCTGGTTGCTCGTCGGCCATCTGTAGGGCTAAAGAACAGGTTTTCTGTGTTAAGGGTATCATCAGTATATGGGCAGCTTTGAGATAGAGAAAATTACCACTATCCCCTGGATCCACAATCTCTGCAGGTTCACTCTGCTAGTTGACCCACTGAAGAAAGACAGAGGATAAAACTGATTGTGTGGAAATACCTCAAGGTGTTTAGGGTTTCACAGGGCAGGATCTGAGCATATGGCCCTCTTTACCACAGCAGAGGAAGAGACTCAGGAGCCTGCGGCACCTGTAACCCTCCAGTACTCAAAGGGTTAAATCAGGCATTTCTTTTGGAGACTTATTTATAGGAAATCACCTTTTATTGAAATTTTTTTATTTTCAAATACAGAATTGAAAGAAGCAAGATTACAGAGAAAAGAAGGAAGATTGAAGAAGACAATGGACTGTAGCAGACCAAGGTTCTGAAGACTCCACTGTACATCAGGATAACTGGTAAATGTTTATTGTCAAGGGCTGGTTTTTAACTTAGTCGGATTAACCCTGTGAGTGCTTGCTGGGTAAGCATGCCCCACTGGCACTCATAGGGTTACTTCTACTAACATTTTTCCCACATTTTGGGATAGCTTTGGATTTATTGATATGGGGCTTATGGCAACACATCCACTGGTGACTTTTTTTATGAATTTTTTCAGGTTCAATTCCTGCATCTGCACTTGAGGGTCTCTGCTCCCAAGAAAACACATGGAATTGAATGGCATATTCAAGGACCATGTCCTGAGGATATCCATCTGAAGTCCCCTAGTGTGGAAATGTGACTAAGGGACAACTTCCAGAGCTGACATCAAATGAACAAGGACAATCATGTAGTCCTTGATAGTGGCTGATTACCAGTCCAGTGCCTGTGATAAGTCATGGAACAAAATCTGAATCTTCTCCTCCTGTCACGGATACCCAGAGAAGTTCAGGAGTCAGTACGGTTTAGTTAATGCAGTTTATTAACAAATGACATAAAGAGGATATATACAATATATACAATAGGAATAATCACAGGGTAATAGCCAGGAATAATCACAGGGTAATAGCCTGGAGATTAGGCCTTAGTCACTGGAGGTCTCAGCTGGAACCAGCAACAGGAACTGGAACAGGAACCCAGGATCTTGATCAGATGAGGAATGAGGTCTGACTCAGCCTGCAGTCAGAAGGAAATATCACTGACTCACACCTGGAGCCAGTAAGGGTGAATACTGACTCACGCCTGCAGTCAGCTATGCAAGTCTACCAGAGCCCCAGGCCCGCACTATATTGGGTGTCTGATCACCAAGGGAAAATACAAAAGAATAGTCAGACAGAGACACAAGTCAGCACCAGAGGGGTTAGTCAGACAGGCCGGTAGTCAGCCAGAGCCACAAGTCTGCACCAGATTGGATGTCCACTATTAGGGGTTAGGCAAACGAATAGTCAGACAGAGCCACAGGTCAGTACTAGAATGGATAGAAGACTAGCCAGGTCATACATGGAGCCCAAGGTAACAGAACTGCTATAAACAATAACGCAAGGGCAACTGAGGTCAGGCCTCAGTCTGCCCTTTAAACCCCTCCACAGGAAGTAGGAGGAACAGTTCAGTGGGAGGAAGTAGGAAGTTGGTAGGAGGAGACTACAGGAAGCAAACAGATAAAACAGAGGCCTGCAGCATGCTAGAAGCCTCGCGCCTGCAGATGAAGCTGAAGTCAAGGTAAGCTGTAACACCTCCATGAGAAAGAGTCTCACCTGAAGGGTGTCAAACTTGATGCCCAGGAACACCAAAACCTGAGATTGGACTGTAGAAGAGTTCTTGAGATTGAGAATCCAGCTGATATGCAACAGAATGCGGGCACACTCTTGGATATGGTAAGCCACCAGTTATTTTGAAGGAGCCTTGAGCAGGAAATCATCCAAGTCAGAATGAATGTATGAGGCCAATGCTGTCATGAGCTTTGTAAAGATTCTGGGTGCTGAATGGCTGAGCAGTGAACTGGTACTGGAAACAAAAGCAAAATGCAGGTAGAGTTCTGTGTCCTGAAGATCCAGAGAGGCCAGGTACTCCCCTGGGCACATTGCTGTGATGACAGAAAGCAAAGATTCCATATTGAAGCTTGTGACAACCACATATTGGTTGTGACATTTGAAGTCCAGAATAGTACAACAGCCTCAGTCCTTCTTGGGAACCACAAAAAAGTTGTAATAGAAACCAGAAAAGTGCTCTTGGACTGGGACTGCCACCAGAACCTGTTTTTCCAAAAGAGTGACAATGGCTTTGTGGAGTATTTGTGCTTTTTTGTGGTTCCTTATAAGAGATAAGGATGAAGGGATCTGAAATCTATGCGGTACCCCTCTGATATCACCTGCAAAATTCCCTGGTCCTTCACGGAAGATACCCAGGTGTCTCAAAAAGGCAGAGGCGGGCCGCCTACATGCAACAAGTCATGGTGAGGCAAGTTTCTCACACTTAGCTGATTGCTTTCGCTGCCAGGTCCATCTGGGTGTTGCGGCAGGGAGCTTTTGGAAGGTCTGAGGAATTTGTTACTCTGCCCCACTGATTGTCGGGGTGATGGAAATTCCAGTAGTTTCCTCTCAAGAAAGGGCCACTTGGTGGAAAGTTGAGGCAACAAATGCACTAGTAACATCACTAATTATCTGCTTCAGATCATGCTGAAAAAGGTCTTTGCCTGCAAAGACAAGGATGCCAGTGACTTCTTAGAAGATTGGTCCACAGACCAAATCTTGAGACATAAAATATAGTGTGCAGAAATGCAAAAAGATGAGCATTTGGCAGAAAACCTAGCCGCATCACACAATGCCTCAAGAGACCCTGTCATGAGGGCAGCAAGGTTCCCTCCACAGGGCTAAATGGGTCAGCAAAACACCTGTGAATTGGTCAATCCACTCCAGGGAAACCCAGTGATGGTAACTCACCAAATGGGGGATTATACAGCCCCATTTCCAACAGAAAAAAAAACAAAAACTACAGAAAACTACGAGAATGGCCATAACCGTCCATCTCCCAGCAGGACACTGGAATTCTGGGATTTAGTGGGCGGAGGGGGGATGGTTTGAGGTGGAGGAGGAGGGAGTCTCCACTCCAAAGACGCTGTCTTTTGTGATGCGCCTAGCCCTCCAGGAGGATTGACTTCTGTGTTCCATATTGGACGTAAGAGAAATGTGGATTTGAAAAAATAAACTACTTTTTCTAGGGTATAGTGTCTCTAAGATGTGGCTGGAGATGGATCCTAGCAAAGTTTCAACCATTAACCAGTGGCCTCAGACCCCAATTTATGCCAAGTTCAATGTTTCTTGGGTTTCACAAACTTACCTCAGGTTCATAGGAAACTTTTCCAAGATTGCAGCCCCTGTGATCGCTCTCACCAAGAAGGGGTTATCCCAACAAATGTCCCAAGAAAGCCATCTCTGCCTTCACCCACTTCATGACAACCTTCACTACTGCACTAACCTTCAAGGCCTTTTGTCATTTAGGTTGACGCTTCAGAACACAAAATAGGAGTATTCTCTCCCAGAAGAATAAATATTATAAGAAAGCTACATACTTGTTGTTTGTACTTTTCACTCCTCTTCATACTGTCCAAAATAAACTAGGATGTGGCTAATAAGAGTTGTTGGCTGTGATATTAGGTCTAGAACAATGGAGACATTTGTGGGAGGGATGCAGTGAACCCATCACCATTCTTACAGATCATAAGAATCTGCTATATTTAGAATCTGCCAAGTATTTGAACTCTTCTCAGGTTTGATGGGCACGGTTCTTCTCCAGATTTAACTTTATTATCTCCTATCAGTCAGGATCCAGAAATGTAAAAGCTGACACTTTATCTTGTATCCATGTACTTCAGCCAAGGAAGGAACTCCAGACATGATCTTTCCTTTGCCCAAAACAATCTCTGCTCTCTCCCCTCCCCCACCCCACGTCCAAGATCCATCAAGCACAAGACTCCAAAGACAACTCAGTTCCTTCTAACCTCCTATTTGTACCTCCTTGATACCAGTTAGAGGTATTTCAGTAGGCATATCAGTCTCCCACCGCCAGACATCCTGGTGTTTCTCCGCCTTGGATCTTGCTGCAGTTCTTGTGGTCCTCTTTAGAATAAGATATGACAGATTTCCATCGAGCAAGTCTTGCCTGAGCTCAAAACAAAGCCTCCAACAAAAGAAACCTCCAGAGTTTCTGCTCCCTTTTCCAATACCCAAGATGCCATGGACTCACATTGCCATGGATTTTATTGTGGATCTATATACCTCCAGAAAGAACACTTGCATCCTAGTTGTGGTGGATATATTTTCCTGGCTAGTCCATTTAAAGATATTACCTAAGCTACCCACATCCCCTCAAATGGCCATTGTCTTCCTAAAATAAATATTTTGATTTCACGTCCTTACCTTTCCCTGCAGTCAGTTTGTTTCTCTTCTCTGTAAGGCCTTCAGCCTTGTTTGGGCATTCACTTGCACTTCTCTTCTTCCTAACATGCATAGTCCAATGAATAGAGTGGATGAATTAGTCTCTTGAACAGTATCTACACATGTTTGTAAGCCCTTTTCCGTCTAACAGGTCATATCTTCTGCCTTTGGCAGAGTTCGCTTTCAACAGTGTTTGACACAAATCCATCCAGTGTGGAACTATGGGTTTACATCCACATTCTGCCCTGTTATGTTCAGCCTCCGGAGTTACTGCTGTTGATTCGCATCTGGATTCTATACAAGGCCACTGGGTAACTGTGCTGACTAGTCTGGTCATGTCAGTCTCAATATAAGGCTTTCAATTACCACTGTCAGAGTTCTTCTCCTTCCTGTTCCATAGGTGATGAGGTGTGGCTGTCCACCAACGATCTTCTTCTTTGCCAGCTTTCGTCCAAGATTTGCCCATGCTTCGTTGGCCCTTTTCACATTTGTGAGTCGCCAGTTACCTTCTCTCTGGATCTTCCTTCCTTTATGAGGATACCCAACTCCTTTCACATCTTTTTGCTTAAGCACGTGGTTTCTCCCTGCTTTTCTTATGGACAGCTGTCCCTTCCCTGGACACAGTGGATGATCATGAAGAGTATGTCACACATAAGATCCTTGACTCCTGTCTTGTCCACAATTTTCTCTTTTAGTACCTTGTTGAATGGAAGGGTTACAGCCCACAGGAACGTTCCTGGGTACCAGTTGCAGATATTCATGCACTGGCTCTTTGCCAGGCTAATCACAGCTCCTTTTGCTCCAGAGTTATCTTGAAGACACCCCTTATTGGTGAAGGTTTCCTATTTTATCAGCCCTTGCTGCAGAGCCTCTGCCCCACCCCGCATGAAAATTGTCATCTGACCTTCATAGGTCAGCTGTCCCTGGCTCCCGTTCTAGGAGCTACATTGTGTTTGTGTGCCAGTGACTTGAGTGTAATTGAACCAAAGGCTGGATTTTCTGACTGTCCCTGCTGTTGATATTCTGTAGCTTTTCTGGAGATCTTCTGGTTTGTCCCTGGTTTGCCCTTGAATACTCTATCCTCTAGGATTTGCCACCATCAATTGGGTTTCTCCAGTTCTGACTGCTAGTTTACCTTTACTACGGGCATTCCCATTATCTCCAGTCTTCCAATCGCCACACCTTTCTCTTGTGTTTACCTGGGGTTTGTGGCTGTTTAGGCCTTCTTCTGCATCAGGTACTTCTCTCTCCTGCTGGTTCACTCTGCTTCCTCAGTCCCTCTATTATGCTTTGCTCCCTAGGTTCTACTTTGCTGCAGTCTCATTCTTCACATTGGCTCCCCCTCTGGCAATTCCTGGTATTCCTCTCTAGTCTTTTCCCATTCAATTGCCACTCTGGTAGTTCTTTTTTTCCTTGTTCTTCAGTGCTCTTTCTTGCTTCTGGCTCCCCTTTCTCATCTCTCCTGACTTAGCATCCTTTTTTCACCCCTTACTTTATTCTTGCTATAGTTTTGTACTTTCTTTTCCTATTTCTACTTGTTTGGTTTCTTCATACTCTCCTTTCTCTTACTTCCTGAATCTTATTCTATGTTTTCTCCTGTTCTCTCTTCTCATTTCTCTCTGGTTTTTCCACCTGTCTTCCTTTCCCTTCTCTGTTCTTCTCTTTTCTGCCTTTCCTTTGTGTACCTGTTGGGGAGGGTGTACTGGCCGCATGGTCTGGTGCAGGCACATTGGGTTCGTTTTTCATTAAGCCCTAGGTCCTCCACTTCAGTGCAGGTTATCTTATCCTGATTTCTTCCTGCCTCAGATGGGAAGGAATAATCTAGTTTCCCGACCAGCACCAACTTTAGCTGCAGCAAGGGATGCCCGTTGCTGACACCTCTCTAGCTTTCTCTGTTCCCAAGCTACTGGGCCACCATTACAGCAGTAATAGCTAACTGGTGGGTTGAAATGCACACCGAGGGCATACATAACAAAAAGATATTAATGGGAATCTGCTACAAGCCACCTAATATTTGGGAGTTTGAGGAAACCCAACTGTTAATACAAATGGAAAAGGCTTCTCAGTCAGCAAATGCAGTCAGAATGGGAGATTTCAGCCACTGTGAAACTGATTTTTGTGATGGCATAATTCCACCAAAGGGAAATAATTTCTAATTTTCTAAGCATGGTTAAAGACAATTTAATGCCCCAACTAGTAGAGGAGCCAACTAGAAAAAAGGCTTTGCTGGACAAAGTGATCTCAAACAACTCTGATATGGTAAACAATATGCAAGTCAGGGAACAGTGAGGAAGCAGTGACCACAATACAGTATCCTTACAAATTTGTTATGAAAAACTCATTAACAAGAGTTTAACCAAAACACAACTTTAAAAATTGTAATTTTACAATGCTAAAAGCAGTAATTAGATTAGCTAAAACAGAAAAT
This sequence comes from Rhinophrynus dorsalis, assembly GCA_037306005.1. Taxonomy (NCBI): domain Eukaryota; kingdom Metazoa; phylum Chordata; class Amphibia; order Anura; family Rhinophrynidae; genus Rhinophrynus; species Rhinophrynus dorsalis. The sequence goes on from CM074724.1 coordinate 167,311,740, forward strand.
GACAAAGTAGAGCAAAAGAGCAAGATAAAGCCTAGGTAATTCTAAAGGTATATAAATGGCAAAAAGATTAAGGTGGATAATGGTCCTTTTAAAACTAAGATAGAGAAATTAAATAATGAGGATAAGGCTTTCCCTGACACCTTCTGTATATAAAAGGAAGCAAAAATGCCAAGCTATGGGCAAACAGACAGAAGCACAGAATTTCCTCCATTATGTACATGGCTTACTGACTCTGAGGACAAAGTCAAAGAGAGACTGAGTATGGCTATAGTGAATAAAGCATTGGTGCCTGATGGCATACACCCAAGGGTACCTAAGCAATTTAGTTCAGTGATAGCAAGACGCTTATATTTAATATTTATTGATTCACTATATTCAGGCATAGTTCCCAGTGACTGGAGGAAACCAGGTGTAATACCATTATTCAAAAAAGGGCAAGATCTAACCCAGGGTATTAAAGACCTGTAAGCTTGACTTCTGTAGCGGGTAAGATATTAGAAGTGTTACTAACTGATCGTATTCATGACAACGTGATAACCAACAACATCGTTAGTAGGAACCAGAATGGTTTTATGAAGAATAGACAGCATATTAAATTTACTTTCATTTTAAAAAAGGGTAAGTAGTAATTTGGACAAGGATATTGCTGTTGATGTATTTTGCAAAAGCCTTTGATACTGTGTATCATAACAGATTACTACATAAATTAAAAGGCATTACTTTGGGAGGAGATATCTGTGCATGGATAGAGAACTGCATAAATGATAGATGGCATAAATTTAGACTGCATACATTTTTGAAGTTGGTCTACAGTTGTAAGTGGGGTGCACCACAGGGATCAGTACTGGTGTCATTATCATTTTTTGTTACATTTTGTATTGAAGAAAAGCTGAGTAATGTACTAACAGTAGCTCACAGAACGAGCTCAATACAAATGGGCGAACCAACACAAAGGAAGAATGAGCAACATACTACAAGCCATGGTGAAGAACAGACAGGTGCTACTCCACATAAGACTCAAAGGTGGGCATACAGTGAGAGTTTGGGGGAGTGGTGGAGTGTGGTGTCAATAAGTGAATGTTGGAGACATGTCCACTTCCCACACACAGTTGGAGGTAAAGAGGAGGAGAGATAGGAGAGTAGAAAGGAAAAATAAGAGTAGAAAACTGTAGTGGGTTGAAGGGAGATTAAGGAAGGTATAAGGAAAGAGTTGGGGGGTGGAAAGAGGATGGGAGGGGAAAAGGGGGGCAGTGGAGGGGCCGCAACCTGGCCCCCGGAGGGGGAGGAAATTGGATGATGAGCATGAGGCAGTGAATGGTGATGCGGTAGAGAAGTAGTCTAGCCAGGGGGACCAGGTGACCTGAAATTTGTCTAATTTGTTCATTCGTTCAGCATGCATCCATTCTAATTCTACATATTTCCCGAGCCTCGACTCTCACATCTCTAAAGTGGGAGCAGTGGTGGTTATGCGCCATAGTGCAGAATGCATGCTTTGGTGATCACCAAGAAGATAAACAAAGATTTAAGGAAAGCCTTATTCAAAGGAGAGGAGAAGTCAGTGGGTATGAAGTTCAACAGCATGTTGGCTGGGGATAATGTGATAGGCATAGGGAACCCGCCTGCTGACCAGGAAAAGGTGAGCAAAGGGCAATGCCACCAGATATGTAGAAATTCCCTAAGTGATGGGGAGCATCATCAGGCCTATTATTATTTACATTGTTTATTAATAGTCTAGAAGTGTGTATTGAAAGCAGTATCTCAGTCTTTGCTGATAACACTAAGCTACTACAGAGCAACATGTATTTTCTCTGCAGAGAGATTTGGACAAATTGAGTGAATGGGGAGAAAAGTGGTAGACAAGGTTTAATATACATAAAAGTAAGGTTATGCATTTAAAGTTACAGAAACAAAGACGCTACACATACAATAAATGGGAGACTACCAGGGGAAACCTCATTAAAGAAAGATTTAGGAGAACGGATAGACAATAGACTTCTCAGCAGTGTGCAGTGTCACTCAGCCTCTGCAAAACCCAAATTAGTATTATCATGAATAAAAAGGGGTATAGATGCACATGATAGCTATAAAACAAGAGGTCATCCATTAAGACTAGACAAAAGACTCTTTGGACTAAAACAAATGCAGGGATTTTTTTACAGTAAGGGCAGAAAAGTTACGGAATTCTTTGCCTCGGGATGCTATGCTTGTAAATACTATAACTGCTTTCAAAAAGTAGTGGATGCCTTTCTAGCTCAGAACAATTGAGAATTATGACAGTTTGTTTCAAAGCAGATGTTCAGTTAAGGAAATAACTGATTGCCATTTGGCATCAGAAATTAGCTTTTTACCCCTTTGGGCTTAACTGAAAACTGCTTCAAATTTTTTTTATCGCCCTCTGGGTGGGCAAGAGTGAAATGGCTGAGCTTGATGCTACTATGTGCCCACCTCCCCAGTTCAGACAGGCTGCTGTTACTTTGTTTATAGACAATACTGCACAATCACGTCTGAGACCACTTATCATGACTGACACGTTAAAGGGCCATTAAAAGTACAATATTTCCCTAAAATGAAGTTATCATACTATTTTAAAAATATTATGTACTCCTAGCCAGTATTCGTAAAAATTATTTTATTTATGTGCATAAACCCCAAAATATATCGTAAACATATTTTTGCTGTTCATCTGGAGGAAGCTATGCATGACATTCACCCCTTTTTGTTTATACAAATGGTAAGAGAAATGTGTGGCATGACTTTGGTAAACAAATAAGATTTGAGTATCAGTGAAATGAACTAGGTGGGCTCTAATCTCTAAAGAATTATCAGTGGTTTAGGTTATTTACAGTTTAACATAGTTGACTAACCGTGGCCAAGTGTGTACACGTTTGTTTTTTTATTTGAAATATTTTAGAACTTTCTTAAAGAATAAAAATGTTTAAATGTTATTTTTATGGGTGCATGATATTTTAATGGATTTAAGTTCCTCAATTTTGGTCATTTCTCTTTAAAGGGATAGTAATACTTAAAATGTAAAAAAAAAATAATATGTTGTAGGGTTTATCCCCTTGACTAAAACAAGAGTACTCCCACTGCTGAAAGGTGTTTTATTCAAAAGTTATTACAGCTCAAAGTTTATTTTTTTAGGTGCAGTATCACAGTAGCCTAAAATTGTACAGTGGCGCTGTTGCTACACCATCCAATGGAGATTTATGGTCTACAGACCAGAGCTATCCATAGGATGGTGTAACCACAGCACCACTGTACAATTTCAGGCCACTGTGATATTGTACCTAAAAAAATTAACTGAGCTGTAATAACTTTTGAATAAAAACACCTTTCAGCAGCGGGAGTACTCTTGTTTTACTAAGGGGGTAAACACTACAATACATTTTTTTTTACATATTAAGTATTACTATCCCTTTAAAGATTCCTTTAAGCATTTACAATACAGTACCTTCAAGTATGCACTACTAAAGTGTACATAATTTCATTTTAGTTGTGTGTTCCTTGAAATAAAGTAATTAATTGTACACAATGATAGCCTTATAGCAATCATCTCCAAAATGAGCAAATAGCAAGCTTCACATAGCTTTAAATCTAAATCTAAGTACTGTCAATCTATTTCCACAGAGCCTACAATGCTTTAGTAGCAAAATCTTTACATTTCAGAATGCATTAGAAAGAATTTCTGCCAACTGTGCTTTAAAACAATAGCTATCTATGGATATGTGTCCACTTGCAGCCTCAAACTTTTGCAGCTATATTCCTTCTTACACTGACCAATGGCTCAACAAATGCATAGCTTGAGAGCGTCCCACTTTATCTCTGAGAAAAGTAAGTGTCTCTCCATGCAGCACAGAGCTTAACTGGCAAATTAAATGGCACTGAAAAGCTTCAATAGCATATAAAAATTAACTGGAAGCTTAATTAGCATAAGGTAATAAGTATTAAAAAGTCCTAAACAATACATAGGCAGTTTTTAATGACGTTTTCAAACTTGAATCAAAGTGAAATATCAACGTTAAGCTCATCCATGTTCATATATTTTGCAAATATCCTTTCAAGGATCACAAACATTTCAGTATGTAGTACAATATTGCTAATCAACCTGAATATTAAAAAGGCTGGTATTTTGTCTACCTTTTTCTTATTTTAAAGGGATAATAATACTTAAAATGTAAAAAAAAATATGTTGTAGGGTTTATCCCCCTGAGTAAAACAAGAGTACTCCCACTGCTGAAAGGTGTTTCATTCAAAAGTTCTTAATTTTCAAAGTTTAAATTTTTAGGTGTAATATCACAGTGGCCTGAAATTGTACAGTGGCGCTGTTGCTACACGATCCTATGGACAGCTCTGGTCCCGGGACCATAAATCTCCATAGGATGGTGTAGCAACAGCGCCACTGTACAATTTCAAGCCACTGCGATATTGCACCTAAAAAATTCAACTTTGAAAATTAATAACTTTTGAATGAAACACCTTACAGCAGTGGGAGTACTTTTGTTTTACTCAGGGGATAAACCCTACAACATATTTTTTTTTACATTTTAAGTATTACTATCCCTTTAAAGAGGGTGTAGTATAGCTTCCCAAAAGTGACAAACAAGGCTTATAAAATATATACGTACAAACTTGTACCTATTTAATGCCCATTTCAAATTGAATAAGTGCCTTTTTTTTCAACAGGAGACTTTACGCAGGTAGGTGTCCTTCAAACAATTGTTAGTTATGAGTTTATACCGGTTATTTGCATTTCATTTCTGTTGTAGTCTACTGCTGGTTGTTTCAGTTTCAGACAGCTGACCATTACCAGCCATTCAGTTATAGTGTAACACATTGTTTTAAGGTGGTGTGATCCACATTCATACTTTAGAGATCACTATATACAGAATACTGCAAACAGAATGAAGAAAAACAAAGTTAGGCTCCAGTTATTCCTTTAACCCCTTCGCGACACAGGACGTACATGTACGTCCTGTGTGGCTGTCACTTAGTGACAGAGGACGTACATGTACGTCCCGGAAATCCGGCTCCCCGCGCGGCTGCACGCCGTTCGGGGACGCCGGATTCTTTTAGAAAAAAAAAAAAAAAAAAAAAAGTTAGACGGACGTTAAGTGACGGCCGCGTCTGCACGCGGCCGTCACTAAGGGGTTAAAACAGAATACTGAGAAGATTAAGCTCTTACAGTGTTTAGCAGACGTACTTAGGCAGCAGAAATATTATATATACATTTATACATACAACCGAGAGGAAGGGTGGAAACATTCACTTTATCAATGTCCAAATTACCCAAGTGCAGAATCCCAATCTAATGATAGTATAATCAAGAAGAAAAAGGCAGCACCCGTGGGACTTGCTAAGCAGCAAAAGATGGCTTTATTATGGTCTTTGATTGACTATACTCAGCTTAGGGCATCCTGGATTGCAGAATGATACAACACACAGCTGGGGCCAAAAAATTAAGCAATTTAATCCAGCATCATCATAAGGAGCCAAACGTTTTCAGTCCTCCTAGTCCTGGGAGCAAAATGGGGTTGGTGAAGTCACACACTACGCAAAGGGTACCACAACAAGACACAACTCAGATCTGCCAGCTGATGGCAGGTGCAGTCAAAAACATATTATGTATTGATGTTCAATCTAAAGGGGTGGGGAAAAGAACTGCAATAAAGATATATTTTCTGGTATAGTTAAATTAACAACAGTAGAGCACAACAGCAGAAGGGTAATATTTAGAGAAAAATGGAGCACAAGCAATACCTTCAAGCCTGTGCCAAGAAGGTAATTAGTTATATAAAGGATTCAGCAAATTTTATTTGTCAGCTTCCCGGCCACATTGAAGACGATACTTTGTTCATAACTGTGACGGGTACAGGGGTTACTGATTGGTAGACCGAGGGTTAAACGATTTATCCAGCCAAACAAAAAGATAATAATTTGCATTTATTAGAGACTAGTGTAAAAGCCTGTGTACACGGCCCAAGGTCCGGGTAATGTTAACCCTTTGGATGCCAGAGGGGTATGCAAAGCATTGCTTTGCACTCAAAGGGTTAAGAGGCCGGTCCTGCTCTGCATACTCCTGCCTCCTCACTGCTCCACATGATGCAGTCATGCGCCGCCTCACTCACGCAATTCAGTCTTGCTCAGTAGAGACTGCACTAAACGTAGGCAGTCTTCTCTGCACATGACGGCTTCTGACAAACATCCTAGCGTTTTATTATATAGGATGTCACTGCACACAAACATAGGAAAACAATTACAGGCAAACAAACAGGGGTAAAGCATAACAACTGCACACTTCTGCTGTTTTCTTCTTGGTATGCCAGCAAAGTTGTATAGATTGCCTGGGGTTCCATATAATATAGTCCATTTTAGCTTTATACCGGAGGTTACACAGTCCCACTGGGGTATAAAATAAGGAAATTGGAGCTAGGGGATAACCTTTACAATTGGATGCAAACCTGGTTGAAGGATAGGGAACAGTGTGTGGTTGTAAATGGGCAATTCTCCAATACATTTAAAGTGGAGAGTGGATTACTTCAGGGTTCAGTAGTAGGTCTGTTGCTTTTTAACATGTTTATAAATGACCTGGAAATAGATAAAGAAAGCAAAATATCAATATTTGCAGATGACACTAAATTATGCAGGGTAATTAATTCAGAATAGGATATTTGCTCTCTACAGAAGGATTTACATAAAATGTCAGATTGGGCAAATAAATGGAATATGAAGTTTAATGTGGGAAAGTGTAAAGTCATGCATTTGGTAGGAAATAATCCCAAGGCTACTTATAAACTTAATGGAATAATTTTACGGGACTCGTTGCTAGAGAAAGACCTGGGTATTCTTGTAAACTACAAACTTGGAAACCGTGACCAGTGTCAAATAGTAGCAGAAGCAAATAAAATCCTGTCTTGCATAAAAAGGGGTATTGAAGAAAAAGTGGATAACATAATTTTGCTATTCTACAAATCATTGGCAAAACCTCACCTTGAATATGCAGTACAGTTTTGGGCACCAGTTCTGAAAAAGGATATATTAGAACTAGAGAAGGTACAGCGAAGAGCAACAAAGTTAATTAAGGGAATGGAGGACCTGATGTATGAGGAACGACTAGACAAACTTGGTTTATTTACTCTAGAGAAAAGATGACTAAGAGGAGACCTTATCACATTGTACAAGTATATGATAGGTCCATACAAGGATCTCTGTGGTGAGCTATTCATTCCAAGGTCTGATCAGATGACCAGGGGACACCCCTTCAGATTAGCAGAAAGGAGGTATAGACTTCAGCAGAGGAAGGGTTTATTTTACAGTAAGATCTGTTAAATTGTGTAATTCCTTGCCCAAGGAGGTGGTTATGGCAGATACATTTAAGAGAAGATTAGATACATTTCTTTCAAAAGGGAACATAGAGGGTTGTACTGTATTTTAGTAGACAAATAAGGAAGGTCTGATACAATCTAACTTATTTGGTAGCAGGAAAGCTATACAGTTCTCATGTCACTAGGGTATGATGCAAAGGGTGAACTAGATGGACCTGTGTCTATATTCAACCTAATTTACTGAATAAATTACCTAACTCACAGAGGTGGTGATCATCACCAAACACTCATTCAACATGAGACCTGCATGATATATGAGTTTGATACAGTGGCTCCGAAGGGACTGAATCATAAACTCCTGCTGCCTCTGAGTAAGTTACTGTGTATCCAAATCTGGGCACTCCCAGTGATATCTACTGTGTGGTGAACTGCTGGCAGCATCCTATGGAAATAATCGGATGCCTGGTACCTAACCACCATTATTTACATCTATGGGCACTCCTTGTGTTGTAGCATGGGAATGGGCCCTAAAGTACTGCAGAGGTGCTCTTTGGATGGATTTTATTATTACTGTGATAGATTCCCTGATACTTTCTCCTCTGCATCACTGATAGGCATTATTTGAGTTAGCTCACAGGAAGGGGCCCTTACTTTTGGATTAAGACATTGACAACATGAAACTGTCATAATTACGACCATCCTATTACTTATGATTTTTAGCTTGTTCATTATTGCACATGTGAACATTCACGTAACCATGCAGAGTACCTTTGGACACTTGGTACCATGATGTCATTACCCTTCGGATTTTCCTCTGTAATGGATATGACACTGGATTATTTCCGAGGCATTTCAATATGGATCTAGTGATACTATTCCACTGACTATTTGGAACTGAATATACAATCACTGCAATTTAGCATCTAGTTAATGCATTTTTTTCTGTTAGCTTTTTATTTGTGGACATTTACCTTCTCCAGTATTGCTCTAGCTCAGTTTTTTTATCAAATGATTGGCCTGCTGTTGCAGTGCATTGTTGTTAATTTAACCATACTATAAAGTTTATCTTTGTTGTAGTTCTTTTCCCCACTTCCTATTTCCTTTAGTAATATATGTTTTTGACACTGTATCTGTTTTTGACATTGTAAAAAGAAACAAGAAAGGACAGTGCACGGGAACATTTAATTGTAATATCAATCAACATTAATTGGAGTTAATAGTGAGAAAAAGAAAAATCAAAAAAAGAACACATTACGTGGAAAAAAAAAAAGAAAAAGTGAAAATGGATGCAAAATACTGGTGACTAGTATGTATTTCTTATTATGACTAATATGATGTTCTTGGAGGACAAATGTAAGTCCGTGGGACTATAGTCAGAACATGTAACGATGCTCAGTGTACGTGGAAGAATAATAGAGGGAGCTAGATCGGGAGAAAATATAGTAGTGATGGTTAGCAGTTTAGCCGGCAGTGCTGTGTTGGTACCTGTTACTAGGCAATGGACATAGTGTAGTGGGTGACGTCAACAACCCTGTTGTGTGCCCGAGGACCTAGAGATTTTTGTATTCCAGCAGTGGTAACAGCATGATTGAGGAGCCACCCCCCTGAATTATACTTTAAAAAAATGTTCTATTTTTGATTTTACCCCCATCTTCCCTGATGAAGGTCCACCTGAGGACCGAAAACGTTCTGCTGCTTTTAATGATGCTGGAATAAACTGCTAAATTATTTTTTCCCCAGATGTGTGCTGTCTCACTCTGCAACCCAGGATGCCCCAAGGCTGACTACATTTATGCATTTATCTTACAGGATGTGCACCGGTTATCTATTATGTGATACGATCATTGATTTGTTTTGCGGTGTGTGCGCCAATGCCTTTCATACTTCCTGTATGTATGCGTGTATAACAGGATTTTAGTCTTACCTGTTAAATCTTTTTCTCTTAGTCCATATAGCTTATAGATGCCATGGGGAGGCGACAGCTCCTCCTAGCAGGTTGGAACAATTCTTCAAAGATATTGCAGGGGCAGAGCCTCCCTCTCCTCCTTAGCAGGCTCCCCAGCTACTCCCCTCCCTATTGTCAAGGTTTGGCTGAGCTGCCATATCACTGCTGTTAAGTATTGCTGCATTTCCTTCCCTGGGCCAGGCTGACTCAGCTGATGATTAATGAACTGACTTGACCTCTCCATTTCAATGGTTACTCACCTGACTTATCAGCAAACCCCTTCCAGACTATTTAAAGCAGCCAGGTTCACTTCCTGCTTGCCCTTGTGTTTGCTTCTGGCTGCTAGTGCGTTCTCCTGAGTTACTGATTATCTGTGCATGACCTGACATCCTCTGATGTTCCTTCTGGCTCCTAATTATTAGCTTGTTGTCGTTTAGTTTATGCTCTTGGATCAAAATGATGAGGAAGGAGAAAGAAGGAGGAAGGAGGAGGAGGAAGAAGAAAAGGGAAAGAGGAACAGGAAGAGGAAGGAGGAAAGAGGAGGAAGAGGAAGGAGAAGATGAAGGAAAAAGAGGAAGATGAATAGGAAGAGAATGAAGGAAGAGTAAAAGGAAGAAGGAAGGAGGAGGAAGAGGAAGAAGGAAGGAGGAGGAAGAGAGAAGGGAAAAGGGGAAGAGGAAGAGGAAGAGAAAGAAGAAGGAGGAAAGAGGAGGAAGAGGAAGGGGAGGAGGAAGAAGAAGAGGAAGGGGGAAGTGGAAGTAGGAAGAGGAAGTAGAAGTGGTAGTGGAAGAGGAAGTAGGAAGAGGAAGTAGAAGTGGTAGTGGAAGAGGAAGTAGGAAGAGGAAGTAGAAGTAGGAAGAGGAAGTAGGAAGTAAGAAGTAGGAAAAGGAAGTAGGAAGAGGAAGTAGGAAGTAGAAGTAGGAAGCAAGGAGCAGGAAGTAGAAGTGGAAGAGGAAGTAGGAAGTGGAAGTAGGAAGTAGAAGTTGGAAGTAGAAGTGGAAGTAGGAAGTGGAAGTAGGAAACATAGAATTTGACGGCAGATAAGAACCATTCGGCCCATCTAGTCTGCCCAATTTCCTACTGTGTAAAAAAAAACACACAACCTCAAACCTTTTTTGGTCCTTGGTCTTTTCTTATGTTAAGGACCGCCTTATGCCTATCCCATGCATGCTTAAATTATGTCACTGTATTGACATCTACCACTTCTGCTGGTAGGCTATTCCACTTGTCTACTACCCTCTCAGTGAAGTAAAACTTTCTTACATTACATCTAAACCTGTGTCACTCTAGTTTTAGACTATGGCCTCTTGTCCTAACGTTTTTACTCTTTTGAAATATACTTTCATCCTGTACTTTGTTGAATCCCTTCATGTATTTGAATGTTTCTATCATATCCCCTCTCTCTCTCTCTCTTCTCTCCTCCAAGCTATACATATTCAGATCCTTTAGTCGATCTTGATACTTCTTTTCTTGTAGACCAGTTACCATTTTAGTAGCCCTTCTTTGAATTTTCTCTAGAGTATCAATATCCTTCTGGAGATGGGGTCTCCAGTACTGTACACAATATTCTAGGTGAGATCTAACTAGAGATCTGTTTAGTGGCATGACTACTTCCCTTTTTCTGCTACTAATGCCCCTAGCTATACAACCCAGTGCCCTGCTTGCATTCCCCATCGCTTTATTACATTGCCTGCTTACCTTTAAGTCATTAGAAATAATTACTCCCAAATCCCTTTCCTCTGTTGTCTCTGACAGCACAGTACCCTTAATGGTATATTTTTCCTTTGGATTTTTATGTCCCAAGTGCATTATTTTACATTTATCAACGTTAAAGTGCATCTGCCACACTCTTGACCATTCTTCTAATTTACCTACATCATTCGCCATTTGGCTTTTTCCCCCTGGAATGTCTACCCTATTGCAGATCTTTGCATCATCTGCAAAAAGGCATACCTTTCCTTGAAGACCTTTTGCAATATCACTAATAAAAATATTAAAAAGAATGGGCCCCAGTACAGATCCCTGAGGTACTCTACTAGTAACACTCCTTTCGTCCGAATATTCTCCATTGACTATCACCTTCTGTCTCCTGTCACTCAGCCATTGCCTTATCCATTTCACTATTTTTACATTTAGACCCAAACACTGCAATTTATTTATGAGTCTTCTATGAGGGACAGTGTCAAATGCTTTACTGAAATCTAGATAAGCTATATCTACTGCTCCCCCTTGATCTATTATTTTAGTTACCCAGTCAAAAAAATCTATGAGGTTAGTTTGACAAGATCTCCCTGCTGTAAACCCATGCTGTTTGGTATCTTGCAAGCTATTCATATTCAGATATTCAACAATTCTTTCCTTTAACATAGTCTCCATTAATTTTCCCACTACTGATGTAAGACTTACTGGTCTGTAGTTACCAGACTCTTCCCTGCTACCTTTTTTGTGAAGCGGTACTACATTTGCTACCTTCCAATCTTCTGGAACTATTCCTGTTGCTAGTGACTGATTGAATAATTCTGTTAAAGGTTTTGCCAGAACACACTTAAGTTCTTTTAATAACTTTGGGTGTATCCCATCTGGACTCATTGATTTATCTGTTTTTACCTTAGAAAGTTGAATTAGAACTTCTTCTGTAAACATGCATGTTTCCCGTGTCTTGCCATTTCTTTTTTCTAACAGAGGTCCCTTCCCTTCATCTTCCTGTGTAAAAACGGAACAGAAATATTCATTGAGACAGTCAGTTAGCCCTTTATTCTCATTTACATAGTTTCCATCTTTTGTTTTTAGTCTAACTTTTCCTTGTTTCGTTTTCCTCCTTTCACTTATATATCTAAAAAATGTTTTATCCCCCTTTTTTATTGGCAGGGCAATTTTTTCCTCTGTGTGTGCTTTGGCACATCTAATAATACATTTGGCCTCCTTCAACCTAGTTTTGTACCGATACCTATCTTCTTCCTTCTGCTTATATTTCTTAAATGCTTCTTTTTTCTCTTTTACTATATTTGCCACTTCTGCTGAGTACCACAGTGGTTTTCTTTTTCTTTTACCCTTGCTGACATGTTTAATGCAATGTTCATTGCGTTTAGTAAAACATATTTCAGATAATCCAATTTCTCCTGGACTCCATCTAAAGATCTCCAAGTTGTTAAAGACTGACATTAAAATGTTTCCATTTTAGAAAAATCAGCCTAAAGTCTAGAACCTTTGTTTTTGTGTGATGCAACTCAGCCTCTGTTTTTATATGAAACCACACAGAATGATGATCACTGGAGCCCAAACACTCTCCTACAGCTACATCTGATACCAAGTCTCCATTAGTAAATAATAAATCTAGTGTGGCTTCCTTCCTAGTTGGCTCTTCTACTAATTGACTAAGAGCTAATCCTTGTAAAGAATTTAGGATATCTCTACTCCTGGCTGAACCTGCTACTTGGTTTTTCCAGGTTTAAATACCTGTTAACAAAACTTCTGAATTGCTTGCTGAGAACCTCTGTTCCCTTTTGAGAAAGATGCAAGCCATCCTTTTTGTACAATTCCTTGTTACACCAAATAGGTTTGGTGTGAGAAATAAAGCCAAATCCATGTTTTTGGCCCCATTTCCCTAGCCATGAATTAAAATCTCTTATTCGCTGCATTCTACCATCATCTTCCTTATACACTGGCAGAACTTCTGAAACGGATACAGTGGAAGCAACTTGCTGCAGATCCTTACATAGCTTCTTAAAAACATCTTTTACCATACTTACCTCATTACAAGCCAAATAATTTGTCCCTAAATGGGCTATGACATCCAACTCTCCATTCTGTCTTGCTTCCTTAACAATTTTTAAAATGTGTTTTCTATCTCTGTGAGCTGTAGCACCAGGAAGATATCTGACATCTTTGCCATCACCATGACTATCCTCCAGAGTCACTCCTCTTAATATAGAATCCCAAATAAGAGTTGCTTCCTCTTAAAGTTGTTCTTACTTCTTACCTTTATCAGTTTGTCAGTGGTTGCAGTCTGGTTTACCTGTGGATTACAGGCTGGTGAACCAGTAGTCTCTGTTTCTGGAGTTGTTTCAATATTAAGGCAGTGTTCTAAAAGTGCAGCAAAGGAATTTTGAAGAGGCACAGACTGTGGGACATGCCTCCTGAACACAACTCTTACCCTTCCAGAGCCAACTGTAGTCCATCTACCATTTCTTGGAAGTCTCTGAGGCAGTGGCACTTGTTTCCTTTGTATCTTTGTGGAGCTCACAGACATCTTGTAGATTTCAGCAAGTGAAGTAGAAGTAGAAAGTAGAAGTGGAAGAAGGAAGTAGAATGTAGGAAGTAGAAAGTGGAAGTAGAAAATAGAAGTAGGAAGTAGAAGAGGAAGCAGGAAGTAGAAGTAGAAAGTGGAAGTAGGAAGTGGAAGTAGGAAGTGAAAGAGGAAGTGAAAGTGGAAGTAGGAAGTGAAAGTGGAAGTAGGAAGAGGAAGTAGGAAGAGGAAGTTGAAGTAGAAAGTAGGAAGTGGAAGTAGAAAGTAGGAAGTAGAAGTAGGAAGTGGAAGTGGGAAGTGGAAGTAGGAAGTGGAAGTAGAAAGTAGGAAGTGGAAGTAGAAAGTAGAAGTAGGAAGTGGAAGTAGAAAGTAGAATGTAGGAAGGGGAAGTAGGAAGTGGAAGTAGGAAGTAGAACGTAGAAGTAGGAAGTGGAAGTAGGAAGTGGAAGTAGAAAGTAGAAGTAGAAAGTAGGAAGTGGAAGTAGAAAGTAGGAAGTGGAAGTAGAAAGTAGAAGTAGAAAGTAGGAAGTGGAAGTAGGAAGTGGAAGTAGAAAGTAGGAAGTGGAAGTAGAAAGTAGAAGTAGGAAGTGGAAGTAGAAAGTAGAAAGTAGGAAGTGGAAGTAGGAAGTGGAAGTAGAAAGTAGGAAGTGGAAGTAGGAAGTGGAAGTAGGAAGTAGAAAGTAGAAGTAGGAAGTGGAAGTAGGAAGTGGAAGTAGGAAGTAGAAAGTAGAAGTAGAAAGTAGGAAGTGGAAGTAGGAAGTGGAAGTAGGAAGTGGAAGTAGAAAGCAGAAGTAGAAAGTAGGAAGTGGAAGTAGAAAGTAGGAAGTGGAAGTAGAAGTAGGAAGTAGAAAGTGGAAGTAGAAGTAGGAAGTGGAAGTAGGAAGTAGAAGTAGGAAGTAGAAAGTAGGAAGTGGAAGTAGAAAGTAGGAAGTGGAAGTAGAAAGTAGGAAGTAGGAAGTGGAAGTAGGAAGTGGAAGTAGAAAGTAGGAAGTGGAAGTAGAAAGTAGGAAGTAGAAGTAGGAAGTGGAAGTAGAAAGTAGGAAGTGGAAGTAGAAAGTAGGAAGTGGAAGTAGGAAGTGGAAGTAGAAAGTAGGAAGTGGAAGTAGAAAGTAGAAGTAGGAAGTGGAAGTAGAAGTAGGAAGTAGAAAGTAGGAAGTGGAAGTAGAAAGTGGAAGTAGAAAGTGGAAGTAGAAAGTGGAAGTAGAAAGTAGGAAGTGGAAGTAGGAAGTAGAAGTAGAAAGTAGGAAGTGGAAGTAGGAAGTGGAAGTAGAAAGTAGAAGTAGGAAGTGGAAGTAGGAAGTGGAAGTAGGAAGTGGAAGTAGAAAGTAGAAAGTAGGAAGTGGAAGTAGAAAGTAGGAAGTGGAAGTAGGAAGTAGAAAGTAGGAAGTGGAAGTAGAAAGTAGAAGTAGAAAGTAGGAAGTGGAAGTAGGAAGTGGAAGTAGGAAGTGGAAGTAGGAAGTGGAAGTAGAAAGAAGAAGTAGAAAGAAGAAGTAGAAAGTAGGAAGTGGAAGTAGAAAGTAGGAAGTAGGAAGTAGAAAGTAGGAAGTGGAAGTAGGAAGTGGAAGTAGGAAGTAGAAGTAGGAAGTAGAAAGTAGGAAGTGGAAGTAGGAAGTAGAAAGTGGAAGTAGAAAGTAGGAAGTGGAAGTAGAAGTAGGAAGTGGAAGTAGGAAGTAGAAGTAGGAAGTAGAAAGTAGGAAGTGGAAGTAGAAAGTAGAAAGTGGAAGTAGAAAGTAGGAAGTGGAAGTAGAAAGTAGGAAGTGGAAGTAGAAAGTAGAAAGTAGGAAGTGGAAGTAGGAAGTAGGAAGTGGAAGTAGAAAGTAGGAAGTGGAAGTAGGAAGTAGAAGTAGGAAGTAGAAAGTAGGAAGTGGAAGTAGAAAGTAGGAAGTGGAAGTAGAAGTAGGAAGTAGAAAGTAGGAAGTGGAAGTAGGAAGTGGAAGTAGAAAGTGGAAGTAGAAAGTAGGAAGTGGAAGTAGAAAGTAGGAAGTGGAAGTAGAAAGTAGGAAGTGGAAGTAGGAAGTGGAAGTAGAAAGTGGAAGTAGAAAGTAGGAAGTGGAAGTAGAAAGTAGGAAGTGGAAGTAGAAAGTAGGAAGTGGAAGTAGGAAGTGGAAGTAGAAAGTGGAAGTAGAAAGTAGGAAGTGGAAGTAGAAAGTAGGAAGTAGAAAGTAGGAAGTGGAAGTAGGAAGTGGAAGTAGAAAGTGGAAGTAGAAAGTAGGAAGTGGAAGTAGAAAGTGGAAGTAGAAAGTAGGAAGTGGAAGTAGAAAGTAGGAAGTAGAAAGTAGGAAGTGGAAGTAGGAAGTAGAAAGTAGGAAGTGGAAGTAGAAAGTAGAAAGTAGGAAGTGGAAGTAGAAAGTAGGAAGTGGAAGTAGAAAGTAGGAAGTGGAAGTAGAAGTAGGAAGTAGAAAGTAGGAAGTGGAAGTAGGAAGTGGAAGTAGAAAGTGGAAGTAGAAAGTAGGAAGTGGAAGTAGAAAGTAGGAAGTAGAAAGTAGGAAGTGGAAGTAGGAAGTGGAAGTAGGAAGTGGAAGTAGAAAGTAGGAAGTGGAAGTAGAAGTAGGAAGTGGAAGTAGAAGTAGGAAGTGGAAGTAGAAAGTAGGAAGTGGAAGTAGGAAGTGGAAGTAGAAAGTAGGAAGTGGAAGTAGAAGTAGGAAGTAGAAAGTAGGAAGTGGAAGTAGGAAGTGGAAGTAGAAAGTAGGAAGTGGAAGTAGGAAGTGGAAGTAGAAAGTAGGAAGTGGAAGTAGAAGTAGGAAGTGGAAGTAGAAAGTAGGAAGTGGAAGTAGAAAGTAGGAAGTGGAAGTAGGAAGTGGAAGTAGAAAGTAGGAAGTGGAAGTGGAAGTAGAAGTAGGAAGTGGAAGTAGAAAGTAGGAAGTGGAAGTAGAAAGTAGGAAGTGGAAGTAGAAGTAGGAAGTAGAAAGTAGGAAGTGGAAGTTGGAAGTAGGAAGTGGAAGTAGGAAGTGGAAGTAGAAAGTAGGAAGTGGAAGTAGGAAGTGGAAGTAGAAAGTAGGAAGTGGAAGTAGAAGTAGGAAGTGGAAGTAGAAAGTAGAAGTAGGAAGTGGGAAGTAGGAAGTGGAAGTAGAAGTAGGAAGTGGGAAGTAGGAAGTGGAAGTAGAAGTAGGAAGTGGAAGTAGAAGTAGGAAGTGGAAGTAGAAGTAGGAAGTGGGAAGTAGGAAGTGGAAGTAGGAAGTGGAAGTAGAAAGTGGAAGTAGAAAGTGGAAGTAGAAGTAGAAAGTAGGAAGTGGAAGTAGGAAGTGGAAGTAGAAAGTAGAAGTAGGAAGTGGAAGTGGAAGTAGGAAGTGGAAGTAGGAAGTGGAAGTAGGAAGTGGGAAGTAGGAAGTGGAAGTAGGAAGTGGAAGTAGTAGAAGTAGGAAGTGGAAGTAGAAGTAGGAAGTGGAAGTAGGAAGTAGAAGTAGGAAGTGGAAGTAGGAAGTGGAAGTAGGAAGTAGAAGTAGGAAGTAGGAAGTGGAAGTAGAAAGTAGGAAGTGGAAGTAGAAGTAGGAAGTAGGAAGTGGAAGTAGAAGTAGGAAGTAGAAGTAGGAAGTAGGAAGTAGGAAGTGGAAGTAGAAAGTAGGAAGTAGGAAGTAGGAAGTGGAAGTAGGAAGTGGAAGTAGGAAGTGGAAGTAGAAAGTAGGAAGTGGAAGTAGAAGTAGGAAGTGGAAGTAGAAAGTAGGAAGTGGAAGTAGAAAGTAGGAAGTGGAAGTAGGAAGTGGAAGTAGAAAGTAGGAAGTGGAAGTAGAAGTAGGAAGTAGAAAGTAGGAAGTGGAAGTAGGAAGTGGAAGTAGAAAGTAGGAAGTGGAAGTAGGAAGTGGAAGTAGGAAGTGGAAGTAGTAGAAGTAGGAAGTGGAAGTAGAAGTAGGAAGTGGAAGTAGGAAGTAGAAGTAGGAAGTGGAAGTAGGAAGTGGAAGTAGGAAGTAGAAGTAGGAAGTAGGAAGTGGAAGTAGAAAGTAAGTAGAAGTAGGAAGTAGGAAGTGGAAGTAGAAGTAGGAAGTAGAAGTAGGAAGTAGGAAGTAGGAAGTGGAAGTAGAAGTAGGAAGTAGAAAGTAGGAAGTGGAAGTAGGAAGTGGAAGTAGGAAGTGGAAGTAGAAAGTAGGAAGTGGAGAAGTAGGAAGTGGAAGTAGAAGTAGGAAGTGGAAGTAGAAAGTAGGAAGTGGAAGTAGGAAGTGGAAGTAGAAAGTAGGAAGTGGAAGTAGAAGTAGGAAGTAGAAAGTAGGAAGTGGAAGTAGGAAGTGGAAGTAGAAAGTAGGAAGTGGAAGTAGGAAGTGGAAGTAGAAAGTAGGAAGTGGAAGTAGAAGTAGGAAGTGGAAGTAGAAAGTAGGAAGTGGAAGTAGAAAGTAGGAAGTGGAAGTAGGAAGTGGAAGTAGAAAGTAGGAAGTGGAAGTAGGAAGTGGAAGTAGAAGTAGGAAGTGGAAGTAGAAAGTAGGAAGTGGAAGTAGAAAGTAGGAAGTAGAAGTAGGAAGTAGGAAGAAGTAGTGGAAGTTGGAAGTAGGAAGTGGAAGGAAGTGGAAGTAGAAGTAGGAAGTGGAAGTAGGAAGTGGAAGTAGAAGTAGGAAGTGGAGGAAGTAGGAAGTGGAAGTGGAGAAGTAGAAGTGGAAGTAGGAAGTAGGAAGTGGAAGTAGGAAGTAGGAAGTGGAAGTAGGAAGTAGTGGAAGTAGAAGTAGGAAGTGGAAGTGGAAGTGGAAGTAGGAAGTGGAAGTAGGAAGTGGAAGTAGAAGTGGAAGTAGAAAGTAGAAAGTAGGAAGTGGAAGTAGGAAGTGGAGTAGAAAGTAGAAGTAGGAAGTGGGAAGTGGGAAGTAGGAAGTGGAAGTAGGAAGTGGAAGTAGGAAGTGGAAGTAGGAAGTGGAAGTAGGAAGTGGAAGTAGTAGAAGTAGGAAGTGGAAGTAGAAGTAGGAAGTGGAAGTAGGAAGTAGAAGTAGGAAGTGGAAGTAGGAAGTGGAAGTAGGAAGTAGAAGTAGGAAGTAGGAAGTGGAAGTAGAAAGTAGGAAGTGGAAGTAGAAGTAGGAAGTAGGAAGTGGAAGTAGAAGTAGGAAGTAGAAGTAGGAAGTAGGAAGTAGGAAGTAGAAGTAGAAGTAGGAAGTGGAAGTAGAAGTAGGAAGTGGAAGTAGAAAGTAGGAAGTGGAAGTAGAAGGTGGAAGTAGGAAGTGGAAGTAGGAAGTGGAAGTAGGAAGTGGAAGTAGGAAGTAGAAGTAGGAAGTAGGAAGTGGAAGTAGAAGTAGGAAGTGGAAGTAGAAAGTAGAAAGTAGGAAGTGGAAGTAGAAAGTAGGAAGTGGAAGTAGAAAGTAGGAAGTAGAAGTAGGAAGTAGGAAGTGGAAGTAGAAAGTAGGAAGTGGAAGTAGAAAGTAGGAAGTGGAAGTAGAAGTAGAAGTAGGAAGTAGGAAGTGGAAGTAGAAAGTAGAAAGTGGAAGTAGAAAGTAGGAAGTGGAAGTAGAAAGTGGAAGTAGAAAGTAGAAGTAGAAAGTAGGAAGTAGAAGTAGGAAGTGGAAGTGGAAGTAGAAAGTAGAAGTAGGAAGTGGGAAGTAGGAAGTGGAAGTAGAAAGTAGGAAGTGGAAGTAGAAAGTAGGAAGTGGAAGTGGAAGTAGAAGTAGAAGTAGGAAGTAGGAAGTGGAAGTAGAAAGTGGAAGTAGGAAGTGGAAGTAGGAAGTAGAAAGTAGGAAGTAGAAGTAGGAAGTGGAAGTGGAAGTAGAAAGTAGAAGTAGGAAGTGGGAAGTAGGAAGTGGAAGTAGAAAGTAGGAAGTAGAAGTAGGAAGTGGAAGTGGAAGTAGAAAGTAGAAGTAGGAAGTGGGAAGTAGGAAGTGGAAGTAGGAAGTAGAAGTAGGAAGTGGAAGTAGAAAGTGGAAGTAGAAAGTGGAAGTAGAAAGTAGAAAGTAGGAAGTGGAAGTAGAAAGTAGAAGTAGGAAGTAGGAAGTGGGAAGTAGGAAGTGGAAGTAGGAAGTGGAAGTAGGAAGTAGAAGTAGGAAGTGGAAGTAGGAAGTAGAAAGTAGGAAGTAGAAGTAGGAAGTAGGAAGTGGAAGTAGAAAGTAGAAAGTAGGAAGTGGAAGTAGAAAGTAGGAAGTGGAAGTAGAAGTAGAAGTAGGAAGTAGGAAGTGGAAGTAGAAAGTAGAAAGTAGGAAGTGGAAGTAGAAAGTAGGAAGTGGAAGTAGAAGTAGAAGTAGGAAGTAGGAAGTGGAAGTAGAAAGTAGAAAGTAGGAAGTAGGAAGTGGGAAGTAGGAAGTGGAAGTAGGAAGTGGAAGTAGGAAGTAGAAGTAGGAAGTGGAAGTAGGAAGTGGAAGTAGAAAGTAGGAAGTGGAAGTAGAAAGTAGGAAGTAGAAGTAGGAAGTAGGAAGTGGAAGTAGAAAGTAGGAAGTGGAAGTAGAAAGTAGGAAGTGGAAGTAGAAGTAGAAGTAGGAAGTGGAAGTAGAAAGTAGGAAGTGGAAGTAGAAAGTAGGAAGTGGAAGTAGAAAGTGGAAGTAGAAAGTAGAAGTAGAAGTAGGAAGTAGGAAGTGGAAGTAGAAAGTAGAAAGTAGGAAGTGGAAGTAGAAAGTAGGAAGTGGAAGTAGAAGTAGGAAGTAGGAAGTGGAAGTAGAAAGTAGAAAGTAGGAAGTAGGAAGTGGGAAGTAGGAAGTGGAAGTAGGAAGTGGAAGTAGGAAGTGGAAGTAGGAAGTAGAAGTAGGAAGTGGAAGTAGAAAGTAGGAAGTGGAAGTAGAAAGTAGGAAGTAGAAGTAGGAAGTAGGAAGTGGAAGTAGAAAGTAGAAAGTAGGAAGTGGAAGTAGAAGTAGGAAGTGGAAGTAGAAGTAGAAGTAGGAAGTGGAAGTAGAAAGTAGAAAGTAGGAAGTGGAAGTAGAAAGTAGGAAGTGGAAGTAGAAAGTGGAAGTAGAAAGTAGAAGTAGAAAGTAGGAAGTAGAAGTAGGAAGTGGAAGTAGAAAGTAGAAGTAGGAAGTGGAAGTAGGAAGTGGAAGTAGAAAGTAGGAAGTGGAAGTAGAAGTAGGAAGTGGAAGTAGAAGTAGGAAGTAGGAAGTGGAAGTAGAAAGTAGAAAGTAGGAAGTGGAAGTAGAAAGTAGGAAGTGGAAGTAGAAAGTGGGAAGTAGGAAGTGGAAGTAGGAAGTAGAAAGTAGGAAGTAGAAGTAGGAAGTGGAAGTGGAAGTAGAAGTAGAAGTAGGAAGTGGGAAGTAGGAAGTGGAAGTAGGAAGTAGAAAGTAGGAAGTAGAAGTAGGAAGTGGAAGTGGAAGTAGAAAGTAGAAGTAGGAAGTGGGAAGTAGGAAGTGGAAGTAGGAAGTAGAAGTAGGAAGTGGAAGTAGAAAGTGGAAGTAGAAAGTGGAAGTAGAAAGTAGAAAGTAGGAAGTGGAAGTAGAAAGTAGAAGTAGGAAGTAGGAAGTGGAAGTAGGAAGTGGAAGTAGGAAGTGGAAGTAGGAAGTAGAAGTAGGAAGTGGAAGTAGGAAGTGGAAGTAGGAAGTGGAAGTAGGAAGTAGAAAGTAGAAGTAGGAAGTAGAAGTAGGAAGTAGAAGTAGGAAGTAGAAGTAGGAAGTGGAAGTAGGAAGTAGAAGTAGGAAGTGGAAGTAGGAAGTAGAAAGTGGAAGTAGAAGTAGGAAGTGGAAAGTAGGAAGTGGAAGTAGGAAGTAGAAAGTAGAAGTAGGAAGTGGAAGTAGAAAGTAGAAGTAGGAAGTGGGAAGTGGGAAGTAGGAAGTGGAAGTAGGAAGTAGAAGTAGGAAGTGGAAGTAGGAAGTGGAAGTAGAAAGTGGAAGTAGAAAGTGGAAGTAGAAAGTAGAAAGTAGGAAGTGGAAGTAGGAAGTAGGAAGTGGAAGTAGAAAGTAGAAGTAGGAAGTGGGAAGTGGAAGTAGGAAGTGGAAGTAGGAAGTAGAAGTAGGAAGTGGAAGTAGGAAGTGGAAGTAGGAAGTGGAAGTAGAAGTAGGAAGTGGAAGTAGGAAGTGGAAGTAGGAAGTAGAAAGTAGAAGTAGGAAGTAGAAGTAGGAAGTAGAAGTAGGAAGTGGAAGTAGGAAGTAGAAGTAGGAAGTGGAAGTAGGAAGTAGAAAGTGGAAGTAGAAGTAGGAAGTGGAAAGTAGAAGTAGGAAGTAGAAAGTAGGAAGTGGAAGTAGGAAGTAGGAGTAGGAAGTGGAAGTAGGAAGTGAAAGTAGGAAGTGAAAGTAGAAAGTAGAAGTAGGAAGTAGGAAGTGGAAGTGGGAAGTAGGAAGTGGAAGTAGGAAGTGGAAGTAGAAGTAGGAAGTGGAAGTAGGAAGTGGAAGGTGGAAGTAGAAGTAGGAAGTGGAAAGTAGAAGTAGGAAGTAGAAAGTAGGAAGTGGAAGTAGAAGTAGGAAGTAGAAGTAGGAAGTAGAAGTAGGAAGTGGGAAGTGGAAGTAGGAAGTGGAAGTAGGAAGTGGAAGTAGGAAGTGGAAGTATGAAGTAGAAAGTGGAAGTAGAAAGTAGGAAGTAGGAAGTGGAAGTAGAAGTAGGAAGTGGAAAGTAGAAGTAGGAAGTAGAAAGTAGGAAGTGGAAGTAGAAAGTGGAAGTAGGAAGTAGAAGTAGGAAGTGGAAGTAGGAAGTGGAAGTAGGAAGTGGAAGTAGGAAGTGGAAGTAGAAGTAGGAAGTAGAAGTAGGAAGTAGGAAGTGGAAGTGGGAAGTAGGAAGTAGAAGTAGGAAGTGGAAGTAGGAAGTGGAAGTAGGAAGTGGAAGTATGAAGTAGAAAGTGGAAGTAGAAAGTAGGAAGTAGGAAGTGGAAGTAGAAGTAGAAGTAGGAAGTGGAAAGTAGAAGTAGGAAGTAGAAAGTAGGAAGTGGAAGTAGGAAGTAGAAAGTGGAAGTAGAAAGTGGAAGTAGGAAGTAGAAGTAGGAAGTAGAAGTAGGAAGTGGAAGTAGGAAGTGGAAGTAGGAAGTGGAAGTAGAAGTAGGAAGTAGAAGTAGGAAGTAGAAGTAGGAAGTGGAAGTAGGAAGTGAAAGTAGGAAGTGGAAGTAGGAAGTGGAAGTAGGAAGTGGAAGTAGGAAGTGGGAAGTGGAAGTAGAAAGTAGGAAGTGGAAGTAGGAAGTGGAAGTAGGAAGTAGAAGTGGAAGTAGGAAGTGAAAGTAGGAAGTGGAAGAAGTAGAAGAGGAAGTAGGACGTGAAAGTAGAGTTAGGAAGAGGAATTAGGAAGAGAAAGTAGAAATGGAAGTGGGAAGTAGAAGTGGAAGTAGAAGGAGGAAGTAGGAAGAGAAAGTAGAAATAGAAGTAGAAAGTGGAAGAGGATGTAGAAGTTGGAATAGAAGTAGAAAGTAGGAAGAGGAAGTAGAAGCAGGAAGAGAAAGTAGGAAGACGAAGTAGGAAGTAGAAAGAGGAAGTTGCTGGGAAGAGGATGCTGATGGGAAGAAGAGTCTCCTCCTCTGACCAACGGCCCTGAACACTTAGGTGACCCAAGACTGCGCCCCAACCCTGCAGGCTGGCATCCGTTGACACTGTGGTCCAGTATGGGATCATAAATGGCCTTCCTTTCACCAGGTTGGAGACATTCAACCACCAGTGAAGGCTCCGAGCTACCTCTGAAGGAAGGGAGACCGTTTGATCTAGGATATCCGGGTTCCCTCTGCAAAAATGGATCACAAATCTGTGCAGTTCTCTGCCATGAGCCATAGCGAATGGGACCACTTCCATGGTGGATATCATCTTCACCAACATGCTGGAGTTGACGTCCAAGATAGGATAGAAGAGGCCTTGGAGGTGATATGTTGAATTGAGTCATCTGTCAGGTAGACCATACTCTGCTAAGTATACAGGTGGAGACAGAGGAACACCAGGTTCTGTGAGGGCACTGGAGCAGACTTGTCCATATTCGGAATCCAGCCATGTTGGTGGAGGATCTGCATACAGTCCTGGACTTGGCGGCCCAGGAAGTACCTGGAGGGTGCCTTGAGGAGAAGGTCGACAATGTAATCTGTTACCTGAATCCCCTTGGTGTGCAGGAAGGCAATCAATGCACCCAGAACTCGACTGAACACCTGAGGGGCTGTTGTGAGCCTGAAGGGGAGAGCAATGAACTGGAAGAGACCCAGTTCGCAGCAAACCTGAGGTACAGTTGACTTTCCGGATGCACAGGGATGTGGAGATAGGCATCCTGAAGATCCAAGGATGCCATTAATTCCACCGGACACATCGCTGCAATAACTG
The DNA here is from genome assembly GCA_037306005.1 of Rhinophrynus dorsalis. Lineage (NCBI taxonomy): Eukaryota > Metazoa > Chordata > Amphibia > Anura > Rhinophrynidae > Rhinophrynus > Rhinophrynus dorsalis. Next base: position 167,335,347 of record CM074724.1, read on the forward strand.
AGAGTAAGGACTCCATCTTGTAGTGGGTCTTGACCACAAACTTGTTGAGAGCCTCATGCTCACCTTTCCTGCAGGACATCTTTCTTCAGATTACCATTTTTAAGGAAGAAACCTCAGAAAGACTCCCTCTGGAGAGAGAGACATGGGTTACATGGTTGTCTCCCACGGCTGAAAGGGTCCACAAGCAGCTCCTATAAACTGATCAATCCACCAGGGGAAGCCAGTAATGATAATCCACCTAATGGGGGAATTTGGACACCACATATCTAAGTAAAAATAATAAAAGAACTAAAACTAAGCAGAACTGTTCACAACTTTTCTACCAGAACTAGGAACAAATCTTGGCTGGGGAGTGGAGTGGCTTGGTAGCCTGCTAAGGACGTGGCGGAGGCTCCACATCTGCAACTTTTTTGAAGAATTGTTCCAACCTACTAGGAGGAGCGATCGCCTCCCCATGGTACCTTTAAGCTATACTGGACGACAGAGAAAGATAGAGAGATAGATTGATATCCTGTGCATTTTGTTGTAAAACGCACAGGACTGAAGTTGTTGATGGCTTGCTGAGGAGGCCTTCATCCTGCAGTGGACTGACAATGGCTGATGATTATATACACTACCGTTTAAAAGTTTGGGGGCACTTATACATTTCATTATTTCTATTATAGGAGCAGCTTGACCGTATGGAACGTAAGAAGTGCTCATGAAGCCAATCCAAATTTTGAGATGTTCTTCAGGAAGCATGGGGCGACCTCTCTTCACGTTATCTCAGAAAGCAGACAACTAGAATGGCAAAGATCTGCAAGGCTGTTATTGCTGCAAATGGTGGATTCTTCGACGAAAGCAGTTTGAAGGACACAAATATTATTTATATTAAAAATCATTATTTTAACCTTGGCAATGTCTTGACTATATGTCCTATTCATTTTGCAACTTATTTGATGGAAAACAAGGACATTTCTAAGTTACCTCAAACTTTTGAACCGTAGTGTATGTATAATATATATATACACTACGGTTCAAAAGTTTGAGGTAACTTAGAAATGTCCTTGTTTTCCACCAAATAAGTTGCAAAATGAATAGGACATATAGTCTTATGCTTGCTCATGCACTCTCTTGCATGCGTTCTTACCAGGGTGCATTATTTTAGCATGCCCTTTCTTGGGTGCGGTCTCTTGCATGCTTTGCCTTACACTGTTGCAATATGGCACATCTGCAAAGTTTAAAATAAGGGGCTAATGTACCAAAAATGGTCACTAAATTATAGAATAAAATTGTCTTTATTAGCATTTAGCGACAAGACATATGTATCAAATTAGATTACTTAGCATGAAAAATTGGCACAATTAGAACACCAACCCTTAATTTTACAAAGAGCTCTTACTTTTTTTTTTTTTTTGCCCTTAGTCGCCAAATGTAAATATTGGTAAGTATGTCTCTACTGGTCTCTAAATATTTTGAAACCCCACTGTGCCTAATGGGTGCTAGCAGTCACTAATCAGGATTTTTACCATCATTTACTAAACAGAGACATGTTAAATATATAGTGCACAAAGTATTTCTCTATTCTTGGAATAGAGACAAGTTTAAGAATACTTGTACTTGGGATATGTACTTTTGCAGAATATATTTACTACAACTTCACCCTCCTGCTACTCAGGGGGTGTCTGGCAGGGATGCAGAAACACATAATTATAACATATGAAAAATAGAGGATGCCACAATAGTGCCTTATCACTGAGATGAATGCATAAAAGAATGTGTTGCACTTACATGTAACACTGTTAACTAGAATAGTCTGCAGAAAGAATAAGTAGTCTTTTCTCAAGGAGAATCCAAGAACCAACTGCTTCTCCTGACAGTCAAATGATCAGATTGAAAAATCATTAATATGAATGACAAAAACAATGAAAATAAATGAATGAAAGAAAATATATATAAATCAATGAAATTTTACTTATTTAGCAGCTATATACTACTTTTTCAAGAATCAGTTGCCTAGATAAGTGACAAAGGGAGTAGCTTCGGATGTACCAAATTTAAAAGACCAGACGGATGTACTAGATTTGGAAGACCAGACAGTGTTTGATTACCTCCAGAAGAAGTGGTCAGAGAGATCACGAAACATATAGAGGTGCTGATTTTAGACCAGAATTCTCCACTGGTGTTTAGACCGGTGTTGACATTCAGAAGCCAGTCTGAGGATATTCCTATGAGTATTACTGATCATTTTGAGTTCAGTTACCATTATTGCTACATATTTCAGTTTGTCTTGTATTTTCAAGCCTTTCCTGCGGGACGGGGTGTTCGAATGGCTGTCCTTGAATTATCTGTGTGGGGGCAGTAACAATATCTTCCACAAGTGATATTTGATACAGACACCTGTAGCAGCTATACCTAAATGTGAGTACCTCTGTTTATTACAAATCATCTATCTATGCCTAGACATACTACCGTATACACACAGAACAGCACTTGCAGCTTAATACAGCTGGAAGCCACAAGTAAGCAAAGCAAATTAGGTAAAATAATTCCTAAGGCATGATCTTTGAATATATATCCCAAACATTTTTTCAGGAAAAATGTGAAAAATAAAGATCACTGATTCCTGCAGTATGTGCACCTACCTGAAGTAACAATTAGCAAACTCAATGTTCTGAGGCGGTGTGTTAGTTGGTGGAGCGGATATACATTTTTTTTTGGGGGGGGGACAAGGTATAGTGAGGATGTGGCAACTCCCCCTGGCCACTACTGCCAAAACCGCGTCCCCGTGTATGTCCTGGTGTGGCAGTACGGAGGAGATTTGAATATCTCTTCTAACTGCCACCCCTGGGTGTACGTCAGATATGGAGAATTCTGGCAATATGCCAGCCTTCTCCTTCTTCTATGTATTTTGTATATATGTATTTATTACACTGGCTTTTCTGTATTTTGGAGGTATAATCAAATTCCCCTGCAAGTAAAAGTAGTGTAGTTACATATACATTCAATCTCAAATTCCAAAGGTACTTTTCTTTTTGGGTCATGTGCAATTTGGAGATGTTAGTAGAGGCATTATTACTGCCGTTGTTTGTGGTATCTTTAATATTATCCCGTTCATTAACTGTGCCAAATTTAATATAGTTTTAGAGCAAGTAAGCATGTGAATGACGACTCATTTTCTTATTTTATGCAAGATTGGATTCTTGAAAAAGCAGTATACAGCTGTGAAGTGCAGAGAGGCCATATTTTATCATTTTTTAAATGTCTTATTTTCATTGTTACTTTTTATCACCCATTTTAATAAATTTCCATTTTGATCATTTAGCTATTGGGAGAGGCAATTGATTCCTGGATTCCACTTGAGCAGAGACAAGAATCTCTATGCAGGCTGTTCTAGCTGACAAGTAGTATAAGCCTCCATTGTCTAATGTTGCATGTAACGGCAACATTCTTTTTTTAATACATTTCACTAGGTGAAAAGGCAACATTTTGGCACCCTATACTCTGTTTTTCATATGCATTTTCTGTTTTCAATGACTATATTGAGAGGAGCTGCCTGCTGCCATCTGCCGATATTGAACACTTGCAGTATTGGAGTTAGCACTGTCTTTAGGGCAGTTCAAATAGCTCATCTGCAAAATTATCTGTGTACACAGTTGTAGATTCCCAGACAATGGCTACATGAGTAAATTATTCCTCTTGCTGGTGCAAGTTTTCTACTGACATTATTGTACCTGGAGCACTTTTTTTTTTTTTCCTTCTTTTTACACATAATTATAGGTCCAGTTACAGACTACAGCAGTGTTAAAAGAGGGGGGGGGGGGTACAACAGTAAATAGGTACACGTGACTTAAGTTTGAAGGACACATCCCTAAGCAAGCTCTCCTAATAAATTCAGAGCGACTCATTTCAAGGATATAGTTCAACTTCAAGAATGCTCTAGTTAGATATCTTAAAATAATGAAAGGTTAGCACTCTGAATAAATTTCCTCTCTATATGGTGGAAATAAACATCAAAAAAATGCTTAAGACTAACTTTGCTGGAAGTGAGAATTGTGAGACTATAGGAGCTCAAAGCAGATCTTGTGCAAATGTGGGATGATAAAGATGCACCGGTTTGTGCAATACCCACCTGCTGCTTTCTGAATATAACTCGATAATTCGCTGTACTGGTTAAGAAACAACTCTATTTTATAACCAGTTTACAGTTTGTTATAATGAAATGTAGGATGAGAGTGCAAAAAACACCAGGAGTGTATTTTGTTAACTTCATAAAACACAAAGTGCGTGGCCCCAAGGTCACAGGACCACTCAAACAAGTCCTCTTATCTTCATAAATGTATGTCTGATGGAACACAAAGTACCCAACTATCATCTGTGCCATACAAGTACAAATAAAACAGATACTTGTTACATTCGCGGAAGCGAACCAGTGGGGGCTAGGACTATCCCAAACACATAGAAGAGTCCAACAAGTAGGTTCAGTTTAGCGGTTCTCTGAGGAATTTTTACAAAATTCTGACTTCTAAACTGTCTCTCTAGAGAAAAAGCCAGTGGGATGGTGAGCAGCGGCAAGGCCATGCTGATTGTGTAGCGTGTAGCAAGGATAGAAAAGATTAGATATGGGAGAAACACAAGCAAGTTATACAGTATGTATGAAAATGTTGGACCAATGAGAATGGCCAGGGTCACTATTCCAGCTTGTCGATCTGATTCCATATCCCGGGTGTTGTTGCTGTGCAGAATAGCTTCAGTACTGAGGGCGAGAGGCACAGCATAAAATAAGGGAGTGACTGTAAGATATCCAACCTGTACGGCATGAGCAAACATAACAGCCAGGGGCCCAAATGTGATAAGGATCACAAGGTCTCCAAGAGCTACATATTTAAATCCGATTCCTGTAAGAAAACAAAAAAACTCATTAATGAAATGCTAACAATATGTTACAGTATAGAGGGTGACTATACATTAAACAGGATGACAATTAGGTAGGGGTCCTTCATACTAACACATACAATATAAATTATTATTTGCATTCAATCAGCAGTGTGAGACGAGAGAGAGAGAAAGCGGGACTCACCAATGGGCCTTTACATTCATGTAAATAATCGCAAGATAATAAACTACAGATTGGCAGATGCCAAAAAAAAAACACAAGAGTAAACAGATATACTGCTGAATCAAGGATACATATCAGGCAAGTAGTTCTGTTAAAGAATGAATGGATAATACCTCCTAATATATAGAGCACCACAGTTACTTTACTATTGCCATAAAATTGTAATAAAAGGAGGCTATAACAGTTGCTAGAGTGACTACAGGACTTAAAATTTAGATAACTACGCATGGTAAGCTTAAACTTTAAAGACCAGGAGGGTTGCAACACACTGTGTTCTTAACAGATTAAGTAGGTTTTTTTTTTTTTCTCTTAAACTGAAAACACTACCACCAGCTGTCATAGCTGCTTCATGGACATGACATCCATAACTGACTGAAGAGGTTATCTAGTTAAAAGCCACTGAGGTAAAATTGATGGAAGCCAATAGGCTATTATAGCCATATTAGGGTAAATGGGGGATATTATTAGAATTGTGCTTTCTCCTCTCAGTGACAATTTTCAGGGTACAGTCCCCATGACAGAATGGCTGAGAATGAACAGTGTATGTTTCCAGTGATCTCCATTGTCTTCACGTGTTCCCATTAATGTCCCCTGTGTGTGCATGCATTAGAGTGTGTTGGCAATTTATCAGCATTGAATGGGTTAGTGTGTATGTTTGATGTACAGAGGGGATGGTGTCATCCAGTCTAGCTAACCAAAGAGATTGTGTTATGAGATAGCTAGTGGTCAGATGGGGGAGGGGGGGACAAATCTGTGAGTGGAATGTGTGTCCCTTCCCCCTTACATCAGACTAAGCAAAAAGAGTCCTTGTAAATGTTACCTGTAACATCAGATCCTGTAGGGGAGGGTAGAAGGAAGCCGAAGGGAAGAGAGAGAGAAAGGAGAGGACAGAATGGAGTAGCAGAGGGAGCAGGCCTCCCTAGAATGGGGGGAGGCCTGGGGACAGTTTGGAGTTGGACTGTTCCATGTGCTTTCTAAAGGAGTACTGAGGAAGCTAGGACTGTTGAGTGCCCTCACCAGAAGAGTTAGAGTGAGTGGGCACTGAAGTGGCCAAATGCCCCTTTCAGTTGTGGGCTGTAAGCTAAGCAGAGGTGGCTCCAGCCACAGAAAGTACCCTGATGTTCCCATAACAATGATGGTGGACGTTAAGCTACACAGTGGCTATGGCCCAAGAATAAGGTAAGTGACTGTGAATATAATCTCTTAGGATGCCTTCACCAAAGCATCTGTTAGAAATAAAAGATACAAGGAAACTTCATGCAATGCAGCACCATGCGTAGTGGGCAGGTGGGTGCCCACTCTTGCCTCTAGTGGGGCTATGTGCAAGCTCCAGTATAAAGCTAAAATGGACTGAGTATTATGTGGAACCCCTGGCAAGCTGTACAACTTTGCTGGCATATCAAGAAGAGAACACCAGAAGTGTGTAGTTTTTATGATTTACTCTGGTTTGTTTTGCCTGTAATTGTTATCCTATGTTTGTCTGCCGTGACCTCTCTAATAAATGCAATTATCTTTTTGTCTGGCTGTATAAATTGCTTAACCCTCGGTCTACCAAACAGTAACCCCTGTACCCGTCACAGTCCCCCTTTAAGAGAAGCTTCTGAGGTCATAGTTCCCCTTTCAAGTCTTGGATGCCAGAGACACCACACACCACAGAGACACCACAAAACCATCTGACTATTGATAAAGGGAATACAAGACATCAGATATACAGAAAGACTAGCAAAAATGTATTAACTTCCTCCTCCAGAAGGTCAATATAAAATAACTCAAGGGAACCCTATTTAAAAACCTGGACAAAGAACATAGGAAAACCCATTCAACCCTTAAAGTGGAAATGTCACCTTCAAACAACTTAGGCAATTTAAAAACACCTTGCAAAGTTACCTATAGGTTGTGTAAGATATGATGTAGTTACTATATAGTTACCATATACAGATATCTCATTGACTGATGGTGAAATCCAAATATCTAGAAATAAGGTGAAGGCAAGAAAAAACAAAGATGCAGAGAGAGAGAGAGAGAGTGCGCGAGAGAAAAAAGAGAAAGAGAGAAAAAAGAAAGGGAGAAAAGAAAAAAAAGAGAGACGAGAGGGAGAGAAAGGAGAGAGGGAGAGAAAGGAGAGGGAGAAAAAAGGAGGGAGAGAAAAGAGGGAGAGAAAATAGGGAGAAAAAAGAGGGATAAAAGAAAAAGAGAAACGAGAGGGAGAGAAAAGAAACGAGAGGGAGAGAAAAGAGAGAAACGAGAGGGAGAGAAAGGAGAGAGGGAGAGAAAGGAGAGGGAGAAAAAAGGAGGGAGAGAAAAGAGGGAGAGAAAATAGGGAGAAAAAAGAGGGATAAAAGAAAAAGAGAAACGAGAGGGAGAGAAAAGAAACGAGAGGGAGAGAAAAGAGAGAAACGAGAGGGAGAGAAAAGAGAGGGGAGAGAGAGAGAGAAAAGAAAGCAAAACAGAGGGGGAGGGTGAAATGCATTAGAAGGTGTCAGAATTGCCAGTGCCCCTGTCGAAGGCCAGTATTGGGGCTGACGAGTATGAAATCCAAGGTGACCAGGTATCCTGGAAGAAAGCCAGATAACCCATGATCAGAGCATGGATTCGCTCCATTTGCATGTCCTAGCTTACCAGGAGACACGTAAGGGGGGCTGTACAGATCTCCAGTGTGCTAGTACTTCAGCCCTAGCAGAAAAAATGAAGGTGAGAAGGGAACCCAATAGTAACGTTAGGAGAGGCCCCCTTAAGTGAGAAAACCCAGGTAAAGTAGAAAGTACCAAGGCTGAGGTTCAAAAGGGCTTAAGCGCAGGACAGTCCCTGGAGAAATCTCATCTCCAACAGTCATCCGAGCCTCCCCTATACATTTTGGTCAAAATTACAGGGGTGTCAAATACCATCTTGTATTAAACTTTTACATTATCTCACTAGTGGCTAGATCCGGGGTTCTGAAAAGCAAGCAGACAGTATGGAGGTCAAGTGAGAAGTCAGGATGTAGATTTCTAGCTCCCTGTGCCATAAGGCTATGAAGGCTAGGGGAGGGTCTAGAACTGGGGTCATCAGCACCTCTAACACCCTCCCATTCGCAGCACCAGAAACAATGAGGGAGACAAAAGGGGTGAGCGGACTGTACCTAAGGATCAGTAAATGGAAGAGAAAGTAGATACTGGTGTACGTGTCAGTAAAGCCAATTGTCCTGCTCCTCAAACACATAGTTTCTCATATATAGTTGAAAGCGATAATGTCATTATCACCAACCATAGGATTTCAAGAAAGATACTGGAGTCCAGACAAGAATGGAATGAGGAGGCATGTAAGCCAGGGGGCAAGTCCAGGTTGCCAACTATTGAGAGAAAGGGGGCTGGGTATGGAACCCAGCAAAGTAATGTACTGCAAGTGTGCCAGATCCTCAGTCCTTGTTTGAAGGTGTGGAGAGTGTCCCAAAGAGGAATTCAAAGAAGTTGATCAAGAGTAATTTGTGGGGGGGTTCAAAAGAATGGATCCAGTTTTTAGTAACCTTTGGGGCAATAGAGAATAGGAATTTAGCCTTACATGTTAAATACTTTTCTCTTAGTCCATATAGCTCCTCCTACAAGGTTGGAACAATTCTTCAAAGAAGTTGCAGGGGTGGAGCCTCCCTCTCCTCCATAGCAGGCTACCCAGCCAATCCCCTCCAGTTAGATTTGTGATTCAAAACCTACTGAGCTAGATAGTGAGAAGAGGAGGAAAAATCCTGTGAGCATGGACCCAATAGGACTCCCACGTCCAGCCACAGGAAACCAAGCATGGTCCCTTTCACTGGGTGGGAGGCCTGTGAGCTATATGGACTAAAATCCTCTTTTCTCGGTCGTCCAATATAGCTTACAGGTTCCATGGGGATGTACCAACATTGCGCTCCCAGGGTGGGAAATGAAGGAAAGGACCAAGCACCAGACCCCATGATACCAGAGCTCCCATGAACTATCCAGACATGGAACAGCCCAAACTAGCAAAGTGTCAATGGACACTGAATAATAGTAACACAGCACACAGAACAAGAGCCAACAGGGCTCAAAGGATAAAGAACTATAAGGCACAGGAAACTGCCTCCAGGACTGTCCTCCAAAGCTGGCTTCAGCCGAAGCCAGGACAACACGGTAGTGTTTGTCAAAAGTGTGCACAGAAGACAAAGTGGCCACCTAGCACAGCTGATCAGCAGAGGACTGATTCTTGTAGGTCCAGGAGGCCCTAACAGACCTAGTGGAATGTGCTGTGATGTGAAAGAGAACAGGTTTCTTCCTGAGTTCATGAGCCTTGCAAATGATAGACTAGATCCAAGACACAATAGTCACCTTGGATGCCGCCTTACCAGCCCTGGGACCCTCAGGGATGACAAAAAGTGCATCAGTCTGACGTACAGACTTAGTACAGTGCACATAAAACTTGAGGCAATGCACTACATCCAACAAATGGAGATTCCTCTCCTTGTCAGATTTAGGGTCAGGACAAAAGTAAGGCACAACAATCTCCTGATTGATGTGGAACTCAGAGACCACCTTAGGAAGGAATTCCTTGGAGGTACAGAGAACAGCCTTATCCTTGTGAACCAACAGGAAGGCAGTTTGCAGGACAAGGCCTGCAACTCAATCACTCTGTGAACAGAGACCACTGCCAAGAGTAAAGCCATTTTCCACATCAAAAGAGGCAAGGAAATGGTAGCCAAGGATTCAAAAGAAGACCACTGAAAAACTCACAAACAAGGTTAAGGACCCACTGAGGAGTATATCCTTGACCTCGTACCAAGCAGTGAGACTTCTGGTGCCTCCTTGCTTGAGGATGTAAGCCAAGGTGGTGGTGTTGTCGGACTGGACTCTGACTGGGCACCCCATCAGATGGGAGGACCAATTCCACAGAGCATGGGAAATCGCCCTAAGTGCCAAGATGTTGATGGGAAGAAGTGTGTGACGGAACCCTCCATCACTGGGGCTCTAGATCAGAAGTAGATGTTTGATTACCAGCTATTGGTTCAGGATTGGCAGAAGGGTAGTCGCTAAAGACCACAAGAGTTGTTGGAAAGAAATGGATGGAGAGAGCGAATGGAGAAGAGAAGTTAATTCCCTCCACGGGGGTGCTCCACAGAGTTCTAACAGGGGCTGGAGAGAAGTGGCAATCCAATATAGACAAAGATTTGGAAGATCTAGACCTCTCTGCGTGGTGGGTCTGGTCAGAATCGAGAAGCTTACTCACGGTTTCTTATATTTCCACACAAACTGCACTAAGAGTAGCTGTAAGTGTTGAATGCACCGTAAAGGAATATGTAGGGGAAGAGATCTAAGCATATACAGTATTTTGAGTAGGACTACCATTTTTATTAGGTTTACCAGCCCAGACCAAGATAAAAACAAAAGGATCCTAAGAAGCTAAGTGTCAAGGTTGGTATGTATCATCTCACTTATATCTGAAGTAAGGTAGATTCCTAAGTATCGAAGAGTTTGTGAAAAGGGAAATCCTTCTGCAAGGAGAGATGGAGTGGGGATGGGACACTTAGGGGCAAGATTTCTGATTTCAACAAATTGGTCTTCATGCCCGAGAGGGTGTTGTATAAAGAAAGGATGAAAAGCTTCTTTTAAAGGTATAGTAATTGTTTTTTTTTTTTTTTTAAACATATGCCAATACTGTAGATATTAAAAAAAGAAATATAATAATGTACCTGATGTCTCAAACTATAAAGGTTTGAGAGACAGGAGTATGTTATTGTATTTCTTTAATATCTACAGTATTGGCATATGTTAACTCCATCCCGACAATGGACATGCATGTACGTTCTGCAGAATCTGTCACTTAGTGACAGAGGACATACATGTACGTCCAGGATGTCATTCTAAACAATGGGTAGAAAAAGTTCGGCGGGCGTTAAGTGCTGGTCGCGCGCGGCCGGTCACTAAGGGGTAAAAAAAAAAAAAAACCCAAAAAAAACCACACACTTACTATCCCTTTAAAAAAAAAAATAAGGGAAAGGAAATCAGGGTAGGGACGTCAATTTTTGGCGGGTTGGTGGGGGAGAAGGGTACAATCAAGTGGCCCCTTTCTACTATCGTTTGAGGCTCACTATCCCAGTCCACCCAGCTTTGTAGTTGTCATTAAAGTTGTGAAGCAAGAGAAATTATACCACAGAGCTTACAACTGAAATTAAGCTAGTGATACCACAGAATTTACTAATTTAAATGATGGAGGTACACTAGTGGTACTACAGTGCTTAGAGCTGAAATCTAGCTACACCATTGACACTGCAGAGTTTTCAATTCTATAACTACCAATAATTAGTTATAGAATTAAAGGCTTTGTGGCATCACTAGTGTAGCTATATTTCAATGGGGGCGGGCAAAAGGAGGGCAAAGGGGGAGAGAAAATGGAAAGGGTGGAGAGGAGGCAAAGTGAAATGAAAGGGTAAGGGCAAAAAGGGGGAAGATGGTGAAGTAAAAAATAAAGGCAAGGGGTGGGAGAGGGGTAATCGGGAGAAATGGGATAGCAAAGGGGGGAGGCATGGAACTGGATAAATTGGAGGATGAGGGAGCAATGTGTGGGGGTGGGGGAGAGAGAAAGACATATTATAGTGACTCTTTGGGTGCCAAAGTAGGGTACAGTGACTGGGTAGAAATAAAGAAAACCGCTCTGGTTATGTAGCTGCTGTATGCTTAAACAGAAATGCTCCGTGTTCACAAAATCAATATTGAAATTCAAAGGTAAAGTCACCATACTTGCTTCAAAATCCACATACAACAACACAGCTAGGGGAAACTCACAGAGTGGCTAGATGGTAACAATTACAAGAGGAGCAACAACATAGATCAATGAGTTTCACACCTTTACGGTGCTTACTGATGATCAAACAAGGGGACAGTCTCAAAACAGACAGATTTTTAAACAACATAAGGTCAGTCACCAAAAGACCGAAGTCTTTTATCCAATGATAAACCAAGTTCCAGAATATCTCCCCAATAAACCCCTTAGAAGACACAAGTATCACTATCAAGTGTATTGAATACGTAATAGTTACCTGTTCACTGGCCAAGTCAGACCCATACAGGCATCTCATGGCTTCACATTGCCAAATCCAATTAAAAGCTTTTTGGAATATTGCATATGCAGAAACTAGTGCATATTAATTTAGTCAAATGTCAGCACCTAGCTCAGCGAGTGGACAGGACAGCATGCATACCTGTAGGAGACAAAAAAAGGCCAACTGCAGGAATGCATCAAGGAAGGTGTGCTAGTCTTAAATAAAGGGATATTGATAAATATATCTTCAGAGAAAAGCACCCAACTGTAAACTCTCCAGTGTCACCAGACACTGAATTTGCCCAGCACACACACACACACACACAAAAAAAAACAAGAGCCAACGGGGCTCAAACAGCTGAACAACAGTAAGGCACAAGAAAAACAGGTCCTCAGACATGCAGAACTGCCTGAAGGACATTCCTGCCAAAGCCAGAACATCCATACCATAGTACTTAGCAAAGGTATGCAAGGAGGTCCAAGTTGCTGCCTTGCACAACTGCTCAGCCAATGCCTGATTCTTGTAGGCCCAGGAGGCCCCAACGGACCTGGTGGATTGTGCTGTGACTATTAAAGTGAACAAGTTTCTACCATTCATATGCCTGACAAAAGTTAGACTTTATTGAAGGGGCCACACTGACTTTGGAAGCAGCCTGACCTGCCCTGGGACCCTCAGGAATGACAAACATGGAATCTGTCTTATGAAAAGACTTTAGGTTAGGACAAAATGAAGGCACAACAATTTCCTGATGTGGAACTCAAAGTCCATCTCAGGAAATGTGGCTTGCAAGACAAAGCCTGCAGCTTGGCAACAATGTGGACTGAGACTACTGCCTGAAGGAAAGCCATCTTACAAGTCAAGTGAAGCATAGTAATAGTAGCAAGGGATTCAAAGGGAGGACTCTGCAGCACACACAAAACCAAATCAAGATCACATGGAGCAGTGGGAGCCTTGAAGACAAGGAAAGCATGAGCGACCCCCTGAAGGAAAACCTGATGTCAAGAAGAGTGGCAATACGCCTCTGGAAAAACACAAAAAGCTGAAATTTTAACCCTAAAGTAAAGTAATTCAAGCAGAGTCCTTTGTTCACACAATCCTGGAGAAAAAAAAAAGATCAAGATCATGAGAAGACAGAACTATCCACACACTAAGAATGATAAAAAAAGACAAAAAAAAAAAAAAGACCATGCCCTGTGGTAGGCCTTAGAGGAGACAGGCTTTGGACCCTTAATCATAGTGGAAATGAACTCAGTGGAGAATCCCTTTCTCCTGTAGATATGGGTTTCAACAGCCATGCTGGCCAAGCCAGCTTCTCCACATCCTCTTTCCAAAGGTAGCCCTAAAGAATGAGATCCTGTCTTGGCGGCAGTGGACTCCCCAGGTCCGTCCTATTGGTACAATAAGGAGTGACCAGAATCACGGTTGCACTGTCCATCCTCAACTTCTGGAGAACCCTGGGAATGAGAGGAATGGAGACATAAGTGAGGTGGACGTTCCAAGAAATCCACATTGCGTATGTGGCATAGGCCAGAGGACGCCCCTCCAGGAGCAGAAGACCGGAACCTTCCTGTTAACCCTCCTGGCCACCAGGTCGATCGTTGGCAGTCCCCACTGTAGCAAAATCAGGTGAAACACGTCTGGATTAATTTCCCACTCTCTTGGATCCACATCTTGGTGACTTAGAAAGTCTGCCAGAACGTTTTCTACACCTGGAATGTGAATGGCAGAGATGACCGAAATGTGGGTTTCTGCCCAAACCCAGAATGTACCTCACCTCATACCAGGAGGTGGAGCTTCAAGTGCCACCCTGATGGTTGATGTAAGCCACTGCCACGGCGTTGTCTGACTGGAGTCTTACTGGATGACTCTTCAACTGAGAGGTCCAGGACACAAGAGTGAGATGCATCACCCTGAGCTTCAGGACACTGATGAACTGAAGAAACTCCTCTGCATTACACCTCCCCTGCATCCTTAGGTTGCCCAGCACCAGAGACAGATATATACATACTGATCCAGAAGTGCCAAATTCCTGTGCCAAATCCGGACGACATAACTCTGAAGCTCCCTGGTGTGTACTTGAGTCATGCGGAAGCTGACTTGACAGACTTCGCCCTTAAAAATGTTCTCTTGGGCTGACACTGCTTTCTGGGCTTGGCTGGGAGGGGGGGGAGGAGCGTGTTGGAGGCCCGCAAAGTTTGTGGCCTTTGCACCTGAGTTTGGCGGGGATGAAAATCACTCTGTTTCCTCACCATAGTAGGAAGTTTGGTAGGCATCTGAGGCAACAAGCTGCTCTTGCCCCATTAGCATCGCTAATAATCTGCTTTAGCTCAGGTCCAAATAGGGACTTGCCCTGAAAGGGTAACTTCTTGGGAGATCAAATCTTATGCCACAAAGTGTTGCACAATAACTGAGAAGGCTGAGGCTTTAGCAGACAATCTGACCACCTCAAACAAAGCCTCAGAAACACAGATGTTGGCCTCCTTCATGTTGGCTAAAAAAAGACCAACAGATCCTCCTTGGAAGTATCTGCATGGACATCTTCCACCATCTGTTCATCTCACATGGCAACAACCCTGTTAACCCAAGCAGAGGTAAATATATCCCTAATGGCTGCAAAATTAGCCCTGGGGATAGAATCAAGTTTCTTATCCATCACATCCTTCAGGCCCGCTGTATCCACTAAGGGAAGAGCAGTGGACTTGGCAAGCCTGGAAAGGGGGATCCGCAAAAGGGGGAGAGGCCCATTGCGCCAAAGCTGCCTCTGAAAAGGGGTACATTCTATAAATCCTCTTGATGGACAACCTATCAGGGTCTTCCACTCATCCAGAAGTATGTGATCCAGAATGGCATTAGGGGGAAATACAGTAGAAGATTTCCTATGTCTCTGGAAGACATCCAGATATGAAGGCCAAGCATCAGGGTGTCAGACAATTGAAGCATCTTCAGAACAGCCCTAATAAGCCCCTCAGCCAAAGGAAGGGGGTCTGCATCATAAGAATCCCCATAGACGTAGGAAGAATCCATACCTTCATATTCCCCTTCCTCACAAACCCCTATGAAAATTCCACCTCAGAGGAGGCCCCTATGAGTGCAGGCATACTCGGAGATCTAGGGGCCACATACTTGAAAGTAGTGGGGGGCTTCCAGGACTGAAGAAACCCTTAAAAGGAAGGAGAGGAAGTTGGGCCACTGTGGACAACAGTGATTTCAGCCAAGCTGGCCCTTGTTCAGTGCTGGAAGGGCCCAGTGGAGAAGTAGGGGCCACAGCACAGGAGGGGCAGAGGGTTCCACAATACTCTCTATGGAGCCTCATTTGACATGAGGAACAATAAGAAAGAGGAGTCAGTGATGTCCTTGAGGCCTTAGTCTTTGGTCTACCTCATGTCCCTTAGAATCCGACATCCTGACAGGAGTAGCGTCTAAAACAAGTATAAACCACTAGTAATACTTCACCCAAGAAAAGCACTTATATGGCAGGCGAAGAGTTAATCTGGAGAAGGAGAGTCTGCCTCTGCATAGGATAAGCAAGAGACAAGTAAAATGGTGACTGGAAAACAGGCAGCCAAATGGAAGAAGGCCTGTGAAACAGGCATTCTGGGAAATGTACTCATCCCTGTTGCGGTTGCCTATCAAAGCCTACAACTCCATCCGTGGAATGCTATGGACCCCCAATACACTCAGGATGTGAACTAGATGAAAGGGAATGAGCAGACTTCTGTATAGCGCAGGAAGAGTTCTTAAAGGAGCCACACACTCAAAAACAGACAAATTATTTGAAGTACTGCAAAAAAAGACCTAAAGGGAAAAGCCCCATCCTGGAAGCGGTTAACTATACAAATTGCAGCCATCCTTGCTCCAGACTCATGGATAGAACAGTATACATTAATAAAATACCTAACATATATGCAAGAGCTAAAGGACTCAGAAAAAATCTCTGTATGGAGAGGTACAAGTAGGGGCAAAGTGGGCCATGGTACTAAAAGGGTTACTTACCAATCTTCAGTTTTCGTCAGGTTACCATTGTGTACGGAACAGAGCTCCAAAAAGGTCTCTGCTGGGAGGGAAACTTGGGTTGAAAGATTCTCTCTACAGGGCTGCATGGATACACACAGCACCTGCACACAGGTCAATCCATTCCAGGGGAAGCCTAGTAATGGTAATCTGCCTCATGGGGGAATTTTGACAGCCCCATATCTATTAGAAAATAATAAAACATCTAAAAACTAAGAGAAGTGCCCTGGTCATGTTTTAACCTCAGAAAACACATCAAAACTGGAGGTGGGACAAGGGTTGAGCTGCAGAAGAGGCTGGCAGTCTCCACCTCCAAGACTGTCTTTTTGAGTTCTGCCCTCCAAATGAGGATCTCAATCAAACCCATGGTGTTCCATATTGGACAGAGAAATAGCAGTTGGAGGCCGAAAGGATTGGATCCAGAAAAGGGGCCTTCTACTTTATAGGAGGGTGAGGAATAAGGCAGTATTTTGTACATTAAATTAACCATTTCTCCTGCACAAGAAGTTGAATTTGTGGAAGATCCAGTTGCCTTTAATACAGAGAAGCTGGAGGGATTGCTTAAAACCAAGAGGAAGACTTTAGGGCTAACTGAGACCCATAAAAACTTGAATATTATGGATGTGGTCTTTGATGGGCACGTAAGTGAATCACAGTTTCCCCAAACCATCACTCTATTCAGGATACCATTAAGACCGAATGGAAGCAAAGGGATAGAAAAAAGGTGATCAAGACATTTTCTTCAGATGTATCCTTTTTATCAAAAGAACAGGTTTCAGCAAGGATAAACTCTCCCAAGGTTTATATGGCAGTAGGTCAGATTTCTAGGAGAACTACTATCCAATTAGAAGAGGGTACTTTGGGACCCGATGGATAAAAGAGCAGATAGTGCCTTAAAGAAAAAGGTTTCCACTGTTGTCCATAATCTTATCTAAACCACTGCTATGGTCTGCATTTTCCATACTCATAACCTGGCTATTAGAGCTATAGGAATGTGATGCCTCTCTGGACAACATTAAGCTTCTGGCTCGTTCACCAGGTTTGTCAATTTCTGCCAGAAAAGAATTAAAAAGAGTCAAGTTCTGGGAGGCCTATGTCTAGTCCAAAACTAAACTGCTTTCACACCCCTTTATGGGTAATATGCTGTCTGGGGGACAATTGGAGGAAATCATCAAAAAGGTATTCAGGAGGTAAAAGCACCTATTTACTGCATGAAAGAAAGACTAGAGTCCCTTCGCCTTCCAGATCTGCAGTGTACAGAGCTAGGAAGCAATCTTTTCATGGAGCCAGTCGACATCAGCCTGGGAGAACCCATGACTAAAATAGGAGGGAAGCATCTCAGTGCGCTGAAGGAGGATCTAGAAAACATTTCTCCAGGGAAGCACAATTATAATTTAAAATCATCAATGAAGTGAAGCAGGGGGCCAGTTTCATTCAAGGGCAGGCTGTAACTTTTCAGTGCGATTTGGCTGTCATCCCAATCAGAAAAATCGGTGCAGCAGATTATGGAGATCAGATATACATTGGAATTCAGTGTTGCCCTGAAAACCAGATTCAAAACATCTACTATCCCAAGGAACAGTAAAAAAAATCCAAGCTCTTCTACTGAACAAAGTGATCAAGTAGGTACCAAGCAATCCAGGGGGTTCCGAAAGGACGAAATTTACACGTTATTTCCTTTTCTTCTGTGTCCATTAACAAATGGGCTTTGACTCCTCCCTTCAGCTGGTAGGACTAATTTGAAAAACTACTTAAAAAGAATTTTTTTCCCCCACCATCTCCATTATCCTTTTGGACAGGCTATGAAAAAACACAAACAACATTATGGGTAGCATGTGCCATGGATGGACAGAGAAGAAAAGGAAATATCAGTTAAATTTCACCCTTTCTTCTGTGTCCAAGCCATTAACAAATGCGGCATACCGAAGCAATACTATAGGGTGGGAGAAAACAATTCCCAGATGAAAAGAGAAATGCAAGTATTGAAAGAGTGCTTAAAGGGATAGTAATTGTTTAATAAAAGCAGCTCTAACTAATCTTCATAGTATTTGGGCCTTGGAGAGTGTTATTTCAATTCTGTCAGACTTGTAGTGCAAGAGTAATTGAATGATAAAGTATCCCCATCCTGCCCCTTCTACTGATGTAACACTGCTCAGCTTAGAGCAGCAGGGAGTGTCCAGGTAGATTGCAGAGAGGGACAATCTTCAATTAAGGTAAGGGAAAAAGCTGAAAAACCTGTCAAGGGGGGCAGGGTTTTCATTGTTCTCACAGTAGAATACTGACCCTTGATGTGAGCTGTCTGGTCTATGGACTGGATTCCACATCAGAGGAGTGGGGTTTTACACTAGGTAAGAGGGGCAGGAGTGAAAAATTGTATCATTCAATTACTCTTGAACTACAACTCTTACAGTATTTAAATAACACTCTGTATGGCTCAATTGCTATGAAGATTAATTGGAGCTGCTGTTTTTGTGAAACATTTCCATCACTTTAAGCACAGGAGAGAAGCAAAATATTACACACACTGTTCTATTGTGATGAGGAAAAATCCTACAGTTCCATGGGGAATAACAGCCTGAAGGACTTTTCTTCCAAAGTTGGCATCTGTAGATGCTCTGCATATTCTTCAGGAGCTGCCATTGCCTTACATGCACTTGAAGTTGAGATAGCTCTGGTAGAGTGAGCTTTAAGATTTTTTAGGAGGCTCTAGTTTAGCCTCTATGTATGCAAGACTGATGCACTGAACTATACACCTAGCAACAGAAGCCTTACAGGCAGGAGCGCCTTTGGATTTGCCTTGAACCTGAAGAAAAATGGAATCATATTTCCTAAACTCCTTGGTTCTCTGAATGTAAGTGGAGATACATCTCACCAAATCCAATGAATGAAGTGCCTCCTCCTGCTCTCCTTTAGGATTAGCACAAAACGAGGGTAACTATCGCCTTAGAAGAGCTTGCTCCCATATGAAAGTGGGAGAAAAAAAAAAAAAAAAAAACACACATAAAGTGTAATTTTTTTTTTCCCAATTCAGTCAATTTTTTGTTAGAACAGCACTTTCATTCCTTCACTATACAGCTTGCCAACAGCACCGGCAGGCAAGCCTGTAGTATTATATGCCATCCAGCACCTTTCAATTCTCCTTCAGCAGTGCATGTAAACAGTTGTCTGTGGGCAGCAGCAGCATGAAAGGGTAAGATGGGCAATGAATACATAATAAAAAGCAACACCCTGTGTATTTATCATTGTAGGACATTGCTTTGTATAGTGTATTCATTGCCCAGCTAGCTCCACATATTATTGCTGCCTGCAAGCAGCTATATAGATGCACTGCTGGAAGAAAAAGGGGAAGGCAGATTATGGAGAGAGTGCTGTAACAGAGGAAAGATGGCTGCGATCTCCCTCTTCTCTGATGACGAGGGCTGTAGTTTCACCTACAGTGAAATTATTTAGTAGGTGAAACTGCCCACAATGTACTATTTATTATGTAAATAATTGATTTGGTGTGTGTGTGTGTCTGTGGGGGGGGGAGATGCGTTTGTGTGTGATGACAGTTTCACTTTAAATGGAACTCAGAAACCACTTTGCCTCTAAATTTTGGCTTGAAAACAAAGAACCTAGTTATCCTGAAGAATAGTTAGGTATGGTGGTTTGCAAGAGAGACTGTAATTCACCTACCCTCTTGGCAGACATAATGGCTGTCAAAAAAACAGTTTTAAAGGTTAAGATCTTTAGAGGGATCTGATATAGTGGTTCAAACAGGAGACTTTGTTAGTTTATTGAGAACCAAGTTCAAATCCCATCCTGGAATAATTTGTCTAGGACGAATTCTCTCTGTAGACTTGGTGAAGCGTTTCACCAAATTTTTCTCTGCCAGTTGACTGGCCAGAACCACCAACAAGGCTGACAACTGGACTTTCAAGAAGGCCAGACTAAGTCCTGTCTCAAAACCTTTTGAAAAAAATCCAAGATATTAGCAATACTGATATAGTCTCTGGAAATATTTTCTATAAACACCAGTCCCTAAATATTTTCCATAATAAATCTTAGATGTAGAGGCTTTTCAACCCACCAGGATAGCAAAGATGACTGGGTCAGATAAATCTCTGAGCCTTAAAGACAACCGCTCAGCCTCCATGCCAATAGCTTGAAGGATCCTGGATTCTGATGATATATCGTACCCTATGCTAACAGAACCCACCTGAGAGGCAGAGGCCAGGGATTGATTAACATCTTGACAAACTCTGAGAACTAGGTCCTCCTCTGCCATCTGGGTGCTACTAGAATTACCTCCACCTTATCTTCCTCAGGGCTTGAAGAGGAGGACAAATGCAGGTAGAGAGAAATTCCAGGAATACACGAATGCATCCGGACCCAGCGCCCACTTGTCTTCCCACCTGGTGATGATTTTGTTGCACTTGTGTTTTGTTGAAGACGCCTTAAGATCCACGTCTGGAATTCCCCATCTGTCCACAATCTGAATGAAGACTTCCTGATGTATTGCCTATTCTCCTGGGTCTAAGCTGTACCTGCTTAGGAAGTCCACCTGGACATTTAGGATCCCTGATAAATCAGAGGCTGTCACTGCTAGCAGATTATGCTCTGCCCAGATGAGAATCTTTGACACTTCCTGATTGAGTGATACACTTCCTGTGCCTCCCTGGTTCTTGATATACAGCACAGCTGTGGTATTGTCCAACCTTATGGGAACGGATTTTCCGCTTAGGTTTCCCTGGAATTGTATAAGGCAGTTTCTGACTGCCTTTATGGTCAGCAGGTTTATGTGTAGATGAAGTTGTTGTCTTGACCAAGTTCCATATTCCTTCCCAACCTGTGGGACTGGGGTCAGCTGTTACCACCTCCCATTGAAGATTCTGGAGAAGAATCCCTTTTGTCAGGTTGTTCTTATTTAACCATCATGCCAGTTCTCTTATCTTAGACAAATATGGATTTCGCTGGGCAGTATTCAAAGGATTCTTGTTCAAGTGGCTCAGGAAGTAGTTCTGTATCTTTTTTAGATGGAACCTTGCCAAAGGTATCCCCTTGTATAAGGGAGGTTAGGACTCCCAGCAATTCCAGATAGTCTTGCACTGTAAATGGTTGACAATGCTCTGAAAGTCTGGACCTTCTTGAACCTCTGAAGGAGGACCTTCTGTACTCTGACAAGAGGGCAATGCCTTTTTGTGCGTCAAATAATATTCCCAGAAAGATTATTCTCTGAGAAGGAAGTAACTGACTCTTTTCTTTGTTTATGAGCCAACCCAGACTCTTCCTAATCTGCTACTAGCAGGAGATCATCTAGATAAGGTATTACCATAATACCCCTTTCTCATAGGTTCCAGGGCCACTGCCAGGATCTTGGACTATGGGGGCTGATAAAAGCCAGAACGGTAATGCCCTGAAATGGTCCCCCAGATCAAACATCAGGAACTTCCCGTGACAGGCTCTTATCAGAATATGATATGCATCCTGAAGGTCTCTGGATGTTTTAAAAAAAAAAAAAAAAAGGCATTGCCTTTATCACTGAGGATATTGACTCCATCCTGAAGTGCCTAGTGGTTAAGTACTAATTGAGGTGTGTCAGATCCAGAATCGCTCTGAAGGCTTGTAAACCAGGAAAATATATTGCTGAGGGAACCTGCTCTGTGACCAGTTTCCTCTCTAACTCCAGAGCTGAAGACATCAATGCTTAAGCCTTTAAAATGTTTGGAAGGTATCTTCGGTCTCTTGAAATAATTTAATTTAAGGGACAAGATGAAACTCCAGTGGGTACCCTGCCTGAAGAACATGAAAAACCCATTTGTCTAAGCTGGTGTAAAGAATTCAGGACTGAAAGAAATCCACTAGTCATCCCTTACAATTGCTAGAGGCAGGGGCCTCTGATCTTGATCTTCACTGAAACACTTTATTAAATTGGGTTTTTTTGGAAAAATCCTTCCCGAAACCTCTGGAGAGCTGGTGGCCAGTAGATTTTCTAACCTCATAAGTTTTTGATGAAGGTCTCTTGGGATCTAGAAAAGAATACCTTCTGGATTTAAATGCTGTTGATCTACCTTTCTGAGGTATCTAGGCCTCCTATCCTGGAATAAGAAAGGACTTTTCCCCTCTGATATCTTCTTGATACTATGCTCCAGATGCTGTCTCTTTCAAAAGGTAAAGGCACAAACTTAGTTTTGGAAGATGAAGCACTGTGATTTGCCACCAAGAGGGCTAGTAGCTTCCTTTATAATTGCTACCTACTCATAAGTTTTGATCTTGAAATAAATTATTCTGTTTTCTCTTCCAGTGTGGGGATCCAAATGCGCATTATTCTAGAAATGCAGGCTAGAGCTGTAGCTATTCTGAGATTCAGACCAATCGTTGTGTATTGTTTCTTTAAGGTACTATCCATTTGTCTTTCCATAGTGGGGGAGGAGAGGTCCTTCAGTAGTTTTTCAAACTGGTCCTACCAGCTGGAGGGAGGAGTCCAAGCCCATTTGTTAATGCCGTGGATTGGACACAGAAGAAATATACTCTATACTATTCTTGGACTCCAAATCCTCAAGAGATTTTAGGCTCATTCTGGAACTGAAATGGTTAAACAACTTTATCAGGACAAAGAGATTCAAGATGGAAACTAACATCTGTCATCAAGGCAGTCCCTCAACGTTCTTTTCTGGACAACAACAGATCTTCAAGTTCCTTATCAGTATATCCTCAAAAAACTCAGTTACTGGAGACTTCTCAGATTAGCCATGTTGGGGAAGTCCATTTCAGAGAACTTCTATTCAGGACAGCCTCAGCTCAAAGACGCTATGAGTGGTGCAATGGTTCCAGTGATTCACATCTGACAGAGAGCAAGCAGCCTGAGCAAAAAAAAAAAAAAAAAAAAAAAAAAAAAGCCCCATACTCCAATGATGCACATGATAGGCCTGTAAATATTCCCTGTTTAGGAAACACAGGATTAATAGAAAAGGGGCAGTTGTGTGTGCTTATATTTGAAACCAGAGCTAAATCCAGTTTGAAGGGGTGATATTAGTGATGAAACTGACCATAATGTGGAGTTCTTGTGGCTAGAAATTGAGTTAGTGTGTTAGTGGGTATATGCTACAAACCACCAAACATTGAGAATTCCAAATGCCACCATTTCTTTTCCGTATAGAAGGAGAAAAATTAATTGGGCCAGGATGCTTTCAAGGTCATATGAAATATTCCTCGGGCATATATTTTCCATATTTTACCCCATAAACCTCCAAATAAATAGTAAACGAGAAATGGATTTTTTTTGGGCTTAGATTTTTTTGATCTCTCAAATAACCAGTTCCTGCAGATAACAACGGAAATATATATTTAAAATAATATAACCATATTTAATTTTTAGGCGATAGAGATGATATTTTGGGGAGTGCTGCATTGATAAAATATGTCAACACCCACTGCAGTAGCATTAAAAAGGCTTTGTTTTTATAACATTACATTATTCGCACTAAGAGACAGTATTTTTTTTTTTTTTTTAATGCATTGCACAACCATCTGACACTCAAAGGGTTAAACAATAGTCATTTAATTTAATGAGCAGACACTTAAGTATTTGGCAAGACTTCAAAAAGCAGACTAAACAGGCCATTTTGATTCTCAAGGTGTCAACTGCTCTCTGTATATTCATAAATATAAGGGACAATAGAGGCATCACATATGTCAGGCCCTTCACACTATACACCAAGTGATCTTGAGTCTCCTTGTGATTCATGGGTCAGACCTTGATGACTCTGGCTTTTTAACTCTTTAACAATCAGAATGGTGAAAATCTATTGTGACAATTGTTTCATCCCCCCGCTCTGGTACTTAAAAGGTCAATGAGTTCCAATTGAGCCTCCTGTCCTTACTACATGAAGGATCAAGTTACACTTATCTACATGACATTCATTAGTTGTTCTAGCTACCTCCCAAATGAACTACCAGATTGTTTATCCTTTTGTGATACATACCTCCAGTATAGAGGAATGAACTGGACAGACCTCCAAAGTATATAAGAGCCAAGTGCTCTAGCTTTAGTTTTGACAGGAAGTAGAGGCATCCAGCACACAAACAGCCTAATGTGTAGAGGAAAACGCCAAACCGAACAACATCCTGTGGCTCAAGGATTCTATCCACTAAAGTTCTGTCATCACTTTTCTTATGGTCGATGCCTTTGGAGAAGTCATAATAAGTGTTTACTAGGTTTCCAGCTCCATGCACAGCCAAGACTGCCACAGCACAGACGACAAAAAGCAGCAAGTCCAAGGTACCTTCAGAACGGTAAGCAATGGCACTGCCCAACGCTACAGGAGTAAGGGAAGCACTGAAGCTCCAAGGACGAATTGCAAGAACATAAGTGGCACATTTCTGTTTCCAGCTGATAGTCTTTGGAACTGATTTTTCTGTTAAGAGCTGTTTTGGGCCATTAGACAAAGAATGGGCTTCTTCAGAAAACTCAGTCTGCCCTACTCCATTAATGTTCTCTGTGCCAATACTAATTGCATTCACATCGTCATCTGTCTTCATGGTTATGTCCTAAAGTAGACCAGTTTACACTGCAGAAATTGGAAATTAGCATCTGTTGGAACACCTTTCTCGATATCTGTAAAGCAAATGTAAACAATAGGATCATGTTAATTTAAAATTACATAAAATAGGATGGTGAAATATTCTACATAAACAGAAACTTAGAGAACAGTAACTTCCTAAGAGGAATTATTAGCTCGTTTGCATAAATTGACAAAGATAAAATATCCCAAACTATAGTTTGAAATGAAAAAATGGCTAACAAAATGTGAAATTTACTCAACAATATTTGTTTTTCCTCTGTGTCCTTCCACGGCATACTGTGTGAATTGGCTCCTACTTCCAGCTGGTAGGACCAATCCAAATTTCTACAAATGCCCTTTGCTACCTCCTCTGTACAGTTTACAGTTGTCCTAGCTGAAAGATACAACAGAGTAGAGAGAGTCTACTATATAAAATATACAGTATTAGGCATATGTACAACATGTTCAGTTAGCTGAAACGATACACATACCAACATATAATCCAGGGAGGGTTGCTGTAGAAGGTCACAGAGGAAAAACAAATATTGGTGAGTAAAGTTCACCTTTTCCTCTGTGGGACTTACCAGAGCAGTACCTCAGATATTTGGGAGGGTTGAGGTAGGAGATTCAGATAGGAATGGCTGCTTCAAGCACCTTCCGTCCGAGCTTTGCATCTGATGAGGCCTGAATATCCAGTCTGTAGTGCCAAATTAAGGTCGAGCCTTCTGGAGATGCAGAGGCTTTTTGTGCCCATGAGGTGGACATGGCCTATGTAGAGTGAGCTTTAATGCCGTGAGGTGGTTCCATGTTGGCTGACTCATAGGCAAGTTTGATGCAGTCTCTAATACAGCAAGAAATGGATGGCTTGGAGGCTGCTGTTCCTTTGAATCTGCCAAAGAAGTGTATAAATAAGGTTGTGTTCTGGCAAGGTAAATCTGTAGATAACGGATGAGGGCTAGATAATGAAGCCTTTTCTCTAGGTCATGTGAAGGATTTGGACAGAAGGAAGGCAGGACAATTTCCTGATTGAGATGGAATTGGGAGATAACTTTAGAGCAGAATGACGCTTTAGGGCAAAGGACCACTTTATCTTGGTGAAATACCAGAAATGGAGTAACGCAGATAAGGGCTTGAAGTTCGTTCGCTTGTTTGGCCGATGTTATGGCTGCAAGGAAAGTAGACTTCAGTGTAAGATGTTTTAAAGGGATAGTAATACTTGCAAATTATTAATCCCCATATTGTAGCTTTGTTAAAAAGAAACGTATTGCTCCCAGTGTCATCTCTCAAACCATAGCGCTCAAGGTTCCCCCCTCCCTCCCCCACCCCCTTCCCTGACTGAACGCTGACTGCAGGGGAAGCTGTCATACGACAGTCTTTTGTACATCAGGCGGCTCTGCAGCATTGCAGAGATCGCGTTTATAAAAAATAATTATTTTACTGAAACAGTCTTCTACGTGTGCTTGGTTTGCAAGCACACGTAGAAGACCGTTTTAGTGAAAGATTTCTTTTTTATAAACGCAATCTCGGCAATGCTGCAGAGCCGCCTGATGTACATAAGACTGTCGTATGACAGCTTCCCCTGCAGTCAGCGTTCAGTCAGGGAAGGGGGTGGGGGAGGGAAGGGGGAACTTTGAGCGCTATGGTTTGAGAGATGACACTGGGAGCAATACGTTTCTCTTTAACAAAGCTACAATAAGGGGATTATTAATTTGCAAGTATTACTATCCCTTTAAGAATATTTCTTCCATGTGCTTGAAATATGGGTTAGATGAAAACTGCTGGAGAACCAAATTCAAATCCCAAGGAGGAATGGTTTCTTTAATGGTAGGTTTAATATTTGATATTGATATAACATGCATCTTTTAATAAAGTAATTGTCTGTGCATGGAGTGGCTACAACCGCAGATGAGAAGAAAGTTGGACTTTCAGGGATGCTGGTTTTAGACCATTCTGATATCCTGATTGCAGGAAATCTAAGATCTTATGTGTTGATATGGATAAATGATGCAAATTCTGTGCAGAGCACCATTTATTGAATATGGACGAAACCCAATAATATATTTTAGTAGAGGAAGGTTTTCATCCGCTCAGGACCGTGTCGATGACAGAATCTGATATTCCTTGTAGCCTCAGCGATTGTCACTCAGCCTCTAAGCCTTGAGATAACATCCAGAAGGCTGGATCCGGATGTAGAAGTGGTCCCTGATGCAGTAGGTCCGGAATATCGGGCAGGATTATAGGTGGTCTAACACCTGGAGAAAGTTGGTATGCCAGGGTTTCCGAGGCCAATCTGGACCTATCAGAATGATTTTGGATTAGTCTGTTATTATTTTTTCTTAAACACTTCCGTCATCATGGTAGGTGCCAGAAATAGGGAGGCTAGATGAAATGTCCAAGGAATTCGAAGAGCATCCTGAGCCTGTGGTTCATGCCACCTTGATATGTAACGAGGGCATTGTTTGTTTAGGGTTATTGCCAAAAGGTCCACAGAGGGTTCCTCCGGGATCTTCGATATGGACTGGAAGAATTTTGTTTAGACTCCACTCTCCTGGGTCTATTACTTGTCGACTTAGGAAGTCTGCTTGGACATTCAGATGACCGGACAGGAAGGTTGCTGATAGAGCTCTAAGAGCCCAGCAAAGTATCTGTAATACCAAGTTGTTTAGTTGGGAACTTCTTGTCCCCCCCCCCCCTAATTTAACAGGCACTGAACTGCTGAGGTGTTGTCTGACCTTATGAGGACTGCAGATCCCTGTAGGTCCTTTTGGAAACATCTGCGCATTTTCCAGACTGCTAGGAGTTCAAGCCTGTTGATATGTAAACTGGATTCCTAGGGGATCCAGGAGCCCTGGAGTGTCTTCTGATGCCAGATCCCTCTCCAAACAGTGTTACTGGTGTCTGTGTAAAGAATATTCCATTCTGGTTCTGTTAGAGTCTGGCATTTTGAAAGATTCTTCAGGTGGACACACCAAGACAATTATTTCCTGGCTGGGTTGAGTACTGGAATCCTCTGACTGAGGTGGAGTGGATTTCTTTTGAAGTAAGATAATTTTCTTGAGTCAGGCAGAAATGAATTTTGGACCAAGGCAGAATCTGGAAAGTTCATGACAGATGTCCCAGGAGTTTCTGAAAATACTTTAAAACTGTGGAACTTCTTTTGCAGAAAGGCAGATACACTGTTTCTTATGCTCTGCTGTCTGTCCATGGATATGGAGGCTAGATTTTTTCTGGTATCAAAGTCTCTCCTCAGGAACAACAGATTCTGGGTGGGAAGCAGCATGCTTTTTTGGAATGTTAACAATCCACCCTAGTTCGTGAAGAAGATCTAAGCAGATGTTTGTGCTTTCGATTGACCTTTGGTATGAAGTTTCCACTATCAGGATGTTGTCCAAGTATGGAATGACTTATTTAATGGGTTTTTCTGACTTCTGCCATGGCTACGGCCATGATCTTGGTGAAGACCCTTGGTGCAGATGCCAGATCGAATGGGAGGGCCCTGTATTGATCGTGTTGGCCGAAAATGTGAAATTTCTGTATTTTGGGTTTCCCTCGTATGAGGATATGGTAGTAGGCGTCCCACAGGTCTATCCTGGTAGGAAGGCATGAGGCTGTATTAGCTTAAACCTTGATGCTATTGTTTCCATCTTGAAGTGACACACTTTCAAGAGTTTGTTCAGCTTCTTCAAATCCAGGATGAGGCGCAATTCCCCTGCAGGCTTTGAAACATAGAAAAGAAATTAATAGAAGCCTCTGAATTTCTGATGTGGTGGGACCTCTACCACTTTCATGACCCATTTGTCATGATGAATGGGATTCCAGGTCTGATGGAAGTCCTCCAGTCTGCCCACTACTGGAGGAGTAGAAGAGGGTAGTCTGGCTTCATTGGTGGAACTGACATTTTTTCTGGAAACCCTTATGATTTCAGATCTTTGAAGGTGGTGTTGGGGGGGGGGGCAGTGTTTCTTCTGATTAAACCCTCTACCTGGATGATATCTTCAGCCTCTCAAAAGGACTCTCCTACATTGTCCAGATCTGGCAGTAGGGCTTTTTGGTCTTTTCTCGAGGTAAGAAGGGGTTCTTACCACCTGATGATCTTTAACAATTTCTTCAAGCTGGTCCCAAAATAACTTGGTACCATAGAAGGGAAGAGATACCAGTTTATTTTTAGAAGTAGGGTCAGCCCCCCAGGACTTGATCCACAATGCACGTCTGGCTGTCCCCGATAAGGATGAGGATTGCGCAAAGAGACAAATATTATCTAGTGATGCGTCACATGAGTAATTAACAACATCCTTGATAGCAGACAGGTCTTTCAAGATACGTGCTCTGGATACTGATGTGTAATTTTTCTTCTAGTCCTGTGAACCATATGAGACGTATATGAAACACAATGACCAAGGCAGTTTCTGACTTCAGGTTTTGCCCAATGAAGAAACAATTTGCCATCGGCGTGTTTATCCACCACATCCAGAGAGTAGTACCACCCTCAAGTAGTATGGTCGTTATCCTTGATGTCTAGGCTATGGCTGCATCCGCCTTAGGTGGTGTGTATCAGTTGGATGCCTCTTCTTCAAATGGATACATGCGCTGAAATCTCCTGGAGACGGAACGCTCGTTACTCTGTTTCCATTCGTTTGTAATGATTTCTTGAATGGAACTATGCACTGGAATCTGTGGGCTGGACCACTATATCCCACGAAAGCCGTATCCATTATATTCAGATCTTTCTGTACCTCAGAGAGCCCCAAGGATTTCTTCATGGCCCTTAGTAGGTTATCAATGCGGTCAATGTTGAAATTGCCTGATTCTTCAGTGATTTCCCTA
Organism: Rhinophrynus dorsalis; assembly: GCA_037306005.1. Taxonomy (NCBI): domain Eukaryota; kingdom Metazoa; phylum Chordata; class Amphibia; order Anura; family Rhinophrynidae; genus Rhinophrynus; species Rhinophrynus dorsalis. The sequence goes on from CM074724.1 coordinate 167,364,847, forward strand.
TATTCAGCTGAAGAGGCACCAGATTAGAGTTCAAGAAAACCTTCTTCATCCTCCTCATGTGCCCTGGAGGGTCCCTCATCTAGGTCAGATCCTCCTGGTCTCCTACATGCGGATTTCTGCATAGATAAGAAGGTTTTCTGCATGGATGTTTTCATCCATGTGAGGAAGTCTTTGAATTGAGTAGGCACTTGTAAGAAAGTCAAAATGGACCAAATATGACTTAGAACAGGGGTTTGTCTGTGGAGATATACATGTGTGTGTTTATGTATGCATACATGTCTTTATCTATATGTATATGGATGTTGTATGCAATTTATTAAGTGTAATTTATATATATATACATACATACATACACACACACACACACGTGTATGTACACAAGTGTATGGTTAATGGTCTGTATTATGGTTTAAGAATATACAATTGGAAATCTGTTTCTTTAATTAAGAATCCAGGGCAATTTCAGCTGTCCCAAACTGTAGGGGGTCACACAATTACACCAATAAAGGTTGCTTCAAAAGGATTTTTCAGTATGTATTTCCTGAGTTAGGTGTTTGAGAACTCAGTGAAGGTCTTCTAGTTAAATGTGAAAGGAGTAAGGACAAGCCAAACTGTCTTGTCAACTAAACAAAGAGTTCAGATAAGAAACCAAATGCTTAAACCTGTTCCTGGAGTCTTCCCTATCAATAATATCTCTTTGATGTCACCATGAATGGCAAGTGGGTGTGGTGAGAAAAGTCAGTTGAGCTAACCAAATGGTATAAAGGAGCAGTATTTTTGGGGGTGGAATCAGAACTGGAGGAGAACTTGAAGAGAGTATGAGATGGGAGCAGAGGAGAACAGAATGAGAGCAGCCTGAGCACACCAGTCCTGATCCCTGCCCAGATGTGAGCCCAGCAGATAAGAGACCAGAAACCAAGATTTGTGCTGGAGGGTGCGAGGAGATTTTCATCATATAATTTACTGGTATCCAATTCAATTCCATCTTTTCCATACCTGTAATCTATAATATTATTTTGTTCATGTATATACCACCCATACTGTAACAGTATTTTGATTCTGTAAATAATACAAATCCGTTTTTAATATTATCCCTTATCTGTGTGATTCTTAAGTTACAACCTACCCCCAAAGAACAATTGTACCCTTGGTAAGAGAGGCTAGATAGAATTTCTTACACACTTCACTTCCAACTGCACATTTGAGGCATTCTGCACAGAGTTTTGCTGGGACAGTCACAAATATCTTCTGATCACAGCCAGCACAGTTCATAAACTTGGGGGCTGACTTATCCTCTTTAGAAGAGTCAGCAGTCTTGGGTTTGTCTCCTTTTACTTCTTTAGGAGTAGACGTTGCTAGGAGCCAGAAATTGCTTTAGAGATTAAACATACGGATACTAACACACAAAGATCAGCAGATTAACAATCTAGCCAAGTAAGAGCAATATTTTAGGCAATTAATGCAAAATAAAGTTACCCCTTGTGTCTGGGACACCATCCATCTATGCCTTTCTTAGAGAGCCTCCGGTAGCACAGTTTCCTCCATGAGTTCCATCTGTGGAGCGCACGCTCGAGTACATCGTGTTTCCTGTTCCTATTAGTGCTGCAGATTTGCGCTCTTTCAAACAAGCGCTTGGGGCCGGATGAGGTCAGGGGAAGCTGGGCATAACGCGGAGGCGAATGGCCAGGACCCCAGGAGGCAGAGCACACCTCATAATCTGGTGGTGAGAGGTTGCCTGAATTGGAATGGAGATGCAGTATGGAGATAACCACGATCAGGCAGTTCCCATGAGGTAAAACAATAAATAAGTGGTTAAGTTTAACATTATAAAAATAGCAGGAAGTGAAAGACCTCCACCCTCCAGTTTGGTAGGATCAAAATAACTGCACAGGGGAGGTAGCAAAGGACATCTGGAGAAATTTGGATTGGTCCTACCAGCTGGAAGGCAGAGCCAATTACCCACAGTATGCCGTGGACTGGACACATTAGAAAAACATGTTTTTTTGAAAGCTCTTTCAAAATAATCCATTTTTTACAAAGTGAAAGTTTTAAAGTGGACCTGTGACCTTGAATGTTCATCTACATATCTGAAACGTATATATTTACTTACCGATATTTAGTTGTTTTCTTCTGTGTACCTCCAAAGCATTTAATGTTGGGGATGTCTCTGCCCTTCAGCTGGGTAGGACCAATCATCAAAGGTTCAAAAGGGTGGATCCGGAACCTTCTCTTTTGGCTCAGCTGTAAAATACTAAGAGCTAAATATTAGGAGGGTGGGCATGCCTTGGAGGTACACAGAAGAAAACTAAATATCGGTAAGTAAATTTATGTTTCTTCTGTGTACCTCCAAGGCATTTAATGTTGGGACTTAAAAGCAGTTACCCAAAAATAAGGAGGGATCAGCATGCTTGCCCTCAGTGGTGTACCACTGCCTCCAGGACTTTTCTGCCAAAGCTAGCATCGACTGATGCCTGAACGTCCAGGTGGTAGTGCTTCATGAAGGTGGAGATGGAGGACCATGTAGCCACTTTACAAATATCCAATGGGGAAGCCTGAGCCCATTTTGCCCAAGATGTGGCCATTGCTCTTGTGGAGTGTGCCCTAATGTTAGAGGGTACCTCACGCCCTAAGTCTGCATAACATTCCTTTATACATTTTTTTATCAAACTAGAAAAGGTGAAATTTACTCACCGATATTTGTTTTTCCTCTGTGTCCTTACACGGCAAGCGTGGGTATTGTCTCCGCCTATCAGCTGGTAGGACCAATCAGAAACTTTAAAAGGACCGCCTGGAACAACACGCGTCAGTTAAAACATGTGTCCAAGCCGGAAAAGAAGAGATAGTTAGACTTATGGATTGATAGTTATTTTATCATTGTTCTCTTCATCCTCCACACTTTTTTTTTTTTTTTTTTTTTTACAAGAGGAATCCAATCTTATGACATATAGATGACATTATATACTCACCTCCAAAGCTGGGCGGGTGTGCTGTGTAAGGACACAGAGGAAAAACAAATATCGGTGAGTAAATTTCACCTTTTCCTCTGTGTCCTGTCCACAGCAAGCATGGGACTTACCAAAGCAGTACCACTTAGGGAGGGAGATGAGGAACTTGTTATTGAGGCAGGACAGCTTCCGACACTTTTCTGCCAAACTTCGCATCCACAGAGGATTGAATGTCCAGTTTGTAGTGTTTTATGAATGTAGAGATGGATGACCAGGTGGCCGCTTTACATATTTCTTCAGGAGATGCAACCGCTTTAATGGCCCAAGAGGTGGACATTGCCCTGGTAGAATGGGCCTTAATTCCTTTTGGAGGAATTTTCTTGGCGGATTTATAAGACTGGACAATGCATTCTCTAATCCACCTAGCGATAGTTTGCTTAGAAGCTGCAGAACCTTTATACTTTCAGAAAAAGTTAACAAACAATGAGTCTGATTTTCTGAATTCTTTTGTTTTTCCCAAGTAAACCAATAAACATCTGACTAGATCTAAATTGTGAAGTTCTCTTTATCATTTTGAGGAGCAGCGCAAAAGGACGGCAGGACAATCTCCTGATTGATGTGGAATTCTGAAACCACCTTTGGTCTGAAGGTAGGTCTTGGTCTTAAATGGTCTTGATGAAATGTTAGATAAGGTTCTGCACAAGACAAGGCCTGGAGCTCACTCACCCTCCTGGCTGAAGTAATGGCTGTCAAAAAGGCTGTTTTTAAGGTAAGATACTTGATGGATATCGAGTCTAGTGGTTCAAAGCAATCTGCAGACGCTAGCTGCCTTAGAACCAGATTCAGATCCCAAGCTGGAATAATTTCTCTGAAGGTAGGCTTAATCTTAGCGATAGCTTTAATGAATCTCTTCATTAGGTAGGAATCAGCGAATGGAGTCGCTAAAACTGCTGATAAAGCTGAGAGCTGGACTTTAATAGAAGCCGGTTTCAATCTTTTCTGAAAACCTTGTTGCAGGAACTCCAGAATGGTTGATACCGTAATGTCATTCCTGGTTATATTTCTTTCCATACACCATCTGTAGAAGATGGCCCAGATTCTGTAATAAATTTTGGAAGAGGATGGACTCCTTCCTGATATAATAGTATCTGCTACGGAGTCTGAAATTCCTTGTAGGGTGAAAGATCTCCGTTCAGTCTCCAAGCCGTCAGCTTGAAGAAGCTCGGCCTTGGGTGCCAAAAAGGACCTTGGCGTAGAAGGTCCAGAATGTCCGGAAGAGGAATGGGAGGACATCCTGACATCCTGATGAGGTCTGTGAACCAAATCTTCCTGGGCCAATTCGGGGCTATGAGGATAACCTGAGCTTTGTCCCTTTTGATCTTCTGTAATACCTGTAATAGGATTGGAATGGGAGGAAACACATATGCCAGATGGTAATTCCATATGCATCTTAGGGCGTCTTGGCCTATTGCAGCTTTTGTCTTCCATCTGGACAGGAATAGAGGACACTTTGAGTTTTCTTCTGTGGCCATAAGGTCTATGTCCGGAAGACCCCAGGTTTTTACTATGTAATTGAAGACCCGTTGGTTCAGAGCCCATTCCCCTGGATCCAGGGGTTTTTCTGCTCAGCAGGTCTGCTTGCTTGTTTGCTGTTCCTGAGATGTGAGCTGATGACAAGGCTGCCAGATGCTTCTCTGCCCAATTTAGAATCTTGATGGAATACTTGTTTAGGCCTGGGCTTCTTGTACCCCCTTGGTTGATCAGGTACCTGACCGTAGAGATGTTGTCTGACCGGATCAAGACCGTTTTTTCTTCCAATTCCTTTCTTAAGGAGAAGAGACTGTTCCAAGCCGCCTTCATCTCCAAAAGATTTATGTGGAGCTGTTTTTCTCTTTGTGTCCACAGACCTTGAACAACCCGGTTCTTCCATACCCCTCCCCAACCTAGGGAGCTGGCATCTTTTGTGAGAATTTCCCATTTTCTCTCCTGGAGAGGAGTTCCTTTTTTGAGGTTTGACAGGTTCAACCACCATCTCAGTTCCAGCTTTGTTGATTGTTGGACTGGGATTAACTTTGAGTAATTCGTTGTATCCTTCTTCCAGTATCTCAAGAAGTTTGACTGGGTCTGGCGTAGATGAGATCTTGACCAGGGCACTATCTGAATTGCTGAATTTAGATGCCCCAGAAGACTGGAAAAAACTTTCGCTGTTTGGAAATTTTTCTTGGTGAATCTGAGAACTGAAAGTACAATCCTGTCTTGCCTGTCCTGGGATAGGGAAGCTTGATTGTGTCTGGTGTTGAAACTGACCCCAAGGAAGGTGAGATTTTGTGAAGGCACCAGATGACTCTTGCTGTAATTTATTATCCATCTCAGACTCTCCAGATACCGCCGAGCCGTTTCCGTTGCTTGGGAGGCTTTCTGTTCTGAGTCGTCTATTAGAAGAATGTCGTCGAGGTAAGGAACCTCCCTTATTCCTTGCTGTCTTAGGTGGCCTATGGTGACCGCTAGGACCTTTGCGAAGACGCGAGGAGCTGAAGCTAAGCCGAAAGGAATCGCCTTGTACTGGTAGTGTCTGTCCTGAATACAAAACCTCAGGAACTTTCGATGGGATTTCCTGACTGGAATGTGATAGTATGCTTCCCGAAGATCCAGGGTTGTCAAGTAGGATCTCGGGGTGATGGCCTTCATAGTTGAGGAAATAGTCTCCATCTTGAATTTCTGAGTTTTCAGCAGAGCATTTAACCATTTGAGATCCAGAATCAATCTTGTTTCGCCAGAAGATTTCTGCACCGGAAAGATTATGGAGTAGATGCCCCGTCTCTTTTCTTCCTCTGGAACAGGCTCTATAACCCTGTTCCGTAATAAATTCTGCAAGGCTAAGGATATTCTTGATGTTGAATCTCGGTTCCTCATTCGCGAAGTCTTGAATCTTGAAAGAGTTGGAGGGGCAGAATTGAACTCCAGAGCGTACCCTATCTTCAAAATTTGCGATACCCAAAGGTCTGGATGAGCAGAATCCCAAGCCCTTTGGAATGCTTCCAGCCTGCCCCCGACTGGAAGTGGAGATAGGGCAGAGGCCCCATCACTGGAAATTCTTTGTGTATTGCGCCCTCTTGTGGTAGTCACGTCTGTTACTACCTCTGGCGCTCTGTGAAGATCCTCTGGATTTTGAGTCATAACCTTTTCCTGGTCTGTACTTTCTTGAATCCTGAAAGGACTGCTTCCTGTATGAAGATTGACGCTGAGGAGATAGTCTTCCTTTCTTTTCTCTTGGCAAAAAGGCACTTTTACCTCCTGAGGACTTGGATATAATTTCTTCTAGTTTATCCCAGAATAGTTTTTTACCTTGGAAAGGTAAAGAGACTAACTTATTCTTTGAGGAAACGTCTGCCTCCCATGCCTTAATCCACAAGGCTCTACGGGCCGATATGGAAAGAGCGGATGATCTTGCCAATAACTTGATGTTATCTAAAGAAGCATCACAGGAAAAATTTATTGCTTCCTTGATTGAAGATACTTCTTTTAGTAGTCTGGACCTGGAGACAGAGTTCTCAATTTTATCTTCCAATTCCGTTAGCCAAATCCGTAGCGTCCTAAAGATGCAGGCCATGGCTGTAGCCGCCTTTAGATTATGACCAATGGTGGTGAATTGCTTCTTCAAAGCGCTGTCCGCTCGCTTATCCATGGCATCCCTCAGGGTAGTTCCATCCTCTAGCAAGATTGTGGTACGTCTGGAGATCTGGGCCACCGCCGCATCCACTTTTGGTGGTGTAATCCAGTCTGTGACCTCTTCTTCTAAGAAAGGATATAACTTCAATATTCTTCTGGTAACTGCAGATTTCCTATCACCATTATTCCATTCAGATTTGATGATCTCCTGGATAGAATTATGGATGGGAAAAACTGGAGTCTGTTTCTTGTGGCCTAAGAACGCAGTATCCACAACGTTTAATTCTTTTTGGATATCTTCCAATCCTAAAGACTTCCTCATGTTCTTTATTAATGTATCAAGCTTACCTAGACTAAAGCTCCCAGATTCTTCCACTAATTCCCCTTCTTCGGCCGAAGAAAAGGCGGACTCAATTTCCATCAAACTAGTTTCATCCTCATCCTGGCGGCGCCTGGAAGGTCCCTCGTCTGGATCCTCTAATCTTTGCCTCTTTTTTGCAGATTCTTGCATGGAATTGAAGGTCTCTTCCATTGAAGCCCTCATCCATCCCAAAAACTCTGTAAAACGAGAAGGAACTTCGCTGCCGGCAACTTTTTTAACACATTCCACACAAAGCTTGGAGGTATCAGCTGGAGTCAATTTTGTCTCACATCCTGCACAAATTTTGGGCTTAGAAGCAGACTTTTCCTCCTTTGAGGTGGAGGGATCAGCTGCAGACTTTGGCTTGTCAGACTGAGAAGGCTTAGCATTGGAAGACATACTGACCCTTAAAATGCCATATAGAATAACCAAAAACTCATAATAATAATAAAAGAGTAAGGGAGACACTTACAATTTATATCCTGGAGCCCCAGCAGCTTCCTCATTGTTGGTTGTGGCCTTCGTCCGGTTCCTGCGTTCCACCGATGGAACGCACGCCAATGCGACTTCCTGCTTGAAGTCAGAAATCCAAGCCACGTGAGACCGCCGCTCACTTCCGGTTCCCCGCTCCGACGCTGAGGACCGAGAGAATGCTGAGACTCCAGACCTCCAAATCAGCGTGCCATGCGACCCAATGACCGGGTATCTGCCGCTGAGACATATGCGCTCCACGGCTGTTGGTGGAGCGCATGCCGGCAAGAAGAGCAGCAAGTGAGGATCGGGCAAAGGAACGATGGAGGTAACAAACCTCCGTCTACCAGCTGGTAGGACCAAAATTAACTGACGCGTGTTGTTCCAGGCGGTCCTTTTAAAGTTTTCTGATTGGTCCTACCATCTGATAGGCGGAGACAATACCCACGCTTGCCGTGGACAGGACACAGAGGAAATTGATGGTTTAGATGCTGCCTTTCCTTTGAGTCTCCCTTAGAAGTAGATGAACATGACCTAAATTCTTCAGTTCTTTGGAGATAGGTGAAGATGTATCTAATCAAGTCCAGATTGTGAAGGGCTTCCTTGGGATTAGCAGGGTTGCTACAGAAGGAAGGAAAGACTATGTCCTGGTTGATGTGGAATTCTGATACCACCTTTGGGTGAAAAGAAGGTCTTGCCCTCAGAACCACTTTGTCCGAGTGGATTGATAAAAATGGAGACTTGCATGATAGGGCCTGCAATTCATTGACTCGCCTGGCAGATGTCACTGCTGTAAGGAAGACAGTTTTCAGTCAGTACATGGAGGGAAATGTCTTCCAAGGTCTTGGGTTGAGACAAAACCTGAAGGACCAAGTTTAGGTTCCAAGGGGCTACAATCCCCCTAATTGTTGTTTTTACCTTAGTACTTGCTCTGGTGAAACGTCTTATGAGGTCATGTTCTGCTAATGGTTTGGCAAGGATCGCTGACAAAGCTGAAAGTTGGACTTTCAGAAAGGATGGATGCAGGCCTCCCTGAAAACCATCTTGCAGGAAGTTCAAGATGCATGCTACATAAATATTTTCTCTGGAAATTTTCCTTTGATTACACCACCTCTAAAAGGTGGACCTGACCCTGCAGTGTACCTTACATGTAGAAGGTTCTCTCCCCTGGAGGATTGTAGAAATCACAGGATCTGAAAGGCCTTGTTTCCTTAAGGAGTCCCGCACATCCTCCACGCCGTTAGATGTAATATCCTGAGGTTGTTGTGCAGGATAGGACCTTGGTGGAGCAGGTCCGCTCTCAGGGGTAGTTCCCATGGGTCGTCTACCAACACCTGAATCAGGAGAGAGTACCAAACCCTCCTGGGCCATTTTGGACCGATGAGGATTGCTTCCACTTGGTCCAATCGAATCTTCTTCAACACCAGTATGAGAAGAGGGGTTGGAGGGAAGATATAGACTAGGTTGAAGTGCCGGGGTATTGTCATGGCATCCAGTCCCAGGGAGTGTGGATCCTGCCACCTGGAATAGAAGGTGTTTGTTTTGGCATTTAGATCTGTAGCCATCAGGTCTATGTCTTGGAATCCCCACCTGCTTGAGAGCTGATTGGGCCCTGAGCCAGGATGTGTTCATTCACCCTGTTCCAGTTTGTTCCTGCTGAGGAAATCTGCCTCTTGTTTGTTCCCAACACATGAGATGCCGATAAGTGAAGCAGGTGCATTTCTGCCCAGAGAGAAGAGGCCTGACTTCCTTGTGCAGAGTCTGGCTCCTGGTGCCTCCCTGGTTCTTCATGTACATCGCCGTGGGCGTATTGTTGGATCTTATGAGGATACTTTTGCCTTTAAGATAGTGCTGAAAATGAAGGAGTGCTTTCCTGACAGCCCTGGTTTCCAGAATACTGATGTGAAGGGCTCTCTCTCTCACAGACCAAACACCCTGGGTTGTCCTGGACCCCCAGATCGCTCCCCAACCTGAGAGACTGGCGTCCGTGTAAATGATTTCCAACTGTGGGATTAGTAATGATCTTCCACATTGTAGGTTTGCTGGATTGAGCCACCATAGGAGGTCATGTCTGCTCGTCCAGGACAAAAGGTATTCTTTGAAATGGATTTCCAAGGTCTGGATTCCAATAGGTCAAGAAGTTGTATTGGAGGCTACAGCAATGCAGTTTTGCCCAGGGAAGTATCTGGGTGGATGAGGACATTAGGCCCAGTTATTCCTGAAAATCCCTCACACCGGTGAGGTTTTTTCAGGAAGGACAAGGTTGACCTTCTGAGTCTGCATATTCTGGCTGCTGAAAGTTGGACTAGGGATCTGGTTGAGTTGATTCGAAGTACCAGGAAGGTGATTTTTCGAGAAGGAGATAGTTGACTCTTATGGCGGTTGATAATCCACCCGATCTTCTGTAGAAAGAGGATGACAGCCTCTGTATGTGCGCAGGCACTCACGAATGATGGTGCCATGATCAGCAGGTCGTCCAAGGTAAGCCAGTACATTGATTCTCTTCTTCCTGAGAGATGCCAGAGCTGGAGCCAGAATTTTTGTGAAGACTCTGGGGGCTGTTGATAGCCCAAAAGGGAAGAGCTGTGAACTGGTAATGGTCCTAGTTGACTGCAAAATGTAGAAAACGTCTGTGTGCCGGATGAATCGGGACATGGTAGTAGGCGTCCCTGAGGTTGATGGATAGGCCAGAAGGTTTGGGAACCAGAAAGAAAGGTGAATAAACCCCGGAACCTTTCTCCTGGACAGGGACCCTTTCTAGGACTTTCTGTGTCAGGAGGTTGTTGATTGAGGACAAGGAGGCCGGCCTGGTGTGTAGAGGTTGGTCAGAATGCGAGATCTGAGGAATATTCGAACCGGAGGGGCAGCTATGAACTCCAGCATGTACCCCATGCTCAAAGTCTGGGAGACCCAGGCATCTTGCTGAACCGGAGTCTCCCATACCTCTAGAAAAGATCCCAGTCTGCCCCCAACTGGGATCTTGGCTGGGGCACGGTGTGATTCATTGGCTTTCGGGCTTGAATTGAGGCTTCCTGAAATAATTGCGTCTGAAGCCTCCTCTATGAGAATATCTTACCCTTTGTTCATTCTGACGACCTGAGTCACGTCTCCTGTAGTCGCAAAAAGTTTGTCCACTATATCTGGAAGGTTGAAAGGGAGAGGAACTTCGGCATTTCTGCTCCTGCGGCAAGAACAGACTCTTTCCACTTTAAGCTTTTTTTTTTTTTTTATCATTTCGTCCAGATGTTCGCCAAAAAGGGATGACCCTGTAAATGGTATGGAAATTAGCTTGTTCCTGGATGTAGTGTCGGCTTTCCAAGGCTTCAACCAGAGGAACCTGTGGGCAGATATAGATAGGGCTGAGGATCTGACCAGCAAGGGAACAATGTCCAGGGAAGCGTCACATGAATAATTTGTCGCCTCCTTGATAGTAGCAACTTCTTTCAAAACTATGGATCTAGAGACATTAGATTCAATTTTCTCCTCCAACTCTGTTAGCCAGATACGCATAACTCTGGAGACACAAGCCATCGCTGTAACCGCCTTCATGTTTTCCCCAATTACTGAGAATTGTTTCTTGAGAGCACCTTCAAGCTCTCTCCCCGTTGGGTCCCTCAGGGAGGTGCAGTCTTCTGAAGGTAAAACAGTGTGTTTAGCTAGACGGGCATCAACCTTAGGGAAGGCCGCCCATAAATGAACATCCTTATCACTGAAAGGAAACATGCTTTTAAATTTTATAGGAACTGAGGACCTTCTGTCCCAAATATTCCATTCTGAAACAATCAGGTCAGAAATAGATTGATGCACAGGCAGGACAGGGGCGGACTTCTTCTTTCCCAAGAATTCCATGTCAATAATATCCATGTTCTGCTGAGTTTCTGATAACCTCAGATTTCCCAATTAGCATAATGAAGGAATCAATGCGGTCTAGGTTAAAGACCCCTGAATCTTCTATAACCTCACCCTCTTCAGATGCCAGATCGGATCACTGGTCATCCATAGGAGATTCCATATCATAATCTTCTCCTGACAACATAGAGGAAGTACCTTCACCAAACTCCCTACGTTGCCTTTTGCATGCAGGTTCGCCTTGTATTGCTTTAAAGGTTTCCTGCATTGATGACCTCATCCAGGCGAGGAAATCCTGGAATTGCCCTGGAATATCTGAAGAAGCTGCCTTCTTAAGGCACTAATCACAAAGTTTTAAAGTGACAGAGGCTGGGAGTTTAGCGTCGCAGCCTGTGCACTGTTTAGGCTCGGCAGAAGATTTTTCCTCCTTGCTAGGGGGATCTGAGGCATTCTTTTCCTTGGAAGAGGCTTTCACTGGAGCAGACATGATTAAGGTGAGTGGCACCCGTAAACAACGAGGCACAGTCACCACATACTAACAAAGAGTATTGCTTACCTTGTTCCAGTAAAATATGGCTCCATAAGCTCAGATTGGCTGGATCCCTGCCGCCCCACGCTAGCGTGTGATAGCTACATCTGCGCATGCTCCCAGTTGAGATCCTGCGTTCCACGCTGGAACTCATCGTCCATATCCGTGGGAAGAGGCGTGTAGTAGCGTCTTAAAAGGGCGACACCTGAAATGTTGCAGATGAAACGCCCAACAATGGTTGATGGAGGAAGAGCACAGTCCCCAAAGGGAAACGCGGACAACGGGTGTATCCTAAAAACAAAGGAAGGTAATTTGAAGCAACATGGCGGCACTCATGGCAGCCTTAGCTCTCGCATCACGTCCATCCAGCTGGTAGGACCAAAAAAACTGACGATAGGTTCTGGATCCACCCTTTTGAACCTTTGATGATTGGTCCTACCCAGCTGGAGGGCGGAGACATCCAACATTAAATGCCTTGGAGGTACACAGAAGAAAACTTAATTCAGTACTGCCTTTGTTTCATATTAATCAAAAGTCCAGCAGATGCATAGTTTAGGAACTATTCACACCTAATCAGGGAAAATGTCACTTAATGTTTAATTAGCATAACTAATGGCACAGATACTGTCTGTGTTGCACAGTTCTCCGAGTATATTTTAAAATTTACTATAGAAATAATGAACGTGGTACAGAGAAATGTACTAGAAAGTGTACTAAAAGCAATACTATAAAGGTGTCAAAGACTAACATGCTAGAAAGTATTCTGGTGTAATACAACAATTAAGTACACACACACACACAGAAGGGGTAGGACCTGTGGGGATTAAAGGGGAAATGGCCATCAGTGTTGACTAAGGAAGGATTTCTGACTAACACGGTCGTTATTCTGCATAACAGTTAGATGCCTAATTAAGTGGCGTGGACTTTAGTTGGGGTGATAGATCCCCTTTAAGTCACTTGAGTTTAAGCCTACAAGTGCCAGCAGACAAGTCAAAATTGCAGAGCCCTCTGTGGGTTTAATCCTGCATGTGTCAGCAGAGAAGGCAAAATTGCACTGCCCCCTGTATGTTAACTGAGAATGGGCAATGCAATTGTCAGTTGCTGGCAGATACAAAGTTAAACTGACAGATGGCAGTGCAATTGTGACTTCTCTGGTGCCACATACAAAATTAAACCAACAGAGGCAGTGAAATGCTGACTTTTGTGATGGCACAAAGGATACTGCGATATAGTTTTTTTTAATGCAAGCAATCTGTAATGTGCTGAATGCATACAGTCAGTGTCATGCTGACAGAGATGATAATGAGTGGCACCAATGTATATTGAGCATTATGCACAAAATAAAAGGCACGGGTATGTGTTGATCAGATGGACTCTTACTTCACGCTCATCAACAAATTTACTCCAGAGAAGGCGCATAACAGCGCCGAAAGGCTTGGCAGGCCCCTCATTCAACTGGGCTGACATGACTATCGACAGCCTAGGTGGACTAGCCAGGACATATGTTTAACCCTTTGAGTGGCAGTAAAGAACACATTGCTTTGCAACATGTTCCTTACCCCTCTGGGTATCAAAGGGTTAACCAATGATAAACTTAAATGGTCTTCCCTAAAAGATATGCCAATAACACAAAAAACCACTAATGATGGTAGATAATTGTGAGTTCAGCCCAAATAAAATGTAACTCTTACAGATTTAAAGCAAATAATTACAAACAGAACTCAGGCGAATTCTTACTACTGTCCAACAAAAGGTTAAATGTCCATTTGTATCAATTTATCCTGGAAGACTTTTCTCGTTCCTTGATATAATCTTCTTACTTCTTTCAAACCTTGTCTTGTTAGTATGTAACACAAAATCAAGGACATCCAATTAACCGGTGATGACTATATTTTTCATCTTACTCAAATAAGGGGCCATCTGATCACCGGATAGCCATTTGTTTTATATTATGCATAAGATTCAATACCTATGTACATTGGTGGCACTCATTATGAAGTGGATCAGCACGGCACTTACACAATACTGTAGATGCTCAGCAACATACAGCATCCCAGCATATATATGTACTGTGTTGTGTGGGTAAGATATGGGCAGGTTAATGAAGTGGACACCGTTTTGAGGATGCTTCCCCCACATAGTGCTCATTTATCCTAATGAGCAATGCTTTGCGTAAGCTATATGGCACTTGCGGGCCAAATGTTAGGGCCTTCTTTAAAGTTCCAGAAAGTTCCCCCGGTGCTCCAGGTTTCCTTTGATGGCCATAGTACAGATCTGGACCAGATACGGTGACTGTGCGTGAGAGTAACAGGTTGTGAGTGTATGTATATATGCATGTGTGTGTGTGTCAGCCATGTTTTCTTGTTTGTTTAGGTGGATGTTGCGGGAGGGTCCCTGCCCACTCTTGTCAAAATCATGCCCCTGTGTATCTCCATGACTGGCAGTATGGAGGAAATATGTCTATCTCCTCCTTACTGCTGTGTGTGCGTGTCTCTCCCGAGGAGACATAAATTATGTTATGAGGCATTCTCTTCTATGCACATCTCCTGAAAAGACAAATTATATAATGAGACTCTTTTATATCTAGATATAAAAAGGGGGCAGCACCCATGGGACGTTTCGGTAACAAGACCTTTATCAAGAAAATGATGGTGGATGAAAAGCATGTTTATAAGGCTAGGGGTAACCTGCTTGATGCCAAAAGAGACAAATGATTTCATCACCTACAGTCAAAAGGGTGACTGCAGGTGATGTCATGACCCTATATTTGTTTTATTTTGATATTACGGTGTTGTAGGTTGTCTATATATTTTTAATGTTAAATATTTTTCAGTTTTATTATCATTGTTTACATTTCAACTTTGAACCATGACTGGCTACTGTAGGGGTCAACATCACCTGCAGGCACTTTTCTGATTGCAGGTGATTATGTCATTTGCCTCTTTTTGGCACTCAGTAGGTTACTCATAGCCTTTATAAATAATTACATCCACCATCATTGCCTTGTGGCCAAACTGTCAACTATTTTTTTCTTGACCATTTACCTATTAAATAATTTTACAAGTAGTACCACAGGTGCTGCACCCTTTTCTCTACATTCTTATTTGGATATGGCAATGTGCACCTGGGCAATTGCTTTAATGGAGTGAGCACTGCAACCCCTCCACGCTAGATTACCCTATATAATAATTCTCTAAGGTTTGTCAGAAGCTGTCATGCTCAGTAGAGACGGCTGCACGCACTTTAATCATGCGCAGTACAGACTGCCCACGCCGTGGCTGTTAAGGAGCAGGGCTCTCCGAATTCAGACCGAAGTCACACAGAGAAGACTCCGGTCTGAATTCGGAGCGCTTTGCTCCGTATCAGCTGCAGCGCCTGCTCATGCCTACAGAGGTGGAACTGTGGCCCATGTAAACGTGCCTTTCAACTTGTGTGTATATATAGTTGCTTTTAGTACACTTTCTATACTACATTTATTATAGAATGCCTATGTATCAAGCTCCTGTGTTCCTCATCCCATCTATAGGATCAGCCAAGTGTACAGCGCTGGCTTTAAAACCTTTTTTGTCAACATTAGCATACTGTAACAAACGTGAATAATTTTTAACTGTACATTTGCTGGTCTTTTGACCAATATGACACATAGGCAGTTTTTAATGACATTTTCAAATATGCAAATTGAAACAAGGTGACAGGTCATTTTATTTTGTATTATAACTGCAGTTTTCTGTACTTAAAGGAATAGTACACTTGTTTTAACCCTGTGAGTGCCAAAGGGGTATGCAACACATTGCAAAACAATGTGATGTGTACTCCTCTGGCACTCAAAGGGTTAAAGGGATAGTAATACATCAGTTTTACAAACTTTAATCTTGTAGGTATTTAAAAAAGTAATTAAATGCCCCCAGTCCCATCTCCCAAACTTTTATGGTATGAAAGATATTTGCTATGAAAGTTCTCCCTCCCCTGACGTCAGGACTCTAGCTGACTTCAGGGGAATCCAGTCCCGGGACAGGCAGAGGTTCTTCAGCAGAGCCAATATCGCATTATCGAAGAAGAAATCCTTCACTGTGCTTGGTTTACAAGCACACTTTGTAGACCATTCCAGTGAAGGAATTCTTCTTCAATAATGCGATTGCAGGTATGCTGAAGAGCCTCCGCTTGTTTAGGGACAGGATTCCCCTGCAGTCAGCTAGAGTGCTGACGTCAGGAAAAGGGAAGGGAGGGGGAACTTTCACAGTGAATATCTCTCATACCATAAAGGTTTGAGAGATGGGACGGGGGGGTTAATTTCTTTTTTTAAATACCTACTAGATTAAAGTTTGTAAAACTGATGTGTTACTATCCCTTTAATGCAAACCTGTATGTTATACAGCTTTTCCTGCAGAGTTAAAAAAATAAGTACTCCCGCTGCTGCCAGTTGTTTCATTCAACAGTTCTAACATGTAAAATGGTCAGGAAGTGATTTAATTAGTTCCTAAAAGTTCAAGCTGACAGCATGACTCAACACTTTCTATCATGTTCTATGGAAAAATGTTTGCCAGTAACTCACCTCTTGTAGAAAATGCAACAGAATAATTGAAATCTGACCACATGAGATCACTCCTAAAGTAAAACAAATGTGCTGGATAACTTTCTGCCACACAAAGGTTTAAACTGTAATAACTTAAAATATGAGAATCTCTTAGCAGTTAGCATACCCTACAAGATACATTTCTTTTCCCAACATAAGCTTACTATTCCTTTAAGTCTGCCTCTAGACCATATCACTTTAAAAAATAACTGAATGGCTCATATTGTATGTTGTTAGCCTTTAAAGAGACAGTATTGTTTAATATTGGGAAAAAAAATGCATCTCAAACTGGTATTTCTGGTTGCATGGTTAGAAATGTTATGGTGATGCTGTTACTACTATAACCAATCCAGGTTTATGGTTAGCTAATCATAACATCCTATAAACTATTTTTGAAACAGCACTATCATACCATCTCAGGCTATGGAAGTACCACACCCAAAAACAATGCCAGTTTGAGCTGCAATAACATTTAAGCAAAATCTCACTCTCAGCAATGGCGCGCCCTTGTTTTACAATGCCGGATGAACCCTGCAATATATACGTCACAAATTAAATAGTATCTTTAGAACAGACTGTAAACTCCTTAGGCAGACATCAGCCTAGCCAAGTCCTTCTATTATTTATCCTTATGCTATAGTTCCACTTTAACCCAAATATGTCACATTCAGGGAGCATTCCCTAGTACTGAGTAAGCATGTTTGCACAACATTTGTAGCCTGAACTCCGAGGATACAATGTCTCAAATTTAACAATAACCCTTCAAGGTCCAGTGTTGTACTGAACAACCCTATGGCCCTTAAAGGGCTAAACCGCAACAGTTAGCTAAATTGACAATTCACACCATCATCAATCGCATACACACCACCACCTCCCCGACAAATCCACCCATAATAAATAAGCTCAAGGGTAAAGAGAAAAGTAAAACCCTGAGGAAAGTAGTTTTTACGTTACGTATACAGGTCGTAAATGATTATGTGTAAAGGTACCCTTCACTGCAAAGTGAACGTTTGTTATATACGCTGGTAAACTACTAACTAATGCCGTTGCGTTAATGCGAACGTTGACATTAGGGGAGACACAAAGCAGATCAAGTGAATAAAATCCATATTACAAACCTGTTTCACGAGAACAATCCTGGCTGTCACTACGTAAGACAAATACCGATCACAACCAAAGATTTTGACAAATACACTCTCTGAAGGATTGTCAGATTCTACCTCCCGACGTGTCCAATGGACGCCGCCATTTTCCTAGTGCTACTTTGAAATAATTCCGACCAAGAACAGTAAGCCACCAAGGAGGTTCTTCTAGTCAGTCTAAAATGTATTCCTCCGCGCACTTTTAAATGAGAATACTGTCGTTTTCCAAGCAAACATTCGTATGCTTTCTTAAGGGTTGCATACCTCAACATTTCAATTGGTCAAGGAGGGATACTTTTGTTTTTAGATTGTGTTCCTGGGGACGTGGCTGTTCGGCTGGCATTACTGAGCGTTTTTTTTGTTTTTTTTTGCATGACCTATTGACAATTTTGTAACTGAATAAATGTTTTAGAGCAAGACCAATTTATTTTATTTACACATACCATACCAGCTAAGTGTCCTGATTTACACAGGACAGACATGATTTTAGGGCCCAAACCCGCTGTCCCGCTCGCATAGCTGTTTGTCCTGTTTTTTTCCTGGCCTGGAACAGTTTGCCCACACACTTCCACTCCAGCAGCCTAAGACGCACAGCACGCTGATCACGTGTCCATGTCATCATCACCACTCATTCAATATGCGCATACCTGGGAACTCTCCGGATTTGCCCCGGAGACTCCGGTTCTGACAGAGCTTTACCGGGTCTCCGGGGCAGAGGCAGATTCCTCCGGATGTGGAGAGTTTCTATTGAAACTCTGCCACATCTGCTTTTTTCTCCCGTTGTGCCTCCGTCCCCAGCCTTCTGTGCTTTGCAATGCATTCCGTACCACTCTGGCACTCAAAGGGTTAAATCCCCCCAACACTGGAGTTAAGCCCCGCCCCTTTTTGACGCGATTAGCGTCATTTTTGTTACCCCCTGCTGAACAGAGGACTACCTTCCGGGTGGCCCTCAGCTGGAAGTTCCCAGGTATGAATATGCGCATGCGTGCCAAACTTTTTATATTATGCGCGCGCATAGAAATCGTACCATCAGCCTGCCACCACCCTAAGAAAGCAAGCGAGTGTGAGGCTGAGCCTGCCTGAGCAGCTGAGAGAAACAGCCCCTTCCGCTCTGCGCCCGTGCCTGACAAATTGAAGCAACTGTCTATCATCAAGTGCTCCATTGACTACTAGCCTGTGTAGTCATACCTGGGAACTTTCAAAATGAGCTGACCCTAAGATTGTCTAAATATTAACCCTTAAATTTCCCACAATATAGATTATCCGCGATATATCCCTCATTGCTGTAATCGAGAGTTGCTCCATTCAGCATTCACGGAGACATTAATATACAACAACTTACAGATATCACTTCATGAACACACACAAATCAAGCAGGACTTCTCCCTCTGCCTTTCTGGTACAAGTGGCACCAGTTTAGAGACTAAAGAAGCATTTAACTGGAGCAGAATATATAACAGGTAGCACTGAACTCTCTCACCCTGAGATTTTGGCTCTTTGCCCTGAGATCTGGGCCAAAACCCTGAGTCTCAGGGTCTAACCCTGAGAGTTCCCAGGTATGTGTGTAGCCCTAGGACCTAGGTACATGCAAAAATATTCAGACTTGTGCAATTTTATTTGAATGAATACGTCACTGATTGCGACGGTGGCTTTGTGCCTGTAATATAAGTTGTGCGGGGGGAGAGGGGTTCAAATGTGGCTGGGCGCTGTGTCTCAGTGTCTTGATCTGGCTGGCCGCGGTGCTTATCATGCTGTCTCACTCAGTCTGTGTTGTTCCTTGCCTGGCCTCCTCCAAGTTACACCGGAGGCATGATCAGGCTGCCAGGTGGAGGATAGCTTAGCCCAGGCTGTGTGTGGAGTTCAACTGCATGATCAGTGCTACACTACAGTACACAAATAAAAAACATTAATTAGGGCCATATGCACAACTTATGGAAGATCAGTTATATAGGGTAAACCAGATTTACAAACAAATGATTTAGAATTTAGTTTTTCCCCCCATGGCACAGTTGGTTTGCCCTATAATTACTTCACTTTCCTTACTGTTTATGGCATTTAGAGCTACATTTGTGCACCAGGACATTACTCCACTATACTACAGGATATCATATAAAAATATGCATCAAACACATGATGGGACCCCACTGGCTTTTAATTAAAGCTTATACTACACATACAATACACACACACAAACTAATTTAACATGAAATGTTAACTTCATGGGCAAAACCGACCAGTATTTATAGCAAATCCATACGTATTTCAATGGGTAACTGTGGCTGTCCAGCTGTTGTTGGACTACAACTCCCATCAGGCTGGCTGAGCATGATAGAAGCTGTAGTTCAACAATGTGTGGTCAGCAACAGTTTCATCTCTAATTTACCACCTTAATCACCAGGGGTAACATCTTTTGGATTTATTGCCCAAGAGGTCGCAGCTAACATTGAAACATAATATTTTATTCCAAAGAGGTAATTTCTAATCTGCATAATGGAGGCTTTGAATGGGGGGGGGGGGGTGCTGTTGGGAAAAAAAGTGTCCCTCTTTGCAATTTCAAATGTTGTGAGGTATGAAATGTATACTAAAGTTTAAACATGCATTAATGTGGGGTTTATTGCTGTGGGTCAACGTGATACACTTATATACACACCATACAATCTGATCTCCTAAAAAGAGGGACAATTAGGGTACGAGAGAGGGCAGAGGGATTTGGGTCTCAAAGAGGGACTGTCTTTCCTAAAGGGAGGAGAAGTTATAGGGTTGAACAATGTTTTAGCTAAGCGGAGGTTATTTGGAATGAGCCGCTGGTTTATTTTAATAAAGACATTCATTTGTTTCAATAACCAAACATTCAGCAGTAAGTTGATGATCTCTTAAAAAAAGTGATATATACCAACCCTGTTTTAAACACTTATACTACTGGTTACATGCCTAATAAAGGGTAAGAGCTGCATTTCTCAAAATACTTTTCTACCAACATAATTTTTAAACAAGAAAAAATTGAGTACAAAAATAATTAGCCCTTTGAGTGCCAGGAGGGAACGAAATGCATTGCAGAGCAATGCTTTGTGCACACCTCTTGCACTCGAAGGGTTAAAACACTGGCTAGACAGCTTTAACACTGGAAACTATCATATTAGAATGACATTGCCTAAGTAGCAACCCTCAAACTGGCAGGTGGAGTAACAGCTAATCCCTCTGGTGACATAGTAGGAACGAGAGCTGCGTTGCCTCAAATCTCTAAAGGTACACCTGGTATAATACAACAGAGCTCATAAAGACATTAAAAGAACCCTCAGAAAGCATTGGTATATATTACAACAAGATTCTACATTAAAGGGGAACTACCACCCCATATACATTTTCCTGCAAAGAATTAACCATCTGGCGACTAGCTGATGAATAGTATATCAATATGGGTTCCTTTGTTAGGCGCCCCTGCTGGCTGCCACACTTTTCTCTTGCTCCTGACCTCTCCAGGAATTACCTTCATTATAACCTCCTTGCTTTCAAAATTCACCAAAAATATTCCAAAGACCAAGCTCTACTCCACATTCCACATACCTGGATTTACCAAAATTCAATGGATGGCATTATAACACTGAGATACACAGAGGATTGAAATATACTTCCTCTGGACCCTCTTACTGCTAAGAAGAGATAACTCCACTGGAACACCACAAACAAGGTACATTGAAACTATAAAACTGACTCTCCTCCATTTGTTATGTGGGTTTTGTATTTGATCATCCATTCAGCAATGCTCAGATTTCATTTCTAAACACTCAGAAAACGTATTGATGAAATATATATATATATTTCACTGAAGCACACTGGTTTTGAACTCCTGTAATCTGACCTGCATGCATGACTTCTTATCTATGTTATCTACAAAGCAGCCTGAAGTGCAAAATTCCACACCTCACACTAGCCTGCATCCTATAGAACAGGACAATGTGACCATCACCCACAGCTGACATCCCTGCAAAACTTAGATGCTATTCATCCCTATGAATGCTGAGGGAATGTTCACCTATACTCACCTCCAGTTGTTAATTGGGTTTTGGATTTGTTCATCTATTCAGCAATACTCAGATTTAATTTTTACACACCGTGAAAACTTATTAATGAAAAAACAAAGAAACAAAAAGAAAAAAAAATCAACTATATATTTCACTGAAACATATTTGAAACACTGTAATCTGACCTACATGCATGCTTTCTTATCTGTTATCTACAAAGCATCCTGAAGTGCAAAATTCCACACCTCACACTTGATTGCATCCTAAAGAACAGGACAATGTGATTATCCCCCTTAGCTGACATCCCTGCAAATCTCAGAGGCTATTTTAACCCCCTCACTGCTGAGAGAATGATCACCTATTCTGCCTCATATCTGTATTCCCTACAACCCCAAAAAGTGGTCTCTCCATTCAGCCCCTTGCAAGTGGTTACCTTAAAATCACTTGGCATCTTCAAAGGCACTCACAGGGGCTGCCGTGGTGGAAAACCAAAACTTAAAGTTCAGTCTCCTGACACTATTGTAGCCACTCCACCACTTCTACCTGCAAACCCAATTGAAGTGATTCAATCCAGAAGCCACAAAAAGCGCACATTCAAACCAAGGAAACCTCTTTGTGTGATCCCCACATTGTTTCCAAAGTACAGAGCAAGAACTCAGAACACCAGGACTGTCCTATCAGATCAATCCTGTGCAATGCCAGATCAATAAAGAACAAAACAGCTATTATTGCCAACCTTATAGAAACATGTGAATTAGCGTGCATCACAGAATCGTGGCTAGATGACAATGCGGGGCCTATCCTAGCAGCAGCTGTTCCAGGCAATTATACAGTGTTCCACTGCCCGAGACAAGAGCGCAGGGGAGGTGGAGTAATGATCTGTGTCAAATCATCCTTAAACCCCAGGCCAATATCAGTCCACACACCCCAATCTTTTGAATGCATAGCTGCTAGCATCTCAATAGATAGAGGATTTCGGATACTGTTAATATACAGACCCCCAGGAGATGGGAAGAGATTTCTTCAAGAACTCTCAGACCTTTTGACTGGTTTAATCCTTGAACACCCTAGATGGATTATATTGGGAGTCTTCAACACTTGGATTGATGACACACTATCCCAACTTGGGCAGGACCTCCTCAGCCTGATGAATGCGCCCGGCTTCATACAAACAGTTGCCACTTCCACCCACAGAAAAGGTCATACACTTGATCTAGTGTTCCAGTGTAGACTAAAAGTGTCACCAGTAACTGTAAATCCAGTTGTATGGTCAGACCACCACTCCATACACTTTTCCGTTAGATCACATTCAGCCAGACCACAGCCTCAGAACCTGGTCAAACACTGCTCATTAAAAGGGGTGACCCCACTGGACGTAACATCAAATATGGATCTAAGTGAACTGATGGGCACTTGTGAAGACCCTGGCTCCTTAGTCCAACTCTACAACAAAACCATAAGGGACACCCTAGAAATCATTGCACCATCACGCATATGCACTATCAAAACTCACAATAATGCACCTTGGTTTGATAGCACCATCGGAGAATTGAAGAAAACAGGCCGTAAACTCGAGAGAAGGTGGCGCAGGACACATGACCCAGAGGACAAAGTTGCTCTTACCAATCACCTCAATGAATATCAATTTAAGATAAGTCAGAAAAAATCCTCATTTTTGTCACGCAAAATCACACTTTCCCGCAACAGACCTAGGCAACTGTTTCGCACAGTAGAAAGGCTCTGCAAACCAGCATGCATGCATATACCCACCAACTTTTCTCAAGATAAGTGTGAAGAATTTGCGATCTTCACAGACAAGATTTCCTCCATCCGAGCCTCCATCACAGCAGGCCAACCAGTTACCCACCAGAACCACTACAGTGGAAGACCAGATTCCCCCAGTTTATGGTCTACTTTTACAAATGTGGATATAGAGGAAGTTAAAAGAACCATGCAAAAGTTGCACGCCACTACGTTTGACTTAGATCCTGCCCCAACTCGTCTTATATCTGCATGTACTGAAACACTTGCCCCAGCCCTCACAAAAATAGTGGAGTGTTCACTAAAAACTGGAATCTTCCCAGATCCTCTAAAAGAAGCAGTGGTAAAACCCCTCCTAAAGAAACCCTCACTAGACCCAGACTGTATAGCAAATTACAGACCAGTATCCAACCTTCCATTTCTGGGGAAACTCATTGAAAAAGTAGTGGCAACTCAACTGGAGGCCCATCTATCAAGCTATAACATCTTTGATCCTTTCCAGTCAGGTTTCAGATGCCGCCACAGCACGGAAACAGCGCTAGTCCGAGTGCTAAATGATCTCCTTTTGGCGAGAGACAAAGGTGATTACTCCATCCTAATCCTCCTAGATCTCTCAGCTGCATTTGACACCATTGACCATGGGATTTTAATAGCGCGCTTGCAGCACATCTGTGGTCTAGGAGGCATAGTTCTTAACTGGTTTAACTCTTTCCTCACTGGTAGATCACAGAGAGTAACATCAGGATCTTGCTCATCGGCACCAACAGAATTAGCTTGCGGAGTTCCACAAGGTTCCATCTTGTCTCCTATGCTATTCGCAATTTACTTACTACCACTGGGAGACATCATCAGAAGACACAGCTTACGATATCATTGTTACGCAGATGACACACAACTCTACTTCTCCTTTGCTCCAGATACTAAAGACCAAACATGCCTCATCAACAGTTGCTTAGCAGACCTCATAGAGTGGATGAATGCTAGTTGTCTTAAAGTGAACCCTGACAAAACAGAGTTACTCTTGGTGAAGGGACCCCGGGCAACAAAAATATCTCAGGATCACCCAACTGGCCTGGAACTTGGAGGCTCTGAACTCATTAGTTCAACAGAGGTACGAAGTCTCGGAGTGATGATTGACTCTGGACTGACTTTTAAACAGCAGATCTCTT
Source organism: Rhinophrynus dorsalis (assembly GCA_037306005.1). Classification (NCBI taxonomy): domain Eukaryota; kingdom Metazoa; phylum Chordata; class Amphibia; order Anura; family Rhinophrynidae; genus Rhinophrynus; species Rhinophrynus dorsalis. The sequence continues at coordinate 167,389,338 of CM074724.1, forward strand.
CTGTAATAAAATCTGCCTTCTTTCATCTGAGAAACATATCCAGGATACAACACTTAATTCCACCGGATGATATGCCATCATTAATCCATGCATTTGTGTCTTCTCGTCTAGATCACTGTAATGCACTTTACTTGGGCCTCCCAGAAAAAGAACTCCATCGCCTACAGACAGTACAAAATGCAGCAGCCAGACTACTGACCAATAAAACTCGCTCATGTCACATAACACCCGTTCTCCACTCCCTGCACTGGCTTCCAATTAAATGGCGAACATATTTTAAATTGGCCTGCTGACCTTCAAAGCCTTAAATAATGAAGGCCCACAGTACCTGAAAGAGCTCCTAACACCCTATATTCAATCACACTCACTGCGGTCAGCCAACAGATCCCTCCTGTCAGTGCCCAGAATAAAGACAACCTCAGGTTCCCGGGCATTCAGCCACGCTACCCCCACATTCTGGAACTCTTTACCGTCCTCAATCAGAGAGGCACCATCATTACAGACTTTTAAAAAAAAACTAAAGACCCATCTCTTTTATCAGGCATTCAGTCAACTCATGTGACCATAAGGAACCCTTAAATTTTATGTCTGTTTATAGATCTGTAAAGCGCTTTGAGTCTCACAGGGAGAAAAGCACTATATAAATCACAAATTATTATTCGCCAGAATAATTACCTCCATATAGAGAATTCATACTGCTCCCGAGACTGATGGCCAGGAAACAGCGTAGACATCTTTGCATAGAGGCGTCTTCGTGCCTGTGCCGTCAGTCCCAGTCTGCTCTAGAAGGCATTGCTTCATATTTTAAGGTACCAGAAGGGGCTGATGGCGCAGGCGCGCAGTTTCTTCTAAAGCACAGTTTCCTGGCCGTCAGTCTCGGGAGCAGTAGGAATTCTTTATAAGGAGGTAATTATTCTGGCAACAAGTACTACTTGAGCAGCTAGTCACCACACTGGTAATTCTTTGGGGGAAACTTTATGTGGGGTGGTAGTTCCCCTTTAAGGGAATTTATAAACCCTAATCGGAACGTAATATATACAGAAAAATAACAATCATACAAATATTTTTTGTAGAAAGAAACCAACCAGAAATTATAGGGAAAAACTGGGTAAAAACTTCCTGATACAAAATGGAATATGCAAGTGTGGCTTTAAGCACTGAATTACATGTACCTTTATAGCACACAATACTAGGGATTTTAAAGATGGGAGGGAATAAACACATATTATTAAATATCACATTACCTGCAATTCCATTTATGTCAAATATAGCATTAGTTGCCTCTGTGATAAAAAAATACATTGGTAGAACTAAAAGAAAAGTATAATGAGATTTCTTGAGCATAGAAGGGCCATTTTAGCCAAGAACCCTAAATATCCACTAGTCATACATTATCAGAAATATCACAATGGTAATATAGAAGGCATTAGGGTCATGGCACTGGAGAGAATTTCATCTGCTTTGCCTCAGGGACAACGATTTTACTTGCTTTGTCAAAGAGAGAGCTTCTGGATTTATTATTGTGATACCCTAACTCCTAGGGGACACAATGATAAATTGAATGTGTATACTTTCATCTAGACTGTGCTCCACAGATGTCTTGTGGGCTGATCGTATTATAAAAAAATAAAATTAATATTTATTTTTTATTTTATTTATTTATTTATTTTTTCATTTTTTTACTTTTTTAATTTTTATTATATTTTTTCACTTTTTATATATTTTAATTAATTTTAAATTTTTCATATTTACTTTTTATGTAGTTGATTTAGTATTATATTTTATTTTTTTATTATTATTTTATTTTTTTATTATTTATGTTTTAATAATTTTTGTATTATTTTATTTAGTTGACTGTTACTTTGTTGTCTCTTGCCCTCTTGGAGGTCCATCTCCTTTCATATGTCTATAGTTAAGTGGGCATTATTTCATTTTCCTACCACTTGTTTTTTTGTACAACCTGGACAGCACTATATGGCTCTGAACCTCAACTTTAACTAACTATTCCTCTTTAATATTATCTCATTTCTCTAGCCACTGGCTATTGGAGCGCTGATTTTAGCACATATGTTTAAGCAGATGCCAAAGGTGCTGACCAGTATCTGCCCTGAGGAAGTATCTTTGATACAAAATGCGTTGGCTTTTAATAGCTCTTACACCATTTTGCACTCTTGTCATTGCTGCATATTATTACGATTGATAGACTCTCTGCATGCTGGAAGAGACATTTTTGCTGATCACATTAATGGACATCGGCCAAAGGAGAATAGCATAGAACAAGGAACAACGCCAAGTCATAATTTACTGACTTATTTATCATGCCCCAGTTCCGATTGCCCACTGGATAGAAAAGCGTTGGTTTTTAACAGCTCTTGCACCATTTTACACGCTTGTCATTGCTGCATATGATTATGAGAGGATGTGATGTTAGGCTCTCTGCCCACTGGAAGAGACATTTTTGCTGATTGTATTAATGGATATCGGCCAAAATAGACTAGCATAGAACAACAAACAGAGCCAGGTCAGAATATACTGACATATTGATCGTGCCCCAATTCCCATTGCCCGCTGGATAGAGCAGAGGGAGGCTCATCACTTTACAGCCAAAGGTCTACAGCTAGTACACCTGTTACACAGACGGAGCACATACGTATTCGGCTAACAATATTGCCGAGCCCCAGTGTTTACATCACATTTGCGGGTGACTTATTTTTATACGCTGTGAAGACCTTTTATAGTTCAGAGAAGACACTCCATCAGAGCACTTGTCTGGGTAATAGGTACCAGAAAGATAAATAAGACTCAGACACCAAATATGGTTTTAAAACTGGCCACAGCTTTATTGAGTAATGACATCACATAAAAGGTCCTTGCCATGCAGACATTTTACCATTAACTTAAACATAAACATTTTGTCCAAAGATGGACCAACTTATCATTGAACTGTGTACCCCATTGGCTGGCAATGAGTAGCCCAATGGGTACGGCAACAATTAGCCCGCGGCTGCCACCCGGGCGAAACTTCACTTTTGAGGCCATTAGCCTCCCCACTGGTTCTAAACAGATTAAGAACCTTCCCACTTTTTACAAATTTCTATGCCTGGCAAGGACATAACCGCCACTAAATCCGGCTGTTTACTCCTAATCAGCTGGATTCCCCCCCACGCAATAAAGCTATGGCCCGCTCAATTGCCCCCATCAATTCCAGATTAAAGAAATCAAGCCCTATGTCGTTGGGGTGCACCCCATCCCCGCTCAACAAAGCTTGGTTGAGCTCCTCAAAGGCCTTGTGTCTAACTGTCACCCCCCCATGTGAAATCACAAATTTAGACACTCTTCTATTGAGACGAATTCTGCCTTTATCCAGGGCTTTAAGATCCCTGGCACGCCTCCAGTAACGCCTGGGGATAATTTCAGACCAAATAATTCGGAGAGTTGGGTATTGAGCCCACAATACTGTGAAATCTTGCTTAATCTTCTCCCCTAGGCCCCAAACTGGAAACGCCCCAAGATCATTACCACCCAAATGGATGGCCAGTATATCCGGACCACATCCTTGTTCCTTAGCCAAATGCGAAAATTTCCCCCATAAGTTGACTCCAACACATACCCTGAAAAACCAAACCAGGAAACTTTAGCCTCTCCCTCTTCAAGGGACATCTGCAGACCATTCACTCTGAGGGCTGCTCTCTCCTTGGCCCGACGTACAAAGGAATGGCCTACGATCCACACCTGATAAGGAATACGTAAAGGAGACACAAACGAAAGAAACATAACTTGAAAACCCTTGATATTGAAGTTACTCTCCCTCTGAGAAAGGGGACACCCACTGCCCAGAAGGGAAGGCGATAATTAAAGCAAAAGGTTAGGCCTTAGGTACAGCCTAAAGCGATTGGACTCCCATCTCCCTATTCTCTTAACAACTTCTTCGTTAAACCCCAGCCTAGCTGCCTCCGTAGCAGCCCCTATACGAAAGGAATGACCGCCGTACTCACTCAGAGACAAACCTAGGTGTGTCAGACAAGTCTTAAAGACCTGGACAAATTGAAACCTCGTCAAAGGGGTTCCTGTTATATGGATCAAAAGTGGACCCATCACCTGTGGGCGCATGTTTAGAAAGGAGCGAGCTAAAGATACAGGACAGAATTCCAGCTGTGGAACCCCAAACAACGAAACCCATACCCCTCTGCCCTCAGGATCAGTTTTTGACTTTTGGATTTTAAATGACAAACAGTCAGCCTGAAGGCGAACCTGATCCATCCCAATACCCCCGGGACAAGCCTTGGACCTGCTCACTAGCTCCCCAATGCGTAATGCCCCAAAGAAAGCCAAACTAAATGACAGGGAAAACAGTAATGTCTCATATTCAGATGAGCAGATGCTGGGCAGCACCTGCATAATGCCCTGCAGGATAGTGAATGAAACCGGCCTGCGAACATCACGAGAAGTGCAACCTCTGCACAAGCCCCTCAGCGCCATCCTAACCACAAAGTCTTTTGTTACATCCTTCCAGCCCCTTAGCTTGAACCAGAATGCTAAAGCCGCCATTCTGGTGCCCAGAACTGAAGGGGATAACGTTAAATTGCTCCACTGCCAAATCAACCATAGTACTCCATGCAGTCTGCCTGAATCGTCCAGTGGGTCCCCAACTGAAGCCTCCAAATCGGCCCACTCGTCCCAGACAGTCTTGTACCGCGCCCATGTAGCTGGTGACAAAGAATTCTTCACCCAAGCCGCTAAATCTCTCGCCCAAGCTCCAATAGCTCCTCCGGGCAGGATTTCCCTTCTTCCTTGGCTCCAGGGCAAGCTCTCCGAAACTCCACCATCTGAAATCGAGAGAGGGCATCGGCAGCTGTGTTAAAAACACCCGGAACGTGAGCAGCTTTAAACAAAATATTAAACTGTAAGCACCTTAAAACTAAGTGTCTCAAAAGCCGTAGGACTGGGATAGATGATGCAGTCAAGCCATTGATAACCAATACCACCCCCATGTTATCCGTGTGAAACACCACCTTTCTGTCACTTAGCGATGTCCCCCACAGTTCAACCGCAACCAAAACCGGGAATAATTCCAGGAACACTAGAATTTTTGTCACACCTAGGTCTGACCACCATGAAGGCCACTTCCCTTGACACCAGTACTGACCCCAGAATGGCCCCGAAACCTACAGAACCGTCTGCATCAGTGAATAAGTCCAGCTCTGGGTTGGAAACAGCTGATGCCTACAAAAAGGAGCACACGTTGTACTTATCCAAGAATGCCTCCCACACCCTTAGGTCCTCACACAAGGAGGCAGTGATCCTTATAAAATGATGGGGCTTCTTTATTCCTGACGTAGCCAGTGAAAGCCATAGCGAAAAAACTCTCCCCATGGGTAAAATCCGGCAAGCAAAATTTAGCTTACCCAGCAAAGACTGAAGTTGTTGTACGGTAACTTTTTTAGCACTTCTACAAGCCTGGACAGCCAATTTCAAATCTTCCAATTTTTTCTGGGGTAACCGTCATTCCATCACCGTGGTATCTATTTCAATGCCTAAAAAACAGAGGCATGTAGTGGGACCTTCAGTCTTCTCCGAGGCCAGAGGGACCCCAAAGAGGTCAGCGACACTCTGTAGGGTTCGGAGCAGAAACCGCAGACATCTTGGCCACCCGGGCCAACACCGAAAAAATCATCCAGATAGTGGATTATGGATGAAAAACCTGCTTCTTTCCGAACTACCCACTCGATAAAAGTACTGTAGGTCTCAAATAAGGCACATGACAGTGAACAGCCCATGGGGAGACACAAGTCCACATAGTACTTGCCCCCTAGATGACAACCCAAGAGGTGGTGACAGTCCAGGTGAACTGGTAGAAGATGAAAGGCCGCCTCAATATCAGCCTTTGCCAACAATGCCCCTGGACCCGCCGGCAACACCAGACTAAGTGCCTTGTCGAAAGAAGTGTATGCGACCTTGCATTCAGCTGGGTCAATATCATCATTGACCGATTCCCCGAAAGGATATGACAAGTGGTGAATTAGACGGAACTTCCTGGGGTCCTTTTTTGGTACCACCCCTAGAGGTGACACACGAAGATAAGGCCAAGGCGGAGAATCAAAGGGGGCAGCCCCAGTGCCACCTCCCTGTCCACTTTCTCCTGAGTCACCCCGGGAAATTCTGACACTGAACGAAGATTACCTGAGAAAGATCCAGTTACCCTATTTTTGAAAGGAATATGGAACCCCCATGTAAACCCCTCCTCTAAGAGACTAGCAGATCAACGGTCCTTATAGATTCCTAACCACAGACGCATTCTTTCCACGTTGACTGGAGTCTTCCCCTTTTCCAGCCGCATCACCCCCACGCTCAACAGACTGTCCCTTGCGGTTGCACCATGGTCGCGGGTGAGACCCTCCACACCCAGAGCACACATGCCGAAACCTACACCCGGCTCCAAACTTACATTGGGCATTGTTGTACTGAAAGCAGTATCCACCTTTTTTTGCCGCAACTTGCGAACTGGGGAGCCCCAACCCCCCGGCGCTGGTCTGAAAGGACGCTAAACCCGTACGAAAAGATGCTGGCCGTGTCATAATGGCTAGCCAAAGGCCTATATCCATCTGATCCCATAACATTGATGGCCGCACAGCCATCCTTTGACGGAATTGCTCGTCGTAGTACCACCATGATAATCCACCATAAACTCGACACGCACTCCAGATAGTATCTAAATAACAAAATAATGCTGAACATCTTTGTGGAAAACGTTCACTGATGACACTGCCGAGAATAGCAAATGCACGTACCCAGTTCCCAAAGACTTTAGGTATCTTGCGATACCTCTTCCACTCCTTTTCCTCCTTCTTGGAGTCGTTCTTATCGTCTTTATCAGCCGCACCTTCCTCCAGTGGAAGAAGGGAGTATATCTCTACATACTCGCCTTTCCATATTTTTTCCTTGACTTCGGATTTTAGATGAAGACCCAGAGGGCCTGACCAGCATAAATAAGTGGCTCCATAAGAGGACTCCGACATGCCCGGAAGAATAGTCCCTGGTAACGTTCCAGAAACCCCTGTTGGCGACTCAACCCCCAGCGACGTCAGATCCACGCCCATTTGAGACCCAAGCATCACCCCAGTGGGTGCAGAAAAGCCCATGGCAGAATTAGCAGAGGAAGCCGATGCTACCCCATCCTTACTCTGAGTAGGAGGAACTACTAGCTCTCCCTACCACTGATGTGGGAGAGGTCAAAGGGCCAGGAAGAGACACCGCTGGACTAGAAATCCTTGATTGAGTACCAGTTTGAATATTTAGCCCGCTGTTCAAATTAACTGACTCCTGTGGCTCACCACCAACCCCGATCCCACTAGGGACGAATGAAGATGAAGTAGAGTGTGCCATTTGCGGGACCTCTGGTGGGCCCATGACTGGAAAGGTGGGGCCCTGAAACTCCTTTTCCCCCACACCACTATGAACCCCCCAAGAACCCGCTGCTAGCTGACCCAAGGAAGACCCAACCCTTATAGACCCCCCTTGATAAGCCTCCAGCAATTGCTGCACACCTAGTAAAAGGGTCTGAATGTCAGGACCCCTGGGAACCTGATCTTTTGATTCTCCATGAAGCTGACCTGTTGTCGAAGGCACCTCCGCAGCGGGCGAAGAAACAGGCATCCAAATACCAGAAGAAGCTGAGCCCTGGTCCACTGTAGATCCTGTGGGCCCCACTGCAACATCATGTACCTGCAAAGTAGAAGAATGATTAGCATAAACTGTCCGGTCTACCACTTGCTGAGTATTCGCGCGCAGTTGCCCTAAAACTGGATGATAACCAGCAAAGTCTGTCAAACTGCTTGTATGTACAGGGGGAAAGGAAACACCGCTGAGGTGGGCCACATCCCTGCACTCTGCCACATTGGAAACATGTGCAGGATTATTCTGAAAGGGAGGTCTCCGGGGTGATGGAGCTAGTTCAACCCCCCGCCGAGTCGTACCCAAAGTCAGTGACACTTCTTCTGGTACCCTAACTGCCACATGGGAAGCATGCACAGGTGAATTTTATAGCTGTAAAAGCTGAAGCGCTGCGGGGGCTGTCCCCACAACTGCTGATCCTGCATTACACCCAACTACACCCTCTTCCGTGGTGCCCTGGGCTTGAAAGGCTCTCACCTGTTCATGTATAATGTTAGTAATGGGAACTGCCAGCTGAAGGCCACCTTCTACTTCAGCAACTAATGCCGCATTCCATACGTTCCTTTCTCCTTCTGCACTGCCTCCAGACGGCTGCTGCAAGTCCGGTATTGCACTGCTCCTCGGCTGAGATGAGGGGGTCTGCTCCCTTGGTTGGAGCTGACGTGATGACTGTGGTGGGGTGGTCGCACGTCTGACCCGTGTCCCCCTGCCCAATGTTCTCCTAGGACTCCTACTCCGCCGTCTGGTGGGCTGTAAACTGGGGCTAAGCCTGCATGGGGGCCTAGCCTTAGAAAGTCTGGATGGCCTGGTGTTACTCTCTGTAGACCCCTCAGAGGGCTGCTGTGAAAAGGCTGCCAACTGTGCCCTCGGCCATTGTCCTCCATCTGCCTCAGAAATTCTTCTCACCTCCTCCATCAGTCCATCCATTTTTATTTATTTTATCTTGTTTTGAAATTTTTTTTTTTTTTTTTAATAAAATGCTAACATGAGAGAATTAAAAACAAGAATCTCAGGTCAGAAGCAGCAGCTTAGGCTCTGCACCACTAGCTGTTCTGTTGCTCTTTTTTTTTTTTTTGTGTAATGTATAAATATATATATATATATATATATATATATATATATATATATATATATATATTTATTAAATGTAGGTGGTTTTGTTTTTTTTTTAATTTAAATATTAACTTTGCAGGTGTGGGAATTGAACCCAGGATGCTCAGGTCAGAGGCAACAGTTTTGTCTCTGCACCACCAAGAACACACCTGCATGTAAAAACCCATATATATAACGTATTGAAAGTGTTTTGTTTTTAAATTTACATATTGCAGATATATGTATATATATTCAGATCACTATACATACATATATCCAACACACTTTTTTTTTTTTTTTAAACTAATAAACTTTCAAACAGCACAAGCACCACTCTAAACAAGGTGCTTGTGCTTACCTCAGATGCGCCTGGTGAAAATGGCCGCCAGCACGCATCAGCTTTTATATACACGCCGGTCACGTGACTGGCATCATACTGCCACTTTCTAGGACCTTCCCCCCAGACATGCCGCTCCTGCACTATGCAGCCGCACTGCTCCGGAGCTGGTGCTTGTTGCTATAGACAGGAGAGAAAGCCTTGCTCTAGTCCATCAGAGCATTCATTCCATATGTTGTAACTTACACAGTTACTTGCTGTTTATACTGTTATTGTGTGTCAGTGTCTCTCCAGGAGCTATTAGCGTGCTATTCACATTTTTCTGTCACTGTATTTTTAAATAGGATCTGGCCACACGGTGTATTAGTATTCTCACCCAGTACCTTTGTAGGTGCCCATATTGTTTAATTGTATCATATTGTATTTATATCACATTCCAGCAGACACTTTGGATATATTACATTCATATTGCGTTACCTTATGCCTCGTTAGATGTATATATGCTTATGCATATTTTTCTTATTTTGCTTTGATGTGTTTCTCCTAATAAATATCTTATTTGTATAAACTTCACTATATGTGTTTATAAATTAGTCTGTGTAAATAAAATACTTTGGTCTTGTTCTAAATCATTTATTCAGTTACACAAAGAGGTGTCAGTAAGTCATGAAACAAAATAAAAATTCTCGTTAATGCCCCGTCCACCAGACACCCCCCCAGGAACACCAACTAAAACAAAAGTGTCCCTCTTTGGTCATCTGAAATGTTGGGAGGTATGTGTTAGGATGACTACTTCCTGTTGCACTGGCTAGGAGGTGAGATAATTGTATAAACTTAAAAAAATTTAATTTGATAAGACTCCCTGACATGATGAGGTTGACTTTGCCATTTTGTTACTGGTGATATTTTGAAATCTCCCTTTTGCAGGTCACTATTTGCATGGTGACATTTCCTTAGTAAACTTCCCAGGAATCAATTTCACAGACTCACAGTGTCTAGGCCTTCTTTTATTTATCTCTTGCACTCTCTTTGTGTATTAGAACCCCTCCCCACTTTAGTCTATGCATATAGTAGGTGCATATGTTCTAATAATTTTTGCAAAATTGAATTTGATAGCTAGCAACATTGTTATTGGAGTGAGCATGGTTTTCTTAAGAACATACCATGTGTAATTTATTTACTTACATACTACACAAGTGTAAGTAGTAAACTGGACAAAGGTATTGCTGTTGATGTAGAATACTTGAATGTTTTAAAACCTTTGATACTCTGCGTCAACAAGTTACTGCGTAATTTAACATGCTTTGGCTTGGGAGGTAATTTCTGTACATGGATAGAGAAGTAAAAGGAATATGGAGAAAGCACTAGTCTCTATTGAAAATATAAAATATATTTATTAAACAATACAGAGTACAATCAATATAAGTATATAGTACCCCCTATCACTTATAGCGCTGTATATTATAAATGTGAATTCACATAAAAAATATTAAAAAATATCACTGAAGGATGATAGCTGGATACAAATGTTTGTGGGACTCCTGGTATGGAAGCGGGCAGGTGTGGTGATCACACTAACAGCGTATTGTGCTCTCCCTACTATAGTCACTATTAAATATTTGTATCTAGTGCTGGCCTTTTGTAGTTCTGAGGAATTGCGGGCAGGGACCCTTGACTGTAATATTTCACTGTCGTCTCTCGTCTACCCCATTTCAGATAGCTGGATCTTTTTAGGAGAGAAAGGATGAAATTTCTTACCGTTATTTCCTTTTCCTCTGTGTTCCCACCACGGCCCATTAGTGTGTATAGTCCCTTCCGGTTAGCTGATTGTAGGGCAAATCAAAAAATTCATATAAAATCTGCTTCCTCCCCGTGTTCCGGTAGTCCACTTTTGTCAAAGCTTAAAAACAAAACAGAAAAAACAGATTAAAGGGCAGGGATGGCCGTGGTGGGAACACAGAGGAAAAGGAAATAACGGTAAGAAATTTCATCCTTTCCTCTGCGTTCCCCCTCACGGCCCATTAGTGCGACATACCCAAGCCATGTGCATATAGGGAGGGAAATTAAAACATATACATAGATCAATTATGCAAGAACAACATTAAAACTTTACATGATAAATCGAAAACAAAGTGGGTTACAGACCCTCTTACCAATCCTGGGTCTGTTGCTGCTTGAAGGACCTTTTCCCCAAATTTCGCTTCTGCCGCTGAATAAATATCTAATTGATAATGCTTTATGAATGTAGAAATTGAAGACCAGGTTGCCGCTCTGCAGATGTCTTCAGCAGAAGCCAAAGCTCTTGATGCCCAAGAGGTTGACACTGCTCTGGTGGAATGAGCCCTGAGAATTTTTGGAGGATTCAATCCTGCTTCCAAATATGTTATTTTTATGCAGTCTGTAATCCATCTTGCGACTGAGGATTTTGATGGTGCTAAGCCCTTATTTTTTCCTTGAAAACATACAAATAAAGTGTCTGTTTTTCTTATTTCCTTAGTTCTTTCCAAATAAGTTGAAATACATCTCACCACGTCTAAATTATGCAATAGATTTTCTTCCTCTGTCTTTGGATTCTGACAGAAAGATGGAAGTACTATTTCTTGATTCAAATGAAACTCTGAAACCACTTTGGATCTGAAATCTGGCTTCATTCTTAGGACCACTTTATCCTGATGGATAATTAAATAGGGTGATTTTGATGACAGAGCCTAAATTTCACACACCCTTCTAGCTGATGTAATCGCCGTTAGGAATACTGTTTTAATAGTAATGTATTTTAGTGGAATTTTTTCCAGTGGTTCGAAAGTATTTGACTTTGCTAAATACTTTAGGACTATGTTCAGATCCCATGGAGGTATCGTTTTCCTTATTCTTGGTCTTACTTTTGAAACTGCTAAGAGATATTTTTTGATAAGGATGTCTTCTGATAATTGTTGTGCCAATACAGCTGATAATGCCGATACTTGCACTCTTAGTGATGCTGGACTTAGACCCAGTTGGAATCCGTCTTGAAGAAAATCTAGAATTTTTGAAGTCAATATTGGGTTTTCCTTGATTTTGTTTCTTATAGCCCATTTTCTGAAGGTATTCCATACCCTACAATATATATTAGAAGTAGATGTTTTCCTGCCTTTTATGATAGTGTCTATTACTGGATCAGACAATCCCTTATTCCTCAAAGACCACCTTTCAACTTCCAGGCCGTTAACCTGAAAAAAGATGGATTTGGGTGGAGAATTGGTCCCTGATGAAGAAGGTTCTGATTGCAGGGTAAGGTCCACGGTGGTTCAGTTGACATCCTTATTAGTTCCGGAAACCATATTCTTCTGGGCCAATATGGAGCAATCACTATTGCCTCCACTCTTTCTGTCCTTATTTTCTTCAAAACCAGAGGAATTAAGGGAATCGGAGGAAATATATACACCAACCCTAAGTCCCATTTGAAGCTCATGGCGTCCTGTCCCAGAGCCTTTGGGTGAGGAAATTTTGAGAAGAACTTCCAGCATTTCGAATTGTTTGCTGTTGCCATCGGATCTACTGTTGGTTCCCCCCATTTTCTGCATATTTTCTTGAAGACTTGGTGATCCAACTCCCATTCTGTTTGATCCATCATATTGCTGCTTAGAAAATCGGCTTGTACATTCTTTTTCCCCGGAATGTAGACTGCTGATATTTCTTCCAGATTCTTTTCTGCCCAACTGAGAATTTTGTGGGCCTCTTTGCTGAGGGTCTTGCTCTTTGTTCCCCCTTGATTCTTGACATACATGGCTGCTGCTATATTGTCTGTCTGGATTTTTACTCTTTTCTTTTTTAGAAATTTCTGAAACTTTATCAGGCAGAATCTGATTGCCCTTAACTCCAGTACATTTATGTGCAGTTTTTGATCTTTTCTTGACCATCTCTCCTGGATTGATTTTCCTGACCAGTGGCCTCCCCATCCGTAGAGACTGGCGTCCGTTGTCAGTATCTCCAATGGATGATCCTGGAGTGACTTGCCTACTTCTATATTTTTGGGGATTAGCCACCATTTTATCTCCTTTCTTATTCTTTGAGGTAGATGTATTACTTGAGAGCTGTACTGAGGATCCTTGTTCTAGTATCTTAAGAAATGAGCCTGAGTGGCCCTCATGTGAGCTCTGGCCCATGGTATTATCTGGATTGTTGAGGTCATTGTTCCCAATACCTCCATGAAATCCTTTGCTGTGTGGTGTCTTGATTTCAAGAATTGCTTTATTCCTTTTCTCAGATTTTTCCTTCTTTCTTGAGAGAGGGTTGCTGTTGCTTGTTTGGTGTCGAACTGTATTCCTATGAATATTGCCTTCTGGGATGGTGTCAGATGACTCTTCTTCCAATTTATTAACCAACCTAGTTGTTGTAGGAAGGTTACCACTCTGTGAGTCTCCTTGAGCGACTGGTCCTTTGATTGTGATATCAGAAGTATGTCGTCCAGGTATGGGACTATTGATATCCTTTCCATCCTTAATGTCTGTAGAGCAGCAGCTAAGGTCTTTGTAAAAATCCTTGGACCTGAAGAGAGCCTAAAAGGTAGTACCCTGAATTGCCAGTGTTGATTTGCTATGGCAAATCTGAGAAATTTCCGGTGAGCTTCTTTTACTGGAATGTGGTAGTAGGCTTCCCTCAGATCTACTGTTGTTAGAAAATTTCCTGGGGCTACTGCTCTTAGGATTGATGTCGTCGTTTCCATTTTGAATTTTTTTGGTTCTTATAAAAGTATTCAATTTCTTTAGGTCTAGAACTGTTCTGTAAGATCCTCCTGGTTTCGGGACAAGAAACATTACTGAATATATTCCTTTTCTTCTGAAGTTTTCTTTTACTGCTTCTATTACCTTCTCGTCCTCCAGTTCTTGTATTATTTTGAATAAGGCTTCTCTTTTGTTGCAGTTTCTTGGTATCTTGGATTGAATGAACCAATTTCTTTTCGGAATGTCTTGGAGGTCTAAATGATACCCAGCTTCCAGATTCCGCAATACCCATCTGTCTGGATTCACCAAATTTTTCCATATATGGGCAAATAACTCCAGTCGACCTCCTACTGGAGATGATAGCTGGGCCCTGTTCTCCTCATTGAGTGTCTCTTCTGTAATTTTTGCGAGGGTTGCTTCTATACCCTCCTTTTTGCGCCTGTGTGGGTTGTTTTCTTTGTTCATATGTTCTTGATGAATAACGCTTTGAATCCCGAAAGGAATGCCTCCTAGACTTGAAAGATGCTCTTTGTGGAGAGGCTCTTGGTCTTCTTTCTTGTGGTAATAGTGAACGTTTTCCTCCTGTTATCTTAGAGATTAATTCACTTAAACACGCTCCAAATAGTAATCCTCCTGAAAAAGGTAGTGAAACTAATTTTGTTTTTGATGATAAATCTGCTCCCCAAGGTTTTAGCCAAAGAGCCCTTCTTGCAGTGACTGACAGTGATGATGCTCTTGCTGATAATCTAACTGCATCCAATGAAGCATCACAGGTGTAACCAATTGCTTCCTTAATATTGGCCACTTCTTTCAATAATTTTGATCTTGATACTGAGGATTCTATGCTTTCCTCCAAATTTGACAGCCAAATTCTGACTGCTCTGGAGACACATGCCATGGCTGTTGATACTTTCAAGCTTTGTCCCAGGAAGGTAAATTGTTTTTTGAATGCTGCTTCCATCTTCCTATCCATGCCGTCTTTTAATGAAGAGCCGTCTTCCACTGGTATTGTCGTCCTCTTGGCGATTTGGGCTACCGCAGTGTCAGTTTTTGGGGGTTCAGACCAGATAGTCGTCTCACTATCACTGAAGGGATACATTTTTTTAAATCTTTTAGAAAATGAAATTCTTTTCTCCGTCTTCCCCCATTCCGAATTAACTATTTCTGTGATTACTTGGTGATCTGGGAATACTGTTACCTGTTTCTTTTTTCCTATAAATGCTGTATCTATGATGTTGAGCTCTTTTTGTTCTTCTGTTAAGCCCAAGGATTTTCTTATCTGTTTTAAGAATATATCCATTTTTTCTGAGTTAAAGACTCCTTCTTCCTCCACAATTTCTCCTTCTTCTTCTGAGGAATATGCTGAGAGTTCTGGACCACTATCTTCTTCAAATTCCATACCTCCCACAGAAGTACCCTCTCCTGGGTCATCCATTCTTTGCCTCTTCCTGGGTGCTGACTGCATTGCTGTGAAAGTATCCTGCATGGAGGATCTCATCCATGCTAAGAATTCAGAAAATTGACCCTGCACACCTTGCCCAGAGATGTTCTTCAGGCACTCAGTACAGAGTCTATTAGGGTCTGTGATAGGCAGAAAATTTGAACAATTTAAGCATGCTTTTTGATTCTGTACATTCTTATCCTCTTTAGTTTCAGGGGGTCCTTTTTCCTTGGATGCGGACTGCTTGGACACTGACATAATAAAACTTAGCCTTTATTCCTAGCAGAAAATAAAATATAAAGCAGAGAAAATACTGTATTCAAAAAACCACAATCAGAAAAATCATAAGTATAAGAGCAGAAAAATTGCACTGTCTTCGCTTAAATACTTGACTTTATTGGCTTGCGTTTCACTGTTGGAACGCATAGGCCCGCCAAAAAAAATAATATAAAGTTTAAGTTATTGTCTTACCTGCCCCTTTGCTCTAATCAGTAGAGACCTGGTGGCAGGCGCCTTTTCCTTCCATTCCCCGCGTCCTCCTCTTTCTTTCAGACCTCCGATCAGACCCGCTGAATTCTTGCCGGAGCTTCTTCTTCCGGTCTGACGCGTCCTGGTAAACGGAAGGCAGGCCTCCTGACCAACCGCTTGGTGAGGTCAGGACTCCAGGAGACGCGCTCCACGCTTCTCTCCCAGCTTAGGCAGCAACGGATGCGGCCACACACTGTATTCCGGTAAGTCCCTTGCAGCTGTCCACTACTTCCCCTACTCGCAGCTGTAGGGCAAAAGGACTACCAGAACACGGGGAGGAAGCAGATTTTATACGAATTTTTTGATTTGCCCTACAATCAGCTAACCGGAAGGGACTATACACACTAATGGGCCGTGAGGGGGAACGCAGAGGAAACAATGTTTCCATGGTATAGTCCATTGAATGTTAAAGCAGGCAGAGTCAGTGATTTATCTTATAGCGCTGTAACATGCAATACCTCCCGTCCTTGAATATATTACCGAGATAACCGGTGTTCTTCAAACTCAAGTGGTGATAAAGGTAAATCAGCACTGTAGGGGTACAGTCCTTCTCCAACTCATTTCATATTAATTATAATACTTCTTCAGGGAAGGAGTAACAATTGCATGTTACAGCGCTATAAGATAAATCGCTGACTCTGCCCACTTTAAGATTCGGTGGACTATACAGTGGAAACATTGTTTGCCCCTAAAAAGATCAAGCTATCTGAGACGGGGGAGATGAGAGATGACAGTGAAATATCACAGTCAAGGGTCCCTGCCCGTAATTCCTCGGAGCTACACACGGTGTGTCTCTGCTAATGATACTAAACTGTGTAAGGAAAAACATACAGAGAAAGATATTTTTCATTGCAGAAAAAGTTGAACAAACTGAGTGAATGGGCAGAAAAGTGGAAAATGAGGTTTAATATAAACAAAATGTAGCGTTATGGTAGAATCAAGCATTTTACATGTACAATAAATGGTAAATTACGTGGAGGAATCCTGTTAGAAAAAGATATAGGATTACTGATAGACTTTAAAACAGTGTGCAGTATCACTCAACTGCTGCAATAGCCAGTAGGGTATTATAAGGTAGTAGCAATATTGGCACGGCTTTGCCCATGCAGTTAATAAAATAAATACACCCCATAGTGTATAGAGTCTTGCATATTGCGTGAAAAGTTTTGCATGTGTATTGTGTGTTTGTATGTGCGTGCATGTGTCTTACGTGTATGTTCTGTGTGTGCCTGTGTATATTGTGCATGTGTTTGTTTTGTGTGCATGTGTTTGTATTGAGTATTTTGCATGTGTGTTGTGCGTCTGAATTGTGTGAATGTGTGTGTATTGTGAGTTATGTGTATTGCATGTATATTTTGTGTGTGTTGTACTCTTATGTGTGCTGTGTGTGTGTTGTGTGCGAGTGTATCACATGTGTGTTATATGGTGTGTTTGTTGTGTATTGTGGATGTGTGTTGTATATATAGTGTGTGTTGTGCTGTATTTGTATATGTTTGTGCGTGTGTTGAGTGTGTGTGTGTGTTGTGTATGTATTGCATGTGTTTTGTGTGTGTGTTGTGCACATGGGTTGTAATGTATTTTGTGTGTTGTAGTGCATTGTGTGTGTGTTCTTGTTTGTTGTGCGTGTGTGTTGTAGTGTGTTGTGCATGTGTGTTTGTGGCATGCGTGTGTTTGTGACGTGCATGTGTGGTGCATGTGTGTGTTTGTGGTGTACGCGTTTGTGTGCGTGTTTGTGGTTTGCGTGTGTTTGTGTTATGCGGGCAAGTGTTTGTGTGCTCGTGTGTTTGTGCGTGCTTGTTGTAGTGTGTACGTGTGTTGTAGTGTATTGTGGTGTGTTGTGTGAGCGTATTGTGTGTGTAATGTGTGTGTATTTTGTGGGCATGTGTGGTGTTTGTATTGTATGGGTCTATGTGTTGTGCATTTTGTGTGTACTGTATTTGTGTGTGTTGAGTGTGTGCTTGTGTATTGTGTGTGTATAATGCATTGTCTGTGTGTGAGTGTATTGTCCGTGTTATGCATATGTATTGCTTTGTGTATTGTGTTTGTATGTGTGTATCACATGTGTGTTGTATGGTGTGTGTTTGTAAAGTGTATTGTGTGCGTGTGTGTGTTATGCATGTGTGTGTATTGCATGTGTTTTGTGTGTGTGTATTTTAAATTTGTGGTGTGTGTGTATTGTGAGTATGTGTTGTGATGTATTTGTATATGTTTGTGTGTGTACTTTGTATGTGTGTTTATTGCATGTGTGTTGTGTGCATGTGTATTGTGCATGTGTGTTGTAATGTATTTTGTGTTTGTTGTAGTGCATTATGTTTGTGTTGTGCGTGTTTATGGTGTGTGTTTGGACTGGCAGTACACAGAAGATGTGAATAACTCCTCCTTACTTTCACCCCTGGGTGTGTGTGGCTAGAGAAGCAGACTTCTTAATTATATATATATATATATATATATATATATATATTGTACAGCACTGCAGAATTAGTTGGTACTATATAAATAAAGAAATATATACATACACACACACACACAACGTGGATGTGGTAGAGTATAAAGAAAGATTTTGATGTTTTTATTTTCGTTCAACGGTCTTGAGAAATGCTGTTGTATGAGCCGAAGTGTTGAATGAAAATAAAAACTTCAAAATCTTTCTTTATTTAATAAGTCCTGTGAGTGTTTCTTTCAAGTCCTTGTTGGTATACTCTACCACATCCACGTTGTATATTTTGAATGGACACAGCACCAAGGCAAGTGTAGTTATCATCGAGTATCGGAGTGCCCATCTTTTTCCTGTGTATAGATATATATATATATATATATGTATATATATATATATATATGTGTATAAAGGATCATCTAAAATATGGAGTACATTACTGAACTGGAAAAAGTACAGAGAAGTGCAACAAAACCAATAAAGGGATTGGAAAATTTCAATTATAAAGAAAAGGCAGCCACACTGGGTTTGTTTACATCAAAGAACATACCTCTAAGGGTTGATATGATTATCATTTACAAATATATTCAAGATCAACATAAATAACTGAATAACTATTAACCCTTTAAGGACCATAAAAATCTGGGCTGGATTGCACTTATGGACCAGAGCAATTCTGACCTTTTTGACTATGCCTTTGCTCAACATTGTTTTCCCTCTAAGGCTTTTATTTCAGCCACACAAATTATATACCTTTTTTTGCACACAATTAGGGCTTTCTTTTGATGCCACACTTATATGGCTAACCCACCATTTATTTTATTAAAATTAAAGAAAACAGTAAAGAAATTGTAAAAAAAAAAACAAAAACAAAAAACACCATTTTTATTTTTTCTCTTGTTATCATTTGCAGTGGTTTAAATTTTTATGGCGACTGCATGAAAGCTATGACCGGTCATTCATACATACAAAATGGGCAGTTTTAAGTGGGCACTGCCCCCCTGGGGTATACATTGCCTTTTTGAATGAACATGCCGATACATGTGATCACTCCTGGAGTGATCATGTATACTGACAGAAAAGACAAGCACTGAAACAGAGCACTCCGGTCCTGGAGCACTCAGCTTCAGATTGTACACCATGATAGCAGTGTGCACTGAGGCACGCTGCTATCATTTATCCTATGACATGCCAGGACCGTCTTGGGTTCTTATGGGAAGTTTACCCATGATGGTCCCAGCACAACATGGGTAGTTAAGGGGTTAACTCAAAACAGCTGAGCATAAATAAGAGGCAGGGATTTTTTAATTTTTTTTTTTACAGTGTTTGTGAAATTCTTTGTCACGGGAAGCTGAGTATACAAATGCTTTAAATGCTTTCAAAAAGTATTGGATACCTTTCTGGCTTAGAACAATATTGAGAATTGCGACAGTTGATTTCATAGCTGGTAGGATGCTGATCTAGGGAAATATTCAACTGCCTTTTGCAGCCAGGAATTTGTTATACATATGGCAAGGATGGACGTGTGTCTTTCTTTAGTCCCATCTTTCTTACTATGTTAACATATAGTAAAACACTGTCCAAAAAAGTGAGACAAAAAAATCTCACCATGCGTTAAGTTACCACGTTCACAGCCTCTGGGTGTGCCAGTGACAAAATAGCCAGGTTATTTGGTACACCCAGTTTGTGGAAGTAAATAACCACTGCATTAAGAAGAGTGCCCACTAAATACCAGGATTTATAAAACAGTTAGTCAGATACTGAGGGATAGAAGGCCTTATCAATCTAAATAGGAGCAAATCTTGAACAAACAAACTTCACTGGGGGAGGACTGATTTAAATGGTGTTTGAATATTAGGTTTCCAACACATTGTGATCCAAGGCTTTTGAGATCTTTCTATAACACAAGGGGTTAAAATCCCCACCAATGGAAATGTGTGGATTTTTCATTTTGATGCAATTGTTATGCTGCAGAATTGCACATTTCAGCTCAATCAATATGTATATATGTATGTTATTTCAGTGACACAATGGACCAAAAATAAGACCAAAGTAATTTGAACATGGTATTATAGTTGGTACTAGTGCAAGTATCATGGACATGGCAACCATGCTGGGGTGGTCATGTACTATAGTGCCTAGAGCAGGGATGGACAACTTGAGGCTCTCCAGCTGTTGTAGACTACAACTCCCATCAGCTCCCACCAACCAACAGCTAGAGGGTGATGACAGAAGTTGTAGGAATAGCAATTCAGTGGCATCCCAAAGAAAGTGCAAACCTTATTTTGTTAGTTAAAATCAATAACTTTTATTCATTTGTTCTAAAACAATATAACAATACAGACAAGGCCAAGCTGTTTTATGAGTTTCATTCCATGGGGGAGATGTACTAAAGGTTGATGAGGGCTCAGGATGTCAGTGTTGTACTGCATCTGTGTTGAAGATATATCTCCAGTATGCACTAACTTTTCTTCTCCATTATGTCCCCTACAGTCCACCTTGTCTCTATGAGTTTATGACTTTGGACTGAATACATCAACAGTGGCCCATTTCCATATGGAAATGCAGGTTAATGAGCAATTGTTGTATTCATGTGGGTGCGTTTATATGGTAACATAATTGACGAGGCTGAACAATGACATGTGTCCATCAAGTCCAGCTCATGCCAAATCATCCCTGTCGATTTAGAGGAAGGCAAATGTCCCATTGAAGCCATTTCTAATTAAGCCCCAAGTGGGGTAGTACTATCCCTTCAACAATGATAGCTCTCAATACCCCCTATGGACTGGTACATTCCAAACATGTCCTTCACTGATCACATATAGAGTTAAATGAACCAATCTGTCCCCACTAAGGCTAAATAGAAAAATGGGTCCTAAAACCTTTATTCATTTAGTAATCACTCTGGTTAGATCGCTTCTAAGTAGAAAATATTTTCTAGACTTTAAATATCTTCAAATTATACACATCTGCAAATCTCTGGATTTGGCAACAATTAATCTCCAGATATAATCTGTTTATATGTGAAAAAGGAAGGTGGGATTGAGATTATTGTTCATAGATGTCCTACACTACTGGGCACCCCTTTCTCCTTTTTTTCTATTTTATATGAGATGCTTGATGGATATTAAACACAATTGTTCAAATGGATGATCCTGTAGTACTTCCAGAATTAAATTAAGATCACATCGGTGGGTAGGTTTTCAGTATCACGTATGCTACTCCTTATAGGAAAGTATGAATTTCTGGGATTTCCATTAAACTGCACTGAAATAAAATTGATACTGGAATTTGTGCTTTTAAAGACCTCAAGTTTAGCCCTTTATCCAACCTTGCTTGTAGGAATTAAAGTAGAGTATGTTATTTGAACTCCAACGGGTCTTGCATAAATTGTCATAAATATTCCATACCCTATGATAGATCTTGGAAGATGCTTGTTTTAAAAATAGTATGTATGAATGAGTACGAAAAAACCCTTTTGTTTTAGGATATTGGTGCCAAGATCCATAGTGTTTAGGCCAGACTGTTCAGTCTTTGATAAGACTTGTGACAAAAGAACCGGAATTACTGGTAGTATCCATCGGTTTTTGTACTGTCAGGTCTTGTA
Organism: Rhinophrynus dorsalis; assembly: GCA_037306005.1. Taxonomy (NCBI): domain Eukaryota; kingdom Metazoa; phylum Chordata; class Amphibia; order Anura; family Rhinophrynidae; genus Rhinophrynus; species Rhinophrynus dorsalis. Next base: position 167,411,151 of record CM074724.1, read on the forward strand.
ATGCATAAAACCATGCTCTTTGTGGCCATACTGGTGCTGTAAGAATGACATGAGCTTTGTCCAGTTTAATCTTTGCAAAGACTCTTGGAATCATGGCTACTGGTGTAATAGGTAGGCAAGCTTGAAATCCCATGGAATTATCAATGCATCTATTGCTGTTGCTTTGGAATTTTTGATATTTGAACAGGACACTGGTAGTTTTGCATTGTATCTGGACAACATCTGATCTATTTCCAGGGGACCCAATTTTTCTACCGGTATTTTCAATATTTTCTGGTTTAGTACTCATTCACTTGTATTGATTGTCTTCAAGTTGAAATAATCTGCTTCCCAGATTTGTATTGATGAAATATAAATTGTTGAGATTACTGGAACATTTTGTTCTGCCCAATCCAGAAACATCTTTACTATTAATCATGCTCTTTATTCCTCCATGATGATTTATACATGCCACCATTATGGTACTGTGTGATTGAATCAGAATAGGATTGACCTTTAATATGGTTATGAACTAAAAATGGATTGCCCTGAGTCCCAGGCAAAGGTATCTTTTGTTGTAAACATAGATCATTTGAACCACTGATTGAAATCTGCTCTCCATCTGAGGTAATTACAACCATGATTATACACACTAATTGTTCCTTTCTTTACATTTTCCTCATACAACCACCATTTTAGTGATTTATGTGTTGTTTGCGTTAGTGATATCCTGTGATTTAACATGTGCATATTGTTGTTCTATTTCTGTAGATATCTGATATGGAATTGAAAAATGGTAATGCTTCTCTATTGGACACCAATATACCTACTATCTCTCATGTTTCATTGTGAGTCTTTCTTCCTTAAACTGAACTTTGGCTTTCAATGCTGCAGTCCTCTTTGGAGGTAATAAGAGTTGATGATGTACCATGTTGATTGTATATATAAGCCTACAAAAATCATGCGCTGGATTTGGATCAATTGATAGTTGCAGTTTGATAATTCATCCATAATTCCATAGCATGTTCTTTGTGATCCACTATAAGACCGAAGAAGTTCTTCTGATTTGGCATTTATCAACTGATCATCTAGTTAAGGTCTTATATTGATTCCTTTCATTAGTAAGTCTGCCACTAATGGTGCCATCACTTTAGTAAATATCCTGGAACCTGATTTTACCTGACCGGTAGAACCACAAATTCTAAATGTTTCCTCCAGAAAGCAATCTAAGATACTCCTGGTGATTTTCTTACTATTGGTATGTGTAGCTAGGCATATTTGATGTCACATGATGATAGGACCTTGTTAGTTTCCATGGCATTTATAAACAGTTCTGATGGATTCAGTCTTAAATTTGGGTACTCTTTAGAACTTTGACCTGTAATGTCCATATTTATTGGGGACTATAATGATAATGGAGTAAAAACCCTTGAATCACTGTGCTTTGGATACTTGTTTGATTACTCCATCTGTAATCAGACTTCAAATGATTTGAAAGACACAATTGTTTTGTAATTTTCTTTTAGATAGTGAGGCAAGTAAAATATTCTGGGAGTCTTGAACTGAAGAATATATCGGACTTTGAGAGTTCTTATTATAGCTTTTCCATTGTTCATTATAATCCTCCTTCTAAAGGAGGGTCTGGGAGGAGGCCCACATAGCCACCATCATGCTATGGCTGCTTTGGATGGAAAATTCTGCTATGTTTTTACTTATTAATATATTTTCCTTAGCATTAATATATTCTACAAGAAGTATTGCTCCTTTGGAGCGTCCAGCTCTGTATTAGCCGCGGCGCGGGCAGTCTCTACTGCGCATGACTGCAGCAGTGTCTACTGCGCATGTCGTGGCATTACACATGTTTTAGCGTATTATTATATAGGATGATTAGTTTCTCCAATCAGACTGGCTATATGCAATCATTCTATTTTGGATTATTTGTTGTTCAGACTCCTTGACTCTTATTATGCATCCTGCCTCAAACTACATTCTGATGAATGCACTAGTACCTGAAAATTGTTGCCTCTACTAGGGAAGGCATTATACTTTTTTCCACATAGTCTTGAGAAAATGGATACATGTATCCAATTTGCCTAGGAATAGACAGTTTATAATCTGGATCTTACCACTATTTAGTTATAATGTGTTCTAATTTTGATAAATGGGAAATATAGTGGATGATTTTGTTTCTCAGTTATATATTGCTATTATGATCTTCAGACTGCAATTGTTCATCCACCTGGAGAATTTCTAAAATTGATTTAACAAATACTTACGGCTGGTAAAGACCAGACTCTAGCGCATCCTCTCCATTTACAGTATCTACTACAGACACAACCTCCTTACTTATCACAACACATCAAAAGTAATCCTCTGCTAAGACCTGTTTATCAGGCATGGCAAACCACACAAAAGACATGTATAACCCAAAATATGTTTCCCAATACCCCTCCTTCCTAGTCAGCCTAGAATTCTGGGATGGTACCCCAACCCTTGGTTCAAACAATGGGAACTAGACACGCTGAAATGGTAGAGGACATGATAGATCCAATAACTAAATCAGTCCTCACTTTCCAAGACTTACAAACTGAATGCAACCTCCCTAACGCTCAATTCTTTCTATAATTACAAGCCCTCCACTACAATAACAAACTAATGATGTGACTGTCCATGTAAAACTTCACACCTTTACAAACTCATCCTGTCTGATATCTAGCTATATATATTGATCACCAGCCTCAAGCTCCCCTAGGCCTCAAAAGATGATGAAGCTGTTTCCAGGGACCACATTAGAGTCTCTCCTTGGGGATTCTATCAAAATCTTAAGGCTAACTCTTCAGCATACTTAAACATACAAAATATGAGAGGCTTTTGATGATGAACAAACAGCACAATGGCCTGTTCTAAGGGTTAGTTACCACTCAGAAGCATTACGTTTTAGCTCTATAGTGCCATTACAGAGGAGAAATTTCCATGTACATATTAGACTAATCCCACCTAAAAGGGAAGTCCAGTTCCAAAATGACGGGCAAGTTCCCTCTGCATGGGAGCACCGTTTAACCCCAGACATATGTTTCAGCCTTGGTGGTCTTCGTCAGTGAGGTGCAGCTGGATTCCCTAGGCACTAAGAACAAGGGGTTCACATTTAGATTACCCTTCACTCATAGTCAGACCCCCTAAGAGTATTCAAAATAAGCATACACAATGTGAGAGGCTTCTAAGGATGAACAAACAGCACAATGGCATGTTTTACAGCTACTTACAGTTAGCCACTTACATTTTGTATGTATATTTTGAGAACTCTTAGGGGGTCTCCCTAAGAGTGAACGTGGTTCTCTGCCCAAAGAAGAATTAGTTGTACTTCCATCCAGGCAGTATTGTTTTTTTGTACCCCCTTGATGGTTTATGTATCTCACTGCTGTGGCATTGTCTGAATTTGAATGGGAAGATTTTTCAGAATGGACGTCCATGCCAGCAGTGCATTGTACATTGCATGTTGCTCCAAGATGTTTATGGAAATTAGTCAACTTGCCTTGAATGGAGAGATGTTTAGACACCAGTCTGTTTGGATGGGGAGCGGTGTACATCGTGACTATCTCCTACTCTGTGATGTAAAAAAGCTTGCCTGCCAGCAGATTTGAACTTATAGACCACAATGTGGAGAGATTACCTTGTGGAGTGGGATATCTTCAATAAATGACAAAGATGCTTTGGATTTTTGGACCAATTGCAAATGAGGCCTCAGGTGAAACTGAGCTTCTATTGTGGCTACCATTTTCTCACAATATTCATGCAGTGTCTGACAGAAATTTCTGGTAGGGAGAGGAAGGAATGGATTCTGTATTGAAGGTCCAAACTCTTCTCTTGAGGTAAAAACACCTTTTGAAGGTTGGTATCAAATCTCAGGCCTAGAATCTGCTGAGATGGGTGTAGTGGAGAATTGCTTAAACTGACAATACAACCGTGATTCTTCATTACTGATAAAGTAAGGTGAAGATGCTGATGCATCACCTCCAGAGATGGGGCCTTTTTCAACAGGTCATCTAGGTAAGGAATCAGGTTTACTCACATGGATCTGTGGTGAGCCATAAGAGGGTCCATCATCTTGGTGAAGACTCTCAGCACTGTGGCTAGACCGAAAGGCAGAGAGACAAATTGAAAATGTTTGTTTTGGTAGTAAACCTGAGATATTCCCAGTTTGTGGGCGTTTGACGTCTAAAGATATGAGAAATTCCACTTACGCAGAATCTCACATGTAAAACTAATGGAACACCTGACAGCTAGTCTAAGAGGTACCCTAGACAAAAACGTAGCTATCTGGAGTTTGTCTGTGACTATTATAATATATAATAATAACCCTTTATTTATATAGCGCACACAGATTCTGCAGCGCTTTACACTCATATTGGTTCCTGTCCCCATTGGGGCTCACAATCTAAATTCACCTATCAGTATGTTTTTGGGAGTAAACCGGAGTACCCGGAGGAAACCCACACAAACACAGTGAGAACATACAAACTCATTGCAGATGTTGTCCTTGGTGGGATTTGAACCCAGGAACTCAGCGCTGCAAGGCAACAGTGCTAACCACTGAGCCACTGTGCTATTTCTTCCTAGTCAGGGAACATGACTAAAGATTTCTTATTACGTTTAAAAAAACCTGGTAGAGGACTTAGAGGCTTGGGTATCAGAGATGTGCAAAACCTCCAGTTTAGCTTTAATTAAAGGGTCCATTGATTCAGAAATTTGATCATCAAAATTGGAATCATCTTCAAAAGATGAGGAATGCTCAGGGCAGTCACTGTGACTTAAAGGGACTTAGGCTAGAAAGACACTTGTAGTCCAACAACCGGATACAGTGTGTCACTGAAAAAGACCACTGTCATAATCATAATGGGCAGACTGAATTCCTCACCAAACCCCCCTCAGAGTCAGCTAAGCAGATGACCAAAACGCTAAGTACAACAACTGAATGAATGCACTGCTCCTAGAGAGCGATATAACCTGACAGGATCTTGTCTTTAAGGTTGCTACACAAATTGTAGAAACCGCTGGTGCAGAACCATCTCCTGAGCTGCTAAAGAGATGGCTATTGCTTTATGAGGAAACTTGCGTGCACGCACCCTCTTGCAAGTGCATGCTGAAGCGCCAATTTTAACTGAGGAGAAGGAAACCAGCAATGCCTCGGAATTCATAGTGATCTGTGTGAAAAGCACAAATCACCATGCTCTGAGGTAAATTTAGTTGTAACTATAGAAATAACTACCACACAATGTATTAATAAGTTAAACTGAAGTGAAATACATTTTTTTTTCTTCTAGAATTATAACCAAATGATGAAAGATAAACCTGTATGTGTCCCACAAAGATCACCTACTAGCTACAAAGCTTCTACCCCAATAACAGCCAAAGGCTGATTTCGGGCCTGCATGATTTGAAGCTGAAGCTATTCCAATGGAAGGAAGCTAGGAATCAAAGAGTTAAATAAGAGGACTCTACTCACAAAGTGAAGGCCCTCAGAAGCTTTGGCATAAAGGTAAAATAACAAAAAGAACTAACAATCTCTTCAGGAGGGAAGTTGACCTGAACCTCCTTCCAGGACACTCTAGTTCAAGACACAATAAAATCTGAATAGAACCAAAGAGACAAAAAGTCTACCTTCTGTAGGCAAATGTTGAAGATGTATCCCTTCTCTGAGGAAGAAACAACAGATTGGGTCACCCCTCCGAAGGTGGACGTAGCAGTGGCCCAAATTTCTAGACTAATAACTATCCTCCTAGGAGATGGGACTACCTTGAGAGACCCCATGCTTAAACAACCAGATAGCATTTGAAGAAGCAATTCACTATGATCTGCAATAATCTAAAATCAGCCACAGCTATGGTTTGTATTTTTAGAACCCTTAGGATCTGACTAACTGAGCTTGAAGACAAAATAGAGTCATCTGTATCCAGGTCAAGATTCCTCAAGAAGGTATCTTCAGTCAAAGAAGCTGTGAATGTCTCTTGCGATGCCTCCCTGGATCATATCAAGTTACTGGCAAGATCATCTGCCTTGTCTATTAAGGCACGAAAAGCCTTATAGATTAACGCATGGGAGGCAGATGCATACTCTAAAACAAGCTTGTCTCTCTTCCTTTACTAGGTAAAAGGCTAGTTGGAGATCAACTACAAGACAAAATTAGAAAGTCATCAGGTAGAAAAAGTGACTTTCTATCACAGGAGAGAAAAACTAGGGGATCCCCTCAGCGATCATCAACCTGTAGGAGACAATCCTTTCGGGAGGCAAAGAAATACAGACCAGGTAAAGGATATGACCAAAAGAGCAGAAGAACAGCTCAGTGCACCAGAGGTGGAAGTAGAAGTTACCTCCAGAGGAGGGCGCTGTTTACCAAATCTTTCCAATGTAGGGAATCTCGACCCATCTCCAGTTCCAGTTGGGGGCAGGCTGGAACTATTCCAAGAGGTTTGGAAGACTTCTCATCCAGACCAATAAGTTATTCAAATCATGGAGAAGGTACGCATTACAATTAAAAACTGTCCCACCGACATTAACAAGATTCCGGTCATCCTGAATATTACAGAAGACTTCAAGACCGAAGACCTGATCTGCCTTGTAAAATTTATTGAGGAACTGAGTCATACAGTCAATGTCGGCATCGGGCCTCGCTTCCAGTCCGTGATGTTGGGATGACGAGCGGCAGCCTCTCCTCTCAGCGTGGCATTGCTAGGTTACCACACAGCCGGCGTCGCGTGGTGCCGTTGTGACGTCATCCTCAGCTCTTTAAATAGCAAGCGGCCGCTACAGCTGATGCTCAGTGTATTGTGACCTCTGTAGCGGTCAGCTGTTCTGCTCTGTCTTGTACTGGACCTTTGGCCTGGATTTTGACATCTCCCCTGTTCTGCCTGCCCTGGAACCTTGGCCTGAACTTGACTTCTCTAACTTTGACTACTCTCCTGTGCTCCTGCCCCTGGACCTTTGGCTTTGACTCTGACTTCTCTACTGTGCTGCCTGCTCTGGAACTTTGGCCTGGACTTTGACTACTCCTCTGTGCTGTCTTCCCTGGAACTTTGGCCTGGCTTTGACTACTCTCCTGTGCTCCTGCCCCTGGCCCTTTGGGTTGGTGTTAGTCCTTTCTCCTGTGCTGCCTACCCGGATCGCTGCCTAGTGTTCCTGTCCTTCCTGCCTGGAGTCTGGACTTCTCCCTTCCCTGGGTATTGTCAGGTACACAGTTATATATGTATATCTCCTTTATATATATATATATAGATATATCATGTGGCCTCTCTTAATCCTGCTAATGGTATCCTTTCCTCTTGCATATGTTGGGGGTGTTTTCATCTGTTATATAGTAACTGGCTGCATGCTTGTTCTCTACGTGACTTTTCCTGCATAGAGAGTGGTTTCACGCAGCGTACATATCACGGTGCCCGTGCTATACGGGTGACATTTTGACAAATGTTTAGTTCCTGATACCTTCTATCGGCTACGGTGTCTTTGCTCCTCCCAGTGACAGCCTTTAAATACTCACGGCTGTCACTTATGCACTGCCCTTTCGTGGTGTTTCCGTTGCCTAGCTCTTGTTCCGTTATTTTCGTATGATATCAGTGTATGACCCGGACTGCCTGACTATTCTGCCTGTTTTTGTTCCTGCTCTGTGTATCGACCCGGCTTGGCTGACATTCCTGCTCCGTGTACCGACCCGGATTGGCTGACGTTCCTGCTCCGTGTACCGACCCGGTTTGGCTGAAGTTCCTGCTCCATGTATTGTTCCTGCTTTGAGGACGTCCCGCTCCTGCTGTGCGGCCAGAGTTACACACACACGCTCTCTTTGGTCTGTACCAGACCTACAGTTGCCTCGGTTCTGTGCAGATAGTCCTATCCGTGACCCGTTCTCTCCTAAGTACCTATTGCTCTCACTCCGGTAGTGTTACTGGTTGCACCACGGTCGCTTGGTCTGTTACTGCTGTCCCTGAGGTTGGGCGCCTCAGGCTATCTCTACATCCAGCAGTTGCCACAGACCGGAGCGTTCATTAACCCCTTGAGGGGCGTTGTAGTGCACTTGGATCTATATTCACGGTAGTCTCAGTTTGTTGTTACGTTCCTCCTTACTGTGCCGTGCACTTGGGCCATTATCCATTACTGTCTCAGTTTGGCATTACGCTGCACCATCCGGTGTTGTGCACTTGGGTCATGAAACATTGCAGTCCCAGGTTGGCGTTCATGATACTGCTGGTAGCCGCCTTCCTCTGGTGCCACGTAGCCAGTCGCATAATCTGGCCTCACCTGCTCCTCTGTGATTACAGTCGCTATTGTCACTCTCTGAGTAGAGAGTATACTGTGGGCCTTCCACTATTAGGGCCTATCAGCTGTTCCTGGCCTAATAGTATCATTCTGCCATATTCACACTGTTTCATACGAACCGTACCTGATCTGTGTCAGTATTGTATATTGTCCTTACATACTGGACCCGTGTGGGTTAATCATATCTTATATCAGCTGTTCCTGGCCTAATAGTATCATTCTGCCATATTCACACTGTTTTATACGAACTGTACCTGACCTGTGTCAGTATTGTATATTGTCCTTACATACTGGACCCATGTGGGTTAATCATATCTTTGTAACCTGTCCTGTGTCAGTTTTATATTCATCTGTATGCTGGACCCACGAGGGTTACTGTTATTCTTTGTGTGCTAATACAACTGTGTTTTACCAAAACCTTCCATTTCTAAGTGTACTAAACCGTAAAAGTACATTCCCACGTTTACTGGAGTCCTCATAGTCAATGTCCCTGAGGTTAGGCGCCTCAGGCTATCTCTACATCTAGCAGTTGCCACAGACCGGAGCGTTCATTAACCCCTTGAGGGGAGGTGTAGTGCACTTGGATCTATATCCACGGTAGTCTCAGTTTGGCGTTACGTTGCTCCTTACTGTGCCGTGCACTTGGGCCACTATCCATTACTGTCTCAGTTTGGCATTACGCTGCACCATCCAGTGTTGTGCACTTGGGTCATGAAACATTGCAGTCCCACGTTGGCGTTCACGATACTGCTGGTAGCCGCCTTCCTCTGGTGCCCCGTAGCCAGTCGCATATCCTGGCTTCACCTGCTCCTCTGTGATTACAGTCGCTATTGTCACTCTCTGCGTAGTGAGTATACTGTGGGCCTTCCACTATTAGGGCCTATCAGCTATTCCTGGCCTAATAGTATCATTCTGCCATATTCACACTGTTTCCTATGAACTGTACCTGACCTGTGTCAGTATTGTATATTGTCCTTACATACTGGACCTGTGTGGGTTAATCATATCTTTGTAATCTGTCCTGTGTCAGTTTTATACTCATCTGTATGCTGGACCCGCGAGGGTTACTGTTATTCTTTGTGTGCTAATAAAACTGTGTTTTACCAAAACCTTCCATTTCTAAGTGTACTAAACCGTAACAGTACATCCCCATGTTTACTGGAGTCCTCATAGTCAATCCCAGAAGGGCAGAAGAACCAGGGGATTTACTCAATACTCTTCCCTGTTCCAAAACCATCAGGGAAGATGAGATTGATCTTGGACCTGAAATGGTTAAATTCTCTTCTCAAGATCCAACAGTTCAAAATGGAATCAATATCATTAGCCATGAAGGCGATTCCTCCAAATGCATTCCTGACCACCATAGATCTTCAGGATGCAGATTACCACAGCCCCATAAGAAAATCTCACAGACGGTTCCTGAGTTTTTGCATATTCTACAGAAATTACCAGTACAGAGTCATGCCCTTCGGTCTGGCCTTGGCTCCTTGAGTCTTCACAAAGATATTAGCGGTGGCCATATCTCACTTAAGACAACCAGAAGTGCACTCAGTTCCATATCTAGACAATGTCCTTCTTATAGAAGACTCAATACAGAGGTCACATCAAACAACAAAGCTCTTGCTAGCTTACCTGGAAAGCCTAGGTTGGCTCATCAATTACAGCAAGAGTCACCCGAAGCCATCACAGAATCTGACATTTCTAGTTATAGACTTTAGGGACTTGTATCCCTGTCTCTTGACAGACAGACCAGGTTAAAGCAAAAAGTATCCATGTTTGTCTAAGAGATACCAAACTGCCAAGGGATTTTCCAGGCTCCTGGGACATCTGAACTTAGCAATACAGATTGTGCTCTGGGCCAGAGCCCATTTAAGGGAAACCCAACACAACTTTATACAATTTTGTAAGAAGGATACATTTGATTACTTACAAATTATTCCAGTCCTGATCCCAACAAGGAAAGAAATAAATTAGTGGATGGATCAACAAATCTCCAAAAGGGAAGCCCATTGCAGGACAGAGAATGGTAGATCTTAACCACAGATGCCAGCAACATAGGCTGTGGAGGGGTTTAAAAAAAACGGTCTGTCCAGAGCCTTTGGACAAAGAAGGAACAAAACTTGCATATAAATCTTCTAGAAATGAAAAGGTGTATGGAACTGCCTCTTCAATGTAAAACAAGAACTGATCGGTGCAGCAGTACTAATCAGATCAATGTAGCCATGGTCAGATACCTCCTTAAATCAGGGAGTTACCAAAAGTCCAAGTCTAAGCAAGCTCTACATCAAGATCCTATTCTGGGCAGAGAAACACCTGAAAGCCTTAACTGCCTCACACAAACCAGCAAGTGGAACTCCTGAGCAGAACAACGTTGGACCCAGGGGGATGGTCCCGAAAGATCAAAATCTTCAGACAATTCAGACATAGATCTGATGGCAAAATATAAAGAAACAGCTGGCGCAGAAGATCCTCTGAGTGCAGTAGTTTTATAAACTTAATCTTATTCTGTCACCTTTCACCCTTGTGCTGGTTACAATCAGGTACTCATATTTTATTGAGGCCTTAATTCCGCCTCTAAGAGTATATCGACTTCCCAGGTCTCACGCAGAGTACCTGAGATACCTATAGGTGACTGGAGGCCAGAGGAGACCGGAGGACAAAAATACCGATACTGGGGTATATACTGGGAAGGCAATATACTCTAAGAGGCAGAATTAAGGCCTCAATAAAATGTGAGTACCTGACTGTAACAGCACAAGGGTTAAAGATGATGGAACAAGATTAAGTTTATAAAACTACTGCACATCTGAAAATATTCAGGCATTTATAGGTGGGCTGATGTAGTCACCAGCGGGCGTATTTTGAGTGATAGTAAAGACTTGTCCTTTTAGATTGGCCTACTGTGGATTTAATTCCAGTGTTACCAGTATTATATATTTGATTTTATAGATCTGATGGCCTCAGAGTCAAAACACAAAATTCCTAGTGTTTCTATCCATGCGGAGAACAAACAAGGCAATAGGCCAAGATGCCCTGAAGTGGACATGGAATTTTCAACTGGTGTACGTTCTTCTTGCCATCCCCATATTGATGAAAGTCATCAAAAAGTTAAAGAAGGACAAAGCTCAGGTCATCCTAATAGCACCTTTCTTGCCAAGAAAGACTTGGTTTGCAGATTTAATAAAAATGTTGATTAGTCCTCCAATAAGACTACCAAACATTCCAGATTTTCTATCCCAAGGTCCATTTTGGCATCCAGAGCTGAATTTTTTCAAGCTGACAGCTTGGAGACTGAGCGGCATGCCCTAATACTTAAGGGTCTCCCAGATTCTGTAACAGACACAATAATTGCCAGAAGAAAACCATCCTCTTCAACAATCTATTATAGGGTTTGGTCAATGTTTTACAAGTGTAGTCAACAGAAAAAACTACCCAGCAAGGATATGTCAGTTATCACCATTCTGGAATTTCTACATGACAGATTCCAAAAAGGGTTATAGCCGGCTTCCATAAAAGTACAATTATCTGCCATATCTGAAGTTCTGGCTACCCCATTTGCAGAAGCATATTTGTTTAAGAGATTCATTAAAGATATTTCTAAAATTAATATATAAAGTAACTAGTAATGCTCTGTAATAATATTGAAAGTAAAGCCTTTATATTGAAAAAGGCAGCTTAAAGGTACACATTAACACAACCACTCTATGTTATTGAAAACAGACAATCCTATATAATAATTTGCAAAAATGTGCATAACGCCACAGTCATGCGCAGTAGACACTGCTGCTCGTGCTGCAGTCACGCGCAATAGACACTGCCACTGCTGATACAGAGCGGGGTGCTCCAAAGGAGCGTGCCACTCTGTATAGGCCGCGGCGCGGGCAGTCTCTACTGCACATGACTGCCCCACGATGGGCTGCCAGTGGCACTGTGGCCCGTGTAACGGGCTCTTCAACTAGTTTATATATAAGAAAATGTATCCAAGCACCTTGGGATCGAATCAATATATCCAATTAATTAAAAAACAAATTCTAAATAGTTGGGGCAACACAAACTGATTACCTCAACCTATGAATCATCCAAAGGGAGAGAAAGGTGTGAAAGGACATCCAAAAAACACACTAACTCAACCAACAATAAGTGATATTAATGGTACCCCCAAGAGAGAACATCCTAGTTGGACTCATGTAACCAAATGGATTACCACTGTGAAACCAGGGAAAACAATTGCTAAACTAAACAGTAGCAGTTCATCCCAAAATGCTCATCAAATGTGAATATTTAAACACGTGTAATACATATCAAATAATCTAATCAGTGAACATCTCAACAGCGTCCCCAGTCACAAAGGGGAAATAATTTAACCACAACAAAGCAGTAAGTATCTCCTTGCCCTAAAGAGCGTATATGTCTCCTGTTCACAAATGGTGGAACACTGCGTAGAGGTGCACTGATGACTATAATCTGCATCACAAATAAAATATTAAAAGTTAACAAATAAATCTGCCTATATATTTACCAAAAAATGTTCTACAAACGTACATTTTCAAAGATAGTGAAGTTTAATATAGTCTCCCCCCCAGCCACAAAAGGGAAACAATTAAGCAGTGTTTATCTTCTCACTTTGAAGGGTATCCTTTTAAAAGAGCGTGTGACCACATGACATACTAAGCGCCATGATAAAAATGGCGACATGATTATCTCACACTGCATGACAGAGCGGGATTCTCCTGTCGCCTAATGAACTCTCGCATATCTTTAACCAGTTCAACCCCTAACACAGGAAGTCACCTTCTGATAAGAGCCAGCATTAACTCCTACCCTGCTAGAGAGGCCTGTGATGTGCTGATATGGTTAAACCCGTTCATCCTCTCCAGATTAGAGCTGGTAGAGGATCTTCCATGATTCTCTTCATCTCCCAGCCAAACACCGGGTGTGAAGAAGAGGCTGTCATGAAGTGCCAAGAAGAGGCTGTCATGGAAGATCAGCTATGGGCTCTATAATCTGGAGGGGATGAATGGGTTTAACCATATCTCCTGACAAGATACAAACTTCTCAGTGAGTTCTTTGCATCATGAATTTATTTTACGTTAGACAAATATTAATATCAGCACATTGTGGGCCTCTCTATCAGGGAAGGGGTTAATGCTGCCTCTTATCGGAAGGTGACTCCCCATGCTAGGGGATGAACATGTTAAAGATAAGCGAGAGTTTATTAGGAGACATGAGAATCTCTCGCTGTCTTGCAGAGCGAGATTCTCATGTCACCATTTTTATCATGGCGACATGCTTATTGTGTCAAGTGGTTACACACTCTTTTGCAGGCGATCTTTTAAATGTGATCCTGAAAAGGGGTAAATGTCTCCCGCTCATAAATGGTGGGGCACTGCATAGAGGTGTATTGTGAGCTATAAGAAAAACTACAAATACAACTCCGAAATAGGATATAGAGCAAATAAACTTGCTTATGTGTAATAAAAATATTTTAATAAAAAAAATAGCTATTGGATGAATTATTACATTTTAAATCGGAACGTTATATCCATGCTTGTTGGATCAAGCATCTGTTGCTGAGCTAACCTGTGCAAGATAACTGCATTACAGCTTCATCGTGTAACTACCCAGCTTCGGAAAACATTGGTAACATCCAAGTTATTGCAGTATCCTGATAAGAACATTGCCCAAGAAAGGCAAGGATATCAGTTGTTGTGAGAGACGACTGGAAAATCATAGTTGGAGCTTGTAAGTCCAAGTGAAGACGGCAGTGGTAAGTCCACACATATTGTGTGTATTTCCTTGGCAATATAGTATACTGAAGAACCAGGTAAACTTTTATCTTGATCTACTCTACTTGCCAGATAGTCTTGGCCTAGCCTTTGTTTTTGGATCTCTCTAAAGTCAGAAGGCTTTATAGAACTTCTTGGGACAAATTACTGCTATAACTTCTTTTATTTACATCTAGCTGGGTATATGGAAATATCAGACTCCTATGTTTGATCCAATTTACATGTAAAATTAGGCATTTATATTTGATTTTTATGTATTGATATAAGTATATACTTTTAATAATTATGTTGATATTTTTGATATTATGTTAAGTTATTTAGTCTTATATTGTTTGCAGTATATACCTTTAATAGCCCACTTATTGCTTTGTATGTTTTTAAGTTGTTGTGCTTTGATCCTGGTTTCAGGTTTGTGGTCCACAAAGCGAGGCATACTTTTATCCCACATAGGATATAGAGCAAATAAATTTGCCTATTTCGGAGTTGTATTTTTAGTTTTTCTTATAGCCCTTGATACAGCTCTGTGCAGTGCCCCACCATTTATGAAAGGGAGACATTCACCCCTTTTCAAAGTGAGAAGATAAATACTGCTTAATTGTTTACCTTTTGTGGCTGTGGGGGCACTGCCTGGATGTTCACCAATGATACTACATTAAACTTCACTATCCATGCTTGAAAATTTACATTTGTAAATATAAAAACATATAGGCAAATTTAATTTTTTTTTATATTTTATTTTGGAGTTTTATTTGTAATGTAGATTATAGCCATCGATGCACCTCTATGTGGTGTTCCATCATTTGTGAATGGGAGGCATTTACACTCTAAGGCAATTTGTGAATTGCCACTTTGTGAATGTGCGGATGCTGTTGAGATGTTCAGCCATTAGATTATATTGATGTTTATTACCCGTGTTTAAAAATTCACATTTGATGAGTATTTTGGGACGAATGCTACTATATAGTTTACAATTATTTTCCCTGATTTCACAGTAGTAATCCATTTGGTTACATGAGTCCAACTAGGATGTTCTCTCTTAGGGGTACCATTAATATCACTTACGTATAATTATTGTTGGTTGAGTTAGTGTGTCTTTTGGATGTCCTTTCACACCGTTCTCCCTTCGGATGATTCATAGGTTGAGGTAATCAGTTTGTGTTGCCCCGACCATATAGATTTTTTTTTTCTTTCTTAAAGTTTATTGGAGAAAGATGATTACATCATGATAAAGATATAAATAGCAGTTGGATACAGACTGATGTCATCAAATGCACAGAGTTTATATAATGAAAAAACAAGACCAAATGTGGGTGTATGACGACTATATAATTCACATAACAATGGGGATGTTCAATTAAGGATAAAAGGGTTCATTGAGGTCATCAATCTTAATTAAGGAGATGTCTAAAATGTGGATAAGAAGAAAATATAGAATGTTATATTCATTTGATCACGAGGCGCTTGGATATATTTTTTTATATACATAATTTCTAAAATTAAACCTACAATTAGAGAAATTATTCCAGCCTGGGATTTAAGACTAGTGCTAAACAATTATCCATAGCAGGAAGTTTTGAACCCCTGGAATCTGTGTCTCTGATGAACTTGACCCTTAAAACAGAGTTCTTGACGGTCATTACATCTGCTAGAAGGGTGAGTGAATTACAGGCCCTCTCATGTTTAGATCCTCATCTAGCCTTCACCAAGATAAGGTAGTATTAAGATCTAAACCTACCTTCCAGCCTAAAGTTGTTTCAGAATTCCACAACAGTTAGGAGATTGTTTTGCCTTCATTCTGTGTCTATCCATCTATTTGTATATGACAAAATAATGCAGGAATTCAGAGCCTCTATTTGTCAATTTCTTTGGAAGAGCAAAAGGTTCTGCAGCATCAAAACCTTCCATCGCCAGATGGATCAGGGACTGTATTATTCTAGCCTACAGATCATTAAAAGAAGATCCTCCAGTGGGTACAAAGGCACATTCCAATAGAGCAATATCTACATCATGGACACAAAAAGATATTACATCTCCTGAAGATATCTGCAAAGCTGCCACCTAGTCCTCTATTGCTACATTTATAGAACATTACAGACTTGACATCCAAGCCTCTGTGGATGCAAAGTTTGGCCAAAAAGTGTTGCAAGCAATCCTTCCCCAGTAAGGTACCATATAGCCTTATTATATTCCTCCCTATGTTGGTACAGCTTAGGTAAGTCACATATTTGCAGTGGACAGGACACAGAAGAAAAGTTGAAATACTCACCGATATTTGTTTTTCCTCTGTTTCCTTACATGGCACACCCTCCCAGGATAGATATAACATTGTGGGTAAGGACCTTGAGAGAATGTAGGTAAAATAAATACCTTGTAAATTATCTGGGGAACATATTATACATCATTGATTTTTTTGTTGCTCTAACATCTTCTTCTCTTCCAGCTTGGACACAAGTATAACTGAAGCAGGGGTGTTCAAAGCTGACTTTTAAATATTTTCATTGGTGCTACCAGTTGAGAGTGAAAGGCGGAGTCAATGCCCATACTTGCCATGTAAGGACACAGAGGAAAAACAAATATACGTGATTAACTTTCACCTTGTCTTTTTCATTCAAGAATGAAAGGAATTTTCCCACTTCCAAAGCATTTCTGACAGACCTGACTGTTTCTATATGGAATCTGGGTTCTCTGAAGAGCTTGTTTAGTTTAATTAAATCGTGTACTGGTTTGAAAACCCCATCCTTTTTGGGTATTATAAGAAAAATCCTCTCAATCTCTGATATTTAGGAACTGGTCTTATTACTTTGTCTCGATAAGGCTTGATATTGTCTGAAAAAAGGCATCCGCCTTATTCTCCTTCAGTTTCAGTTCTTCGTCTCTCAGTCCATCAGTCATTTAGTCTGTCCCCACTGGCCTCTGGCTCCCCTTTTTATTTAGTTTTTCCACATGTAAATTGGAACACTCCCAAAAGGTGTGATATGTGTCCTAATCTAATTGGATACCTGAGATCCCACCTTATTAATCTTTACTGGAATATGGTTACCTCTGTTCATCACATGGGCATTAGGTGGCACCCTTAGCCCACAAATGTAATATTGATTGTGTTTCAGATTTCTTATCAATTACCAAAGAAATAAAATGTGTAATAACTACACATATACATATTGGCATGATCCTGTCCTCTCCTCAGCCTGGTACAGTATCTCACAGTGCCACTACCTTCCCTTGGTGCTGTTGTAGGCTGCTGCACTCATATTACAGAGGCTTGATTCTGTTCCCAGTTGTCCCTACCTTGCAATCACCTCTTCCCTATTTAGTTCAGTCTCTCCCACTTGCTCTGGGCCAGATTATACTGATCAGTTTAGATCAGCTCCAGTTCAGTTTCTTTTAGGCCTGGACTCGGAGTTGTTTGAGCTAGCTGCACACTGAGTTTTCCTGAGCTGGCTGTACCCCTGTGTTCCAGTTTCCCTGAGTTCCAGAGCAACTACCCCCCTTGTGGTCCAGTGCAGGCTGCTGAATCCCTTGTGTTCCAGTGCAGGCTGCTGCACCTCTTGAGATTCAGAACAGCTGCACCCCTGACTTCCAGAGAGGCTGCACCCCTCGAGTTCCAGAGCAGCTGCAACCCTCGAGTTCCAGAGTTCCTTGAGCCTTGCTGCACACCCAGAGTTCCTTGATCCCAGCTGCACCCCTGAGTTCCAGAGCCGGCTGTTTTCCCTTTGCCCAGAGGCCCTGTTCCCCAAAGCCCAGAGGCCCTGCTCTTCTTTTTCATTGAATGTTTTGCTGTACATTACTATTGCATGTTCCTTGTAAGCATATTTATAATACATCTGTGTGTGTGCTGGTTTTCTTGCTCTCTGGGTTCAATTTTATTTATTTACTTTTGCTGCTATGGTCAGCACCCCTCACTGACCAGCAGTCCATGACACACACACACACATATATATATCCAATATTCCTCGCAGTTGTATACATATATTGCATCGGTTAGAATTTTTATCTGGAATCAGTCCTGCGATTAGACAAATCTGGTCTAATCTATTTAAGTGAGATATACTATAATAGATTAGACTGGATTTTGAGTATGGATGTATGGTCAAGGATACATTAAGGTATGATGGTAACTCAGGTGGGACATTCCAAACATTCTAGACAGTGATCTATATGAATAAACAGTTGTCAGCATAGAGGGAAAGCACTCACCCACATACCGCACCATATTCATACACAGATAGCTGTACAACCCCACACATATTCAAGTGTATAAATGTTTAATTCATATGATCACTTATAAGATTACTTTGAACTTCTAACTGGAAATCCAAGTTTTCTGACTGTCTTTCTCAGACCTGGGTGATAATGTAACTTTGAGGGGATTTTGTTGAATCAACAGAAACTCAATTAATTTTCACCGGCCACACACACCTGTATCTTCCATGGTCTCTCAGGCCAGCTACAGTCATCACCTATTGGTATAGTTAATGAGTGGTAAACAAGACTGGCCAGGAAAACACACAGTTGTAAAAAGGAATGGATTATAGTAAAATCCTTCCTCTGACAAATAATTTATTCTAATTAATTCTCCTATCTACAAAGATATACCTAAGTCCCATCTTTAGCTCCTTTTTATTTTTATATAGCGAGTTATTCTGACAATGGAAATATTTTAACTGTCCTCTCAAAAAATGGTTTGGAAGGTGACCTGAACTGTCACCATCAAGTGACATCTTTTAAGAATTCCTGGAATACCACGGAAGCATTGCAGAGACCGAAGGCCATTATGAGGTATTCATAATGTCCGGTCCTGGTGTTAAATGCGGTTTTCCATTAGTGACCCTCCTTTATCCTTTCCAAATTGTATGCCCCACGCAAGTTGAGCTTAGTACACACCTTGGACCCTTTTACTCGATCGAACAACTCAGTAATAAGTGGAATAGGGTAGGCGTTTTTAATCGTGATACGGTTCAGCCACCTATAATCAATACAGGGTCTCAGTTCACCACTGTTTCATGAAGAAGAATTCGTCCCCAGCGGGAGAGGAGGACTTGCGGATGAACCCCCGGGACAGTGCATCCGCAACATACTCATCCATGGCCTTATTCTACGTGACAGACAGAAGGTAGACTCGATCTTGAGGAGGTATGACACCTGGCTGCAGTTCCATGGTACAATCATATGGGCTGTAAGGTGGGAAGCTCACCAGCTCAGCCCTTATCGAATACATCTCAGAACTCTTGGTACTCTTCGGGCAACAAAGATACCGGGGATGTGGTTGGCACCTTTCCCACTTTTACTAGGCGTGTCTTGGAACAGTTGGGTGACCATGCCATGACTTCAGCCCTTGCCCAATCGACCATGGGATTGTGTTTGGCAACCATGGTTAACCCGGGATCACAGAATAGTGAGGAGAGTGGATCACCTGGAATTGTAAGGTTTCATGATGGAGAGCCCCTACAGCCATAGACAAAGGAGCGGTTTCGTGGGTGACCTGCAGCAGCTGTAGGTGTCTACCATCAATCGCCTCAAGGACAAGTGGAGTGGTATGGCGCTGCAATGGAATGGAGTGCTTCTGGGTGAAGTCACTGCCAACAAAGAGGCCCACTGCACTGGAGTCACTAAGTGCCTCTGAAGTAATGGAATGTTTGCCCCAAGAAAGCCCAACGGAGACTAGTGGTTTATCAGTATGAATATCCGGGAACCCTGAGATGTCACCTAAGGTCTGTCCCCTATAAGACCTTAAGTGCGGTCGTCCCGGAAGTGTGGAACAATTTCGCAGCAGATGACCCGCCTTACCGCAGTAAAGGCACAGGCCCTCCCTCCTCCTCAAGGCCCTTTCCACAACTGAAAGTCAAGTGAACCCAATCTGCATGGGCTCCACATCTCCTGAGGTTTTGAGACTAGGATGAGCGGGAGGAGAGGGAGGTTCAGGTGGGGACAAAAGGCTCGGAGTTAAACGGATGGGATGCCTCCGCAGGCGCTACCTAAAGGAAGGTCTCTCACTGATTCGGGAGTCGATCAGAATACAATATGAGACCAGTTCCTCTAAATCACTGAGAAGGTCCCAGGCTGCAATCTCATCTTTAACCGTATCCGAAAGCCCATTAGAGAAGGCAGCCATGAGAGTTTCATTATTCCAACCAACCTCAGCTGCCAGGGTATGAAACTCTAGGTCATAATCGGAAACCGTCCTAGTACCCTGCTGGATGGACATTAGGGGCTTGGCAGCTGAGATGGAGTGGCCCGGTATATCAAATACCCTTTTAAAGGATGCCACAAACTCAGGGTAATTGTATACAATAGGTTTCTTCTTCTCCCAAAGGGGGAGTAGCCCAAGCCAAGGCCCTGTCAGAGAGTAAGGAAATCACGAGGCCCACCTTACTCCTATCAGACAGGAAGGACTGTGGTACCATCTCCAGATAGATGCCAACCTGGTCTAGAAAACCTCTGCATTGGTTAGGGTCGCCCCCATAATGCTGGGGAAGTAGGCAGACCCTGTCATACCTCTAGCAACATTGGAATCACCATTGGCAGCCAGAGCGGGAGCGACAGCAGCTATAGGGTCAGCCTGCGCCGAGGACCGCTGAGGCTGTGGAACCAGATGCTCAGTATGGAACAACAAATCCTGGAGGGCTGCAGCAAACTGGTCCATGTACTGGTCTACCTGGTCCAGCCTGAAAAAAATATTCGGTGGATTGCGTGCGTCACTATCACGGTGCCAATGATCTGGGCGACATTCTGTCCATCTCGCTGCTACTGCTCCTCCTAGTGACAGCATTTTTATACCCTGGGCTGTCACTCTGCTGGTGCCCTTTTGTGGTGTACCTGATGCCTGGTGCTAGTTTTTGCTGTTCTGATCCAGTGTATGACCCCGGACTGCCTGACCACGCCATTGTCTTGTTCCTGATACTGTGTACCGATTCGGATTGGCTGATGTTCCTGCTTCCTGTTCTGACCCGGCCTGGCTGACGTTCCTGCTCCGTGTACCGACCCGGCGAGACCGACGATCCTGCTCTGCGTACCGACCTGGCGCATCTGAGGATCCTGCTCAGTGTACCGACCCGGCTTGGCTGATATTCCTCCTCTGTGTATCGAATTGACTTGGCAGTGGTTCCTGCTTCTGCTGTGCCCGGTTGGGCTCCTCCAAACTGTTCCTGCTGCTGCCTGCCTGGCACCGTTACAGCTTTACTGGGCCTCCTTGTATTCCATTATTCCGGTTGCCAGTATACACTGCCAGTGTTCAAGAGTCTCGTTGTGCCTCCACACCGTGTTGCATTCGCTTGGTCTATTGTGGCTCAGTTGAGCGCCTCCGGTGGTTGCCGTTATCCAGACCATAGAGCTATTAACCCTTTCGGGGGAAGGGCCTCATTTTATTACTACCACTCTGGGTTTTGTTGGGCTCCGTTACAGTGTGCGATTAGTCTCCATTTGGTTCCGCTGTGCGCCTACGGTTGCCATCCATTTATACTATTGCACATTAACTCTTTAAGGTAGTACGTGCACACTGTGGTGGGCTGCTCTGGGAGGGCCTCCGTTTAGGCACGAGCTCTGACGAGCCTGTGTATCGTTGGTGGGCATCCACCATTGCATTCTCTTACAGGCGTCCAGTGCCTGTTGCAGTCCTGTCATTGTCACCTCGCCTTGCCTATAGGCGACATTGGGCCTTCGTTACACATAACTGCCAGTGGTTTCACTGGTTACATTGGACATTCATACACTGTATCAAATTCATTAACCTGACCTGTGTCAGTATTGTGTGTATATTACATACTGGACCCGTGTGGGTTAATTTGCTTGTAACCTGTCCTGTGTCAGTTTCAACTGTTGTTACTGGACCTGTGAGGGTTACTTCATTCCTTGTGTGCCTTAATAAAATTGTGTTTTTACCAACATCTACCATGTCTGAGTGTACTGAACTGTAACAGTCACCTGAGTTCATGGTCCTTGTGTACTGTTAGGGACCAGGAACCAGACAAGACACAAAAGTGTAAAATGCAATACACCTTTATTAACGAAACGAAAATAGAAGCATGATCCAAGAGCATAAATCAAAAGACACGCCAGGGTCAGTAACCAAGACAGGTATTCAGCCCAGGGCCGGATTTGCCATTAGGCAAAGTAGGCACCTGCCTACAGGCGCATGCCACAGAGGGGCGCCTGTCATTTCGATTTCTTTTTTTTTTTTAAATGAAAAAAAAAAAAAAAAAAGTAGCCACCTCGCTGGCGACCCGTTCCCTATTTCCTACCTCCCCGGCAGGACAGGTCTGTGCCTCCTTTGGCACAGTCCTGTAGGTGGTAAGCTCCCTCGTCGCATCTTTAGGAATGCAGAGCGCTGGGAGATGACATCTCCCAGCGCTCTGCATTCCTGAATATGAGACCGCGCGGGAGCTCCATCAGCTACAAAACTGTGCCAAAGGAGGCACAGATGAGAGATCTCCTACCAGGTAGGTAGGAAACGGACAATGTCAGGGCAACATGGAGATGGTGGGGGCAATGTGGATCTAATAGAGGGCAAGTTGGAGCTGATGGGGTTGGGAGCAATGTGAGGGGATATGGAGATGATGGGGCAATGTGAGGGGCAATTTTGAGATGATGGGGGCAAAGTGAGGGGCAATATGGAGCTGATGGGAGGGCAAGTTAGAGCTGATGGGGACAATATGGAGATGATGGGGGCAATGTGAGGGGCAATATGGAGCTGATGGGGGCATGTTGGAGCTGATGGGGGGCAAGGTGAGGGGCAATATGGAGCTGATGGGGGGGCAATATGGAGCTGATGAGCATTGTGGAGGTGTCCAGTGGAGTTGGCAAATTGGGTGGGGGCACATCACAGTTCTGTGCCTACAGGTTCCTGAGATGTAAATCTGGCCCTGATTCAGCCTAGCCGGAGTCAGGAAACCAGAAATCTGTGATGTCAGTAACAAGCCAAGAGTCAGAAGCACAGAAGTCAGCGAAATCTGAAACAAGCCAAGGGTCTGGAGCGCAACAAAGAGGGGCACAGCAGCAACAGGTCAGCAAACAAACAGAAGGACAATGGTGAAGAAAGCCAAGCAGTGCCGGCCCAAGACATTGTGCTGCCTGGGTCCAAGGATGAAATGCTGCCCCACCCCCAAACCACACCCACCAAAACACACCCACATCCATTATGTGATATTTTAGAACTATTTTTTACAATTGCAGTAGTGTTAGATACCAGTCTTTCACACAGAACACTACTTTAACCCTTTCATAACACAGGGATGTCTGCTCCTGTACTCAAAGCATTAGAATTTCACATTCACAAAATGCACTGGCCAAATACCTACTTCTCCTTGTGTTAAGCTGTCTGCAGGGATAATACCAGGTACAATTCAATAACAGGGCCATGCCAGCCTGCATTCATAGGGCCAGGCTCCCCCACATCAGGGGCTCAGTTGGCCACATGAAGAAGGAGTTCCCTGTTGTTCTTGTTGGATTTTTATGTAAATGATTGCCTCTGGGTCATGTTGCTGCCTCTCTCTCTGAGACCCTTCTACCTCCTGAGGGGTCCTCACCATCTCTCTGTCTCTCATGCCTATGTTGCACCCAAGTGTACTACCCACACCTCAGTGTCCTGCTTCACCCAAAGTGTCCTCACCCATTCCTCTGTATCCTGCTGTACCCCAATATCCTCACCATCTCTCTCTCTCTCTCTCTCATGCCTGTGTTGCTCCCTCCGCTTCCTCTTCCCAAATTAACCTTTTGAGTGCCACAGAGGTATCCAACACATTGCAATGCATTGGATACTTCTCTGGAATGCAATGGGTTAAAGAGCCAGAGAATTGTGTCCCAGTCCCTGTCTTTTACCTTAATTCTATTTTCTATTTTTTTGCAGTTCCCTTAACACAACTTTATTAAAACTCAAGCAACGATTTACAAGTACAGAGTTTTTTTGGGGGGAGAGAAAAACAATTTTATTTCAGTTTTTCTTGAAAAAAGGGGGAACATTTTTTTCACTCCCCCAAATGGGGGAAGGCAGCAACAAAAGTAGAAAAGTTTTTAAAGAAAAATAAATTAAAAACTTCAAGTTCTCAGGAGAAAGTTTGTGGTTAAAAGTAAAGGCAGGTTGGCCTAGCACAGAAAATGAAAACACATTTCCTGCTGGGCTTTAAACTGCTGCTTGGCCAACCCATTGGATGCTAAACATCTCCAACACACTAGTAAAGACATTGCTAACATCCAAGGGGTCGACCCTTTAAGGACCAGAGGGGCGTGCAATGTTGGTATCCATCCCGCTGGTAGTTGTTAGAATAGTCCTGTGGAGCGCTGAACTATGCTTGAGACTAACCACTGTTTGGCGTGTTTGAGAAAGCAGGACAATAGTCATCATATCCCCCTCTAAAGCCATTGGATGGCCCTCTGTAGCTGTCCATCATGCCCCTGCCTCCTCGCTGCCTCCTTGTGCCCCCACCGCTGTTGTTAAAAGATTGGCCGTTCCGTGGGAATCCTGTGTTTTGATGAGGCTACTGGTGTCCAGAAGCTTGGTGCGTTGGTCCGAAGTGGCACGGTAGGTGTTTACCACTATTTGAAGCTGCTCCTGTTGAAGCTCTGTCATCCACGGCTCCACACTGCCTCCACAGGTACTTCCAGGCACACTGAGGTGACCTCACATTAGTGCACCTGGAAGTAAAAGCGGAGGCTGTGCGCAGCAACCGTCTCCACACTGAAAGGGAAGACAGCGTGGGAACCAGCATAACTGCTACCTACAGAAAACAAGCCGCCTGGCTGGCCACTGACAGGGACAAAAAATAAAGATGCCTTGGGGCGGCAAAATGCCGCCCCTGTCAAAGTGCCGTCTGGGTCCATGGACCTACCGGGACCCATGTAAGGGCCGGCCCTGGAGCCAAGCTGCTTTAAATAACCTGGGAGGGTTGGCTGATAACATTCAGGTGAGCAATCAAAGAGGCCATCTGATCAGCCTGAGACAGAAACTGAGAAGACATCAGCAGCAGAGCACTAGATTAGCTCAGACATCAGAATCAATAAGCAGAATAGAGCTGCTCAGCAAAACCTTGACAATCTGTTGGTGTATTATTGTTCAGTATCATGAATATGTGAGGCACTCCCAACAGTTGCTGCAAGCAGATAATTTTTTATTTTCAGTGCATCTGAAAAGACACTGGGATGCACTGAAAAAAAAAATTATCTACTTGCAGCAACTATTGGTGAGTGCCTCACTTATTCATGATATTGAATTATTCCCAAGTTCACTGTGGAGAGATGTGGACCAAATGAGAGCACCCCTGATTGAACAAAGTTATGATATACCTATAAATCTACTGACTGTATTAGTAATGTGAGTGTGGTTATACATATAAGTGTACTTCGGTTTATCATTGTTCTTATTATCTCTTTTGAATTTATAGGAAGATTTAGGAGTACTGATAGACAATAGACTTCACAGCAGTGTGCAGAGTCACTCAGCTGCTGCAAGAGCAAATAGAGTACTAGCCTGCATAAAAAGAGGTGTAGAAGCAAGGGATGCTAATATTATCCTACCTCTGTATAAATCCTTGGTTAGGCCTCATGTAGAATATGGAGTACAATTTTGGGCGCCTGTTCTAAAAAAAAGACATTACTGACTAGAAAAGGTGCAGAGACGTGCAACAAAACTGATAAAGGGATTGGAGGATCTGAGTTACAAAGAGACTAGCCAAACTGGGTTTGTTTACATTAGAGAAGAGACATCTAAGGGGTGATATGATTACCATTTACAAATACATTCAAGGTCAATACAAAGAACTATCCAATGAATTATTTATGCAAAGAGCTGAGCTAAGAACAAGAGGTCATCCATTAAGACTTGAGGAAAGGAGCTTTCAACTGAAACATAGGCAGGGATTCTTTACAGTAAGGGCGGTAAGGCTATGGAATTCTTTGCCTCGGGATGTTGTGCTTGCAGATAATGCAACTGCATTCAAAAAAGCAATGGATGCCTATCTAGCACAGAACAATATTGACAATTATGACAGATGGCTTCAAAGCAAATAGGATATTGATCCGGGGAACTATTTGACTACCAGTTGGAGTCAGGAAGAAACAGTCCCCCCCCCCCCCCCCCCCCACACACACACACACTTGGGGCTACATTGGAAATTGCTCCAGAGGGCTTTTTTGTTGCCTTCCTCTGGATCAACAGGGGTGTTATTGGCATGGGCTGGACTTGATGGACGCATGTCTTTTTTCAGCCTTATCTACTATGTTACTAAGTTATGGCTTGCAGTGGCGAGTAACTTTTCAAGTCTGGCTAGTAGCAAAGGACTTAAAATTATAAGCCCTGAAAAATGTATTATGTTATTTGTAACAAATCTTCTTTGGACTCATTAACTGAGCAAGTTGTCCCCCAAGGATTCTGTTTCTCTTCCTGCCCATACCATCTCAAGTGATGGACTGAGAATAATTGTTCCAATATCAGATAAAAATCTTTAATAAAGATATCTATGATATCCTTTAAAACTATTGCATCTCGGACTGTGACAACAACATGCTTTAACAACCTGTGGATTAGAATATATTAAAAGTAGGTTTTATCCATTTACCCAAATGATCCTATAGAAATGAAAATTTATGTAAAAATCTTTTAGGAATAGGCAGTTTACTATCTGTATATTTCCATTCCATTTCCATTCTGTTAAAATCTGTTCTAATTGCTGCTGCATAGGAAACAGTGACAGATTTTTTTTTCTTTTAAAGCAGAACTATCACTCAATTTAAAGTGCCTCCCAATTATTATTCATATAGCGATATGCATACCAATACTTGCATGATCCTGAATACATCCAGCATTACTGAGAAATCCATCTTGCGCGGAGACTGACAGGCAGGATTCTTGCTGTAGCGGCATCTGTGCGCCTGTGCTGTCAGTCACTTCCTGTACCTTAAGGTACCATGAAACTTCCCCTTCCCAATCCTGGAGGAGATTAGCACGGACAGTGCAGGCAAACAGATGTCTCTATTGCAAGATTATTGCGATGATGTCTGCCTGTTCATCTCGGATCAAGTTGGATTTCTTTATTAACGTTGGACTTACTCAGGGTAATACTAGTAGTTCTATGCATATCGCTATATGAATAATTATTTGGGGGGCACTTTAATTGGAGTGATAGTTCCTCTTTAAATAAGATGCTATTTGGGTCTTTGTAAGAACCCATCCAGTGAGTTCTGTTGTACTAGTATTTGCAGTTCTGCCCGTTTTTCTGGATACAGCCGCTCCACTTACTCCAGCTCTGTTATTCGATGCTGCAATTTTCCTGGAGAATCTAATGGGTTGATAACAAAAAACATTGCATAAACCTTGGTCAGTCGAATCTATGATAGCTGAAATGGACTGTGATAATGGCTTTACACAGTCAGGTTGAATGTTACAGGCTGCAGTAGGATTGTATGAAACGAAAGAGGAAGCTCATGAGGTGTATAATGTGGTCTGATTAATCTTGTTTTATTATTGCATAACATGCAAGCTAAAAAGTATACCATGTAAAGGTTTGATCTCGATGTTCATAGTCTAGATAGAATCTCCCTCGTTGGACTCATGCATGTTGACCTTGCTGTCCTTAGTCATAATCTTGGCCTAGGTAATCAGTACAAAATGGCCCAGGGAACCGGATTGACATAAGCGACATAAACCCTATCACTAAATATTAGGACAAATCAAGAAACTCTGTGAAAAGCTTAAAAAGATGTGCATGATGGTAGGTGAAAGATCCTTTGAATTTCATTGATAAAGACAACAGAGCCTTTACTACACCTTCACCAATGCTGGAGGGGAACTTTAAGGTTACATTTATGATGTCATACCGGGTTTCAATCATCCTGCTCAACTGAGAACAGAAGAGGAGCTCTACCACACACACCTATTTAGCATGCTTTCCCTCGTGTCCAGAGGAAACTGCCCTACTCTCCTCTTTAAAAACACTTAAATATGGTATGTCTGGCTTCAGCTTATAGCAGCTATAAATGATTAGGTGCCTTGCCTTGATGCTGGTAATTTTACCCCATAGTTCCTATGTCCACCAGCTGGACCAAAGTAAGGTTGCCATCTCATAACGTTAAAATGGAACAAACACAAGAAAATTGTACTTGCAGGGCTCAATGAATACCACAGGCTTGTGATGGCACCCACGTATAATGCATTATTTTTGTGTTCAGACTGAGGTAGCACCCAAAGACAAAACAGAAGCCTTATGAAACTAAAAGGCCTCAACCGCTTCAGAACCTACTAGAACGGATCTGTC
This sequence comes from Rhinophrynus dorsalis, assembly GCA_037306005.1. Lineage (NCBI taxonomy): Eukaryota > Metazoa > Chordata > Amphibia > Anura > Rhinophrynidae > Rhinophrynus > Rhinophrynus dorsalis. The sequence continues at coordinate 167,439,460 of CM074724.1, forward strand.
AGCATACCTCCCAACATTTCAAATGGCCAAAGATGGACACTTTTGTTTCAGGTGGTGTTGCTAGTGGGCGGGGCATTAACAAACTTTTTAGACTGTGTAACTGAAAAAAATTACTTAGAGCAGGACCAAAGTATTTTGTTTACACAGACTAATTTATAAACACATATACAAAAGTTTACACAAACATTAATGTGAGTTGTATTACTGTAGAGCAATGGGATACACCCCATACAGTCTAATCTTCTAAAAAGAGGGACATCAGGGTGGGAAAGAGGGATTCGGGTCTCAAAGAGGGATTGTCCCTCCTGAAAATGAACGCTTGGGAGATATGTGTCAGTTACCTTCCCTTTCTCAATAACAGTGTGTAACTTTAAAATACCTCTGTTAACTCTTTGCGTATAAGAAGAATCCGACACCCTTTTGACACTAGAAGACACAACATACAGCCTGCTGATTGAGCCTTACGCTATTACTATAACACACTCCGGAACTTTTTGTGAATGTGTAACGTTCCTTGTCGTGCTCACATGATGTCACAGGAAGTGACGAGCCGTGCAGGAGAAGTTCTGGGTCCGGCCACTCGGCGGGATGGCTGTAAGGTGACCGGGAGGAACCGGCTGGATTGGTACTCGCGGTAAGTCTATTACCACACCGTACCTACCGACTCCTCCCTCTTTTTTGTCAGGCGAATGCATTGTCAGTAAATCCGATTGGTTGGCGGTCACTTAGTGGTATTTAATGGCACTGCTCCTTATCTTCCGGCTGAGTGTGCTTGACACCGCTATGCATGTTGTCTGGAAGCTTAACATAAATAAACAGTTGCAGATAGGGAGACTGTTTTTCAACGTAAAACGTTCTTGTGTTCTGTTTTCGAAGTGTGTGCACTAACAGGCTTGAACCATTTAATTTAATTGTATACAGGACGTTTATTACATGTGGTGTTTTGTGTATTTGCTATAGGAACATACTAAATTGCGCAAGTTTCTTTAGCAAGGAAACGATAACATAGGAACAGTTTTTATATCTTGTCAATATTCAAGGTATTCTATATTTCATGTTTTCCAGCAGGACATAGAAAGCGTTTGCTTTCCTCACTCCCTTCTGTATCCAAAAGGGACATTAACATCAGATAATAAAATAGGTTGATTTAACTAGAAATATAACGTATATATTGCCAGCATATGTTTCCTATATTTTAAATCCTAAACTTGTTTGTAATTCATGTGTGAACTGTCCTGTTCAGGGAGCATATATTTAATGTTTGTATTAGGAGAGGAAAGCTAAAGTAAGTACACTGTGATTAAAGCTGAACTGTCACCCCAGATAAAGTACTCCTCCACTAATTAATCATATAGCGATAAGCTTAGAAATTATAATATCAGTGCCATTGAGAGAGAATCGCTCACAAAGTCCTCCAGCCCTCCCATTTCCCTGAAGTCAGCATTCTAGCTGACTGCAGGGGAATCCTGTCGTACTACCATCCGGTGGCTTTGCGGCAGAGCTGAGATCGCGTTAATGAAAAAGAAATACTTAACTTAAAAGGGCTTCAACATGTGCTTGCAAACGAAGCACATGTAGAAGGCCTTTTAAGTGAAGTATTTCTTTTTCATTAACGCGATCTCGGCTCTGCTGCAGAGCCGCCAGATGGTTGTACGACAGGATTCCCCTGCAGTCAGCTAGAATGCTGACTTCAGGGAAAGGGGGGTGGGGACTTTGAGCGATTATCTCTCAACCATAAAGGTTTGAGAGATGGCACTGGGGGCAACTAATTTCTTTTTTTGTATGCCTACAATATGGGGATTAGTACATTTTAAGTATTACTATCCCTTTAAGGAAACAGGAGGGACTGATGGTGTAGGTGTGCAGATGCTCCTAAAGCAAGAAGCTAGGCTGTCAGTCTCAGCAGAAATAGGATTTCTTAACAACTATGTATTTATGCTGGATAATAGTACTATTTCTAAGCTTATTGCTATATGACTAATTATTGGGGGGGGCAACATTTTTTTCAGCTCTACATTTCCCCCATCAGCTCTACATTGCCCTCATATTGCACCATCATCTCAACATTTCCCCCATCAGCTCTACATTGCCCTCATATTGCCCCATCATCTCAACATTGCCCCCATCAGCTCCACATTGCCCTCACATTGCCCCCATCAGCTCCACATTGAGCCTCACATTCTCCCCCCATCCGTTTCCTACCTCCCTGGTGGTCCAGCGGCAGGAGAGGTCTGTGATTCTGCAAAGACCTGTAGCTGCTGGAGCTCCCACGCGGTCTTCTCTTTAGTAATGCAGAGCACTGGGAGATGATGTCATCTCCCTGCGCTCTGCATTACTAAAGAGCCAGGGGAGCTCAGCAGCTACATGTCTGTGAGGCACAGACCTTACCATGCGGCGGGCGGTGCGGCACTTAAAAAAATAAAATAAAACAATATATTGATTGCAGTGGCAGGCGCCCCTCTGTAATGTGCGCCTGTAGGCAGATGCCTACTCTGCCTTATGGAAAATCCGGCCCAAATGGGAGCATTGGAAATGGCAGGAATGTCTTATACCTCAGGGGCATCTATGCCACTAGGTTTTAGGCCTTAAAACAAATAGCTATTTTTTTTTTTCCCCAGAGGTATTAACAAGAAGTGCAGGTTATATATGTGTCTATATCCCCATTTCATTTTTATGTGTTTGTATTCCTTTAAAATAATGAGTACTTTCATCTGACATTTCATTGAAAAGTGAGGTTTAACCCTCTGAGAGGCGAAAAGGTATCTGAAATGTTGCAATACATTGGATACCTCTTTGGCACGAAAAGGTTAAAAATCTTATTCCAGTTAGTCTTCTGTAAAAATGTATGTATAAAAGCTGTCACATTTCTGTGACTTGCAATGATCATAGATCACCTAAAGGTTGATGAGTGCTCAGGATGGTGAGATTATGTCTGATATGTGTCAAAGGCACATTGCCAGCATGCACTGTGTCTTCGCCATCCTATCCCCTTCAGTCCACCACCAATCTGCCATGCTTTTGACAGATATTTGATTTTTGATTGAACACATTGACACCTGCCCATTTCCATATAAAAATGCAGGTTAATGTGCCATTGTTGTATTCATGTGGGTGTGTTTATATGTTAATGTGGTTGTCTGCCATATGCACTAAACTCAGATAGCAGCGTCTGTTGTCGGGATTCAGTCCCAACATAGTCTACCTAAGAATGTGATGTTGGGATGTCCCTATAACTTCCTATGCATAACAGCTCTCAGTCATTCATAATCATGAAGGGTTATCATAGTTGGAGATGTGTAAGGGATGCCTTCCCGTACAAATCACCAGCAGTAGACAACCCTGAAGTCTGAGAACATTGTCTCTGCTTCCTCACTTGCTCATTGGGGGTGTACCCTAAACAGCATATTTCATTTAACCCTTTGCATGACCCTTTGGCACTTAAAGGGTTAGTAAAGTGCAGCATGTCAACCAAATGGATTGAACCCTTTCTCTTGTAGAGCTATCTCCAACTAATTGCTGACATGCTTTGCATTAGAGACACTTCTAGCAGCCAGAGGGTTGATTGGCCAGTTGCCTGTTGCTGTCCAGATCATTGCAGGAATATGGCCACTCTTGTTTCCCTCCTATTCTCCATTTCACCTCTCTTACACCTTCAATTTTGCTGCTCCAGCTGTTCTACAGGACTATATGCCCTTCCTTTCACTGTTCAGGCTCTCGGCTTCTCCCTTCCATCATCCCTTATCCACCCCTTCTCCTCTGGGTTTGTCTGCCACCCCTCTTCTGTCCCTTTTGACAATAGGAGGTGGAGGAGGTGTAGCAGAGTGGCGAACGGGCAGAGAAGGGGTGGCAGAGTGAATAAGTCCTAGCATGAAGGAGCACAGACACATGATGGCAATTAAAGCGGAACTACCATGTCATAAAATGTTTAGCCTAACTAAGTCCCCTTCTGGTGACTAGATGCTTAATAGCACTAGTCACCAGAATTATTACCTGATTTAATAGATATATGCTAGTCGCCAGGAGGGGACTTAGTTAAGCTAAACATTTTGACATGGTAGTTCTGCTTTAAACGTGGAGCTCAAAATAGATAAACCTTGACCTTAACCTCAGAGCCACAGAAGAAAAGCTGTTGGAAACAACTCCTCAATATGGATTTATTTCACTCTTACTTTTTTTAATATTTTGGCTGCTAGAAGTGTATCCAACACATTCTAAAGCAACAAATTGAATACCTTCTCTACCAAAAATGGAGCTGAGTGGTTGTTTGTGTATTGGTTCACTGTACATTTCTAATCCTTTGAGTGTCACAGGTGAGTGCAATGCACATCTGTATGACACTCAAAGGGTTAAGGGAGTGATGCTGTTTGTGGTGCTGAAGCCTTAGAGGAACCTCTCTGCTTCCTCACTGAGCAAGTGGGGAAGCAGGGAGGATGCACTCAGAATTCAAGGGTCAGTAATGTTTAAGTAAAACAGAATCTACAATTGTTCCTTATAATTTAAATTATTGCCCTGTGATGCTGGCACTGTTCATATCACTTTAGCTTCGATTATATTTTAAAGTGCCCCCCCCCTTTTACTGACATCCATGTTCTTGACTGATATATGAACTTGGATCGCAATGAGGGGTAATCTATTAGTATAAGGAAAAACCTGCCCACCTTTGTCATGTATGGTTTTCCTTATGTACTGACAGAAGGAAGATTGTCCTTCGTTGCGATTTGTCCGGTCTGATGACAGGATTTTTAGATCTGTGGGGAGGTGGCTTACACTATTGAAAAGGGGCGGAGAGGGACACTTTATAATATAACTTGCAAAAGGGGCACAGTGTTGCCCGCGTGGATAAAGTCCTTTGAGTGCTTGAGGGGTATTCAACACATTGATTTACAATGGTTTGGGCACGTTTGCTTTAGTCACAGGGTTAAGTGTTTGAGAGCCAAAGAGGTATCCATGCAGTGGAATGTGTGGGTACCTCATTAGCACTGAAGGAATGCAACACAATGCCCAATTTCTTTAGTTTCTTTAAAGGGGAACTTTCACCCCGCAATAACTAAATCTCCCCTTACTGCTCACCTGGCGACTAGCTGCTTAGTAGCGCTAGTCGCCAGAAATCTTACCCGGTTCTCAAGATTTCGGCGTTTTAAAGGATCAGGAAGCACGGACGTCTCTTCACAGTGACGTCCGTGCGCCTGCGCTGTCAGTCCCTTGTCAGTCCCTTGTGCACCGTACGGTGCACAAGGGACTGACAGCGCAGGCGCACGGACGTCACTGTGAAGAGACGTCCGTGCTTCCTGATCCTTTAAAACACCGAAATCTTGAGAACGGGGTAAGATTTCTGGCGACTAGCGCTACTAAGCAGCTAGTCGCCAGGTGAGCAGTAAGGGGAGATTTAGTTATTGCGGGGTGAAAGTTCCCCTTTAAACCTCTTCAGTGCCAGAGATGTATCCAACACATTCCACTGCATGGATAACTCTTTGTAGAAGTGCTCACAGCATAGCCTTGCATATTGGTGCATGACATGACCCAATGCTGGTGTGCGGGCCAAATTTTGAAAGACAAAATAATGGACAAATTACGGCAATGGATTTGTATCATAGCAGAATATAGGCTCTACGGTGAAAAGAAACAGTGGGCCAAACTGAGTGCACCGTTGGAAACAAATACTTATGCTCTCACTGAAATGCAGCATTTAACCCATTCAGTGCTGGAAATGTATTGAACATAAGGGCTTAATGTAGGGCAAAAAGAGATACTGAGCAAGTGAAAGTTGCTACCGGTGTAAGTGGCCATGTATTGTTTTTTTCTTTCAAGAGGAGAGAGTGAGGAGTAAAAAAGTCCTTGCAGAGACCTTGACAGGAGTGGCCAAGGGGCCTTTATCAAAATCACCCCATGTATGCCATGCTGAGGCACAGCTCTGCACTGCAGGCTGTCCCTCTTCCTCTGCTCCCCTCCCTTGATCTAGCCTCCATCTGAGATCGCTCCAGCTTACATGCAGAAAGCCTCCGTCATCGGAGGATGCTGGATCGAGGGAGAGGAGCAGAGGAAGAGTGACAGACTGCATTACAGAGCTGTACCCGCAGTCTGTCCAGAAGGAAGGCGCAGGGTAATCTTTGCACATTTAATTTCGGCAAAATAATGTTTTTTAAAAAAAATTAAAACCGTATTACATCTCATTGCTATATAATCTAACTTTTTAGACAAACATGTATAGGGGAGATAGATCCCCTTTAACCCTTTGAGTGCCAGAGGAGTACGCAACACATTGTTGAGCAATGCGTTGCTTACCCCTCTGGCACTCAAAGGGTTAATAAGCCATTGTTATATTTATGTGGGTGTGTTTATATGTTAATGTGGGACATTGCCACATGGACTACTCTCCAATAGTTGCTTTTGCTGTCAGTGGTCACAGTCCCAATTTCACCTACCTGAGATTAGCAAAGTTGTGGTCTTCCTATTGCTTTATGTGGAGCCAGAGGACAGTTCTGGCTCTAATGGGGAGCAGAGACAACAGCTGCCATCCTTTAACCTTTTCAGTTCAATAATGAAATGGTACTGAAAGGGTAAGAATAGTTGACACACTTGTTTATTAAGTGAGAGAACTGTCAGAGAGAGATTTTTTAATTTTGTTTTGTTTATAGTTTGAGACATGCTCAATATCTAGCAGAATGACTTAAAGGGGACGGGAAGGAATTAAGTAATCATCATCGTCAGGGGGCATAGGCCCCACCTAAATTGGGGTATTCTGTTGCCAAGATGGAAGGAATGGCACCAATTGTTAGCAGCAGTGCCAGTGCTATTGCCACTACCGACAACAGCGCTGCAGTGGAGCCCCAGCCACCTGCACCAGCAATGGTTGAGGCACCAGGTGCACCACAGTTGTCATTAACCAGCTTAGATAGTAATGATTATTGCTTGGGGTCTTTCAGTGCGTTCTGAAGCTTTCTTCACCCTACAAGCATGGAGTGGCACAGAGAGGGAAATAGAATGGGATGATTACAATTGGAGGTGGGTATAGTAGGTGAGAGAGATCTTCATGTGAGCTGGCAGCAGGAGGATATAATCCTGTGAGTGGGCAGGAAGAAGTGGTGCAGGTTCTGGTGAGTGCCAGGTTCTGGCTGTGAGTGGACAAGATGAGAGGCAAGACACTTTGAGTGGTCAGGAGGAATTGTCAGGTTCTGGCTGTGAGTGGGCAGAAAGAGGGGCAGGTTATTGTGAATGGTAATGAAGAAGGCAGGCTCCTGTGAGTGGGCCTGCAGATGTGGTGATAGCAACTGAGGAGGAGAATCAGAGAGGCAATGCCCAATGTTCACCATGTGCTGGGTCAGACTTGGGCTTTGCAACACGTCTTTGAGGTGCAACATCATTTCCTCCTCCCCCTCCACTGAAGTCCTGGGTGTGGGAATATTTCTCTCCATGGTCTGGTACAGTACAGGAAACTACAAATGCTTTATGCACCCTGTGTGATCAAACAATAAAGAGGGGAAAACAGAGATTGCACCTTGGCACATCTGCATTGCTTAACCCCTTAAGTACACATGACGGTCCTGGCACGTCATGGGTCCAACATGCGATAAGGACCCATGACGTGCCGGGAGTGTCATAGAATTCAGGGTTCCCTGCGCGGCTGCACATTGTTTGGGGTGCCCTGATTTGGAGTTGGGGGGGAAAAAAAAAAAAAAAAGGTCCGTGGCCTTAAGTGCCAGCTGTGTGAGCATGGGGCTGGTCCTTAAAGGGTTAAGCATGGCATGCTGACGTGTATGCAAATAAATAAATAAATAAATAACAAAAAATGTAATAAATAAAAAGTTCTTCTTCCATGTTGCTGGTGCTGACCATGCTAGTACTTCTACGACCCCTCTAAAAAATATGGGCAAAAGAACACCTCTAGTACCAAATTGTCTGCAGAAACAACCCCATCAGCTAGTAGCAATCCTCCCCTCAGCCTTTTCAGCTACCACTACCTATGACTCATCCCCTCTCAACTTCCACACCCATCCAAAGTGTTCCAATTCAATCCCAAATCCCTCCACCAATGCCATTACCCCCTCCAGACAGTAATTCTGTGCTGGCACGAATATGGCAATTTTTGTCCACATATTGCACCCTTTATGGGGTAGTGACTACATGCAATAATACTGTTGAGACAAAAAGTATGCAGGGAATAACAGAACACATAAGAACCATGCATCCTGTAGAATGTGAGTGCCTATAACAGGTAAGGTAAATTCATTTTATCATTTACCCCCCCCAATAATGTGTGAATGCGGCTCCTGAACAGAGCCATATTTTTTATGTTTACTTTATACATTTATTTTTCTTTGAGTTCCCACCTCCAAATAATGCTTTTTGGCTTACCATTGTGTAGGCTATTATATAAACAAAACATATTTTTAGCCTTACGTTTAGCAGGGCAATTTTTTGGCTACTGTGACTCAAGCAAGAAAACAATAAATTATATAAATCATAGTCACAGCTATCATATGTATAAAACAACCGAAACACTCCTTTCTTGCACTCTCCTGTTCCTACCAACAAAACAAATATAATAAAACTGGTACATATCAATATGTTTGAAGTGCCATGGCATGACATAATATATGCAGTTAATTTGCTGAATGTGGAAAAGTACAAAGGGACAAATAAAACATTGTTTACAGATGGCACACACATATATGTATATATCCCTCCCTAATCCACAAAGAATGTATGTATAGGCTACATTGATAAGTGAATATCATCTGCAATCAGAAAGAAAAAAAAACCCACTAGTGGATCATAATTAGAAACATAAAATATAGCAACATAGTTAACGAGACTGTAAAAAGATATACGTCCATCAAATTCAGCCCATACTATATCACTCCTATTGAGCCACTGGAAGGAAAAAAAATTTAAAGCCATTTCCAGTGAAGCCCGAAATGGGGCAAAAATTCCTTCCCTGACTCCAAATGTCAGTTGAATATTTCCCTGTGATTCAACATCCTATCTGCTTTGAATCAAACTGCCATAATTCTCTCTAAAACAGTATCCATTAATTTTTTGATTGCAAGTAAGAGAACTACAAACAAAATGCTAATAATAACAATAATTATGGGAGACAAAATGTATGATAAAATAAAGAAAAGGACAAAATAAATATATAAAAAAAGGAAAATAAAAATGAGATGTTTGACTCCTCAGTGATCTATTACTCAATATAACCACAGTTACATAAAGTCCATACATATAAAGTATATTTAATACATGGTGAATATAAACTTCTAATTGTCCATACTAAAGTGACCTGATGATGCGAATGTATTGTATAATAAAACAATATTCCAAAACTTGTTTATTGCCAGCCAGAGGCCACCAAACATGTATTTATTTATTTTAGGCTTAGCCTTGTTTGAAGTCCACAATCCATTATTTTCAAGCCCTGCCCACTGTAATGTTTTGGAAGTTTCACTTTCAGTAAGCCGGTCAAAAATTATAATTCAGACTTTTTTTGTGATATCTTGCTGGCATGCTATTGCTACTCAATATATTTCAAGAGATAAAAATCTAAAATAAAAATTGGGCTAGACTGAATGTGGCAAATGTGTGTGGTGGTGGTGTGATTTAATGTACATATATAGCTTCCTTATTCCTAGAAAGGAATGCTAGCCAATTTGTATTATCATCTTTGAATACACTTTAAAGGGATAATAATAGTTTGAATTAAGAAATTCTAATATTGTAGCTATTAAAATTAGAAGTCCAATGACCTACCTCACATCTCTCAAACCTTTATAGTTGAAGAGATCGAAGCATCTAAAGGTCACCCCCACCCGCCCCTTTCAGAGACTTCAGAGCTCTATGGTACAGAAGCAGATCCTGGTCATTTGACCGACTGGCGGCTCTTCAGCAGAGCCGAGATTGCTCTATGTAGAATGGAATACAACATTTGAATGGTCTACAAAGTGTGGTTGCAAACTAGGCATGCTCTGTAGACTGTTCAAATTAAGTATTTAATTTTATATAGCACTATCTCGGCTCTGCTGAAGACCCTACGGCCGGTCCAATGACCAGGATCTGCTTCTGTCCCGTAGAGTGCTGACGTCTTTTTGAAAAGTTGGAGGCTCAGTGATTGGCCACCATGCAATGCCATGCAGAGCACGATGGTGCTTCGACAAGTAAACTGTTTTGTGGTTGGTCACCACTTGTCTCTTTCTTGTCGTCCTGGTTCCCATTGATTCGGGAGCCAGTGCAACAGGATAGAATTTGTCGACCCGGGAAATGTGTTAAAAATTTGTATACAATGGCAGCCGGGCCCAGATTGGTTGCCAACCTGTTGTCCCTTGTTTCATCGATTCTCATTGGTTGGAGATCGGAGCGGCAATATTGAATTATGTTCCTTTGTGTGCTTTCACTATAAAATGTCCCCTTATTCCCCCCAAAAAACTGTGTTCATTTTTGATCTGAAACTGCGTGTTGTCTTTCTTTTACTACAGGAATGGTTTAAAGGGTTCCATTTGACCCCCATTCCTTGGAACTCTGCTCGACAGGACTGGCACGGCTATGCTTCTGTAGCCGCTTGAAGGAGAGGGAAACCAGACATGACTGCTAAGGATTTCCTTGTGTCTTTAGCTTCCGTTACAGTGGTAAATGGCACCAACCCTCATCTTTCTCCTTCTCATTGCTGCTACTTTGAGGAATGGTGGTTTTACTCACTGACCTTGGGGTTACTCAAGGTAATACTGACAGATCAAGAGACTGATTTCATGTTCAAACATTTGTAGGATGTCTTATATTTTTGTAAATTAAGTTGTTAAGTAAGTCTAACATTGAAAAGAGAGATTCAGCTGAATGTTAAAAGTTATGATGAGGAAGTTTCTTGACTCTGAGAGAAGAAATCGAGACAAGCTCCTGCCTTTTCTGCTGTTTATAGTAAGGGAAGCACCTCGGTCCTTAACTGGGTTATCTCCATTTGGGCTTCTTTATGGACATATGTGATTGACATCAGAAACAGGTTCTTGTGGAGGTGATCTCCCAAATCAAATACATTTTCTCAGAAAAGCCAGGGCTACTCATTTAATAGAGCAAGAGAACATAACAGAGCCAGGGTTGAAAATAGGATCTTGCCCAAATAGGTTACCTGAGAACAGGAATGACTGTGTCCGTAAAGCAGTCCAAGGCATATTATGCAAGTCACATAATGACTGGTGTAGTCCCTAATTCTAGAGACCAAGTTTGATAGGACGCTATGGTTCTCTGTCTTGTTTTCGATGCGTACTCTATGCCCGTTGTTAATGAATTGTTCATTTCCTGGGTGGAGCAAGGTATATTTCCACGATGGACTTGACAAAAGGCTATCGGCAGATTTCTTTGTATAAGCACTTCAGACAGAAAACAGCATTCACTAAACCCTTCGGTCTGTATCAGCTTATCAAAATGCCATCAAGCGGCTTCATGCTTGATGAGCATGACTTCTAGTAAACACTAGAGAGCCTGTGAAGGCTCTTTAAGGAAAGCTGGGCTGACTGCAAATCCTGGAAATATCTCTTTGGGAATGATAGAAGCAGAATACCTTGGCTATGCTATTTAAATTGTTTTATCAAGAATTAACCAATAAGAAATTATATAAAATGTATATAGAGGAGTGACTGCTCATTCTCTGACCAACCCCTGATGAAGTACGAGAGGTCAGAGATTAAATCGAACACCCATCTACACTGTCAGGAACTGGTACCGTTGGAACTGATAGTGACGACAGATGCCGTACTTTGCTTAGTGATCGAGAAGGAGCTGGACTCCCCTTGTACCTTTGGTAAAGTACTACAGGTTTTTGGGTGTTGTGATTCATGATAATACTGCTGATTTTAGATTGTGTATGTTTTAAAATAAAAAACTTTTTGTATTGGGTATCAGATGAATTGAAGTTTGTACTGAGACGAGAACCTACCACACTTATATAGGTTAAGTAGGACCAGTGGGGTGGGTATCTTTGTTCTCCTGTACATATTACACTATTGTGTGGACGAATTTGTCTTTGAAGGTGACATTTTTGAAAAAGGAGAGAAAAGTGTGAAAGAAATCCATTTGGTTCTGTTTGCTGACTTGAAGTGTATGGAGGTCAATACAATATAGAGCGTTGATAAAGGAGAAAGAAGGAATCCTACTGACAGCTTGTAAGTAGGATTTGGAAAGTGAGTGCCTTGGAAGAAAGAAAATGCTACTCTATGATCTGTCCTCTTTTCTGTGTTTTTTTTTTTTTTTTTTTTTTTTTTTTTTTTTGAGGTCTATCATCAAAGAGAAGAATGACAGTATTAAAGGAGGACTTCATTTATGAATATAGGATTTAAGTATATGCTTGCTTAATTTGATTTAAGAGATTTTGAATAACTATGTGCACTGCATGCTGGTGTATGTGTGTTATCACTAGAAGAATAATTTATGGTGCGTGTTTTTTATTTCTTGGGTATTCTTCTTTGTAAAATGGATTGCACTGATCTATTCTTAGATACAACATATAGCTGTATCAGATAATATATATATACTGTTTCCCTGTCCAAAATAATTAAGACTGTTAAGTTTGGAGATATGCGCAGAGTCGTCTGAATGAACATCTCTTTGGGAAAGGCAGAAACAAAATACCTTGGCTATGCTATTTGGGGTGGGACAGTCAGGCCATTGAAGGGCAAAATAGCAGCCCTGAGGGATGTCTGAATTCCTGCAACAAGAAAGTACTTTCGCTTTTGGGTTTAGCATGGTATTATTGACACTTCATTACTCCACTTTCATGAAAGAGTGCCTCCACTAGAGTGGTCTGTCAGGTGGCATTTGAGGAGATAAAGCAGTGTCTTTTGGAGAGTCCGGACCTGAAATGTCATGATTTTGTGAATACATACCTCGTATATGTGTCTGGCAGCAGTTCTATCCCAACAGTTTATGGGAGTGAATATCTGATCTCCTTCCTGAGTCAGATATTATTTCATAGGGAGACCCAGTGGGTTTGATTTAAATCAAGTCGATTTAAATCACAATTTAAATCACTAGTCAGTAAGACTCGATTTAAATCATGATTTTTAGATGCAAAAACTAATTCTTGCTGGTAGTTAAAACCATCAATATTTGCAACCAGGTGAAGAAGTCCTATTTAGAATATAACCTGTGAGATTAGTAAAACCGCAATATCAGAACTGATTTTAGTTTTAATCACTCATATTTGGAACATATAATAAAATATAATTGCATGACTATACAGCCTCAGGTACAAAACTAAGCTCTGTTTCATGCTGAATAACCTTTAAACTATAATGTATCTTAAATAGAAAACTATATTTAGATATATTTTTCCTCCAAAAGCAGTTAATTTAAATAATAAAAAAAAAATCTTTTAAATCCACCCTGACCAGTACTGTGTGATAGAGGAAGAGTGCCTGGCACTGAAATGGGCTATTGAGGCATTATTTGGCTGGAGTAAATTTACCCCTGGTAAAGGACCACATTCCCTTTACATTGTTGCATGCTATGAAAGATTCCATCCCTAGGTTAATGCGGTGGTCTTTGGTGCTCCAACCCTTCTAATCTGATGGCATGCATAAACTGGGTAGGGAAAATGCCAATACTGACTTTTTGTCATGAGACCATGCAGAACTAGAATCTCGCACTAACAATGGAGCACTGTAATCGGGTTCTGATTACATGGTTAACACCTGGATATAACCATGTTAGGTTAAATGTAATAGTTACTGGTTACCACCGGGTTAAACCCTGTTTGTAACCATTCTGATTTGATGAGCTGCAGCATCTGCTTCTTAACCAAGTATAAGTATCTGAAAACGGAGCCTGTGTTTGTCTGTATTAGGGGAGAGTCCTTTGAATTCTGCTAGCAGTCAAACTGAGACCTGCAAACTATGATTGACCTGGACTAATTGCTGGTTCAGTTTATTTTCCTTCTTCCCACTTAATTCCCTTCCTTCCAGCATTTTCGCATGGTCATTGGGCAAAGCAGTGTATTCCAAACATATTTCATCATTTTGGGGATGTAAAAACTGAATTGTTTCAATATATTTTATCTGTTTTAGTAAATGTTTCAATAACTATACCTTCCCACTACACTTACTTTTTTTTACTTTTGGCTATGTTTTGTTTTGTTTTTTTCTAATCTTAGTCTGAACTACAGGATTTACTTTGTAACCTCCCCTTTCTGATTTTTTTTTTCCCATTCAGATGGGGCTGTTTATCGAAATTCTGTAGGATCCCTCTCTAAAGGTTATTTTGGAATTTCATATTAATCAGGAAATTTGTTCTTCTCTTTTTCTCACTCCATCTTACAGACAGGAGCATCATTGTTTGGACATTGTTATGCCCCTGAAGTACTACGTTTATCTCATAAAGTCTTTCAGAAAATCTGACTCACTTTTTGTCATTCCCATGGCCCTAGTGTGGGGCAAGGTGCGTCTAAGGCGATGGTGGCTTCTTGTATTAAGGCAACCATTCTCCATCCTATACCCTTGGGAAACAACCCTGTCCTCTTTGGGGTTAAAACTCATCCCTTCACAACTGTGGGTGCTTCCTGGGCCTAAGAGAACCATGTCTTTTATGGAGCAGTTGTGCAGAGTGGCAACTTGATTGTTCCTTCACACATTTGTTAAATGCAACTGTATCAATCTTCTGGCTTCAGCTAAAGCCAGTTTTGGATGGAAGGTCCTACAGGCTCTGGTGCCAGAATAGGTATCCTTCTTATCGCTGATTCTAGCAACTTGACATTCATTTTTGTTCCAGTTCATCTCTGAAATAGTTTGTGACCTTGGCATTCTATCCATGCATGATCTCTCTCGAAAGATGTTTATCCTGGTCAGAAATCTCAGAGCATACGTGATTATACCTTAGGGCCTGTCTGGGATATAACATGGTCATGACATCCAAATTCAGAGAGCCAACAGTGTATCCAGAAAAAATCACCTGGAATACAAACAACAACAGGAAGAGAACATATAGTCATTAGTAGTATCCTACAATCCCCCCCCCCACACACACACACCTAGAAGTACCTCAAGGGTACACAATACTGCCTACCGAGGGCAGATTAAAAAGCATATTCAAGAAACCTCCTTTCCTATAAACAGCCCTTCAACCTGGAACAACTGGTGGTGATGAGCCCCCTTAAAAATGTGTTTCTCCTTGTCTGCACGTGGAACATGTACACACACATGTACCACAAGTAAGCTGCCCATACCACATTCCCACCAAAACCACTACATCAAGGGAAAATTCTCATGCGGCTCATCTAATGTTGTCTACCTTGTAACTGTATGAAATGTCCCAAAAAAGTACTACATATAGGGGAAACAGGACAAACCCTAAGAAAAAGGATGGATTCTCATAGGCTCAGTGTGAACAATAAAAGAGTCACTCCAGTGGGTCAACATTTTTGCAAAACTGATCACAGCATTAACCCCATCCCGACAATGGACGTACATGTACGTCCCGCAGAAACTGTCACTTGGTGATAGAAGACGTACATGTACATCCAGGAAGTCATTGGAAGTAATGGGGAAAAAAGTTTGGCGGGAGTTAAGTGCCGGCCACGTGCCAGTGTCGTATTCATGTGTGTGATCTTTATTATTTATTTCCATTCCTTATTTTCTTTTTACAGGGAGGAATTCCTGTTCTCCTAACACTGTGTAAAATGTAGTAGTTTATTTGTTGTTATATAACATTGCTGTTTTAGTGCTGGAAATTACCATGGGCTATTACATTTTAGTCATACTACAAAGCACCTTTGAAGGGATTGTAATGGATAGTTTTAAGTCAATTTAATTTTGTAGATGGTAAAAAAAGAAAGTCATTGAGGCCACTGCGGATATACTATTACAAAGTCCCCCCCTCCTTCGCCTTTGAATAGTGTCAGGCTCTAGCTGAGAAAAGCAGATTCTGGTCCCAGGACCGTCCTGCGGCTCTTCAGCAGGGATGAAATAGCACAATATAGAAATAAATACTAAACTGGAACGGTCTAAAAAGTGTGCTTGCACACCAGGCACACTTTATAGACCGTTACAATGAAGTATTTATTTCTATATTGAGCAGGACGGTCCCGGGACCAGAATCTGCTTCTCTCAGCTAGAGCTTGACATCATTCAAAGGGGAAGGAGGATGGAACTTTGTAATCATATATTTCTCAAAGGTTTGAGAGATCGGAGTGACCTCAATTACTTACTTTCTTTCTTTACTATATACAATATTAAATTGACTTAAAACTAATTATTATCCCTTTAACAGCCTGTACTTTTCCTGCCCTGGCATTGACTTGTACTCCATTATATGCACTATAGCAGTGATTCTCAACCAGGGTTCCGTGACACTTTGGTGTGCCACAGACATCCACTAAGGGTGCTTCATGTTTTCCGTAAAGTCTTTGACAAAAATTTGAATGTTGAATTTCAAATATGTGGTTATGGAAATGTTTATGCACTATGTGTTTGTTTTAGTTATTCTGTTTGCGAGACCAAAGAATAACTATATATTACTTATTTGTACACTTATAACACCATTGACCAATGACACATAAAATGTTAGGGGTGCCCCAAAGAATCTAGATTGTGCATTAGGGGTACCCCCGAACAAAAAAATGGCTGAGAACCAGTGCACTATGGGCACTTTATTGGTCATTCAGTTTTTTGCTCATTTTGAATTAGATTAATATTGTTGGGGTATTTGTTTCTTTATTTTTTTTGCCTGTATGTTTATGACTCCATTGCAGGTGATAACGGTTATGAATGGTTTTATCTCACAGCTTCTTGTTGAACTCTGTGTGGTAAATTTGAGATGAAAACATTGATAACATTCTCATCTGCAACAGAATCCACCCCAGCGCTGATATTTTATTTATCTTTTTTCCTTGTCCTTCTTCAGTGAGCCAGACACCTCTATCTTGTCTCCCATAAAAGGATGTGTGGTCTTATTGCTGTAGAAGATAAAGAAATATGCAACCCAAAACTGTCATGAATCAGGTGCATATAATTTTTACCTGACTGGGCTAACTCCTTCTTTCAAGCCTTGACCAAATATGTAGGAACTAAAGCTGCTAGCTTAACATAAAAATTATAAACCATTTTGCAGAGGTTGCTATAATAATATATTGCTGTCATTGGGGCTTTGGTTTTACTAAGCACTGACTAATGTGCACCATTTTTACTTTTAGGCACCCACGATGTCACTGTCTTAGAGTCTTCTGGTCCTGTTACATATAATCCCAGCAACATGTCTGGGATAATGACAATGCTGCAGCAGTTTGCCAATGGCCTGAGGAGCAGAAGTGAAGAAACTCGCACCAAGGCAGCCAAAGATCTGCAGCATTATGTCACCACTGAGCTCCGAGAAGTGAGTTATGTGGGAGCACTGTGTTGTGCTCCTTATTTGCTCTTTAAACAATATGAAGCTCTTAATTCTTTGAGTGGCAGAGGGGTACGCATACCATTGCTCTGCAATGCTTTGCATACCCCCCTGGCACTCAAATGATTAAAGAAATGAGGGAAAAGGTGTGTCTTAGTATGCTTCATTTTCCTGTCCAGACCTTTAAATATACAGACACATTCTGATTTATCATACTAGTTTACATTTTAATTTTTCAGCAACATTTTTTGTTTATCTAAAATTACAGTTTTAGAAGACTATTAGTCATACTTTGGAATTACTTGAAAAACAACTATAAATGAAAACAGGAACATTTTCAAAAATACTAAACGATTCAACTCATTTTTCTCTTTTCAATACAGTGAAAATACAGTGGTTCAGGTCCAGTCAAAAGTATAGTATTCTAATTATAATGCCATTATAGCATTCAGTATGCCAATTCACTTGCTTTGCTTTAGTTTCCAAATATTAAGTGTGCTTTACGCACTTAGTCTTTGCCACAAAAGAAAAGAGAAGCAATTCTAGTGCATCATAGGGGACAAATAAACATTCCCAATTATTTAAATGGGGCTTTTCAGCCCATTCAGTGCTAGGGGGATCTCTTTGAAATGCAGCTGAGATAAAATCTTAGCATTATGATGTTGTATTGGAAGCCTAGCCAGTATGCACAAACATGTCTTCTCTATCATTTCCCCATTAAATTGTCTGTCATTTCCATGAATCTGCCACACCTTCGTCAGGTTTACGATTTTGCACTGAACATATTGACAGTGGCTCATTTCCATATGGAAATGCAGGTTAATGAGCCATTATCGTATTCATGTGGGTGTGTTTCTATATTAATGCGGCTGTTCGCCGCATGCGCTAAACACTGGTAGCAGCCTCTGCTGTCAGAATTCACAGTCCCAGTATCTTCTTCCTGAGGTTGACAATGCTGGGATCTCCCTGAAGCTCTCTGTAGTGCCAGTGGACAGTTTGAGGTCTCTGCTAAAGAACAGAGACATCAGCTGCCCTTCCTTAACCCTTTTAGTGCCATATGGATGTAGATTGCACATCTCTGTGTCACTGAAAGAGTTAACCAATAGATTTGCAGAAATAATGATCCCGTAGTGTCAGAAACAAGTAATAATCTGCCCTGAAAAAGACTAATACTTCCTGCTCCTGGGACCAGTAAACTAGGACACTTTGGACTAGTACAGGGCTGTCGATTTTCTGTCCTCAAGGGCCACCAACAGGCCAGTATTTAAGGATGTCCCTGTTTGAGCACAGGTGGGCCAATCAAAATGTATGAGCCACTGATTAACTGCTTAATCGGGGAAATCCTTAAATCCTGGCCTGTTGGTGGCCCTTGAGGACTGAACTTGGACAGCTGTGGACTAATGTATTGAATGTTTAAAATACATAAACATATAAACAATGCTTAACCTGTAATGATAGAACAGCATAAAAGTGTCAATAGCATTTTGGGCCCCTTTAGCACTCAGAGGGTTCAAAGCCCCATCTCCCCTGTTGTAGGACATACATTGAATTACATAATTCCCTGGAGTAGAAGCAAGACAGGTGTATTACAAGGAGAAACAGAAGTGGGGGGGACAGGCAGAGCGGCAAAGGGGGACAGTAGAAGGCTCACCTTGTAAATGTATAGGCATTTAAACAGACAGCATAAATCTTAGTAAGTCAGGTGCACTAATATGTTAGATTCACATAAGACAATGGGTTTGTGGGAGGGGGGTGTTGGTTCTCACAAGACATCTGGGGGCTTTTGGAATGGGGTGCTTGTGCCCGAACAAATGAACATTTACCACGAGCCTGCTGCATTTGCAGCTTTTTGAGAGACCGAGCTCTGCAAGAGAAAAAAGAAAGATGGCTGCTGAAATACGTTAAAGGAGCAAATGAATTGTTAAAAAATTAGGTAAGAGTAGTGCTTACAGAAAAATGAAGGTTACATTTCAAACGCGAAATCCGTTATTGTGAGGTGACATTGGTTTTATTTTGGGAAATATTTTTAAGAAAAATAAAAAACTGAAATATGTTGATTTCATAAATATTCAACCCCTGTGCTGTGGAAGCTCCCAAATGTTGAAAGAAATTGTGTTCTCATTAGAGCAGTTACTTTACCATTGATCTCCACCTGTGAACCATTAAAGTGGCGCTCACGTTTTTACGATAAAAACCCCACTGTTGAAGGATCATTGGTCAGACTGTGCATCTGAAGGAAAATGAAGACCAAAGAAAATTATCTAAAAGTTAGCGATAAAGTCATACAAATGCATAGATTACGAAAAGGTTTCAATCTAACATCCACGTTTTTGGCTATCCCAGTGAGCAGAGTTGGATCAATAATAAGTAAGTAGAAGCCGCATCACATCACCCAGGCACTGCCAAGAAAAGGCTGTCCCACAAAACTGCTGTCAAAGATGAAGCCACAGAGAGGCCAACAACCACTTTGAAAGAGCTACAGAGTTCAGTTCCCTGTAGTAATGGTGCACCATTCAACCATATCAAGGGCTCTGCATGACATTGTCCTGTATAGGAGGGTGGAAAGAAGGGAAGCAGTTACCTGAAAAATACCAAATGATAGTATGTCTGGCGTTTGCCAGAAAGCATGCCCCAGCTGTTATGTGGGAAAAGGTTTTGTGGTCAGATGAAACTAAGACAGAGCTTTTTGGTGAAAACTCAAAGCTCTATCTGTGGCAGAAACCTAACACTGCTCATCCCTCAAGACACACCATTCCAACAGTCAGCAGGGGCCGGGCATTTTGTTAACACTGGAGGAAGAACAAATGGAGCAAAATACATGGAAATATTGCAAGAGAACCTGCTTCAGGTTTACTGAAAAAAACCTAAAGCTTGGGAAGAAATTCACCTTTCAGAAAGACAATAATTCTTTGTGCAAGCCAGAGCAACATTGGAATGGCTCAAGAACAAAAAGGTGTAAAGACCAGAAAAAAAGAAGGAGCTTCTGGTGCAGTATTGTTTGTAGGAAGATATATTCACCACCCTTCACTTCTTTAGAACATATACTCATAAAATACATGGTCAGTGCAGCACCTCTATGCTCACTGACAATTGCACTCTGGATACTCTTTCAACACTGTCCCCCATACAGTGATACTTTCACAGGAGAAATTCTCTGTCTGGATCAGGGCTGCTTCTCACATCAACTCAAAAGAAGTTAAGATATGGAGAAAAACAAACAGGAGGGCGCCCAATTGTTCCTGTTATCCCAGTATCACCAGTATAGATGTAAATAAATAATTATGCACACAAGAAAAGTTGTTACTTGGGGTCTTGTACCCACAAATAACCAAACGCGCTAGCGTTCAGTGTGGAGTCGCTCACTGAATGACTTCGTCCCTCCTCACTCATATGCCTCTGCATCGACATTGTCAATACAGAGGTGTATGAGTGACCAGGGACAAATTAATTCAGTGTTCAAATGGACAATGTCGATGATCATGGAGCGGAGAGAGGTATCGGAGGAAGAGGGCGGCAAATACAAGCTTACTACCCGCTTCCTCTCATGCCTCTCTCGGCACTTTAAAAACCATCTGAGTGCCCTGTTAGGACCTTCACATTGCACTACCGTACTTTCGAATGCATTGAAAATACGGTAGTGCAATGAGAAGGTCCTTACAGGGCACTCAGACAGATTTTACAGTGCCGAGGTTCTTGGAGGGAAGAGAGATATCGACGTTGCTGTATCAGGGCGGCACTTTACAGGGGGAGGCACACAGTAATCACACAATGTTATGTCCTTTCTCTTGTTAATACTTGTCAGAAGGTGGGAGGGGTCACAACTCTTCACCCATCGGCTGCATTCTGGCGCAGGCACCGAGCATGGGGAGATCAGAAATGGGTTTCATCATGTAGCTGTACCCTGGTGGGGGGATTTGAAGTGCCCAAGTTGTGTTATGGGCAGACGTGTGAGAGGAGAAGCCAACCCGCTGGATTTCATAAATTAGTCGGATCTCTATCTCAACAAGCTTACGCATTACCTTTGTAAGTATGATATTTTGTCTCCAGGAGTTGCCCATGCTAAGCTATAGACGAGAAAGGCCTTATAGTATCATTACCACATAAACACCTGCCGTCTCTGCAACTGCATCCATTGAAGTGGTCCATAAAGGGTTAACATAAGAAACTATATATTTTGAGGTACACTCTCAGACGGGAGAACCCTTATATCATCATTACTGCTTATTACCTAATCCTTATTCAACTGAGGCGTGTGGTCTATAAAGGGTTAACCCTTTGAGTGCCAGAGGGGTACTCAACACATTGCAGAGCAATGCATTGTGTACACTTATGACACCCAAAGGGTTAAAGAGCCGGAGGTGCATCACTAGATATACGTGAGCTCTATACCTTTAGTAGAGATATCACTATTTTTTCAGCACTTTTATATATTTTCTGCGGGATTTGGAACTTAGTCACAATTTTATCTCATTTTGCATTTGATTGTTCACCTGGATAACATTATATAGTACAGATGATATTGTATTAAATATTGTTTGTTTATATCATCTTGCGTGTATTATTTATACAGAAAATGTGAGTTCTCTCCTTTCTTTCAGATTATTTATATATATATACTAGTGTAAAATCCCATGTACACGGGCTAAGGTCCGGGTGATGTTAACCCTTTGAATGCTACAGGGGTGAACAATGCACATCCCTATGGCATTCACTGCTGTCCATGGTGCTGAAAGCCTTCTCTGTGTTCCCCTACTGGCTGGGTAGGGAAGCACAGAGAATGCTGTTCAGACTGTTGCAGCTATCCTTGCTGTTACTCCATAGGTGAGTACAGTGGAGATCCCAGCTACCACAGCCTGAGTTAGGTGAAGTGGAGACTGTGAACTCCAACAGCAGAGGCTGCTATCAGAGTTTACTGAATGAGTCGAAGTGTCACATTATAATATCAACACACCACCTTGTATACGAATGTATCTGATTATGCTTCATTTCCATATGGAAATGAGCAATTGTCAATTCGTAGAGGTGGTGAAGGCATGTCGGATTGATGTCGATGTGGGTATTTTTATGTTGGAGATCTGGTGAATTGATGTCGTAGACACTTTGTGAATACTGAGGATGTGCCTATGACACTGCTCCGACAGAACATCGACATTTGTATCCCTCTTCGATCTTTAGTGCATCTAGGCCCTTGTGTTATTCCTGACTCAGCATTATGCTTATGTTTATTTTCTATACTGCAGTGCATTGGAGACCCCTCTAGCATTCATGGAGGTTAAAAGCCCCATTAAAATCAATGGTGACTTGGAAAATTATATTTTCACTGTCGTCCAATACAGGTTACTGGTAACTCTGGGAGGCGTCAGTCCCCTTTAAGTAGGCAAGAACATTCTCTAAATGTATGCGGGGGGGTGGAGCCTCCCTTCCCTCTCAGGCTGCCTCATCCAGTCTGCCTGCAGAATTGTTTGTTCCTGTGTGTGAACACACCAGGTGGAGAACATCTCGTCAGTTTTTAGTTTCTTTTTTATTTTTCTGTCAAATATGGAATACCACCATTAGGCGGGTTACCTTTCCTGACAAATGCCCTCTCCAAAGTGGCTAGCTCAGTGTCCAGGGCCTTTTGGTGGACCTTAAGCCCTGAAGGGGGAATATCTTGGTTACAAGTGCTTCCCCATGGATTACCTTTCTGAGGTAATTCTTACTACAGGGTAACCTGAAGACAGAAGATCTGCAGAAAGGTGAGCCACCCTTTGAGTGCTGAAGGTCCACTTGTCCCACAGTGTCCCTTAATTGGGCTTGTATTTGGGAGTTCTCATTGCGCACTCCTGCACTCATTGGGTGTATATGTGTATGTCTGTGGGTATTTGGAGCAGGTTTCTGTGGCAACTTAACCCTTTCTCTGCTGGTTTGACAGGTTTAATAGGGTTTTCTGGCACTTTTCTTACTGGATCAGTGTTTTCTCTATATGCATACATGTTCACTGCATGTGTTTCATGTTTTTAACTTGTACTTTAACTTTTATTAGCATTGTGTACTGCGCCTTTAAGGCGCGCTTTACCGCATAGACGCCATTGCTCCATTTACTTTCTATGGGTTAACACTGTTTGGGAAGTAACTCTGTAACCGCTTCACACAGCAAATTCAGAGAGGGCTCATTTTAATTGTCTACCCTTGCTCTATCATCCGGTTTATAGTTCAAGTGTGTTGGGGGGCTTGGGGGGCTTCGGGCGCTGTTTTGGGGTACTTTTTGGGAAAACTACATTTCCCATGAGCGCTTGATTCGCGCCTAATTTCTGATTGGCTCTCGTCGCGGCAGCCATTTTGGGCACTTTTCTCATTGAGTATCCTACACAGCGCTTGGACAATCCTTTTCTCCTCTGGAGATTGACCCTTCGCCTGCCAGAACAGTCTATATTTAGCGTTTCTGGGGTGAAATATCAATCTTATACACTTCAATTGGGTGATTCATTGTACAGTTGGTTATTTTGACAATGTGAGAATGTCTATACCGCTGGTGCTAGGGGTTAGACTTAAGACTAAGGAAGTTGGGGTATCCGTATCCCCCATTGTGCATTGCTCTTCCTGTCACACAGGGCTACCTAGAGTGTTTTCTGGTCATTTCTGCCCAGCAGGTTTTGAAGTTCCTGGCAGCAACCCAGGGCCATGCCATTGAGCCAGCTTGGGTGCGAGAGTTTAAGGCTGCAACTGAAGACCTTAGGTCCACTTTACAGCTCTTTACATCCCAGTTACAGGGGGCATTTCAATTATGGCAGACCCCCCCTCTATTATCAGATCCTCTCTGCCTCAGCCGCAGGGAGCACCTGATGTGTCAGATTCTTCTGCGGAAGAATTGTTGCTAGAGTCGAATGTTGAGGTTGCTATTTTGGACTCATTTGAAGCTGATCCTGAAACCTCTACTGAGGGCCTGATCAGGGCTGTATTGTCCACTCTCAACATTCCATCAGTTCAGGGGGTTCCCCCTGATCCCTCTGATGTTTTTCAGGTGCCTGCAAATCCCCTTACTCATTTTCCTCCTAACCCAACTCTTGATTGTTTGGTTCTGATGCATGGACTACTTCGGTCACGTCCTCTTCAGTGTCTAGAAAGTTTGCTAAACTTTTCCCCTTTTCTGAAACAGAAATGACTGCATGGGTTCATCCCCCTACGGTGGACGCACCCATATCTAGACTGCCTAAATCTACTGTCTTACATGTTTCTGATGCTTCTGCGCTGTAAGATTGGACTGATAAGTAACTTGAGGTTCCCCTCAAGTCCATTTTCTCTTCTATTGGCTCTGCTGTGCGTCCAGCCTTTGCTGTTGCATGGGTTATCAGGGCAGTTGCAGTCTGGACTGAGCAACTTACGATGGCGGTCCATCAGGATGCGCTTACTTCGGAGAGATCGTGTCTCCTTGCTATTTTCTCTGTGGATCAACAATATGTTTCTGCTGCTGCCTTTGATGCCATCCGCATGATGGCAAGGGCCTCCGCTACTCCTGTGGTGGTTGGGCATGCGCGTTGGCTTAAGAAAAAAAAAAAAAAGTGGCCGTTTACGCTTAACCGGTCCTTTCGTTCCTTTTACTCTGAGAAACGTACAACGAACCAGGCGGTTCCATCTGCTCCGCGTTCCTCCTTCTAGCCCATGCACCAGTTGCAGCCCAAGGCCGCATTCAAGCCCATGATTCGTGGTTGCTTCGGCATGACTCTCCAACACCGTGGGATGATTCAGCATCGGACCCATGGACTTTTCTGGTGGTGTCTGTGGGATATAAGATCCCTTTCTTTTCTCTCCCACCTTTTTGTCTTTATCTTTCTCGTTCTCCTCAAGAAGTCGAGTGAAGCCGTCTGTTCGAAGACGCTATTCAGGCTCTTCTGGACTAGGTTGTCCTGGAACAGGTACCTCCTGCGGACAGGGGTTTAGGATTCTATTCAAGCCTTTTTGTGGTGAAAAAAAAAAAAAAAGGAGACGGCGGATGCCGCCCTATTTTGGGTCTGTGAGATCTCATTTCCTTTGTAGTGAAGTCTCACTATCGTCAGGAGTCTCTGCTCACAGTATTCGCTGCCATGTCTCCGGGGGAGTTCCTTGCTTCTCTGGACCTTCAGGATGCGTATTGCACATCCCAATCCATCTAGAGAGCAGGCAGTATCTGAGGTTTGCCTGCACCAGAGGTCATTTTTCAGTTTCAGCTACCGTTGGTCTGACAGTAGCCCCCCCAGGTTTTCCAACGGGTGTTGGGGGGCCTTGATATCCATCCTTTATCTGGACGGCATCAGAGTGCCTTCGTACATGGACGACTTGCCTTTTGCAACCATTATCTGCGGACCTTCTTCATCAGCTGGTCCAGACCTGCGTTCACTTCCTTACACATCACGGTTGTATTGCGAACTTGGTCAAATCTGACCTTGTTCCATCTCGGCACCTGGGTCTTCTGTTCGATACTCAGAGGTGCATGATTTTTCTACCGGACGAGGTAACCATCAATTTGCTCAAAGGGTCTCTATCCCGCTATTGGATACTGGTTCCGAAGTTGTCTTCTCTAGTGGGGTAGCTCTTCTCCACGATAGAGGCGGTTCCATTTGCCATGGTACACACCAGGGAACTTCAGGGATTTGTGATACGGACATGCAGGGTCCGACCGATCATCAGACACTATCGTTCACCCCACCCCCCCATGTCGGGTTGAGCTTGGAGGGGTGGTTGGGCCTTCCGATCTCCTACAAGGAAGATCCTTCCGGATTCCCTACTGGACTGAGGTCACAACGGATGCCAGCTGGGCTGGGGAGCTGTTCTGGGTCGCTTTTGCGCTCAGGGGAGGTGGTCCATTGAGGAGTCCCTTCTTTCCATCATTGGGAGTGTCATCTGGAGGACAGGCCAGTCTGAGTGGAGTCCGTCTTCGCCACGGCAGTGGCTTACATCGACAGACAGGGCGGGACAAGAAGTCTCGCCGCTTGGTTAGAGGTCAAGGCCATTCTGTCCTGGGCAGAGGTTCATGTTCCGGTCATTTCCGCAGTGCTCATTCCAGGCGTAGACAACGTCATGGCAGACTTTCTCAGTCGTCACACAGTCGACAGCGGAGAGTGGGAACTACATCCGGAGGTGTTTCAACTTCTGGTTCTGAGATGTGGAAAGCCCCAGTGGATCTGATGGCAATGGGACACAACAGGAAGGTTCCGCCGTTTTGCTCCCTGTGGAGCGTCACTCTAACTGCTGCTGATACAATGTCCGTTCTTGGACATTCTCTCTGGCCATTTTTCCTCTCTCTCTCTCTCTCTCTCTCTCTCTCTCTCTCTCTCTCTCTCTCTCTCTCACTACTTTTATATGGGCGTTACGGGCATCGTAATTGGTACGTTGTCTGGTAATTCTGATTGTTCGGGATTGACATCGTCAACCCTGGTACCCGGAGTTTATGACCCTATCTGTAGTGAAGCCATTTCGGCTCCCCTCTCGTCCAGCTCTTCTTCTACAGGGTTATCTGTGGAAGACGATGTTCTTCGGCTCAATTTGACGGCCTGTATGTTGAATCCTCTGTGTTATGGAAGAAAGGGTTTTCTTCTGCTGTGGTTTCTACTATACTTAGTGTCATAAGCCTGTTTCTTCCACGATCTATCACCGTGTCCGGTCGATATTTGTGTCTTGGTGTGCTGACAGAGATCTGTCTCATGACTTTGATCTTCCCACTGTCCTGTCCTTTTGGTTTGACGATGTTGGCACGGGACTCAGTCTGAGTTCTCTTACGGTTCTTACTTCGACACTTTCTGTCGTTTTCCAGAAACGCATTACTATCTTCCTGACGTCAGAGGTTTCTTCCAGGGTGTTGGTACTGTGCGCCCTGCCTTAGGAGTCCGGCTCCTCAATGGGACCTTAGTCTGGTTTGGGGGTTCTCCCGCGTTCCCCCTTTGAGTCCTTGGCTACTATTCCTTTGCGCCTTTTTGTCGTGGAAGATGGCCTTTCTTCCGGCTATTGTGTCAGTTCGCCGGGTGGCAGACTTGCAAGCTCTGTCCTGTAACAACCTTATCTGGTGTTTCACAAGGATAAGGCTATGCTTTGCACCTCTAAGGAGTCCTTGCCTACAGTGGTCTCCGAGTTCCAGATCAATCAGGAGATTGTGGTGCCCTCTTTCTGCCCTAACCCTTCCTCTGTCAAGGAGAGGGATCTCCACTTGTTGGATGTTGTGCGTTGTCTCACGTTTGACGTTCATCCCACTGAGTCTATCAGGAAGTCTGACGCCCTGTTTGTCATTCCTGAGGGTCCTAGGGCAGGGAGACTGGCATCCGGGGTACCTTTTGCATCTTGGATTAAGTCTTCTAATCATGAAACTTACAAATTGAGGGATAAGCATGTTCCCTTTCGGGTTACAGCCCATTTTACCAGATCAATTGGGGCCTTTTGGGCCTCCAAGAATCAAGTGTCTGCCGCTCAATTGTGCCGGGCGGCCACTTGGTCTTCTGTGCACCCCTTCTTGAAGCGCTACCGTGTAGATGTGCTGGCCTCGGCTGATGCCAGCTTTGGGAGGAAGGTCCTGGAGGCAGTTTTGCCTGTCTAGGATCTTTTTTTGCTGAGGCTCTCAGTGATTCCTTTCTGTTGAGCCCTATTGGCTCTGGTTCAGTGTGCTGTGTAACAGTTCTTGGGGTCTGTTTTTACCTCTGGTTGGTGTCGGTTGACACCTCTGGTTAGTTGGGATCTCTGACCGGTTGGTTTATGGAGGTCCTGGTGACTTTGGGGGCCTTGCGCCTGGTCCTTGCCTTCTTCCCACCTCAGGGTAACTCAATGGTTGGACATCCCAGAGTTACCAGTAACCTGTATTGGACGACAGTGAAAATAGGATTTTAATCTTACCTGTTAAATCCTTTTCACTTAGTCCATACAGGTTACTGGTCTCCCACCCTGTCAAGAGACCATGCTTGGCTCTCCTGTGGCATTCTGTGGGAGTCCTTCGGGGCATGCTCACAGGAGTCTTCTTTCCTTCTTCTATCTAGTCTGATTAGTTCTCAAACAATTCTGGAGGCAGACTGGATGAGGCAGCCTGAGAGGGAAGGGAGGCTCCACCCCCTGCATACATTTAGAGAATGTTCCTGCCTACTTAAAGGGGACTGATGCCTTCCAGAGTTACCAGTAACCTGTATGGACTAAGTGAAAAGGATTTAACAGGTAAGACTAAAATCCTATTTTTCTCTGTGGTGTGTATTTGATTTGTCCCAGAATTGCATATTTTTTTTTAAATACATCAGCCATAATGATACAAATGATCATATAGAACTACAATTTTTTTTCTTTTCCAGGTGAGCCAAGAAGAGGCCACACAGTTCTATGATGAACTTAATCATTTTATCTTTGAGTTTGTCTCCAGTTCTGATGTAAGCGAGAGGAAAGGAGGGATCTTGGCCATTGGTATGTGATTTTCCCTGTCTGTGTTCATATTAGGGTTTAATCTGTGAGATAATGCAGTAAATTCTTAGTCCTTTCTCTGTCAATACGTTCCCATTAATGCAGCTGTGGACAACGTGAGGATATTGTGACTTTTACTTGATGAGATCTTTATGTTTGGTGTGTTATAAAAATATTAATAACAATAGAGGTGTTATTGTAAGATTCAAAATGAACAAAGAGAAAATATTGTTGGGGGGGTGGGTGGGGCACAAGTTATATGTCACACCTTACCCTTTAACAGAAACAGACCAGTTCAGTGTACGAACGTTCAGTGTACGTTGCTAGGAGCCATTTAGCTCCTGCTGGGACTGACAGAGCAAGCGCGCGGACGTCACAGTGGCAAGATGTCCGCTCTCCGTGCTACTGTCAGCCATAGAAGTGAGCAGAAATCTATTAAATATGGTAATTATTCTGGCGACTAGCACTACTAAGCAGCTAGTCGCCAGATGGGGACTTAGTTAAGCTAAAGATTTTGTCAGGTGGTAGTTCCACTTTAACTTATTCCCAACTAGGTATTTGGTAACT
Source organism: Rhinophrynus dorsalis (assembly GCA_037306005.1). Taxonomy (NCBI): domain Eukaryota; kingdom Metazoa; phylum Chordata; class Amphibia; order Anura; family Rhinophrynidae; genus Rhinophrynus; species Rhinophrynus dorsalis. The sequence continues at coordinate 167,468,764 of CM074724.1, forward strand.
TGTAAATGTTAAAGGTCCAGAAGTTAAAATTACAGTAGATAAAAGTTCACTCTATTAAATTTCCTAAGTTGCAAATATTTAGTAACTTGCTAAAGATAAGGGTACAGAAGTAAATACTTCAATAAATGATAATTCACTCTATTTTCTTATGCCCTAAACCTCGGGTATTATGAGCTTGTATTATGTCCCAGCTTTGCATTAGTGGTCTATTTTATTGAAACATGTAAAGGAAGACAGTTTGCGATCCCATTTTGGACCACGGTAACAATGGATGCCAGCCTATCCGGTTGGGGAGTGGTCCTGGGTCACTTGAATGTCCAGGGTCGTTGGTCGGCAGAGGAGTCTCTCCTTCCCAACAATGTTCTCGATCAATGGGCGATATTTCACTCTCTGAGGTATTGGTCATCTCATCTCAAGGGCTGTCCAGTTCGTGTCCAGTCAACAATGCCACAGCCATGGTGTACATCAACAGGCAAGGCAGCACCAGAAGTCTCGCAGCTTGGTTGGAGGTCAAGGCTGTTTTAACCTTGGGGGAAGAACATTTGCCTGCCATCTCCGCAGTTTATATTGCACGTGTAGGAAACGTCTTAGCCGACTTTGTAAGTTGACACACCGTAGACAATGGAGAGTGGGCGCTTCATCAAGAGATGTTCAACCTCATCGTTCAGAAATGGGGACTTCCCTGGATTGACCTGAGGGCCACCAGACACAACAGCAAGGTTCTGATATTTTGCTCGCTCTGGATGGACCCTCTGGCTTTCGCAGTGGATGCTCTGGCAGTTCCTTGGTAGTTTCATCTTGCCTACATTTTCCCTCCACTTCCCCTGCTCTCCAGGGTTCTGAGGAAGGTTTGGACGGAGAGGACTCTGGTCATCCTAGTTGCTCCATACTGGCCCAGGCAACCTTAGTTTCCGGAGCTGCTGGATCTGTTTGTGTGCGTGTGTGTGTGTGAACCGTTTCGGCTTCCACGCAGAATGGATCTCCTACTACAGGGCTACCTGTGGAAGGAGGATGTGGAGCGTCTGGTTTGATGGCTTGGCGATTGAATTTTCTATCTCAAGGCAGAAAGGATTTTCTCTGGGGTGGTCGCCACTATGACTTGGGCTCGGAAACCTGTTTCCTCTAAAGCTTACCACAGGATCTGGTCTATCTTCCACTCTTGGTGTATGGACAGGGATCTGTCCTCGCGAGAGTTTGATCTGTCGACTGTCCTGTCCTTTTTACAGGATGGTGTGGACAAAGGTCTTAGCATAAGATCTTTGAAAAAGGACAGAGAGAGCCAATGTCTTAAAGGCAAGGAAAGTGTGAGCAACACCCTGAAAGAAAACCTTGACATCCGGAAGAACGGCAATGTGCCTCTGAAAAGGACAGAGAGAGTCGATGTCTGAACATTCAGAGGCACATTGCCGTTCTTCCGGATGTCAAGGTTTTCTTTCAGGGTGTTGCTCACACTTTCCCTGCCTTTAAACATCCCACTCCTCAGTTGGACCTTAATCTGGTTCTGGGAGTCTTGCATCGTCCTTGGATACCATTCCTCTTCATCTCCTGACTTGAAAGATGGCTTTTCTCTTGGCAATTGTCTCTGTTCGCGGAGTTGCTGAACTGCAGGCCTTGTCCTGCAAGCCACCTTTCCTGGTCTTTCTTAAGGATAAGGTGGTTGTTCGAAGCTCCCAGGAATTTCTTCCTAATGTGATCTGAGTTCCACATCAATCAGGAGATGATTGTGCCTTCCTTCTGTCCTGACCCTAAATCTGAAAAGGAGAGGGGTCTTGACTTATTAGATTTGGTGCGCTGCCTTAAGTTGTGTGTGCACTGCACTGAGTCTGTCCGTCAGACTGATTGACTTTTTGTCATCCCTGGTAGTCCCAGGGAGGGTAAGGCTGCATCCAAGGTGACTATCACGTCTTGGATCAAGTGTACCATTCACAAGGCCTATGATCTCTGGTAGAAACCTGCTCCTTTTCGCGTCACAACTCATTCCACCAGGTCTGTTGGGACCTCCCGGGCCTATAATAATCAGGCCTCTGCTGATCAGTTGTGCAAGGCGGCCACTTGGTCATCCATGCACACTTTTGCCAAACACTACCATGATGATGTTCTGGCTTCGGCTGACGCCAGTTTTGGCAGGAAAGTCCTGGGCATAGCTATGTCTGTCTAGGACTTCCATTCTTGTGTCTCGAGATCTTTAACTGTTCAGCCCAGTTGGCTTTTGTTCAGTGTGCTGTGTTTACAGTTACTGGTGTGCTGTGTTACAGTTTAGTGTCCATTGACACTTTGTTTGTTTGGGCTATTCTGTGATGTGACTAGTCAATGAGAGCTCTGGCATCATGGGGACTGACGCTGGGTCCTTGCCTTCTTTCCCACCACTGGGTACTAAATGTTGGTACATCCCATAGTTACCTGTAAGCTATATTGGGCGACAGAGAAAAAGAGAATTTTGGTCTTATCTGTTAAATCCTTTTCTCTTAGTCCATATATAGCTTACAGGTAACTCTGGGAAGGAGACAGTCCCTTTAAGTAGGCAGGAACAATTCTTGGAAAGAATGCAGGGTGGAGCCTTCCACTCCTCCTTAGCTGGTCACTAGCTATTCCTCTCCAGTTCGATTTGAGACAATAAACCTAGCTAGCTTGATAGCAAAAATGAAAAGAGAGTACTCCTGTGATCATAAACCCAAAAGGACTCCCAAATCCAGCCACAGGAGAACCAAGCATGATCCCTTGACAGGGTGGCAGACCTGTAAGCTATATGGACCAAGAGAAAAGGATTTAACAGGTAAGAATAAAATCCTCTTTTTCAAAACGCTTCCTGTAGGAGAATTAAGTTTTGTGTAACACTCTTCTTATTTGTCTTCCGGTGTTCCCATCATTATAGCACTAATAATATGTCTTATAATCTATGTGTGTACATGCCAATCTTAAGGTATCTTCTTTATTATAATTATTTAAAAAGATATACCTTGTGTTTAGAACAGCATGATGCTTAATATCTGCTATGACCTCATAAGTATTCAGGATTTTAGATGTGAAATGGAGATGTTTATACTAACATAATAACATAGTTAATTAGATTGAAAAAAGGCACAAGTCCATCAAGTTCAACCTCTGCCTTACAACCCAGTGACATAAGAATTATATAGCTTTCCTGCTACCAAATAAGTTGGTCTTTATCAGACCTTCCTGATTTGCCTAACACACAGTATAACTCTGTATAATCCCTTTTGAAAGAAATGTATCTAATATTCTCTTAAAGGGATAGTAATACTTAAAATGTAAAAAAAAAAATGTTGTAGGGTTTATCCCCCTGAGTAAAACAAGAGTACTCCCACTGCTGAAAGGTGTTTCATTCAAAAGTTATTAAGTTTCAAAGTTGAATATTTTAGGTGCAATATCACAGTGGCCTGAAATTGTACAGTGGCGCTGTTGTTACACGATCCTATGGACAGCATAAATCTCCATAGGATGGTGTAGCAACAGCTCCACTGCACAATTTCAGGCCACTGTGATATTGCACCTAAAAAATTCAACTTTGAAAATTAATAACTTTTGAATGAAACACCTTTCAGCAGTGGGAGTACTCTTGTTTTACTCAGGGGGATAAACCCTACAACATATTTTTTTTTACATTTTGAGTATTACTATCCCTTTAAATGTATCCTATGTATCTGCCATTACCACATCCTTGGGCAAAGGATGCCACAATTTAACAGACCTTACTGTAAAAAAAACCACTTCCTCTGCCGACGTCTAAACCTCCTTTCCTCTAACGTCAAGGGGTGTCCCCTGGTCATTTGATCAGGCCTTGGAATGAATAGAGAGAGACCTCTCATATACTTGTACAGTGTGCTAAGATCTCCTGTTAGTCGCCTTTTCTCTAGAGTAAATAAACCAACTTTGTCTAGTCGTTCCTCATACATCAAGTCCTCCATTCCCTTAATTAATTTTGTTGCTCTTCGCTGTACCCTCTCCAGAACTGGTGCCCAATACTGCACTACATATTCGATGTGAGGTCTTACCAATGATTTGTACAATGGCAAAATTATATTATCCACTCTTGCTTCAATACCTCTTTTTATGTAAGGATAACAATTATATCCGGCCCCAAACTAAAGACATATGTTATTAAAATACACAATTATAATTTCTCTCTCAAGACTATTATGTGAAAGAGTGCCAAAGGCTACTAAGTGATACAAATTATAGGAGGCTGAACTTAAACAGATTTCCTTTTCTGAGAATGAGATAGATAAGTAAGATAGCCTACCAACAGAAGAGGTAGAGTTTAATATAGTGAGTGAATTTAAGCATGCATGTGTTAGGCATAAGGATATTGTGAACATTATTGTGAGGACATCTGCCACATATAGTTGTTATTTATTTGGTTTACTACAGAATTATTCTGCTGCTTAAAAAAATATTTTTTTTTTACTATATAAAGTAACAGTTAACCTTTTTTTTGACTTTACATATCCTTCAAGTCATAATATGTAAATTAAGATTATCTATATATTTTATTTACTCATACATTTTTCATCTTCACCTTAAGTTAAAAATAAATGTCCCTAAGTGCCATCTCACTGAATGAACACTTTCAGTCAGGGGCTTTCGAAAGCAGGGATAATCGAAAAGGAGTTTGAGTGTCGCTTTACCATTTTTAGTATGTGTGGTCTGAAACCAGAAAGTACTGTACACCTTAAATGTCTGATGTACTGCATGACATTCGTAACTTGAAGTCTGCTGTGTTATCGTTCTACAGTATGTCTGTTTCTTAAACTTCAAAGTCAAACACATAGAAATTATTGAGTAGACCACAAAGTTCATAGACTTCTAAGTCAGCCATGTAGACTTTGCAGTTCTACATATGTCCATTTGCAAAGTCTGTATTGACATCTCTGACGTCTAACTTCTTAGACTTCTTCACAACAATCTCTGTGTGCCTTACAGAAGCCTACACAGAAAAAATTTGGGGTATGAATAAGATAAATCAGACATGTGCAGTACGCTTTGAAACCTCCCATACCTGATGTCAGTTAAAGCGGAACTATCATCAAACTTAAACTGAGCCCCAAATCCTAATAACAATAGCGATATACATATACCAATTGTCAGTCTCTTTGGTTCTACAAAGCTGGGTGTAGGGCTCCTGCCCTATGATTAGTAGGACAAACAAGTTCAGCAAATATTTGTTATTTTTGTATGTATATAGCTTTTTAAGGGCACAGTTCAGTGCTGCCGAACTGGGGGTGTTACTTCCTTGTTCCCAGAAGTGCACGCGCCTGCCTCCATGGAGTTCATTTCGGCAGGGCTGATTCTTTACTGGTGTCCTGCATGCCAAAATAGAGCTTGGAAGTTCGGTTCATGACAGTGCGCATGTCACAGTGTCTTGCGTTCCACCGTTGGAACGCATCCAGTTTGCAAAGGAGAATGGCAATAACAGAACAGAATGTAAGGGAGCTTGTTTTATGCATTTGGGCACAGGAAAAGGAGGATCTTGGAATACTATTTAAGTCCCTCTGTTTCCCTCATTGCTGGTTCCCTATCAAGAAGGGTTAGAGAGAGTAATCAGTCAGGATTTTAATATGTGTGACTAAAGTTATTGTCTTTAACCCTTTATTATGTCTACCCCTGCTAAGCCCCCTTCTGAGGTTCCTGGCAAAGAGGAAAAGTCAACTCCTAAACCAAAGCCATGCATTTCTTGTGGCAAGAAAACTCCTGCTTCAGAGAGCTCCAAACTGTGTCAGGAGTGTCTCAAAAAAGCGGCAGAACAAGATATGCCCATACAATTCCAAGACTTTTTAGCTTGGTTGAAATAATCAATGCAGGACACCTTTTCGATATGTAGGAAGCTGCAGCCCCCAGGAAACGCCCTCGCCTAGAAGACCCTGGGTAGGGTACATCTTCTAGATTAAAAGGCACTGAAGATTGCGAAAGCCTGCATGATCTTATTTCTGAATATTCATCTAATGAGGAAGGCGAGATCCCTGATGAATCAGGATCTATTAACTTAGACCACATAGATTCTCTTTTAAAGAATATGCGTAAAACATTGGGTCTTACTGATGCCCCACAGGAGTTGGGGGTCTTAGACACAGCCTTCAGAAGACTCCCCTGGTGTTCCCAGTTCATCATACTGTTTCCAACCACATAAAAGTTGAAGGGGAAAAAGGGGACAAAAGAATTGGGCTAACTAAAAGATTTTCTAGAATGTATCCAATCAAGGAGGAAGACATCAAGTCCTGGTGCTCTCCTCCTAAAATAGATTCAGTCAAAGTACACCTGACCACGAAAATGAATATTCCTATGGAAGATGGTTCTTCTTTAAAAGATGCGATGGACAGAAAAATGGAGTCGGCACTGAAGGTAGAACTAATAAAGAAGGTTACTGGGGGGAAACACTCTTTTCTCCCACAAGAAAAGAAACTGAGATCTCCCTCAAGATCCATGGGTTTCAGATCTAGAAGGTATAATTTTCATGACTCCAGAAAACACCAGGAGGGAGGTATGACCAAAGAAGACAGTCATCTTCCCAGCCATCCAGAGGAGGATTCAAGAAGGATGCCTCATAAAAGATTCAACTTCATAAAAGATCCTCAATTAAGAAGAGCGGGCCCTGTCTCCAGTCCCAGTTGAGGGGTTGGTTGGGATTCTTCCTTCGATGTTGGCCATAGCATCCAGTTCCAGACCAATGGGTACTGCCTATTTTGGAGACAGGGTATCCTCTAGAGTAGGATTTGATTCCTTGAGGGAAATTTTTGGGAAACTCTGGTATTCCCCGGAATCCCCAAAAGACGATGGAACTCAAAAAGCAGTAAAAGGTATGCTAATGAAAAGAGGCATAGAACAGGTTCCATTATTCCAGGTGAAATCAAAAATGTATTCCATTGTGTTTTTGACTCTCAAAGTTTCTGGGGGTTACAGAGCAATATTAGATAAAAAAAATATCTGAATTCATTCATCAGAACCCGTCACTTCAAGATGAAATCAGTGTCTTCAGACCTACGAGCAATCCCAGTGAACTCATTTATGACAACAGTGGACCACAAGGATTCTTATCACCTCATCCTAGTGAAAGCCTTGCACAGAAAATTCCTAAGTTTTCAGCTACTAATCCTCCATTACCAGTTCAAGGTTCTGCCCTTCGGGCTATCCTCATCAGCCCTGAGGGTCTTTACCAAAGTTCTTGCAGTTTCCCTTCAGTTTTTAAGGTTGAGGGGAATATCAGTGGTTCCCTACCTCAATGATATTCTGATCATCGCGGGATCCAGATTACAGGGATGGGTGATAAAGATAATTAATTTTCTGTGCATGGTCATAGACTCCGCACAGGAGCTAGTATGCCTGACAGAACACAGGATTTTGAGGATCCAGTACGCAATAAGAAATTTCAGAAAATAAATTCTGCTAACAGCTCAGGAGTATATGAGGCTCTTAGGAGTGCTGAACTCTTCAACCCACGTTATTCCTTGGGCAAGATTTCACTTGAGAGCTCTACAAAACTTCTTCCTCAGCAAATGGAGCAGGGAAGTAAAAAAAACAAAAAAAAAAAAACCCTCATAAGTCTGTCTTGGTGGATGAACCCACTAAACCTAACAAAAGGTTTTTCTGTGCAAGAGCCAACCTGGGAAGTAGTGACTACGAATGTGAGTCCTACAAGTTGGGGAGGCATGTGCAGGAATCATTCAGCACAGGGAAAATGGTCCCAATCAGAAGCAAGGGTGCACATCAATATACTGAAACTAAAGGCAGTAGCAAATTGTCTCAGGAGATTCAAACCACCGATATTCCAAAAAACAGTTCTGGTCTGGTCAGGCAATACTGCAGCAGTCCTCTATATAAAAAACCAGGGAGGAACCAGAACCAAGAATCTGCTGAAGGAAGTAGAAAAGATATTCCTTTGGGCTGAAAGAAATCTAGGATCCCTCACAGCACTTCACATTGTGGGGAAAATGAATCAACAGACAGATTTCTTAAGCAGAACACATCTGGGCCAAGGGGTATGGTCCCTGAATCAGAGGTTTTCAGTTGGATTACAAGCAAATGGGGGATACCAGACATATATTTGATGGCAACCAACCAAAACAAGAAGTGCAGCAAGTTATTTTCCAGGTGGCACGACCCTGCGGCTCTGGGGCAGAATGCCCTGGCATTGACTTGGTCGTTTCATCTGGCTTATGTGTTGCCTCCAATATCCTTGATCCATCAGGTATTGAAGAAAATTACAACAGGCAAGGTGAAAGTAATCCTCATTGCTCCAACCTGGCCAAGGAGGACCTGGTTTGCTTCTCTGATCAAACTATCAACAAAGCAGCCAATTACTCTTCCTGTATCTCAGACCCTGCTCTGCCAGGGTCCTCTGTTACATCCAAATCCAGCCTTCTTCAAGATGAAGGCCTGGAGGTTGAGCGGCAAATACTTTTACAAAGAGGACAATCAGTCACAGTAGCTAATATTATTGCTGCTGGCAGGAAATCCTCTGCATCAGCAGTATACTGCAGAGTATGGAGGATATTTAGGAATTGGTGCAAACAGAGAAGTCTCAAAATAACTGACATCAATTCAGCCAGGGTATTGGACTTTCTTCATAAAGGTTTTGAGGCAGGCCTGAAACCCTCATCTATCAAAGTACAGCTATCAGCCCTCTCAGCCCTATTGTGTAAGCAATCTACTGATGACTTTCTGGTTAAGCAATACATCAGGGCAATTGAGAAATCTAGGCCTTGTATTAAGACCATTATGCCTCCTTGGGATCTCAATCTTGTGCTAGAACAATTGGCTAATTCCTCTGTTTGAACCTCTGCATTCTGTATCCGTTAATGCAATGACTTATAAGACTATTTTCCTCACTGCCATTACCTCAGCTAAAAGGGTATCTGAGCTTTAGGCATTATCTTGTGCATCTCCCTATCTAATCATGCATCAGGACAAGGTAGTTCTCAGGTTCAAACCATAATTCAGATCCAAAGTGATTTCTGATTTCCACCTGAACCAGGAAATAATGCTTCCCTCATTTTGTCATAATCCTCAAAATGACAAAGAGAAGAAATTTCACAACCTAGATTTGGTGAGGTGTATTTCCTGCTACCTGAATTGGACTAAGGAGTTCAGGAAAAGCAGGCTCTTTGTCTGCTTTTTTTTGGTAAATTTAGGTGTACTTCAGCCTTTAAGTCCTCCATAGTTAGATGGATAGCTCAGTGCATTAGGCTAGTGTATACAGAAGCAAAAGTTTCTCCCCCGATTAAGATCAAAGCCCATTCCACTAGGTCTTTGTCTACCTCCTGGGCATGCAAGGCTCTAGCGTCCCCGGAAGACATCTGCAAAGTGGCAACCTGGTCTTCATTGAACACCTTTATCCAACATTACAAGATTGATGTCCAAGCTTCTGTGGACTCCAAATTCGGGAGAAGTGTCCTTCAGGCTATCATCCCTGACTAACCTGGTAGGAGATCTGCTCCTTCTCTTTTACACTTGGGGATCCCTATCACCTACTATATTGTTCATGTCACATGGAAATTAGTTTGTTCTTCCATCCGGTTATATAAGGGACACTGCTTCCCATTATCATAGTCGGGGATAGGACACAGAAGAAAGTTAGAAATTTACTTACTGATATTTCCTTTTCTTCTGTGTCTTTCCACAGCTCTCTTTACCCTTAATCTGTTTCTGTTATATTTTTTAGCTTGGTCAAAAATGAAAATTAAGGCTCCGGTGAAGGGCTCCCTTATGTCACAGAATTCAATTGGTCCTACCCCAGCAGATAGGCTGAGACAATGCCCATTATCATAGCCATGGAAGGACATGGAAGAAAAGGAAATATCAGTATGTAAATGTCTAACCTTTTAGGCAGGCAGGCAGCGGCAGGGATCTTGCTGTAGGTGATCTCTGCGTGTTTGCCATCAGTCCCTTCTGGTGCCTTAAGGTACCAAGGAATTCAGCTCACCAGTTGTGGAGGTGAAGGGGAAGGACTGCACAGACTGAGAGATGCCTTCTCTGCAAGATGCCTGTGCTGTTGCCCGCTGCTGCCTGCTAAACGAGTTCTATTCTCACTAATGCTGGAATTATTCAGCAAAATACAAGTATGTATATGCATATCACTATTGTAATTAGGATTTGGGGCTCAATTTAAGTTTTATGATAGTTCCACTTTAAGGATATAACACTGAATTGTGTAAAAATAGTTCTGGCTACAATGCTGCTCTGCCCTCCCAGCTGAGGAGACTTTACCACATAGTTCTTATATTCCACATGAACTAAGAGGAAAGGATTTATCAATGAGAAAGAAAAAAAAATATATATATTTTTTCATAATGCTAAAAGCAGTATTAAAGAACAATCAATGGGATCTAATCTTCAAAGATAAAAATGCAGAAGAAAAATGGAATTTGTTTAAAATTATCCTAAATAAATATATGCAGCAATATATACCTTTCAGGAATAAGTACAAGAGGAGCAAATTAACATGAATGTGGCTTAATAAAGGGGTTTGCAGAGAAATAAGAAGCAGACTCTTAAACTGTTTAAGTCAGAAGGGTTAAATTCTTCATTTAAAAAAATATAAATAATGTAATATAATTTGCAAACAATCGATTAAGCTAGCTAAAATAGGAAATTATAAAAGTATCACAAAAGAGAGGAAGGCAAATCATAAATAATTCTCTAAGTATATAAATGGAAAAAAAGGTTAAGGTTGAGGATAAGGCTGTTGCTTATGAATGTATATGTAAATTTAATGAGTACGCTTTGTAAAATGCAGAGTTGATCAGTAAATCATGCCATGAGACTAGACAGGTAGTTCTGAACCATGATTCCATAGAGTCACATTGGAGACTTGGACACAAATGTGAATGTTTAGCTACAAATTCTTATGCTCTCTGTTCTCATTCAGATTGTGTGACCTAAGGATAACTACTTTTCTCTGTTGTCTGATAGGACATACAGGTACCATAGGGAGGCGACAGCTCCTCCCAGTAGGCTGGAACATTTCTAGAAAAAAACTTGTGGGTGCTGCCTCCCCTCCTGCTTATCGGGCTATCCCCTCGCCCCACCTTCCAGTTAGACTTGTTCCACAACCTGTGTGAAGGCTGAGAACTTTTCTGCTTAGTTTTTATATTTATTTATTGTATTATGTATTAGATATGGGGTGTCACAATTCCCCCATTAGGTGGATTACCATTCCTGGCTTCCACTGGAGGATTGTCCAGCTGACAGGTGCTGTTGTGGACCCTTGCAGCCCTGTGGAGAGAATCATGCAGCCCATGTTTCTCTCTCCAAAACTGGATCTCTCTGAGGCTCTGTTCTTAACAATGGTAATCTGAAGACAGAAGATCAAGTTTGGTGAGTAACCCTGGTTTGTGCCATGGTCCATTTGTCCCAGTGTTTCCCACAATACAGGGGTCTTGTTGGAGTCTAGAACTCCTGCACTCAAGTTTGGTGTCTCATTTCTTTTTGATCCAAGGGTTTTTGGAACTTGAATGGCAATTTCTCTGTCGTCCAATACTGGTAACTTTGGATCCGCCCCTTTAACTAGGCAGGAACAATTCTAGAAGTGAATGCAGGGGGTGGAGCCTACCTTCCCTCCTTGGCTGCAGCTAGCCAATCAGCTCCATTAAGATTTGTTCCTTGGTGAAGACACAGGCAAGAGAACAATTCTGCTATAGTTTTAGATTTTTTTTTATTTTTCTGTTAGATATAGAATACCACCATTAGGCGGATTACCATCACTGACAATGCCCTTAAATGTGTCTAGCTCAGTATCCAGGTGCTTTGGGTTCTTGGGTTCAAGTTCCCTCCTCAGTAGTTGCCCACCGAGGCTTCTTCTTAATACATGGTAATCTGAAGACAGAAGATCTGCTGGAAAGGGGAGCACCCCTTTGAGTGCTGCAGGTCCACATGTCCCACAGTGCCTGAAAATATAATCAACCTTTCCTTTCAGTGCCCCTCCGCACAGGGGTTTTTCCTTTGGAGTTCCTATTGCACACTCCTGTACTCATTGGGTTTATCTGTATGTCTGTTGGGTGTTTTGGAGCAAGTTTCTATGGTAACTTAACCCTTTAACTGCTGGTTTCGCATCTTTTGGGGGTTTATTGGCACTTTTCCCTACTGGGTTCAGTGTTTTTTTTGGGGTCTGCTAACATGTTCTAGTGATGTTTCATGTTATTTTAATTCACAGTTTCAACTTTGCAAAAAAGGTTTACCGCATAGATGCCATTGCTCAATTCACTTGTTTGGGACATATCTCTGCAGCCGCTCCACGTAGCGACTTCAGAGATGGCTCATTTTAATTGTCTGCCCTTGCTCTGTCATCCGGTTAATGTTTTATGTGTGTTGGGGGGCTCATGGGGCTTCGGGCACTGTTGGGGTACTTTTTCTGGGAAAACTAAATTTTCCATGAGCACTTGCTTCGCTCGATCGTTTCTGATTGGCTCCCGCCACGGCAGCCATTTTGTGCCTTTTCCTGAACTAGTATCCTACGCAGGGCTTGGCTCTCCTTCTCTCCTTTGAAGATTAACCCTTTTCCTGCCAGGTAAGTGCATTTTAGTGATTTCTGGGGTGAGATTTTAATCTTACACACTGTATTTGGGTGATTCCTTATACTCTAAACGTTTTGACACTGTGAGAATGTCTAATCCATTAGAGCTTGGGGCCAGGCCTCAGTCTAAGGATGCTGGGGTCTCTGTGTCCCCTATTGCAAATTGCTCCTCATGTCGTTCAGGGTTATCTAGAGAATTCTCAGGTTTATGCCCAGCATGTTCTGATGTATCTGAGTCTCTCCCAGGGACCTCCAGCCATGCATTAGAGCCAGGCTGGGTGCAAGAGTTCAAGGCTGCTACTAGAGACCTCTGGTCTACATTGCAACTCTTTTCATCCCATTTACAGGGGGTCCTGGCAGACCCATTCTTCCTTCAGATCTTCGCCTTTCTCCTGGTGATTGTGTCTATTCGCCATGTTGCGGAGTTGCATGCTCTGTCTTGTGGACCACCCTTTTTGGCGTTTCACAAAGACAAAGCGGTGCTTCGCACTTCGCAGGAGTTTTTCCCGAAGGTGGTCTCTGAGTTCCACATTAATCAGGAGATTGTGGTGCCTTCTTTCTGCCCTGACCCTACCTCTGACAAGGAGAGGGATCTCCACTTGTTACATGTGGTGTGTTGTCTCAAGTTTTATGTACATCGCACGGAGTCCATTAGAAAGTCTGATGCGCTGTTCGTCATTCCTGAGAGCCCCAGGGCAGTGAGACCTGCATCCAAGTGACTGTTGCGTCTTGGATCAAGTCCACTGTTCGTAAGGCTTACGAGCTAAGGAAGAAGCCTTTTCCCTTTCGGGTCACGGCTCATTCTACTAGATCTATTGGGGCTTCTTGGGTCTACAAGAATCAGGCCTCCGCTGATCAGTTGTGCAAGGCTGCCACTTGGTCATCTGTGCACACCTTTTCGAAGCACTACAGTGTTAATGTGCTGGCATCGGCTGATGCCAGTTTTGGGAGAAAGATCCTGGAGACAGTCTTGCCTGTCTAGGATCTTCTTCGATTCTTGTTGCTTCCTTCACTTTTGAGCCCTGTTGGCTCTAGTTCAGTGTGCTGTGTAACAGTTCCTGGGGTGTTGTTACCCCTGTTTAGTGTCCATTGACACTTCATTTGTTTTGTTGGGCTATCTCTGATCTGATGGTTCATGTCTGCTCTGGTGACTTTGGGGGCCTTGCGCCTGGTGCTTGCCTTACTTCCCACCTCTGGGAAACTCAATGGTTGGACATCCCAAAGTTACCAGTAACCTGTATTGGACGACAGAGAAAAGAAGATTTTAGTCTTACCTCTTAAATCCTTTTCTCTTAGTCCATAAGACTAATCCCTATATGTTCCCAATGGTATTTGGGTAAATTCAGGCACTTTTATGATTTTTGTATTTTTAGTGTTCCGCGCCTGAAGGGGCTTTTATCTCGCGGCTGCACTTGCTCCATTGACTTCTATGGGACAAACTGCTTTGGGACATATCTCTGCAACCGTTTGACATACAGAGTGGAGAGAGGGCTCATTCTTCTTGTCTCCTCTTGCCCTATGATCCAGTTCACATCCCCAGTGTCTTGGGAGCCCCCCGGGGACCCACAAGTGCAAGTTCAGGCATTGCTAGGATACAGTACTGAGCAAAATACTACAAATCCCAGAATGCCTGTTTCGTGGGCTTTCTTATGATAGGCTGATTTTTTTTTTTTTTTTACAGACATTTTCTCTCTGCTGAAGTATCCTACTCAGTGGCTTGTCTCTCCTTGCTCTTCTCAGATTAACCTTTCGCCTGACAGATAAGTACTTTCTTGGGCTTTCTGAGGTGATTTATTAGTCTGGGACACAGTATTTGGGTTTCTTATACTGTTTATATACAATAGGATGTCGGCTCCAAAGGGACATGGGTCTAGAACTAAGGCAAAGGACTCAGGGGTGTGTCTGCCCCCCCTAGCTTACTGTACCTCATGCTAAATGGGGTTCCCTAGAGAGTGCTCAGGACATTTATGCCCCTCGTGCTGTGGCCCCTACTGCTCCTCCAGGGCCCTCCAGTCTTGAACAAGAGCCACTCTGGGTCAAGGACTTAAAGTCCTCTATGGCACAGTTTCCTCTATCCCTGCAGGGGGTCCTCCATTCTTGGAAACTCCCCACCACTTTCAGGTTTGTGGCCCTAAGGCCCTTGCGATACCTGCTCTCAATGAATCCTCTGAGGAGGAGTCTTTTTATGCTGACACGGAGGAAGGGGAGTGTGAAGAAGGGGATTCTGCCTATGCTTTTGGTGATCTCTTGAGGCTGACCCTAAATCCTCAGCTGAGGGTCTCATAAAGGTGGTTTTAACTACCCTGCAGGTCACTAATACCCCTGATCAGGGTCAGTCTTCTTCTGACATTTTTCAAATGTGTAAGAAGTCCTATACAGTGTTTCCACCCAATGCCACTCTGGATCAAGTGATACTGGATTAGTGGAAGATGCTGGACAGGGGCTTTCTTTTTCTAAATACTTTTCAGAGGCAGCTTTGGCTCTGTGGTCTTCACCTCCTGCAGATTTGGTTTGCTGACTTTTCATCTAAGAAGTCAATGATTTGTCTCCCCTTTCATGGCAAATCTCTCTTTGGGCCTGAACTGAAGCAGATTATCAGTGAGGCCACTGGATGCAAGAGCACCCTATTACCTCAAGTTTCCAGACACCCTAATATGGCGAAGAAACATTGTCTTTTTCGTCCTCACCAAAACAAGGTGCAAAGGCTGAATCTGAGTGTGTCTCAAACCGGCACCCTGCACCAACCACCAAGCCCAGACATCAGTGGCACTTTAAGCACGCCAATGCCAAACCCAAGTCTGGCAAGTCTTTCTCTACATGAGTCGCAGAATCCTGGTCCGCAGCTGCATGTGGGTGGGCGCTTGCACCATTTTTTCAACTGACTGCCTGGGCAGAGTCAGTGGTGGACCAGTGGGTTCTGCAGGTGGTTTCAGAAGATTAACTTCAACTCCCTTCCTCCCTGCAGATTTTTCAAGTCCAGGACTCTCTTCTGGACCAAGAAAAGTTGTGTCTTTTCAACGAGGCGGTTCAGGCTCTCTTGGACAAGAGAGTTCTGATCCAGTTCCTCCTTGAGGGAGGTTCAGGTTTCTATTCAAACCTGTTTGTGCTGGCCAAGAGGGACGGCGGCAGTCGTTCTATCTTGGACCTCAAGGACTTCAATTCTTTGGTGTAAACTTCACTCTTCAAGATGGAGTCCTTGTGCTCTTCCATCACAGCTATGTGTCTAGGATAATTCCGGGCATCTCTGGATCTGTAGGATTCTTACTTGCATGTCCTGATTCATCCAGACAGTAAGAAGTACCTCTGTCTCTCTTGCGACCTGGGGCATTTCCAGGTCAGTGCTCTGCCCTTTGGGCTTACCTCCTCTCCTTCGGTGTTTGCCAGAGTCCTAGGGGCATTGATTGCCTTCCTTCACACCCGGGGGATTCAAGTGACTCCCTATATGCACGACCTTCTGCTGAAGGCTCCATCAAGGGAACTCCTGGACCAGCATGGTCACAACTGTGCTCAGATTTTCCTCCAGCATGGGCAGATTCTTAGCATGGAGAAGTCTGCTCTAGTCCCCACTCAGGTCCTGGTCTTCCTTGGCCTCATGTTCGATACCTGTCTAGGGATGGTTTTTGTTACAGAGGACTCCATTCAGCAAACCATGCATCTGGGGTCCCAAGCTCTGGAGTGGCCCTCCGCTCTGGTTTCCAGGTTTATTACTCTTGCAGTTCGCATGGTGTACTCCATGGCACACACCAGGGAGCTCCATAGATTCACTATCTGCTCTTAGCATGGAAACCTGGATCTATTGGATGTCACAGTCTCTCTTCCCTCAGAAGTTGGACAGGACCTGCTCTGTTGACTGGACAAGTCCAATCTGGAGCAGGGAAAACCCTTTGTGATCCAGGATTGGATCTTTGTGACGACTGACGCTTACCTGTGGGGCTGGGGAACAGCCCTGGGTCACTTGGGAGTCCAGGGCAGGTGGACCTTGGAGGACTCCCTTCAATCCCTCAATGTTCTGGAACTTAGGGCGATTTGACATGCTCTGGTGTACTGGTCCCTTCAGGCGAGGGGTTGTCCAGTTTGCATCCAGTCGGACAATGCCATGGTTGTGGCGTGCATCGATATGCAAGGAGGCACAAGAAGCTCTCCTGCTTGGTCAGAGGTCAAGTCTATCGTGGCCTAGGCAGAAGATCATGTTCCGTCTATTTCCGCCGTGCACATTCCAGGGGTGGACAACGTCCTGGTGGACACCAGTGGGTGTACCCATACAGTGGGAGCTCCAACCAGACATTTTCAACCTGTTGGCGCAGAGGTGGGGTCTTCCACAGATAGGCCTGATGGTCACCAGGGAAAACAGGAAAGGACAAAAAAAATGTTTCCGTTGGGGGGATCCTCTGGCCTTTGCTGTGGATGCTCTGGTGATGCCATAGCGATTTCATCTGGCTTACATCTTCCCTCCAATTCCTCTCATCTCCATGGTGCTTTGGAAGATTGCCCCCTATTGGACCAGGAAGGCATGTTTCCCAGAACTATTTGCCCTCTCCATTTCGGTTCCGTTTACACTGCCACTCAGACTGGATATCCTTCTTTAGGGGTACCTATGGAATCAGGATATGGAGCGCATGGCTTTGACGGCATGGCTGTTGAAGCCTCCATTCTGAGGAGGAAGGGTTTCTCTCCTGAAGTGATCACCTCACCTTTCCAGAGGTGACCTCCACTATGATCCAGGCTAGGAAACCTGTTTCTTCCAAGGCTTACCACAGGGTTTGGTTCATTTTCCTGTCTTAGTGTGTCCACAAATGGCTGAGTTGCAGGCCTTGTTCTGAAAACCGCATTTTCCTGGTCTTTGACAAGGACAAGCCTGTTCTTCGTACCTCTCAGGAATTCCTTCCTAAGGTGGTCTCTGAGTTTCACATCAATCAGGAGATTGTTCTGTCTTCATTTTGTACTGACCCAAAATCTGACAAGGAGAGGATGGTGGATGTGATGTGCTGTCTTAAACTTTACATGCACCATACTGAGTCCTTCCTCAAAACTGATGCTTTGTTTATCATCCTTAACCCCTTAAGGACCCTTGACGTACCAGGACCGTCAAGGGTAAATGTGCTCCAACGACCCTTGACGGTCCCGGTATGTCAAGGGTTAAACTCTTCCATCGCGGCCTCACGGAGCGATGGAAGAGTTCAAACCGCTTGTTACTAAGCGTTCCGATATCGGGACACTTAGTAACAAGCCATTGAAACATTGTTGCAACATGCGATTCGCTTCAAAAGCGAATCACATGTTGCAAAACCTGAATGACAGGGACAGTATTTGTAAATACTGTCCCTGTCATGTCTCTCTGCCTCCCTCCACCTTGCACACTGCTGAGGTGGAGAGAGACAGAGAGACATGGTGTTCCAGCCTTACTGTACAAAAAAAGTAAAAAAAAAAAAAAAGTTTAAATAAATAAATGTTCTGCAGTGATCAATAAGTTCCCCCCATCTGATCACTCTTGGAGTGATCAATTTGCTCCAGATCAGTGTTTTCTGATCTGTAGGACACCCCCCCCCCATCCCCCTTGAATGTTTTTAGATTTTTTTAAAAAATTTTTAAAAATGTTTATATATTTTTTTTTTTTTTTTTGAATAGTAAATATAGTTTTAAATATTTTGGTAGGTAGTTGGGTGATTCAAATTGATGTGGAAGGATTTACCCATGATCATTTTTTTTATTTGTTTTTGGGGGAAGACATTTTAGGTGAAATATGCAGCCCAGTATACTGCCGCCAACCCTAAGTGTGAAAAACGCTGTTTTGTTTTTTTTTTTTTACGTCATGGTTTACGAGGGATTGGTGGTAAAATGGCTGTGTATAAAATTGGAAAACACACCTAAAACGAGAGCCTGGGGTGTCTACTTTCCAAAAATATACACTTTTGGGGGGAAATCTTAAAAAAGAGCACTGTTACACAGCCCCAAATGAGACATGGCACCAGTAACGCAAGCTGTGAAGATTCAAAGTGTGAACCTGGAAACGCGTATGTTCCAATTTGGCTCCCGTAGCTCCCCCAAACCATGAGAAAGCTATGCATATGGGGTATTGCCGTACTCAGAAGGAGGAGCTGAACACTAATCAATTCAGTTTATAAAATCTTCACCTATTCTGTGCTTGAAATTCACATCAACATTGAAGGCAAAGTGTGAAAAACGCAGTTTTTTTTACTTACGTCAAGTTTACGAGAAAGTGGTGGTAAAATGGCTGTGTAAAAAATTTGAAAACACACCTAAAATGAAAGCTGGGGGTGTCTACATTCCAAAAATATACACTTTTGGGGGGAAATCCTAAAGTGCAGCTCTGGAACATAGCCCAAAATGAGTAATGGCACCAGTTAACCAAGATGTGAAAATTCAATATTTGTTCAAATTTGGGCCCCGTAGCTCCCGCAAACCTTGAATAACCTATGCATATGGGGTATTGCCGTACTCAGAAGAAGGAGCTGAACACTAAACAATGCATTTTTAAAAATCTTCACCTATCCTGTGCTTGAAATTCACATCAACATTGAAGTGCAAGTGTGAAAAACGCTGTTTTTTTAACTTACGTCAAGATTTACGAGCGATTGGTGGTAAAATGGCTGAGTAAAAAAATTGAAAACATACATAAAATGAAAGCCTGGGGTGTCTACTTTCCAAAAATATATACGTTTGGGGGGAAATCTTAGAGTGGAGCACTGTTACACAGCCCCAAATGAGACATGGCACCAGTGATGCAAGCTGTGAAAATTCAAAGTGTGAACCTGGAAAGGCGCATGTTCCAATTTGGCCCCCGTAGCTCCCCCAAACCATGAGAAAGCTATGCATATGGGGTATTGCCATACTCAGAAGAAGGAGCTGAACACTAAACAATGCATTTTTTTAAAATCTTCACCTATCGTGTGCTTGATATCAACAGTAGTATTGAAATGTAAGTGTGAAAACTGCAAAAAAACAAAATATTACCACAATTTTGAAATTTTTTTCTGGAAAAATAGCTGCATGAAAAACTCCAAAATTCTCCTGATTATTTACCTTATGTTGTGTAATTTTCAGAAACATATACCTTTGTGGGACATTTTTGGTTCTGGCACCGTCAGCTAAGCTATGATGCTCACATGCCAATTGTTGAAAAATCACAAGTTGGAAATAACGGTAGCCATCTTGTAATATTTACCTTGTAAATGTGAGTAAAGGACTAAAATACTAGGCATATGGGGTACTCTTATATTCAGGAGAAGCAAATGAATATATTTAGGGGTATTTTTTTTTCATTAACTAATAGTATGCAAATCCTGACAGAAAAATGTAAGCAAAATGTTGTTTTTTTTTCCAATTTTTTTCCTCTTTTTTTCTATTTTAATCAAATTAAACAGTGATAATTGTGGTATCAAAAGAAAGCCCTACTTGTGCTTAAAAAAACAGTATATAATTTATGTGGGTGCACAAAAGGAATTAAAGAGAAAATATGGTTGAACAAAGACATAGTCAAAAAAGTCAAAATTGCTCCGGTCCTTAAGTCAAATCTAACTCAGATTTTCCCGATCCTTAAGGGGTTAAGGTCCTAGGGCGGGTATGGCTGCATCCAAGGGCACTGTTGCATCCTGGATTAAGTCTACTATTCGCAAGGCTTATGAACCGAGAAAGAAACCTGTTCCCTTTCCTGTAACAGCACATTCCACCAATTCTTTTGGGGACTCCTGGGCCTACAATAATCAGGCCCCTGAAAAGCTGTGCAAGGCTGCTACACGGTCCTCCGTGCACACCTTTGCCAAGCACTATCATTTTGTCTTTTTAGCTTTCGCTGATGCCAGTTTTGGCAGGATGGTCCTGCAGGCAGTTGTGCCTGTTTAAGGGCCTACTCTTTCCTGTGCTTTACTGTTCTTTAACTGTTTGAACCCTGTTGGCTCTTGTTCTTGTGTGCTGTGCTATTGTTCAGTGTCCGTTGACACTTAGTTATGTTTGGGCTGTTCCTATTCCTGAATCTTCCTAGGGAACTTGGGTATCATGGGGACTGGCGCTTGGTCCTTTTATTTTTCTTCCCACCCTGGGATCTTAATGTTGGTATATACTCACAGCACCTGTTTGTCATATTTGATGACCGAGAAAAGAGGATTTTATTCTTACCTGTTAAATCCCTTTCTCTTAGTCCATATGACGTACAGGTCTCCCACTCAGTGAAAGGGACCTCGCTTGGTCTCACTTGCCTGGATGTGGGAGTCCTCTTGGATGTTGTTGCTCAGAGGAGCTTACCTTTCTTCTTTCTTGCTGTCCTATTTAGTAATCTTGTCTCAAGTCTAACTGGAAGGTGAGCCTAGGGGATAGCCTGATAAGGAGGAGGGGACGCTCCACCAACAAGCTTTTTTTTTTTTTTTTTTTTAGAAATGTTCCAAACTACTGGTAGGAGCTGTTGCCTCCACATGGTACTTGTATGTCATATGGACTAAGAGGAAAAGATTTAACAGGTCAGACTAAAATCCTCTTATATATACTTTTTCCCTTCGATATACCCTTGACAAGCAGCCAAACTATTTTAAGGGTGCCTTTAGAGGTTATAATCTTAGAAGGTAAGTTTATTCTGTTCTGCCATTTTAGAGAAAGAAGAGTATTTATGATCTGTGTGCTTTTTCACAACACTTTTTTTTTTTTTTTTTGTCTCCACAGTCAGCCTGATAGGTGTTGAAGGAGGAAATGCCACCCGAATCAGCAGGTTTGCCAACTACTTGCGTAACCTTCTGCCTTCCAGTGACCCTGGCGTCATGGAGATGGCCTCCAAAGCCATGGGGCGCCTTGCTATGGCAGGGGACACCTTCACTGCTGAGTATGTGGAGTTTGAAGTAAAACGTGCCCTAGAGTGGTTGGGAGCTGACAGGAACGAAGGACGTAGACATGCTGCGGTGAGAGCAAATATATATTATTCACTTTTTTTCCTCTGTCAGCAAAGAAGACTTTAAATTAATTAAAGAGCATATTGCTAACTTTTAGTATATTAACATGACCAGTATCAACTTTGATTAAAAATGTGTTTCCCAGAGCTGAACTGTGATTTATTGGAGCCTTGTGGAGGCTTTAAAATGAAAGCTACTATGTTGTTCTTTGATGGTAGTAAATAGCAACTATTATTAATGTAAATATGTATAAGGAGAGTTTTATATTATGCTGTAACAAAATTTATTACATAAATAATACAATATAAAATACCATCCTATATGATAATTCGCTAAATCGTGTGTAATGCCGCGACATGCGCAGTGACTGCTCTGCGACCGGGTGGTAGTGGCACTGTGGCCCGTGTAACGGGCTGTTCAGCTAGTAGACTATAATGTAGTAATCGCTAAAAAGTCCATAGTCGCAATAGAAAAATAAATGTCAAAAGAGAATAAGCTCCGGAGCAATAATAGTGCACTATAAAAAGTATAAAAGTCTTAAACTCTCCTTTGTACTGGATCTCCTACTGGTCGGCAGGAAAAATTATAGCAATCCGGTCTATAAGACCTCCAATCTATCTTGACAGATGAAAAGCTGGAGTCCAACAGATGAAAAAGTGGGCAGGTTGGTATATCAAGTATCTCAAATGGAGGATATCGGTTTTAGAGCGTCTTACCCAGTGTCTCTAGTATATAGTGCAGATCCAAAGCTTTTTGTATTCCTGTGTATTATTTAAAATAAAAGAAATGAGTTCTATATAATAATTTTATATTCAGGGTTTAATTTAATTGTGTATGTTACTTTTCCTCAAGTAAAGGGCAGCTGTACTGACATTCTCTGTTCATCTATCCACGTCTAGGTTCTGGTGCTGAGAGAGCTGGCAGTCAGTGCACCCACATTTTTCTTCCAGCAAGTCCAACCTTTCTTTGACAACATCTTCTTTGCTGTCTGGGACCCAAAACAGGCGATTCGAGAAGGAGCTGTGGCTGCTCTGAGAGCCTGTTTGATCTTAACCACACAGCGTGAACCGAAGGAGTTGCAGAAACCCCAGTGGTACAGGGTAGGAATAACAAACGGATATCTGTTATTTTGTGTGTAATATACAAGAAAGGAAATATTGGATTATCATAGTAACAAATACACTTTTTATTATAACTATAATAGTATAAATAGTGCTGTTGTAAAATATTAAGTAATTGTAAGTAATTATTGCTTGGGATAACCCTTTATTTGTTCCTGTGTTTGGTTTGGTTTTGTTTATGTTAAAGATGCGTTAAAGAAGTACATTTTTTATTTGTAGACATCCACCAATTAGTGATATATATTATTTTTTTTTTCAGCAAACATACGAGGAAGCTGAGAGGGGGTTTGATGAGACTTTCTCTAAGGAGAAGGGTATGAACCGTGATGACCGAATCCATGGAGCACTTCTGATCATAAATGAGTTAGTAAGAATCAGCAGCATGGAAGGAGAGGTAAGGATTTGACTCATAGGCATTATTTGAGTCTGCTAAGTACCACCAAAAATAAGCATTGACTTCAAGAAATATGTAGACTTTCCTTTCATCATACCTTTTGTACAGGCTATGTGACACAGTTTAAATAACCTTCCTAACAGGCAGCAGTTATTAGTACTCCTGAAATCGCAATCAGTGAGCAGAATCAGAAGTGTCATATACCACAGAAACATTTAAATTTGTAATATTCTTTGGCATTATTTGAAGTTTCTCAACAGTATTTGTCTATTAGAAGTAATTGTGGGTAATACCGAGCCAGTACACAATAACTAAGTAATTCTACTTTGTAGAATCTGATGTTACTTGGCCAGAAGGATAATCTGGGAATCTTTGAGCAATGTAATGAAAATTCAAACGTTGAAACCAAGGCATTGCAAATGTTTGTCTTCTTATCCTAACTTTTGTAATTGTTGATTGAACTCCTCCAAGATTATAGCGCAGAGGACTACAAGAAGCTTACCCATATGAATCTCAAACTGCTTTAGACCGCCTTTAAACTGAATCTGATTAATTTTCTGAAATGAAAAGAGTTTAAGAACCACCTTTACGTTCTTTAATCCTTTTAATGCCAGAGAAATACGTAATAAATTGTTCTGCAATGCATTGTGTACCCCTGTGGCACTCAAAGGGTTAAGCCTATTGTCTGAGAATTTAGCTTTATACACAGAGCCTCTGCAGGGAAAAACAACGAAATACATGGTTTTCCCAGTATGTTCAGCTCAGAATGAGATCTTCATTTCAGACCTACTACATTGGCTGATAAATTAGAGAATGTCTGCCTTAACTACTGCATCTTTCTGGGCATGTTTAGAACCAGTGTCTCAGCAAACTTTGGAAAATAATTCTATATCCCCAGTAAATGTATTGTATTTGAGAGCCTTTCTTCAAGCCATATCCTTCAATCCCCGATAAGGAAGTGGGATCTATTGATAATTTATTTATTTGCCACAGGTAAGAATCTCAAACAAGGTGACCGGCACCAGGGGCCATACTAAAGGATGCACTGTCCACCCCTTGACAATTTAAAGGGACAGTAATGCCCCATAAAAAGTATTCTTGTTTTATAGAGGTTAGAAAATAAATTATGTTGCAAAAATCCTATCTCTCAAACCTTTTTGGTTTGAGAGGTATTAGCCTGTAAAGTTTCCCTTTTCCTGCTGTTCGCTGTAAAGCTAACAGCAGGAGAATCGAGTCAGCCGACTTGAGGCTCTTCAGCGGAGCCGAAATCACGTTATTTAAAAAGAACTACTTAATTGGAATGTTCTACAAAGTGTGCTTGCAAACCAGACACACTTTGTAGACCTTACCTATGAAGTAATTATTTTTAAATAACATGATTTCTACTCTGCCGCAGAGGTGCCGGCTGGTCTCCGGACCGGAATGTCCTGCTGTTAGCACAGCGCTGACGTCAGGAGAAGGAGGGGAGGAACTTTACAGGCGAATATCTCTCAAACCGTAAAGGTTTGAAAGAGATGATTTGTGCAACATAATTTATTTTTTTAACCTCTATAAAACAAGAATAATTTTTTATAGGACATGAGTGTCCCTTTAAGTTTGCCTATTCATTTTCTCTCCTGCCTTTTATCCAGATGGCTCGAAGGAAAATATTCAAGGCACAAATTCCTGTTTTTGTTTTGTTTTGTTCCCAAGCTGCATTGTTGTGTTGCCTTATTAACCCCTTAACGACCGGCCGATCGGCGCGGTCACTGAACGACCACAGAGCATTTTTTTTTATTATAAACTTTCCTCTTCCGGACTCCCCGAACGGCGTGCAGCCGCAGGGGGAGCCCAGAATTCCATGACGGTCATAGTACATCATGGGTCGTTAACTCAGACTGACCCATGAGGTACTATGACCATCAAGGGTCCTTAAGGGGTTAAAGTGGACCTGTCACCCTAAGGCGATTTCTTTATATTTTACTTACAGAGAATTAGAATTTGGTAATATATAATACACAATATATACAGATTTAAGTGACTTCCCACAGAGGAATAGTGTATTGGCACTGCTTTTAGTCTTCTGAGCCCTTCAACTCATTTTTGTAACTGCTTGGGTCGCTAAAGCTATGGCTACCTGGAGCGAACAGCTTTTTGATGCTGCTCACCAAGATTCTTGAGGCAAATGCTTACCTTCCAGAAGCGGTTTTTGATGCTGCAGTTTCTGTGGGAACCGTTCTGACTTTTCACCACGATAGGGTTGTTTTACATACTCCTAGGGTCTTCTGCCCAAAGTTGTTTGTGAGTTTCACATGGAGCAGGAAATTGTCCTTCCTTCTTTCTGTGTTCATTGCACACAGCCATTTTGAAAATCTGATTCTCTGTCACTTTCAGGGTCAAAGTGACCATCCACCATGGTTATGTTCTCCAGAAAGGATCCTGTTCGCTTTCAAGTCATGGCTCATTCCATCAGATCGGTGGATGCGTCTTTGGCCTATAAGAATCAGGCCACTGCTTAGCAGTTGTGTAAAGCTGCAACGTGGTAGTTTATGAAAACTTTTACAAAACTCTATCATGAGAATGTTCTGGCTGAGGCCACCTTTAGCCTGCAGCTCCTGTATGAGGCTTCTCCTTGCTTTATGTTTGTTTGAAAATCAGAACCCTGTTGGTTCCAATCTCTTATACTTTTGTTTGTGTTGGTTGACACCTGAGGTTCATGTTGTACCAGTTAATCCTGTGGAAACTTGTCTCCAGTGGAGTGTGTTTTTTTTTTCTTTTTTTTTTTTTTTCTCTTCTCATTTCCCTTCCAGATGCATAGTTTTCGTTTATCCTCATGATTCGTGAGTTTCACATTGGATTTCAGAGAAAATATTGTTTTAGTGACCTTACAATTAAATCTGCCAGAGCTCTCCATAGGATGGTGTAGCGACAGCGTCACTGTACAATTCCAGGCCGCTGTGATATTGCACCTAATAAATTCAACTTTGAGCTGTAATAACATTTGAAAAAAACAGCAGTGGGAGTACCCTTATTTTACTCAGGGGGATAAACCCTACAACATATTTTTTTTTTACATTTTGAGTATTATTATCCCTTTAATTAATTTTGTTGCTCTTCACTGTACCCTCTCCACTTTTGGTATATCCTTTTTCAGAACTGCTTCCCAAAACTGTACTGTGTATTCGAGGTGAGGGGATCCAGAAGTGTGGACTCCTTTCTCACAAGTGCCTAGAGGGATCAGCTGCACCTCACCGACGAGGCCCAACAAGGCCGAAACATACGTCTGGGGTTAGCGGTTTCCGTTGATCAGAGAGGAATTGTCTGGCATTTCGTGGTTGGACTGTCATTTTTGCAGGACCTGTATGATATTCTTCAGAATATCTCTTCTCGGTTTATGGCATTTGTGAGCTAAAAGACATTGCATCCTAAGAACAGGACAGCAATCCTAGTGAGCTTCTTGCATAACCTTGCAGGCTCATGAGCCTAGTTGAGCATGTCTGACCTTTCCTTTTGAAAAGCCATACCATGCAAGTGCTTTTGGCCTATCACCATAGACGGATACTGCTCAGTAATGCACTGCCCTTCTCCCCTAGCCCTGAAAGGGATAAATGTCAGTGTGTGGATGAGGTAATATGGGGCTAAAACAGGAAGTGCCTGAATGGCATGCCTTCTTTAGCATAACCTATAAAACTAAATAACAGAACAAAAAACAAAAAAAAAAAAATTTTTTTACGTGATTGTGTTCCTTTAATTAGTATAGATAACTTACACACTAGTAAAATTTATAAGATATGGCGTTATCTAGATGCCAGTGGTGGAAATAATATGCAGTAACAGTGATAAATTGAATAGGCTATACATTCTCCTGATGCTCAACATTTAATGAAATGATGCTAAAGTGTCAGACAACATAGGAATCTGGTATCTAAATAATTAGCAGATACAAAAATGCAGAATCTAGATTCTAAAGTGACAAGAAGATGACAGTGCATAAATTTACTAATGAGATAACACCTGCGCACCGTATAAGATAAACTTCTGTTATATATAATGGTTATCCTAAAAGAAATCCAAGTGTTCTGATAGAAACAACAGCTTTCAACAGAAAGCAGAGGCAGAGAAATTTACATTGTCCTAACCATTGTAAAATAAGATGATGATAATAATAATAAAGATCATGTCTCTTGATTGTGATGTGAATAGATGAAATTATCCAAATGTACAAAATTGTGTCTTGATGTACTGTATGATGCAGCTAAAATGTCTGATTTGTGGCTTTGTCCACAAATAGAAATGATAGCTATTAATGTACTGTGTAAAACAGACAAAAACATTAAATACCAATAAAAATGTTCTAAGTTTAGTAAAAATATATTACTAATAAAAACATTTAAAAAAATCAACTATTGCACTCACACTTGACCCATCTTGGGCTTGATCAGGGGTCCCTACCCCTTACAGAAAGTGAGCTGTGCTCCATCTAAAAGGTTCTGATGTTGGGTCTGATGAAAGGAAGTAGATATTGCCTATACTCTAGTTTTCCAAAACCATGCTGATGTGCTTTACAAATCATCCAGTTCATCTGCAAGATATGTGGTGTTGAAGGCATGCTGTGGCAGGAAAGATAACAAAGTTATAACCAGCAAACTGTGGCTTTGCACTTAGAGCACCAGACATACTCCATTAGCTGTCCTTGATGGGTTAGTCTGGTAGGTAAAGGAGGGTTCCCACAGTGGGCTTCGAAGGGACCATCACTAAGTAAATTCTCCAGTTCCTCAGATGTGTAATTAGAGATTGGGTGGACAGGTAATGTTGTTCATATCCATCTGAATAACTTACAGTTCATAATAGCTGCAGAAGTGTGTGAAATGTGAACTGTGGTATATAAAAGAGTATAACAACACTAATAGCAATAAATAAATAAATAAATAAATAAAACCATGTAAGTGACTTTTGTAATTATTCACTAATTAAATATTCAGTTAATAAGTGTTCTGCTGTGCACAATAAGAATGTAACCATAAATATTTCCACAAAACAAATGAGAAATAAAGTTGTGATGTTAACCCTCAGGGTGGCAAGAGGGGGCATGCCACATACTACTTGATGTGATATGCAGTGCACCATTCTGGCACCCAAAGGGTCACGAACTTTATGCTCCAAAGCTACTGATTACATGTACTCCCTGGCCACCGTGTACACTGACAAGTATCTCTCTCCCCCTTAAACCTTCTTCTCCACTGCTGTCCTGCCCATGGAGAGAAGGATTTATGGCATGCTTGAACGGGTCCCCAGTTTTCAGAGGCGACCCACGTGGAATGTGTCTCTTTAGACGCATAATGCAAGTCCTCCTCTGATGAGGCACTTCTGGGGCATCTACTTTTGGCATTCCATACCGGCATGCATGGGGCCTTCACTGCACGTGTGCACTAGCGTGTGTTTCAAGTTGTAACACTCAGCAGAACAGGAAGAACCAGACTAACCAGGAAGACTCAAGTTGCTAATTCCAGTGGCATCCTATTTAAATGGCATACAGGTAAGTTATATTTTTCTATGTTCCCTCTTAGTTTTTTAGGGTGCCAGCTCTGTTTCTAGCATGTTAGCTCCTGCAAAGTCCCAGTCAAAGGAGAAGAATATCCCAGAAGGCTCTAGTAAGGAAGAAAATTTGCCTCAAAACACAAGCAGTGTGCAGACTGTGATGCTAAAATATCAGCCTCAAACACATCTAAAATGTGCAGTGAATGCCTAAAGAAGGGCACCTGTAATGAGATTCCATAACAGTTCCAGGATTTTTTATCCTGAATGAAATCATCCATGCAGGAAACATTTAAAAGCTTGCAGCAGGGAGAACCTGCCCCAAAGAAATAGCGAAAGAATCCTGGGGAAAGTACCTCTACTATGCTACATGAAGATGATGGTGACCTAGAATCTATCCTTGACGATCAGGGCTCAGATTTAAGCTCAGAAGAAGGTGAATTAGTGGAAGCATGTGGAATCTTTAACTTATACTGTGTTGATTCATTTATCAAGCTTCTTAGAAAATCATTAGTTCTCTTTCAATCACAAAAGGACATGATTATTATGGGCACTGCCTTCCTGGGCAAAAAGAAATCCACTCTGGTTTTTCCGGTTCAGCAATCCATTTCAGATTTTACAGCTGAATGGAAATTGGGACACAGAAAATTAGCAGTCCCTAGGAGATTTAAGACAATGTTCCCTTTTGGTGACACTGATATACAGAAATGGTTGGCCTACCCTAAGATTGATGTCCCAAAGCGCACCTCGCTAAATCCTCTGGAGGATGGCACTTCCCTGCACAAATCTATGTAGTGAAAATTGGACAGAGCGCTTAAGAAACAGTGCTCTGTTATTGGAGAAAACATGAAAGCAGCAACCGCCATGGCCTGTGTATCTAGAGTCATGTGCATATGGCTTATTGAACTTGTGGACAAAATAGAATCCTCTGTCTCAAAATCTAAATTATTGAAGGAGGTCTCTAGCATTAAAGAAGCAACCAACTACTCATGTGATTCTTCCCTTGACATAACAAGTCTTCTGGACAGAGCCTCAGCCCTATTGATTTCTGCTTGAAGGTCTTTATGGCCGAAGCCATGGAATGCTGAGACTACCTCTATAAGCAAGTTAATACCCCTGCCTTTTACACGATCTTCCCTGTTCGGAGAACATCTTGAAAAAATAATCAAGAAGGCGTCTGGTGGGAAGAGTTCCTTCCACAGTAGATGAAGCAGAGAATTTCTCCTCCCTTTCAGTCGTCCAGGTATTGTAACCAGTCATTTCGAAACAACAGAAGACGTGACGCAGGACGTCAGGGGGAATACAGGGGAAGATTCCCCCAGAGAGGGGGCTTAAGGAGAGAATACATGAAGAAGCCCCAGTTTAAAAAAGAAAACCGATGAATCCCAGCGGACCCCAGTTAAGATCCCAGTTGGGGGCAGACTGCGATTTTTCCTCCCAATCAGGAAAACTCAGGTAATTATAGACGCCTGGGTCTCAGATTTTAGAACTGGGGTATCGGCTGAAACTTCTCTCTGTCCCTTGTCCATGATCCCAGCCAACCACATCAAAAGAGAGGCATTATGGGCTTCATTCAACAACCTATTAGCAGAGAAGATCATAGAGGAAGTCTCTTTATAGGAGAGAGTTTCAGGGATTTATGCAACCTTCTTTCTTGTCCCAAAACCTTCAGGGCAATTCAGGACAATCTTGGATCTAAGATCAGTCAGTTCCTTCATCAAGCAAGCAGATGTCAAGATGAAATCAGTGGAATCAGTAATTCAATCCCTCTCTCCCGGCATGTTCCTGAAGTTCATCGGATGCCTACTATCATATCCCAGTACATCCATTGCACAAAACTTTTCTGAGCTTTAGGATCCAGCAGTATCATTACCAGTATGTGGTTCTTCCTTTTGGCCTGTCATCGGCCCCCAGAGTTTTCTCCAAGATCCTGGCACCTGCATTGGGATGCCTGAGACAAAGGGGAATAAACATCCTGGCTTATTTGGATGACCTTGTGATCATGACGCCATCAAAGGAATCATCTCAAACACGGACACAACAAGTCCTTCAGTTTCTACAGGACATATGTTGGGTCTTCAACCTAGAGATAAATACAAACACTCCTGGATTCTTCGGTCAAAGGAGAGGATAATCAAACTCCTAACCAAGACCTTGGCATTCCTAAAACAAGTATATCATTCAACATAAGTTTTTATGGAACTCCTGGGACTAATGTCATTGGCCACTCAAATAATCCCCTGGGCTAAACTACATCTGCAATCTCTCCAATCAAATTTTTTGAAATACTGGAAAGCAGATCATGGAAACCCACTACAAAGGATACCTCTGTCCCCCTTGGCCAGGCAGGACCTTCGTTGGTGGCTGAACAAAAATAATCTTCTACGAGGAAGATCAGTGAAAATGCAGAATCGGGAAATACTATACACAGACGCCAGCTTAAGAGGATGGGGAGGGGTCTGGAATCACAAGACTGTACAAGGAGAATAGAGAATATCAGATACATTCCTTTATATAAACATTCTGGAGACAAGAGCAGTCAAGAAATCCCTTCTTCATTTCCAGAAACCTCTCCAGAGAAAAAAAAAAAAAAACGTTCTCATAAGAACAGACAACTTACCGCCAGTGATGTATATAAGAAACCTGGGAGGCACCAGGAGCCAAGGCCTAAACAGAGAGGTAAGGAGTCTTCTCTGGGCCGAAAAGCAACTAACAAGTATTTCCGCATCACATATATCGGGAATAAGCAATCTGGAAGCAGACTTCCTCAGCAGGCACAGAGTGCACCAGGGAGAATGGTTTCTGAGCCAAGACATATTTATACAACTGACAAATAGGTGGGGTCAACCAGATGTGGATCTCATGGCGACACAGAAAAACAAGAAAAGCAACCTATTTTTCTCCAGATGGAAGCACCAGCAATTCTTGGGCGAAGATGCCCTTAGGTTTCCAAGAGGATTTCATCTGGTTTACATCTTTTCTCCTACTCTGCTACTTATACAGGTAGTGAAGAACAGGACAGGGTAGAGACCTTACTAATCACCCCTAAATGGCCCAGGAGGATACGGTAGTCAAATCTTATACAGATGTCAAGAGAGGAGCCATGGGAACTACCCATGAGGAAGGACCTTCTACATCAGGGTCCTTTTCTCCTTAAAAGTACAACTCTCAGCACTAACTGCGATCTTAGCCAGGCCTCTCGCAGATCATGACCTGGTAAAACAATTCACTAAAGCCAGACCTACTAGAGAGAGAGCAGCCCCATGAGACTTAAACCTAGTCCTTACTCAATTGCAGTCTCAACTTTTTGAGCCTATTGAAAATATTCTTATTCAACTGTTGACGTTGCAGACATTTTTTCTAATGGCAGTAACTTCTGCCAGATGATTGAATGAAATACAAGCTCTGTCATGCAAACTCCCATTTTTATCTATACACCAGGATAAAATTGTCTTCAAAGAGAAACTATCCTTCAGACCAAAGGTGGTTTCAGAATTTCACATCAATCAAAAGATCATCCTACCCTTCTTCTGCAGGAATCTGCAAAACCACAAAGAAGCTCTACTTCATAACCTAGACCTAGTGAGATGTGTATCCACTTATCTTCAGAGAACTGAGGAATTTAGATCTTCTGAAACATTGTTTGTGCTTTTACAAGGCAGATTCAAAGGAGAAGCAGCACCCAAATTGTCCATAACAAAATGAATTAGAGATTGTATTGAGTTGTTATGCAGGGTCAGAGCTTGTGGCATCCTTCAACATTAAGGCACACTCAACTAGAGCCATGGCCACATCTCGGGCAAAGAGGGCTCAGGCTTCCCTATTAGGCATATGCATAGCAGCCACATAGTCCTCCATATCCACCTTTATGAAGCACTATCAGCTGGACATACAAGCCTCCTCAGATGCTAGTTTCTGCAGGAAGGTCCTGGAGGCTGTGGTACCTCACTGACTGGTAAGCCTAATTTTTTCCCACCCGTTATTTTCTTGGGATACTGCTTTTAAGCCCCATTCTAATTCCTTGGACAGTACACAGAAGAAATGAGGAAATCTACTTACCAATATTTTGTTTTCTTCTGTGTACCTCCAAGGCATGGCCACCCTACTAACAATCTTCAAAGTATTTTACTGCTTTGTCAAAAGAAAACTGAGGTTAACATCATTAGACCACCTTTTAACCCTCTGAGTGTCAGAGGGGTACAGAACACATTGCTTTGCAATGCATTCCATACCCCTCTTGAACTCAAAGGGTTAAACGTTCCGATTAGTCCTACCCAGCTGGCACTGTTAAGTAAGTTTCCGCGTTTTTTTTATTAGAACATCCAGAATGACTTTGTCTCAACTTCTGGAGTCTCTGTCTTCCTTTCTCCATACCAGTGATGATCACATCTGTATTTTGGCATTGATTATGGCGTTTGCAGTGTCTTCATTGGCTATGTGACTTCAACCCACCAGAGATATTTTTTTGTGTTTGGAGAACCTTCTTTTCATTTTCTTTTTTTTTTTTTTCTTTTTTCTACCAATGTACTGGAGTCCACAGCTTCAAGACACCTAACATTAACCCCTTAAGGACCGGGAAATCCGTCCGAAGACGCGACTGAACGACCGTGGAGCAAAATTTTTTTTTTTGCTCCGTTGCGTTCCGGACTCCCCGAACGGCGTGCAGCCGCGGGGGGAGCCCGGAACTCGATGACGGTCATAGTACGTCATGGGTCGTTAAGTCAAATCGACCCTTGACGTACTATGACCGTCAAGGGTCGTTAAGGGGTTAATACATTTTTATTCATGTGTTTGTTTATTTCAATATATTGTTATCAATATAAATATCAATACATTGTAAACTCCATCATCAATGCCAACATAAAGATGTAACCATTGCTGGTATAGCCCTTTGAGCATTGGATAACCCCACTGGCACTCAAAGGGATAAAGCAAATTTCACTCCCACATAGAGTGGTAAATAAACTCCAGGGGGGAGATACACTAAGATATGATGAAGCAGTGATAAAGTGGAAATGATGTCTCCAGTGATATCACTTCTCAAGTACCAATGTTATTCTATGGAGCATATGCATTAAGATCTCCAATGTTGCTTTGCCTTACTGCATAACTCCCCCAGAAGTCAAGCAGAGGCATTCTGGACCTTCAGATTAAAAAACCTTTAGATGCAGATGGACTTAATACTTATCTTGACTCTATTTTTTTATCTGATAACATTTCCTAACCTGCTGAAATATAAAAGGAAGTTTAGAAGGTGGGGAAGGGAGAATTGTGTATTTGGGTGCACTCTGATTCAAACATATTAAAGAAAAAAAAATAATATATAAAATAAATAACTTTATTGAAAATAAACATCCTAACATAATCACATGGATAAAACACGATTAAAATAGCTCAGAATAGGATTCACCTGTACTAGGGTGCCAGTATATTGTGACTCCTGCATAAATAATAGGACTAACTCTGCATGATATATCTTTTGTTCCAAGATTATTGCCTTTTTTACATGCATTTATGGATCCCAGTATGAAAGAGCTGCTTTTCGATATATGCCCACACATGTACTTTTTCCAGTAGTGTGGTAATTACAGGGTGGATGTTGCCCTTAAATGTCCATTACTCCCTGCCTTATAGGTGTGGATTTGCTGCTTCAAATCTATCCCCAAATTTGGCTGACTCCCAGACTTAGCTTATACCCTCCGATCACTCATTTCAGTCTTGGCCTACAGGAAGTATCCTGCTTATGTTTATTACATCTGAAAGCCACTGTGGGATACTACCACATTGCAGCACACAGGGTAACAAGACAGAGTTATGAGCTAGGGGAGCTAGATGACCTACTTATGGTAGTATAAAGCAGAGGATACAAACTAGCCTTCAGTCATGTGGGATTAGCTTTGCTGGATTGGTAGAGGCGATGTGGGTTTCTCACACATTGCAAAGCCTTGCACTCTATTTAAATAGCTTGAGTACCACATGCCTCTCTTAAAACATGATAATAATCACACATCTAATAAACTGATGATGGTAGTTAGAGTTACTTTGATTTATCACGGTAATGAGGCCTTGCCTCGTCATTATAGCGTTTTCTGTTTGGTAGGGGACTGATTAGCCTAACTGACTATGGACCAATTCCTTCCCACCCCAGGTTACACTTAGAAAGATTCTATACACCCCATGCACTCTTATTTTCCGTGGGGGAAAAATTAAGTTCATTCCTCTGGCCTAAAATTCTTGCGGTTGGGGGCACCCCATATACCGGACACTCAAACTGGCTGCCTCAACCCCACAAAAAAGTGTAGCGGACACAAATTCAGTATTCACCTGACATTTTTCGGCATACACTATGCCTGCATCAGACGTGTGCCTCTAAGTCATAATTTTTGAGGCTATTGTTAAACACCCAATTTCTCCAAACTATTTCAGGAGACTAAATATAGTCCTTACAACACTTTCGATAATAGGCAGTGTAGTTCTATATATGATAAAATATAAAAGGAAAACTGGCATCCCATTAGTCATAACCTTGATTCTTCTTTTAAAATAATTTTCTTCTTAGATTATAATTATATTTATTATTTTATTGGGGTTGCTGCTCTGTTACCTATTTGCTTTTATTCTTTGATAGGGAAGCTTTTCTTCTCTCTCATTTTAAGTAATTTCTATAAAATTGTACTACACTGTTTATTTTATTGTTTAAACTGTCAGCATTATTTATGGTTCTTTAGTAATTGACCCCTTGGGTGCCAGAGGGATACGTGGTATATCAAGTCGTGTGTCACTCTTGGTACTGAGGGTTAACACAACTCAGCACTTGTAAAATGTCATTTTTATTTCCAGTTTTATTTTCTGGAAATATTTATTGTTACATCCTTATTGTACACAGCAGAACAATAGATATCATGCACTATCCATAAATAAAGATTCTGCTGACATAATTACAGATATTACTTATATGGTTTCAGTACTCCAGATCTTGTTAGGTTTGTTCTCATTTCACACACTTTTGTTGTAACTTATATATTATGTTATTCAAATGGCTATAAATGGTTTTAACTGTCCATCCAGTTTCCCCTTAACGATGTAGAGTTGGATTTCCATGATACAGTTTGGGTACTTTCTTCATCGTCGCACATTCACTTAGTGATGGTTCCTCCTGCACTTGCTGTGGGGACCCTCCCTTAGCTCTTGGACTATCCAGTTATGGACAGCTGGCGGAGTCAGATTGGTTTTGTAAGTTCGCAGTTGCAGTTTTGCTGGTTGTAGCTTTGATATCTTTTGCACATATCCTGCCTCAGCATGTCTTTAACATCATATTGCCTTGCGGCTCGACTGAGAGATTGGTCTTTACAGCATTACTGTTTTAGAAAACTCAAGTGAAGGCAACCTCTGCTTCTCCTCATCTGATCAAACATCAGGACCTGTTGATGGTGGACACTATACAGGTGGTAGCATTGGTTCCAGGGCACATCTCTCTGGCTATAATGGGTAGGTACCCCTAATATGCATCAGGCGCAAGATATGACAAATGTGAGTGCAGTGACTGATGATTTGTTTTTATCAGTGATACATTTTTACTACACTCGGATCAGATTTATGATCTGTTCCTCTCTAGTAACATACTAGTTGACAAAATCCTTCTTGTCTGTTTCCTAACAAGTATTTGTTGCCATTATGATAATGAAACATTACATTTAAACTTTCACTCTCTATAAAGTCACCCTCCAATAATTAGGCATATGGCGACTAGCTTCACAATAGTGCTATTAGCTCTCATAATTACCCAGTTCAGAAGTAATCCTTATTCTTCGGAGACTGACGGCCAGGCTTCTTGCTTTAGTGCCGTCTGCGCGCCTGCACCGTCAGTCACTTCTGGTGCCTTAAGGCACAGTGCAATGCCGCCAAGAGAAGACCGGAACTGACAGTGCAGACGCTGTCATTCTCTAAGACAAGATGTCTGCGCTGATGCCTGGCTTCCGGTCTCCGAAGACTAAAGATTACTTTAGAACCGGGTACTTTTGAGAGCTAATAGCACTATTATGAAGCTAGTTGCATATGCCTAATTATTGAAGGGCAACTTTATAGAGAGTGAAAGTTCTGCTTTAATTCATGTTTTCTTATTTAACAATTGCCTATGTGTCATGGTAGCCAAAAGTCCAGAAAATGTATAGTTGAGAAGATATTCATATTTGTTACTGTTTGCTTATGTATGCAAATTGTGGTATAAGTGACATTTCATATGCTAATTAACCCTTTTCAGTGACATGTCACATGCTAATTAAGGTTTCTGTGATGTTTCTTATGCTAATTAAACTATGGACACTACCAGGAAATTTTCACTTTCACTTTTTCCCATAAATAAAATTGTGAATATCTCCTAAACTATAAATCTGCTTTTGGTTAAAGGGATAGTAATGCTTGTTTTTAACAAATGTTAATATTGTAAACATTAAAACAGCGAGGTATGTCCCATCTCTCAAACATAGTATAGTTTGAGAGATCTAAGCATTTAAAGTTCCCCCTTCCCGCCTATTTCATAGACATCAAGCTCTAGATGGCAGAAGGAGATCCTGGTCCCAGGACCGGCCGGGGGCTCTTCAGCAGAGCCGAAATACCGCTATATATAGAAAGAAATATTTCACTGGAATGGTCTACAATGTGTGCCTGCAAACCCAGGCACACTTTGTAGACCGTTCCAATGAAGTATTTCTTTCTAACACTATTTTGGCTCTGCTGAAGAGCCGCCTTCCGGTCCTGGGACCAGGATCTGCTTCTGTCAGCTATAACGCTGACGTCTATTAAAAGTGTGGGAGGAGGGAACTTTAGATACTTAGTTCTCTCAAACTATACATATTTGAAAGATGGGACATACCTCATTGCATTAATATTTTTAATGTCTACAATATTAACATTTGTTAAAATCAAGCATTACCATCCCTTTAACAAGACATATATGTATTTTTGAGTGACGTTTTCAAGTATGTAAAGAAAATCCAAGGTGACAGGTCCACTTTAATACAGTTTTCACTGTCGTCCAATACAGGTCACTGGTACAATGGGAGGCGATCCGCCCCTTTAAGTAGGCAGGAACATTCATTCAAATGTATGCAGGGGGTGGAGTCTCCCCTTCCTCTTAAGCTGCCCTCAGCCAGAACAAACCAGATTGATTTGTTCCTGTGTGCTGTGCACACCAGGTGGAGAACATCTCTCATTCAACTTTAGTTTTTTATTGTTTTTCTTCAAATATGGAATACCACCATTAGGCGGGTGACCATGGCTGACAATTGCCCTCACCAAAGTGGCTAGTGCAGCTTCCAGGGATTTTGTGGTGGACCTTATGCCCTGAAGAGGGAACAACTTGAGTCAAGTAGCTTCCGTGCTGGGGAAGTTTCCTCTGGTTAATTCCCTTTTAACATGGTTACCTGAAGACAGAAGTCCTGCAGAAAGGTGAGCCACCCTTTGAGTGCTGAAGGTCCACTTGTCCCACAGTGTCCCTTCTTTGGGCATGTATTTGGGAGTTCTCATTATGCACTCCAGCACTCATAGGGTGTTTTTTCTTATATTGCCTGTATTTATGCAATGTCTGTGGTATTCCCTGGGTTTTGGAGCTTTGGGCTATTGTTTTCTCATGTTTTACATGTGTTTGATGTATGTTTGGTAACTTTTTTCTCTCAGGGTAAATTTATTAATAGTTTATGTTCCGCGCCTTTAAGCACGCTTTTCCCGCATAGACGCCATTGCTCCTTTACTCTCTATGGGTTTACACAGTGTGGGACGTATCTCTGGAACCGCTTGTCACATCGACTTCAGAGAGGGCTCATTTTGTTGGTCTTCCCTTGCTCTATCATCCGGTTGCATGATTCGGTGTGTGGGGAGTCTGGGGGGGCTTCGGGCACTGTTTTGGGGTACTTCTGAGAAAAACTACGATTCCCATGAGCGCCCGTTTCGCGCTCGTTTTCTGATTGGCTGCCGTCGCGGCAGCCATTTTGAGTGTTATTCTCAGTGGTTATACTACGCAGGGACCAAACCTTCCTTCTCTCCTCAGCAGATTAACCCTTCGCTTACCAGAGAAGTTAAATTTTAGACATTTCTGGGGTGAAATTTTAATCTTTCACACTTTAATTGGGTGATTCTTCTTAGTGGAGTATATCTGACACTGTGAGCATGTCTACTCCACTGGAGTCAGGGGCTAGACCCAAGACTAAGGAGGCTGGGGTGTCAATTTCCCCCATTGCGTTTTGCTCCTCTTGTCACTCTGGGCTGCCTAGAGAATTTTCTGGTCATTTATGCCCAAAATGTGCAGAAAGTCATGACAGCAACCCTGGGCTTTCCAGTCACGCTATTGAGCCAACTTGGGTGAAAGAGTTCAAAGCTGCCACTAGGGATCTCAGATCCACTCTTCAACTCTTTCCCTCTCAGGTTCAGGGGGCTCTTCAGGTTTGGCAGACCCACTCCACAGTCAGGACCTCCCTGCCTAAGCCACAGGGGGCTCCTGACATGTCTGATTCTTCTGAGGAAGAACTTTTACAAGATTCTGATGCTGAGGAAGGCACTGTTATTGAATCTACTAGGTCCATTGGTGACCCTTATGAATGTGAACCTGAAATTTCTACTGAGGGATTGATCAGAGCTGTGCTAACCACACTCAACCTTCCTCTGACTCAGGAATCTACTCATGATCCAACCGACGTTTTTCAAAAACCGTCTAAAGCTGTTGTATGTTTTCCTACTAACCCTACTCTTGCTCGTTTAGTCTCTGATGCATGGAGGAATCCTGAGAAATCCTCTTCTGTGTCCAAAAAGTTTGCTAAACTTTACCCTTTTCCTGAGACAACTGGCAAAATGGGTTCATCCTCCTAAAGTGGATGCTCCTATCTCTAGGTTATCCAAATCTACTGCCTTAGCTGTATCTGATGCCTCTGCCCTGCAAGATTGAACGGACAAAAAATTAGAAACTTGTCTTAAATCTATTTTTGTCTCTATTGGCACTGCCATGCGGCCAACCTTTGCAGTGGCGTGGGTTAACCGGGCTATTGCGGCCTGGACTGAACAGCTTACTGAAGCGGTTCGCCAGGATGCGCCAGTGTCTGAACAGCTACAGCTTCTTGCTAATATCTCAGAAGCTCAAAATTATGTTTCTGACGCTGCTTTTGATGCTGTGCGCATGATGGCGAGGGCCTCCACTTCTTCTGTGGTGGCTAGGCGTGCTCTTTGGCTAAAAATTTGGTCTGCTGACACCGCTTCTAAGAAAGCCTTGCTTTCATTACCCTTCCAAAGGACCTCACTGTTTGGATCTGAACTTAAGGAGATGATTAGTGAGGCTACTGGTGGTAAAAGTACTCTTCTGCCATCAGTCTTCAAAAAGAAGTTTCCAGCCAAACGCAATCTGTCCTTTCGTTCCTTCCAAACTGAGACACGCTCCACGTCCCAGGCAGGTCCGTCCTCCACGCGCTCCTCCTCCAAGCCCAAACAGTCCTGGAAGCCCAAAGTTGCCCCTAAGGCCAAGACTCATGACTCACCGAACCCGGGTCCGGATCCGGCTGTAGGTGGACGTCTCCACATCTTTCGCCGGATTTGGGAGGAATCAGTGGCGGACCCATGGGTTATTCAGGTGGTATCAGAGGGATACAGGATCCCTTTCTCTTCCCTTCCTCCTTTTCGGTTCCATTTTACTTGTCCTTCTCAGGAGCCTACAAAAAGACGTCTGTTCGACGACGCTATTCAGGGTCTTTTGGACAAAGAGGTCCTGGAACTGGTTCCATCAGAGGACACAGGTTCAGGATTCTATTCCAACCTGTTCATTGTGGCCACAAAGGACGGAGGTGCTTGTCCTATTTTGGATCTCAAGGATCTCAATTCCTTTGTTTTGAGTTCCCACTTTTGCCAGGAATCCCTGCGTTCTGTGATAACCGCAATGTCTCCAGCGGAGTTCCTTGCCTCCCTGGACCTTCAAGATGCATATCTTCACATCCCTATTCATCCAGAGAGCAGACGGTATCTCAGGTTTGCCAGTCACAAAGGCCACTTTCAGTTTTCAGCTCTTCCCTTTGGACTGACTTCAGCTCCTCAGGTCTTTCAGAGGGTATTGGGAGCTTTGATAGCTGTGCTTCATCGAGATGGTGTCAGGGTGACTCCCTACATGAACGATCTGCTCCTGAAAGCTTCATCTGCGGAGATTCTCCACCAGCAGATACAGTTGTGCATACAGACACTCAATCGCCACGGCTGGATTGTGAATCTGGACAAGTCAGACTTGGTCCCATCTCAACAGCTCCTCTTCTTAGGTCTCCTGTTCGACACTCAGCAGTGCATGGTGTTTTTACCGGAGGAAATAGCTCATTAGATTGCTATCCGTGTATCCAAGATCCTGGAGCTCGACAGGATTCCAGTGCCGAAGTTGACTTCTCTGGTGGGGAAGTTCATTTCCATGATAGAGGCAGTGCCATTTGCTATGGCACACACCAGGGAACTTCAGAGGTTTGTGATCCAGACGTGCAAGAATCATCCAGACCATCAGCATCTGTCAGTCTCTCTGCCTCCTCATGTCGAGTTGAGCTTGGAATGGTGGTTGGACCTGTTTCATCTCCTGAAAGGGAGATCCTTTCGGATTCCCTATTGGACCACAGTCACGACGGATGCCAGCCTCCGGGGATGGGGGGCAGTGTTGGGTTGTTTCAGTGCTCAGGGGAAATGGGGACTGGAAGAGTCTCTTCTCTCCATCAATGTTCTGGAACTTCGTGCCATCTTTCTTGCCCTGAGGCACTGGGAATCTCAGCTGGAAGGTTGTCCAGTCAGAGTGGAGTCCGACAACGCCACCACAGTGGCCTACATCAACAGACAAGGCGGCACAAAAAGTCTCACCGCTTGGTTAGAGGTCAAGGCCATCTTATCTTGGGCAGAAGCTCATGTGCCCGTCATCTCAGCAGTACACATTCCAGGCATGGACAACATCATGGCAGACTTTCTCAGTCATCACACAGTCGACAGCGGAGAGTGGGCACTTCATCCAGAGGTGTTTCACCTTCTAACCCAGATGTGGGGGGTACCTGCAGTGGATCTGATGGCTACCAGACACAACAGGAAGGTGCCAGTGTTTTGCTCTTGGTGGAGGGACCCTCTTGCTCTAGCAGTGGATGCTTTCTCAATCCCTTGGGAGTTCCCTTTGGCGTACATCTTCCCTCCTCTCCCTCTGTTGATCAGAGTCATCCAGAAGCTGAAGATGGAGCGTTGTCCTGTCATCCTAATCACTCCAAATTGGCCTCGTCAGTCCTGGTATCCGGAACTTCTAGCCATGTCAGTGACGGATCCCTTTCCGCTTCCTGCCCGTCCAGATCTACTTCTTCAAGGATATCTGTGGAAGGAGGATGTTCAGCATCTCCATTTGACGGCTTGGAGGTTGAATCCTCAATTTTAAAGAAAAAAGGGTTTTCCTCTTCAGTGGTGTCCACGATGCTCCGGGCTCGCAAGCCTGTGTCTTCCAAGATCTACCATCGCATATGGTCCACTTTTGTGGCATGGTGTGCTGATAAGGATCTATCACTTGACTTCCATCTTCCCACGGTCCTGGCCTTTTTGCAGGATGGGGTTGAGAAGGGACTCAGCCTGAGTTCTCTCAAGGTACAGACTTCAGCTCTGTCTGTATTTTTCCAGGAACGGATTGCTATTCTTCCTGATGTTAAGGTTTTCTTCCAAGGTGTGGCTCATGTTCGGCCTGCCTTCAAGAGTCCAACTCCCCAGTGGGACCTCAATTTGGTACTGGGGGTCCTCCAGAGACCCCCGTTTGAATCCTTGGCTTCTATTCCTTTACGTCTTTTGACCTGGAAAATGGCCTTTCTTTTGGCTATTGTCTCAGTTCGCCAGGTAGCAGAATTACAAGCTCTGGCTTGTAAACCTCCTTACTTGGTGTTCCACAAGGATAAGGCTGTGCTTCGCACTTCCAAGGAGTTTTTACCCAAGGTTGTTTCAGAGTTTCACATCAATCAGGAGATTGTTGTGCCCTCTTTCTGTCCTAACCCTTCCTCTGACAAGGAGAGAGATCTCCATTTGTTGGATGTTGTGCATTGTCTTAGACTCAGTTCGATGAACGTAAAATTTATCAGGAAGTCTGACGCCCTGTTCGTCATTCCTGAGGGGCCTAAGGCAGGGAGACCGGCATCCAAGGTGACTATTGCATCTTGGATTAAATCTACCATTGGTGAAGCCTACAAACTACAGAATAAGCACGTTCCCTTCAGGGTTACTGCTCATTCCACCAGATCTATTGGGGCCTCTTGGGCCTATAAGAATCAGGCGTCTGCTGATCAACTGTGCAGAGCGGCCACTTGGTCCTCTGTGCACACATTCTCGAAGCACTGTCGTGTAGATGTACTGGCCTCGGCTGGTGCCAGCTTTGGGAGGAAGGTCCTGGAGGCAGTCTTGCCTGTTTAGGACCTTCTACTCTGTGGTTCTTTGTGCTTCCTTGCTGTTGAGCCCTGTTGGCTCTCGTTCAGTGTGCTGTGTTAGTTCGGGGGTTTGTTTTTCCCCCTGGTTGGTGTCAGTTGACACTTCTGTTATTGGGCTCTATGATTAATTGGTTCATAGCAGTTCTGGTGACTTTGGGCCTTGCGCCTGGTCCTTGCCTTACTTCCCGCCTCTGGGAAAGCTCAATGTTTGTACATCCCATTGTACCAGTGACCTGTATTGGACGACAGTGAAAATAGGATTTTAGTCTTACCTGTTAAATCCTTTTCACTTAGTCCATACAGGTCACTGGTCTCCCACCCTGTCAAGGGACCATGCTTGGCTCTCCTGTGGCATTCAGTGGGAGACCTTCGGGTTCATACTCACAGGAGTCTTCCTTTTCCTTCTTACTCTGGTCAGTTTAGTGTCTCAAATCAATCTAGCTTGTTCTGGCTGAGGGCAGCTTAAGAGGGAGGGGAGGCTCCACCCCCTGCATACATTTGAATGAATGTTCCTGCCTACTTAAAGGGGCGGATCGCCTCCCATTGTACCAGTGACCTGTATGGACTAAGTGAAAAGGATTTAACAGGTAAGACTAAAATCCTATTTTTCATCACTGTGTATTGCAAACCCTGCACATTACTATATTCATGTTCCATGATGAAAACAGGCGTTACTATCAATAAACTGTACCATTTGTCTGTACCATCTAAATAAAACGAGCAGTGTATCCTGAAAGGTGGCTACGGTTTATATGCATTTGTTAGGACCTTTACTCTTGTAATAATAATTGTCTTTACCCCTCTCATTTAGCGTCTTCGAGAGGAGATGGAAGAGATCACACAGCAGCAGCTGGTACATGACAAACATTGCAAGGACCTCATGACCTTTGGATTAAAGCCACGTCA
The DNA here is from genome assembly GCA_037306005.1 of Rhinophrynus dorsalis. Lineage (NCBI taxonomy): Eukaryota > Metazoa > Chordata > Amphibia > Anura > Rhinophrynidae > Rhinophrynus > Rhinophrynus dorsalis. Next base: position 167,512,557 of record CM074724.1, read on the forward strand.
CATCACCCCTTTTACCAGCTTCCAGTCAGTACAGCCACAGCCTTCCAATGCTTTATTGAGTCTCTTAGGTTACACTGGGCAACAGGGAATTTTGGGATATGGAGCTGCACCAGTGCCAGACAAATCGACTTTGGTTGAGAGTCGCACTTGTCGGGATCTTGTAGAGGAGAAATTTGATCAGGTGCAGAACATATTTGGATCCTTTTTCCTTCACTGTTCTCATTTTTATAAATACGTTGAGTAGTGAATTGTATTCGCTTTCCCTCTTCACAGATTTGTCGTTGGGTCTTGAAGTGCAGAAGCAGCAAGAACCCTTTAATTCAGATGACCATTTTGAATGTGCTGCCACGTCTAGCAGCGTTCAGACCCTCTGCTTTTACAGGTAAGGATCTATGTATCGAATTCTCTTTTTCTGACTACTGTACTGGTTTGCATGATCTGCCACTTGTTCTATACACTTTTTTTATTTTAGCAGATCAGTACCTCCCAGACACCATGAGTCATCTGCTGGGTTGTGTGCGGAAGGAGAAAGAGCGTACAGTTGCCTTCCAAGCTCTGGGGCTAATTTCTGTAGCTGTGCGGTCTGAGATTCGTTTATATTTGCCTAAAATTCTTGAACATGTGAAAACTGCTTTACCCCCTAAAGACTTTGCACACAAGTAAGTTTGAGAATGATTCTTTTATCTGATTGTAGATCTTCTATGACTAACAAAGAAATCTGTTTGAGCTTCCTTTGCAAATCAAATGTATAAGCAGTCATGAAACCATGATTAGCTCCTATCTTGATTTCAAGGGATTCCCCTTCAGACTGTTCTTCAGGGCAGGTAACCAACCCTCAAGAAACAGTTTCATATTATAACTGACAACTGCTGATTTGAAGAAATGAGCTTGTACAATGCTTGCGTTTCACTGGAAAATACAGGGTCCATGGAATTAAGGTCCTGCCATTACAAGTAAGGGTGCCAATACCCTGCTTTAGCAACTGCAGGTAGCCATATACAGTCATGTGAAAAAGAAAGTACACCCTCTGAATTCTATAGTTTTACAAATCAGGACATAATAACAATCATCCGTTCCTTAGCAGGTCAAAATGTAGATAAATACAACCTCAGATGAACAACAACACATGACATGTTAACACAGTGTCATGATTTATTTAAAAAAAATAAAGCCTAAATGGAGAAGCCATGTGTGAAAAACTAAGTACACCCTTACTGCTTCCATAGGGATTAAGATGCTAAGTAGCAGACAGGTGCTGCTGATCAAATTCCCTTGATTAACTGATAATAAGCAAGTGTGACCACCTCTATGAAAGCCAAAGTTTTAGCAGTTTGCTGGTCTGGAGCATTCAGGTGTGTGTTAACACAATGCCAAGGAGGAAAGACATCAGCAATGATCTGCCCATCAATCTGGGAAGGGTTATAAGGCCATTTCCAAACAATTTAAAGTCCATCATTCTACAGTGAGAAAAATTATTCAAAAGTGGAAAACATTCAAGACGGTTGTCAATCTTTCCAGGGGTGGACGCCCCAGCAAATTCACCCCAAGGTCAGGCCGTTCAATGCTCAGAGAAATTGCAAAAAAAATAAGTTATATCTCAGATTCTACAGGCCTCAGCATGTTAAAATTCATGACAGTACAATTAGAAAAAGACTGAACAAGTATGGTTTGTTTGGAAGGGTTGCCATTAGGAAGCCTCTTCTCTCTAAAAAGAACATGGCAGCACGGCTTAGGTTTGCAAAATTGCATCTGAACAAACCACAAGACTTCTGGAACAATGTCCTTTGGACAGACGAGACCAAAGTGGAGATGTTTGGCCATAATGCACAACGCCACGTTTGGTGAAAACCAAGCACAGTATATCAGCACAAACACCTCATACCAACTGTGAATCACGGTGGTGGGGGTGAAGGTTTGTGCTTGTTTTGCAGCCACACGACCTAGGAACCTTGCAGTCATTGAGTCGACCATGAACTCCTCTGTCCGACAGCTAAAGCTTGGCCGAAACTGGGTCATGCAACAGGACAATGATCCCAAGCACCCCAGCAGGTCTACAACAGAATGGCTGTAAAAGAAAAGAATCAAGATACTGCAATGGCCCAGTCAAAGTCCAGACCTCAACCTGGTGGAAATGCTGTGGCTGGACCTTAAGAGAGCGGTGCATAAACCAATGCCTGCAAACCTCAATGAACTGAAGCAATGCTGTAAAGAAGAGTGGGCCATAATGCCTCCACAACGATCTGGAAGACTGATAAAGTCATACAGAAAACAGTTACTTTAAGTTATTGCTGCTAAAGTTGGTTCTACAAACTATTGTATCATAAGGTGTACTTAGTTTTTCAAACATGGCTTCTCCATTTTGGCTTTATTTTTGTTAAATAAATCATGACCTGGTGTAATATGTCATGTGTTGTTCATCTGAGGTTGTATTTACCTACTTTTTAGACCTGCTGAGGAACAGATGATTGTTATTATGTCCTGATATATAAAACGATAGAATTCAAAGAGGGTGTACTTTTTCACACAACTGTATTTTGTTTTTCATTGTCTTGCCTTGGGTAGGCAAAGGTAGAGGACCAGTTCAGGGTACCTGTATTCAAACATAGTAATTATTTTTATTTCATTTTTGTGAATAATTTGATGGTCAGTATTTAAACTGGTTTGTTATGAGGGATGAACATTCTGGTATATTTGTATCCTCTTTAAAACAAGCACCATTGACACCCATGATAAAAAAAAGAATTCCTTGATGGCTGCGTCCCTATGTTCATACTTCCTTGTACCTCCAAGCTACTTGAAAGACTCGTATACCCGGTTTCTCTCCACTAACAGTCTGCATTGTCCCCTACAGTCTGGCTTGACTCAACATTCCACTGAGACTGCTCTTCTAAAAGTAGCTAATGACCTACTCATAGCCAAGTCCAATGCCTTTCTTATGGCCTCAGTGGCATGGGCCTCTCATGATATTTTGCCTTACTAATCTCTCCTACACAACCTTTGCTGTTTTCCATCTGTACCTCCTCCCTTGGGAAACATATAACCTCCAATGGCCTTCAATATCACCTTTATTCTGATAACACTGAAATACAATATTGTGGAAAAGTCTTAGGCAGGTGTGGAAAAATGTTGTAAATTAAGAATGCTTTCAAAAATAGGCATTTTAATTGTTTATTTTTATCAATTAACAAACTGCATAGTAAGTGAACAGAATAAAAATCTAAATCAAATCAATATTTGGTGTGACCACCCTTTGCCTTCAAAACACCATCAATTCTTCTAGGTACATTTGCACAGTCAGTGCTTTTGTAGGCATATATAGTCAGGTGTATGATTAATCAGTTATACCAAGCATGTGCTAATGATCATCAATGTAATATTCTGGCTGAAACACAATCATTGACTAAAACAGAAACAGCTGTGTAGGAGGAATAATACCGGGGGTGGAACAGCTAAACAAGGTGAGGTTGCTGAAGACAGTTTAATGTCAAAAGTCATACACCATGGCAAGACTGAGTACAGCAGCAAGACACGCGTAGTTATACTGCATCAGCAAGATCTCTCCCGGGCAGAAATTTCAAGGCAGACTAGGGTTTCCAGATGTGCTGTCCAAGCTCTTTTGGAGAAGCACAAAGAAACAGGCAACATTGAAGACCATAGACTCAGTGGTCGGCCAAGGAAACTTAGTGCAGCAGATGAAGGACACATCGTGCTTACTTTCTTTCGCAGTCGGAAGATGTCCAGCCGTGCCATCATCTCAGAATTGGCAGAAAACAGTGGGATCCTGGTACACCCATCTACTGTCCGGAGAAGTCTGATCAGAAATGGTCTTCATGGAAAACTTGCAGCCAAAAAGCCATACCTCCGACGTGGAAACAAGGCCAAGCGACTCAACTATGCACGAAAACATAGGAACTGGGGTGCAGGAAAATGGCAGCAGGTGCTCTGGACTGATGAGTCAACTTTTTAAATATTTGCCTGTAGCAGAAGGCAGTTTCTTTGCTGAAGGGCTGGAGAATGGTATAAGAATGAGTGACTGCAGGCAACAGTGAAGCATGGTGGAGGTTCCTTGCAAGTTTGGGGCTGCATTTCTGAAAATGGAGTTGGGATTTGGTCAGAATTAATGGTCTCCTCAATGCTGAGACGTACAGGCAAATACTTATCCATCATGCAATGCCATCAGGGGAGGCATCTGATTGGTCCCAAGTTTATTCTGCAGCATGACAACAACACCAAACATACAGCCAAAGTCATTAAGAACTATCTTCATAGTAAAGAAGAACAAAGAGTCCTGGAAGTGATGGTATGGCCCCCACAGAGCCCTGATCTCATTGAGTCTGTCTGGAATTACATGAAGAGAGAGAAGCAACTGAGGCTGCCTAAATCCACAGAAGAACTGTGGTTAGTTCTCCAAGATGCTTGGAACAGCCTACCTACTGAGTTCCTTAAGAACGTATGTGCAAGTGTACCTAGAAGAATTGATGCTGTTTTGAAGGCAAAGGGTGGTCACACCAAATATTGATTTGATTTAGATTTTTCTTCTGTTCACTCACTATGCATTTTGTTAATTGAAAAAGTAAACTATTAACATGTCTATTTTTGAAAGCCTTCTTACTATACAGCATTTTTAACACTTGCCTAAGACTTTTGCACAGTACTGTATGTCTACTCTCTCAACCTCTCATCCATCTACTTGTGTTTCCTTTGTTTCCACCTGAATGTCCTAAAGCCACATAAAACGAAACTTATCAAAAACAGAGTTTATAATATTCTCTTGTTATGCTACTGTATCCATACCTGATTTAATCATTAATCACACCAGTAAAACACTTGGCAGTCAAACCCACTTCCTTAAAGTGGCTTCCTCTATCCATAAGGATTACATATAAAATTTTGTCACTCGCCTACAGAGGCCTCCACAATAGTGCTTTCCCATACATATCCATACTTCTTTCTAAATACATCCTAAATTTTCAGCTTTGTGCTTTCAACCCCAGACCCCCCACCACCACCTCTCCCTTTTGACTACAAGATTATGCCAGGCCTGCACTCTCAGGAAACAGGTCTCATTCTATCAGAGAGGTGGGTGCTTCTAGAACTTACAAGAACCAGGCATCTTCGGTACAGTTGGTTCAGGGTGGCGTAGTGGTTGCCCCAACACACATTAAACATTACAGTGTCTATGTTCTGGCTTTTTCTGAAGCCAGTTTTGAATGTTCGGTTGTTCCGTGTAGGTACCTTTCTTATGTTTGTTTCCATGAATCTGTTTCTCTTACTCCATGTGAAACGCAGTACTTCGCTCCCAGAGAAAAATGAGTTTGTGTTCCAGGCAGGTTGCTCCTTGGGGTACTTTCAATTTGATAAAGCTGGGCATGTCTGGGGGGTGGGGTAACATTGAGTAGGGAGGGAGTCTTAACCTCCAGAGCCTTTTTAGCCAAGTGCCCTGTCCTCCTGGCTGGAAGATAATTTACCCCATTGTTCCTGTGTTCCACGTGAAGTTAAAAAAAAAAAAAAAAAAAGATTTATTGGTAAATACACAAAAATCGCCCTTTTCAAACACTGGAAGGTACTATGAAATCTTCATAGAAAGTAAAGTCACTGGGGCTGATATTCTGTATAAAAAAACTGGACCAATTTTGGAGAAAACCAATTGCACCAAAGCAACAAATTAAAATTCCCATGGTTATGGTTTTAAATGGTAATTTCAGCACACAGATTGCTAGATTGGTCTCCAGCAGTTTGATTTGAAATGCAGTGATATGACACTATAGAACATAAAGTGGTAGAATGCGTTGCTCCCTGTGAGCATAACCACACATGTGCAGTAGAGACTGCTGCTCCAGCAGTCTCTACTGTGCATGTGTGGTTTCGCACACAGGGAGCTTCGCTGTGAGCCGTCTGGAGCTCCCCGCTAAGGATCAGCATGTTCGGCGAGTCTGTACTGCTCATGACTGCAGTCATGCGCAGTAGAGACTCACCGAACACGCTGCTCCAGAGCGGGAAGCTCTGGACAGCTCACCGCCTGTCTCTTCTCCTGGCTCTGGGGCATCAGCTGGGGGCGCTAGGTGCACTTTAGCCCGTGTGTACGGGCTTTCATACTAGTCATTCATAAATCATTATAAACTTTTGTTTATGTACCTTTTTTATTTAGTTGGTTTGCTCCAGAATTACTTCAATTCTTCTTAACCCCAGAAAGATATCCAGTGCATTTTGTTGCAGTACATTGGGCACCTCTCTGTCACTTAGAAGGCTAATACACAAACTTTGATGTGTAAAATAAATCCTAATTTGCCAGTGGTACATTTTAGTGCATAATATATATACATATTTTTTATGAATAGCTATTAATAGCTTTTATCAGTGTAATGTCACCAGTACATGCCTGAAACATGGTTAATTATATTGATTTCCTCTGTGTATAGGAGGCAAAAGTCTATGCAGGTAGATGCTACAGTGTTTACGTGTATCAGCATGTTGGCCCGGTCAATGGGTCCATCCATAGAACAGGACATCAAAGAACTCTTAGAACCTATGCTGTCAGTGGGTTTGAGGTAAGTGTGCCATGATTACAGTGATGTGTTATAGTGCAGTGGTTCTGCATAAGCTTACAATATCTTGCTGATTCTCCTCTTCAGCCCTGCATTAACTGCTGTACTGTATGACCTAAGTCGCCATATCCCACAACTGAAGAAAAATATCCAAGATGGACTGTTGAAAATGCTCTCAATGGTTCTCATGCACAAACCTCTACGACATCCTGGAATGCCTAAAGGTCTTGCCCAGCAGCTGTCATCTCCCAGCCTCACCAATATCCCTGAAGCTAGTGATGTTGGAAGTATCACACTAGCTCTCCGCACTCTAGGCACCTTTGAATTTGAAGGTAATATGTGCAGCAGCGTAACAAGTTTAGTTTACCTGTATATTCTGGAAATCTTAAAATAATTGTTCTTCCTTTCACACTGTAGCATGTGGAAGTTTCCCAAAGAGCTCTAGACCAAACCTAAAATGTATGGGAATTACACAATCTTTTTGCAGGTATTATTTATTTTCTAATACCAAAGTCTTTATTTATTTTTTAGTTGAAGCCTATTATCTCCTACAGTGCTTTCTGCCACTACTACCATGTGATAGTTCATAAATACTGTTAAATCTGATATTTTTGAATGAACAAACCTATTTCCTGGTTATTGAACTCTTGTAAAGAAAAAGCTGTTGTAATCAGAAGTGTAGGAATTTCAGTGATGAAATACTCATGCAGTGTATCCCAAGCATTCATGATCCATTGACTAAGTTTGGATAAACTGGCTAGAACTTTGCAGCTGTTCATTGAAAAGGAGTAAGTACAACTCGAATAGTAAATATACAGATTTATAACACATAGAAAATATAGCTTCTATTCCTGAATTTTTTGAACAATAGTAAATAGACCTCCTGTACCAGTACTTCTTATTGGAGGCCTATCTCTTTTACAAAATCTTTTCCATAATTCTAAATTATTATATTTATTATTATTATTAATTTAATATAAACTTTGGCCAAAATAATTAAAACTTAACATTTTGTGGAATGTATTATTCTAAGTTATCTACTGCAGTGAAATTGTACATTGTAGCATAGTTGATGAGTTTTGCATTTGAAGGTGGGTAAGGGGAGAAAGATGAAGGGGAAGGCTGAAAAAAAAAAAACATTGAAGCCATTTCTAATTATGCCCAAGTGGCAGAAAAAAAGAAAAAAAAAAAGTGTGTGTTTCTTGGGGTATGTATATATATATCATATATAATATATATGTGTGTGTGTGTATAATTATTATATATAATATAGTGCAGGGCTTATAATTTTAAGTCCTTCCTGAAAAGTTACTCGCCCCTGCAAGCCAAAACATACCCACCAGGGCTGAATTTCTACTCGCCAGGGCTAAATTTTCACGCGCCATTGGCTAGAGGCGAGTGGAAATTTTGAGTCCTGATATATTGAATCTGGTTGCTGTCAGGGGACGTGGCTGGAAATCACTGATTGGTTGAGAAAGAGGCAGGGGACATAGCTCCCTGCCTCTTCAACTAACTACTGCTGCCACTCTGTTGTCCAGTGGCTCAGGAGGGGTCCTGATGCCCCACCACAAGTTCTTACTATTTAATTTAACCCTTTCTGTGGCACAGAGTTATTGCATTGGATACCCCTGGCACTCAGTGGGTTTAACAAAAAAAAAAAAAAAGGTCACCACACGGCCAAAGCCATGTCACACACCAGCTAGTATCAAGGCAGTCAGATAGCACCCTGTATCAACATCATATCTGCACATCAATCATTAGCTATAATTTTCTGAGCTAAAACATGTCTAATACCTGCCATCACAGCCTCCCTAGGAAAAGAATTCCACATCCTTATGGTAAAAAATCCATCACTTTATTTTTGTCAATAATACCTTTCCTTTAGTTTTAAAGGTAGCCCCCTTGCTGCTTTTTTTCACCACAAAAGTTTGCGTAAAGAGTTTCCCAAAAATGGCCTTGTATTTCCTTTGAATATATTTGTAAATAGTGATCATATGGTCCCTTAGACACTTTCTCTTTATAACTAAAATCTTCCAATCCCTTGCACATTTATGCATGTAAATAATGTTTTTTTAATTCTAGATTATGTTCTCCCATGGCTTTATCAAGAGAGAGAGAGAATTATATTACCGACGAGCTGAATGAGTACACTAATATTGTGTTGTATACTGTCTACCAGTACTCCCAAATTCTTCTTTAACTAGGTGTCTGTTTCATTCACTGTTTGACACAGGAACCATGCTCTCTGGAGGCAGAGACTCCATCCCTACTCCACTTTACCCTCACCAGATCATCAGGATAAAAATTCTCTTTGGTTGCTTTTTTATTTTTATACCTTACTAGTTGAACAGCCTATTACACGGGCCACAGTGTCACAGCCACCCGGTCGCGGGGCAGTCGCACGCAGTAGAGACTGCCCGCACCACGGCTGATGCAGAGCTGAACACTCCTTCGGAGCGGCCAGCTCTGTATCAGCCACTGCGCGGGCAGTCTCTACTGCGCATGACTGCAGCACGCGCAGCAGTGTCTACTGCGCATGTCGTGGCGTTACACATGATTTAGCGAATTATTATATAGGATATGGGGCTGTTCAGTCTCACAAAAAGTAGATTTCTATCCAATTCCTCTAGAGTGGATATTGACCAGGGGGTAGACCATTCAGTATCCACAGGTCCTGTGAAGATGACACTGTTTAGCAGTCACATTCTGAGGTCTGTGTTTTCTTGCTATTTGTGGCACACTGGTATTTCACAGTAGTTGTCCAGGGGTGGTTTGTTGGTGTTTTATATACGGTTTGTTTCCCCCACTGTCTTGGGCCCTGGTGCCTTTAAGAATTAGGCTGTCTTAGTCACCATATTGGATGTGTCATTGGCTGTGCATAGTGTCCTGCAGCACTGGTTCCAATCAGTGGGGAATTGGTTGTTGGGACTAATACTATCCAAATCTAAAGGGCAGCATAGGTGGCTGCAGAGTCACAACTATTTTATATGAGATTTATATGAGATTTACCCTTTCTCTGCTGTTTCACCTTTTGCCTGTGTTTGGGTGATACAGGATTTTTCTTATCTGCCCCCCCCCCATTACTTGCACCATAGTTTTATAGTCACCCCTGAGGGTGTTTGTTCTCTGGGAAATTTTTTAACATTAAACCATTTTCAATGCTGCTGCCCCTTTAAGAGTGAGAGCCCTCTGCTGCCATCTTTGTTTGAAAGATGGGAAAAACTTCTATGAAACATATCAGAGAGAGCTCTATCTTCTTGTTTCCTCATGCCTTATCATCAGGCCCACTTTCTGAGTGTTGAGGGAGCACTTTGCGATGCATGAATGGAGTTCATGCATCGAGTTCATGCTAGGCAACAAGCAACAGAGAAGGCTACATTACCCAGAATGCCCATTTCACAGGCTTTCTTCCTATTGGCTGACAGTTTTGCAGTGGCCACCTTACTTCTCTGTTGCTTATCCTAAGCAGAGGCTGTCTCTCTTTGCGCTCCTTCTCCATATTAACCTTTCGTTTGCCAGATAAGTCTATTTCTGGGCTATTTAGGGTGCTGTGTTATTCTGGAGACATTCTCTAGTATTTTTACTCGGTTTGGGACACTTTGTAGTGGGCAGTATGTCGCACTCTGAGGCATGGGGGTAAATCTAAGGCAAAGGACTCAAGAGCCTTACCCCCTTCACACATTGTTTTGTTTACCACACAGGGCTACCTCTCGTTCTGTGGCCCCCACTATTCTACCGGGGCCTTCTAGCACCTATCAAAAAACAGCATGGGTCAAAACTTAACTGTCTTCAGTGCCCCAAATCCCTTAATTTGTACAAGGGGTACTTCATTCCTGGAAGCCTATTCCTTCATTTCAGCAAATTACCACCATTTCCATGGGTTATTCACAGGTTATTGGGATTTCCTCTGAGGATGACTTGCACTCAGGGGAGGAAGAAGATGATGGAGAGTATGGGGACATGGATTCTTCCTGGAGATTCCTTGGAGAGGCTCGTCAGGGCGGTCTTGGCGACCCTTCAGGTCTCTGAAACATCTGATGAGGGGACTCCCTCTGAATATTTTCTAAAGGCAGAAGAAGTCTTCTCCCATGTTTCCACCCAATAACACTCTTGACCAGATCCTTATGGATGAGTGGAAAACTCCTATTTAAAGGCTTTTCCTCAATAAGCGCTTTTTAAAGCTATACCCTTTTTTTTTGTCTGAGGCTTTGGTGGAGTGGGCTTCTCCCCCCACCGTGGACCCCCCCCGCTGGTGGACTCAAGGAGCCGGCGGATAAGACACTGGATTCTTTTCTCAAGGCCTACTTCACTACCACCGGGGCAGCACTAAGACCTAATTTTGTCTCTGCCTGGAATAACATGGCAGTCTCCTTTTGGGGTGAACAACTTTCAGATGCTAAGAAAGAAATAATAAATGCTGATAGTAAGAAGAATGTTACTCATTCTAATGTTACTACTGTAAGTGTATAGTTGTAGATATAGCTTGTGGAGAATATTGTCACTGCCCCACACAGAAGATTGTATGTCCAAATGCTCAATCTCTCCAGACGGTTCATCAACTGAAAACGCTGGAGGAAACGCAGAGAAAATCTACACAGGAGGTGAGCCCAATTTCTATTATGCAGTACATATCGGAACAAAAATTCTGAGAAAGGATACTCCCAAATTCAGCATCCCACCATCTTATCTGTAAGAAAGCCAGTGTATAGACCAGCAACAAAAAGAGGTGCCGGTCCCACCCACAACAAGACCAGAGGGGCACACCTATATCCTGTGATCCACAATGAAATACTGCTGGACTTAAAAGACTTCGGCAGACCAAGTGAAAAAAAAATTTTTACATTTATTATACGTAAAATATATTTTTAAATTTGAAAACCATTATTTAGATCCTAACATGTTTCGTGATTCCACTGACCACTTCATCCTGGCTAACCTCAAGGAAGACAGCACTTATGTCTCTGAAACGATCTCTGACACTGTCAGATTGCAGATAAAGCCTCTGCCCTTTTTGTTGCTGCACGCCGTACTGTGTGGCTCAAGATTTGGTCCGCGAACCAATCTTCCAAAAAGTCTGGTTTTCTTGCCATTTCAAGGCAAGTCCCTTTTTGGACCTGCACTAAACAGATCCACCAGTGATGCTACTGATGGTAGTGAGGAAAGCATGTATTTTTCACCCCCCCCCCTCACCAAAAGGGGAAGCAGAGGTCGCAGTGCTCACAAGCCTCTCAAGTGCTCCCCGTCATGAAATCCAGGCAAGCCTGGCAGCCGAAGTGCACAGCTTCAAAGGCTAAGTCTGACAAACACGCTCCTGCATGACTTGCTGAATCCTGGTCCTTTGTTGCCTGTATGGGGTCGTCGCCTGCTTTATCTAGACGCGTGGGCATCCTCAGTAATGGACCAGTGGATTTTGCATGCAATCTCAGAAGGGTACCGCATAGATTTCAAGTCCTTTCTTCAAGATTGTTTCTTTTTGTCAAGGGTTTTGTCAACAGAGAATTCTTCTGGAAGAGAGACTCTTGGTTCTGGGTCACTGGTCTCCTGAGAACTAGAGGGCATAGAGCTAGTTGAAACAGGAGCAGTATGAATGTTACTCGTCGGAAGATCTTGCAGACGCTGCTGCATCCTTTACCCCTATGGTCCCTGTTTATCACATGGAGAACATTTTTTTTTTCTGTAAGTAGTTTCCCTTTTTAGTGTATGCATATCATGCTTGTGCCTGCATCCCAAATGCATAACCTTGGTTTTCTTTATAATAAACCTTCTTGACCAGTTTTCTGCCCACTCAATCAGTTTATACAAATCTTTACAGAAAGAAAACATCCTTCTTTGTGTTCCTTTTCCTGTATGTTTAGTGTTGTCTGTAAAGATTGAGACACTACTTTCAATACCCACTTCAAGATCATTAATATCAAAAAGCTCTGTACCCAGGACTAAACACTGAGTCACTCCATTTACATCTTTAGACCAACCGCAATTGTTCCATGTACAATAATGCTCTATATTCTATAATTTAACCAGGTCTATATCTATGCACAGATTTTCTCTCCCAATCAATCACTTTCAATTTGTCATTTTCTCTGAGAGGCAGAGTATAAGCGGCTTTAACAAATACTACACAGATATGCCTTTGTCCAAGTTACCTCTTACCCTAGAATGCAAGTAAATTAGTTTGACACAAGTTATTCTTCAAACATCTATGTTCGACTCTTACTAATGATAAGTCATCACTGTGAAATCTTTATAAATTTCTGTGTAGATGCCTGGCTGGTTAGTGATGTTGAATTCTATTTTTTCTTTTACTCACAGGCCACTCCTTGACTCAGTTTGTGCGTCATTGTGCTGACCACTTTCTGAACAGTGAACACAAGGAAATTCGGATGGAAGCTGCACGTACCTGCTCACGTCTACTGACTCCTTCTATCCAGCTCCTCAGTGGCCATGGACATGTAAGCCAGACAGCTGTACAGGTGGTGGCTGATGTACTGAGTAAACTGCTTGTGGTCGGGATCACAGACCCAGGTATGCTCACTAAATGACCTTGGAGAATAAACAGGAATTTAAATGTAGCTCATAGAAACAGAATTATGATGCATTTTTTAACGTCTTTCATGCACTTTCATATTGCCAACTTTATATCTGTTTGACAGATCCTGATATCCGATATTGTGTGTTGGCATCGTTAGATGAGCGTTTTGATACTCACCTAGCACAGGCAGAGAACCTGCAGGCACTGTTTGTAGCTCTGTGTGATGAAGTTTTTGAAATACGGGAGCTTGCAATCTGCACCATTGGACGTCTTAGCAGTATGAATCCTGCCTTTGTTATGCCATTCTTGCGCAAAATGCTTATACAGGTTTGCATACATTAATGTTCCTCGTGCCTTAATAGGGGCTAATCTCCTTACTAGCATTTTCTCATGGGACTATTCTTCTTTAGATTTTGACGGAGCTGGAACACAGTGGTGTTGGCAGGAATAAGGAGCAAAGTGCCCGTATGTTGGGACATCTTGTATCTAATGCCCCACGACTTATCCGGCCTTATATGGAGCCTATTCTTAAGGTAGGGTTATATGTACATTGTCAAGAGAGTCTTTGGGACTATATGTGCCACGTTATTTTTTTTTATATAATACTTAAACCAAACTTGGAATTAAAAGCAGAACACATACACACACGACTGACTTAATTACAACAATATTCTCTTTGCTCTGAATTTGTTTATTTTGCAATATGCCAGTTGATGGCTTCAATATACATGGGACAATCCTTTAAAAGGAAAACTAAGGTTTATAAACCACATATTTTGTTATAGCCCTGCACAAAACAAACTTGGGTTTAAGGAGATATTTTTGGGTTCAGTTTATAAAATTGTCTACATCAGTGGTTCCTCAACCTGTGCCCACAGAGCTTACTAACAGATCTGGTTTTGAAGATTTCCCTGCTTGAGCACAAGTGATCTACTGCACAATCTTGGTTATATTACGCACCTATGAGTAATATGCATTTCTCTGTCATCCAGTACAGGTTACTGGTAACTGTGTGGGTAGGCGATCAGCCCCTTTAAATAGGCTGGAAGAATTCTGAGAAGTGACTGCTGGGTGGAGCCTACCTCCTCTCCTTAGCTTGCAGTTAGCCAATCCCCAACCAGTAAGATTTGTTCCCTGGTTTAGACACAGGCAAGAGAACGGTTCTGCTATAGTTTTAGCTTTTATATTATTTTTCTGTTAGATATGGAATGCCACCATTAGGCGGATTACCATCACTGACAACTGTGGATAGCTCAGTTTACCAGGTGCTTTTGTGGACCTAAGCCCTGAGGGGAAAAACTTGGCTGCAAGTTCTTTCCCCAGGAGTTGCTCACTGAGGCTTCTTCTTGATATATGGTAATCTGAAGACAGAAGATCTGCTGAAAAAGGTGAGCACCCTTCGAGTGCTGAGGTCCACATGTCCCATGCTTCCCCTCCACACAGGGGTCTCATTTGGAGTTCCTATTATATACTCATGCACTCATTGGGTTTATCTGTATGTCTGTGAGGCGTTTGGAGCAAGTTTCTGTGATAACTTAACCCTTTTGCTGCTGATTAGCACCTTTTGGGTTTTTTGGGGGGGCACTTTCCCTACTGGGACCAGTGCTTATTGGGTCTACTGATTTATTCTAGTGGGCTTTTGAGTGGTTTTACATTTGGTATTTATTTCGTTAACTTTGGGAGGCGCGCGTTTACCTCAAAGACACCATTGCTTCATTCACTTCTATGCGACTTTACAGTTTGGCACATATCTCTGCGACAGTTCCACGTAGCGAGGTCAGAGTTTGATCATTTTTTTTTTGGTTTGCCTTCGCTCTGTCATCCGGTCAATGTTCTGGGCATGTTGGGGGCCTTAGGGGGCTTTGTGCACTGTTGGAGTATTCCGTTAGCGAAACTACTATTCCCATGAGCTCCTGCTTTGTGTGCGCGTTTCTCTTTGGCACCCGCCGCGGCAGCCATATTGAGTATGACGAGTATCATACGCAGGGCTTCAACTTTCCTTCTCTCCTCTGCAGTTTAACCCTTTGCCTACCAGATAAGTCTTATTTAGCATTTCTGGGGTGAATTTATTTATCATACACAATGTTTTGTGGGATTTTTGATACTTTGACTCTCTGAGAATGTGTATTCCGTTAGACCTTGGGGCTAAACCTAAGACAAAGGACACTGGGGTGTCTGTGTCCACCATTGCTCATTGCTCCTCTTGTCACTCAGGGTTACCTAGAGAATAGTCAGGTCATGTTTGCCCAGCATGCGCTGCTGCCCCTGACTCCCCTGCAGGGGCCCCCAGCCATGCACTAGAGCCAGTATTGATGCAAGAGTTTAAGGCTACTACCAGGGACTTCCAGCACACCTTACAACTCCTTCCATCCACTTTACAGGGGGTCTTCCACTCGTGGCAGGCCCCCGCCCCTATCAGATCTTCCCTGCCTAAACTGCCGGGTGTACCTGATGTGTTGGACTCCTCTGGGGAGGAATTATTGGTGGACTTTGATGATGATGACTATTCAGCTGTTCCTTCATCTCAGTTTTTTGGGGACCCCTTTGAGGCTGACCCCATTCCCTCGGCTGAGGACCTGATCAGGGCTGTGTTGACCACCCTGAACATTCCCTTGGTGCAGGAGGTTTCTTCTGACCCCTCTGATGTGTTCCAGGAGCCTGTTAGGCCCCATACTTGTTTTCCACCTAACCCTACCCTTGACTGGTTGGTGTCTGAGGAGTGGAAGTTTCCAGACAGGAAACCATCTGTATCTAGGAAGTTTGCTAAGCTTTACCAGTTCTCTGAAACGGCCCTTACGCAATGGGTACATCACCCTAAGGTGGATGCCCCTGTTTCCAGTCTTTCTAAGTCCACTGCCTTGCCTGTGGCTAACGCATCTGCTCTGAAAGACTGGACTGACAAGAAGCTTGAGACCTCTCTCTCTCAAAGCTATTTTTGTGACAGCTGGTTCTGCCCTTCGCCCTGCATTTGCTGCAGCATGCGTAAAAAGAGCTGTGGCTGTTTGGACTGAACAGCTCACTTCAGCTGCCCGTCAAGGGGCCCCTACTGCTGACATGTTGCGGCTTCTTGCCAACATTGCTGAGATTCAGCATTATGTTTCTGCTGCCCTATTTGACGCTGTGTGTATGGTAGCCAGGGCATCTACCATGTCTGTGGTAGCCAGATGTGCTCTTTGGCTCAAGATCTGGTCTGCTGACACGGCCTCCCAGGGGGCTCTCCTGTCTTTGTCCTTTCAGGGCACCTCCCTGTTTGGGCCCGAGCTCAAGGATCTGATCAGTGAGGCCACTGGAGGGAAGAGTACTCATCTGCCAGTAATCCTAAGGAAGAAGGCGCCTGTTAAAAGGAATCTGCTTGTTCTTACCTTTCAGCAGACTCTCGCCAAGCGACCCAGACGGTCCCTCAGGCTCCACACTGCTCATCCATGCCTAAGCAGCAATGGAGGCCCAAGTTCCTCCGAGAAGCCCAAAGCTTCCAAACCTCCTTCTGCATGACTCGCCGAACCCGGGTCCCCACCCGCAGGTAGGTGGCCGCTTACGCCACTATCTCTTAGCTTGAGAGGTCTTTGTGGCAGACCCGTGGGTTTTGCAGGAGATGGCTACAGGGTACAGGATTCCCTTCACCTCCCTTCCTCCTTCCAGGACCTTCTCTTCTCGTTCTCCCTTGGGGGCGGAAAAGCGCTGCCTTTTCGAGGAGGCCATTCAGGCTCTTCTGAAGTCGGTCTTGGAACCGGTTCCTCCTCAGAAAGAGCGGCTTGGGATTTTACTCCAAACTCTTTGTGGTTTCCAAGAAGGACGGTGGCTCTCGGCCCATTTTGGATTTGAAATACCTCAACTCCTTTATGGTTCGATCCCAATACTGCCAGGAGTTGCTGCGCACAGTGATAGCGGCCATGTCCCTTGGGGAATTTCTGGACTCTCTGGATCTTCAGGATGCCTATCTGCACATCACCATTCATCCAGAGTCGGCAATATCTCTGTTTTGCCTGCGACCGGGGGCATTTCCAGTTTTTCTGCCCTCCCCTTTGGCCTGACCACAGCTCCTCAAGTCTTCAACAGAGTCTTGGGAGTAATCAGCTTCACAGCATGGGGAAAAATCACTGGAGGGTTAGTTACACTAGTCACTGCTATTAAGCTACAGGTTGTCCCATGTTGTGGAGGGGGTTGGCGCTAGACTTTTGTCGTATTACCGGTTATTGATTTGAAGAAAAGTTGGATTCTCCTATTTAGTCTGAAAGCAGCAAGACCCACCCGAATACTGTGGACAGATTTTGAGGAACTATTGGTGATATATTTGACGAGCCTAACATTAACAGCTGATGCACCTCCACTTGTGTATTGAGTATTGATTTCCGTCCTACATCAGAACGGCATCACGATGACTCCATATATGGACGACCTCCTTCTGAAGGCCTCTTCTCCAGAACTCCTTCATCAACAGGTGCAGGATTGCATTCATGCTCTCTCTCATCATGGGTGGCTCATCAATCTGGACAAGTCAGACCTTGTTCCTTCCCAGAGGATGGTCTTTCTGGGCATCCTCTTTGACACTCAGAGGGGGAGGGTGTTTCTCATGGACGAAGTGGCTTATCAGGTAGCACTGAAGGTCCAGGCTATCCTGTCACAGGATTCAGTTTTTTTCTTTTTTTTCTCTATGGGTGTGCTTACCAAAACCTGGACAGGATCTACTTCCAGCCAAGAAGTTGTCAGCCTTGGTGGTGAAGTTCATTTCCACCATAGAAGCAGTCCCATTCGCCATGGCTCCCACCAGGGAACTTCAGAGGTTTCTAATCCTGGCATGCATGGGTCAACCAGATCTCCTGGAGCGATCCCTATCTCTCCCTCTTCACGTGGAGCAGAGCCTCTTGTGGTGGCTCAACCTGAACAATATCCTGAAAGGCAGACCCTTCCTGGTGCCCTTCTGGACCACAGTAATGACAGATGCCAGCCTCTCCGGATGGGGAGCAGTACTGGGGCACTTGAGTGTTCAGGGCCAGTGGTCTCAGGAGGAATCTCTCCTTCCCATCAATGTCTTGGCGCTTCGGGCGATATTTTATGCCGTACAACACTGGACACGGCAACTGGAGGATTGCCTGGTCAGGGTAAAGTTGGACAACGCCACAGCAGTAACCTACATCAACAAGCAAAGTGGCACAAGAAGCCTTGCAGCTTGGCTAGAGGTCAAGGCTATTTTATCATGGGCAGAAGAACGTGTCCCTGCCATTTCCGATCTTCTTATTCCTGGCATAGACAACGTTCTGGCAGACTTCCTCAGTCGGAACACGGTGGACAGTGGAGAGTGGGAACTACATCCAGAGGTGCTCAACCTCATCATGGGGTCTTCCATGTATCGACCTGATGGCAACCAGGCACAACAGGAATGTTCCAACGTTCTGCTCTCTCTGGGTGGATCCCATGGCTCTGGCAGTGGACGCCTTGTTGATCCAGTGGACATTTCCTCTGGCATACATATTTCCTCCCATTCCCCTGTTGAACAGGGTTCTATGGAAACTGCGTCTGGAGCGCTGCCCATTCATTCTGATTGCTCCATACTGGCCTCGGCAGGCTTGGTTTCCAGATCTTCTGGACCTCTCAGTGACGGAACCTCTTAGACTTCCCTCCCGTCCGGATCTTCTTCTGCAAGGTTACCTCTGGAAGGAAGACGTTCATCATCTGGCTTTGATGGCATGGAGATTGAATCCTCAGTTTTGAAGAAGGGTTTTTCTTCTGGTGTCGTGGCTACAATGCTTAGTGCCCATAAGCCTATTTCCTCCAAGGCCTACCATCGAGTTTGGTCTACCTTTCTGTCTTGGTGTGCTGACACAGACCTGTCTCAGGATTTTGACCTTCCTCCAGGACAGTGTGGATAAAGGTCTTAGTCTGAGTTCTCTTAAGGTTCAGACTTCTGCGCTCTCTGTCTTCTTTCAGAGGCATCTTGCGATCATTCCTGATGTCCAGGTTTTCTTCCAGGGTGTTGCTCATACCCGTCTGGTGTTTAAGTCCCCTGTTCCTCAGTGGGACCTTAATTTGGTTTTAGGAGTACTTCAGCATCCTCCTTTTGAGTCATTGGCTACCATTCTTCTACGTATGCTGATGTGGAAGATTGCCTTTCTCCTGGCGATAGTTTATGTTCTCAGAGTTGGAGAGCTGCATGCCCTGTCTTGTAGGCCACCCTTTTTGGTGTTTCACAAAGGCAAGGTGGTGCTTCGCACTTCTCAAGAGTTTCTCCTGTAGGTGGTGTCTGAGTTCCACATTAATCAGGAGTTTGTGGGTCCTTCATTCTGCCCTAACCCTACTTCTGATAAAGAGAAGGATCTTCATCTATTGGATGATGATCGGTGTCTCAAGTTCTATGTACATCGCACTGAGTCCTTGCAACAGATTGACACTATTTTTGTCATTCCTGAGGGTTCTAGGGCAGGAAAGCCGGCTTCCAAGGTAACCATTGCTTCTTGGATCAAGTCCACGATTTGTAAAGGTTACGAACTTCAGAAGAAGCATGTTCCCTTTAGGGTCACGGCTCATTCTGCGAGGTCTATTGGGGCCTCTTGGGCCTACAAATATCAGGCCTCAGCTGATCAGTTATGCAAAGTGACCACTTGGTCGTCTGTGCATACTTTTTCTAAACACCATCGTGTGGATGTGCTGGCATTGGCCGATGCCAGTTTTGGGAGGAAGATCCTGGAGACAGCCTTGCCTGTCTAGGATCACTTTAGTCTCTCAGTACTCTTTCACTTTTGAGCCCTGTTGGCTCTAGTTCATTGTGCTGTGCAACAGTTTCTGGGGTTTGTTTTACCCCTGTTCAGTGTCCGTTGACACTTTATGCTTATTGTTGAGCTCTTCATGATCTGTAGGTTCATTGGTGCTCTGGTGACTTTGGGAGGCCTGCGCCTGGTCCTTGCCTTTCTTTCTGTCCTGTGGAACTTAGTGGTTGGACATCCCACTGTTACCAGTAACCTGTATTGGACAACAGAGAAAATAGGATTTTAGTCTTACCTGTTAAATCCTTTTCTCTTAGTCCATACAGGTTACTGGTCTCCCACCCTGTCAAGGGACCATGCTTGGCTCTCCTGTGGCAGAACGTGGGGGTCCTTTCGGGTTCATACTCACAGGAGTCTTCCTTTACCTTCCTACTACCTAGTCAATAGTTAATCTTCAAATCTTACAGGTTGGGGATTGGCTAGCTGCAAGCTAAGGAGAGTAGGTAGGCTCCATCCAGCAGTGACATCTCAGAATTGTTCCTGCCTATTTAAAGTGGCTGATCGCCTACCCACAGTTACCAGTAACCTGTATGGACTAAGAGAAAAGGATTTAACAGGTAAGACTATAGTCCTGTTTTGTAAATTATACTCAGGTTTTTAGGGAAAAATAAAGTACATCTGTATCATATGTGCCCATGATTTCTCCCACCTTCCCTCCCTCCTACCTACGAAAAAAAAAAAATTCTCTTACATCCAATGTGGAGAACAGGAACCACTGGGTTAAGTTCCCTCCTCCAGAGGGCAGGACACTTCAAAAAGGCAGGGCTTTTGAGGTAGAGACTCCCTTTACCCTCAGTTTCGAGTGACGTGCCTCAGCAAAAGAGCAGGCTGGCACTGTTCTCTTTATTTTTTACTTCAGGATGGGGTTTTATAATCCCCCATTAGGCGGATGCTCATTAATTGGCTTTCCTGGAGTTGGATTGCCAAGTTCACAGGTGTGAACTGGACCATTTCTGTGTGGAGGTTAACTTTATTTCAAGTCTGTGCATTGTTGCTGAACTTCTCTGAGGTTCTGCTTTGATATAATGGGAGTCTGAAGACAGAAGACTGGTAAGTTAACTTTCTGAGTGCTGTGGTCTTAACTATTATGTCCTTGCTTTTACATGGCACCCACTAAAAAGTGTTGTTCTTGTCTGTCTATCACTCAGTTCTTGTCTTTTCTCATGCTTTATATGCCTACAATGGTGGCATCCTCAGTAATCAAGTCCAGGACATACTTGAAAACGAGAGAAATCTCAATGTATTCTTCCTGGTAAAACATTTTCTAAATAAAAATAATTTTACGTTTTAGAATGCATCTTCTTTAAGAACAGCAGCCAGTGCGGCCCCCATCTTTGTTCTGTAGAAATGCATGGCAAATCTTTACAGAAACATATCTCTGCACCCATTTCACAAAGGTCAGAGTGGGCTCAAAATGAATCGCTTGACCTGCTGTATCATATAGTCAGCATGGGTTCAGTATTAAGATCACTTAATTTCTCCATATTAAAACAGCAGGAGAAATGCCATTTGCTTGGTTTATGCAATGGAAAACTACACTACCCAGAATCACCTTTTTCCCAGTCTTTCTGCTAGGACAGGGTGGAACTTTGGCAGTCCTCTTATTACTCTCGTTGCATAGGCATATACCTCTCCAGTTTAACCCTTTGCAGTCAGATAAGTACCTTTTTTGGTATTTTCTAATTCTTTGGATTGCTATGTCCTACTATAGAGGGGATTTCTCTGAACATGGGGGAAATCGAAGCCTACAGATTAAGGGGTCCCTTTAACACATTAGCACACTGTTGCTCATGTCAAACTAGGCTTCCACTGGAATATTGAGGCACATTACATAGTAACATGCTGGTGAAAAAAAGACTTACACCCATCAAATCCAACCTGTGCCAAATCACTCCTGTTGATCCAGAGGAGGGCAACCCCCCCCCCCAAAAAAAACCAAGCAAACCAAGAAAAAAAACCATTGAAGCAATTTCCAATGAATCCCCAAGTGGGTAAAATAAAATGTACTTCCTGACTCCAAATGGCAGTCAGATTGTTCCCTGGATCAACAACCTATCTGCTTTGAAGCCAACTGTCATAATTCTCAATATTGTTCTGTGCTAGATAGGCAACCTTTATTTTTAAAGCAGTTACAGTATCTGCAAACACAATATCCTGAGGCAAAGAATTCCATAGCTTTATAGCCCGTGCTGTAAAAAAAATCCCTGCCTTTGTTTTAATATAAAGAGACTTTCCTCTAGTCTTACTGAATGATTTCTCATTCTTAGCTCAACACTCTGAGATAATTCATTGGAGAGTTATTTTTTTAACCTTGAATATATTTGTAAATTGTAATTATATCACCCCTTAGACATCTCTTATGTATAACTCATATCCCTTTATCAGTTTTGTTGCACATCTCTGCACTTTTTCCAGTTCAGTAATGATTTTTTTAAGAACTGGTTCCCAAAACATCTCCATATTCCAGATGAGGCCTTTCCAAGGATTTATATAGAGGTACAATTTTATTCGCATCCCATACATCTATACCTCTTTTGACGCAGGATAATATCCTATTTGCTCTTGCAGCAGCTGAATGACTCTGCACACTGCTGTGAAGTCTATAGTCTGTCAGTACTCCTAAATCTTTCTCTAATGAGGATTCCTGAAGTTGTTTGTCATGGTGTATATGTGGCATGTTTGTTTCTACAGGCCAAATGCGTATCCTTACACATATCTGCATTAAATGTCACCTGCCACTTTTCTGCCCATTCGCTCAGTTTATCTAAATCCTTCTGCAGAGGAAAAAAAATATCCAGCTCTGTATGTATTTCCTTTCACAGCTTAGTGTTTACTTTTCAATTCCCACTTCTAGATCATTAATATACAAGTTAAAATGCATTGGGTCCAGGACTGAACCTTGTGGCAGGTGTGAAAAAATGCTGAAAAGAATTCTTTCAAAAATAGACATGAATTTATTTTTATCAATTTACAAGCTGCTTAGTGAGTGAACAGAAGAAAAATATAAATCAAATCAATATTTGGCGTGCCCACCCTTTGCCTTCAAAACGGCATCAATTGTTCTAGGTACACTTGCACACAGTTTGTTAAGGAGCTCTGCATGTAAGCTGTTCCAAACATCTTCGAGAACTAACCACTGTTCATGCAGGCTCAGTTGCTTCTCTCTTCATGTAATCCCAAAAAGACTCAATGATGTGGAGATAAGGGCTCTGTGGGGGCCATACCGTCACTTCCAGGACTTCTTGTTCTTCTTTACACTGAAGATAGTTCTTAAAGGAATAGTAATGTCTCACGAAAAATTTGTTAGGTATATGGTAGATACATTTAAAAAGGATAATTTGCACTGATTCGTATTTCTCAAACTTTATGGTTTGAGAGATATACAAACATTTCTCAGCTCCCTCCCCTTTCTCATACTTCCGCTGTATAGCTGATGGCATGAGCTCCTCGTCCCTCCTCGTGACCAGACAGCGGCTCTTCAGCAGCGCCATGTAGCGATACCTAAAAATAAATACTTCATTGGAACGGTCTACAATGTGTGCCTGGTTTGTAAACACATGTTGTAGACTATTCAGATGAAGTATTTATTTTTAGATATCGTTATGTTGGCAATGCTGAAGAGCCGTGTCTGTTCGTGTGACCAGATTCTGCTTCTGACAGCTTTACAGCTCGTCAAGCAGATAGGGGATGGAGCGGTGAATTTTTTTTTTTTGAATCAGCACAAATGATCTTTTTTTAACTCTATCTACTATGTACCCAATACTTTTTTAGGGACATTACTATCCCTTTAATGATTTTGGCTGTATGTTTGGGGTCTTTATCATGCTGCAGAATACCATCAGACCTCCCTGATGGTATTGCATGATTGATAAATATCTGCCTGTACTTCTCAGCATTGTGGACACCATTAATTCTGACCAAATCCCCAACTTCATTTGCAGAAAGGCAGCCCCAAACTTGCGAGGAACCTCCACCATGCTTCACTGTTGCTTGCAGACACTCATTTTATACCTCTCTCCAGCCCTTCGGCCGAACAAACTGCCTTTGGCTACAGCCAGATATTTAAGATTTCGACTCATCGGTCCAGAGCATCTGCTGCCATTTTACTGCACCCCAATTCCTGTGATTTTGTGCATAGTTGAGTCGCTTGGCCTTGTTTCCACGTTGGAAGTATGTTTTTTTTTTTTTTTTTTTGGCCACAAGTCTTCCCTGAAGACCACTTCTGACCAAACTTCTCCGGACAGTAGATGGATGTACCAGGATTCCACTGTTTTCTGCCAATTCTGAGCTAATGGCACTGCTGGAATATTTCATTTGTGAAGGGAAGTAAGCATGATGTGTCTTTCATCTGCTGCACTAAGTTTCCTTGGCCCACCACTGTGTATACTGTCCTCAACATTGCTTTTTTATTTGCACTTCTTCAAAAGAGCTTGGACAGCACATCTGAAAACCCCTGTCTGCCTTGAAAATTCTGCCTGGGAGAGACCTTGCTGATGCATTATATTACATTATGTGTTGTTGCTGTGCTCAGTCTTACCATGGTGTATGGCTTGACATTTAAAGGTCTTCAGCAACCTCACCTTGTTAGTGGAGTTTGGCTTTTCCTTGTCCAGCTTTATTACCTATCTGCTCTCGCTATTGTATTGATTCAGATTGATGCCAGTAGTACATGATTTGAAGAAAGACATATATAGATGAGGAAATCTGCCTAAAGATGGAAGATACGGCTTAAGTATAAGCAGAGACTTGTTTAATTACGGGAGATCTGATGTCTGTGGCTGATTGGACCGCTCTCTTCAGTGTGCACTTAAAGGTCCTCAGCGAAAGGGACTTCACGAATAGTGACAAGATAAGTAAGCATTGACCCGTCTGTGGAGGAGAAAACATCCTAAGAGTCTGCCAACGGGCTATACACAGCCACTATAAAGTGAATAATAGACTTGCATACATTGGCAGTGAAAATACAGATTGGGGTGTTCAATACAATGACGACGAGCAGCACTACGGTCACTAATATTGAGGTAACCCATAGCAAACAAACTACATTAGGACCAGCTCGGTTGCACATTAACATAGAGACTCTCTCTATTTATATCGACACAGACCTGCCCGCAATACAACAACATTCAAGGAGTAAAAGGGTTAAAATCACAATACAAGACTTTATCTTTAAGAACTTTATCAACCCTGAACTATACTGCTGTAATAAGTATTTTATGACTACAATATACAATTGAAAGTTTAGCAACATCATCAATTGCTAATTATATTGGCATCATATTGTTAAAAGGAGTTTGATTTTGCATTGATGTGCACATTTTTTTTTTACTAAGCTCCGGAGCTTTATAACTTTTTTTTTTTTTTTTTTTTTTAATTTTAAAAAATGATTTTACTAATATTATCTATACATCTGATGTTAAGCTATAGCGTGAGTACGACTGAAGCATAGACATTACTTGTGACATTATATATATATATATATATATATATATATATATATATATATATATATATATATATATATATATATATAATTTCAACTGGTATTACATTTTTGTGTTACAAATAGAGATTGGGGCTATTGATTTAAGAATGTATTGCATAAATATTGAGCCATGTTATACATTACTAATTTGTCATTTTCAGGCTCTAATTCTAAAGCTTCGTGATCCAGATCCAAACCCCGGAGTTGTAACAAATGTCCTGGCTACCATCGGAGAACTAGCTCAGGTCAGAACTGGAAATGTTTGAGATTTGTAATATCCACCTTGCATTACCTGATTCACATATGATTCATATACATCCCTCAGGTCAGTGGGCTGGAGATGAGAAAGTGGATGGATGAACTTTTCCCTATTATTATGGACATGTTGCAAGATTCCTCCTTGCTTGCAAAAAGACAGGTCAGCAGTAGTAAACTCAAATAAATACAGAAGTGTCTAAAAATGAAGGATATCTGATATAAATACTGTGCTTATCCCTAATAGGTTGCTTTGTGGACACTAGGGCAGCTAGTAGCCAGTACAGGATATGTGGTGGAACCATACAGAAAGTATCCTTCTCTGCTGGAGGTGTTGCTTAACTTCTTAAAGACTGAGCAAAATCAGGGCATACGCCGTGAGGTGAGTTACGTATGTATTTCTGTGAGTGCACTGCCAACTTTGCATTCTTGAATGTTGTATGGAAGGTTTAAATACATATGTATGGGCTTTCTTTTCAATCAGGCTATTCGTGTACTAGGGCTCCTTGGAGCTTTGGATCCTTACAAACACAAAGTGAACATTGGTATGATTGACCAGTCCAGAGATGCATCAGCTCTTAGCCTGTCAGAGTCTAAGACCAACCAAGACTCTGGTAAGAAGCTGGGGAAAAAAACAATGCTGTATTTGTTACAATAGTGCTGTCATTATTGGTTCCCAATGCCTGTCTTTGTTTCTTTAGCTGACTACAGCACCAGTGAAATGCTTGTAAACATGGGAAACCTACCACTGGATGAGTTTTACCCTGCTGTTTCTGTAGTCACATTGATGAGAATCCTGAGGGACCAGTCTCTATCCAACCATCACACCATGGTGGTCCAAGCCATCACCTTCATCTTCAAGTCTCTAGGTCTAAAATGTGTCCAGTTTCTTCCGCAGGTCATGCCAACTTTCCTCAGTGTAATTCGCCTGTGTGATAACAACATACGAGAGGTATGTGTCCTTTTTAAAGGTTGTCGGTGTTTTCTTCATACTAGGTAACTAACATTATTGAGTGTAAGTCTAGATTCTTTTATTTTAGGTGTTCTTTAACAATCACACAAAAGTGCTAAAGTTTGTAGAAAGGGCTGATGGAACTACCCAAAGCTGGTTAGTTACAATACAGACAGATGTACCTATTACTGTAGAGCAAAAATTGTTTCCGAGTCAAGGGATAAAGGTGCAAACTTAGCTTAAATTGTTGGTCATATCCATTTAAAGAGTTACAGAGTTGAATGAGAGACCCTCTCCTATTGGTAGACCAGGATTAAGAGGGTAAACAAAAATCTTTCCTTGATCGTAAATGTATTTTTCCCTGTGTGGGTAACCCCTGATTAAGTTACAACTGTGTGCTATGAAACACGAAGGATGATAGTTTGTATCTATTGATTTAATATAAAAAAACAATAATATTAACTGATGTGGCATAGACCAATTTACCTCTTCCTTTTTCTGCACTATCCACTACTGAGGTTAATTAGGTTTCTTGCTCTCTCCAGTGTGTGTAACACCAGTGCTATTTGAATAAGTTACTAATAGTAGTAATAATAATCACACGCATAGACACATATGAAAAGTAGACACACATATAGACAAAAACACCCAAAAACAGATGCACGTGCATATAGACACACTCAAAACCAGGCACAAGCAAACACAAACACACACATATGGAAAACCAGGCACATGCATATGTGCACACATGGAAAAATGAGCACATACACTCACACACAAAACAAATGCACGCATAGACAGCCACACACACACTAAAACAGATGAGCACACACAGAAAGTCATGCACATGCAGGCATGTACACACACAAAAACAAATGCACACATAGATGCGCGCACACAGACACACATCTGCAACAGGGACACAGGTAATGTGTAAAATTAGCTAGCAGATGCACTTTTCTGCTCTCTGCAATACATTACTTGTGTTTTCCCACTGCAGATATCACCCCACTTCTTGCAAAGCCTTCTGCATATCCTTTTACTGTGCCAATGGCAAAAAGCAGACTGTTGGTCAATGATTAGGATTCATTAATCTGAAGGATATACACATAGTGTAAACATGCCACACTGGCCCACATCCATAGTCTTGAAGCACAGCCTCAGCTTGAATAATGTTGTCCACTACCAGCATGGCACATATATTCGGTAGACATATGCCAGGGGCAGGTAGCACCTACCTGTGTGCTGCATATCCTCAGAGGTACTAGTACCACAGGTTGAGAAACACCACTGTGATGTGAGAGGCTATCACATGTGTAGCTCAGTTTAAAGGGATAGCAACACTTAACATGTAAAAATATATACTGTAGGGTTTGCCCTCCTAAGTAAAACAAAAGGACTCCCATTGCTGGAGGTGTTTTATTCAAAAGGTACTGCAGCTCAGTCTTCAATTATTTTTAGGTGCAGTATTTCAGTTGTCTGAAATTTTACAGTGGTAGTGTTGCTACACCATCCTATGGACAGCTCTGGTCAGTTGTCCATAAAGCTCAATAGGATCGTGTAAACACAGCGCCACTGTAATATTTTAGGCCATTGAGACATTACACCAAAAAAAGTTACGTTTGAGCTATGACAACATTTGAATAAAACATCTCTTAGCAGTAATAATGTGGGTAGAATTTTTATGAAGGCAAACAATGAAAGTGGAGAGTGAGTGAAAACTTGAGCCAGTTAATTCTTGTGAGGTACAAATTAATTTTTCTGTTGGAAAAGACAGAGGGAAATTAATGGTAAATCCTAAAATGGATAAGTGCAACATGAGTAGGGCAGTTTCCATTTTTATTCCGCTATTGTTTTCGTTCATTTACCCCAATCAATCCTTACATTGCTCTTATTACTTAAAAGGATAGTAATGTTTCACAATACAAGCAATATTTGGGCCATAGAGAGTGTTATGTCAATACTGTCAGAGTTTTAGCTCAAGAGTAATTGAATGATAAAGTATCCCTCTCCTGCCCCGTTTACTGATGTAACACTGCTCTCCTCAGGACAGCAAGACTGATCAGATGGATCTCAGAGAGGGACAATCTTCAATTAGCATAACGAAATACCTGTCAAGGGGGGCAAGGTTTTCCTTATGCTCAAAATAAGATTGTCCCTAACTGCGACCTGTCCTGTCAAGAGAACAGATTCCACATCTGAGGGGAGGTGGCTTACACTAGGTAAAAGGGGTGGAAGGGGGAAATTTTATCATTCAATTATTCTTGAACCACAACTCTGACGGTATTGAAATAACACTCTCTATGTCTCAAATACTATGAAGATTAAATGGAGCTGCTATTTTTGTAAAGCATTGCTATCCCTTTAAAAAGAGCTTGCATAAGTAAACTGGGGACAATTGGTCTTGTTATAGCTGTCTACATCTGCTTAGGCATATCATGGTTATCATATTTTGTGGCTTGCATAATTTATACAAATGCTGGCTGGGAATACTTTTTATACCCTATTCATTTTATATATTAAGTACATGGTGGACCTTTGAGTTGGGCACACTCATAATATTGTATAAAACTTCGCTTTTAATGCATATCGCAAAAATCCAACGTTTCTGTCTTACACATCGACTTTCATCAGGGACTTGATTTCTACTATGTGCCCAACTCATTTGTTCAACATGTACATTTTTGGCAAAACATTATAAGATCATTTTTCAAGGACTTGGCTTACAAACTTACAATATTGTATTTTTTAAGCTAGCATTTGTTCGTTATGGCCACAGACCATTTCATGTTTGCTAAGCATCTACTGTCCTTCATTAATGTTTATTTTTTCCTTCCTATTTCCACAGTCTCACCAGCCTTCTCCTCAAGTAAGTAATAAACTAACACCATTTTTGCTCATAATTTCTTTAGAGTAAATAAAAAAACAGGATTACAATCCAAATTTTGTGTCAATGTATAAATGTGAAATGTCTTAATTCTACCTGATTTAGCAGTTTATACTGATAGCTTTTTGGTAATTTGGTCCTTGCTCACTTATAAATTAGTTGGTAATTTATGGTTTTATTATAGGAAAGCTGATCTTATTTGCTTTTTTATATATTTTGTAACATCTTCTAAGTACTAATGAAACGTTTATTAAAAACATTAACTTGTCTTTAATTTGGAACAGTCGTATTCTATTATACGTTGCTGAGATGAATTGCATATCTGCATTATGTGGATCACTTTGGTTAATATTTACTTCATCTCAGCCTTAGTGAAAGTGTTATGGTTGTGCCAAATGTCACAAAGGATACTTATGGCAGTGGAATATGTATAAAGCTCCCTGTTCTCTTTATCTTACCTTTAGTATTGGTTATGCTGCCTATATTACACGACGAAGCTGTGTGGATGGAATTCCAGCTGCACAGCTATTAACATGACTGCAGGATAATAAAGAAAAAGTTCCTGCACTCCAATACAAGAAACACAGAAAAGCCCAAAATGTAAAATCTCCAATTTTATTGATATCATGTAAAAAATACCTTTAATCTTCCGGCCGTGTAACAAAACAAGGAGAGACTATTACATCCCAGGTACTTCAGCTAGATGAATATCAACATCTCAAACAGATCCACGAATCGGATTCGGAGATCATGAGTAAGCTCTTCTTGCGTGAAACGCATTGATCTATTTGAGATGTTGATATTCATCTAGCTGAAGTGCCTGAGATGTAATAGTCTTTCATTGTTTTGTTACACGGCCAGAAGATTAAAGGTATTTTTTACATGATATCAATAAAATTGGAGATTTTACATTTTAAGTTTTTCTGTGTTTCTTGTATTGGAGTGCAGGAACATTTTCTTTATTATCACAGTTATATATTGGGGGCAGATAGAGAAGCGCCCATCCAGCACCCATCAAGTAGTTAAGCCCAGTTTTCTTGCCCATTATATGCTGGAGTTATATGTCTGCAGAGCTGTTGGAGTTGCAATTTTCTATCAATGACTGGACATAGAAGATAGAGCCACTGTTCTGTGTATGTGTTTATATATACATGACTGCACGATAAGCACTATTATTGTATTGTAGCAGGATTGTACTCCAGCTATAAGCTGGTAGGCAGTCCTTCTGCATGCTTGAGAAATGTACAAAGCTGTTGATTTCCAACTGTTTTATACATATCCTTCTTCTAGTAACACAGTTTAAAGGGATAGTAATACTTCGTTTTATGTTTATTTTATTTTGTAGGCATTAAAAAAACATGAAGAAAGATATAAGTCTTATCTCTCAAACCTTTATGGTTTGAGAGATATTCACAAGCAAAGTTTTCCCCCTCCCGCCCCTTTTTCCTAGTGTAAGCCATCTCTTCTCAGATGTGAATCTGGTTGTAAGACCAGACAGATAACAGCAAGGGACAATCTTCTTTGTATGAAAACAATGAAAGCCCTTCCCCCCTTGACAAGTTTTTCAGCTTTTTCCCTTATCTTAATTGAAATTTGTCCCTCTCTGCAGTCTACCTGGGCACCTCCCTTCTGATCTGGCTGAACAGGGGGGGGATACTTTGCTTGTGAATATCTCTTAAACCATAAAGGTTTGAGAGATAAGACTTATATCATTCTTCATGTTTTTTTAATGCCTACAAAATAAAATAAAGATAAAACTAAGTATTACTATCCTTTTAAGGACTTTGCACCCATAAATCAGCGCTGGCACATGAACTTTTGCTGTACAGGCTTATAATGTTTTAGCTTCCGTGACTTAGAAGGTCAGTTCTAAAATGAGGCTGTACTAAACAACAGCAGGAAGATGGGATTGCATTAAGAGTCTCAAGCCATGAAATTTCAGTTCAGCTAAACGTTTCAATATATTTTACTTGGTATATTATAAACTGTATTTCAATTAGGCAGATTTATTACAGAAACAATATAAAATCTTATAATGTGACCCCTTCCTTTTAACATTCCTTCTAAAACACTTTAAGTATTTTTCAAATGCATGGAGTGTACCTCTTACCACTGGGATAGTGCCTTCTCTGCAGGTCTGATCATTTGGTAGCACACCTGCTGAGGAAGTCTGATATATTGCTGATCTCACATTACTGACTGAACTTAGACTTTAAGTCTTGCAGTTTATCACATAGGTCAGTGACCACAGCCGTTACTAGTAACTAGTTTTCTAGCCTCACTCTTGCTGTCTAAAGGCTGTGCATGAGCCACAGCATCAGGTTAAACCAGCACCATTTTAATGGTATATAACTAAGTTTTATATTACTTTGCTACCACCTCTCTATGTCATCAGCAGCTCATGGGTGCCAATCATATAATGAAGCATACATACAAATGCAGAGGTGCTAACTGCACTCACAGGCATTTCAAGTAGCAAGGATGTGCAAATGTATTCAGCTTGTTAGCTCCTTTGGCCTTTATCAAGTGAAGAGGTACAGTGAAGCTGAACTTCCATATTACCTCCTGAGTTTTCCACCCTAATTCTTCAGGTCATGTTCTCTTGTTCTAGCCTTTCTCTTTTCCTAAAGATGTTTACCAGCTTAATTCTATTAAAGTATTTTAATATATAGAAACTCTGCACAGTATTATAGATGTGGTCTCACCAATGCTGTTTTACTACTTTTTGTGCTAGGAATATTATTATTATATACATTTTACTCCTTTGGCTCCTGGATATGTCCCCAGTGTAGTTGTTAGCAATGCATTGGAGGCATTTCTAGAATCAGGTGGGTTAATGGAATGATAATGCTTTATTTTAGTACTGTGTATTTTGAATGATGAATATTTTAATTCATTCCTTGTACTCCCAAATTATTATTTTTGTACTGTCCTCAATGAGAAGTCTCTTCCATAATATCTGTATTAAAGAGCATGGGATATTTGAAAGTAAACTTTATGCTCTATATGTCTTCCATATTAACTTAAAAACTGTATAGCAGGAGTCCCGCTTGTGGAAAATGGTACAGTAGAACTGTCAAGGAGTATGATGTAGAAAAAGTTACAGTACCAGTGCTTTTTCGTGTAGATTTTCTGTCAAGAAAATCTGTTAGAATATATATTATTGGCTGCATCTAAGGTATCATTGGTTTCTTGGAACAAGGCAACTATTGGCCAGCATATGTTCTCAGGAAGAAGTCTGTGCCTTTTTGATTACAGTGCATTCCACCATGTTGGTGGTTCACATTTAAAAGGTTGCATGCAAAAGAGCGTGCGGCCACTTGACACACTAAGCATGTTGCCATGATAAAATTGGCGACATGAGAATCTTGCACTCACTGCATGACAGAGCGAGATTCTCATGTCGCCTAATTAACTCTCACATATCTTTAACCCGTTCAACCCCTAGCACGGGGAGTCACCTTCCGATAAGAGCCAGCATTAGCCCCTTCCCTGCTAGAGAAGCCCGCGATGTGCTGATGGCCTCTTTACATTTAACATTTTCTGTCCCAGTAGAGTCCCTCTAGGGCTCTGCTTACTTTCACAATGGTAACCTGAAGAGAGAAGATTGGTGAGTACCCCTTTGAGTGTCTTGGTCCGTTCTGTCCCTGTCTGGTGCTTCTCCATGCAAAGGTTTTCGCTGAGTTTTGTCTCCTGCACTCATGTTGGGTAATATTTATTATTGTCTATGCTGTTCTTTCACTGGGCTCTGGAACAAGGATGCCTGCGTTTTTAAAGGCTTAACCCTGCACCTGTTGTTTTTTACAGCATGGGGCACTGTGGGCAGTTCTTAGCTTTTCCCTCTGTCTTGGACCCCTTTTAGTTTCCTCTTATGTGGCCCTTAGGAGTTTTGGGTCTTTTGGTGCTGTTTGAGGTGTTACCTGAATTTGTACTGTGGACCCTTTAAGAATGGGTGCCCACAACTCTTCCATCTTTGCTCCATTGGCTTCTATGGCCAAACTTCATTGGAACATATCTCAGCACCTGCTGGACATACAGTAGTCATAGTGGGCCTTTTTCTTTTTGTCTCCTCATTCCCTTTCGTCCGGTTCACATCCAGAGTGTCTTGGGGGCTGTGGAAATCCCATGGCTGCAGAGTATGCGATGCTAGGCAGCAGCAAAAAGAGAAGACTACGTTTCCCAGGATGCCCATTTCCCTGGCTTTCTTCTGATTGGCTGCCAGTTTTGCAGTTGCCATCTTAATATTCTTCTGCTTATCCTACACAGAGGCAGATTCACCTTGCTCTCTGTCTTCAGATTAACCCTTTGCCTGCCAGATGAGTGATTTTCTGGGCTTTCTTGGGTGCATTATTAATCTGGGGAATTGTTACTGGTTACTTATACTAGTGTGAGACACTTTTACTGTCAGGATGTCCGGATTCTAAGGGACATAGAGGTAAATCTAAGACTACGGACTCAGGGATGTCACTTGCCCACTTACTTACTGTTCAGTATGCCAAATGGGCTCCCTAGGGAGTATTCCGGATCTCTCTGGCCCTCTTGTACTGTGGTCCCTGCTACTCCCTGTTCCTGGGGTTCTAGGGGCTTCATCTGATGATAAACTGTCAGAAGGGGAGGATGTGGATGGGGAATATGAGGAAATGGACTCTTCCTACTCCTATGGGGACTCTTATGAGAAGGATCCCCTTCCTTCGACTGGGGGACCCATTAGAGTTGTTTTGGAGATGCTTCAGGTCTCTGACACCTCTGATGAAGGTATCTTCCTTTACTGATGTCTTCCAGAGGCGTAAGAAATCTTTAACATTTTTCCCCCATAATGCCACTCTTGACCAAATCCTTCTGGATTAGTGGAAAACCCCAGGTAAGTGGCTGTCTGAACCAAGAGGTTCTCTAAGCAGTATCCCTTTTCAGAGGCAGCTTTGGTACAGTGGACCTCTCCTCCAATGATGGATCCCCTGGTATCCAGGTTAGCTAAGTCTACTGCCCTGCCTTTGGCAGATGCAGCAGGTTTGAAGGACCCAGCGGAATAGAACTTGGACTCTATCCTCAGGGCCAACTTTGCGGCCACTGGAACAGTACTGAGACCTATTTTTGCCTCTGCCTAGGTTAACAGGACTATTGCCATGTGGGGTGAACAGCTGATGGAGGCTGTTCTTGCTGTGGTTTCCAAAGAGGATATGTTGGTTCTTTTGGCCAACATTAAGGAGATTAACAATTATGTATCTGAGGCTCTTTTTGAGGCGGTCAGGTTGTCTGATAAGCTTCAGCTTTCTCTGTTGCTGTGTGATGCACTTTGTGGCTTAAGATTCGGTCTGCAGATCAGTCTTACAAGAAGTCGCTGGTTTCCTTACCCTTTCAGGGCAAGTCCCTGTTTGGACCAGAATTCAAGCAGATCATCAGTTATGCTACTGGGGCAAGAACACCTTGTTGCCTCAGGTGCCCACCAAACATCCACTTATGGGGTGAAACTGTGTCTTTTATGTTCCCTCTGCCAGAGGAGCAAAGGCTGTAAGGTTCGCAGGCCTCACATACATGCTCCTCCGCTAAGCCCAGACAGCAGTGGCAGTCCAAGCAAACAGCTCCAAGGGCTAAGTCTGTCAAGCAATCTTCCACATAATTCATGGAATCCTGGTCCTTTGGTACCTGCAGGGTGGGGCGTCTTGGCCTTTTTTGGGATGCCTGGGGGTCCTTGCTCGTGGAACAGTGGGATTTGTGGGTAATCTCAGAAGGGTACCTCATAGGGATCCCTTTCTCCATATCGTGTCTTTGTGTTGAGGGTGCCAAAGGAGCCAGACAAGGCATGAGTGTTTCAGGAGACAGTGGATTCGCTGCTGACAAAGGTTCTCATTACAGTACCTCTCCTGGATTGCTGTACATGTTTTTATTCCAACCTGGTTGTGGTACCAAAGAAGGACACTGACGTCCTGCTTTACACCTCAAATGTCTCAACAAATATGTGGTGAATAAACACTTCAAGATGGAATCTTTGTCTTCTGTCATCACAGTGATGTACCCAGGGCAGTATGTAGTGTCCCTAGATTTTCAGGATCTACACATCCCCATAGACAGCCAACGCTATATGCAAGTTATCTTTGGCTCAGATCATTAACAGTTCACTCATCTGTCATTTGGCCTGGCTTCTGTGCCTCTATTGTTCACCAGATCCATGGGGGCTTTAGCGGCCTTCATTCATACACGGGGCCTTTCCATAACACCCCATCTGTTACGGCCTGTTGCTCAAGGCTCCCTCAGAGGAGCTGTTGGCTCACCACGGGTGGATTCTGAACATGCTGTGGTCCTCTCCGGTAATTTCCCAGGAACTACTGTTCCTGGAGATGAGGTGCGACACCCGTCGGGAAAGTTTTCCTTCCAGAAGAGAGAATTATTCTGATCGTGCCGTAGGTGTCGCAGTCCCTGGGCACTTTCGCTACTGGGACCAGTGTTTATTGGGTCTACTGATGTATACTAGTGGGCTTTTGAGTGGTTTTACATTTTGGTACTCAGCTCATTAACTTTGTTCCGTGCCTTTAAGGCGCACGTTTACAGCATAGACGCCATTGCTCCATTCACTTCTATGGGACTTTACAGTTTGGGACATGTGACGGGGGGGTACAGGGGTTACTTATTGGTAGGCCGAGGGTTAAGCGATTATATCCAGCCAGACAAAAAGATAATAAATTGCATTTATTAGAGAGGTCACGGCACAAAACATAGGACAACAATTACAGGCAAACAAACAGGGGTAAAACATAAAAACTAAGCACTTCTGCTGTTCTCTTCTTAGTTGCATAACTTGCCAGGGGTTACAAATAATACTCACAGTCCACTTTAGCTTAATGCTGGAGCTTATTCATAGTCCCACTAGAGGCAAGAGTAGGCATCCTGCCCACTACACATGCTGCTGGAGCACATGAAGGTTCCTTGTATCTTTTAGTCCTGGCAGAGGAGGTGGGGAAGACATCCTAAGATCCTTGTGGTAGGAACATCAGGGTACTCTCTCTCTGTGTCTGAAGCTTCCTTGACTTACAGCCCACAACTGAAACGGTGACCTGGCCCTATAGTGCCCGCTCACTCTAACTCTTCCGGTGAGGGCACTCACCAGTCCCAGTCTCTCCAGTACGCCTGCAGAAAGCACCTGGACCAGTCCAACTCCAGACTGGCCCCAGGCTACCCCCCTCCATGCTGGGGAGAGGCTCTCTCTTGCTCCTACATTCTCCAACTCTCCTCTCTCACTTTCTCTCTCCCAGGTTCTCTCTACCCACCCCCTACAGGATGTGTTGTCATAGTTCCCATCTACCAGGTCTTAGCCTAATGTGAGGGGGGAAGATGCACATCCCCCCTCCATCTAACCAACACTGGTTATCTCATAACACAATCTCTGGGTTTAGCTAGACTGAATGGCACCGTTCCTCTGTCCATCCTACACACTAACTAACCCATTCACTGCTGGTAACTGGACAACCCTCTCTAATGCATGCACACACAGGGGACATTAAGGTTTCAAGAATGGGAA
This sequence comes from Rhinophrynus dorsalis, assembly GCA_037306005.1. Taxonomy (NCBI): domain Eukaryota; kingdom Metazoa; phylum Chordata; class Amphibia; order Anura; family Rhinophrynidae; genus Rhinophrynus; species Rhinophrynus dorsalis. The sequence goes on from CM074724.1 coordinate 167,549,481, forward strand.
CACGTTAAGACAATGGCAATCACTGAAAACAGACACATTTCTTTCTCTGGGTGACAACCATTTCGTCACAGTCTGTCCCCCCTTTCAGATGGGGACCCCAGAGTTCAGTCCACACGGACAGATCACTGGGTCCCCACATATTAACTACTTTCATATACTTCTATCAATACAGACATCAAGCCTACAAAGCATTTGTATATACAGTACATCATTTGTATCTTTAGTGGCGATAGTTCCAAAACAAAGTCCAGTGATTCAGGATACTTTCCAGGGCAAGACATATCCAATTAGGGTGCAGGAAAAAGCAGGCCCAAAACATTTCAAATAGGCAGATCTTCTGGTGTGGCAATGCATTTTCCTCACACACACACAATAGCTTACTGCCATCAAAATTAAGAGACCGTCCCAGAACACCATCCCACCTAAATCAGTCCAACATAAAGAATCAGAACCAGTCCCATCACATTCAGTGCTCCCACAGGAGTGTCACTTACCCCTGCAAAGACTTCCAACATTGCTTTTGGGGTGGATTAACTTTTCCATTAAAATTCCCACTGTAACTGGTTTCTGAATAGCGCATCCTCCACTGGATTTTCCTTTAAGCTGAGAAGGTAGTGCAATGTTCTCTCTGGATTATCCTTCTGGTCTCTGTGTCACATTACTCCCATGCTTAGATTCTGTGGCATACAACACTGGTTTAGCACATTCTGAATTTCCACTCTGGATCTGGTTGCTTTGGAGCGCTGTTTTTTGATGTTTGACCACTTTGCTTTGAAGTACTGGATCATCCAGGCAAGTCTGTAAAGCTGTAGATCACTGCATTGCTAGGGCATAGTGGGTGCTGGATGCAGACTACACCCCTAGTCCCATTTTGTCTGGCAGTGCTGATAGGGTACTTGCTCACATGTCCCTTAGGCTAACTCTAAGGCAAAACAAAAATAACAGGAGGGGTTCCCATACTGTTGTCCTTGGCCGTGTCTTTTTGTCTGGGTGCTAAAGTGACCACGCTACTGAGCTGGCACAACTAGCACACATAGTGGTCAGGGTTGCCCTCAGACACCCTGAACACCTAAGCTGGATATCCCACAAGCTGCCACCAGTGTGACGGGGGGGTACAGGGGTTACTTATTGGTAGGCCGAGGGTTAAGCGATTATATCCAGCCAGACAAAAAGATAATAAATTGCATTTATTAGAGAGGTCACGGCACAAAACATAGGACAACAATTACAGGCAAACAAACAGGGGTAAAACATAAAAACTAAGCACTTCTGCTGTTCTCTTCTTAGTTGCATAACTTGCCAGGGGTTACAAATAATACTCACAGTCCACTTTAGCTTAATGCTGGAGCTTATTCATAGTCCCACTAGAGGCAAGAGTAGGCATCCTGCCCACTACACATGCTGCTGGAGCACATGAAGGTTCCTTGTATCTTTTAGTCCTGGCAGAGGAGGTGGGGAAGACATCCTAAGATCCTTGTGGTAGGAACATCAGGGTACTCTCTCTCTGTGTCTGAAGCTTCCTTGACTTACAGCCCACAACTGAAACGGTGACCTGGCCCTATAGTGCCCGCTCACTCTAACTCTTCCGGTGAGGGCACTCACCAGTCCCAGTCTCTCCAGTACGCCTGCAGAAAGCACCTGGACCAGTCCAACTCCAGACTGGCCCCAGGCTACCCCCCTCCATGCTGGGGAGAGGCTCTCTCTTGCTCCTACATTCTCCAACTCTCCTCTCTCACTTTCTCTCTCCCAGGTTCTCTCTACCCACCCCCTACAGGATGTGTTGTCATAGTTCCCATCTACCAGGTCTCTCTCTGCTTAGCCTAATGTGAGGGGGGAAGATGCACATCCCCCCTCCATCTAACCAACACTGGTTATCTCATAACACAATCTCTGGGTTTAGCTAGACTGAATGGCACCGTTCCTCTGTCCATCCTACACACTAACTAACCCATTCACTGCTGGTAACTGGACAACCCTCTCTAATGCATGCACACACAGGGGACATTAAGGTTTCAAGAATGGGAACACGTTAAGACAATGGCAATCACTGAAAACAGACACATTTCTTTCTCTGGGTGACAACCATTTCGTCACAGGACATATCTCTGCAACCGATCCACGTAGCGAGGTCAGAGATGGCTCATTTTGTTGGTTTGCCTTTGCTCTGTCATCCGGTCAATATTCTGGGCATGTTGGGGGCCTTAGGGGGCTTTGGGCAATATTGGGGTACTCCGTTAGCGAAACTATGATTCCCATGAACTACATGGTAGCTACAGGGTACAGGATTCCCTTCACCTCCCTTCCTCCTTCCAGGACCTTCTCTTCTTGTTCTTCTTTGGGAGCGGAGAAGCTCCGCCTTTTCGAGGAAGCTAGTCAGTCCCTTCTGGATAGGCGGTCCTGGAACCAGTTCCTCCTTAGGAGAGAGGGGCTTGTGATTCTACTTCGTCCTCTTTATGGTTTCCAAGAAGGACGGCGGCTGTCGTCCCATTTTGGATCTGAAAGATCTCAACTCCTTTGTGGTCCGGTCCCAATACCTCCAGGAGTCACTGCGCACAGTGATAGCGGCCATGTCCCCTGGGGAATTTCTGGTCTCTCTGGATCTTCAGAATGCCTATGTGCATATCACTATTCATCCAGAGAGTTGGCAATATCTCTGCTTTACCTGCGACCGGGGGCATTTCCAGTTTTCTGCCCTCCCCTTTGGCCTGACCACGGCTCCTCAAGTCTTCAACAGAGTCCTGGGAGCATTGCTCTCCATCCTACATCGGGACGGCATCAGGATGACTCCATATATGGACGTCCTCCTTCTGAAGGCCTCTTCTCCGGAACTCCTTCATCAACAGGTGCATGACTGCATTCATGTTGTCTCCCATCACGGGTGGATCATAAATCTGGATAAGTCAGACCTTTTTCCTTCCCAGAGGATGGTCTTTCTGGCCTTCATCTTCAAGACTCAGAGTGGGATGGTATTTCTCACGGACAGAGTGGGTTATCAGATAGCACTGAAGGTCCAGGCTCCGGTTCCAGCCAAGAAGTTGTCGTCCTTGGTGGGGAAGTTCATTTCTACCATGGAAGCAGTCCCGTTCGCCATGGCTCATACCAGGGAACTTCAGAGGTTTCTAATCCTGGCATGCAGGGGTCGGCCGGATCTCCTGAAAGATCCTTATCTCTCCCTCTTCACATGGAGCAGAGACTCTAGTGGTGGCTCAACCTGAACAATATTCTGAAAGGCAGACTGTAACGGATTCTACCCGTTACTGGGAGCTCTTGTCAGGGCATGGAACATATTCGCCCCTGGGCTCAAGGGTTATGGACAATCAATAGACATTTTTCCTGGCTGGACAGCCTTATGGAACTATGCGTACGACTATTCGAACCATATTCTTACGCTAAAGAGAATAGAGCCTGGTTACCCAAACCATCCTACAAACTAGGGACATTTTGCCCTATTGGGACCCTATTCTGAGACTGATTGTACGAATCTTCAAACCAGAGTCATACACTAAAATAGTCACTGGGTGAATGGGCAGCTTGATACATAGAGCTGTCCTGGGTTACATTAATGTACAAGTGTATTAAGTTTGGTTTTATGTATTGTCAAATATCGTATGTGTTTAATTGTACTTGTCCCTAGGATGTGTATTGTAGCCACCCCAGCCATTTGACTATGTGTACTGTAGCAAGACCTCCTGCTGGGTGTTAATCAAGTCATTGTATTAAGAACTGTCCTGAGACCCCCTGCTGTGTGTTAATCCATTCACGCCCCTCAAGTCTTTGTTCAATCAAACCATTTTGTATCTGTTAAAACCATCTGCTATTGGCCTTTTGTCTCATGTAACATGATTGGATTAAGGCTTTTGTATCTGGTTTCACCAATCAAGTTCAATGTAAAGATTTGTGTATAAATATCTGTAGTTTGTGTCAATAAAATGAGTTATGTTTGGAGTGAACAAGGAGTCCTGGAGTCTTGTATTGCTTATGGTCTAAAGTGTCCACTCTGATACCCATCTGCGCCAAGTATCCTGAATCGTCGACCGCCTGCTGCCAGCTTCCTGCGACCCAACTTCGTGGACTGTCAGGCGGGGACGTGGACTGTTCCCTGCTTCCATCGATCCTGCGGCTGTTTCCAGTGACTGTCCATACTTCAACTAGTGCATCTGACGGCGATTATCTGGCGTCAAGAAGGAGAGACCCGGGAACGACGGCGGAAGGTGACGCAGACCCTTCCCAGCTTCCTTTACACAGACCCTTCCTGGTGCCCTTCTGGACAACAGTCACGACATATGCCAGCCTCCCGGATGGGGAGCAGTACTGGAGCATTTGAGTGTTCAGGGCCGGTGGTCTCAGGAGGAGTCTCTCCTTCCCATCAATGTCTTGGAGCTCCGGGCGATATTAGTGTCTCAGTACTCTTTCACTTTTGAGCCCTGTTGGCTCTCATTTAGTGTGCTGTGTGACAGTTCCTGGGGTTTGTTTTACCCCTGTTCAGTGTCCGTTGACACTTTGCGGTTATTATTGCGCTATTCATGATCTGTAGGTTCATTGGTGCTCTGGTGACTTTGGGGACCCGCGCCTGGTCCTTGCCTTTCTTCCCACCCAGGGGAACGTAATGGTTGGACATCCCAATGTTACCAGTAACCTGTATTGGACGACAGAGAAAACAGGATTTTAGTCTTACCTGTTAAATCCTTTTCTCTTAGTCCATACAGGTTATTGGTCTCCCACCCTGTCAAGGGACCATGCTTGGCTCTCCTGTGGCAGAATGTGGGGGTCCTTTCAGGTTCATGCTCTCAGGAGTCTTCCTTTACCTTCTTAGCACCTAGTAAATAGTTAGTCTGCAAATCTTACAGATTGGGGATTGACTAGCTGCAAGCTAAGGAGAGGGGGTAGGCTCCACCCAGCAGTCACTTCTCAGAATTGTTCCTGCCTATTTCAAGGGGCTGAGCGCCTACCCCCAAAGTTACCAGTAACTAGTGTTTGAACTAAGAGAAAATGATTTAACAGGTAAGACTAAAATATTATTATCTCTGCCATGTTTGCAGGGGAATTATTTTATGTTTGTCTTTGCTATTCAAAAAACTGAGGCAGCTGCTTCTGGGTGGCGGTTAAGCTTGTTTGGGGGATGTCTCTTCTCCCATGGAGCTTTGTCTGCAAGTGTCCTGCCTCCTAGTAATAGCAACTTAACCCCTATGGTTGCTACTTTCCACAAGGATGAAGACAAAAAGGATTTATTTACACAAAATTCCCCATTTCAGCGACTCTTTTCATGTGGATGATTTCACACCTCACAAGTATGAAATACACACAATGTACAAAGCACAGTTTTATTTGAAGCAGTTTGTAGGTTCTTTCAGATTCTAAGCACTTATGTTAATACTTCAGGCTCCCTCCCTTTTCACCTTTTTTTAGCTATGACCAATAGCCAGATTGCGTGTGACGTTTATACCTGAGTTATAAATACTTGAAGATCATACAGAGCATGTCAAATTGATTCTGTAAGAGTTATAGTGAAGATTAACAGAGAAGTGGAAGAACCACAGTGGTGCAACCCTGTCAACAAGGGCTATAATACAGTCCAGCTTTCAAGGATATCCCTTCTTGAGCACACGTGAGTTAGTAAATATAAACGTGCTACAGATTAACTCAGTTGTGCTTAATCTGGCATCTCCTTAATTCCTGGTCTGTATACAACCCTCTGGGAGGAGAATACACTTGAGATACACTTGAGTCACAGACTGCATTTAAAGACTGCAGGTAGTGGGTGCTCAAGTCAGCAATTGGAAGAAAATAGAAATTGATTATTCAAAAGAAGTTTACATAATTAATAAAAAAGAAAGTGAGTTGGTAAAATATATAGTGCAGAAATAAAGTTCCCTTAAGATTCCTCTAAGTTATAATTAGGCTTTGCTTACTCAGTGGCTTGAAAATGTTAGTATGAACTATGTTTTTACTACCTAAAAAGCTTTTTACCATGTACCACTCTAATTTATTTATTTTTTTTCTTTTATCTGCCCCCACCCCACCCCTTTTATGACTTTGGCCTAGAAGAGGACAGGTCTGATGTCTCCTCAGGTAGGTGACAATTAACATTTTAACTTTTCATGTTGTTGTTTAATGACTTATTTTCTGTGATGCTGGAATTTATAGATTTCATCGGGGCAGAATAAAGGGGAACTACCACCCCGTAATAACTTAACATGCATTCATTCTTCATCTGGCGACTAGCTGCTTAGTAGCGCTAGTCGCCAGAAATATTACCTGGTTCCAAAGATTTTGCCGTTTTTCCGATGCTCACAGGAACAGGAAGCACGGACATCTTGTCAAAGTGACGTCCGTGCTCCTGCACTGTCAGTCCCTTTTGGAGCCACTTACGGGGTGGTAGTTCCCCTTTAAGGATTATAAAGGTTATTACTCTTTACTCCAGTGTGGAACACAGGAACCATGGAATAAACTCTCCTACAGGAGGGCAGGGCACTTCAAAAAAAGGAATCTGAGGTGGAAACTCCCTTCTCCTTCCGCTTTAGCCCAGTATGTCCTGGGTACTCATTGTATCTATCTTAGGAGAGTGAAAGGCTGAGTTGACCTTGCTGGGACTAGAACCTGTGACCCTGAGGTTTTAACAGATTCTGCAGCTGGGCTGTCTCATTGGCTCATCCCTGCTAGATATCCCTGCAGTTGTTGATCCTGCTTATCTATCTACACATCCAGATCATCAGCACTTCCTGTGGTTTGTATTTCAACATTGTAATTTCCAGTTCATTGACCTTCCTTTTCATCTAGCATCTGCACTAAGGTCCCTCAAAAAGATCAGGTCCACCCTGGCAGCTCACGTGTACTCAGGGATCTCCTTGACTCTCTACCTAGATGACCTTTTACACAACGCTCCTTCAGAAGCAGTCTTTCACTCTCAGATACAGGAGTACATCTTCATTCTGTCCCAGGTCCTTCACTTACTTGAAATTAGATTTGATATCGTCTTTGTCACTTAATTTGTCTCAGGTGAAATCCTGATCATATGTGAAGATACAGGATTACATGAAGGTACTAGGTTATCTGGTCTCTTGTGTGGAGGCAGTTCCATTTGCTCAGTTCAGTACATGTGAATTACAACTGTACATTCTCAGGATTTGGGCATGGGTCGCGTCTGTCTAATGTTGTCGCTGGTGGCTTTAGCAGTTCCATCTGACTTGGAATATCTGTTTGTTGTTCCCGACTGGGTCATATTACCACTGATGCCAGCTTGCTGGGGTGGGGTGCTACTTTGGGCACCCAGACAGCCCAAGGCCCTTAGATCAGGTAGGAGGCAATCCTGACTATCAACATAGTGGGACTGCAGGAGATTTGCCTCGTGGCACAACATTGGTCCTGACTGCGTCTGGGTTTCCCAGGGTTGATTCAGTTTGACAATGTAAGAGCAGTAGCTTACATCAACCGACAGTTCCGACAGACTGTGGTCCAGCAAATTCTATTGTTGGCCAAGATTTACATGCCAGATCTCTCCATGGTTCACATCCAGGATGGAGAATATTGTGACAGACTTTCTCAGTGCCTGGGTTCCTCATTCAGAGCATATTCGGCTCTATCATCCAATGTTGGGGGCTTATGACAGTGTTTTTATTTGCCTTTGGTCTGAATCACAAGGTTTCTCAGTTCTATGCCAGATCCCTGGATTCTTTGGCTCTCACAATGAATTCATTGTCATGGATCTTTTCTCTGACATATACAGTTAGGTTTGGAAATATCTGGACACTGACACAGTTTTCATAATTTTGGCCACCACAATGGATTTGAAATAAAACAACTGAGATGCAACTGAAGTGCAGACTTTGAGCTTTAATTTAAGAGGCTGAACAAAAAAAGTATGAAACATTTAGGAATTACAACCATTTTTATACACAGTCCCCTTGTTTCAGGGGCTCAAATGTAATCACACAAATTAACACAATCATAAAGTGTTCATTTTTAATATTTTATTGAGAATCCTTTGCAGGCAATGACTGCATGAAGTCTGGAAATCATGGACATCACCAAATGCTGGGTTTCCTCCTTTGTGATGCTTTGCCAGGCCTTTACTGCAGCTGTCTTCAGTTGTTGTTTTTGTGGGTCTTTCTGTCTTAAGTTTTTGTCATCAGCAAGTGAAATGCATGCTCGATCAGGTTGAGATCAGGTGACTGACTCGGGCATTGCAGAATATTCCTCTTTTTTGCCTTGAACTCCTGGGTTGCTTTCGCAGTATGTTTTGGGTCATTGTCCATCTGTAAAGTGAAGCTCCGTCCAGTCAACTTCACTGATTTTGGCTGAATCTGAGCAGACACTATATCCTTATACACTTCAGAATTCATCCAGCTGCTTCTGTCTTCTGTCACATCATCAATAAACACTAGTGACTCAGTGCCATTGGAAGCCGTGCATGCCCATGGCATCACACTACCTCCACTGTGTTTTACAGATGATGTGGTATGCTTCGGATCATGAGCCGTTCCAAGCCTTCGCCATACTTTTTTCTTCCCATCATTCTGGTACAGGTTTATCTTAGTTTCATCTGTCCACAGAATGCTGGTCCAGAACTGGGCTGGCTTTTTTAGATGCTATTTGGCAAAGTCTAATCTGGCCTTTCTATTCTTGAGGCTTATGAATGGTGTGCGCCTTGTGGTGAACCCTCTATATTTGCTCTCATGAAGTCTTCTCTTTATGGTAGACTTGGATAATGATATGCCAACCTCCTGGAGAGTGTTCTTCACTTGGCTGAATGTTGTGAAGTGGTTTTTCTTTATTGTAGAACGGATCAGACTATCATCCACCACTGTTGTCTTCCATGGACGTCCAGGCCTTTTTGTGTTGCAGAGCTCACCGGTGCATTCTTTTTTTCTCAGAATGTACCAAACTGTTGATTTGGCCACTCCTAATGTTCCTGCTATCTCTCTGATGGATTTTTTTTTTTTTTTGCAGCCTAAGGATGGCCTATTTCACTTGCATTGAGAGCTCCTTTGACCGCATGTTGTGGGTTCACAGCAACAGCTGCCAAATGTGAATGCCACACCTGGAATCAACTTCAGACCTTTCACCTGCTTAATTGATGAAGAAATGATGAAGGACTAGCCCACACCCGTCCATGAAACATCTTTTGAGTCAATTGTCCAATTATGTTTGGTCCCTTGAAAAAGAGGTCTTTACATATTAAAGAACTGTAATTCCTAAACCCTTCCTCCAATTTGGATGTGAATACCCTCAAATTAAAGCTGAGAGACTGCACGTTAAGCCATTTTCATTATTTAACTGTAACTTGAATTTATTGTGGTAAACAGCTGAAATAACAAAACTTGTGTCAGTGTCCAAATATTTCTGGACCTAATTGTATGTTTGCTCCAAATTCCCCTTATTCCCAGAGTGCTGAGGAAATCCAAGATGGAACAGGTTCATGTTGTCTTGATTGTTCTGTTCTGGCCCTCTGTGGCCTGTTTTTCATATTCTCAAATCTGTCCTTGGAGAAGCCTTTTCTTCTTTCTTTGAGTCTGGACCTTCTCACTCAAGGCTTGTGGTGGAGAAGCTAGTGTTGATGGCTTTGCTATTGAGGCCATCATCCTGAAGAAAAATAGTTTTTCAGACTGTTATTTCTGCTGTGCTACAGGCTATAAAGCCAGTTTCCTCTAAGGCTTATTTTAAGGCTTGGTCCCTCTTCAACAAGTGGTGTGCCGACCAGAACTCTTGGCTGCGACCTTTTCAGTTTCCAGTAGTTTTTTTTTTTTTTTTCTTCAGGATTGTGTTCAGAAAGGGCTTATTCTTGGTTCCTTCAATGTTTAGATTCCTGCTCTTTCTGTTCTTTTCCAGATGAGTATCATCTTCCTCCCTGATGTGCAAACTTTTGTGCAAATGTTTGTTCATGCCTACTCTCTCCTTCTGTATTCCACTTCTTTGTGGGATTTGAGCATGGTTTTGTGAGTGCTTCGGAAGCCACTGTCTTTGGTTTCTCTAGCTTTCTTGATGCTCAACATTACTTTTTCTTCTGGCTATTGTGTCCATTCCGTTTCATCTATTGGATGTAGTCAGGTACTTGAGGTACTATATTTGTTATACACAGCCTTTTCAGAAATCGTATTCACTTTTAGTCATTTCTAAGGACCTGTGTGTGGCCAAGGCTGTGTCTAAGGTTACTGTATCTTTCAGGATTAAGGTGAACATTCGCCAGGTGTATGTCCTCGTGAAGAAACCTGTACCTTTTCAGGTTATGGTGCCTTCCATCAGCTTGATTAGTACATCTTGGGCCTACAAAAATCAGGTCACTGCTAAGCAGTTGTGTAAGGTGGCAATGTCATCTCTGCACACTTTTGTCAAACGCTACCTTGTTAATGTGCTAACAGTCTTGGCTGGAAGTGCTTACAAGCTGTGGTTCCTCTATACTTGTCGTCCTTGGACTTTTGCGAACAGCACTCTGTGGGTTTCTTATTATTGGTTTTCAAGTTTGTGTCCATAGACACCTGAAGGTTCATGATGTACTGTGTTTGTTTTTTTTTAATTTTACACTCCCTGAAGTCTGGGTGGATAGCTTTGGTATATCCCCATGGTTCCTGCGTTCCACATTGGATAAAAGAGAAAAGAGAATTTTTGAGTACTTATCTATAAATAATTTTCTCTTTGTCTATGTGAAACAGTACTTTCTTCTGAAGGAAACAAAACAAACAAAAAAAAGAACAACACATTGGTTTGGTCCCTGGGCAGGGATTCCTTTTCAGGGAATTCCCTTTTCTTCTTTTACTTTTGTTTTATGTTCTCTTGGGTTTGCTGTATGTTAAAACTGAGCTTGGCAGGAGGGGTAAAGTGGAAAGGAGGAGGGAGTGTCCTTCTCAGAGACCTTTTTGAAGTGCTCTGCCCGACTGAAGGATATTTTTTTTTTTATTCAAAATTTATTGGGTTTTCAATGGTCAAGGATACAGAAATAGGAAAGAGGGAGAGGGGTAACAATTGAAATTGGTACAAGACATAGACATTAAAAAAATAAGCATACAACTGTGCCCATTAGTCTCATTCAGCCCACTCTTCTTGGAGAAGAAAGTATTAAAGACAGGGCAGGGAAAAGGACCAGGGAAGAGAAGAAGAAGAGGAAGAGAGAGGAAAAAAATGGGGGATGAATTGGAAGAAAGGGGGGAGGTTAAATTAAGTCACAAGTGCGGGCAATTAGTGAAGAAGTAGGTTACGGTGAAAGTTGGGGGGGAGAAACTGTATTCACCCACGGCGACCAAATTTTAAGGTAAGAGGAGGAAGTATTATGAACATAAGCAGTTTCTCCATCCTCAACCGCTGCCAAATACGGTTGTGTAAGTGGGTAGTGTCTGGAGGGATGGATTTCCAATGGTAAGAAATGTGACGGAGAACCATAGCACAAATATGGAAAATACGTTTATTGGCAGAAATGGACAATGATGGGTTCCAATAAGACCTATTGAGCAGGGCCGTCCAGGGGTCAGGGGCCAAAGTAACTTCCAGTGCTCTACTCAGGAGCCTGAAAACATAAGACCAGAGTCCAGTCAACAGGGGGAAGGGGTTTCCTGTGTTCCACATGGAATAAAAGAAAAGGATTTATCAGTAAGTACCTAAAAAATGGGCTAAAAGAAACCCAAACAACTTTAGAAACAAAACATGACAGTTGCATCTTAATGAGTAGGTGATTCAATAACTTCAATTCTTTTGTGTTCCATTGTTGTTTTTCCATCAAAACATCCTAACCAATGTAATTATGAAAAAATAGCCATATTCTGGGACAAACTAAGTGCATCATATAGGAGATATAAGCATTCTCCACCCATTGATTTAAATGGGGTTTTTAACTCCTTGAATGCTAGAGAGGTTTCCAATACATTGCATCCTAATACATTGGGAACCTCTCTAGCATTAAATTGGGTTAAAAGCCCAATTAAAAAGAGTGCATTTTTTGTCCCCTATATTTTATTTGGTTTGTCTCAGAATTTCTCCTGTTTAGCTTTCCATATTTTGCAGCTGAAGTATTTTTTTTAATTAACATATAAAAGTTGGCTGTTACTTTTTTGGGTGATATTCCTATCGAAATATCTGAAGTTATGTTCACTGCTTTGTTCTTTACAATACCAAGAATTATGTTGTCCTGTTTCTTTAAACACAGTTCATGTTCCAGCAGCTGGGAATGTTGGTTGGTTTTGTAAGGAGCCATATTCGCCCGTACATGGAGGAAATATTTGCTCTCATTAGAGTAAGTGTGAAGTTTCTGATGCATATTGCTAACTGAAGCAGGATGCATACAAATGCCAATATTAGACAAAGTTTAATGCTAAGACATGAGCATTGTTGTATATATTGGTGTTCTACAAGATCTGCCAATATACAAGCTTTTAAGAATTTGAATGCTTAACTTTTAAAGGAACACTAACACACAAAAATTACATTGGATTATAAACACTCTGCTCCAAGCTAGAGTCTGTAAAAATTCTCTACATCAGGAGTTCCAAAATACTGCTTTATCAATAACAAGCCAGAATGTAAAGTAAAACACGAATGTATTTATATGTGTCATGAATATGATTTACAATGGATTTTTGCAAGATCTGTAGTTTAATACTTATATGTGTATATTGTATTAAGCAAATATGCATGGTATTAATATGTTGTCATACTTTTCATTCTTATTTTTATTGGATTTCTTTGGTTTTGTTTTGTTTTTAACCTGCTGTCTAGTGGTGGTCCTACCATGTCATAGAATTTTGTGATCACAGCATTCCTAAACGGTACACTGTGATTACCGAGTACGTCGGTCACAAAAAAAAAAAGTGTCTTGGTCCTCCACAGCACCCGGCCCCTGGACCACACAGTCATTAAGGGGTTAAATGTAATATATTTAAAAACTAGTAGTAAGTGTGTCCTTCCACGCTTCCCGTTGTGTGCCGGTAACATGTGACTACTACAATGCGTGAGTGTCTGTGGTCATAAATGGTACTCTACAAATTATACAATCAATGAAGAATTAATCTCCTCCTGACTCTTATGCAGTAATGCAACATTGTTCATTAGACTCTTAACCCTTAGAGTGCCAGAGAGGTATCTAGTGCATTGCAGTGCAATGTATTGGACATCTTTCTGGCACACAAAGGGTTAAAGGGCAACTGTCATGTAATAGTTGCTCTTTTGGCAGATCTGACCCTCTTGGAACAGACCTGCTGATTAAGAGGGCTGAATTGTTATCCCAGGCTAATCAACGAGGTTGCAAAATGTGGGTCTGAAAGTAACCGTGGGGGGGAATTCATGCTCATACCTAGAATTTGTGGCAGATAGGTGAGGACTTCTGGTTTGCATTCCAGCCGAGGGGGGGGGGGGTCAGTGTTTGCTTACTCACCTGAGCAACTAATTAATCTTCTTGAATTAAGTTTATCTATTTGAAAAGTTCATTAAAACTGCCATTGTATCATGCCTGCCATAAACCCAGCAGATGCATATTTTAAGAGGTACTGGCATATTGTTATAATTGACAGTAGCATGAATTTTCTTGCAAGAGTGCACATGCAGTGCTAAACAAAGAATTTAGAACTGCAGACAACTCCAAAGTTTGGCTGTAAGTACTTCATCAAAGAACCGCCTAGTTTAAAACTGATGGTGTTCTTTGAAAATGTTCATTCTCTCAACAGTCTGCATTCTGTAATAAGATGCTCTGTAAGAAGAGGTCCATTGCTTGTGCTGACTGCTGGGTAATCTGGTCCCGGGACCATGTGAGGCTCTTCAGCAGAGCTGAGATCATGTTTTTGAACAAGAAATCCTTCAGTGGAATGGTCTACAAGGTGTGCTTGGTTTGCAAGCACACTTTGTGGACCGTTCCAGTGAGGGATTTTTGTTCACTAACGTGATCTCAGCTCTGCTGAAAAGTCTCCACTTGTTCAGGGACCAGATTCCCCTGAAGTCAGCTAGAGTGCTGATGTCAGGGAAACGGGAGGGGGGGGGGGGACATTGGTCCCGAATATCTCTCAAACCATAAAGGTTTGAGAGATGGGACTGGGGGCATTTAGTTTAACTTCTTAACACCTACAAGATTAGCTTTTGTTACAACTTGGCAATACTATTCCTTTAATGTCAATTGTATTTTTGTATTGCAACCCATTGTAACACAGACTCTCTATTTTTTTCCCCAACAGGATTACTGGACAATGAACAATCCTATCCAGAGTACCATCATCCTCCTAATTGAACAGATTGTGTTGGCACTTGGGGGAGAATTCAAGCTTTATCTTCCTCAGTTGATCCCTCATATGTTGCGGGTTTTTATGCACGACAGCAGTGCAGGGCGTTCAGTAACCATTAAGGTAAATAAGAGGAACAGAAAAACATCCCTACTTATGTGCTGCTCATCTGATCCATTTTGGTATGGCTTACAAAAGGTCACCTGTTATCAAAAAGGACACATTTTAAACATTGTGTTGAGATGAACACAGGACTAACAAGGATGCACCTTCTGGAGACTTGGAGGCTGATGTCCTTTGAAGAACTGGAGAAATTCTGGTGCAAACTGCTCATAGATGAAAAAAAATCCCATTGATTTATATGGGCCTTTTAACTCCTTGACTGCTAGAGGTCATCTGCTCTTAACAATTGTTTTGAGATCTGTACAGCAGTTAAGGGATTAAAAGCAGTTGATATTTAAGCAGTTGCTACTCTCCAAAATTACTTAGTTTATACTTTGGTGTTCATGCACATCCATTTTATACTGTATATTTCCTGTATATAATCTTTTAATAAAACAGAGGATTTAGTCACAAGATATGGAGCCTCACACCTCCCTATCCTTAAAGGGTTAAGCTTGCCACCATACCAATGAAGCCTAATCTAGGCAAATCCTTTAACTTTGTCTTGTCAGCCGAATCTCTCCTGTTTTTCTCCTCATAACGCAGAGAGAATCACTGATTAGCAATTTATGGTGTCCAAAATACAATGAAAAAATCACCTGGTGGTGAGAGGGGTGGTTTAACCCTGTAAGGACCAGGATTTGTGTGCACTGAAGGACCAAGGCTTTTTTTTTTTCTTTTTGTTTTGGAGAGCCTTTAGTGTGAGAGATCACACGTACCAGCTCGCTGTGGGAGAGGCTGAAGTGACTGCTCTGTTCTTTTGAGTAGTCTGTATTAGACTCACCCCACCAACACCACCTGTGATCACAGCGCACTCACATCAGTCACTTTGATCAAAAAAATGAATGATGTGCCAGGACTGTCAACAGTTCTTAATGCACGGACAGTCGTGACTGTCTTGTCTCATTACTGATCCTTTGGGGTTAAACAATGGTAGGTGATCAAAGTTCCAAATATTCAATCCTGATCCAAGTTTTGGTAAGTTCAGGAAAAAATGCATTTTAAATGCATGAATATGCATATGTTTTAACACAGGTGCAGTATGCAAATAGTATGGATCTATATATAAATAAAGGATTACATTCACATACTATGAAAAAACACATTACACCTGGATAATTAGTGTAGTCTTTTACTGTATTAGATTTGTAAATTGTGACCAGCATTGCCAGTTCTAGTTAGTCCAAGGACATTTCTTTCATATATCCATTCTAAAATACCTTTTTGTCTCTCCTGTAAATATTGCTTTCTTATCCCTGTTTCTCTCTTAGTTTCTCCCATTATCATCACTCTGTCTCGGTTTTTCTATCCAAGATTAATTCCTTACATAGTTTCGGTGGTTTAAAAAATAGAAGCTCATTCAGGAGGTTTAATCATTTAAATTTTTTAAATTGAATATCATGATTTGCTAAAATAGGAGTCCAAGCCTTGAATATTTGTATTTTATCCACCACTACCACCTTTCTGAAAGCTGACCTGCCGCCATAACAACAAACATAAGTTTGTTTTGTTTGAAAAACAATTAAAATCTGCCTATATATATATTTTTTTTTTTTTGTGTTCTATGTATTTAGAAAAAAAAAAAAAAAAAGATTTTAAGAAATTAACATTTATATTTTGGTGACTGTGTCATTTTATGCTATTTACCTGCACAGTATGCTAATTAGTTATATTTAACCCAACTTTCCACTCACTGTGCCACCAGTATGTGTGTGGAGGTTAACCCCATAACGACCGTTGGAGGGTGGCTGTTAACCCCTTAGCGACAATGGACATACATGTACGTCCTCTGTGGCTGTCACTTAGTGACAGAGGACGTACATGTACGTCCAGGAAATCCGGATCCCCGCGCGGCTGCACTCCGTTCGGGGACTCCGGATTCTTCTGAAGAAAAAAAAAAAATGTTAGACGGGCGTTAAGTGACGGCCGCGTCTGCACGCGGCCGTCACTAAGGGGTTAAGAATCAAAGCACTTTTTTTTTTGATTATTTATTATTTATTTTTTTTTTTTCCAGAAATGGATTCTGGGGTCTCTGAGTTGCGTGCAGTCGCATGGCGAACCCGGGATCCATGATGTGCCAGGACCATCACTGGTCCTTAAGTGTCGGACTGCTGCTACATTAAGTCGTTAAGGGGTTAATTCAAAGCACAGTGTGTGGTAATATTGGCCCAGCACTGAAACTCATTAGCATAAACAAAAATTTAATATCTGAAAATCATTTAGATTACATTTTCTTTAACCCCTTAACGACCCTTGATGGTCATAGTATGTCAAGGGTTGATCAGACTGAACGACCCATGACATACTATGACCGTCATGGAGTTCCGGGCTCCCCCCCGCGGCTGCACGCTGTTCGGGGAGTCCGGAAACAAAACAAAAAAAAATGCTCTGCGGTCCTTAACTCGCGTCGCGGTGCCAATCGGCCGGTCGTTAAGGGGTTAAAATTAACTAAATATATTGAAGTAACAGCTCTTATTGAAATAAACTCCTTATTTTGCTGCTGTTAAATAACATTTTCTTTTGCAAAAGGTGAACTCCCCTTTAATATCAGTGAATTACATTTTTATAATCTGTACAGCTCTGTTGATGAAACATCCACAGATAGGTTTTTAGTTGTCCTTGCATATTTTTGTTTTTTAGTAATCATAACACCTCATAGGTGCTTCTTTTCCAGAGTAAACACTCCCAATTTGGAAAGCCTTTCCTCATAACAAACCTCTTTCCAGTTCCAAAATGTATTTTTTAATGGACTGTACTGTATATTCAAAGTGAGGTCTTGATAATTATTTGTACAAAAGTAGAATTCTACTTTTCTTCCCCTTGCATCTGTACACCTTCTTATTCATGCTAATATCTTGCTGGCTTTTGCTGCTGCTGCCTGATATTTTGTACTGTTGAAAGGCTTATTTTCAACAATATTATACTTATTATTATAATTTATTTTATTTATATAGTGCCAACTTATTCTGCAGCTCTTCAAAATCCTTCATCATCAAGGTTATACTTAATATTGTCGTATTTGTTATATCATTTGCATGTTAATTTTTACTTTTCAGATACAACCCCTTTATCTGTGTTGAACTGTATTTGTTGTTTACCTGCTAAATCCAACATTATTGCTTTCAAGTGTCTGCATTTTTTTCCTTCAACCAGTTTTCTATCCAGTTGCAAATGTTCTCCTTTAGGACTATGTAATTTAATTGATGAGAGTAATCTTTTTATTGGTACTATATCAAAACCCTTTAAAATTCATGTCTCCCTCATCTTTTGCCCCAAACCGTTCCAAGTCAACTCTCTCCTCAAATGCCATTCATGTGCAATTCCTGCCCAACTTCACTTATTTATTCTATTCCCCTGCCCAACTCCCTTTCAGTCCCGTTTTTCTCCTATTTCTCACTCCATGTATGATAAAATATGTGGGAGGGAATTGGATAATATATGGTTTCTAAAGATGGACTATACGTTTGGATATCTGTACGTGTTTGGCTGTCTGTGTTTCATGGACATTAAATGAGTTCTGTCCTGCCCCGACCATTATTTTAGTATTGAGACCTGGACCCTATAAGGCCTATTTTGGCCGTGGCTCCTTTAAAAGCTGCATTCTGATCTGACACCATGGTTCCTGGTTGGCTCCAGACTCATGGATGGCGCAATAGGGGGCCTGGCTGGCCTCTTACACTGGGGTCCCCCAGTGCACTAGGGTGTATTAGCAGGATGGCTGGAGAGATACCATGCCATATTTTTTGCATAGTTTTTGCTTCCCTGCTTCCTTCCTCATTTAGCTGATATCCCCCAGAGGTTTCTTGCTGCAGCCTCACTCTTTTTAGGAGCTAGATCTTCTCTCCAGGTTACGGTCTACCCCTCATAGTCACAGATAACTCTTTTTATGCACCCAGGTGTACCAAAACAATAGTTTATTTTGAAATACTCCGTGTTGAATGGTTAAAGATCTATTTCTTCTTCCTTATTACTCATTGAAATAATTCTCCCCCCCCAAAGTCTTTGTCAGGGATTATTAACTAATGGTTTGTAAAGCAAGAGTAACGCAAGCTTTCTATTTCGTGCTTTGGGGAACACATGATCCATGTGGTCAAGTTGCTACAACTAGGAGGCCTGGTACTTTAAAATAATCCTCTCTGGAGGGAGAGACTCCTTCCAAGGACCACTTAACCCCTTGTCCAGCATCTGCTTTCACATTTAAGTATCCTGTGGAAATATAGGGACTATTTTATTTTCATTTTTCTTGTTTTATGCTATATATGGGGAAGGCTGTGGAGCCACTGAGCTGCTAGCTCCATACCTACCTTTTACCCCCATGTGGGATTTGGCTCCGTTTGTGCCTTTTGCCTTCAGAGAGGTTACCGAAGGGACGAAAGACCTATTTCAGTCACATGGTGCTGCAGCAGGTGGACAAGGGTTGTGCGTATATGATCTCTGTCCTTGTTTGTCTTGTGCTTTTTGGCCATTTTCTGAGGTCTGTCCTGCGGAACGGTACATTGTCTTGACCCTCATTTTTGTATTATATATGCACTTTATTTAATTTTAGGGACATGGCTCCTTTAAAGGGATAGTAATACTTAATTTTATCTTTATTTTGTTTTGTAGGCATTAAAAAACATGAACGATATAAGTCTTATCTCTCAAACCTTTATGGTTTGACAGATATTCACAAGCAACGTTTCCCCTCCAGTCCCTTTTACCTAGTGTAAGCCATCTCTTCTCTGGAATCCAGTCCATAGACCAGACAGATAACAGAAGGGGACAATCTTCCTCCTATGAGAACAATGAAAGCCCTGCCCCTCTTGACAAGTTTTTCAGATTTTTCCCTTATCTTAACTGAAGATTGTCCCTCTCTGCAGTCTATCTGGGCACCTCCCTTCTGCTCTGGCTGAGCAGTGTTACATCAGTAAAAGGGGCGGGAGGGGGATATTTTGTCATTGAATTACTCTTGAACTACAACTCTGACAGAACTGAAATAACACTCTCCAAAGTCCAAATACTATGATGATTAATTAGAGCTGGTTTTATTATGAAACATTACTATCCCTTTAAGGCCTGTTTGGGTCATGGCACCTTTACATTTCTCTAAGGGAGATACAGGGAAGTACAGTGCCACTGTCACTGGTGTGTCAGCCCTTGCCACTTGCTTATCGTGCATGTCCAGTTTGCCTATGGATCGGCCAGGTAACCTACACCGCACTTGTGCTGTGGTGCCTGCATATATCACTCAGGGGGATCCCACTGCTTCTGAACAGTTTGAGCCCCTCCATGGGCAAGGGCCCTAACCAGTTCAATGGCTAGTCTTCAGGAATTGTCCAGTTTATCCTCTTCCCTGGAGTGTATTCTGGATAGGGTCGATCAGGGACCACCTTCCTCCTTTAGAATGTTTATGGGGATGATTCTTCATTGGAACATGAAGAGACAGGGAATGAGGAGGACTCATCTCTTACCCTTGGGGACTCACTGGAGGAAAATCCTGTGCGGGGTCTGATTTGGTCAGTGTTGAATACCCATGAGTATCACATGAGTCCAACTGCTCAGAACTTCTTTAAGAGGCAGAAAAGGGCTTACGTTAACTTTACTACTTACTATCGTGTTGATCATACTGTCTTGGAGGAACAGATATTCCCCTATAGGTCTTGCCAGTAGCCAATGCAAAACTGTTTAAGGATCAGATGGATAAGTATATAGATTCTCACCTAAAGATGCAATTTGTCTGCAGGGGTAGCGCTGTGTTTAACGTTCCCAATTGTCTAGGTTGATAGAACTATGAATATTTGGTGTGACATTTTGCTTCAGGTGGTCAGGGAAGACAGGTGATAGCACAGCTGGAGTAGGTGGAGCCATTGTGTCCAGAAGAATGGGCAGAACTGCAAACAGCAGAACAGGACTTTCTTGCCCGGGTTCATTCACAGCTGGTATGTATTGGTCCTTGTGGGAGAACTTTAGTGTTAGATTAAAGCTCTTCACCTGGAGACCACGATAGAAAATTGGAGGGCAGCTTAAAAAAACATGTTTGCTATTTAATGACTTTTTAATAAAGCATCTGTCAGTAGTGGAAGTACCCTTATTGTACTTAACATAATTACTCTATATATCTATCGCAATAAAGTATTAGTACACCTTGAAAACATTTTATGTATGTGTATACAGCTACCCATAACCATTTGAACCCTGTTTATTTATGAGTGATAAGTGCAGTGTAAAATGACTTGCAGGAGTTTTCAGTTCCAAGCAGAGCTTTCACGTGATTCTTTCAAATTCTATTTATACATGGAAACTGCACAAACCACTCCAAAGTGATAAAGTAAAAAAAAAAGTATATCCTATATAATCATTCACTAGGATGTTTGTCACAATGCAGTCATGCACATTCGAGACTGCTCTCGTTTGGGCACTCTCTATTGCACATCATTGCATCACGTGAGTGAGGTGACGCAAGACTGCATAGCGTGGAGCATTGAGATAGCAGCCTCTTAACCCTTTGAGTGCCAGAAGGGTACACAACTCTGACACCCAAAGGGTTAACATTACCCAGACCTTGGCCTGCCTACACGGGTTTTTACACAAGTACAATATAAATGAATATCATTTACACAGATAAAAGCAGATGGATATTGGCCCCTTTGGTACTGCAGCCTAAATCAGCTCACGTGTAAGTTAATTGTTTGAAATGTCATAAAATTAGTGTGTGTATTTCAACTGAATTAACTTGTAAATAATTTCTCTTGTTTATGTAAATACTTTCAAGATAAGCTGATACAGTGTTGAAAGAAGTCTACCATGATGGACTTTTCATTAAAAAAGTAATGGGTAAAATGAAAGCAGGAAAATGATACAAACAATTTCAGGTGCTGATTATCCCTCTTAGCTCATTGAAGTCCATCATTAAAACATGAAATATGCATTATTCAGCCTTGAGACTGAAAGCTTCAGGTTGCTCTACAGAATCAATATGTCAAGCAGTCAGCCTGTTAGATTACTATATCTAAATTACACATTTCTGACTGCACATCAGCCTGTCTATACCTTGTCAACTGTGAAACATGGTGTTGACAGCATTATGTTAACTTAATGTTATAATCAACAGGGACTGGGAAAATGGTGAAAAAACAGGTACATACTCAAGGAAAACCTGTTTAGCTCAGTCGGGATGCTGAAAGTGTTGAGGGAAAGTCACATTTCATCAAGACAGTGACACAGTGGTTGAGAATAAGTGTTTCTGAGTGTCATCAAAGTCCTGACTTGAAAAATAGTGAAAGTCCATACTCTGTGAACTTGGTAATGAAACAGTGTGGTACACCTGTCTAAGACTGTATCACCTTCAGCCAATATCCTATACATGTTACTAGTAACACTTGTATATGCTGCCATTATTGGCTTGATAAAGGGTCTATCCTAAAATGTTGCCAACAATGAAGACATAAGAGAATAAAGCTTAACTGAAATGTGATTTGAGTAAAGTTCTCCATTGAATCCACTCATACATGTTTGATGGAGAGATTTGCAGATTGCAGTCAATCAATAAAATCCCACACACTTATAAGGGCTGGAACAATTTTTTTTCTGAATATATACTTCCTGTAATAGAAAAGGAAGAAGAGGTTCACCTATTATTAATACACACTAACTGCTGTAATAGTGTTTTTTTTGTCCATATCTACAGTTACCAGGAACAAAGGAGATACACAAGCTATTTATCAATTCCAACAGTGGTCTTGTTCCTTGTCCATCATTACACCTGAAACAGCTGTATGTGTGGAGTGATAGCCTTTGCATCTCATTTTTCACTGATAAATTTTGTAGATGTTGACAAATTTTGAGTAAAGCTGTTTATGTACCAGCAGTGGGAGAGTGCCTCAGTTTCCTTTTATTAAAGAGTATATGATGTTTTCGTATGGTGCAGATAGTTTCCCAACAAGTGCTCCAGTTCTCTAAGGACATCAGTCTTGGTGTCAAAAAAAAAAAAAAAAAAAAAAAGAAGCCCACTACTACACAATAGGAATTTTTGCACCATGAATCTCCTAGAGAGTGATCCCTGTTCCTGTGTAGGTCATTAATGGCCAGCTGGTTTTGTGAAGGTGGGAGAACATCTTAACCATTACTACAGCTAACTCGGTCGACCAAAGTAGGAATCTTTAATGGGAGAAACATGGGCCAGCATGCCGAGAGCAAATGCCCAGCCTGGTTTGTTAGTCAGAGATTGTGATTTTACTAACAGGCCAGATAAGCCTTCAATTAATGTGGGTTAAGCGGTATATTGTACATTATCAGTGTTTGTATTCTGAGTCTTTCCTTGTACACCCTAAATAATAACAGAGCTTTACTTAATGGATACAGGGACCTGGGGGAGACCGTGGATTGAGTGTGATCCTCTGAAGTATTTGGTAATTTGTAATCCCATAGTGAAGAGTGGGCAGCATTTTCACATTTCATCTTATCAATAGTATAGATTTTTCTAGAATTGCTGCATATCCTTCTTCTACCATGTACTAAGTTACAGGGATAATAATGTTTCACAAAAACAGCAACTCCAATTAATCTTCATAGTATTCGGGCCATGGAGAATGTTATTTCAGTACTGTGAGAGTTGTAGTTCAAGAGTAATTGAATGATAAAGTATCCCCCTTTTACCTAGTGTAAGGAACCTCCCCTCAGATGTGGAATCTGGTCACTTGGCTGGACGGATCGCAGCGAGGGACAATCTTCTTGTTGTGAGCATAAGGAAAACCCTGCCCCCTTGATAGGTTTTTTGAGTTTTTCTTTATGCTTACTGAATATTGTCCTCTGCGATCCATCTTGCTGCTCTGAGGTGAGCAGTGTTACATCAGTAAAAAGGGCGGGAGAGGGATACTTTATCATTCAATTACTCTTGAACAGTACTGAAATAACACTCTCCATGGCCCAAATACTATGAAGATTAATTGGAGAGGCTTTTATTGTGAAACATTACTGTCCCTTTAACCTCTGCCAAGTACGAATACTAAAGGAATAGTAACATTTCATAATAAAAGCAGCTCTAATTAATCGTCATAGTATTTGGACTTTGGAGAGTGTTATTTCAATTCTGTCAGAGTTGTAGTTCAAGAGTAATTCAATGACAAAGTATTCCCCTCCTGCCCCTTTTACTGATGTGACACTGCTCAGCCAGAGCATAAGGGAGGTGCCCAGGTAGACTGCAGAGAGGGACAATCTTCAATTAAGATAAGGGAAAAAGCTGAAAAGCTTGTCAAGGGGGGCAGGGCTTTCATTGTTTTCATTGTAAGAAGATTGTCCCCTGCTGTTATCTGTCTGGTCTTACAACCAGTGTCCCCATCTGAGAAGAGATGGCTTACACTAGGTAAAAGGGGCAGGAGGGGAAACTTTGCTTGTGAATATCTCTTAAACCATAAAGGTTTGAGAGATAAGACTTATATCATTCTTCATATTTTTTTAATGCCTACAAAGCAAAATAACGTTAAAACGAAGTATTACTATCCCTTTAACTTATCTCTCACTATATATATAAAAAAAGCCTACGCTTGCCTAAAAATCCAAAATAATTCTTCTAGAGCATAAATGGCAAAAAAGATTAAGGTAGACATTGGTCCTTTTAAAACTCAGACAAGTAAATTAACTTGTGAGAATAAGAAAAAGGGTGACTCCTTAACCCCTTAACGACCCTTGACGGTCATAGTACGTCAAGGGTCGATTCGACTTAACGACCGATGACGTACTATGACCGTCATCGAGTTCCGGGCTCCCCCCGCGGCTGCACGCCGTTCGGGGAGTCCGGAACGCAACGGAGCAAAAAAAAAAATTCGCTCCGTGGTCGTTTAGTCGCGTCCGCGGCCGGATTCCCCGGTCGTTAAGGGGTTAAACAATATATTTTATTCTGTATATACAAAGGAAGCGACAGTGGCAGACTATGGGAAACAGAGAGAACCACAGAATTTCCTCCATCATGTTCATGGCTTAATGAGGACAAAGTCCAAAAGAGACTGGAAAAAGTTATGCTGAATAAAGAACCTGGGCCTAATGGTATACCCCCAAGGGTACTTAAGGAATTTAGTTCATTAATAGCAAGACCCTTATAATTAATATTTATGTATTCGCTATCATCAGACATAGTGCCATATGATTGGACGAAAGTTGATGTAGTACCATTATTCAGAACGGGGGCTAGATCTAAACCAGTAAATTATAGACCTGTGAGCTTTCCTTCCTAGTGGGTAAGATATTAAAATACTTTCTAACCTGTAAGAGTCAGAACCATGTTACGACCAACAACATTATTAGTAGGAGTCAGCATGGTTTTATAAAGAATAGGTCATGTCAAACAAATTTGCTTGTATTTTGTCAAAGGGTTAGTAGTAATTTAGGCATGGGTTTCACTGCAAATGCCTTTGATACTGTGCCTCACAACAGGTTACTGATGCATTAAAAGGCTGCAAGGCTGCAGTTTGGAAGGAGATACCTGTGCATGGATAGGGAACTGGTTAATTGATAGATGGCAGAAAGTAAATTGAACCTTTACAGGCTGGCCTAAAGTTGTAAATGAGGCTCCTCTGATGAAGCCCGCAAGTCGGGAGAAACGCTTCAGGCTGTGACACTATGTAGAAATTCTCAATCTTTATGTTAGATGCGCTATTATATATTATATATATTATATTATTATCTGGGTAGGTAGAGATATGAAAGAGAAGTACGGGATGAAGCAATGTCTCCTATAACAACAGCATTGTGTTGTTTAGTCCCTTTTGGTTAATGCCCCAATATCATCACATACAAATAGGGTGATTCTATTTTGGAGACGCATATTAGAAAATCATGGTTTCTACAGTTAGGGAAAAATTATTTGATCCCCTACTGATTTTGTGCGTTTGCCCACTGACAAAGAAGTGATCAGTCTATAATTTTAATGGTAGGTTTATTTGAACAGTGAGCGAAAGAATAACAAAAAAAATCTTGAAAAATGCATTTCAAAAAAGTTATAAATTGATTTGCATTTTACAGAGTGAAATAATTATTTGATCCCTTTGCAAAACATGACTTAGTACTTGGTGGCAAAACCCTTGCTGGCAATCACAGAGGACAGATGTTTCTTGTAGTTGGCCACCAGGTTTGCATACCTCACAGGAGGGATTTTGTCCTACTCCTCTTTGCAGATCCTCTCCAAGTCATTAAGGTTTCGAGGCTGACATTTGGCAACTCGAACCTTCAGCTTCCCCCACAGATTTTCTATGGGATTAAGGTCTGGAGACTGGATAGGACACTCCAGGACCTTAATGTGCTGCTTCTTGAGCCACTCCTTTGTTGCCTTGGCCGTGTGTTTTGGGTCATTGTCATGCTGGAATAACCATCCATGACCCATTTTCAATGCCCTGGCTGAGGGAAGGAGGTTCTCATCCAAGATTTGATGGTACATGGCCCCGTCCATCGTCTCTTTGCGGTGAAGTTGTCCTGTCCCCTTAGCAGAAAAACACCCCCAAAGCATAATGTTTCCACCTCCATGTTTGACAGTGGTGGTGGTGTTCTTGGGATCATAGGCAGCATTCCTCCTCCTCCAAACACAGCGCGTTGAGTTGATGCCAAAGAGCTCAATTTTGGTCTCATCTGACCACAACACTTTCACCCAGTTCTACTCTGAATCATTCAGATGTTCACTGGCAAACTTCAGATGGGCCTATACATATGCTTTCTTGAGCAGGGGGACCTTGCAGGTGCTGCAGGATTTCAGTCCTTCACGGCGTAGTGTGTTATCAGTTGTTTTCTTTGTGACTATGGTCCCAGCTGTCTTGAAATCATTGACAAGATCCTCCCGTGTAGTTCTGGGCTGACTCCTCACTGTTCTCATGATCATTGAAACTCCACGAGGTGAGATCTTGCATGGAGCCCCAGATGGAGGGAGACTGGCAGTTATTTTGTGTTTCTTCCATTTGCGAATAATCGCACCTTCTCTCCAAGCTGCTTGGCGTTGGTCTTGTAGCCCATTCCAGCCTTATGTAGGTCTACAATCTTGTCCCTGACATCCTTGGACAGCTCTTTGGTCTTGGCTATGGTGGAAAGTTTGGAATCTGAGTGATTAATTGCTTCTGTGGACAAGTGTCTTTTATACAGGTAGCAAGCTGAGATTAGAAGCACTCCCTTTAAGAGAGTACTCCTAATTTCAGCTTGTTACCTGTATAAAACACACCTGGGAGCCAGAAATCTTGCTGATTGATAGGGGGTCAAATACTTATTTCACTCAGTAAAATGCTAATCAATGTATAACTTTTTTGAAATGCGTTTTTCAGGATTTTTTGGTTGTTATTCTGTCTCTCACTGTTGAAATAAACCTACCATTAAAATTATAGACTGATCATTTCTTTGTCAGTGGGCAAACATACAAAATCAGCAGGGGATCAAATAATTGTTTCCCTCATTGTATGATCTGGTAGTAAACAAGGAATGAAAAATCCGTTTCTATCTTGAACAGCTATACAAGGCATTTATTTATTAACTAGTTGAACAGCCCATTACATGGGCCACAGTGCCTTTGGCAGCCGGTCGCGGGGCAGTCACACGCAGTGGAGACTGCCTGCGCCTCGGCTGATACAGAGCCTCTGGCAGCCGGTCGCGGGGCAGTCACACGCAGTGGAGACTGCCCGCGCCTCGGCTGATACACAGCTGGACGCTCCTTCGGAGCGCCCAGCTCTGTATCAGCCGCGGCGCGGGCAGTCTCTACTGCGCATGACTGCCGCACGCACAGCAGTGTCTACTGCGCATGTCGGGCGTTACACACAACTTGGCGAATTATTATATAGGATTTGTATAGTTTCCAATCGTACACTGTTATCTTGGATCTATATACAGGGTCACAACCAAATATGGGGAAAAATAGATGAGTGATCGCGTATCCTGACCAATGATATATGACTGTAGAGCGTATATTATAAATTATAACCAATGGTGTATAATGAGTTAATAATACACTTGACCCAATTCGATACAACTGTTATTACAATTTATGTCTCTAATTTTGCTATCAATATATGTGACAATATTTGGTCACCGCACAGCCCGATTAATAGAGCATCAGCGATATTACTAGCAGAATAATAATACAAAATATTTAATACTAGTTGAAGAGCCCGTATACACGGGCCACAGTGCCTCCCAGCAACGGCCGTGGTGCAGTCATGCACAGTAGAGACTGCCCACGACCTGGCTGATACGGAGCGCGGTCTGAATTTAATCAGTCGCAGACAGTCTGTAGTGCGCATGACTGCAGTGCGCGCAGCCGTCTCTACTGCGCATGATGGATTCTGACAAACAATTTAGCAAATTATTATATAGGATTGGGGATATACTTTGTGTTGCTCATCCAACGACGTACTAGGGGTTAATAGTATCTTTTGAACAGACTTGGATGTAGAGCTATTTCTATAGTGCAACGCTGAAGTGATTAACAGCAGTAAGAATAAAAACTACACATGCAAGGTGTGTTGTGTGACTACTGAACGATAAGAGGATCAATATCCTTATTTCCCTTTTATGTAATATTGTAATTATCATCCCTTTTGGCAATAACGATTGGTCCAGAGTGGTGTGAGGCATTTATATAATTATTATGACATGCTACAGAATACAGTTTTGTAGACCCTCTGCCAACCAGATCTTAGTAACGATTGGTAGATTTAAATAGCAGTTATTTGTCGGCAGACACTACCTGATATATTACTTAACAGCATGTCTTAGTTAGTAGGGATTATTTCTACATAGATATTTATTTTAATTCTTACATTCTTTCTTTTTCTTTGTTTTTAAGAAATACACCAATAAAGAAGTGTATTTTTTAGGTTTATGAAGTTACTTTGGGGCTGTCTATTAGACTTCCTGTTCAGGGTAACACCGTATTAAATACCCATTGGATATATTGGAGTGCCTTGAAAGTGGTGTCTTTTTTTCTTTTTCATGAGGTACCACTGGGGTTCAGTCCTGGACATAACGTTTTTTTGTTTAATAATGATCTTGAAATGGGTCTTGGAAGTAGTCTCTTACTAAGCTGTGTAAGGAGATACATACAGAGCAAGCTGTTATTTATCTGCAGAAACATTAGGATAAACTGCATGAATGGGTGGAAAAGTGGCAGATGATTTGTAATATAAATAAATGTAAGATTATGCATTTGTGTTGCAGAAACATGCTACAGATGTGGAGCGTAAACATCCTTTGGAAATATATGTAACTGAATTTACAGCTCGGGTTTAGATGAGCCCCTTGTGTCCCTTCTGTACCTTCCTTTCTCAGATTGGTGTGGATTTCTTTTTAATTTATGAACTACTTATAATTCAAAGATATATTGGGAACTGATAAATGCAGGTTTTTGAATTGTCAAAAAGCTTATTAACACTGTTGACCAGAGGGGTGCACAACACATTGGGAAGCAATGCGTTGCACAACCCAATGGTTCATTAACCCCTTAATAACTGCCCGATTCATTGTTTGGGCAGCTGGCACCTAAGCACTACGGACCTTTTTTTTTTGGTTATCCAATTCAGGGCTTGGGAGCCCTGAATTCCATGACATACATGTACGTCCTTGGTCCTTTAGAGACATCCACCTCATGACGTACATATACGTCATGGGTCGTTACGGGGTTAAGCCACACTGCATTCTTAGAATTCCATGACGTGCCAGGACCGTCACCACCAGTCCTTAACTGCTGGAACCTGTGTGACGTCCTGGCACTGCATGCATCTTTAAGGGATTTAAAGACTTATCAAATGTGCATAAACTGTAAGTAATTCTTTTCTTTTCCATTTCAGTTGTTGAATGCTATTCAGATGTTTGGGGCTAATTTAGACGATTATCTGCATCTCTTGTTACCACCAATTGTGAAGCTGTTTGATGCTCCGGATTCTCCAATGCCAGCTAGAAAGTAAGGACACCATCTGACAAAGTGGGGTTGATTAGGATGGGTTCTGGTGGTGGTGCGGGGAGTTGGACTAAGGGTTTTTTTGTGCTTTTTGATTTTATAGTCTATGGCAGGCATGTCAAACTGCAATATAGTTGAGACCCTCATACTGTACATTTCTCTTGAGCAAGGGCTTTAGCATAGACTGTCAGAGTTCACCTGACAGCATTTCATTTTCTCTGTCATCCAGTGTAGACC
The DNA here is from genome assembly GCA_037306005.1 of Rhinophrynus dorsalis. NCBI lineage: Eukaryota > Metazoa > Chordata > Amphibia > Anura > Rhinophrynidae > Rhinophrynus > Rhinophrynus dorsalis. The sequence goes on from CM074724.1 coordinate 167,578,968, forward strand.
ACAGGAACCATGGGGTAAAGTCTTCTCCTTCAGGATGGCAGGGCACTTCAGAAAAGGTCTCTGAGGTGGATACATCCCCCTCCCTGCCTGCTAAGCTTTAAGTGATCTTTTCATCAGGTGGTTGCTTGGGCACAGCTCTCTTAACTAGCCATCTTTATTTTTGTTTCTTAGCATATGTGTCTCATCTTCCTGGCTTCCTCATTAATAGATTGTCCAGGGCACAGATTCATTTTCCAGGACCACAGACCTTTGGAGTATGCCTTGTCTTTACAGCCTTTTTCTCACTATAGTTTCTCTGAAGTTCTTTTCACTCATTCTAATGGGATCCTGAAGATTACATGTAGGTTAACCTTTTGAGCTCTTTGGTCCTGTGTGTCTAGGTTCCTGTTATCTGGCTTACATGTGTTCATGTGGATTGTTCCCTGGCTTGCACTCTATTTTCTACATATACTGTTGTTCTGTGTTTGTGTTTTGGCTGCTCTGACAAGGAATGTACTATTGCACATCTATTAACCCCGGCATTACCTTTCTCCACTTGGGGTACTGTGCCCTTAAAGGGATAGTAGTGGTTCATATTATCTGTAGCTCCGAATGTTGAGCATGTGTAATAGAAGTGCTGCTCGATGCTCCTACGTTTAAAAACTTGCTAGTTAAAGTGTAATAGTATTTTGAAGTTGATCCCTTTCGCCCCTTTCCCTAAAATAAGCAATATTGTTCCAGATCTGACAGAGTATCACAAGGAAGGGCAATCTTAATGTAGTATTAGGAAAAACCTGCCTACCTTCTTCAAGGAGGGCAGGGTTTTCCTTATACTGAACAAGGGAAGATTGTCCCTCGTGATCTTCCCTTCCTGGAACCGCTTTTCAGATCTAGGGGGGGTGACTTTCTATCGGAGAAAAGGGCAGGAGGGATCAACTTAAAAATATTATTACTTTGTAACTAGCAAGTTTTCACGAGTAGGATCATCACACAGTTCTATTACATATGCTCAATGTTCTGATAGATAATATGAACCATTACTATGCTTTTAAGACAATGGGCTTTCGCTGTCATCCAATATGACATACAGGTACCATGGGGAGGCGACATCTCTTCCCTTTAGGCTGGAACAATTCTGCAAAGAGGTTTTGGATGGAACCTTCCCTTCCTCCTTATCAGGCTATCCCACTAGCCCTGCTCCAGATAGAACTGTTCTAGCAACATGTATGCAGGCTGAGAACTTTTCTCCTTAGTTTTTAGATTCTTTTATTATTTTCCTATTAGCTATGAGGTGGCTAAATTCCCCCATTAGGCTGATAACCATTCCTGACTTCCCCTGGAGGATTGCCAAGCTGGCAGGTGCTTTTATGGACCCTTGCATCCCTGTGGGGAGAATCATTCAAACCATGTTTCTCTCCCTTGAATGAGAAGCAGCTTTGGCTCAGTGGGCTACACCTCCTCAGGTTGATCCCCCATCTCTAGACTTTCTAAGTCTACTGCACTGCCCTTGGCAGATGCCACCACATTAAAAGATATGACTGATAGTAAGCTGGGGGCTATCCTGAAGTCTAACTTTGTTGCCATTGGTGCTGCATTGCGACCTGCATTGGCTTCCCTTTGGGTTTCCAGAGCTACTGCTATCTGGGGTGAGCAACTTACTGAGGTCTTCAGTAAAAATTCCCCTAAGGAAGACATATTAGCCCTTTGGCCAACATGTCTGAGGCTCAGACTTATATTACTGATGCTCTTTTTTATTCTGTCAAACTTGCAGCTAAAGTTTTTGCCTTCTCTGTTGCTGCCAGACAGACCTCGTGGATTAAGATTTGGTCTGCAGGCCTGTCATCTAAGAAGTTACTGATTTCTCTCCCTTTTCAGGGCAAGTCTCTCTTTGGGCCTGAACTGAAACAGATCATCAGTGAGGCCACTGGAGGCAAGAGCACTTTCTTATGTCTGGTCTCCAAGTGCCCTAACCTGGCAAGAAAATAGTCTTTTTCATCCCATCCAAAAAGAAAAGCAAAGGCCGAATCAAAGCGTTTCTCAGGCCAGCACCCCGTGCCTGACCACCAAGGTCAGACTGCAGTGTCACTCCAAGCACGCCACCGCCAAGCCCAAGTCTGGTAAGTCTGTTTTCGCATGACTCTCAGAATCCTGGTCCGCAGCTCCCTGTGGATGGACGCCTGCATCATTTTTCAGATGCCTGAGTTGTTATGGATCAGTGGGTTTTGCTAGTGGTCTCGGAATGGTACAGGATTTCCCTTCAGATCCCCATCCTCTGTACACATTCTTCCAGTCCAGAACTCCTCTGGGCCTAGAAAAGCTGCATATTTTCACCGAGATGGTTCAGGCTATCTTGGACAAGGGAGTTCTGACTCCAGTTCCTCCTCAAAGAGAGGTTTAGATTTTTATTCAAACCTCTTTGTGGTGGCCAAGAGGGATGGTGGTAGTCATCCTATATTGGACCTCAAGGACTTCAGTTCTTTTGTAGAGACTGCATGCTTCAAGATGGAGTCTTTGTGCTCTGTCGTCACAGCTATGTGTCCAGATCCAGGAGAATTCTTGGCCTCTCTGTATCTTCGGGATGCTTACTTGCATGTCCCGATTCATCTGTACAGCCAGAACTACCTCAGGTTTGCCTAGTTCACTGCTCTGCAATTTTGGCTTACCTCTGCTCCTCGGGTGTTCGCCAGAATACTAGGTGCACTGACTGTCTTTCTGCATAACCGGGCATTCGGGTGACTCTCTATATGGACAACATTCTGCTGAAGGCACCATCCAGGTAACTCCTGTACCAACACGTTCAGAACTGTGGCCAGATTCTCCTCCGCCATGGGTGAATTCTGAATATGGAAAAATCTGCTCCAGTCCCCTCTCAGGTCCTGGTTTTCCTTGGTCTCAGGTTCGATACTTTCCAAGGGAAAGTTTTTCTGACCGAGCATTCTATCCAACAAGTCATGCATCTGGTATCTTGAGCTCTGGAGTGGCCCTCAGCTCCACTTCGCAAATTCTTAACCTTGATGGACCATATGTTATCCACCATGGAAGCAGATCCATACTCCATGGCTCACACCAGGGAGCTCCAGAGATTCACTATCCGTGCTTGGCACTGGAATCCGGATCTGTTAGACCTCAGTATGTCTCTCCCTCTGGAGGTCAGGCAGGGCCTGCTTATGGTGGCTGGACAGGTCAAATATAGAGAAAGGGAAACCATTCGTGATTCAGGACTGGACCCTTGTGATGACGGATGCCAGCCTCAGGGGCTGGGGAGAAGTCGTAGGTCACCTGGGGATTCAGGGCACATGGATTGCGGAGGAGACTCTTCAGTCCATCAGTGTTCTGGAGCTCCGGGCGATATGGCATACTCTAGTATACTGTTCCTCTCCACTGAGGTGTTGTCCAGTGGCTCTATCTATTCAGTATCTGTTTACACTGCCAGTCAGACTGGATCTCATCCTTCAGTGTTATCTCTGGAAGGAGGATGTGGAGCAGATGGCTTTGATGGCATGGCTGTTGAAGCCTCCATTCTAAGGAGGAAAGGATTTTCCCCTGAGGTGGCCTCCACTATGACCCAGGCTAGGAAACTGGTTTCTTCCAAAGCCTATCACAGGTTTTCATCCATTTTTTGAATCTTGGTGTGTTGACAGGGATCTGTCTTCACAAGAGTTTGATCTCCTGGTAATCCTGTCTTTTTTACATGATTGTGTGTATAAGGGGCTCTTAGCTATTTGAAGGTTCAGACTTCAGCTCTCTGTCTTTTTTCAGAAAAACATTGCCATTCTACCAGATGTCAAGGTCTTCTTTCAGAGTGTTGCTCATGCCTTCTCAGCCTATAAACCTCCCACTCCACAGTGGGACCTTAATTTCATTTTGGGAGTCTTTCAGCAGCCACCTTTTGAGTCCTTGGCTACCATCTCTCTACTCCTCCTGACGTGGATGATGGCCTTTCTTATGGCTGTGGTCTCTGTCCGCAGAGTTGCTGAATTGCAGACCTTGTCCCGCAAACCACCTTTCTCTGTCGTCCAATACAGGTTACTGATAACTTTGGGTAGGCGATCAGCTCTTTAAATAGGCAGGAACAATTCTGAGAAGTGACTGCTGGGTAGAGCCTACCTCCTCTCCTTAGCTTGCAGCTAGCCAATCCCCAACCAGTAAGATTTGTTCCTTGGTCAAGACACAAGCTAGAGAACAGTTCTGCTGTACTTTTAGCTTTTTATTATTTTCTGTTAGAAATGGAATACCACCATTAGGCGGATTACCATCACTGACAATTCCCATCACCCAAATGTGTATACTTCAGTTTACCAGGTGCTTTTGTGGACCTAAGCTCTGGTGGGGGGGATCTTGGCTGCAAGTTCTTTCCCCAGGAGTTGCCCACCGAGGCTTCTTCTTGGCATATGGTAATCTGTAGACAGAAGACCTGCTGAAAAAGGTGAACACCCTTTGAGTGCTGAGGTCCACATGTCCCACACTTCCCCTCTGCACAGGGTTCTCTATTGGAGTTCCTATTACATACTCATGCACTCACTGGGTTTATTCTGTATGTCTGTGAGGTGTCTGGAGCAAGTTTCTGTGGTAACTTAACCCTTTTGTTGCTGGTTAGCCTGTTTTGGGGGGATTTTGGACACTTTCCTTACTGGGACCAGTGTTTTTTGGGCCTAATGTTTTAATTAGAGTGGCTTTTTTGTTGTTTCACGTGGTGGTATTCACCTCATTAACTTTATGTTCCGCTCCTTGGAGGTGCGCGTTTACCTCATAGACGCCATTGCTCCATTCACTTCTATGGGACTTTACAGTTTGGGACATATCTTTGCAACCGCTCCATGTAGCGGGGTCAGAGATGGCTCATTGTGTTGGTTTTCCCTTGCTCTGTCATCTGGTCAACGTTCTGATGATGTTGGGGGCTTTAGGGGGCTTCGGGCACTGTTGGAGGTACTCTGTCAACGAAACTACGTTTCCCATGAGTGCCCACTTTGCGCGCTCGTTTTTGATTGGCTCCTTTTGAAGGCAGCCATTTTGTGTATTTGCAGATCAAGTATTCTATTCATGGCTTGGGCTCTCCTCTCCTCCGCAGCTTAATCCTTTGCCTACCAGATAAGTCTTAATTTAGTGTTTGTCGGGTGCATTAATTATCATACACGCTTTACTGTGGGTGTTTTGATACTTTGACAATTTTGACTCTGTGAGAATGTCTACTCCGTTAGACCATTGGGTTAAACCTAAGACTAAGGATACTGGGGTGTCTGTGTCCCTCATTGCTCCTCATGTCATTCATGGTTACGTAGAGAATACTCAGGTCATGTTTGCCCAGCATGCGCTGCTACCCCTGAATCCCCAGCTGGGGCCTCCAGCCTTGCACTAGAACAAATATGGATGCAAGAGTTTAAGGCTACTACCAGGGACCTCCTGTCCACCTTACAACTACTTCCATCCACTTTACAGGGGCTCTTCACTTCGTTTGCAGACCACCGCCCCCATCAGATCTTCCCTTCCTAAACCGCTGGGTGTACCTGATGTGTCTGATTCCTCTGAGGAGGAATTATTGGTGGACTCTGATGATGATGACTGTTCAGCTGTTCCTTCATCTCAGTTTTTTGGGGACCCCTTTGAGGCGGACCCAATTCCCTCAGCTGAGGGCCTGATCAGGGCTGTGTTGTGCACCCTGAACATTCCCTTGGTGCAGAAGGCATCTTCTCTGATGTTTTCAAGGAGTCTGTTAGGCCCCATGCGTGCTTTCCACCTAATCCCACCCTTGACCGTTTGGTGTCATTGGAGTAGAAATTTCCAAACAAGAAACCTTCTGTCTCTAAAAAGTTTGCTAAACTTTATCCGTTTTCTAAAGTGGATGCCCTTGTGTCCAGGCTTTCTAAATCAACTGCCTTGCCAGCGGCTGACACTTCTGCTCTTAAAGACTAGACTGACAAGAAGCTTGAGACTTCTCTCAAGGCTATTTTTGTGACTGTGGGCTCTGCCCCTCGCCCTACCTTTGCTGCTGCATGGGTAAATAGGGCTGTGGCTGTTTGGACTGAACAGCTCAATTCTGCTGTCCGTCAGGGAGCCACTACTTCTGACATGTTGCGTCTTTTCGCTAACATTGCTGAGGCTCAGCATTATGTCTCTGCTGCCTTGTTTGATGCTGTTCGTATGGTAGCCAGGGCATCTACCATGTCTGTGGTAGCCAGATGGGCTCTTTGGCTTAAGATCTGGTCAGCTGACATGGCCTCTAAGAAGGCTCTCCTGTCTTTGCCTTTTCAGGGTTCTTCCCTGTTCAAGCCTGAACTTAAGGAACTTCAATTATGTCAGACCCCCTCTATTATCAGATCCTTCCTGCCTCAACCGCAGGGAGCACCTGATGTGTCAGATTCTTCTGAGGAAGAATTGTTGTTAGATTTGAATGTTGAGGTTGGTGCTCTTTTGGAATCTTCAGGTCTCTTAGGGGACCCATTTGAAGCTGATCCTGAAACCTCTACTGAGGGCCTGATCAGGGCTGTATTGTCCACTCTCAACATTCCATCAGTTCCCTCTGATGTTTTTCAGGTGCCTGCAAAGCCCCTTACTCATTTTCCTCCTAACCCAACTCTTGATTGTTTGGTTCTGACGCATGAACTACTCCGGTCACGTCCTCTTCAGTGTCTAGAAAGTTTGCTAAACTTTTCCCCTTTTCTGAAACAGAAATGACTGCATGGGTTCATCCTCCTACGGTGGACGCACCCATATCTAGGCTGTCTAAATCTACTGTCTTCCATGTTTCTGATGCTTCTGCGCTGTAAGATTGGACTGATAGTAACTTGAGGTTCCCCTCAAGTCCATTTTCTCTTCTATTGGCTCTGCTGTGCGTCCAGCCTTTGCTGTTGCATGGGTTATCCGGGCAGTTGCAGTCTGGACTGAGCAACTTATGATGGCGGTCCATCAGGATGTGCCTACTTCGGAGAGATCGCATCTCCTTGCTATTATCTCTGTCGATCAACAATATGTTTCTGCTGCTGCCTTTGATGCCATCCGCATGATGGCAAGGGCCTCTGCTACTCCTGTGGTGGTTGGGCGTGCGCGTTGGCTTAAGATTTGGTCTGCTGTCACGGCTTCCAAAAAAAAAAAAAAAAGTGGGAGTTTACGCGTAACCGGTCCTTTTGTTCCTTTTACTCTGAGAAATGTACGACGAACCAGGCGGTTCCATCTGCTCTGGGTTCCTCCGTCAAGCCCATGCACCAATTGCAGCCCAAGGCCGCTTTCAAGCCCATGACTTCGTGGCTGCTTCGGCATGACTCACCAACACCGTGGGATGATTCAGCATCGGACCCATGGACTTTTCTGGTGGTGTCTGTGGGATATAAGATCCCTTTCTTTTCTATCCCACCTTTTCGTCTTTATCTTTCTCGTTCTCCTCATGAAGTCGAGTGAAGCTGTCTGTTCGAAGACGCTATTCAGGCTCTTCTGGACTAGGTTGTCCTGGAACAGGTACCCCCTGTGGACAGGGGTTCAGGATTCTATTCAAGCCTTTTTGTGGTGACAAAAAAAAAAAAAAAAAGGGGACGGCAGATGCCGCCCTATTTTGGGTCTGTGAGATCTTAATTACTTTGTAGTGAAGTCTCACTATCGTCAGGAGTCTCTGCTCACAGTATTCGCTGCCATGTCTCCGGGGGAGTTCCTTGCTTCTCTCGACCTTCAGGATGCGTATTGCACATCCCAATCCATCTAGAGAGCAGGCAGTATCTGAGGTTTGCCTGCGCCAGAGGTCATTTTTCAGTTTCAGCTACCATTGGTCTGACAATAGCCCCCCCAGGTTTTCCAACGGGTGTTGGGGGGCCTTGATATCCATCCTCCGTCTGGACGGCATCAGAGTGCCTTCGTACATGGACGACTTGCCTTTTGCAACCATTATCTGCGGACCTTCTTCATCAGCTGGTCCAGACCTGCATTCACTTCCTTACACATCACGGTTGGTTTGCGAACTTGGTCAAGTCTGACCTTGTTCCGTCTCGGCACCTGGGTCTTCTGTTCGATACTCAGAGGTGCATGATTTTTCTACCGGACGAGGTAACCATTAATTTGCTCAAAGGGTCTCTATGATCCTATCCCGCTATTGGATATTGGTTCCGAAGTTGTCTTCTCTGGTGGGTAGCTCTTCTCCTCAATAGAGGCGGTCCCATTTGCCATGGTACACACCAGGGAACTTCAGGGATTTGTGATACGGACTTGCAGGGTCCGACCGATCATCAAACACTATCGTCCACCCTCCCTCATGTCGAGTTGAGCTTGGAGTGGTGGTTGGGCCTTCCGATCTCCTACAAGGAAGATCCTTCCGGGTTCCCTACTGGACCGAGGTCACAACGGATGCCAGCTTCCTGGGCTGGGGAGCTGTTCTGGGTCGCTTTGGCGCTCAGGGGAAGTGGTCCATTGAGGAGTCCCTTCTTTCCATCATTGGGAGTGTCAACTGGAGGACGGGCCAGTCTGAGTGGAGTCCGACTTCGCCACGGCAGTGGCTTACATCGACAGACAGGACGGGACAAGAAGTCTCGCCGCTTGGTTAGAGGTCAAGGCCATTCTGTCCTGGGCAGAGGTTCATGTTCACGTTGTCCTCCTTGGTGGGAAGTTCATTTCCACCATAGAAGCAGTTTTGTTTGCCACGGCTCACACCAGGGAACTTCAGAGGTTTTTGATCATGGCCTGCAAGGGCCGTCCAGATCTACTGGAAAGATCCCTGTCTCTCCCTCTTCAAGTGGAGCAGAGTCTCTCATGGCGGCTCAACCTGAACAATCTCCTGAAAGGCAGACCCTTTCTGGTCCCCCTTTGGACCACTGTGATGATGGGTGCCAGCCTCTCCTGATGGGGAGCGGTGCTGGGGCACTTGAGTGTTCAGGGCCAGTGGTCTCCGGATGAATCTCTCCTTCCCATCAATGTCTTGGAGCTTCGCGAGATATTTCATGCCCTACATCACTGGACACTTCAAACTGCAGGATTGCCCAGTAAGGGTGCAGTCGGACAATGCCACAACGGTAGCCTACATCAACCAGCAGGGTGGCACAAGAAGTCTCGCAGCTTGGTTAGAGGTCAAGGCTATTTTATCATGGGCAGAGGAGCATGTCCCTGCTATTTCCACAGTTCATATTCCTGGCTTAGACAACGTTCTGGCAGACTTCCACAGTCCGACACACAGTGGACAGCGGGGAGCGGGAGCTGCATCCAGAGGTGTTCAACCTCATCATCCAGCAGTGGGGTCTACTGTACATCGACCTGATTGTGACCAGACACAACAGAAAGGTTCCAACCTTCTGCTCTCGCTGGTCAGATCCCATTGCTCTGGCAGTGGGTGCCTTATCGATCCCGTGGACATTTCCTCTGGCTTACATCTTCCCTCCTGTTCCTCTGTTGACCAGAGTTCTTTCGGAAGCTGCAACTGGAGCGCTGCTCAGTCATTCTGATTGCTCCGTACTGGCCACAACAAGCTTGGTTTCCGGAGCTTCTGGATCTCTCTGTGGCGAAACCTCTTCCACTTCATACCCGTCCAGATCTTCTTCTATAGGGTTACCTCTGGAAAGAAGACTTTCATCATCTGGCTTTGACGGCTTGAAGATTGAATCCTCAATTTTGAAGAAAAAAGGATTTTCTTCTGGAGTGGTGGCTACTATGCTTAGTGCCCGCAAGCTTGTTTCATCTAAGGCCTACCATCAGGTTTGGTCTACCTTCCTGGCTTGGTGTGCTGATTTTAACCTTCCTACAGTTCTTTCCTTCCTACAGGATGGTATGGATAAGGGTCTCAGTCTGAGTTCTCTCAAGGTTCAGCCTTCTATGCTCTCTGTCCTTTTTCAGAGGCGTCTTGCTATCATTCCTGATGTCAAGGTTTTCTTCCAGGGTGTGGAATCTTAACCTGGTCTTGGGAGTACTCCAGCGTCCTTCCTTTGAGTCTTTGGCTACTGATCCTCTACGTCTGCTGACGTGGAAGATGGTCTTTTTTCTGGTGATTGTTTCTGTTTGCATGCATGCCCTATCTTGTAAACCACCCTTTCTGGTTTTCCACGAGGACAAGGTGGTGCTTCGCACCTCACAAGAGTTTCTCCCGAAGGTGGTGTCTTGAGTTCCACATCAATCAGGAAATTTGTGGTTACTTCCTTCTGTCCTAACCCTACTTCTGACAAAGAGAGGGATCTTCATCTGTTGGATGTTGTGCGTTGTCTCAAGTTCTGTGTGCATCACACTGAGTCCTTGAGGCAGTCTCGCACTCTATCATTCCTGAGGGTCCTAGGGAAGGGAAGCCTGCTTCCAAGGTTACCATTGCTTTTTTGGTCAAGTCCACGATTCATAAGACTTGCGAAATTCGGAATAAGCCTGTTCCCTTCAGGGTCACGGCTCATTCTATGTGGTCTGTTGGGGCTTCTTGGGCCTACAAGAACCAGGCCTCAGCTGATCAGTCGTGCAAGGCAGCCACTTGGTAATCTGTGCACACCTTTTCTAAACACTGTTGTGTGGATGTGCTAGCATTGGCTGATGACAGTTTTGGGAGGAAGATCCTGGAGGCAGCCTTGCCTGTCTAGGATCTCCTTGGTTTCTCAGTATTCTTTCACTTTTGAGCCCTGTTGTCTCTAGTTCAGTGTGCTGTGTAACAGTTCATGGGGTTTGTTTTACCCCTGTTCATTGTCCGTTGACACTTTGCAGTTAGTGTTGAGCTATTTATGATCTGTAGGTTCATTGGTGCTCTGGTGACTTTGGGGGTCTGCATCTGTTCCTTGCCTTTCTTCCCACCCTGGGGAACTTAATGGTTGGACATCCCAAAGTTACCAGTTAACCTGTATTGGACAACAGTGAAAATAGGATTTTAGTCTTACCTGTTAAATCCTTTTCTCTTAATACATACAAGTTACTGGTCTCCCACCCTGTCAAGGGACCATGCTTGGCTCTCCTGCAGCAGAACATGGGGGTCCTTTTGGGTTCATGCTCACAGGAGTCTTCCTTTACCTTCTTACTACCTAGTCAATAGTTAGTCTGCAAATCTTACTGGTTGGGGATTGGCTAGCTGCAAGCTAAGGAGAGGAGGTAAGCTCCACCCAGCAGTCACTTCTCAGAATTGTTCCTGCCTATTAAAGGGGCTGATCGCCTACCCAAAGTTACCAGTAACCTGTATGGACTAAGAGAAAAGGATTTAACAGGTAAGACTGAAGTCCTGGTGTTCCACAAGGATAAGGCCATTCTTCATACCTCCCAGGAATTTCTGCCTAAGGTGGTCTCTGAGTTCCACATCAGTCTGGAGATTGTTGTGCCTTCCTTTTGTCCTGACCCCAAATCTGACAAGGAGAGGGATCTCCACTTGCTAGATGTGGTACGCTGCCTTAAGTTCTGTGTGCACTGTGTGAAGTCTTTACGTAAGACTGATGCCTTATGCATCATCCCTGAGGGTCCTCTGGCTGGTATGGCTGCATCCAAGGTCACTATTGCATCTTGGATTAAGTCTACCATTCGTAATGCTTATGAGTTCAGAAAGAAACCTGTTCCTTTTCGCTTTACAGCACACTCCAGCAGGTCTGTTGGGGCCTCCTGGTCCTACAAAAATCGGGCCTCTGCTGAACAGTTGTTCAAGGCTCCACCTGGTCTTCTGTGCACAACAAGCACTATCATGTTGATATTCTGGCTTCGGCTGAAGCCAGCTTTGTCAGGAAGGTCCTTTGGAGGAAGTTCTGCCTGTTTAGGACCTTTTTCTTTCCTGTGCCTTACCGTAGTTTAACTGTTTGAGCTCAGCTGGCTTTTGTTCTTGTGTGCCAGGATATTGTTATTCAGTGTCAGTTGACACTTAGTTTGGGTTGTTCCGTGGATAGTCCTTAGGAACTCGGGTATCATGGGGACTGGCGCTTAGTCCTTTCCTTATCTTGGCACCCAGGGAGCTCAATGTCGGTACATGGTACTTATATGTCGTATTGGACAACAGAGTAAATTGGATTTTAGTCTTACCTGTTAAATCCTTTTAAGCTTGGTCTCACTTTGCTGGACATGGCAGTCTGCTTGGGTTGCTTACTCACAGGAGTCTTTCCTTTCTTTTTTTCCAGCTGTACTACTTAGGTTTGTCACAAGCTGTCTGGGGCGGGTCTAGTGGGATAGCTTGATAAGGAGGAAGGTGAGGCTCCACCTACAACTTCTTTGCAGAATTGTTCCATCCTACAGGGAGGAACTGTTTCCTCCACATGGTAACTAGGTCACATGGGCTAAGAGAATAGGATTTAACAGGTAAGACTAAAATCCTATTTTTCTTTTGTTTCACTCATTTTTCCCTCACTATTTCAGATTTTTAGGTTTATTATTTCATTTTAACAAAGTTGGGTGTGGCCCCTTTAAGACCAGGTGCCCACAAACATTTTGCCTTCTATGGGACATGTCATGCCTCCAGGTTGTACATCAGAGACTGCGGGTGGTTTAATTGCTCTTTTTATGAGGTACAATATCTAACAACCACCCTCGAGGGCCCTCCCCACAATTACCTGGGGATGTCATTTTTTAACTCAATGTTGTGAGCCACGGTACCATTTTAAAGGGAAATGACTACATTTGCCAGAAAACCATTCTACCCTGGTTTTTGCCATGGGAAGAAATGGTCTTAGGATCATCCTCTTCCTTTCTGGATTCTTCATGCTACTCAGTGGCTGGTCTCCCCTCGTGCTTGCCAGTAAAACCCCTTGAAGTCAGATAAGTATGTTTGCATTCAACTATTTTTGAATGTCTTTTACACTATTTTCTGGTGTCTTCTGACTGTGTAAGAAGCTAAGAGACACACAGGCAAGGCTAAGGATTCTGGGGTCACACTAATTTCCTTAAACCATTGCTTCTCATGCTAGACTGGCCTTCCTATGGACTATTCTCTCACCTTATATTCCTCTTGGACTGCGGCCCCTATTCCTCCTCCAGGGCCTTCATCTGCTGACCAGGAACCTGGGTAGTAGGCTATTATCTCTTCAGCCACTTCTAACCCCTCAACTATTCAAGGGTCCTGAACTCTGTTTGCAGGACACCTTGGGTCCCCTGCAGGCGCTTGAGCCACGTATTTGGGGACAACACAGATCTTTTTGGAGAGACTGTAGTTGATGTTTTCAACTTGTTTCTTTCCCTGGGGTATTACTATGAGGATGACTTGTCTGAGGGGCTTCATTGGGCAATCCTGGAGCCGCTTCTTGTTTTAGAGGCCTCAGATTCCAGTTACTCTAACACTGATATTTTTAGTTGATACGAGGACGTTCCCATCTTTCCTCAGTGCCATTCCGTGGAAGAATGTAAAATGCCTGACAGGAGACTGCTCCTTAGTCTACACTTTTCTAATCTGTGTTATTTTTTTGTTTGAGGCCTTTGTTCAGTGGGCTGTCCCCCCCCCACCGTAGTCCCCCACCCCCCGGTTTTGCATGCCGTGGCTCTTAAGGTTCAAGCAGATAAACGCCTTGCTCCTTTTTTACCCAAGTAAATTTTATAGCCTCTGGTGCCACCTTACGTCCTGTCTTTAACATTGTTTGGGTAACTTGGCCCATGGCTATCTGGGGTGATCAGTTCTTGGATGCTGTCCAAGGGGATGCTGTTAAGGATAACCTACTGGTGTTGCTCTCCAAGCTTCTTGAAACTATTGCTAATCTCAGTGATCTGGCCTTTGATACCACTTGTTTTTATGACCAGGTCTTGGCTCTTTTTCTGTTGCAGCGTTTTGCACTCTGTTGCTTAAGATTGGATCCCTGACCAGTCATCGAAGAACGCCCTGGTTTCTCTCTCTTTAGTAACAAAAAAAAAAGTTTTTTTGCCCTGAACTGGATAATTTATCAGTCATATCATTCGAGACAAGAGTACTTGCCTCAGGTCATGCCTAAGTGTGCCTTCTTTCCATGGAAGACGCATGAATTTTGTTACACCCATCTGTTCGGGTACGCACCTAGGGCACCGCTTCCCCTGGCAGCACAGGCTCATCTTTCTCCAAAACCTAAGCAGGCTTGGGCAGGCAAGAAAACTGATCAGAAACCTAAAGCTGACAAGTTCCCTCTGCATTACTTGCAGGGTCCTGGTCCATCTCCACCCATAGGCGTTCGTCTCCATTTTTTAACGACATTGGACTTTTCTGTGACAGATCAGAATGTTTTACAGCAGTATCATATGGACTTCAAGACATTTCGGTCACCATTTTTCCTGTCCATTGTTCCTTGGGATCTGGATAGAGGTTATTTTTCTAACCTTACATGCAGTTTCTATGCTGCTAAGCATGCAGGTATTGATCCCTGTTCCTTCTCAGTAACGATTCACTGGAGTTTATTGAACTCTCTTTGTGGTTCCCCAAAGCTGTTCTATTTTGGAATTAAATTGCCTCTACCATTTTGTGCTGGCCCCACAATTCAAGATGGAGTCTTTACACTCCATCACTGTGGCTTTGTGTCCAAGGGAGTTTATAGCCTTCCAATGCAACCGGGTCACTTCCAGTTCACTGCCTTTTGGTCTAGTGTCCGCACCAATGGTCTTCGCAAAGTTCATGTCCGCCTTGGTGTCTCACATCTGTGCTCGGGGGATCTTCTCTTTTTATGTTCCAGGTCCTTCATTTTCTCAGCATATTTGATTTTTCAGAATTGAGGGTGTTTCTCTTAGATGATGAGCTTCAGTCTTTGATTCTTCAGGTGTCTCAAGGAATATCCTGTCCCTCCATGATGGTGTGGGTTGTACATGAAGGTGCTCTGTTATCTGGTCTCTGCTCTTGAGGCAGTTTTGTTTGCTCAGTTCTGTGCATGTGAGCTTCAACTGGGCATTCTCAGGAACTGGTCCAGGCATGGGTCTCATGTGTCTCGTGAAGGAGGACCCCTTCTGGTGGCTTCATTGGTCCCATTTGATGCTGGGACTTTGTTTTGTTTTTCCATTCCCCACAGAGCTGTGGTCACCACATATGCCAGCCTCCTGGGCTTGGATGCTACCCTGGTCCACCTGATGAGCCAGTGCCTTTGCACCAGTGAGCAGAAATTTCTTGCCATAAATGTTCTAGATCTGCGGGCAATTTGAGCCATTGGTCCTCCCCCTTCAAGGGTCTCCAGTGTGGATTCAGTCCGACAGCTTGAGTGCGTTGGCTTACAGTAACCGCCACGGAGGGACCAGAAGTTAGATGGCCTGAGAAATGGTCCAAATGGCTCTTTTGTGGGCTGAAGTCCACATGCCGGCCATCTCTGATGTTCACATTTTTGAGGCCAAAAATGAGTGGGAGACTCTTGCAGTCAACAGAGCCTGGATCCTGGAAATTAAAAGCTCAGTCAGTGCTTGTTAAATTCAGTCGTCTGCTTTTGGGGGCTCTGGATGGTGGATCTCATGGTCTCTGGTTTGAACCGCAAAGTTACTCACTTCTGCGCCAGGTCTCAGGAAGCTTTGGCTCTCGCTGTGAATGGAATGACCATCCCTTGGAATTTTCCTCTGGCAAATGTATTTGCATCAACTCCCTTGATTCCCAGGATGCTGATGAAAGTCAGGATGAAGCTGACTCACATCATCATCATGATTGTTCTATTCTGTCCCAGTCTGGCCTCTTTTTTTGGATCTTCTCAGTCCGTAGCAGAGTCGTTTGTCTTCCTTTGTATCTGGACCTTCTGACTTGGGGGATATTATTCCATCATTGGGTGCATAAGTTAGGTTTGATGGCCTGACCTTTGAAGCCAGCATCCTGAAGTTATAAGGTTTTTCAGACACTGTTATTTTAGTTGTCCTGCAAGCTAGAAAGCCATTTCATCCAAGGCCTGTTATAGCATTTACTCCCTTTTCTACAAGCGTTGTGCAAGCTGAGGTCCCACCTGCTACCTTTCTGGCTTCATTAGTTTTGGCCTTCTGGTGGTTAGAAAGGACTTAGTCTAAGTTCCATGATGGTCCAGAATTTGGTTCTTTCCATTCTTTTCCAGCAGCTCATTGCCTTGCTCCCTGATATGCAAACTTGTGTCCAAGGGGTGGCTCATGCCGACCCTGTCTTTCGGATCTCATCCTCCTGTGGGATTTGAACCTGGTATTGTGTGTTCTAGAAGCCTCCTTATGAACCTCTATTTTCCAGATTTTTTTTATGCTAAAGGCAGTGTTTCTTCTGGATAGTGTGTCTGTTCAGCAGGCTTTCTCTTGTAAGCTTCCATTTCTGTTTTTTCACCCAGGCTTGGTGGTTTTGTGAACCCCTATTGGTTTTCTGCTTGAGGTTGCTTTGGATTTTTACGTCAAACAGGAAATTGTTCTTCCTTCTTTCTGTTCATCTCCTTCTAATAGCAAGTATCAAGAACCTCATCTGTTGATGTGGTCAGGTGTTAGAAGTACTATGTGCATCACACACAACCTTTTCAGAAATCTAATTCACTTTGTGTCATTTTTGTGGCCCGCATGCAGGCTAGGTTGTGTCTAAAGTTACTGTAGCTTCCTGGATTAAGGCAACCATTCCTCAGGCACTTGTCCTCAGGAAGAAACTTGTACTCTTTCAGGTCAACATACATTCCACCAAGTCTGTGTGGCATGTCTTGGGCCTACAAGAATCAGGCCACTTTTGTGTAAGGAGACAATTTGGTTGCCTCTGCACACTTTTGTCAAACCCTATTGTGTTAATGTCCTGGCTTTTGCCAGAGCCAGTTTTGGCTGTAAGGACTTACAGGTTGAGGTGCATGTATAGATGTCCTTGCTTTTCTCAAATCAGGACCCTGTTGGCTTCTTATTCATTTCTGGTTGTTTGGTTTGCTAGTTTGGCATTGACACCTGAGGTTTGTTGAACCAGTTTGGTCCTGTGAATACTGGTCTGCGATGGATTTTTTTTTTCCTCTTTGCATTTCCTTGGTGCATAGCTTTGGTATAGCCCCATGGTTCCTGTGTTCCACACTGGATGACAGAGAAAAGAGGATTTTTGTGTATTTGATGGTAAATCCTTTTCTCTTAATCCATGTAGAACACAGGATTCCCTCCCGGAGGAAAAATATCCTGATTTGAGTCCCCAGGCAGAGGGTGGTCATCTTCGGTTCTATTTTCAGGTCATTCCCTTTTCTTCTTTCACTTCTGTTTTGTTTTTCTCTTGGCTTTGCTATAGATTAAAACTGAGCTTAGAAGGAGGGGTTAAGTGGAAAGAGGGAGTACCTGGCTCAGAGACTTTTGTTCTGAGGAAGAGGCTTTACCCCATGATTCCTGTGTTCCATGTGGACTAAGAAAAAAGGATTTAACGGTAAGTATACTATAATCCTCTTTAAGAATGTTGGCACGCAGATACCAATATTTAGAGAGTTTGTGTATAGGTGTACAGAAAAGCAAAAAGTGTTCTGGAAATGAACAAAAGCTGGAACAGCGGGATCGAGGGACAAGGAGCCAAAAAGGCACTGTTCCTGGGGCCAGTATAACTAACTATGCATACAACCACTGATTATCACACGAGGCAGAAATAGAGCAGAGGTGCTCAGCCTGTGTTTCAAGAGTCACAGGTTGAACACCTCATGTATAGAAGTACCTCTTTGAAAACCAAAAGGATGCCTAACCTTCCGGCTCTAAAAAGGCTAAAATGAATTAAACCTTTCAGTGCCAGAGGATGTCCAGTGCATTATGCTTTTTACAGCAGTCCGTCACTAAAGGGTTAAAGTGGTGTCATCACCTTGGATTTTCTTTACATATTTGAAAACTTAATTCAAAACTGCCTAAGTGTCATGTTAAAGGGATAGTAATACTTCGTTTTAACTTTATTTTATTTTGTAGGCATTAAAAAAACATGAAGAATGATATAAGTCTTATCTCTCAAACCTTTATGGTTTATGAGATGCTCACAAGCAAAGTTTCCCCCTCCCGCCCCTTTTACCTAGTGTAAGCAATCTCTGCAATTCTAGCAGATGTATAGTCTGAGAAATTCACACTTATTATTATTTCTTGGAAAAGTGAAAGTGAAAATTTCTTGGTACATCTCAGAGCTTCATTAACACATGAAACTTCACTGAAAAACGTATTTCACATATGACACATCACTGAAAAGGCTTCACTAGCATATAGCACGTCACTGAAAAGGCTTCATTATCAAATGACACATCACTTAAAAGCCTAATAAGCATATGCAATATTACTGGTACTGTACTGGTAGAATAATTAGCATACATTAGCAAATGGTAACAAGAGTGAATATCTCTTTAACTGTGCATTTGTTTTTGTCTTGGCTATCATGACACATAGGCAATAATCCATTTTTCAAATAGGCAAACTTGAATGAAAGTGAAAGTACTCCAGTTTAACCCTTTGAATGCAGGTGTTTGGGTATCCCTTTGGTACTCAGAGTTAGTTCTGTGCTCCATCCTGTCATTGTTTAAATAACAGGAATGAGAGCAAATTGAGTACCCATAACCTAGTGCCTCCCTTCCAAAAAGAGCCAGCTATCCTGTTTCCAGTCAGCAGGGAATTTGAGTCTCCACCGTATGCAAGAGGCCAGTAAATGTTTATGGGGTAGCATATCATACTTGAGCTGCTTGGTGCCACGGTAAAATCATTCCTGCCTGACTACTTTCCCTTGACTTTTGCTTCCTGGCACACAGCCATCCAGTGACAAACAGGCTACACTCTGGGTTAACCCTCTAGCTTTGCAATGCATTGCGTACCCCTCTGGCACTCAAAGGGTTAATGACTATGATCACTAGGGGGAGGAAACCAAAACGGAGCATTCCAGCTGCATGGTCATACATTGACATGCATTGATATTACCTTCCCCTGCCCACCGCAGTCTGTCTGCTATCACTAATGAAAAAGAGATGGTGCAGGGACAGAGAGTCTCTTCAGTGCATCCTAGGGCATTATACTAAGTCCATAGTCGGTGTGCACTAGATTCTAACTATGGACAATGACCGTGTTTGAATCTGTTACACCTGAATAAGTGTGAAGCCCCTTCATGTACTGCAGTCCTTATCCAAACTCACTTGGGTTAGTGACAGGAGGCAGTCAGCAAAACACACTATTGAAAAACAGTATAATTCCCCCCCCCCAGTATCCAGGACAATGGCCCGCCTGAATGAAAACAAAAACATCTGCAGTTTTCTACACATTGAGCCCAGGCTCCACACTTGACCTTGGCACAGAACAGCAGTGCCTCCTTGATGGACGCTCAGGGGATGTGCAGATCGTTGCTCTGCAATGCATTTCACATCCCTGTGACCCACAAAATGATTAAGTACTGTGAGTATTCCTCTGTCTACATATGGATACCTTTGTTTATCAGCTCATATATTATGATATATGATCAGGTGAGAGAAGTTAATAACGGGACTGAATTAGATATTCACCAGGGATGTTACTATTCATTTTTGAGCATTGCAGTATTCCTAGTAGTGATCTGCTATGATCTGCATGTTACTCAATTCTCTCATCTGCTCATACACCACGGTACATGCTCTGATAAATCAGAGTATACAAGAAGATAGTATACTGAAGCAAGTAGGAGGGCAGTGCGCTTACTAGGTTGAGCAATGTGGGAGCTGCAGGCTAGTCAGCAGGGAACTACACGTTTGACATACCTGGTCTGAGGGTATTTTCTGTACCGGGGTTCAATAGATTAGGCCAGGGGTGGTTTTAAAGGAGGAGTGGGTCACAGACAGAGCCAAGAGTTTCTCGTACTCCTTTCCTAAGTGTACCTAAAATATAAATACAGCCATGTTTTTCTTCTGAAACATTAGCAAGGCAATTTATTATGTGGAAAGAAAATGTTCCTATGTATTTATATGCTATGCACACAGGTTCTTAAATTAATTGTAGCTCTTTCATAGAGTGGCTCTGGAGACTGTGGATCGATTGACAGAGTCCCTAGATTTCACAGATTATGCATCCCGTATAATCCATCCTATTGTCCGCACGCTTGATGTGAGTCCAGAGTTGAGACAAACTGCAATGGATACCCTTTCTTCTTTGGTCTTCCAGCTTGGAAAGAAGGTAAGATTTAGAAGAGGATCCGGCATGCATATCTCCTAGTGTTTCACCTACAGGTCATTTTCATCATTAGTAACCGGTCTGCTTCTCTGACTTTTTAAATCCATTCCTCCTTATCACTGACACTGAATGATACAGATTTGTATAACATAGGACTGGTATCCAATACTCTGTCATGATATATAAGCTAATGTTTAATAAGCATTCATTATAGTTGATTTTACATAGTTAATTCCATTCAATAATGGAACAGGTGGTACACTGCCTTGTCTTTTTCATCCACTGTGAAACACTTGCAAGCAAAAGCTCTCTGGGGGTTGAGGACCCCCTCACTCCATCTCACCTTAACCCCTGCCTAGCAGCAGAAGTCTTCAAGAGAACAACAGGCTGATTCCTCTCGTAGATTTTCTTTTCTTTTATATTTATGTTCTAATTTTATTACTTATTGATATTTCATTTTCTCCATTAGGCTGGCTTCTTATGTTTACTCATTCCTCTTTCATGCATAGCAGAATGTGAAGCAGTCTTTTTACCTGGACCTTTGTTACATTATGTCTGCAATGGGAAGGCCACAAAACATTGATAAGTCACTCCATTCCTTTTTGTTTTCTTTCCGCCAAAGGAGGCAGAAAGCTAAAAGAGTCAGTCATCTTTTACATGTTCTGTCACTGTCAATATGACTGCCAACCACTATCTGAGGTCTGGCTGTGATGTATGGCTTATTCCTGCACTCTGGCTACTCATTCCTGTTTTTTTTTTTGGTTTTTTTTTCTCTATTAAACTTCTTTTGTCTTAGGACCACTATGGAACACAGGTACCATGGAGTTGAGTCCCTCCACTAGAGGGCAGGGCACAGAGTCTTGAATGTGGAGACTCCCTGCTACTCCTTCAGCTCAACCCTTGCCTCTCCACCATATTAGCCAGTTTTGAATGTGTGAGGGCAGGGCACAGAGTCTTGAATGTGGAGACTCCCTGCTACTCCTTCAGCTCAACCCTTGCCTCTCCATCATATTAGTCAGTTTTGAATGTGTCCCTGAAGAATATAGATGGACAGTGACACTTCCCTTTTTTAGGCTTTTTATTGTTTTCCTTTTTGATATGGCGCTGTCAAAATTCCCCCATTAGGCAGGTTACTGTTACTGGGCTTCCTCTGTAGTGGTATTGACCACTTTACAGGTGCTGTGTGGACCCTTGCAGCCCTGTGGAGGGCATCTTGTAGACCATGTTTTCCCTCTCACCAGTATCTCTCTGAGGCTCTGTCTTCCTTCACAATGGTAACATAAAGACAGAAGACTGGTGAGTAACCCTTTCAGTGCCTTCATCCACATTGTCCCAATCATGTGTCTCCATACAGAGAGTGTTATGGGTCCTTGATGGCGCCTGCACTCATATCGGTTAATTTTATTGCTGTCTTTTCCCTGAGCATTAGAACATGGATGGCTGCAGTTTCCTGGGTTAACCCTATCTACTGGTTTTCACTAGTTTGGGAGTGTTGTGTTTTCACCTTCCCTCCTGCTGGTGTCTCATATTTAGGCTATCCTCATATGTCCCCTTTTTGGGTCTTTTGGTAAATTTTGACTAAAAATCGTATTGCAGCTTGTTTAAGAATTGGATCCAGTGTCGCCACCGCCATCTTTGCTCCATGGGTGAACTTCTTTAGGATTTAACTCTGCAACTGTTTTACATACCGAAGTCAGAGTGGGCTCTTTCTTCTTGTTTCCTCATGCCCTTTCATCCGGTTCATGCCCTGAGTGTCTTGGGGGCCAATGGCAATCCGCCAATGGATTTGTAGGTGTTGCTAGTCAAGAGCAAATGAGAAGACCATGTTTCCCAGAATTTCTGTTTTGCGGACTCTCTTCCGATTGGCTGCCTGTTTTGCAGATGCCATCATACTTCTCTTTTGCGTATTCTGCACAGAGGCAGACTCTCCTTGCTCACCTTCTCCTGACAGATAAGTGAATTTTCTGACCTTTCTATGGTGATTTATTCATCTGTGCATATTATTTACTGGTTTTATACTAGTTTTGGACCCTTTTATTTTCAGGATGTCAGAGTATGGGATGGGAGTAAATCCAAGATTAAGGACTTAAGGGCATCCCTTACCCCCTTTTTTTCTCACTGTTCCTCATGACAAATGGGGCTAACCAGAGAGTATTCTGGATCTCTCTGCCCCTCATATACTGTTGCCCCTACTACTCCACTGGGGCCCTCCAGCACTGAATAAGAGGCAGCTTGGGTAAAATCAGTCACAGTAGCTCAAATCCCATTGTCTGTTCAAGGGATTCTCCAATCATTGAAGCTCCCCACTACTTTCAAATATATGGCCCCTATATCACATAGTGTTACCCAGATTCTAGGGGTTTCCTCAGAGAAGGAATTGCATGAAGGGGAGGATGAGAAGGGGAAAAATGGAGATATGGACTCTTCCTACTCGTGTGGAGACTCGTATGAATCTAACCCCCTTCCCTCGGCTGAGGGACTAATCATAGCTGTTTTGGAGACTTTTCTGGTCTTTGACACTTCTGATGAGGGGTTTTCCTCAACAGATGTCTTCCAGAGGGTTAAGAAATCTCCGCTATGTTTTACCCTTAATGCCATTCTTGACCACATACTTCTGGATGACTGTAAAACTCCAGACAAATGACTGTCTATTAGCAAAATGTTCTCTAAATTGTACCCTTTTTTGGGGCAGCTTTGGGCAGTGGGCCTCTTCTTCGACTGTTGACCCCCCTGTCTCCAGGTTGGCAAAATTTACTGCCATGTGTTTGGCTGATGCAGCTGGTCTTGAAGACCCGGTGGATAAAAAACTGGATACTTTTCTCAGAGGCAACTTTTCAGCCACTGGTTCAGCACTTAGACCCATATTTGCTTCTGCCTGGGTTAATAGGGCAGTTGCTGTTTGGGGTGAACAGCTTATGGAGGCTGTATATGCCGAGGTTTCTAGGAATGACCTGTTGGTTCTTTTGGCCAACATTAAAGAGGCCAACAATTAGTGTCTGAGGCTCTTTTTGAGGAGGTCAGATTGTCTGCCAAGGCTGCTACTTTTTCTGTTGCTGAGTGACGCACGTTGTGGCTTAAGATTTAGTTTGTGGATAAATCCTCAAAAAAGTGGCTGGTTTCCTTGCATTTTCAGAGCAAGTCCTTGTTTGGACCTGAACTAAATCAGATCATTAGTGATGCTACTGCTGGTAAGAGCACTTTGTTTCCTCAGATGTCCTCTAAATTTCCAAATGGAGGTGCAAAGGCAGCAAACTTCTCAGGCCTCCCAAGCACGCTCCTCCCACCATTTTATTTATTTTTGTCCAGAATCGATTCAGTCCGATCTCAACAGCAGCAACTTATATCGACCACCAAGGAGGAGCTCCAAGTGAGTCTGCTTGGTAGGAAATGCAAGAACATCTTCATTTGGGGGAAATTTAGTTCCAGCCATCTCAGCAGTCCACATTCCAGGAGTTGAAAATGTGTTTGTGGACTTTCTCAGTCGTCAAAACCTGGATTCAGGCAACTGGGAACTACACTAGAAGTGTTCACACAGATAGTCCAACTTTGGGGTCTCCCAGTGGCGGATCTTATGGCCTGTCATGAAAACATGAAAGGTCATGTTTTGTAAAAAAAAAGCAGAAGATTCCTTTGTCATTGCATTGGACGCATTGTCCATTCCATGGAACTTTCATCTGGCCTATGTGTTTCCTTCAATTCTTCTCCATCTTGATCTTCCTCATCATCCTGGGGATAAGAAGGCTCTGGTCCTCCTAATTGCGCCTGGTTTGCAGATCTTCTAAATCTGTCCATCGTGGAACGATTTTGCATTCCTCCGAGACCAGATCTCATGAGTCAAGGTCCCATCTGGTACCAGCAGGTGGAAGTACCTTGACAGCAAGGAACTTGGGGCCAACATCCTGAAACAAAAAGGTTTCTCATTGGTCGTCATTTCTTCAATGGTCCAGGCTAGGAAGCCTATCTCTTCTAAGGCATACTATAGGATATGGTCCATCTTTATCAGTGGTGTCTACTCAAACCTTTTGATTTCCCTATAGTCTTTGCTTTTTTGCAGTATGGTGTGACAAGAAGTGATAGCCTGAGCTCCATCAAGGTACAGATCTCAGCCCTCTCAGTTCTCTACCAGGGCCTCATTATTGTTCTGCAAGATATGAAGACTTTTGTTCAAGGGGTGGCTCATGCCTTCCCCTGCTTTAGGGATTCTCTGCCCCCGCAGGACCTTAACTTGATTTTGGGGCACTCTTCAGAGACCTCCCTTTGAACCTTTCATCACTGTCCTTATGTTTTTTTTTGACATTCAAAATGCTTTCTTTGTTATCCGTTGTTTCTGTATGAAGGGTTGCTGAGCTTCAAGCCTTATCTTATAAGTCCTCTTCACCAGGACAAGGTGATACAACCCCTTTTCCATCACAACTGACAATTCTGCCATCCAATCTGTTACCAAAGCACTCTGTCTTGGGGTCATACTGAATTCCACATTAACAGCCCCCCCCCATATCCAAGCTGTCACCAGAACATGTCGCTTGTTCCTGAAAAATATTGCCAAAATACCTCCCTTCTTCTGTATGTCAACCGCAAAAACTCTCACTCATGCACTCATTCTCCCTAGACTCGACTACTGCAACATTCCAATCTCTGGTCTCCCTGCCTCTCTTTCTCCACTTCAGTCTGTTCTCAATTCAGCTGCAAGAAGTACTACATTTGCTCCCAGATACCTACCCTTTCATCTCCTCCTGAAATCCCTCTATTGGCTTCCTATAGTGTCATATTTCTTACAAATATTTTTACAAATCTTTGTTCTTCAGCACCCTCTTACCTCTGCCTTTATCTTCCGCTGCATCTCTTCCTGTCACATACGTTCTTCTCAATGTTTCTCTCTGTCCTCTGCCTACGCAACTTGAGCCATCTATTGGCTACAGTCTTTTTCACTCGCTGGCCCTCCACTTTGTAATGCCCTTCCTATCACCATTCTCCAATCAGCCACGCTCATCACTTTCAAGCATCTCCTCAAATGTGCTCAAGGAGGAATCTCAGTAACAATATCCTACTTGTGCACACTGATAGCCACATCAGAATCATTGTGCACTTCCTTCACTATACTTTGGACTTGCACTTATGATCCTCCTCGTACTGTCTCTATTTGTCGTCATGATTTCTAATTAGATTGTAAGCTCCTTGGTGCAGGGTCCCTTTCCCAGTGTATGATTCCCTTTGCTGCACCTTTCCCCACAAATAATGCAATGTTTGCACTATAGCCAGCACAGGGTTACATGAGTGTTGGGGTTGCTGGCCTTGGCTCTGGAGGTAGTTCCATATGCCCAGTTTCTCACATGGACTCTAGCTGGACATTCTCAAAAACTGATTAAGACAGTAGTGTTAGCCCTCGCACGAAGATCCTCTCATCACATATGAAGCTGGATATTCACTCTTGGCTTCAGAAGCACACTTTCGTTGACCATTTTTCATAGTATATTGGACTATAGCCTGTCATGCTTTGGAGCCAGTTTTGGCCAAGGGCTTATGATTTGACTGCAAGAGCCAGCTTTTGCTCAATGTGCTTGCACTTTGGATGATTCATCTGCTCTTCTTCACTGGTTCCAATCACATTGTTGCCTTCTAGTTTAGATTCAGTATGACAAAGCAGCGATGGAACCAGAAGTGCAGTCTGCTATCCAGCTCTCTTGCCCGGGGTAGACAGTGTGGTGGGGTGGACATTCTCAGTCGTCTCAGTGCTTCTGTAGTTCAGTAGTGGAGTATTCCAGTTTTGAACATGATATAATCTTGGATGAGCCACAAGGTTCCTCAGTTTTGCTCCAGATCTTGGGATTATTGGCCCTCACAATAGTTGCTATGGGCATTCTGTGGCATTGTCCTTGGCTTCACCAAGCATGGTTCTCGAATCTGATCAATCTGTGGCAGAGCGTTGGCATCTCCTATTTCTTCCTGGACCACTTGTCTCAGTATCCTCTGTGTTGTCCAGAGTGCTTAGGCTAGCCTTGACAGTGTGGCTTTTGAGGCTGATATCCTGAGAAAAAAAATTTTTCTTTTTTTTTTTTTCCTGAGCCATTCATCACAACTATGACTTAATCCCTTAAACCTGTTTCTAAAGCATATAGTAAGATCTGGTTATTGTTCTTCGGGTGGTGTGATGACTATGGCTCACGACTAAATACTTTTCCCCTCTCTTTAGCAGCGGCCCATCAGGAAGGCCTCTTAAAGAAACATCACTAGTGCTCCATCAGGGTCCAGAATTCAGCCTTGTCAGTTCTTTTTCAGAAGCGTATTGCTTTGTTTCCAGGTTTTCAGACCTTTTTGCAAATGAGGCACATGCCTATCTCATCTTTTGGCATTTTACTCCTCCATGAGACCAAATCTAGTCCTTTGAGTACTTCAGAAAGATCCCTTTGAGCCAGCTGCCTTCTGTGTCTTTTCGTTGCTTGATCCTGAAGACCATTTTCCTTATATTGTCTGTCCGATGTGTAGCAGAATTATGGGATTTGTGTTGTATACCCCCACTTTTCTGCTTTTTCATACTGATAAGTGGTTCTGTGTACCCGTTTTGGGTTTCTTTCCAAGGTATTTTCTGATTTTTGGATTAATCATAATTGTGCTTCCTTCTCTAATAGAAGGAAACAGGAGCTTCAGTGTCTGGATGTAGTTAGATTCCTTATATACTACACTCATCAACTGAACTTTTCTCTTTCGTCCAATATAGGTTACTGGTAACTTTGGGTAGGCGACCACCCCCTTTAAGTAGGCAGGAACAATTTTTGAAGAGAATGCTGGGTGGAGCATACCTCCTCTCCTTAGCTGTAGCTAGACCCCCCCCCCCTCCAGAAAGATTTGTTCCTTGATGAAGATACAGGCAAGAGAACAGTTCTGCAATAGTTTTAGTTTATTTTTTGTTTTCTGTTACATATGGAGTACCACCATTAGGCGGATTACCATTACTGGCAATTCCCAAGTGGATAGCTCAGTTTCCAGGTGCTATGGTGGACATTTTTGCCCTAAGGGGAAAATCTTGTTTCACAAGTTCTTTCCTCAGGAGATGCCCACTGAGGCTTCTTCTTTACACATGGTAATCTGAAGACAGAAGACCTGCTGAAAAGGTGAGCAACCCTTTAAGTGCTGAGGTCCACATGTCCCACGTTCCCTCTCCGCACAGAGGTCTCCTTTGGAGTTCCTGATACATACCCCTACAATCATTGGGTTTATCTGTATGTCTGTTGGGGGGCTTGGAGCAGTCTTTCTGTCGTAAACGTAACCCTTTGGCTGCTAATTGGCATCCTTTTGGGCTCTTTGGGCACTTTTCCCCTTTGGGTATAGTGTTTATTTGAATTTTAATGTCCCTCTATGGGACCTTACATTTTGGGACATATTTCTGCAACTGCTCAACGTAGCGACTTCAGAGATGGCTCATTTTAATTTTTCTGCCCTTGCTCTACTATCCAGTTAACGTTTTGTGTGTGTTGATGGGCTCAGGGGGCTTCAGGAACTGTTGGGGTACTTTTACAGCGAAAAACTACATTTCTCATGAGCGATTGGTTCGCACGCTCCTTTCTGATTGGCTCCCGTCACGCCAGCCATTTTGTGCTTTCCTTTCATGAGTATCCTATGCAGGGCTTGGACTCTCCTTCTCTCCTCAGCAGATTAACCCTTCACCTGCCAGATAAGTGCATTTTAGTGATTTCTGGGGTGAAATTTTAATCATACACACTGTATTTAGGTGTGTCCTTATACTTTAAACTTTTTGACACTGTGAGAATGTCTACTCCATTGGAGCTTGGTGCTAGACCTAAGACTAAGGATACTGGGGTGTCTGTGTCCCCCATTGTGCACTGCTACTCATGTCAATCAGGGTTACCTAGAGAGTACTCAGGTCATTTATGCCCAGCATGCTCTGTTTTCCCTGCTTCTCCCCTAGGGACCTCCAGCCATGTACCTGAGCCAGATTGGATGCAAGAGTTTAAGGCCACTACCAGAGACGTGAGGTCTGCCTTACAACTCCTTCCATCCCAGTTACAGTGGGTCTTCCAGTCTTGGCAGCCCCCTACTCCCATCAGGTCTTCCCTGCCGAAACCGCAGGGTGTACCTAATGTCTCGGACTTCTCTGTTGAGGAGTTACTGGTGGATTCTGACGAGGGGGATTGTTATGCGGTGGTCACTTCCCAATTCTTTGGGGACCCCTTTGAGGCTGACCGTGATCCTTCTGCTGAAGGCCTGATCAGGACTGTGTTGAACACCCTAAACATTCCCTTGATTCCAGAGGCTCTTGTTGACCCCTCTGACATGTTCCAGGAACCTAAGAAGCAGTATACCTGTTTTCCACCCAACCCCACTCTTGACCGGTTGATCTCAGATGAGTGGAAAGCTCCTGACTAGAAGCCTTCTGTCTCTAAAAAGTTTGGTAAGCTGTACCGTTTTTCTGATGTGGTGTTAGCTCAATGATTTCATCCATCCAAGGTGGATGCTCAGGTCTCTAGACTTTCCACGTCCACTGCTTTGCCTGTGGCAGATGCTCCTGTCCTCAAGGACTGAACTGACAGGAAGCTTGGGACGTCCCTGAAGACCATCTTTGCTACAGCTGGCACTTCCTTGTGTCCAGTGTTTGCCGCCACTTGGGTGAACAGGGCCATTGCTGAATAGCTGACTCTGGTTGTCCGTCAGGGAGCCCCTACTGCTGACATGTTGCAGCTTCTCGCCAACATCTCTGAGGCTCAGCATTATATTTCTGCTGCCATATTCGATGCCATCAGCTTGGTGACTAGGGTTTCTACCATGTCTGTGGTTGCTAGACGTGCTCTTGGCTCAAGATCTGGTCTGTGGACATTACCTCAAAGAAAGCTTTGTTTCCTTGCCTTTTCAGGGCTCTTCTTTATTTGGGCTGGAACTTAAAGGGATAGTAATACTTAAGTATTACTAATCCCCATAGTAAAGCCCTACTCGTACTCGCGCAAATGCGTCCGATGCCAGCACCGATACCCTGTGTCAGGGTCGGTGCTGCAGAGAGGGAGCCTGGGGAGCTGCTCACAATGGTCCCCGGTCTCCTCTCTCCCTCCTGCAGCGTCGGAGCGTTGCCGCGGGTTACCATGGCAACGCTCCGACACTGACCTCTGCCGGGGCTCGCGAGAGAACAGCGAACACCTGGCAGAGGAGGGTAAGGCAGGCAAAGGGGGATCAAGAGCGGGTGGTGAAAGAGGCAGAGAGAGGGGGGTCAAGAGGGAGAAAAAGGCAAGGATCAGGAGACAAAAGGAGGGGGGCCAAGAAGAGGCAAAAGGAGGGGGATCAGGAGGGAGAGAGAGAGGCAAAAGGGTGGGATCAAGAGTCAAGGAGGGGGAGAAAGGGGGATCAAAAGGGACAGAAAAAGCCAAGGCAGAAGGAGGGGGCTCGAGGGGGAGAATGAAGCAAAAGGTGGGAATCAAGCGGGGGAGAAAGAGGCAAAAGGGGAGACTCGAGTCAAGAGGTGGTGCGTGTATGTATGTGTATGTGTGTGTGTGTATATATATTTCAAGTACTCACCGATACCAAGTACCGAGACTTTTTTTGCGGTCATTTGCCAGTTTTCCAAGTACCTAAAGCATATATGCTTTAGGTACTTTGAAAACTGGCAAATGACCGCAAAAAAAAAAGTATCGGTAATTGGTATCGGTGAGTACTTGAAAAAGTATCGGTACTCGTACTCGGTCTTAAACTAGAGATGCACCGATACCAATTTTTTAAGACCGAGTACCGATACTTTTTCAAGGATATTATCAATGAGGCCATTTGGGTTAAGTGTTACCCTCCTGTCCTTGGTTCCTAGGAAGAAGCCTCCTATGAAGAGGAATACGCTTTTTCGTCCCTTTCAGGCTGAGGCGCTCCCCGTGACCCAGGCAGTTCTTCACGCTGCACGCACCTCCTCCAAGCCCAAACACCAATGGAGGCCCAAGCAGTTCCCCCACCAAACCCAAGTTTTCCAAACCTTCTTCGGCATGACTCGCCGAACTCCGGTCCCCATGCGCCGGTAGGTGGTCGTTTGCGCCACTTCCTCAGTGCCTGGACCGACACCGTGGTGGATCTGTGGGTTTTGCAGATTGTGTCGGAGGGATACAGGATCTCTTTCGTCTCTCTTCCGTTCCAGTTTTTCCCTTCTCACACTCCTCAGGAAGCAGAGAAGCTCCGCCTGTTTCATGGAGCTATCCAGACCCTTTTGGACAAGGTGGTTCTGGATCAGGTTCCGGTGACAGAAATAGGTTTGGGATTTTACTCCAACCTCTTTGTGGTATACAAGAAAGTCTCTATATCACCAGGAGTCTTTGTGGGCGTTGATCACGGCCATTGCTCCTGGGGAATTCCTCTCTCCTCTGGATCTACAGGATGCATACCTGCATACTTCCATCCATCCAGAGAGTCGGTAGTACCGCAGGTTCGCCTACGACCAAGGGCATTTTCAGTTTTTTCTCTTCCTTTTGGTCTGCCTACAGCTCCACAGGTCCAATCGAGTCCTGGGGGCGTTAAAGGGATATTAATACTTGAAAATAAGTTAATTTTATATTGTAGCCCTTAAAAAAACATGAAAAATGATATAAGTCTTATCTTGGGAGATATTCAGAAGTAACGTTTCCCCTGGAGTGACGTCATTGCTCCACCCTTCAGATTTGGAATCTGGTCCTGGGACCGGCTGTGCCTCTGCAGAAGTGCTGAGATCACCATCTTTAAAAATAATTTCTTAATTGGAATGGTCTGCAAAGTGTGCTTTCAAGCCAAGCACACTTTGTCGATAGTTCCAATTAAGTAGTTCTTTTCAAAGATCATGATCTCGGCACTGCTAAAGAGCTGCCGGTTGCTCTGTGGACCGAATTCCAAATCTGTCCACTAGATGGCAAACTTGGCTGAAACAGCCAGGAAAAGAGAACTTTACTATATTTTACATGTAAATATCTCCCAAACCATAAAGGTTTGGGAGATAAGACTTATATCATTTTTCATGTATTTTTTAAGGGCTACAATATAAAATAAAATTGTTTTCAAGTATTACTATCCCTTTAATGGCTGTCCTCCACAGAGATGGCATCAGAGTCACTCCATACATGGACGACTTACTTCTGAAGGCCCCTTCTCTGGACCTCCTTCAGAAGCATGTACAGGACTCTATTCATGCACTGGCCCATCATGGCTGGATCCTTAACATGGACAAGTCAGATCTCGTACCATCCCAAAGACAAGTTTTCCTGGGGCTCCTCTTCGACACCCAAAGGGCTACAGTGTTTCTCACGGATGAGGTAGCTCATCAGATCATCTGAAAGGTGTCGGCCATTCTGGCTCACGACCCAGTTCCGGCCAAGAAGCTGACCTCCGTAGTGGTGAAGTTGATTTCTACCATGGAAGCGGTTCCGTATGCCATGGCTCACCCTGGGGAACTCCAGAGGTTTGTGATCCAGGCATGCAGGGGCAAAGCGGATCTACTGAAGATGTCAGTATCTCTTCCGCTTCATGTGGAGCTGAGTCTGTCATGGTGTCTCCACCTTCCCAACCTGCTGAAGGGCAAACCCTTCCTAGTCTCCTTCTTGACTACTGTGACGACACATGCCAGCCTCTCCTGCTGGGCAGTGGTCCTAGGTCACACCAATGCCCCGGGCCAGTGGTCTCCGGAGGAATCTCTCCTTCCCATCAATGTGTTGGAGCTTCGGGCAATATTTCATGTCCTTCGCCATTGGACGCATCATCTGCAGGACTGCCGAGTCAGTCCGACAATGCCACGGCCATGGCCTACATCAACAAGCGAGGCGGCAGAAGAAGTCTCGCACCTTAGTTGGAGGTCATAGCTATTTTAACCTGGGCAGAAGAACATGTTCCTGCCATATCCACAGTAGACAGCGGAGAGTGGGAACTGAATCAAGAAGTGTTCAACCTCATTGTTC
This sequence comes from Rhinophrynus dorsalis, assembly GCA_037306005.1. Lineage (NCBI taxonomy): Eukaryota > Metazoa > Chordata > Amphibia > Anura > Rhinophrynidae > Rhinophrynus > Rhinophrynus dorsalis. Next base: position 167,610,722 of record CM074724.1, read on the forward strand.
AGAAGTGGGGACTTCCTTGGATCTATCTGATGACGACAAGGCACAGTCAGAAGGTTCCATTGTTGTGCTGGAGGGACCCTCTAGCTCTGGCAGTCGAATGCCATGTCGATCCCATGGCACTTCCCTCTGGGGTACATCTTTCCTCCCATTCCGAAGCTTCTCAGGGTGTTGTGGAAACTGTGTCTGGAGGGTTCCCCAGTCATTCTGATTGCTCCGTACTGGCCTCGTCAGGCTTGTTTTCTGGAGCTCCTAGATCTCTCAGTGGTGGAGCCGTTTCGGCTCCCCCACCGTCTGGATCTCCTTCTTCAGGGCTGGCTGTGGAAGGAGGATGTGGATCGTCTGGGTTTGACGGCATGGAAATTGAATCCTCAATACTGAGGAAGAAGGTTTTCTCTTCTGGCATGGTGGCCACTGTGCTTAGTGCCCTCAAGCATGTTTCCTCCAAGGCCTACCATAGAGTCTGGTCTACCTTTCTCTCTTGGTGTGCTGATGGGGATCTTTCTCAGGACTTTGTTTTTCCTATGGTCCTGTCCTTTCTGCAGGATGGAATGGATAAGGGTCTCAGTTTGAGTTCCCTTAAGTTTCAGACTTCTGCCCTCTCTGTCTTCTTTTAGAGACGTATCGCAATTCTTCCTGGCGTCAAAGTTTTCTTTCAGGGCGTTGCTCATACTCGTCCTGCCTTTAAGAGCCCTACTCCTCAGTGGGATCTTAATTTGGTTTTGGTGTTCTTCAGCTCCCTCTCTTTGAGTCCTTGGCCACTATTCCTTTGCACAAGCTGACTTGGAAAATGGCTTTTCTCCTGGAGATTGTGTCTGTTCACCATGTCGCGAAGTTGCAGGCCCTGTCTTGTAGACCACCCTTCTTGGTGTTTCATAAAGACAAGGTGGTTCTTTGCACCTCTCAGGAGTTTCTTCCAAAGGTAGTATTGGAATTCCACAATAATCAGGAAATTGTGGTGCCCTCGTTCTGTCCTGATCCTGCCTCTGACAAAGAAAGGGATCTTCACTTGTTGGATGTAGTGACATGTTTTATGTGCACCGCACAGAGTCTATTCGCCAGTCTGATGCCTTGTTCGTCATTCCTGAGGGTCCCAGTGCAGGGAGACCAGCATCCAAGGTGACAGTTGTATCTTGGATTAAGTCTACGATTTGTAAGGCTTACGAGTTATGGAAGAAGCCGGTTCCCTTTGGGATTTCTGCTTGTTCCACCAGATCCATTGGGGCTTCTTGGGTGTACAAGAATCAAGCCTCAGCTGATCAGTTCTGCAAGGCTGCCACTTGGTCGTCTGTGCACACTTTTTCGAAGCACCACTGAGTGGATGTTCTGGCGTCGGCTGACGCCAGCTTGTGAAGTAAGATCCTAGAGGCAGTTTTGCCTGTCTAGGTTCTCCTTTTGTCTCTTCAGTGCTCCTTCACTTCTGAGCCTAGCTGACTCGAGTTTTGTGTGCTGTGTTCCTGGTATGGCTCTGCACCGGTTTTGTGTCCATAGACACTTCAGTGTTATTGTTGAGCTGTCCATGATCTGATGGTTCATATAGGCTCTGGTGACTTTGGGGCCCTGCGCCTGGTCCTTGCCTTTCTTCCCACCTCTGGGAACCTCAATGGCTGGACATCCCAAAATTACCAGTAACCTATATTGGACGACACAGAGAAGAGAGGATTTTAGTCTTACCTGTTAAATTATTTTCTCTTAGTCCATATAGGTTACTGATCTCCCACCCTGTTAAAGCGGAACTTTCACTTAAACACGTTTGCTTTAATCCACTTACATTGCCGATTCAAGCTGTGCTGGGTTTCGGTTTTTAAAAAAACGCAATAGAAATTAAGTTTGAGGGTTAACTTTATCCCTCTTCTGCTCATTCTGATCAGCACCATCTTGCCGATGAGAATACAGGAGATCCTCCTCCCCGCTGGTCTGTCAGTAAGTTGGAGTACTCTCATTGGCTAGATATCGATCTCTACCAAGGAGAGTTCTCCAGCTTACTGACAGACCAGAGGGGAGGAGGATCTGTTATGTATTCTCATCGGCACAAATTGTGCCGATCAGAATGAGAATACGTCAAGAGGGAAAAGGTAAACCCTCAAACTTATTTTCTATTGCGTTTTTTAAAAAAACCAAAACACAGCACAGTTTGAATCGGTAATCTACGTGGATTAAAGCAAACGTGTGTAGGTGAAAGTTCCCCTTTAAGGGACCAGGCTTGGTTCTCCTGTGATTGAACGTGGGAGTCCTGTCGGGTTCATGCTCACAGGAGCCTTCTTAATACCTAGTCCCTAGTTAGTGTCGCAAATCTTTCTAGAGAGGAGGGCTAGCTGCAGCTAAGGAGAGGAGGTAGGCTCCACCCAGCATTCTCTTCAAGAATTGTTCCTGCCTACTTAAAAGGACTGTCGCCTACCCAAAGTTACCAGTAACCTATATGGACGAAGAGAAAAGGACTTAACAGGTATGACTAAAATCCTTTTTTTAACAAATCGTATTGATTTTTGTTTATCTGACAGGGACTGTGTGCAGGCTATGCAGCGTCCAAATGATAGAGAACTCTTTCAAGGATCAAGGAAACCATTAGCCAGACTTGTGTTATTTTATAAGAGGCCGATACCTTTTAGGGTAATTGCTCATTCCTCCAGAGTAGTGAGAGCTTCCTGGAAATACTACAACGATGGTTGCTGTCATTTCACCCATTCACCAAACATTAGAAAGTCATTGTGCAGGCCTTGACTGGTGCCAGCTTTGGTATAAAAGTCCTCCATGCAGTGCATTTTAAGTTTTTTTTCCCTTTCTACTGACTCTTTTTGTGTGGCAGTGTCTTTTGAAACATGTGGTTTATGGTTGTTTCTGTATAGTTTTATTGCTGGGAGTTTTCTCCCCCTCCCTGGAATCCTGGATGGGATAGCTTTAGTATAACCCAGTGGTTTCTGTGTTTTAAAATGGATGAAAGAAAAAAGGAAATGTTTGCATACTTACCAATACATGTTTTTCCATTAGTTTTTATGAAACATAGGACATCCCTCCCAGAGACTCATGCTTGTTTGAGTTCCAGTCGAGGGTGTCCAATGGATTTTCTGGTGTGGTGGCCACATTCCTGTCATGCTTGTTTTTTGCATTTACCTTGTTCTATACATTAAAAGAGAAAGTTGAGCTTCTGGCCTGTGGTTGAGCGTAGCTGGGAGGTCTTGGGGCTTTAACTTTCAAATGGCCAGACCCCTTGATCTAGCTACATAACTATTTGGTTCCTGTGTTCTACAAGGACTAAGAGAAAATGATTTATCAGTAAATACACAAAAATACCCTTTTTTGCATTGTAAGGTATCTTTCTGACAATTAAATCTTTGTTAATCATCATCTTCGAGATTGCTGTGCTCATAAATATACATACTTAGTTGTATCTAGTGCTTTAATATACATACAGAAATATGGAAAGCATAAAGGGCCTTGTTCAAGAAGCTATTGAAGTGCAATTCTGTAGCAGACCAACTGTGCCATATATACTAATTAAATTTGCCATTGATTTAAATGGGTCTTTTAATTATCTGCATGCTAGAGAGGCCTGCACAATATGTTGGAGACTGTCTAGTATGCAAGACGTTAAGAGCCCCATTTAAATAAATGCTGATTTTTGGAATTTTTATGTTTTCTCCTGTGGTGCAGTTGCAATACTCAAGAATCATGCCTTATTAGCTTCATTAATAGGGCCTAAATAGTTTTTGTTTTGCCGCTTTAGATAAATATGAAGTACAAATTGTGCTTGAGAAAAGGAGATTTTTCACATATTCTTCAGCACTGTTTTGAATGTGCACTTTGAGTCGCAACAGATGAATACGCCCTTATCTCTTTTTGTGTTTCTTCTTTCATGTCGTAGTACCAGATATTTATTCCAATGGTGAACAAAGTGTTATTGAGGCACAGAATTCTTCATCAGCGTTATGAAGTACTGACTTGCAGGATCCTAAAGGTAAGGAAGAGTGCTGTGAGAGATTGCATGTAATGATGTAATCTTCAGATGTGTAGCTCAGTATTTACACTATTTATTTACTCTTTAGACATGTGAAGAAAAGATTCATGCCAATAAATACATTTGGGTACAGACAGAAAATCCAATAAAACATGTATAAAACTTTGAATTATGTAGAATCTAAATTTGCTGCCAAACACCCATCTTTGTTCCTTCATCTGTGGATTTTGCACTGCTTTGTGTAAGTGGATTCCACTACATCAACTTGGGATATTGTGGTGTGTGTGTGTGTGTGCGTGCGTGCGTGCGTGCGTGCGCACTCCATCACTAGGGCCACAGTGTGCCTCTTCACCCCTCACCTGCTGACAGAAAAAAAGTTGCTGGAAGAGAGACTCTCTCCTTTCTAGTGATATTACTCCTGGGGGTGGATGCTAGTTGGTCACTTAATCACCAATCATGAACTAATAGTAAAGTAAATAAGAAATGTGTTGAAGGGAAGAAGTTCTTTTAGAAATCCATCCCCTGCTTCCATTCCTCCAAATTATCTAAGAGTACCATTACTTTCTTTTTTTTTTTTGCATATCTAGTGTAACATTTATGTCATCAACAATCAATCAACCAACTTTAAATTATTCTAGTAAACCCAAATGTTTAGAAATAAACCGAGAGACCCTGGAATTAGGAGCGTAGATATTTGCAAGTGTAAATGGGATATCAAAGAGTTTCCCTTTTATAAATATGTAACATCCTTCCGGGTCTCTCAATTCCCCATCCAAAGACAAAGGACCAAGAATGCTTGTCCATCAAGACCGCAACACCCCTCTTTTTTTCTTGTGCAGATGCTAACCAGGTCTTGGGGTAGTATTAATTCCCTAAGTGGATAGGCTGAGAGGAGAGGAAATGGGTCTCCTGTATAAAAAATATGTTGGCTCCATACCCCGTCCCTCTCTCAGCACCATAGATCTTTTCTCAGGTGAGTTTAAACCTTTACCGTTAAGAGATAAAAAACATTTTTTTTTTTACTTGACATTCTAGTTCACGGATGTAATGGAGAGCATGTGATTGGTACCAGATGAAAGTCTCCTCCTCCTCTCCAGGGAGACTCTTAAATAGGCCTTGGAGTGAGCTCACCAAGTCCTTCTGTGGAACAGATTCAGGAATATCCTTAACTCTTATATTACATCAGCGTGAGTGATTATCCAAATTGTCAAGTTTAGAAACAAAAAGTCAATAGTCTCTTCTTGTTGGAGAACATATTGTTCCAGGTTATTCATCTGAGACCAAGAAGCTTCTTTGTCCTCTTCCAGGGTGTGAATTCTGTGGCCCAGTTGAGAAAGATACTTTTTAAGATCAGAGATCTCAGCCTTGACGGCTGATTTAATGTCCAAGCTCACCTCATCCATAACACAACGCATATCCTATTTCATGAGAAATGGTGCCAGATTATCTTTGGTTAACGCAAGAGAAGGGGCAGCCATACAGTACATTTTTTCCTTATCCTTGCTAGATCCGATCTCAGGAGATGTTGAGGGATCCACCGAGTCCTCATCCGAAGAGGCATAGCGTGGCTGTAATGACGTCTTCTCTTGAGGTTTGCCCTTCAGTTTAGCTGGCATATAATCAGAGATTTTCCTGGATTTGGGCACTTTTTGCTTTTTCCACTGAACTCTGTTCATTAGAAAGGGAAGGTGTGGGGTTCCAAATAGAAGATAGAAGAGCAAAAGGGCAGAAGTCTCCCCTTCTAATGATCATTATGGCAAGGCATGGAAAATTGAGATTCATCAAAGTCAAGAGGGGAAAGTTAACAGTCCCCCTCCAGTGTTAAAACAGAACTGCATCATTTTTACTCTGCTAGATTTTGTTAATTTAAAAGTGAATAGTACCCAATGAAATTGTCTATGAAATTTTCTGTCAATCTGTTCAGCATAGTTTGATGTAGGTCTGATGAATACTGTTATGGCAAAAAATGAATAGGGAAATATTGCTTATTTCACTATTTTGCTCTCAAAAAATAATGAATGGTTATAAACCTTTGAAAAACTGCATTTAACATATATTGTACACTTGAACAGTGCTATGACACTACCATAATGTACCATATAGTACAGAAAAACAAGTAAGTGAAGCTTCCAACTTGAGTTCCCAAACAGTAAACACAAGTAAAGTGCAACAAACCATCTAAATATATAATTGCATTTGTTACATTGTCAGTCCCTACAGAAATGTAGCAAGTATTGTAGGTTCTGACCACAAAACCTGGAAAGCAAAATAGGTTTATCTTTTCATAAGGTGTATAGTTGTTGAGGTTGGAAAAAAAGACATCCATCCATGCCATAAGGTCTTTGTTTTTGTTGATTCATAGGGAAAAATTGACACCATTTCATTCAGGAATCTATAGAGCAACTGGATATCTCTGCCCTTACCATAAAAAATTCTAGCCTTTGTTTTAGTTGATTGTTCCTTTCCTGTAGTCTTAAAGGATGGTTTCTCACTCCTTGCATCCTGCTTTAACCCTTGTAGACAGATACTTTTAACCTATTTTTCTGTCCTGTATTCTTTATTGAGGGGTCTACTGGCTATGCCTGAGCACAATGACGACATGGGCAAGACCAAGTCCACCAGGGCATCTGAGGTCCCCCCCTTTAAACTGGCATGAGGAGCTGAGAATTAGTCTTCCTAGTGTTTCCTCGGCCACTTAATTATCTCTTGGTCTCTGGCCCCACCCCGCTTCCAGTGCCCTCTTCTGCTAAACTGGAGACTGCATAGGTTAAGGCCCAAATTTCTTCCGTCCTACCTCTATTCAAGGGGATACTTGAGTCTTGGTCTCAGAACTTTCCTGTTCCCCCAAGAGGTTTCATGACCATTTCAAAGGGGTGATATTTCTCCTGGTGTGTGTGGGGGGGTATTCCTCAGATGGGGAAGGGGAACTATTTGGATTTGTCCTTTACTGTTGGTGTTTCTTTTGAGGAAGTCCTTGGTTCTCCTGCTTGGGTCTCACCCAGGCTGTTCTGGAAACTGTCTCCGAAGTCTCAGAGTTTAGTTCTTCTTCCCCTGATATTTTTAAAAGGTGCAAAAACTAGGCTGTCATTTTTCCTGTTCACCATTCCTTAGACCAGATGCTCCTGGAGGATTAGGAGATGCCTGACCAGAGGTTTTTTTCCCACCCCAAACATAACTCTCATATCTGTTTTCTGCCAGCTCCTTATAGCCATGGACTGTAGTCCTTCCAATTTCTCAATTTTCCAAGCTTACAGCTTTTCTGCTTGCTGATGCAGCAGCACTTAAGGACCAGGATAAACTCCAGGATTAGTTTCTGAAGGCAAATCTTGTGGCTTCTAGTGCTGCATTGAGCCCCACCTTTGCAATTGCTTGGGTGACGAGGGCCATTATTGTTTGGGGATCAGCTACAGGACTGATATGTTTTTTTGATGTTGTTGCTCCTGAGACAACTCGCTCCTGTTTCCCTTTTTTTCCCTCTATCCCTTTTCTGAAGATGCTTCAATGCAGTGGGCTTACCCCAGCAGTGTAGACCCTACATTCCTTCGCCTTTCCTAGAAAGTACAGTCTTGCCTCTTGATGATGGAGCAGCACTTAGGGACCAGGCGGATAAGCACCTGGTGTTACATTCCACCTGACTAGGGCTTTTGCTGTTTTCAGCTTTTGGAGGCTGTCCATGTATACACACATAAGGAGGATATTGTTATGGCTAAGTCTAAGGTTCTTGAGAGTAATACGCGAGAGGCAAAGTCTGCTTCTTCCAGATTTGCTGGGAAGGCCTCAGCTTTTTTTTTTTTTTTTTTTTTTTTTTTGAAAAAGGCTTCAGATTGCTCATTTTGAGCCTTTAGTTTCAAATTCTCTGTGTGTCTGTGCCGCTTCCCCAGACCTGCTCTGTGGCGATCCGGAGCAGTGAATAGAGTTGATCCCTTAGTCACCGCTTCCTCTTCCCCTTTGCAGCATTGATACGACGGGTCACTTGATTCGGTGTTGCAATGACATCATCACAACGGGTCCTTCAAATAGCCGGCTATCTAAGGGCCTGGTGCTTCCAAGTACCAGTTACTAGCCCTTCCTTGAGCATTCCTTTGTTTCTGCCTGCTTAAATCTGAATACAGTCTTCCTGGTATCGACCCCTGCCTGTGACCTGCTCTTCTTCTGCCTGATCCTCTGTGCTGCCGAACTCCTAGTATTAACCCCTGCCTGTGACCTGACCCTTCTTCTGTCTGATCCTCTGTGTTGATGGACTCCCGGTATTGACCCATGCCAGTGATCTGACCCTTCTTCTGCCTGCTCCTCTGTGCTGTGCTGCTGGACTACTGGTATTGACTCTGTTTTTGTCCTGACCATCCCTCTGCCTGCGGATGGGTTCCTCTGCTACTGCAAAAATGCTTTGACCCAGGACTGCCTGACCATCCTGTTACCTGCTTCAAAGGTACTCATTCTCCTGTATTTGTGGTGTGTTTGTCTATACATACTCCTGTATTTGGGGTTTGCTAGTACTGTCTGCTTCTGGGTTCCTGTGGCACTTCTGGTGTTGCTCTGGGTTCACTCAGCATCTGTTTAGAACAAGTAGCTTTCTGCTTATACCTGCCTATGTTAAGTGCTTTGCAGATTGGGTTTCAGTAAGCTTACATCCCTTGTTTAGCTGGGTGAGCATCGTTTTGGGGTCTATGTGACACTGTGTTTCTTCACACTCAAGACAGCCTTTCTGCTGGCTTTTGTGTCTGTTCTGTGGGTTGCAAAAATTCAGGCTTTGTCTTGTTAGCTTCCCTTTCTGGTTTTCCAATCTGATAGATTGGTTTGCTGACTCCTATAGGTTTCTTCCTAAATGTGTCTCCCAGTTTCTCAATAACCAGGAAATTGTTCGTCCTTTACCCTCACGTGCCATCTAACAGACTGGAGCAGGAACTTCATCTTTTGCACTGTGTTAATCGAACACAGTCCTTTTGTCAATTTTATTTGGTTTTTGATTTTTCCTGAGGGCCCTATTGCAGGCCAGGCTGTATCTAAGATAACAGTGGCTTCTTGGAGCATGGCTACTATTCGCCTGACTTTTGTTCTCAAGAACAAGCCAGTACCCTTTTGGGTCAAGGCTCATTTCACCAGGTTGGTGGATGCCTTTTGGACTTACAAGAATCAGACCTCTGTGGAGCAGCTGTACAGGCCACTACCTGTTAATGTGCTGAAGGCATTTTTGTTCTAAGGTCCTACAGGCCATTGTGCCTGTGTCTTCCATATTTATTATTCCTCAGTAACCTGTTGGTTCCTGTTCACTAATTTGCTGTGTTCATAATGTACTGTATGTATGAATCTGTAGCACCATACATGAGCTGTAAGAGAAGGAGTTGAAAGTAAATAACAAAATGATGTGGGATGTCATAAGATTTTATTTCCTGATTTATTTTAATCTCCACATGGTATATGTAACTTTTATTTAAGATAATTTATAAAAAAAAATGTTTACAATGTTTACATCAGACAAAGTTCAAAGTTTTGATAGTTTTACTTTTTTGTATACTTACCATTATTTTGCATGTGCAATAAGATGAGGGTAGTAACACCTGCCTTCCTGTAAACCATTAATAAATGCGGAGACTTTGTTAACGCGTATTGGTAAGTATTCTACTGTTTGTCATCATAGATATGCCCTATATGAGAACTCCACTGAGTTGCACTTTACAGTGCTTTATGCTTGCCCTAGGCTCTAGTTTTGGCATCCTACCTCTGCATAGCCACAAGAGAGTTTCTTTCTGTGGGAACATATGCCTCTGTATCGGACTAGCAATATAAGATCTGTAGCAGATTCATATTTGAACTGGAACTGCATTACCAACAAGAACAGCAGCATATTAAGGACCCTGGAGAGCAGGCTGAGATCTTTGAGCCAAGAAGGTACCAAAGAACCTGAAAGGAGTTGGATTTTTGTGTCTGCAAAGTGGACTTTCTTTATGGCCAAAGTCAAGGTCTTGCTTGTTTATAAGAGAATAAATGTTTAAATGCTACTTTTAGAGAGTGTTTTCTGTTTTTTTTTTGTTTTTGTGGTTTTTTTTAATATATAAAGTTACAGTAGGTACTAACTAAAGTAGAAGAATAAAAAGAAAAATAGGGCTTCCTTGTGTAATATCTTCTTATATAGATGATACCTAACTACCACGAAAGGAGTGGTACTCTCAAGTAAAATGGCTGGATAAACATTTATGTGTTAGCCAGCAGCGGAGCTCAGGGATAGATCAAGCTGTCCCTTATCCAGCTGTAACCAGAAATGACATATGGCTGCTTTCCCTCCAACCTCCACTCTCGAAGGAAATAATGCAACCCAAAAATGTCAATAGCACTCGCATGAATGGCTGTATAGATACATATGTATAAACACAGCATTAAAGGCATACAGGCAAATCTTACCGCCGGTTCGGTTTAAATTTGGTCAGGCACTCTACTCCTTGATCATATGGAATTCAGAAGCTTGTAGAGCTGTTTATAAAAAAAAAAAAATTATGTCAAGTGAAGAAAATGAAAATAAAGGAAATAACCGCTCCAAACCAACGTCCTCATCAAAAAAGTGTATATTTATTAAATAAACAATTGTTGAGAATGAAACAAAGACTATGTAAAAAAAAAGTCCTACTAAAAAATTTTTTGGCATTGCTCCACACTGCTTCATCAGTAATGAAGGGGCTAGTACTTTACTAACTAAAGTAGGACATTTTATGGTTTGTAAAGATTTTGATATGTTTTTACATTGTTAAAATGGAAAAAAATGTATTTTTTCTTATAGCACTACCTTATGGATTCATTAGTTTACACTAACATAAGGTTAACTGAAACAATGTTGACAATTTTGCAGGTAGGGAACCTCAAAAAATACAAGAGATGAGTATATATTAGAGGTTATAGTACCCATTGTGGTGTGTCATCCAATAAAAATGTAGTGCCATTTTATCTGGCTTTACAGTAGGTGGTGAATAAAATAAGGAATGCCATACTTTTCAAATATCCAAATATTGTAGTACCTTTGAAGTTGTGGAACGGTAAAAATATATATTTTCCAATTCCACTGTCTTCTACAAACATTTCCTTTTCATCATATCTGTAGTTTTTACATCCAAGTTAGTGTATCCAGGACAAATTTAAATAAAGTAAGAAACGTGACAGATTTTGCTAAGGGTAATTTTGACCTCTGGCACACCCTATGGTATGTCAGCTCTTACCAGCGGGGTGTCATTTTTCTTGAGTTAGGAGCTGCTAATTAGTTGGAAATTAATGTAAAGGAATGCATTTTTATTCCTTTCTTGCCACCTTCTGGAAAGATTTGTGCAAACACCAAGAGGTAGGTCAACTGCCATGTCTATGTTTCATCCCACCTCCTCCCTTCCCTTCTACCTGGACTGGCCACAGATCTGAGATAAAAAAAAAAAAAAATGGCACCAGTCGGCTGCACAAATAAATGTCACTCATAAAGGCAAAGTGTAAAACTCCTCTTCCAACATATCTGAGGTCTACAGTAGTGATGTGGAGAGATATGTATGTTTATTCTTTTACTTGTACACCTATGTGACAGACCTGCTATTAACCTCCGGGACTGTGATACAATAGTGGCAGTGGTTATTGCTGCCTTTACAGCGTAGCTGCTCTTTGCATAACATTTACTAGTTAACATGTCTCAATGATCTGGAGTGCTAGCAAGAGTTTATCTTGATCATGACCAGACACACTTAGCTTCCCTATGGGGGTTTGAACAGCATGCAGATTTTATGGGCAACAGCCCTGATGGCAGACCTGCTTTTCATCACACAAAAAAAAGTCCTGTACAATTGAATTATTATATAGGACCAAAATTAACACTAAGGCAGTGTGGTGCTCTCTGGGATAGACAATAACAGTGAAACAAAATTTCTAAAACCTATTCTAAAGGAAGCGACTGGAAAGGCAAAGGATAAAGCATTAACATAAAATGAAGCGCTCAAGTACAAGCTGATAACTATATAAAATAACATTTTATTCCCAGTAATGATAGAAGAAGTAACATCCAGCAAAGCAAAAAAAAATCTTACAAACTATATGTGGGGCACAGTCTAAACTAAAATGGTATGGCGACCTCAGAAAAAGAATAATGGTATAAGAGGGAAACAAATATCCACCGTAAAGTATTCTAGGTATAAATACGGATAACAGTATCACACTTCTGTGGAACAATACAGAACTGTAAATATAAGTGATCAACAGAATAAAGTAGCATAGATAATGAACAAATATTATTTTAAAGTACAAGTGGTACTAATTATACCTGCATCAAATACAGTGAGTGTAAAACACCTTAACCCTTTGAGTGCCAGAGAGGCAATGCATTGTATATATCTCTGGCTCTCAAAGGGTTAATCCAATACCTTGGTACATACCATAATCAGTATATTGATAGATATGAACAAAGAGGAGTGAAAAGTTAATCCATGGTCTGGATGTCCCCCAGCCCAAACTGTAAATTTATCAACACTTCAGTGTCTTCATCAGGGTATTACATGTTATGGCGGGCTGCCAATTTGACCTCTACCCACTATTACTGGCCTGCTGATTGAGAAGATCAGAAGATCCCATGTGGATTTTCCACCCCTCCATTCTCTGAATCTGGCAGCCACAGCTGGAGTGGTGATGAAGCAATGGTGTAACATATTTTATACTTTTGTGCCACTCTCACCTTTCTTTGTTATGTCAATGAGTGTGTTCAACCTGTAAGACTGTTGCTTTGGTTTGCTTTACCTCCTTTTGTTTTGCTCTGGAGGTGGGCTTTTGGCTTGGTCTTCTTTCCCACTGGCCATGTCAGAGAAGGCGTGCTCTCTTTTCCTTTTACTCTTTCCTTACTTCTTTGTGGTGTTCAGACCAATCTCAGGACTGAATTGCATTTCTCAGGTAAGATTTTCTTTCTCTTCTCTTTTTTTTTTTTTTTTTTTTTTGTTCTTTGTCATCCAATATGACATACAGGTACCATGGGGAGGTGACAGTTCCTCCCAGTAAGCTGGTACAATTCTGATACAAGTTCAGGGGTGGAGACTCCCCCTCCTCCATATCAGGCTACCTTAGCCCCTCCTCACCAGATAGATTTGTTCCATCATCCTGGTCAGAAGGCTGTGAACAGTTCTTCTTAGTTTTTAGTCAGTTGATTCGTTTTGATTAGATATGGCGTGCCCAAAGTCATCCATTAGATAGATTACCATTACTGGCTTCCCCTGGATGATTGCCCAGTTTACAGGTGCTGTTTGTAGACCCTTGCAGCCCTGGGAGAGAATCATGCAGCCCATGTCTCTCTCACCAGAGGGAGTCTCTCTGAGGCTTCTTCCTTCTCAATGATAATCTGAAGAAAGAAGACCCACAAAAAAGGTGAGCAACCCTTTGAGTGTCATGGTCCAGTTGTCCCACAGTTACCTTCTGCACAGGGGCTTCTTGGGAGTTCTTCATAACTCTTGCACTCATGTTGGGTATTATATATCTCTGTTCTAGGAACATGTATGACAGTTTTTGTGATATTAACTCCTTCCCTGCCAGTTTTGGTTAGTTGAGGGACTTTTTTTTTCACTTTTCCTTTGGATTCCTGCGTTTGTTCACTTTTATTTGGTGTTGTATATGTGTTTTTACACTTTTTACAAATTTTTTATTTTAGATGTTTTATTTGAATTCTGTACCTTTAAGGGTGTGCTTTACCACATAGCTGCAATGCTCCATTGACTTCTTTGGGATAGACAGCTTTGGGACTTATCTCTGCAACCACTCCATGTACCGAGCTGAGAGAGGGCTTATTCTTCTTGTCTCTCTTTGTCCTATTATCTGGTTCACCTCTACAGTATCTCATGGGTCCCTGGGGGATTGAGTTCTTTTAGGGTACTTTTGGGTGAGAAACTACATTTCCCATAATTCCTTTTTAGCGGGCTTTTCTCTCATTGGCTCTGATTTCGGACGCCATTTTCTTTCTCTCCTGAATGAGTATCCTACGCAAGGCTTGCATTCCTCTACGCTCCTCCTCAGGTTAACTCTTCGCTGGCCAGATAAGTACTTTGTAACCTTTCTGGGGTGATCTTCTTAATCTTGATTGACAGTGTTTGGGTTTCCTATTACTGTAAGACACATTCTCTTGTTAGGATGGCCGGCGGATCAAAAGGGACATGGGGCTAGGCCTAAGGCTAAGGACTTAGGGGCATCTCTGACCCCCCTTGCTTACTGTTGCTCATGCCAAGCAGGGCTTCCCAGAGAGTACTCAGGTCACTTATGCCCCTCGTGTGCTGTGGCCCCTGCATCTCCGCCAGGGCCATCCAGCCATGAACAAGAGCCACATTGATTCAAGGACTTGAAGTCCTCTATGGCACAGTTTCCTCTATCTCTTCAGGGGGTTCTTAAGTCTTGAAAGCCCCCATGTATTTCAGGTTTGTGGCCCCTAAAGCCCCGGTATTCCTGATCTCTCTGATTCCTCTGAGGAGGATTCTTTTGAAGAGCCTGAGGATGGTGAGTGCAGAAAGGGCCTCATCCCATACCTATGGCAAGCCCTTTGAAACTGACCCTGAACCCTCTGTTGAGGGTCTCATTAAGGTGGTTTTGACTACCCTTAACATTCCTGTTAACTCTGTAGAGTCACAGTCTACTTCTTATGTCTTTCAAAGGCATAGGAAGTCCAGTACCATGTTTCCACCTAATCCCATTTTAGATCAGATTACCCTAGATTAGTGGAAGACTCCAGACAAGTGTCTTGCTCTTTTAAAGAGGTTTTCTAAGCTGTACCCCTTTTCTGATGCAGCTTTGTCTCAGTGGTCTACACCTGTCTAAATCCACTGCTTTGCCCTTGGCGAATGTCACGGCGCTTAAGGATTTAACTGACAGGAAGCTGGAAGCTATCCTGAAGTCTACTTTCACTGCCATTGGTGCATCTTTAAGGCCTACCTTTGCTTCTTTTTGGGTTAGCAGAGCCATTGCTATTTGGACTGAACAGGAAACTGAGGCTGTTCGCAAAGGTGCCTCTAAAGAGGATCTTTTGTCTATTCTTGCCAACATGTTTGATCCTCAGAACTATGTTACTGATCAGTGAGGCCACTGGGGGTAAGAGCACGTTGTTGCCTACTCTTCCTAAACACCCTAATATTGCAAGGAAACTGCATCTTTTTTTTTTTTTTTTTGTCCCCGCCAAAGTGAAGCACAAAGGCCGAATCCAGGTGAGTCTCAGGCCAGCACCCCATGCTCAACCCCCAAGCCCAGGCAACAGTTGCGATCCAAGCACTCCTTCACCAAATCCAAACCCATGACTCGCCGAACCCTGGTCTGCATACACCTGTAGGTGGTGGCCTGTAACATTTTTCAAATATTTGGGCAGGCTCTGTTGCTGATCAGTGGGTATTACAGGTGGTTTCAGGAGGCTACATGATTCCCTTCACATCCCTGCCTCCCTTCAAATTCTTCCTTTCTCGTGCCCCTCAGAGTCTAGAGAAGTTGCGTCTTTTCAACGGGGCAGTGCTTACTCTCTTGGACAGGGAGTTCTGACTCCGGTTCCTCCGCAAGAGAGAGGTTTAGGTTTCTATTCAAACTTATTTGTAGTTCCCAAGAAGGATGGACCTCAAGGGCCTCAATTCTTTTGTGGTCCGTACTCACTACAAGATGGAGTCCTTTGTACTCTGTCATCGCAGCGATGTGTCAAGGGGAATTTCTGGCCTCTCGGAATCTTTAGGATTCTTACCTGCACAACCCCATTCGTCCTGACAGTCAAAAGTGCTTGCACTCTAGGACACTTTCAGTTCACCTCTCTCCCCTTCGAGCTCACCACAGCTCCTCAGGTATTCGCACGTGTCTTGGGCACCATGATTGCCTTCCTACACACCAAGGGGATTCATGTGACTCTGTACATGGATGACCTTCTGTTGAAGGCTCCTTCCAGGGACCCCCTAGACTGCGCCCAGATCCTCCTCCAGCATGGATGGATTCTAAACATGGACAAGCCTGCTCCAGTTCCTTCTCAGAATCTGGTTTTCCTGGGTTTCTGGTTCAACACCTGCCAGGGTATGGGTCTATCTGACAGAGGACTCTGTTCAGCAGATCAAGAGCAAGGCGTCCTGTGCCCTGGAGTGGACCTCTGCCCTGGTTTGCAAGATCTCATCCCTTGTGGTCAAGATGGTATCTACCATGGAAGCCTTACTGGGGGAATCCGGAACTCTTGGACCGTCTTGTCTCTCTTCCCCTGGAAGTGAGACAGGACCTCTTCTGGTGGTTGGACAGCTCCAACCTGAAGAAGGGGAAACCTTTTGTGATCCAGTATTGGACTCTGGTAACGACGGATTCCAGAGTTCAGGGATGATGAAATGTGATGGAGACCCTCCTACTCATCAACATTCTGGAGTTCTGAGCGTTGGGTTAATTGCTCACAGGAGTTTTCCCTTCTTGCTATCTTAGTCGATAGGTTATTGTCTCAAATCTATCTGGCGGGGGGGGGGGGGGGCTGGCTAAGGTAGCCTGATATGGAGGAGGGGGAGGCTCCATCCCTGCACTTCTTTCAGAATTGTTCCAGCCTACTGGGTGGGGCTGTCACCTCCCCATGATACCTGTATTTCATGTGGACTAAGAAAAGGATTTAATAGGTAAGTCAAAAGTCCTCTCATATGACAGGAGCCTTATCATGTATGTGATGATCACATTGCACACAAACAGAAGAGAAGATAATGATGCTGTTAAGATTGTTTGCATTATATGACTGAACATCAGATAGCCCTGACTGGGCAGTATCTAAAAGACTGTACACTGTGAAGAAGACTGTAAGTAACAACTAGTGCATTACCTCTGCACATGACAAAGATATAACATGTACCATAATTTTACCCATAAACAATATTTATTTTCACCCAAACAGATTACTTTGTGGACACAAACATCTGTCTCGTGCACTAAACAGGATTACAAGTTCTTCCTTTTTTGCTGTCCTAATAGCCATTAAATATGGTTAGTTCGTTTAGACTAATAGTGTTGTGTTTCAGGGTTCTATCCTACTGCTAGCCCTCAGTATGTTCTTCAATTGCAGATACTGTACTCATCATCAAGTGCACAGCCACAATTGCATCTCACTGTGGTTTAGTAGCCAATAGATGGAGTCAAACAGTGTTATGTGAACTGTCAGTAATCGACCCCCTGTTGAGATGCTGTGAAGAAAACCAATTGCATTAAGAAGGGAAACATCTGATGAAGGGAGGAAACATTGTGTTTTTGTTCACATAATAATTAGGTCTCTGACCTGTTACCATAATACTAAGTGCCTCCTTCTTCTGCCTTCTAATCCACAGTTAGATCCCACAGACAGGACTTCTGCTCCAGCTTTATTTATCAGACCTACTATGATTTCTCTTTTTCTTGACAGCACGCTGTCTCTAAAAACCATGGGAATGAGAGTCTAGGGCTAGAGGCAGCAAACGTTGCATCTTTTCAGTAGCCCTTCTTGGGGCAGCAAGATTTCTGGTCACTCAAACTCACAATGTCTGGTGTGCATTTCTCCTACTACATCTCAACCACCATTGCCAGCTGATATGCTCCCCAGGAATGGACCAATGCCTTCACAGGCTCCTTGGCCAAAACTGCAGAGAACGTTCTGAGCAAGTATATGTTGGACCCTCCTAGCTCACCAACAAAACGGCCAGATTCAGGCCCTATCAAGTCATGACTCTTCCATGGTCTCTGTGCTGGGGAAGACTTGCGATGAAAGTGAAATGCATAGTTACTGTTCTGACTTTTTCTATATCAGATCTGTCTTCAAGGAATGAGGAGTCCAAATCTGTGGAGCCTTTGATTTGGGCTATTTTGGAAGATCTTCATGTCACAGATGACTCTCTGCAGCATGGTTCAGCTGAATATCTTTAAACACAAAATGTTTTCAGTCTCTTTCACTCTATGTTGACTACAACCAATTGTATATGATGAATGGTGTTCAATCCCTAAAACGTTGATACATTTTCTCTTTCCTTCAAGATCTATCTGACACTGAACAGTATTGAGGATTAAGACAGTTTGCTTCATAACTGATATGTTGTTGATCCAAGGACCTAACTGACTGACATTTGGAGTCAGGGAGGAATTTTTTTACCCAGCTGGAGCTTAATTGGAAATGCCTTAATTTTTTTCCTTCCTCTGGATCAACAAGGGCAGTTTGGCATGGGCAGGACTTGATGGACTCATATCTTATTTCAGCTATGTTACCATAGGGTAGGACTGCTCAGCCCCTAGAGCAATGGACTCAACAGTGTCTCAACCTTCCAAATATGCTACCATTCAGATACATAGTGCTGCAGCCCTCAAGGATTCCACTGATGAGAAACTGGACTCTCTTCATAAACCTCTATTCTGTTTCACAGGTTCAGTCATTAGTTTATCTTTTGCATTTGTGTGGACTTACAGAGCAGTGGAAGACTGGCAGGATCTGCTCCTCACACCTATTCACACCTATTTTTGGCTGAAGATTTGGAATGCAGATATGGTTTCCAAGAAATTGTTAGTGGTATTACCTTTTGCGGGTTCCCTCTTCTTAGCACTAGAGCTGGATAAGATTTTCGGTCAGGTCATTGGCACCACAAATACTGCCTCAAAGACTATAGAGGAGCTAACACTTCTTGGTCGTTTTTGGTACTTTAGAAAGTCCAAGCCCACTTGATCACAGAAAAAAAATCTTCTTCCATCTCCCAGAAATTATGTAGACCTCAGGCTGAAGTGGGCAGTAGGAGTCCCCCAAACCGTCTTTCTATGTTGTTGGAAAAGACTTACACAAAGTCCCACCATCTTGGATGATTGAGTACTTAAGGCCATCTCCATAGGATACAAGATGTACTTCACTGCTGTAACTCCACCCAGCCGCTTCATGTCCAGAGTGCCAACAGTCTCTTCTCTGATATTTGCCTTCCATCAAGCACAGCAGGCCTCATTAGCAGATGGAGTGATAGACCTGGTTCCATAGGAGCAATGCATCAAGGGATTTTATTACAATCTTTTCATGCTACACAAAAAAAAAAAAAAAAAGTTTTTCTGTTCTGTCATGGAATTAAAGTTCTTCTTCCAATCAAGAACCTGGAGCTGTGACGCATCTTCAATGCACTTGCTGCCTGGGCAATGCTCTTGAAGGGCCTTCTTATTCCAATTCAGTCCGACAATGCCACAGCAGTGGCTTACTTCAGCCATCATGGAGGCACCAACAGCAGGGCTACTTACACCAAAGAAATAATTTTTTGTTGAACAGATGCTCTCGTTCCAACTCTCTCATCCATCTACATCCAGGGAGTAGACAGTTAAGAGGCAGGCCATCTCAGCAGACGGACCATTGATGCAGGAGAATGAGAATTGAAAACGAATGTGTTTCTTCAACTTGTGGATCGTTTGGGAGTGCTGGAGATAGTCTAGATGGCCTCCCATCTCAAAGGAATTGCACCAGGGTAAGGGACCCAAAGGCAGTGGCAGTGGACATCTTGACAGTTCCCTGGTGGTACACTCTGGTGTACTTCTTTCCTTCAATTGCCATGATTCCCAGGATGATCAACAAAATCAAGAGAGAAACAATTCAGGCTTCTTTCTGACCAAAAAGAGATTGGTTTAATTACCTTCTAGATATGTCATTAGATGATCTATACAGTCTTCCTTTGGTGTCAGAACCTCTTTCTCAAGGCCCAGTTCCTCAACCCAGAATTGTTTAATCCTGCCTTAACAGTGTGGAACTTGAAGTGCAAAAATCTGAGTGATTCAGTAGTGCATACTATGCTGCAAGCACACAAGCTCTACATTTTGTGATCAATGTGACCCTGATCCCAGTCACTTTAAACTTCTGTTTGTTTTGGACCTTGGCTTGAAAAAGGCTTGAGAGTAAGCTCTCTTGAAGTTCAAGGTTCTGTTCTATCACTCCTATTCCAGAAGGAGATTGCTTGGATTCCCAGAATTCAAACATCTCTTCAGGGTGTAATGCCTATATAGTTATATATAGGTAATTCCCCCTCCCCGGGACAGAAGTCTAGTTTTGGGCAAGGAGAGGTTCACTCTGTGCACTATTCTGCTCATCCCCACTCAACCTAGTCTTCCACCAAGATAAGGTTGTATTACAGACTGTTTCTGAGTTTTTCATGTTAAGGTTGTCTTTGGTCATCATTTAGGAGCTTATCCCCCACCTTCCTTATGCCCCAATCCTCTCAGTTTCAAGGAGGAAGTGCTTCTCTGGATGTGTTCAGTGTCTTCAACACTATGTCACACAAAGCTACAGAATCTGTCATGGAAACAGATGCCTTGTTTGTAATATACCTGAAGTCCCTAGAACAAGCAAACTTGCTTGTAAAGCCACAATTGCTATATTGTGATGACGCTGATAGGAGTATCCTGAACTGCAGGCCTACAGAGTAAAAGTATGAAGATAAGACTCCTCCAACAAGGGATAGAGGAACAAGATGCTAGGGTGCGACGCTTGGGAATGGGGCTTGGGTACATTGGTTGCCCAAAGGGGATCGTGCTGCGGCCTAGCCGGATAAAGGTGCTAGCTGCAAAGCTTGATTGGCCTCCTTCGGTTGAGCCGAAGGAGTCCCTCGATGATCCCCTTTGAACAACCTATACAACCCTGATCCCCAGAGAGAATACAGACTCTAGCAGGAACAGAGAATACACAGAAAATATATATTCAGACTAGACTGGCTGCACTACTACAGATGCTATACTAACACGTCGGTAGTGTGCAGGCACTGTCCCTTTAAGGTTATGCACTGGAAGCCACTTTTGCGCATGCCTAGAGAAAAAGGCAGCCAAGGAAACTCCGCAGACCTAGCAGATGGAGAGAGAAGCAGATAGGCAGCGAGGGGAAGCGCCAGAAAGAACAGAAGTGAAGAGAGGCAGAGCAGGCTGTCAGAACATGGCACAGAGACTGGTAAGAAGGCAGATGAACAAGAAAGTGGAGGTAAGGCAGAGTGGAACCGATAGGACGTGACATATATGGTTTAAATGGGCTATCAGTCAACCTTATATTTGCCCATCTCGCCCGGCTCCATTCCGGATCACTGCCCTTTCAACATAGTCCCTGACCTTATGGACCAGCTACAATACAAGGCAGCATATTGTTCATATGTTTTTCAAAGTTCAAAAAGGTTAATATTTTCGCATTAGAAGATGCAAGTTTTAGATGAAAAGATATGCAGGTATAATGTTCTTTAGTCTTACCTCAAGTTTACCTCCTTGTGATTTGGGACTGTTTTAGGACATCCATATGGAGTTTTTATTCATACCTTAGATCTCTTAGTTGATTGAGGAGTTCAAGGCATCCCATACTGAAAAAAACACTATTTTCATTGCTATGGGTCAGGATTCCCTACCATTGCTTGGCTTTTCTGTCCTGGTATATGTTTTCCTTGCTTTGTTAATCTGAAGCATGGCTAGTGGGTGAAGCATGACAAAAATAAACAAAATAAACCCCACCATACATTTTTTGTGTTCCCAAGAATTACTCCACCCTTGGTTCATATTATTAGATGTTTTATTCACTACCATAACTGTTCATTCATTAGAAATTATGTGCTAGCGTCTTTATGTGAAATAGGCCTTACTTTGAGGAATGTATGCTATTACAACAGAAATATGCCTTATGTATTCAGCTGAAGCTATATCTCTGTTTCATCATCTACTTTTAGGGATACACTCTTGCTGATGAAGAAGAAGATCCTTTGATTTATCAGCACAGAGCGCTGAGGGGAAACCAGGGAGAGACGTTTGCCAGTGGCCCCCTAGATGCTGGACCAATGAAGAAGCTACATGTCAGCACTACCAATTTGCAAAAGGTACTAAAGGAGCCATACCATTCTGGTCCAGATCACCCACAGGCGAAAAATTTTGTTTTATAAGGTAACTTATTGGGTCGCAAACTGTGTTCCTTGGTCCCTCAGGCTGCTTGATGAGGCTTTAGTGACTCGGCAGCAGTAATGGGAGCTGGACATATCTCTGATGTTCCAACCGGGATGCCACTCTAGGCTATAATTTTGATATGATATGATTGATTGTATGGCGGTGCTCACTAGGGGTGCTCCTAGAACCATTTATGCATGTTCTTTGTTAAAAAGGCCTGTGAGAAATCCGGAGAGCTAATAGTGGCCCAGCAATTAAGCTGGCAATCTCAATACAAAATCTAGAAATTTAATTATTTACTCTCCAGTCTTTCGATTCACTATCACTGGTCACTATACTCACTTTGTTATACAATTTATTGTGTCATTCCTTATGGATCTAAGGCTCAGTGTTAGTTTATTGTATGTGTAGCTGATTGTCAGTATGTCTGTATGTGTCTGTGTGGTAGAATGTTGCTGGTGTTCGAGAATAACCCCAGATTGGCTGCACTTGCAAATTCAGACAGTTGCCCCTATGGCACAAAACCATGCACATAAAAACACATGCTGATAATTAATAACATTGAGAAAGACACTCCATAATATTCAACCTTTTCCACATCTCCTTTTTTGAGTCGGAAGAAGACGAACAAAACTGTTGAAGCCATTTGCAATTTTGCTTTCACGTCTTTACAAAAAAAAAAAAAAAAATCCTTCTTCACCTCAAAATGACAATCTGATTTCTCCCTGGGTTAACACCCTACCTGTATTCAAGTTAGTATAATTCTGTATTTTGTTATTAGCTAAATATTTCCAATAGCTGTTTTTATCATATTGGCAGTATCTAATAACACCTGCTCTCGAAGCAAGGAATTCCACATTCATCCTGTCCTTACTGTAAAAATTCCTTTTATTTGCTGTTGTTAAAAGCACCTTTCCTCTAATTTCAGTAATTTCCTCATGTTTTTTGCTCAGCCTTTTGAATAGAGTCGTCCCAGAGAGTTCTTTGTAGTGGCCTTGAGCATATTTGTTTAGAGTAATCATATTCCCTGTAGAATGCCTCTTTTTTTTATAGCATAACTAAACTCAATTTGGCTAGTGTTTCTTTATATAAAATCTTTCTTATATGTCTCAATACACTTTTCAGCTTAATAAGGCAATTTTAAGAACTGGTGCTAAAAATTACTGTATATTCCAGATGAGGTTTTACCATCCAATAAAATAAAAGGCCAGACGTATGTTTGTCCGATGCAGTCATGTGCAGTAGAGACTGCCCGAATGCTGCCCAGATGTCATGCTCAGTAGATGATGCAGTCATGCGCAGTAGACACTGCCCGAACTTTCTTTACGCACTTTGGCCAGTGTACACAGGCTTTTACACTAGTTTATTTATAATGAGGTAGAATTATCTCCCTTTTCATGCACAATGGTAAGGCATGTGCATTAAAGACTATGGGTGCAGTTTGCAGGAACAGTGCCTACTTAGAGGTGTATACTGAGAAAACATGCCTGAAAATGTAATTCTTGATTATTTATATAAATGATGTACATAGCATTGCATTGACCTCTCTAGCATTGTGAGCTACGCATATCTAAATACTGACATTAACCCACACATTCAATTAATTTGATGCTCTGTGACACAGATACTGCAATGCTGATCTGCTAAGAATAACTGGAGCAATTCTAGGGTAAACTATCTGCACCATGAAGTACAAATACAAATTTTGATTCACCTTCATATTGTAACCCCTTGAATGCTAGAGCTCCACAATATTGCTTTTAAATGCGTTTGGGGCATTTCTAGCATTAAATGAGTTAAAATCCCTACTTATAGCAGTAGGGCTTTTTATTTGTATTTGTGCCCTGTGGTACAGTGTGTTAGCTTCATTCTTCTTAGTGCATCAACCTCATGGGCTTTCATTGTTTCATATTAACAGAAGCACATACTGACAGTCATAAGACATACGGATTGACACCAAACATCTTCTCTTTTAGGAACAACCATCTTAGCTCTATGGAAAAAAAAAAAATTCCTATTGGATTGCAGTGTGTTGCAGAACTCTGAATCATTTATTGCATTAAAATCTCAGTTTTTTATTTTTATTTTTATTAGTTTCCTAAGTTGCAGTTTGCTTGGTCTAGAATTTCTCCAGTACTACTTAATAAATCAGCCTTACATCCATACATACAGACATAGACAGTAACACTCAACAAACCTAGTTACTGACACAGCCATAGTTATAGCACATACTTGAAAAAGAGAGAAATATCAATGTATTCTTCCTGGTAAAACATTTTCTAAATAAATATAGACATACATTCTGGCACTCATATATAAATCCTATATAATAATTTGCTAAAAAGTTTGTAAAGATGCAGTCATGCACAATAGAGATTGCTGCACGTGCTGCAGTCACGCGCAGTAGAGACTGACCGTAACGGCGCTGATACGAAGTGGGGAGCTCTGAAGTATCCGCTGCGGCGCTGGCAGTCTCTGTGCATGACTGCCCCATGACCGTCTGGCATATATATATATATAATATATAAAATGTGGTACTTAGGCACGCATACACACACCCACTAGCACACAGCTAGACATACTGACAAACACACTTATACTAAGCTGCACAAACAAACACATTAAATTGCAGTCTTTAGTTATTTTAGACCGTCTATTGTACTAGTTAGATTCTGAGGAGCTTTAATAATGGGATGATATACTTGACTGACTACCACTTAGTGCCCTGACTAAACTCCTTATAAGCTATGTGTGTGTAAAAGTAAATAAGTGTGCTATGGTTGCTGTGTTAAAGAGTTCGATTTTTTTGGGTAGTGCTGCAATTTCATTTTAGCCCTTTGAGTTCCAAGTGTTTACTAAACTGAAGGGTTCCACAACAGCAGATAGTTTTGAGAACCACTGATATAACAGTATTGTTTATTTCATAGGCTTGGGGAGCAGCTCGAAGGGTCTCAAAGGACGACTGGTTGGAGTGGCTTAGACGTCTGAGTGTTGAGCTGTTAAAGGATTCTTCTTCACCCTCACTTCGCTCTTGCTGGTCCTTGGCACAGGCCTATAATCCTCTAGCCAGGTAAGTTTGGATTGTTGCAGTGGGTGTTCTCTCTCTTTCACTAACACTCTCTGTCTCTCTCTCTCTCTCTCTCTTTCATGTATATATTTGTATGATTTATAGTAGAAGATGATGTAGTATTATGTCTGATAGGTTGTTTAATTTTCTTATCATAGAGACCTATTTAATGCAGCCTTCCTATCTTGCTGGTCTGAACTGAATGAAGATCAACAGGATGAACTTATCCGCAGCATCGAGCTGGCTCTGACTGCTCAGGATATTGCTGAGGTCACACAGACACTGCTAAATCTTGCAGAGTTTATGGAGCATAGTGACAAGGTATGCATTTTTTATGAATTTTAGAAGAAGTCATAGCACCTGTCCTTTTTTTAAGTATTCTAATTCTGGTATCTCTAAAGATACTGGGAATTAATTATTAGAAAAAACGAAATCATCATGTTTTGCAGTTACAAGCTGCCTGTTTATAGGGCCTTTTCTAATTCTTTAATTGAAGTCCCTTCCCAAGCCTGTTTAGTTTGAAGGAAGAGTCCTTAAACAACTTTCTCTCAAACTCTGTATTGTCTTAAAAGGGACCTCTGCCACTAAGAGATGACAATGGTGTGGTCCTCCTTGGAGAGAGAGCATCCAAATGTCGTGCCTATGCCAAAGCTCTTCATTATAAAGAACTGGAGTTTCAAAAAGGACCCACACCAGCAATTTTGGAGTCACTAATCAGGTAGGAGGGCTGATACAGAAACATGCTTTGATATGCTCTATGCTCATTTTGGGTATCAAAAGAGATTATGCCTGCGATATGTGTGGGCTAGGCTGACCTCTGACACATATCTGCAATCCTTCCTTAAATGATGCTTGTTAAAGATGCCACCACACATTTCACACTTCTCTGCTTCTTATGCAGTGAAGAAAGTTAATTTGTCCTGTCAGAGGCTATTTAAAGGGATAGTAATGTCAGAGAAAAGTATTAACTATATGGTAGATACTATTAAAAGAGAGTACTTGCACTTATTCGTATCTCTCAAACCATTATGGTTTGAGAGATATAGGAAAATAAAGTTCTCTAGTCCTTTCTCTTTCTGCTTGACGAGCTGTAAAGCTGTCAGAAGCAGATTCTGGTCGCTTGACCAGATGCAGCTCTTCAGCAGCGCCAATATAACAATATCTAAAGACAAATACTTAATTTAGGACGGTCTACAAAGTGTGCCTGGTTTGCAAGCACACTTTGTAGACCGTTCCAATGAAGTATTTATTTCTAAATAGTGTGATTTCAGCTCTGCTGAAGAGCCTCTGTCTGGACAAATGACTGGAATATGCAACTGTCAGCTAGATGGCAGACTTGAGTGAAACAGCCAGGAAAAGGTAACTTTAGCAAGTTATATCTCTCAAACCATAAAGGTTTAAGAGACAAGACTTATATCTATGTCAGCCTTTTTTTAATGTCTACAATATTAAATCAACTTAAAATTAACCATTATTATCCCTTTAAAGTAACCCCTATCCATAACAATATTTAATCTTTAGGTCTTCATTTTAGATTGGCTGACAAGCACAGATGTGTACTTTGTGGTACTTCAGTTTTTTCAGTTAGCAAAACCACTTTCATATTCAGGAAGAAAAATCCTATTTTACATTTTTACTTTATTTGCCCATAAAATAGGCTTTCTATTAAATTAAAAATGATTACTTTTTAGTCATTCACAAATGTATGCTCTTCGTTTTGCTGGTATGAAATAGTAATCATAAAAAAGTTGTTGAAGTAAATTATAACTAGGGAGACAAACTTCTTTTTTGCATGCATACTACAGAGATGTAGTACACTAAAACAGGAGTCACAATACAGCTGCCAGTTCTTCTGTATATTTAAAATATTAAATGTATATGTATACAATTACTCAAATTAAGCAAGTAAACGTATTTACAAAAAAAAGTGCTTGACATTGCCCATGTAAAGTAATGTATTTCGTTTTAATCTTTCATTAACCCTTTGAGTACCAATGCAATGCATTGCATACCCCCCTGGCACTCGAAAGATTAAAGGTTGTATTCAGAATGCTAAAGAGGAACAGTTCTGGGGAAACCAACTGCAATATAGAAGACAAATAAATATTCCCAGTGATTTAAATGGTGCTTTTAACCCCCTTGTATGACTCCAATGCATTGTGAAGCATTATGTTTGAATTTTCTTGACATTTCATGGGGTTAAAGGCCCCCAACTAGATCAGTGGGGATCTGGGGAATTTGTGCGTGTCCCCTGCTGTGTATCTGGTTTGCCTCAGAACTGCTCCTCTTTAGCTACCAGAGAAGAACGCTGCCTTTCTACCACTTTATGTACATACTGGTGTTTAGCAAGCACTATGAAGCCCACCCCAGTTCTATAACATACTAACATCAACTGTTTTACCGTACATGTGGCTCCTACATACACAACCGCTTGCTATAGATATGAAGAAGTGAATATGAATATCGTGTTCTGTCATATATATATATACACAACTCTGTCGCAATTAAAAACAGAAGTATTTTACAAAAAAATTTTATTTTGGCTGTCTCAGCCACAATATGTTTTACTTTCCAGTTTCATGAAGCAATTAAAATATACTTAACAGTTTCTTAAAGCAATCACATCCCAGGGAACTTTCTATATACAAATTCTTTACATGGATTGTTAGTTATAGAGATCAACTTGGTTTGCTCACACTTTCAGAGTGACTGGAGCAAATATTTGCTCAGTTTTGTTGTCCTTAGGATTGTTTACCTTTGTCTATATAGATATCCTCAATTCTTGGCATGTATTCTTTTTTGTTGTGCTGATGTTCATTATACCTCTTTTTATTTAGTATTTCATTTACCTCTGTGTATATGGTCTAAAGTGTTTTGTTTTGGCCAGCAAGAGAGACTAGATCAAATATCCCATATCTCGTGCAATTAATAGGTCAAGGCATTATTAGGAGAATGGTAGAGCACTGGAGTTTACAGCTCTTTGAGCCATCAACCTCTGTGCACATGGATACCGACACTG
This sequence comes from Rhinophrynus dorsalis, assembly GCA_037306005.1. Lineage (NCBI taxonomy): Eukaryota > Metazoa > Chordata > Amphibia > Anura > Rhinophrynidae > Rhinophrynus > Rhinophrynus dorsalis. Next base: position 167,638,619 of record CM074724.1, read on the forward strand.
TTGTTGACAATGCTGATTCTATGACTTTTCAAGTCAGTATCAGATTATCTCATTACATATACAGTGCAGGAAGATTCTATAAGAAAGTAAAGGAAGTAGATGTGCCAGGGAATGGCACACTTGTGATGAGGTCATTGGCTGCTTTGCAGTTATAGGTGTCACATTCTCCTCAGGGCTGGAAATCTTGAGCACGGATTTTCATTTCAACCCTCTTCAAAGAATAGGAAGACCCATGCCAGCCATACCAACTAATGCCATCTGAATGCTTGTTATGGTCACCATTGCGGTAGAAAATGCCATTAAGATTAGAGTCAGTGCAGCAATTATACCAGTATCCACCTGCAAATGAAAAAAAGTATTTAGTAAGATTTCTGTGAACTTTGAAGGAACTGCTTTCATTACTGATTTAGTTCCATGGGTGTCCAATGTGCGGCCTGTGGGCCAAATCCAGCCCTCATGACCCCAGGGTGCGGCCCACCTGAGAATTATATATTAAATATATATTTTTTTACCTAATTAACTAGCAGTAGTGAACTAGTAGGCCAGAAAGATATAATCCAATAGCATTCAGTTGAATAATATATGTCTGTGAAATGTAAGTATTGTCATTGACTTGATCAACAAATAAATCCATATCTATACATATCCGATAGGCTATAGGTCACCATCCTTCTAAATAAAATTAAGTAATGTGCTCCTCATGTTAATGGCTTTCTAATCTTGTGGCCCACAAGTGAAAACATTTGGAGCCTTTGGTTTATACAAAAGCAAAACTTCCATAAATCTGTTTAAGGGTAGCTATGTATTAGGAATAAGTGGCTCTTTATTTGTTTGCTTGTCCTTTATACAACTTTATATAATTTTGCTCACTTCAAAACAAACAAAAGGATCACAATGGCTCATAAAAAGCAGTTGTTCCTAATAAGATGGTACACTACAGTCAAGTCTGCCTCATGAAGGATACAGACCAAAGTAGTCTTTATGTAGACATATGGATTGTCAATTATTCCTTGAGTTTAGTTCTCCTTTAACCTATTGTCTGTAATATTATAGTTATGAGAGGGAAGGATAGACTTTGATGGTTACAGGAAACAAAATTAATTTTGCAATCCTGTCTGGATTGAGACCATTGACCTGTATAGGGATGAACATTATTATTAATAGCAGAATGCCAGGTCTTCATTTTCAATGCCCTTCTCCATCTTAAGACAATTTTTGACACTTTTCTGTACACTAGACGTTGTCAGGTGAAGCCAACAAAGAAAATCAGGTATGACACTTTAACAGAAATGGCCCTTTTAAGAGGCAGAATTGAGAACATTAACTGTTTGAAAAGAGGAGACAGAGAAGCTGATGTAATAAAAAGAACTAGAGTGATTCTGTGGCAACCTCATTGTACCTTAGGAGATAAAAATTCCAAAATATTAACCTCTAGAATGCTAGCAAGGCCTCCAGAGTTTTTCTTTGTTATATGATGAATTTTCTAGTATTCAAGAAGATAAAGGCCTTATTTAAAGTAATACAAATTTGCCTTTGTTCCCTATAGTGTTGGTTTGCCTCAGAATTATTCCAGTTCTTTTAACCCTTTGAGTGCCAGAGGGGTATGCAGCTCATTGCTTTGCAATGCGTTGCATAGCCTTCTGCCACTCAAAGCGTTAGTAACACTTTGAGGACCAGAGTGGTACTAAACACTTTGTTAAGCAATAAGCGGCTCTTCATTTGATTAACATCTTAAGGACCAGAGTGATATGCAGTATATTGCGAAGCAATATAATTTATATCCCTCTGGTCTGCAAAGGGCTAACAGATTGGCTTATCTAAGTAGGTGTTCTTTATGCAGCTATCAGGGATATCTATTTATATAAATATATTGAAATCTGCATCTAAGTTCTAGTTTCTCTGGACACAAAATAGGCTTCAGTAGATTTGAATTGGGTCTCTATTTATCTAACTGTAAACTGAAACATCATATCGGTTTCTGCTAGTTGCCCTCTAATAGTCATCTCCTTCCTGCTCACCTTTGCGTAGTCCTGCACAGTCATCCAAGCACTTGTCGTTGTCTTTATCCTTTGTGCTAAATGCAGTATTGTTGTGGTAGCGAAGCGAATCTCTACCAGCATTTCCACTGTAGTTTCCGAGGAATAGACGATAGCTATTCTGCTCATTGCTCACCGAAAACTGAGCATATTCTGCATATCTGATACGTCCCTCCCAGTCCTACACAGAGTAAAAAGCAGGGGTTAAGCCATGAGACACTTATAAATACACACACATTATATATATATATGTTTAAATATAGCAAGGAAAAGATGGCCAGAACACACACATAAGTAGCATGTAAAGTTATAAGCTGGTGCATATCCCATAAACAATACATAGAAATACTGTACCTGGTTGGGTCCAGGTGAAACAGCAGGGATGACTAATGTGTAGCCTTATTAAAGGTCCATTACTGACCAAACCTTTTCTGTCCCAGGATTAGGATATGATATGAATAGATATAAAATCTCCTTTCTCTATGAACTTTTTACTTTCTGTTTTTTTGAAGAAATAACATCTTCAATCAGTCCTGGATGCCATGTCAATGGAGGAGTACACCAGGACAAAAACTCCACCCACTGCACATGGTAATTTTAACCCTTTAAGGGCCAGAGGTGTGGACAATGACTTGTTAAGTGTCAGAGGGGTGTGCAATGCAATATGTTTGCATGCTCCTCTGATCATTAAAGGGTTAAATAAGCTTAGGCACTCTGCCTGCTCCAGTTTATATAAACTCCCAGCAACTTATACATCTTATCCTCCTACATGGACATGGCATCCAGGACTGATAGATGATGTAATCTCTTGAACAAAATGCACACGTGCAAAATTCATGCGGACCATTAGGATTTTATGGCCATTGTAAGGTAAGAGGGGAGGCTATTATCTGGAGTTGCTACTTCCCTTTTAAGATAGCTCTCAAAAGTTGTTATGAATATTCATTTTCTTACCTCTAACTCCACTCTTAGGACAGTTGGCCTTCTAGTCAAGCGATAGATGTGCTCATTTCCTAGCCAGAAGTCTCCACGAATGTTTCCAAAACCATCTCTGTACTGTTTCCATTCCCGATTGAAGGAGGTTAGACCAACCTTGCGTCTTTGTATAAGGGTCCAGCCTCCACCCTCTGTCTCCATGTCACAAAACACCTAAAGATTGAGTAATGGGAAAATTATTTAAAAAGGTACTTAAAGGGTTGGTAATGTCTTGAATAAATAAAATGTAATATTGTATATATTCAAAAAATAAATACATTGATGCCTTTCAGATCTCTCAAACCTTTATGGTTTGAGAGATATATGGTGATTAAGTTCTCCCCTCCCTCCCCTTTCTCTGACATCACCCTCTAGCTGACAGAAGAAGATCCTGGTCCTGGGACCGGCAGGCGGCTCTTCAGCAGAGTTGAAATACTGCAATCTTAAAAAGGAATACTTCATTGGAAGGGTCTACAAAGTGTGCTTGCAAATCAGTTACACTTTGTAGACCGTTCCAATTAAGTATTTCTTTTTAGATTGCGGTATTTCGGCTCTGCTGAAGAGACAGCCAACTCAAATCTTCTTCTGTCAACTTTACGGCTGACATCATTGAGGGGGGAAATTTATCACCCTATATGTCTCAAACCATAAAGGTCTGAGAGGTTGGAAAGGCTTCAATCGATTTATTTTTTGAATATCTACAATATTGCTTTTTATTTATTCAAGACATTACTCACCCTTTAAAGAAACAAAACAAGAAAAATATTAGTTGTATGCCTCTTATTTTTCTCACCTCTAGTTCCGGACTTCCCAGGAATTCATCTGCAGGTAGTTTATAGACACCAGATATCTTGTAGTTCTTCTGGAAGAGTGATGCACAGTCATATACAGCATCTGTTAAATAGATTTAATGTATAAAAATGTAGATATAGATCTTAGTCCTTTTTTCAGGATTCATGGTTGTAAAACATTTATACTAATCAAGTTGTGCAAATTACAACATCTCTTAATAATGCAACACGATTCCTTTTATGTAGTAAATATTGAGAGCCTAAAGGTTTAATTGGTATTTCTAATCCCAAATCCCACTTCATACTGTTTAATTTCTGATTGCACTTTTACCAGTCTGCTTACATGTGCTATCTTAATAGTCTGTATTATTGTTATTGATCACATACTAAAGGTTTCATATATTTTAAATGCATTTCACATGAACATGTTAATCTGTCCTCAATGCATTATAGCTGGTTTACAGATACATAGCTATTTTTCCTTCCACCCACGTATCAACATGCCAAATCTTTTTTTTTTTTTCTAATTTTATTGTCTGGAACTCTGAGCAGTTTGATGGCCCAGAGGGATATTCTGTGATTTGGTTTACAGTTTTATGACACAAATGCAATCTATTGGAGGAAGCCTAATATATCCTTAATCCCTTATATTGCAAAGCCAGAAGGCTTTGGAAGCCTGCTAAAGACCTGTTTACAGACAAGTTGCTGCTAGCAGATAATTTAGAGCTGCTTCTGATGTTTTTGTTTTTACAACTGGCTGCTAAGAAACTGTCACTTAACTGTCAAGATGTGTGCCAACCTTCAACATATTTTACACATTACTTATTTTCTAGGGCTAAAACTAATCATTATACGGAAGTAAATTATTGAAACATGGATTGTCTTACCTGCTGAGGTCTGAGTCATTGTTTGTGCTGCTTGCAACTGCATGATATCCATTTGGTTATTCATCTCTGAGTACTTTCCCTCAACATCTGTTAGTCGTGTTTCCATCTGCTTGTAGCTGCCTTCCAAATTCATTACTTGCATCACCACATTCACCCAGTCACTTTCCTGCTTCTTGCTCAGTTCACCAAGGAGGGTACTCAGGTTGGCAGTCTGAAGTTTCAAGGCTTTCAGCTCTACACAGCAACCAGGGGCTTTCAGCAGTCCATTAGTACCTACAGGTTTTTTCTTGGGAACCTTTTGCATTAGAGCAGGGGAGGCTCCTAAAGAGAATATATAAATGCTGATATAGATAAAATAGCTGATCATCTTTCTCATCTTGTGTGTATGGGAGTCAATTGAGAATGTGGTGAGAAGAAGCTGGTTAGAGGATAAGGTGTAGGTCTCACCCTGAAATAGATGCTGTTTTTTTACTTCTTGCCTGGAAGCTGGTTTCGTTGCTAGTCTTCTTCTAAAGCTGAGGTATTTAAGCAGAAAGTGGTTTACTCTCGGTTTTTCAGTTTGTGTGTGTTCATCTGTAGAATTTATCTTTTGCAGCATCTTAAATATCCCTGCTTCAGGAGCCTTGCCTTCTTTCCATCCCACACATTCTACCTCCTTCTCCTCCGCCTCCTTACCAGGTGCCAGTCTTTTTGCTGGAAGCCTCCAATCAATCTAATCTAAGGGTGGAGCTTGGCCAAGCAAAGCGCCTAATCTCCCAGTAGGCTTAATCATTCCTTAGCATATAGTTAAGATTAACTCTTTGTATATGGTAGGATATGCAGGAATGTTTAGCATCTGTGGAGAAAGTCTGGAATGTACATGATACAGCTTAGAGGGAAGTATGAATCCTGCCTTTCAGGTGACATCATTCCTAACAGCCAGTCTAAGGTCCTGCAAAATCTCTTTATTTTTTTTCTACATCTGGAAGTCTTTGACGTTTGCTTTTGCTCACCAGACAAAATCTGAAGTCATGATGGAAATCTATTTACTTTAGCACTGGTGTGCAAGAATTCAGGCATTAGACATTAACGTGGCTCATGATTTTTATATTATGTCTGTGACTATGAGGAAAATTACATGTCCCACATTGGAGCCTGTTGAGAGGTTTGGTAGAATTAAATGTCTTTGCAGACCAAATATAAATGCAGAGGTTACTATTAGGAAATAAGCTACTTTAAGCCTAAATATTTTATGCTATCTGGCTGCTTGTGTCCTTCTGTGATATTGGCAACACTGTCACAACAGAGCTGACCTGGACACCCCACCCAACAGGAACACGAGTCCCCAGGGCTTTTTCCCTCTCTTGACTCCAGCTGAAAAACAGTCCCCTCATCTCCTAAGAATGTGAGCATGGAGAGAAGGAAAACAATTCTACTCAGCCTAAAGGACCAGTGGAAGGAGGTGGCAGGGAAAGGGATCAAGTAAACTGCAAAAGCTGTAGATTTACATTGGAATAGATGGTGGTCTGCAATTTTTTCCTGGAAACTTAAACTGAAAAACACCTTGTGGTGTTGATTTCAAACACATGTCCCAAGAGTGACTGGTCACTGGGATGAGGGGGAGGAAAGTGCACTTAATCTTTTTCTTCCAGATGCCGGGTAGGGAAAGAGCTGAAAATTTAGTCATGCTTCACATAAAATCTGGTGTACGCTGGTACAATAATAAAGTCTCTTTGGAGATTGAATTTATGAAGTAATTAGGAAAAATGCTTCCATTATGTGTTGCTACCTACAGTAGACAATTTTAATACTTTTGCACAATGGGCAATTGCCTTTTGCTACTTTAAAGCCTTGAGGACCAAAGGAATGTGCGACGCTATACTTTGAAAAGCATTGCACCCCTCCCTAGTCTTCAAGGGGTTAAAGTAGTTCATACTCAAGCTGACCAATTGATTTTTATTGTGGATGTGTACGGATTACCAATATATTCCATTGAATATATGCTGATTACATTATTGCAATTTTTTTAATAACACCCCCAATCCATTAAAGGGACAATATTGTTTTAAAAAGTAGAGCCTATTAATTTTCACAGTATTTGGGATATGGAGAGTGTTTTTCCAATACTGTCAGAGTTGTAATTCGAGAGTAATTGAATGATAAAGTATCCCATTCCCGCTCCTAACACTGCTCACCTCAGAGAGAGACAATCTTCAGTGAGCATAAGGAAAAACTTGTCAAGGAGGGGGGCAGGATTTTCCTTATGCTCACAGTAAGAATATTGTCCCTTGCTGTGATCTGTCTGGTCGAGGGATCAGATTCCACATCTGAGTGGAGGTGACTTACACTACAACTCTGACAGTATTGAAATAACACTTTTCATGGCCCAAGTACTATTACGAATAACTGGAGCTGCTGTTTTTGTGAAATATCACTATCCCTTTAATACCCCCCCAATCCATTAAGAACCAGAGGAGTGTTCAGTGCATTGCATTGGAATGCGCTGCAAATCTCTCTAGTCCTTAAGAGGTTAATTCTTGGTGTTAGTCTGCCTAGGCTTTTTCTCTCATTAGCATGTATGAGAATTGTTGTGGAGCCAAGTACTTTTAACTCATTAAGCCTTTGAGTGCCAGAGGGGTGCCAACTCAGTACCCCTCTGGCACTCAAAGGGTTAAGAATCAGACGAGTGAGCCCACATAGCGAAGCAGTGCTTTACACACTGCTTTTCTATATTTACTTTACAAGCGTTACATGTATACAGAGTGAAATCATTGGATGTTTTCAGCCAACAGTATTGTAAATTCAGCTTCTAGCTTGGAAAAACAATAAACCAGTTCCTCATAACACAGTAACACACTCGAACATTTAAAGTGTCACTTTCCTGGGGAAATGAAAAATTCAGCTGTGGTTCCAGTATTGCACTCAGCGGTATGTTAAACAGTAAAGAAGCATGTTAACAACTCTATTTACCTTTAATCCTGTAAGTACCTGGTCCTTGGGCCACGATTCACATGGTTAATTTTTAAGGTACATACAGAAATCTATATTTTAGTTACGGTATTTCAAGACAAGTTAGAGGTATAGAAATTCTTATCATTGAAAAACTATATATTTTAGGGATTGTCCTGATGAGTAAAAAAGTATATTCCCACTGCTAGAAGAGGTTTTCTTCAAACAGTGTTACAGTTCAGACTTTTGAGTGCAGTACCTCCATAGCCTGAAATGTTATGGTGGTGCTGTTGCTGCAGCAGTCAGTGCACACTTCTGGTCAGTTGACCATAAACACTGATAGAAAAAGCATTACTATCCCTTTAAGCTTTTCAGTAGTGCCTCAATTAAAGTGGAACCGTCATTTTGTAACAGGTGATTTGGAAAAGAGAGTCCAGTATAATCCTTATTTGACTTGGTCATATTTCATTTCAATAGTTTCTTAGATAATTAGCAGCTGACCTAGTACTTCCTGGGAGGAAGTGGCAATTGGTAATGCAGAGTGGTATGGAATGTTTGAGTGACTTACACTAGCTGACAAACAAATAAAGTTCAATATGTTATAGCAGTTACAAATTTAAGGTTCTACTTTCATTTTCCTAATTTAAACTATACCATGAATTAAAATTTGTTGCGTAGCATATAATCATTTTCAGCAGCTCCATTCCCTAACAGTAAAAATACATAGTTATATATATATCTGGATAATACACAGGTCCCAAATTGCCAGGCAACCAATTGGTGTATGACTTTTATCAGCTCAATATGACATTTCCACATGTTATTAGGTCAACTGTCTCAGTCCCAATATCCAAAATTCCAATAGCCATGTAAAAGTACATAATTCAGTAGAAATGTAGTAAAAAAAAAAAAATAACCGAAAAGTGTTTGTCTTCTTAACAAATAATTTTTTGTTAAAAAGTGTTTTTCAGAATTTCTCACACAGCTCACAAATACTTCACAGAATATTTGCAGAGTTTTCCATAAAAAAAATAAAAAATAAAAAAATCACTGCCACATCTCGTACAAAGAATCATTCAGTTACAAGAATGTGCAAATGTACAAATTAATTCAAGCTAAATATTATTGCTATATCCATATATGTATAATAGTCTCAAATGTCCAATGAGTTGTTTCAGTCCCAGCAAGGGTAGTGCTCTAACTAGATTACAAAAAGCCTGAAAGGGTTGGGGGTGGTGTGATCATCTACTCTAGTGCAGCAATGTTAAAAATACAGACCATTGGGTATAAAGTATGGCTTTCATATTTAAAAGGGGCATTAAAGCAATGGTAATGTTATAATATAAACATACGCGCATTGTTCATTTTACTTTTTTGTAATGCATAGCATCCATCTTAGCTTCTGTACCTTTGTGTTATTTTTGAAAATTGATTTAAACGTTCCGCCTCCCGCCCCTTTCCATTACGTCAGTCAAAGTTCCCTCAGGTCTGAATGTCGGTTTGGATGGATTGCAATGAGGGACAATATTGTGTCAAGATAAGGAAAACCCTGCCCCCCCCTTTGTCAAGAGGAGCAGGGTTTTCCTCATACTGACATACACAATATTGTCCCTCGAAGAGATCTGTCTGGTCAGTCGACTGTCTTTTGGATCTGAGGGAACTATGACTGATGTAATGGATAGGGGTAGGAGGGAGAAACTTTTAAATCTATTTTCAAGAAGAATACAAAGGCACAGACGCTAAGAAGGATGCTATGCCTTATATAAAATTAAATTGAACAATCCAAAGTATGTTTATATTATAACATTACTATCAAATCCAAAGTATTAAAGCAATGACACCCCTAAACAATGACTTCTAGTATTAATCCACACATTGTGTGCTTTAATACTGTGCAGGCACCAGACATTTATTGATTTTCTTTCATTTATAATGTACTGTGTCTCAAATCTTCATGGACATCATGACCAGTGCTCTGATTGAGATGGTGCAAGGAATCTAAGCTGTCCTAATACAATACTATGAATAACCTTAAAATGTTGCACCCTAGCTTGACATGGGGTATGACTTCAAATGACCGGCAGCGTGCAAGTGCTCTCCAGTCTTCCCTAGATGCTCCTATTAAAAGATGCTAATACAACTAAAGCGAATAGTGAATTGAGTAGTTCTTTTAAAAATAAGAGTTCAGTGGAAAATGCATAGTGTTAAAGCATGTTTTGTTTGTTAACCCTTTGAGTGCCAGTGGCTTGGGTAATTTTTTACAACCTTTAGGCCAAACACATTTTCAGTATTTTTGCTGTCTTCTGTTTGATTATGATTCCAGTAGGTAACTTTCTACTTACATATAGAAAACTGTGTATAATTTTTTTTTCTGAATAAATTGAGCTTTTGCATGGTGCCTCACTTGAAGTAAATTTTGCATCATGTTATAAGCTATGTTATATAAATTAAAAAATTTGACAAAATGTAAAACAAATTACTTGAAGGGATAGTAATAATAATTACTAATCCCTATATTAAAGTCATATTAAAAAGAAATGTATTGCCCCCAGTGTCATCTCTCAAACCTTTATGGTTTGAGAGATAATCGCTCCTAAAGTTGCCCTCTCCCTCCCCCTTCCCCGAAGTCAGCGTGGTAGCTGACTGCAGGGAAGCCTGTTGTACGACAGTCAGGCGGCTCTGCAGCACAGCCAAGATCGCTTTGGTAAAAAAGAAATCTTTCACTGAAATGGTCTTGTAAGTGTGCTTAGTTTGCAAGCACACATAGAAGACCGTTTTAGTGAAAGATTTTTTTTTTTTCTTAATGTGATCTCTGCTCTCCTGCAGAGCCACCCGATCATCGTAAGGCCGAATTTCCCTTCAGTCAGCTACAACGCTGACTTTGGGGAAGGGGGAGGGAGAGGGCAACTTTAGGAGCGATTATCTCTCAAACCATAAAGGTTTGAGAGATGACACTGGGCGCAATACATTTCTTTTAAATATGACTTTAATATAGGGATTAGTAATTATTAAGTATTACTATCCCTTTAAAATCACACACCATATATCAAAACATTTCTGTTAATTGTGAAAGTTTTCTTTATGTGAAAAAGACTTGATCCAACAAGAACAAAAATACTAAATATGTATAGTTTACCAACATGCATGGCCTGCTTTTAACCCTTATTAACAGAAGTTCAAACTGGTATTTTCAGCTTTATGAACTAAAATTCACATTCCAGTGGTTACATGATAAAACCACAGCTGAAAAACTACATAAAATTATATATTTATGAAAGTAGCTGGTGTTGGGAAGTACTCACGATAACAGCAGTATATACCTGGGTGCCGTATAAACTTTTAAGCATGCATATGTGGAATCAGCACTCTCAGGAAGCTTTTACAAAGTGCATAAATGTTTTATTTAAGTAGATCAACATTTCGATCTAGATAAAGATCCCTGTTGGGATCGAAACATTGATCTACTTACATAAAACATTTATGCACTTTGAAAAAGCTTCCTGAGATTGCTGATTCCACATCTGTATATTTATGAAAGTAGATATTACACTGCATGAAATGAGGGGTCACTTGACTATGCGTGCTAGCATAGTATGCACAAATGTTTTCAGAAAGTGGTAGTAACTGAAACAATTTGATTTTTTTTTACATTTATAACCTTTCAAGTGTATTAAAATATTTAAAAACTAATTAATTTCCTACTGTATCCATTAGCTTGTGCTCTTAGAAAAATTACACCCCACCAGTATGAGATGACATTCTGTAGGGGGTGCCAGAAAACACAGCAACTTCAATCTTTCTTACATTTTTTCCAACATGACTTGTCTGTACTAGACAAGAAGAATTAAGAAATGAAGAACAGGTAGACTGTCACGGTTTATTATGACTCTCAGACACAAGTTTTAGGTAAAAAAAATCAATTTTATTGAAATAATAAATGATAACTTAGGATGGCAATAACATACATATATATATATATACAGAATATAGCACAGACAGAAGGCAGACTCTACCGGTCCTGTCAATATACCGGACAGGACAGTCTTTAGGCTCTACCGGCCTTGCCAATACCGGGTAAGGTAACCTGCAGATGGAATAGCATAACGGTTTTACCGGCCTTACCAAATTACCGGGCAAGGCAGCCTCAATAGATACACAATGTAGGCTCTACCGGCCCTGCCAATACCGGGTAAGGCAACCTCAGATGGAATGTGGCAAAAGGTTCTACCGGCCTTACCAATACCGGGCAGGGCAGCCCAGAGATAATAGCAGCAGTCAGATGGAACTGGCAAATTAGCAGAATCGTTAAGCAGCAAGGCTTTGGAGCAAACCAGCGTCCGCACGCTGGAAACAACACTGAATAGTATAGCCGTTAGGCTTAGCGAGCAAACCAGTGACCGCACACTGGAGTAACAAGCGAGTAGTATAGCCGCAAGGCTTAGGAGCAAACCAGCGTCCGCACGCTGGGACCAACACAGATTTGTATAGCTGAAAGGCTTTGGAGCAAACCAGTGACCGCACACTGGTGTAACAAGTGAGTTTGTATAGCCGCAAGGCTAGGAGCAAACCAGCGTCCGCACGCTGGGACCAACACAGATTTGTATAGCTGATAGGCTTTGGAGCAAACCAGTGACCGCCCACTGGTGTAACAAGCGAGTTTGTATAGCCGCAAGGCTTAGGAGCAAACCAGCGTCCGCACGCTGGGACCAACACAGATTTGTATAGCTGAAAGGCTTTGGAGCAAACCAGTGACCGCACACTGGTGTAACAAGTGAGTTTGTATAGCCGCAAGGCTTAGGAGCAAACCAGCGTCCGCACGCTGGGACCAACACAGAATTGTATAGCTGATAGGCTTTGGAGCAAACCAGTGACCGCACACTGGTGTAACAAGCGAGTTTGTATAGCCGCAAGGCTTAGGAGCAAACCAGCGTCCGCACGCTGGGACCAACACGGAATTGTAGCAATGTCACCAACGCGACCAGGCAGAAGGTCGCCAGGATACTGAAGACAGGTGATGAGATGACAGGAACCAGCAACGATCAGTCAGGTCAGAAAACAGCAGAGAAGTTCAGCAGGAACTGCAACACCAGAGACTAGGCCGGAACCAGGACTGGAAGTACTTCAGCATGCAGGAAACACTGGAACAGTAGAGATCAGGAACACATGAGATCAGGAACTCAGGAACACTGAAACAGAGGCCAAGCTATCACTAGCATAGTGATAGCAAGAAGGTCAGAAACAACACGAAAGGGCACTCAAAGGGTGCCCAATCCAGGTTTAAATAGTCAATAAGAGGCGGGTTATCTGCAGACAGCCAATAGAAGCCCCCTACTGGTGACAGACAAGTAACTGCAGCAAATCACGGGCACCGTGATATAGACAAAGCCTACTATTTTGGAAAGAAGATAACCCACTACATCTATTGAAGGGTCATTTGCCTTTGTATCCCTAGTCTGGTGTGCACAAATGGTTCTGGAAGATGACAATAATAATAATAACATATATATATATATATATATATATATATATATATATATATATATATATATATATATTATTTATATACAGAGAAAGCCTCATTACATAATTTATGTCTCCTCATGAGACACACACACACACACACACACACACACACACACACACACACACACACACACACACACACACACACACCCCCCCCCCCCCCCCCAGGGGTTGCAGTAAGGAGGAGATATAGAATAGAAAGCTCCTTCCTAATGCCAGTGCTGGAGATATGAGTGTGTATGATTTAGACAAGAATAGGCAGGGTTTGCCCTCCCTCCACTTCCGGTGACACACAAACATACAAACAAACACGCGCACTTTCCCTCACCCTGACTCCCAGTGGCCTCAGCTGGACCTGTAGTACAGCCACTGAAGGGAAACTGCAGCACCAGGGGAATGTAATGGCACTCAAAGGGTTAAGGTAAGTCCTCATCGCTCAATTATTTCATGAGAGTCATCATTTGCCATGCAACACAGAGGATAGACAGCCATCAGGTACACACTTAACCCACTGACTGCCACAGGATTGTGTATCCACTTTTACCCCTCAGGACAGACCAGCAGCATAAGGGGAAGTGTCCTCAAAACTCTCCTGTAAACTTCCATTTCCCTCCCATTTCTCCCCCTTCCCCAGCCTATTTCTAAAAATTTTTCACTTGTATTTTAGGCCCCACCCCTACTCGCGATTAATCCCCACTCCTTTCAAACCCAAATTGCCCCATTGATCTCTCTCCAGCAGCAACACGAGTCCCCTCCAGGGACTCCCCAAGACAAAGTCCCCAGGTATGAGTATACTTCCCACCACTATTTAACATTACACACCAGTGTATACTGCATGCCGCTATATACCTTAACACTTTGAGTGCCAGAGGGGTGCACAACGCATTGCAAAGAAATGCCTTGCAGACCCATCTGGCACTCAAAGGGTTAATATGCTGGCGTAAGGATCCTTTTATTTTCTGCTTTCCATTTACACAACCCAAATACAAACACATGTTTAAAGGGAAAGTAATACTTTGTTTTAACTTTATTTTATTTTGTAGGTATTAAAAAAATATTTAGAATGATATAAGTCTTATCTCTCAAACCTTTATGGTTTAAGAGATAGTCACAAGCAAAGTTTCCCCATCCCGCCCCTTTTACCTAGTGTAAGCCATCTCTTCTCAGATGTGAATCTGGTTGTAAGACTAGACAGATAACAGCAGGGGACATTCTTCTTTGTATGAAAACAATGAAAGTCCTTCCCCCCTTGACAAGTTTTTCAGATTTTTCCCTTATCTTAATTGAAGATTGTCCCTCTCTGCAGTCTACCTGGGCAGTCTACCCCTTCTGATCAGGCTGAACAGGGGGGGGGGATACTTTGCTTGTGAATATCTCTTAAACCATAAATGTTTGAGAGATAAGACTTTTATCGTTCTTCATGTTTTTTTAATGCCTACAAAATAAAATAAAGATAAAAAGAAGTATTACTATCCCTTTAATACTGCAATTCTGGCCCAAAGTAAAGGAGAAATAAAAAATAACATTGTTATGGCATACCTCACAAATTTCCCTCTTTAGGAGGGAGATTGTCCCTCTTTTCTGGAGATCACAATACGTAGTGTGTATCACATTGCTCCACAGCATTAAAAGTCACATAAATGTGTACTTAATCTTCAATATATGTTTTTCTAAATTAGTCTGTGTAAATAAAATGCTTTAGTCTTGCTGCAAATAATTTATTCAGTTACACATAGAGGTGTCAATAGGTTTAAACCCTTACAAAATCTTAACTTGCAGGGAAGTAATGAACAAGGGGGAGAGGGATGTCGGATACCTATGCTACTCAAACAGTTAACCCTTGGAGTGCCACTGGGGTATGCAACTCATTGCTTTGCAATGCGTTGACAAACCCTCTGCCACTCAAGTGTTAAAGGGATAGTAATACTTCTATTAAAGTTTAGCTTTACTGCATAGGCGCCATTGCTCCATTCACTCCTATGGGACTGTACAGTTCGGGACATATCTCTGCAACTGTTTAACCCCTTAAGGACCCTTGACGTACCAGGACCGTCAAGGGTAAATGTGCTCTAACGACCCTTGACGGTCCCGGTACGTCAAGGGTTAAACTCTTCCATTGCGGCCGCACGGAGCGATGGAAGAGTTCAAGCCGCTTGTTACTAAGTGTCCCGGTATCGGGACACTTAGTAACAAGCGGTAGAAACATTGTTGCAACATGCGATTCGCTTCAAAAGCGAATCACATGTTGCAAAACCTGAATGACAGGGACAGTATTTGTAAATACTGTCCCTGTCAGATCTCTCTGCCTCCCTCCACCTTGCATACTGCTGAGGTGGAGAGAGACAGAGAGACATGGTGTTCCAGTGTACCTGTAAAAAAAAAAAGTAAAAAAAAAGTTTAAATAAAGAAAATTAACCCTTTGATCACTGTTGTGCAGTGATCAATAAGTCCCCCCCCATCTGATCACTCTTGGAGTGATCAATTTGTTGCAGATCAGTGTTTTCTGATCTGTGGGACACCCCCCATCCCCCTTGAATTTTTTTAGATTTTTTTAAAATTTTGAAAAAAAAATTTAAATTTTTAATTTTTTAATTTTTTTTTTTTTTTTTTTTTAAATAGTAAATATATTTTAGGTATTTTGGTAGGTAGTTGGGTAGGTTTAGTGTAGACGTGTGTTAGGGAAAGTTTTAGGGATAGACTTAGGTTTAGGGAAAAAAAAACAAAACAAAAAAAAAAACAACCCCCCCCCCCCCAAAAAAAAATTTATATATAATAAGCGCAGTTTAGATAGGTAGGTCAATTGGGTTAGGTAGGTTCAGGATATACGTAGGCTAGGGTAAGTTTTAGGGTTAGATTTAGGTTTAGGGATAGCGTAAGAAAAAAAAAAGTTTTTTTAGTGGGCAAAATTCAGCGCAGGTACAGCGTTGAAGAGGCATATGCCTTTTTGGCGTCTGACTCTGAGGCAACAGACACTGCGTCAGATTTTGACAGCGCAGTTTTCAGAAAGTGAGAGCAGCTCTAGTGATGACGCTGGGCCTTCTGTCAAGAAAAGACGCACTGCCCCAAGAGCTGCTCTGGCAACTGCCCCAGCACCTGCCAAAAGAACTGCCTAAAGACCTACCAAAATACCTGCCCAAAGAAATGCCCCAAGTGCTGCCCCAAGAGCTGCCCTGGCAAC
Organism: Rhinophrynus dorsalis; assembly: GCA_037306005.1. Lineage (NCBI taxonomy): Eukaryota > Metazoa > Chordata > Amphibia > Anura > Rhinophrynidae > Rhinophrynus > Rhinophrynus dorsalis. Next base: position 167,654,937 of record CM074724.1, read on the forward strand.
TGCCCCAGCACCTGCCAAAAGATCTGCCCAAAGACCTACCAAAATACCTGCCCAAAGAAATGCCCCAAGTGTTGCCCCAAGAGCTGCCCTGGCAACTGCCCCAGCACCTGCCAAAAGATCTGCCCAAAGACCTACCAAAGAAATGCCCCAAGTGCTGCCCCAAGAGCTGCCCTGGCAACTGCCCCAGCACCTGCCAAAAGATCTGCCCAAAGACCTGCCAAAAGACCTGCCCAAAGAAATGCCCCAACACCTGCCACTCCGGATCCTAATGAATGGGTATCAATTTATGGCCACAAATCTCAGAATTCACAGGCAACCCAGGGATTCAAATTGATGTGGAAGGATTTACCCATGATCATTTTTTTTTTTGTTTTTGGGGGAAGACATTTTAGGTGAAATTGTGTCCCAAACCAATTTGTATGCAGCCCAGTATACTGCCGCCAACCCTAAGTGTGAGAAACGCTGTTTTTTTTGTTTACTTACACACCTAAAACGAGAGCCTGGGGTGTCTACTTTCCAAAAATATACACTTTTGGGGGGAAATCTTAAAAAAGAGCACTGTTACACAGCCCCAAATGAGACATGGCACCAGTAACGCAAGCTGTGAAGATTCAAAGTGTGAACCTGGAAACGCGCATGTTCCAATTTGGCCCCCGTAGCTCCCCCAAACCATGAGAAAGCTATGCATATGGGGTATTGCCGTACTCAGAAGGAGGAGCTGAACACTAATCAATTCAGTTTATAAAATCTTCACCTATTCTGTGCTTGAAATTCACATCAACATTGAAGGCAAAGTGTGAAAAACGCAGTTTTTTTTACTTACGTCAAGTTTACGAGAAAGTGGTGGTAAAATGGCTGTGTAAAAAATTTGAAAACACACCTAAAATGAAAACTGAGGGTGTCTACATTCCAAAAATATACACTTTTGGGGGGAAATTCTAAAGTGCAGCACTGGAACATAGCCCAAAAGGAGTAATGGCACCAGTTAACCAAGATGTGAAAATTCAATATTTGTTCAAAATTGGGCCCCGTAGCTCCCCCAAACCTTGAGAAACCTATGCATATGGGGTATTGCCATACTCAGAAGAAGGAGCTGAACACTAAACAATGCATTTTTAAAAATCGTCACCTATCCTGTGCTTGAAATTCACATCAACATTGAAATGCAAGTGTGAAAAACGCTGTTTTTTTAACTTACGTCAAGATTTACGAGCGATTGGTGGTAAAATGGCTGCGTAAAAAAATTGAAACATAAAATGAAAGCCTGGGGTGTCTACTTTCCAAAAATATATACTTTTGGGGGGAAATCTTAGAGTAGAGCACTGTTACACAGCCCAAATGAGACATGGCACCAGTGATGCAAGCTGTGAAAATTCAAAGTGTGAAACTGGAAACGCGCATGTTCCAATTTGGGCCCCATAGCTCCCGCAAACCTTGAATAACCTATGCATATGGGGTATTGCCGTACTCAGAAGGAGCTGAACACTAAACAATGCATTTTTAAAAATCTTCACCTATCCTGTGCTTGAAATTCACATCAACATTGAAATGCAAGTGTGAAAAATGCTGTTTTTTTAACTTACGTCAAGATTTACGAGCGATTGGTGGTAAAATGGCTGCGTAAAAAAATTGAAAACATACATAAAATGAAAGCCTGGGGTGTCTACTTTCCAAAAATATATACTTTTGGGGGGGAAATCTTAGAGTGGAGCACTGTTACACAGGCCCAAATGAGACATGGCACCAGTGATGCAAGCTGTGAAAATTCAAAGTGTGAAACTGGAAACGCGCATGTTCCAATTTGGGCCCCGTAGCTCTCCCAAACCTTGAGAAACCTATGCATATGGGGTATTGCCGTACTCAAAAGAAGGAGCTGAACACTAAACAATGCATTTTTAAAAATCTTCACCTATCATGTGCTTGATATCAACAGTAGTATTGAAATGTAAGTGTGAAAACTGCAAAAAAACAAAATATTACCACAATTTTGAAATTTTTTTCTGGAAAAATAGCTGCATGAAAAACTCCAAAATTCTCCTGATTATTTACTTTATGTTGTGTAGTTTTCAGAAACATATACCTTTGTGGGACATTTTTGGTTCTGGCACCGTCAGCTAAGCTATGATGCTCACATGCCAATTGTTGAGAAATTACAAGTTGGAAATAATGGCATCCATCTTGTAATATTTACCTTGTAAATGTGAGGAAGTGATTGAAATACTAGGCATATGGGGTATTCTTATATTCAGGAGAAGCAAATGAATATATTTAGGGGTATTTTTTTGTCATAAACTAATTGTATGCAAATCCTGACACGAAAATATAAGCAAAATGTTGTTTTTTTTCCTCTTTTTTTTCTATTTTAATCAAATTAAACAATGAGGTATTCATATAATTGTGGTATCAAAAGAAAGCCCTACTTGTGCTTAAAAAAACAGTATATAATTTATGTGGGTGCACAAAAGGAATTAAAGAGAAAATATGGTTGAACAAAGACATAGTCAAAAAAGTCAAAATTGCTCTGGTCCTTAAGTCAAATCTAACTCAGATTTTCCCGGTCCTTAAGGGGTTAACCTAGCGACTTCAGAGATGGATCATTTTACTTGTCTGCCCTTGCTCTATCATCCGGTTCATGTTTCTAGTGTGTTGGGGGGCTCAGGGGTCTTCAGGCAGTGTTTGGGGTACTTTTCTTGGAAAACTACATTTCCCATGAGCGATTGCTTCGCGCGCTCGTTTCTGATTGGCTCCCTCCGTGGGAGCCATTTTGTGCTATTTCTAGAACGAGTATCCTACTCAGGGCTTGGACTCGCCTTCTCTCCTCTGCTGATTAACCCTTCACCTGGCAGATAAGTTTATTTTAGCGCTTTTTGGGGTGAAACTTTAATCTTACACACTGTAATTGGGTGATTTCTTACACAGTAAGGTTATTGACACTGTGAGAATGTCTATACCATTGGAGCTTGGGGCCAGACTTAAGATTAAGGATGCTGGGGTCTCTGTATCCCCTAATGCGCATTGCTCTTCCTGTCATTCAGGGTTACCTAGAGAATTCTCAGGTCATTTATGCCCAGCAGGTTCTGATGTCCCTGAGAGTCTCCCAGGGACCTCCAGCCATGCATTAGAGCCAGTTTGGGTGCAAGAGATCAAGGCTGCTACTAGGGACCTTAGGTCTACATTGCAACTCTTTCCATCCCAGTTACAGGGGGTCTTCCATTCTTGGCAGACCCCCTCCTCCATCAAGTCTTCCCTGCCCAAACCTCAGGGAGTACCTGACATGTCAGATTCCTCTGAAGAGGAACTGCTGGTGGATTCAGATGTTGAGGAATGTTCTGTGGTGGGCTCCTTTCAGTTTTTTGGGGATCCTTTTGAGGCTGATCCTGAGCCCTCCTCTGAGGGTCTGATCAGGGCTTTCTTGAATACTCTTATCATTCACTTAGTACAGGAGGTTCCTTCTGACCTATCTCATGTGTTTCAGGAGCCTAAAAAGCCCCTTACATGCTTTCCACCTAACACCACTTTTGACCGCCTCGTGTCTGAGGAGTGGAAATCTCCGGACAAGAAACCTTCTGTGTCCAAGAAATTTGCCAAGCTTTATCCCTTCTCTGAGGCAGCGCTTGCTCAGTGGGTTCATCCTCCTTAAGTGGATGCTTCTATCTCTAGGCTATCCAAGTCTACTGCATTGCCAGTGTCTGATGCATCTGCTCTAAAGGACTGGACTGACAAGAAACTTGAGGTCTCCCTCAAGTCCCTCTTTGCCACTGCTGGTTCTGCCATGCGTCCAGCTTTCGCAGCAGCATGGGTGAACCCGGGCCATTGCGGTCTGGACTGAACAGCTCTCTTGCTGTCCGTCAGGGTGCTCCTACTTCGTATAAGTTGCTCATCCTTGCCAACATTTCTGACGCACAGTACTATGTTTCTGCTGCCTTATTTGATGCCATCAATTGGGTGGCTAGGGTTTCTATCATGTCTCTGGTTGCCAGAAGGGCTCTTTGGCTCAAGATCTGGTCTGCTAAAACTGCTTCTAAGAAAGCATTGCTCTTCTTGCCTTTTCAGGGCACTTCTTTGTTTGGGCCAGATCTCAAGGATCTGATCAGTGAGGTTACAGGGGGTAAGAGTACACTTCTACCCTTAGTTCCTAGGAAGAAAACACCACTTAAGCGTAACTGGTATTTTTGTTCCTTTCAGAATGAGACACATCCGGCGAACCAGACGGTTCCCTCGGCTCCGCGTACCTTCTCCAAGCCCAAGCAGCAATTGAAGCCCAAGGTCTCCTCCAAGCCCAAGGCTTCCAAGCCTTCTTCGGCATGACTCACCAAATCTGGGTCCACACTGTTGTGGGTGGTCATCTGCATCACTATCACAGCATTTGGGAGGATTCAGTGATGGACCCATGGGTTTTACAGGTTGTGACGGAAGGGTACAGGATCCCTTTTGTCTCTCTTCCTCCTTTTCACTTCCTTCCTTCTCATTCGCCTCAGGGCGCAGAGAAACGCAGTCTGTTCGGCGCTGTTCAGGCTCTTCTGGACAAGGACGTTCTGCAGCAGCGATCACATGTGCATGCATTGTGAATGAATGAGGCAGTATGCTTTGTATACTGCCTCTGTCTCTCTCCTCAGCCTGTCTATCCCTTACAATCAAAGTAAGGGACAGAGAAGCAGAGAGGAGACACCTAGTGGAAAGAAAAAATTCAGCAGCTGGGGGTATTAACCCCTTCACTGCTGTGTTGGAGGCTGGCTAAATACAGGTCCATTTTTGACCTGCTAAAATCAACTTTGGGGGGGGGGGGTTTAAGACACAACTTTTTTTTTTATTTCATTAAAAAAAATATATATATTTTTTTTTTAAATTTCATAAAAAAACAAAAAAAAAAACCCATGTCCATAACAAAAATTGGGAGTGTAATTGTTGTGGAGCCATGTAATACATTTATATACACTGTCAAATGTCATCAATAAAAAAGGGAAAATAGGGTGGGGAAAAAGGGACATGGGGTTTTTCACCCAGGGGAGACAGTGCCCACTTAACCCCTAGTGTGCCAGATGGGTACCAGTTTGGACAGCTGTACCCACTGTGCTAAGCTCGTACAATGTACCCACTAAATGCGGTCACTGCATAAGCTGGTATAACTGGCATGCAGTGGCCGCCTTTAAAAAACAAAAAAATGCCTGGCATCCATGGGGGGACATGAGGATCTCACTCCTCATGTCCCCCTGTTATTGATCTCTCAGCCGATCGCGCTGGGAGATCAATAACGCAAGAGGAGAAGCGCAGCTTCTCCTCTCCCCTCTCTCCTACCCGAACTTCCGGGTAGGAGTGGGCAGGACCGGGGGAAGCCTCCAAACATCATCGGTGACATGATCACCAATGACATTAGGGAAGTTTCTCCGGTCCCATTCACTCCTACCGGTGGTAGGAGAGAAGGGCAGGAGAGCTTTTTCTCTTCTGCTGTCTCCATATTGATCTCCCAGCCGATTGGCTGGGAGATCAATAACCGGGGGGACATCAGAAGGGGTCCTGATGTCCCCCCACGAGGTCTGAATATGTCGATAAATTAAAAAATAAAAAAAGGGCAAAATTAACCCTATGAGTGCCGTGGGGACATCCAGTGCATTGCTTTGCAATGCGCTGGAGACCCCTGTGGCACTCACAGGGTTACTAATGTTGTGGGGCATTTTTCTATGGTTAAGACCTCATTGGGGGGCTCAGGATGCCCCCCCCCAATGAGGTCAATAATAAAAAAAAAAAAAATTACAAAAATGTTCTAACCCTGTGTGTGCCACAGGGGTGGGGGTCCAGTGCAGATCCCTCCTCCTGTGGCACACACAGGACTTTTTTTTACTATTACTTTATATTCAAAGCTTGTTGGGGGGCCCTGAGGCCCCCTCAACAAGCTATGAATAAAGATTAATAATAAAAAAAAAAATTAACCCTCTGTGTGCCACAGGGGTCCATTGGAAACTCCTGTGGCAGACAAAGTATTTTTTTTTCCATTTTTATTTTATTTAGACCTCATTGGGGTGGCATCAGGGGTCCTGATGTCCCCCAACAAGGTGAAAAAAAAAAAAAAAGGAAAACTATGCGTGCACCACAGGGGGGTCCAATGCAGTGCTTCGCAATGAGTTGGACCCCCATGTGGCACACACATTTATTTTTTATTCTGCCCTTGTTGGGGTTCATCAACAGGGTATGAATAAAAAATAATAAAAGCAAAAACAAAATTAACCCTCTGTGTGCCACAGGAGGTCCAATGCATTGCTTTGCAATGCATTGGACACCCTGTGGCAGACAAAGTATTATTATTATTATTTTACTTTTTTTTCATTTTTACTTTATTTAGACCTCATTGGGGTGGCATCAGGGGTCCTGATGTCCCCCAACAAGGTGTAGAAAAAAAAAAAAGGAAAACTATGCATGCAGCAAAGGGGGTCCAACACAGTGCTTCACAATGCATTGGACCCCCCTGTGGTGCACACATTTATTTTTTATTCTGCCCTATGGTATGACCTAGGTATGAATAAAAATTACTGAAAGGAAAAACATTAACCCTCTGTGTGCCACGGGAGGTCTAATACATTGCTTTGCAATTCATTGGACACCCCTGTGGCATGCACACAAAATGCCTCCAATCCCCCCAACACACACACATACTCTAGCCACCAGCCTAGTTCCACAGCCCACTGGCAGTCCCATTCCCCCAGCCTGGTTCCACTGCCTACTGGTAGACTCAAGTGCCAGTACGCACTGGATTCGGGCTGGGAATCAAACAGTGTATGTGGGGGACTTACAGGGCACACTGGTTGTCACAGATCCCCCATATGTACTATCTTACTTCCCCCCACCACCACCGCCATACTTGCTCACTGCCCATTGGTAGATATACCCACATACACTGCCTGACCCCTCGTACCTGGTTTCACTGGCAGTCACAGGTCCTCACGTACAGTGACTGACCACTGATAGCCATATAATCATACATACACTGTTTGCTTCCCCATTCTTGTTCCACTGGTAGCCACGCTCCTGGCACCCAGTATTGTACGTCAACCCACAGCAGTGGGGTACCATTTTTCGTAGCCTGGCAAGAGGTCCTCCTAGAAAATCCCATGGTGTTGAACCATTTTCTTATCTTTGAAGTGACTGATTTGTAAAAAAAACAAACAAAAAAAAAAAAAAAGCTAATGTTTTTTTTCTGTAGCACCACATTCTGGAAATAGTTGTATAGACTAACTTAGGGGTAGAAAGGCAAGTAATGCCTCATTAGATGCGGCAGGTTATCTTCTTTGCAAAATGGTATGGTTTTTCTACCTCTTCTTCACTTCTGTAGGTGTTATAACCATTTTCATACCCACAAGAATGTTTGAGAAAATGTTAGAGAAATCAGAGGTTGTAGCAGGTGTAGTTTTGTACTTCTAGCACCCCCTACGGTATGCCAACTCATACCAATGGGGTGTCATTCTTCTCCTAAGTGCACTAGCTAACAAATACAGTTGGAAATCTCATAGTTTTCACAGGTTTAACTACATTTGAAGGGACAGAAATGTAAAAAAAAATGCTATTTTTTTTCCTATATCGCATTCTTCTGGAAACATTTATGCACACCAGTATTGGGGTAAGAAGGCAAATGACCCCTCATTAGATGCGGCAGGTTATCTTCTTTCCAAAATGGTATGGTTTATCTACTTTTCTTCACTGGTATAGCCATTTTTGTACAGGCAAGTCAGGTTTGAGAAAATGTTAGAAACATCAGAGGTTGTAGTAGGTGTCGTTTTGCACTTCTAGCACCCCCTGAGGTAGGTCAACTCATACCAATGTGGTGTCATTTTTCTCCTAAGAGCACTAGCTAATGAATACAGTTGGAAATGTCATGGTTTTCTCAGATTTCAGTACATTTGAAGGGGCAGAAATGTAAGAAAATGACTTTTTTTTTTTTCATTAGCGCCACCTTCTGGAGGCATTTGTGCACACCAGGCTTGGAGTAAGAAGGCAAGTCACCCCTCATTAGATGCAGAAGATTGTCTTCTTTCCAGAAATATATATTTTTATATAGTTATTCCACTGTTTAGGGTAGATTTACCACAAAAACACTAGAACACGCATATTAGCTCATAAAGTTAAAAATGTCATTTTGCGCTGCTGGTGATTAGGGCTTTACGCTAGCCATGGATTAGGTAAAACTATACAAGTTTGCTTTATTTTTACTTGGGGGACTCAGGGCTTTTTCAAATAATTGAAACTTTTTCAATCAAGGTAAATGTTTTTGATACATAGTATGTGATTTTAGCAAAATGAGTCAGTGTTCACTTTTTTTGTCATTATGACATCATAGCTTTTTGCACAATGCAAACTTGTCTTCATGTAAGGTACCATGAGAAAGCTCAGTTCATTCTGAAAAAAACAATATATAGTTTTCCATATGTAACTAAAAATTCCCAGAGGAAATGAAGCCTAAACAGAAGGATAGCAAAAATGCTGAAAAAGTGTCTGGCCTGCAGGGTACAGGAAATGGCCCAAGCCTCTGACACTGAAGGGGTTAAAACTGCTCATTTTGTAGTTATGACGTACCGGTCATACCTTTCATGCAGTGTCCATAAAAATTTAACCCATTGTGCCCAAATGATCCCAAGAGAAAAAAAATTGACCTTTTTTTTTTTTTTTTTTCTTTATTACCATTTTCTTTAATTTTACTATAATAAATGGTGGGCTATCCATATAAGTGTGGTATCAAAAGAAAGCCCTATTTGTGCGTAAAAAATTGTATATAATTTTCATGGGTAAAATAAAGTACTTAGAGGGAAAACACTGTTGAACAAGGACATAGTCAAAAAGGTCAGAATTGCTCCGGTCCTTAAGTGAAATCGACCTCAGATTTTCCCGGTCCTTAAGGGGTTAAAGCATTTTTTTTCTTTCTATTTATGCAGTCTTATTTGGGGGCATCAAAACCCCCTTATGGTATCCCTATCAATGTCAACACATTGCAAAGCAGTGCATTAGGCCACCTGTGGCACATACAGGGTCAGTTATTTTCCTTTTTTTATTTTTATTAGTATTATCATCATCATTATTCAAATGTTGTTGGGGGGCATCAGTACCCTTCCTGATGTCGCCCTCCACAGCTACTAATCTCCCATCCATTCCTAAAATTTGTGTTGTTTAAATTATTCACTTTCACGGGCAACATTAACCCCTGGATGTGTATAGTAATTGGAAATGGTACTTCCTTGTCATCATTCGCATATCATACACGATGAACTGCCAAGTTGCATCTGACATCATCAAGCTTTGCCTAGTCTTCCAGTGGAAAAAAGACTTCCCCCCACAAAAGTATGTAGCAACTCCATTCTGTTGTGCTCCCATCCCCCCAAAAAACCTACTGACTACTGTGGGTGATTCCCAAATGTTGTTTATCAAGTGGTTAAATATTGCTTTTAACCCCTTGATCGCTGGAGAGGTCACCAGCACATACAGGGGGTTAGCAGCCCCAGTTACATTAACTGGAATTTTTGTCTCCTATGATGCTATTATTTTGCCATATTAATGCTCCACTTTAGTTCATATGGCCCACTTTGTTTTATTTGAAGCAAGGAGAAGTAAAACACACAAATGAACAACTCTAGGCACACAAAAGAAATACAGTAGTATATCTACAAAATATTTCTTACTTCATGTGGCACAGATGTTAAAGGTGGAAACATTTTAAACATTTTATTTTATAGCTTCCCATTAACACATTTTATATATAATTATAATATTCTTTTGAGTGAAGACAAGCTAGAATGTCAGTCTGAAGAATCTCATCTCAAACAGCCATTATTAGTATGTAATCTCTTAAAGGAGCAGTAAACTATTTTTATGAAAATGTAAATGTGTGTCACAGTACCTTGTAGCGCCGCTGCTTTTGGCGATGCTTTCTATGATGCTCCAGCGTCATTTCCACGAGAGGTTGGACACATCAATGCTAGATGCGTCATCTGCAGGCGCGAGGCTTCAGCATGCTGCAGGCCTCTGTTTTATGTGTTTGAGGCCTGTAGTCTCCTCCTACCTACTTCTTCCCTCTGAGCTGCTCCTCCTACCTACTTCCTGAGGAGGGGTTTAAAGGGCAGACTGATTCCTGACTCAGTTACTCTTACGTTGTTGTTCTGTTCAGTTCATTATTTGTATTCCTGATTCCTGTGTATGATCTGGCTTGTCTGTCCATCCATTTTGGTGTTGACCTGTGGCTCTGTCTGACGATTCTCCTTGTGCATTCCGATTTGGCTCAGATATCCTTTCAGGTGCAAACCTGTTGCTCTGGCTGACTACCTGCTCTGTGTATGACCTAGGTTTGTCTGTCTACCCACTCTGGTGTTGACCTGAGGCTCTGTCCACTGTGCAATCCATCGCTTCAGTGGATATCCTACCTGGTGCAAACCTGTGGCTCTGGCTGACTACCCGCTCCGTGTATGACCTAGGCTTGTTTGACTACCCACTCTGGTGTTGACCTTGGGCTCTGTCTACTGCGCTTCCAGCAATCCATCGCTTCAGTGGATATCCTATCTGGTGCAAACCTGTGGCTCTGGCTGGCTACCAGCTCCTTGTATGACTTTGGCTTGTCTGAAAATCCTATCTGGTGCTTACTAGAAGGCTCTGTCTGTTCGCTCCTTTGTTAGTTCAGTTATTCAGTCATCCTTCCGACCTGGGGCTCTAGCAGACTCACAGCTACTGACTGCAGGCTGAGTCAGTATCACTCTTGGGCGTTACCGTACCGCGAGACTCCAGCAGGCTAAGGCCTAGTCTCAGACAGTGTGGTGGTGATATTGGGAGATTGCTATTCCTGATAAAGTACTCGCCTTTTCATTCACCCACTGTGTGTATATATTTATATTGCATTGCTTTTATTATTCTCATAATAAAGGTTATATTAACTATACTGTCTCACTCCTGGTTTTGCTTGCCAACCATAACAGTACGTAAGGGTCATGACAACATAACGGTGATAGTGATCCTCCTTTACAGGGAATTTTTGACAGAATGCAGGATCAGGATCAACGTATTGATCAGATGGCATGTGCCTTGCAGGCTCTGCTAGGCAGAACCGCTCACTTGGAATGCTATAACCCACAACAGGTGGCTACTCCAGCTTCTCCTTTGGCACCTACAGCTGCTGCCTTCTCTGGTGCAGGACTGGTAAGAGGGTTAACTGGTTACGCTCCACTCCCACAACGCTATAGTGAGGAACCTGAGTTATGTCGCGGATTCCTTAATCAATTGGGCATATACCTTGAGGTGCTTCCTCATGCCTTCCCTACGGAGCACAGTAGGGTTGGACTTATGATTTCTCTCCTGGCTGACAAGGCATTGGCTTGGGTGAATCCCTTATGGGAGAAGGAGAACCCCATTATACATAATTTTACGGAATTTGTGGCCGCATTTAAATGTGTATTTGATGTGCCAGGTCGCGGGACCTTAGCTTCCAAGCATCTGATGAATGTCCGCCAGGGTAACCGCACGGTGGCGGAATATGCAATTGAGTTTCAAACCCTAGCAGCCAAGGTAGGGTGGAACAATGAGGCCCTGATAGCCGAATTCTCCCAAGGGCTTTGCGATTACATGAAGGACGAGATTGCGGCTTGTGACCTACCTAATAGTCTGGATGAGGTGATATCCTTTGTCATCCTCATAGCTACACGGGTCCGGGAGAGACCTTTGTTTAAGGAGTGCCTGCGGAGGCATCCTACCAGAATGTCCTACGGCTTTTCTTGCCCACCCTGTCCTCCCTCACCTCCCATGCCTCCTGGTTCCGACACTACGGGTGGTGAACCTATGCAGGTGGGGGCTACCCGACTTTCTGCGGCAGAGAGGGCCCGTAGGCAGAGGGAGAGACTATGTCTGTACTGCGGGAAGAATGGTAACCTACTGAAATCATGTCCGGTACGTCCGGGAGAACACTCGCACCTAAGATCATGTTAGGGACAGATCTTAGGTGGCATCTCACAGTCGCCTGAAACCTCTCAGGCTAAACCCTTGCTGGACATTGTCCTGTCTTGGGCTAAAGAGTGTATTCCTGTGCCTGCCCTGATAGACTCTGGCGTGGCAGGTTATTTTGTGGACGCCACATTCGCTGACTGATTTGGGATTCCTTTATTACCTCGTGACTCTACTTTGGCGGTTGAAGCAATTGATGGCAGACCCCTGCTGCCAGCACATATTACCCATGAGACTGTTCCACTTACCCTAAGTGTGAGAGCCCTGCATAAGGAAAACCTGAAGTTTCAAGTGATAAACTCTCCACACTATGCTACTGTGTTAGGGTTTCCGGGGTTACAAAAACATAACCCTAAAATTGACTGGAGCACATGTGAGATATTGTGAGTCTTGTTTTTCGCATCCCATCAGACTTGCTTGTGCCAAATCTCAAGGCCTACCGGAGGCCTATTCGCTGTTTACCAAGGTATTTAACAAAGTCCAGGCCGGAGCTTTACCTCCCCATAGACCATACGATTGTACAGTCGAGCTCCTGCCTGGGACTACCCCTCCGCGGGGCCGTACATATCCTCTATCTGTGGAGGAGAATAAGAAGAGGGGCATAATTCAGAAATCCTCATCCCCTGCGGGTGCTGGATTTTTTTTTTTTGTGAAGGACGGATAATTACTCCCTTGTATTGATTTTCGGGGCTTAAACAAAATAATGGTAAAAAATGCACATCCCATACCATTGATCACTGAGCTGTTTGACCGCCTCAAAGGTTCTACAATATTTACCAATCTCGATTTGAGGGCAGCATACAATTTGGTCATGATCAAACAAGGTCATGAATGGAAGACAGCGTTCAACACCCGGAGCGGGCATTATGAATACCTGGTCATGCCTTTTGGCTTGTGCAATGCTCTCGCTGTCTTCCAAGATTTCATTAATGACATTCTGAGAGAACTCTTGCAAAGCTGCATTATTGTATATCTTGATGATATCCTTATCCATTCTCCAACACTGGAGACCCGCTGCGCGGATGTTTCCAGGGTCCTTTCGCTCCTGAGAGATAACAACTTGTGTGAGTTTCACAAGACCCAAATTACCTTTCTTGGGTATGTTAAATCCTCATCTGGATTCGCGATGGACCCCAAAAAACTTTCGGGTGTGGTTCAGTGGCCTCGTACGGAGGGACTTAAGGCAATTCAAAGATTTTTGGGCTTTGCCAATTATTATCGTAAATTTATAAGAAATTTCTCGACCATTGTAAAACCCATCACTGACATGACGTGGAAAGGAGCTAAAGTGTTAGAATGGTCTTCTGATGCACTATCTGCTTTTGACAACCACAAAGCAGCATTCACTACTGCCCCGATCCTGGTACATCCCAATCCCACCCTGCCCTTTACCCTGGAGGTTGACACGTCAGAGATTGGAGTAGGTGCCCTCCTTTCTCAACAGTCAGCTCCTGGAGAGGCTTCGCTCCCTTGTGGCTACTTCTGGGAAAAAAACTATTGAAGGCGGAAAGTGTATATCAGATTGGTGACAGGGAGATACTGGCCATAATTTTGTCATTGAAGGAATGACGTCATCTGTTGGAGGGTACTAGTTCCCCCATTTTGATTCTTACCACAAAAATCTGACATACTTGTCTGAAGCCAAGCGGTTGTCCTCCCGTCAGGCCAGATGGGCACTATTCCTATCCAGGGTTAATTTTGTGGTTTCCTATCTTCCGGGCTCTAAAAATGTGACGGCTGAAGCCCTGTCACGCCAATTTTGTATTAGGTCCAAGGAGGAGGTTTCTCCCGCTCCTATCATTCCTGCTGATCGCATTCTGTCCACGATATGTACCTGCATTACTTCTCCTCTGGGATAGGAGATACTGGCCGCCCAAGCATCTGCCCCGGAAGAGACTTCTAGTGGGAGATGTTTTGTACCGGCTCAGTTCCGCATAAAAATTCTGGAGACATACCATGCTTCCAAAATTGCTGGCCATATTGGGCTCGACCAGTTAATCTGGTCCTTGTCTAGACTGTTTTGGTGGCCGAGCCTCCACTCTGATTGTGCTGCCTTTACCGCAGCCTGGACCACCTGTGCCCAAAATAAGGCTCCTCGACATCTGCCGGTGGGCTTGTAGCCAACGGGGAATGCCCCTGGTCACACTTATCAATTGATTTCATGGTCAACCTTCCTAGATCCATAGGCTTTACTGCTAATACTAATGATTGTAGACAAATTCTCAAAAATGGCCCAGTTTGTGCCACTCAAGGGCTTACCATCCACGCAGGAGTTGGCGGTGGTATTCGCCAGGGAGGTGTTCCGGCTCCATGGTATTCCGAAGGTGATTGTGTCTGATAGAGGAAACCAGTTTGTCTCCCGCTTCTGGAGGTGCTTCTGTGGGCAAATGGGAATTCAGTTGGCATTCACCTCCTCATACCATCCGCAATCCAATGATGCAGCAAAAAGGTCGAACCAAGCCTTGGAGCAATTTCTCCTTAGCTATATCTCTGACCACCACAACAATTGGGCTACCCTGTTGCCCTGGGCAGAGTTTGCCAGAAATTATGCTGTGAACTCTTCTACACAGAGCTCCCCGTTCTTGGTTATCTATAGGTTTCAACCCTCAGTTCTTCCTGAAACCTTTCAAGCACAAGCTATTCCAGCTCTGGACGAGCATTTGCAGGCACTCCTTTTTTCATGGGTTCGGGAACAGCATACCCTACGTGGTTCAGTGCAGCGTAAAAAAAGGAATGCTGACCGTAGACGCTTGCCGGCACTGACCTTCCAGGTGGGAGACAGTGTGTGGTTGTCGTCCCGTAACTTGCACCTCCAGGTCCAATGCAATAAACTGGCTACTTGATTTGATGGTACCATCAAGGTGTTGCGCAAGATCAACCCATTGGCTTATGCGTTGGAACTGCCTGCCTATATGAGTATACGTAATGTCTTTCATGTCTCCATTTTAAAGCCCTTGGTCTGCAACTGCTATACTTCTGCTCCTGTCCGTCCTTCTCCCATGATCGTTGCAGTACGAGGGCACGTACAATATTTTATCCCGTGGAAAGGATATGGTCCGGAGGAGCGCTCCTGGACTCCTGCTACTGATGTTCACGCTCCTCGCCTGGTGTGCAGATTCCATGCACGTTTCCCTGACAAACCTAGTCCGCTCCCTCGGTGGAGGGGTCTTTGAAGGGAGGGTACTGTCACAGTACCTTGTAGCACCGCCGCTTTTGGAGATGCTTGCTATGATGCTCCAGCGTAATTTCCACGAGTGGTTGGACGCATCAATGCTAGATGAGTCATCTGCAGGCGCGAGGCTTCAGCATACTGCACGCCTCTGTTTTATGTGTTTGAGGCCTGTAGTCTCCTCCTACCTACTTCCCCCCTCTGAGTTGCTCCTCCTAGTTACTTCCTGAGGAGGGGTTTAAAGGGCGAACTGATTCCTGACTAAGTTACCCTTACGTTGGTGTTCTGTGCAGTTCATTATTTTTATTCCTGATTCCTGTGTATGATCTGGCTTGTCTGTCCATCCGTTCTGGTGTTGACCTGTGGCTCTGTCTGACGATTCTCCTTGTGCATTCCGATTTGGCTGAGATATTCTTTCAGGTGCAAAACTGTGGCTCTGGCTGACTACCCGCTCCGTGTATGACCTAGGTTTGTCTGACTACCCACTCTGGTGTTGACCTAGGGCTCTGTCCACTGCGTTTCCAGCATTCCATTGCTTCATTGGATATCCTGTCTGGTGCAAACCTGTGGCTCTGGCTGACTACCCGCTCCGTGTATGACTTTGGCTTGTCTGACTATCCTATCTGGTTCTTACTAGGAGGCTCTGTCTGTTCGCTCCTTTGTTAGTTCCGTTATTCAGTCATCCTTCCTAGTATAGACCTGGGGCTGTAGCAGACTCACAGCTACTGACTGCAGACTGAGTCAGTATCACTCTTGGGTGTTACCGTACCGTGAGACTCCAGCAGGCTGAGGCCTAGTCTCGGACAGTTTGGTGGTGATGATATTGGGAGACTGCTATTCCTGATACAGTACTTGCCTTCTCTTTCACCCACTGTGTGTATATAGTTATATTGCATTGCTGTTATTATTCTCATAACAAAGGATATATTAATTATACAATCTGACTCCTTGTTTTGCTTGCCAACCATAACCAAGTTATAGAGCTTTTCTCGCTGAGTAAAACAAGGGGACTCCCACTGCTGTCAGTAGTTTTATTCAGAAGTTACAAAAGTTCAAATAATAATAAATGAATTTACAGTGCATTTACTTCCTGGAAGGTCTAACTGACAGGAAATGACAGGCAGTTTCTATCACATTCTATGGAGAATTGCAAGCAACTGACTTTCCTCTCCATTAGAATGTAACAGGAGAACTAATTGGAATTTTATCACTAGAGGGCACTTCTAATGTAGATACGGGTTTAAACTGTAATAACTCTGGAAATATGGATCTGTCAGCAGTGGGAAAAACCTTATTTACAGGAAATGCCCTACAATATATGTTTTTTCATAAAAAAAAGTTTACTGCTCCTTTAAGACTATGTAACAGCCGTTCTTTAACATCACATCAAAGGAGAGAATGCATGGGATGCAGAAGGCATTTAAATGGGAATGTGGTGATAAAGTCAAATTGTAAAATTAATACCATTCACAACTGTGCAACAGCTCCATAAAAGTTGGATCTAAGTTGTCATGCAAATTTGTACTAGGGTAATTCTGAGTAATTCTTAGCACATGTCAACATAAAGCTCATGCATTTGTAAGTTCTTCTTCATGTAGTAATATAACCATAAAATTCAGAACCTCTATAATTACCTTACATATTTCAGTATGATGACACAATAATTGTGTGCTCATACATTGCATGTAGCCCTAACCCTTGTCTCCAAAAAAAGTACCCTGATACATATTTATAAATGTTTATTGTTTTTTGCTTGTAATACTAGTATTGATATTTAATTTAAGTGAAAGTTACTCTTTAAGAATCTGGAGCTTAAAACGGCAATCTTGAATGGGGCATTTGCAGCAATGTTAAGTTCTCTCAACACTGGGTGACTCCTGTGTGCAAGAGTGGGTATATACTTCTGTCCTTTTTACCATTATGTTTGACAGGAGAGAAGGTTACAATTCTGGGACGCCCTAGCAGCCTTTACATCACATATACAGTTAAGGCTTACCTTGTGGTATCCCCTGGGCATCTCTAACTATGTTTTATTATTAAGGCCTGCCACTGTGGTAGGAACAGATGCAATGGTTAGAGGGCCACCACACCCTTCTGCCCTTAGAGGTGAAACTAATTTTCCTATGATTCTCGGTTTTTTTTACCAAGTCTCAGGGTAAAGAAAGCTGAGGTGTCTTTACCTTCTATATCCTTTTTTCTGCAACATGTCTCAGGAGGCTTTATTCTTCCTCCTTGCAATCTGTGCCTCTTTCAGGCAGAAATGTATTTTGTGTATATTACTGCACTGTATTCTTTCTTCGGGGGTTTCCTGGCTATGTCTGAGTGCAAGGACCCATGGACAAGTCTAATAGCATCAGAGTTTTAGGGTGTTCCATTTGTAACTCCTTGTTCTTCATGCCTAGCGGGTATTTCTTTGAAATTCACTGCCTAGAGCCTGTGGTGGGCCTTATGGCCCTCTGGCTCTGAGCCCCTATTCGGTCTTTCCCAAGCCCCTCTTCTACCAACCATCATCTGTTGAAACACATCCAGATTTCATCTTCCTCCCTTTATTTATGTGGCCTTTCTGTCCTGGAGATTGGGCCATCCCGTTATCTTTTATGGTTTACTTAGTAACCTGGAGGTTCCCTCATTCCTTGGACAAGCTGATTCTGCAGAAATGGAAAGCAACTGATAAGAACATGTTAATCTCGGATGATTTTATTTCATTATCACTTATATAGAAGGAAAGTTCTACAGGCAGTGGTGGCCAACTAGTAATTAAGGTGACCACATATCCCTTTAAATCAGGGACACTTATAAAATACACACATTGCAGGACAGCACAGGAATCAAAGCAACCCTGCAATGTGTGTATTTTATAAGTGTCACTGCACTTATTGTACCCCTGCTATATTAAATGTAATCTGTAATGTGCCAAGTACACCGGTCTGTGCTTTATAAATAAAAATATACAATACAATACAATACAATACAAAGTTTCCCTGATTTAAAGGGATACGTGGTCACCTTACTAGTAATCCTTCTTTCTCCTCTGTTTCTATGTTTGGTTCACTGATCATGTGCATTTTGTTGTATTGTTGCTTGCTTCAAAGTTCTTATATGCTTAGTCTTGTCCAGTGTCTTTGAGAATTTTTTTCCCTCACTGGGGATTTTTTTGTTCCCATTGTTCCCTGTGTGTCATGGTTTGACTGATCTGGTCTGATACTTGACTGTTGATTGTTGCTGCCTTCCCTTCCCTGTGTCAGGCTGAGTCAGCTGATGCTGCCTTGACCTCTCAGTTTCCATGGTTACTCATCTGACTGTTATCAACCAGCCCCTTCCAAGGTATTTAAAGGAGCAGTAAACTTTTTTTATGGAAAAATATATATTGTAGGGATTTTCCTACTGAGTAAAATAAGGGTACTCCCATTGCCGAGATATTTATATTTCCAGAGTTATTACATTTTAAACCCATGTTTTTTTGCATTAGCAGTGCCCTCTAGTGGTCAAATTCTAATTAGATTTTCTATTAGATTCTAATGGAGAGGAAAGTCAGAAAAGTCAGAGACATACCGTTCACCATAGAATGTGATAGAAACTGTCCGACACTTCCTGTCAGTTAGAACTATCAGGAAGTAAACACAGTAAATTCACTTCCTGATTATTTGAACTGTTACAAATTTTGAATAAAACATCTGACAGCGATGGGAGCGACCTTGTTTTATTCAGCAGGAAATGCTCTATAAAATGTGTTTTCATAAAAATAAGTTTACTGCTCCTTTAAAGCAGCTAGACTCACTTTCTCCTGGCCCTTGTGTCTGATTCTGGCTGCAAGTGCGTGACCTGGCTTTCTCTGACATCCCTTCTGGCTTGTTCCTGACATCGCTGATTTCCGTACTCCTCACCCCGGCTTGTCTGAGTACCTGTCTTGGTTCCTGACCCCAGCTTGTCTTTTGGTTTACACTCATGGATCACGATTTTGCTTTGTTTGCTTTTGTTATTTTAAAACGGAACTTTCACCTATTAAAAAGTCGCCAAGCATTCATTAAGCATATGGCTACTAGCTTGAAAATACATGTCTTACCTATAAAAAGTGGCATATTCTAAAGAAATCTTTACTCTTTGGAGACT
This sequence comes from Rhinophrynus dorsalis, assembly GCA_037306005.1. Classification (NCBI taxonomy): domain Eukaryota; kingdom Metazoa; phylum Chordata; class Amphibia; order Anura; family Rhinophrynidae; genus Rhinophrynus; species Rhinophrynus dorsalis. The sequence continues at coordinate 167,674,177 of CM074724.1, forward strand.
GACAGGTAGGTTTGTGCAGGATGCGTGCCTGCGCCGTCAGTCCTTTCCAGTTACCATGTTGCAGGCTGCAGTGCTTTACAGGATACCGGAACTGATGGTGCAGGTGTGCAGACAAGATGTCTGCGCTGTTTCCTGGCTTCTGCTCTCCAAAGTGTAAAGATTTCTTTATAATGTGCCACTTTTTATAATTAAGACATGTATTTTCAAGCTAGTCGCCATATGCTTAATGAACGCATGGCGTCTTATTAATAGGTGAAAGTTCCGCTTTAATAAAGGTGTTTTGCATTTTACATTTTTGTATCTGTCTGGTTCATGGTCGCTAACACTGTGTCCCACATAAATCATGTTCACTTAGTCCATGGGGGACACAGGGCATCTGTCCAGGAGAAAAAGTTTGTCTTCTTTCTCTGGCAGGGATGCTTATCTTGGCTTCTCTGGAATGGTAACTTTTTATGCGTCTTTTAAATTCTGATGGTCAACATTTGGTGTCAGTTTGGCTTTGCTATATGTAAATTTAAAGGGATAGTAATGTTTCATAATTAAAGCGGCTCTAATTAATCATCATAGTATTTGGACTTTGGAGAGTGTTATTTCAATTCTGTCCCGCCCCTTTTACTGATGTAACACTGCTCAGCCAAATCAGAAGGGAGGTGCCCAGGTAGACTGCAGAGACGGACAATCTTCAATTAAGATAAGGGAAAAACCTGAAAAACTTGTCAAGGGGGGCAGGGCTTTCATTGTTCTCATAGGAAGAAGAGTGTCCCCTTCTGTTATCTGTCTGGTCTATGGACTGCATTCCACATCTGAGAAGAGATGGCTTACACTAGGTAAAAGGGGCGGGAGGGGAAACTTTGCTTGTGAATATCTCTCAAGCCATAAAGGTTTGAGAGATAAGACTTATATTGTCCTTCATGTTTTTTTAATGCCTACAAAATAAAATAAATGTAAAACAAAGTATTACTATCCCTTTAAGCTATGCTAAGCTGGTTAGGGGTTAAGCAGAGCTGAGAGGAAGTCTCCTCCCTTTTTCCATACAGTGCCCTGCCTCCTAGTATTAAGCTCTTAACCCTCTGCCCCCAATAAGAGAAAAGGCATTATCAATGAGTAGCACAGAAATACTTTTTTTTTTTTTTTTTTTTTTTTTTTTGTCCTCTGTAGTGTACTTGGTGTGCCAAACAATGTCCTCACTTTTGTCTTTGTACACATCCACCTATGATTGCATTTGTAGCCTTATTTCAATATAATGAATGAGATTTTTTGTACAGCTTGCAGCTGTCAGCATTGTAGATTATTAAACAGATTGTAATGCTTAATAAGGAAAGTATACAGAGAATAAATATATTCCTGTTGTGAAAAACAAGAGTATTGTCACTGCTGAGAGATGTTTTAGTCAAAAGATATTGCATCTAAAAATTAAACTTTTGGGTGCAGTACTTTCATGTCATGAAACTTTACAGGGATGCTGTTTTTATAGCATCGTATAGAAGGTTATTGTCAAGTGAATATAGCTGTTCATAAACTGCTGTAGCAACAGCACTACCACAGAATTTCGGTCCATGGGGGCACTACATACAAACAATGCAAGTTTGAACTGTTGTAATTTTTAAATAAAACATATCTCAGCAGCAGGAATACTATTGTTTTACTCAGCAGGATAATCCCTGCAATATGTATTTCCCATATTTAGCTTTGCTATGTCTTTAAAGATTTACAAGCAATGCTTAGGGATACACTGTGATCTCCACATGACTACCGTAACACTTCAGCTGCAAAAAATTCTAATAACAAAATAAAACTAAAATCCACTAAAACTGCTATTGGAGTTAATTTTGTTTGATTTTACAATAAACGTGCTGTGAAGGGGGTCGGTACATTTTCCTTAAAGTTTGATGCTTTCATGTTTCTGTGAGGTTTTGCTAAGGTCCCCTAACACTGGTTCAGTTATTATCACACAAGTCTCCTATTGTGCTGATACTCATGTACTATGGTATCAGATATCCAGAGCACAGGCACTGTGAAAGTTGACGAGAGACAGGTTAGGCCCTCATGTTTACTGTACAGCATAGAGACAGCATGTCTGGGCTGCAGATGTATGAGAAGTTGTCAGATAGGTTCTCAGGAGAAGGAAGTCTAGTGTTTGACTTTGGCAGTCTACTCTTGTACTATAAACAGACATGACCCACTTCTCTACAGGGTCTTTCAGTCAACCCCTGTCAAGCACCAGTCAACCACTCTTACAGACATGTGCTCTTGGATTGGTCTTTGTATGTTGGAACTGTGTCCATTGCATACAGTATGATTCCTTTGGACAGAAGAACAACAATAATGATTCAAGGAGGAGGATGTATGATCCTCCTGTACAATACGTATAATTACATTTCAGATTCTTAAGTTCTGAACTTTTATTACTACATACCATGCTCTCAAAATATGTCGTGCTATTTAGCAAGATGCATATTGGCAAATCCTATATAATAATTTTGTAGGATGCTTGTCACTATGCAGTCATAGAGGCGTTGCGTACCCCTCTGGCACTCAAAGGGTTAAGATTACCCGGCCCTTGACCCATATACACGGGCTTTTACACTAGTATATAGTATTCAGTTATTAAGTGCTCACTGTTATATAATTCACCAAATAATTCAGTTACAGATTTTCATTGTGTAGATCACATTTGTGATTTATTTTACAGTTCTTACTGCCTGGTAATTAAATCCAGCTCAAGATATTATATAGCTGAATATTACTCAGATTTAAAGGGATAGTAACACTTCGTTTTAACTTTATTTTATTTTGTAGGCATTAAAAAAACATGAAGAATGATATAAGTCTTATCGCTCAAACCTTTATGGTTTATGAGATATTCACAAGCAAAGTTCCCCTCCCCGCCCCTTTTACCTAGTGTAAACAATCTCTTCTCAGATGTGAGTCTGGTTGTATGACAGTACAGATAACAGAAGGGGACAATTTTCTTTGTATGAAAACAATGAAAGCCCTTCCCCCCTTGATAAGTTTTTCAGCTTTTTCCATTATCTTAATTGAAGATTGTCCCTCTCTGCAGTCTACCTGGGCATCTCCCTTCTGATTTGGTTGAACAGGGGGGGGATACTTTGCTTGTGAATATCTCTTAAACCATAAAGGTTTCAGAGATAAGACTTATATCATTCTTCATGTTTTTTTAATGCCTACAAAATAAAATAAAGTTAAAATGAAGTATTACTATCCCTTTAACCCTTTGAGTGCCATAGGAGTATGCAACACATTGCTTTGCTTAACCCACTAGCACTAAAAGGGTTAATATTGTGAAATATTTCCCTAATTGGGATTAAAGAATTGTACAGAGGAAAAAGCATTACTTAGTAAATATTTTTGTGCTTTCTGTTTGTATTAGCTTTGCTATTTTTCAATGTTCACCATCAATGTAAAATATTTTTAGACTTCAATGATTTTATTGCACGTTTTGCTACATTATTTGCAGCCTTTTTCAAGTGGAGTAAAAATTGCCTCCCGAAATTCAGATTTTGCACCCAGTGATGCTATGCAACTTTTAACCTGTTTTTTTCCCTGGCATTTTAATATTATTACTATAATAAAACATTAGTTATATGTGATCATTATTACTGCTATGTGATGGTTGCTACTTATTACTGCTTAAAGGAGCAGTAAACTTTTTTATGAAAAAATATATATTGTAGGGATTTTCCTATTGAGTAAAATAAGGGTACTCCCACTGCCGAGAGATTTATATTTCCAGAGTTATTACATTTTAAACCCATGTTTTTTTTACATTAGCAGTGCCCTCTAGCAGTCAAATTCTAATCAGAGTTCCTGTTAGATTCTAATGGAGAGGAAAGTCAGAGACATACAGTTCTCCACAGAATGTGGTAGAAACTGCCTGTCACGTCCTGTCAGAACTTTCGGGAAGTAAACACAGTAAATTCACTTCCTGATTATTTAAACTGCTATAAATTTTGAATAAAACATCTGACAGCGATGGAAGTACCCTTGTTTTATTCAACAGGAAATGCTCTATAAAATGTGTTTTCATAGAAAAAAAGTTTACTGCTCCTTTAATAATAGTTATTACATAAACACTCCTAAGTCTCAGGTATGACAAACTTGCAAGTTTGCAATAGATATCATTGTTATAAAATGAAAATTGTTTGCATTTGGACACTCATTTTATTTTCTTTTTGCATTTTAGCATTAACAATAAGCTCCAGCAGCCTGAAGCAGCATCTGGAGTTCTAGAATTTGCCATGAAGCATTATGGAGAAATGGTAGGTGTCTACTATGTATAAGGTACCTGACTAGTTGGCCAGGAAGAAGCATTATGAAAAGATAAATGGAGTAAACTCTACTGCATGTATGATTTAGGATTGCTTATTATGGCTTAACCCCTTAACGACCACCCGGTCAGGCACTGGGCGCTCGTTAAGGACCATGGTGCTTTATTTATTTATTTTGCTGCATAGTAAGTGCAGCTGCTCTGCCGTCCCAGAATTCCATGACGTTCAAGGACCGTCATCCGTCCTTGAGTGCTGAACCAGCATAAATGTCCTGTCATGACATGGATCCTTAAGGGATTAACTGAGCAGTAAACATTTTTATGAAAATTTATATGTTTAAGAGCTTTTCTTGCTGAGTAAAACAAGGGAAATCAGACAGCTGTCAGTTGCTTTATTCAAAATTATAACTGCTCAAATAATCAAAAAGTAAATTTACCTTTATGTTTACTTCCTGAAGGTTCTAATTGAAGGCATGACTCAGCAGTTTCGTTCACTTTCATGGAGAACTGTATGTCACTGACTTTCCTCTCCATTGGAATGGAACAGAATAACTAATTGGAATTTGACCACTAGAAGGCACTGTTAATGTTACAACAACAACAAAATTGGGTTTAAACTGTAATCACTCTGTAAATATGCACCCCTCTGTTGTGTCCCTTAGCTTTGGGTTGGCTGGTCACAATCAAGGAGGTCCACACAGCTGTAGGGTCAATGGAGTGGCAATAGGCCAGCTCCGTTTATTTAAGAATAAGGCACACACTCAATACTGCAGTCCTTTGCTCCAGATCACACCCGGAGTTATTTGGAGGCTTGCTAGCAGATCAGATGGCCGGATAGCGGAGCGGCAGCGGGATGCCCTTACTGGCGCTGTGACTCACGCCCAACTGAACTAGGACGCAGCTGTGTGATCTCTTTCACTAGGCGCTGCATGACGCCATCAGCCGGCACCTTCTAAACGCAGCATGCCTCCCGTCTAGCCCTGTGGCCCAGACATCACATCGCTTTCTTTCCTGAAAAAACAACACAAACTAACACACACAAAAACAGTAGGGAGGGGGGAGAGAGAGAGAGATATCTGGAACAGCATCAGGGTCTCCTCCAGCTATGAAGAGCTTCATCTGGTTCCCATCTGTCTGGAGGACGTGATACCCGAGTGGGCCTGGTACTTGAAGAAAGAGTACTGGATTTTTCTGTGCTTGGTGGAGGCAGTGGTGCTGGAACTGACTGAGGGGCCACATTTCCTGTCTGAGGGTTCTCGTCCTCATTGTATGTCATTTCAGGGGCAGAAGGACCCCACTGCCAGGTATCATCCTATTCAGGCCCAGAATCACTTGTCAGATAGTCAGCAGAGGTTTGACTGAAAGGGCCAGGGCGGAACTGCTCTATGTGTCTCTTCCAAGGTATCCCTTGGTCTGTCAGGACATTACAAGTGAGGGTTCCTAACACCTTTGTTATGGATCCAGCAATCCATCTCTTAGGGCCTTGGTAGATGCCAGCCCATAAGCTATCTCACTTCCTGAAAAAAATGGTCCCTAGCCTGAGAAGGGGGCACACGCAGAGCAAGAAGGCGAAATGAATATGTCTGGTTTCAAAATATCAAACTTGGTGCAAAGGGGTCAGCCAAACAGGAGGGTTGCCGGGGGCATCCCGGTAGAAGAATAAGGAGTGGTCCGGTACACAGTGAGAAAATCTAAGAGAACAGCCGTCAGGTTGCTAGAAGAAGAAGCAGCCAGACCATATTTAAGCATCTCGACGAAACGTTCAGCCAGGCCGTTAGTGGCAGGATGGTAAGGAGTTGAGGTCCTGTGAGAGACTCCAGCAGAGTCCAGAAAAGACTTGAACGAATGTGAGGTAAACTGGGTTCCATTATCTGTAACAAGGAGGCGTGGAAGGCCAAACACTGCAAAAACCTTCCGTAAGACTTGAATGGTTGTGTCTGCAGTGGTGGGGGACATAGACCAATCCTTGGGCCATTTAGAGTGAGTGTCCACCAGAACCAGGAATGAAGTGCCATGCTAAGGACCCGCAAAATCCAGATGGAGTCTCTGCCACGAAAGGGAGGGACGCTCTCACGGAATGGCCGGAGGAGGGGGCAGTAGCTTCTGGGTCTGGGCACAGCCAGGGCAATCGTGGACCCACCTGGTGATTTCCAGGTCAATCGTTGGCCACCAAACGCAGGAACGGGCTTTCCGCTTCATGCAGACAATACCCGGGTGGCCTTCATGCAAGATTCACAGAGCTGTCAGCTGCAGAGTAGGAGGGATATATATATATATATATATATATATTATTTTTATTAAATATTTTTCATACTTTAAAATATTGTTTCAGGGATTTTTGTATTATAGGCGGAGTGCTCGAGTAGTCCATTACTTTTTTTCTTTCTTTTTTCAGTTTAGGTAATGTTTATGGACATGAGCACCACTTGTTGGTTTGTGAGTGTTAGCCGTATCTTATTTTATGAGTGCTCCTGGATCTTTAATATTTATGATAGGAGGGATGAGGACTCTGGAGCCCACAGGATACACCCGTCCAGGACACTCAATTCCAAATGCCAATGCCAGTAAGGGTGGAAAGTAGATGTGACCACTTAGGGCCATCCATGGAGGACAAACTGGTAGACTTGTGAGATGATCTTATACAAGTGGGCGGCTTGTGCAATCTGTCTCGAGTTGCAGACTGATGAGTAACCTATCTGGAGGTGATCCGAAGTGAACAAGGGTTGTGTGGCAGGTTCGAGATCGATGGAGCGAGACTGGCGCATTGGCAGCCTGGAGAGCGCATCCTCATTGGCATGTTGAGCATTCGGCCAATAGCAAATGAAGTAAGTAAAGGCTCCCAAGTACAGTGCGTAGTGTTGCATCCAAGCAGCTGCTGTAGGAGAAATGCGCTTTTGAGGGTTGAAGATTGCTAACAACGGTTTGTGGTCGGTAATCAAGGTAAAATGACGGCCATATAAGTACAGCATGAATTTTTGTAATTCCTAGACAATCGCCAGTGCCTCCTTGTCAATCTGTGCATAATTTTTCTCCGCTGGCATGAGGGCATGTGATGCAAATTCAACTGGCTGTTCGGAGCCATCAGGCATAACATAGGACAAAACCACCGTTACCGGCTTGTTTAGGTCATAGCGTAGCAGGACACGAGAAGCCAAGATGAGGTTTTTAGTCTCTTAAAATGCCTCCTGACATTCCAGAGACCATTGCCAGGGTGTCTTGATTTCTAACAGTCTGTGCAAAGGATGTTTTACTTTCGTCAAATTTGGGAGGAAAAATTTGAGGACTCCCAAATAAGAGTGAAGCTGGGAAACATCCATTGGAGGAGGAGCCTTGACTGAGGCTACCACTTTTTCTTTAGCCGTGTGGAGACCATCTTTTGTGATGGCATGCCTGCAGAATGTGAGCTGCGGCTGGAAGAACTGTCACTTTTCCAAATTATCTTTAAGTCCAGTGTTCACACAGGAGTTGTAATACTGCTGCCAAGTTCACTTTGTTTTCTGCTTCTGTTTTGCCCATAATGAGCATATCGTCTAATAAACACTTGGTGTGGGGAATTCCTTCTAAGATGTTATCCATAGTCCGCTGCAATATAGCTGGAGCGGATGCAACCCCAAACACCATCCGATTATATTGGTAGAGCCTTTTATTGGTGTTAATGGTGAGGTATTTCAGACTATCTGGATGGACTTCCATCTAAAGGAAGGCTTGACGGAGGTCTAACTTTGTGAAGGGCTGTCCACTTGTGAGGGATGCAAACAGCTTCTCTAACCTTGGCAGCGGGTACTGTTCTACCTCCAGTTGACTGTTTATGTCCATCCTGAAACAAATACAGAGCCGAACTTCACTGGTCTTTTTAAAAACTGGAGCAATTGGTGAAACCCAGTCTCTACTTGAGACTTTGGAGACAACCCCTTGACTTTCTAGGTGAGAGAGTTCATTTTCTACCTTCTCTTTGATGGCAAAAGGGACAGTTCGGGCCTCGCAGAACTGGGGAGAAGAACCCGGTTTCATCTTTAAATGGGCTTGTCTACCATTCACTTTGCCTAAATCCGGGGCGAACACGTCCTTATAAGTGGTCTGTAGTTCCCTCACCCAATCCTGGTGCTCTGAAGCCTGTAGAGTCTGGGTTTTAGGGACTGAAAATTCTGTGCTTGGCATTCCCATTATTCGAATCCATGACTTGCCAAACAAAGGTGGACCTCCATCTTGAACTACGTACAGCAGAACTTGATGGATATTGCCATTGTAAGTGACTGTAAAATTTGCACACCCCAGACACTACATGACCACTGTAGGTGCGGAGTCTTAGGGCGGTCGGCTTCAACTGTATCGTAGCGGAATCCAACTGTTGTTTGGTCATCACAGACACCTCCGATCCAGTATCCACATCTAGAAGCACATCTATGCCAATAATCAGTACTTTAACTTGCATATTGTCATCATGCTTCTGTAGGTTGTATATAGTTAGTTGAGAAATCCATTCTCCATCCTCAAAAGGTTTGTCGGTCTCTAAATGTTGCTGTAGAAGATTAGCAGTGGCTCGCCTATTGCCACAAGCAATGCCACTCGAAGGCCTGGAACTCCTGCAAACTTTACTCAGATGGCCTAGTTTAGAGCAATTAAAACAAATTTCCTCCTTGAGCCTGCATTGATGAGATTCATGGGAAGTGGTCCCACAACAGAAATATTTTCTGTTTGAAGGGTGCTCTCTCTGCTGAGCTGGTTTATTCTGTGGCTTCCTATAAGCCTTTTGTTGGAATAGCATGCTGCTTTTGTAAATGGGTAGCGTCTTTTTCAGCCATTTCCATGGCAACAGCGATTTCCATAGCTGACTTCTCTGTTAATGCCTTTTCAGATAAAATCTTTTTCTCTGTCGTCCAATACAGCTTACTGGTAACTCCGGTTAGGTGATCCGCCCCTTTAAATAGGCAGGAACAATTCTAGAATTGATTGCAGGGGATGGAGCCGGCCTTCCCTCCTTGGCTGCAGCTAGCCAACCAGCTCCAAAAAGATTTGTTCCTTGGTGAAGATAACACAGGCAAGAGAACAGTTCTGCTATAGCTTTAGAAGTTTTTTATTTTTCTGTTAGAAATGGAATACCACCATTAGGCAAATTACCTTCACTGACAATTCCCATCACCAAATGTGGATATCTCAGTTTATCAGGTGCTCTTGTGGACCTAAGCCCTAGGGGGAAAATCTTGGGTTCAAATACTTTCCCCAGGAGTTGCCCACTAAGGCTTCTTCTTAATACATGGTGATCTGAAGACAGAAGATCTGCAGGAAAGGTGAGCAACCCTTTGAGTGCTGCAGGTCCACATTTCCCACAGTGCCCCTCCACACAGGGGTTTTTCATTTGGAGTTCCTATTGCACACTCCTGCACTCATTGTGTCTATCTGTATGTCTGTTGTGTGGTTGGAGCAGGTTTATGTGGTATTTAACCCTTTAGCTGCTGGTTTGGCATTCATTTGGAGGTTTTTTTATGACATTTTTCCTACTGATTCAATGTTTTTGGGTATCCTAACATGTTTTAGTGATGTTTCATGTCTTTTAATATTACACCTTCAATTTTGTTAAATTTAAGTAAAGGTGCCTTTTACTTGTCTGCCCTTGCTCTATCATACAGTTCATGTTTCTAGTGTGTTGGGGGGCTCAAGTCCATTTTTGTCACTGCTGGTTCTGCCATGTGTCCAGAATTCGCTGCAGCATGGGTGAACCGGGCCATTGCAGTCTGGACTGAACAGCTCACCCTGGCTGTCCACCAGGGTTCTCCTACTTCGGATATGTTGCTCCTTCTTGCCAGCATTTCTGAGGCACAGCAGTATGTTTCTGCTGCCTTATTTGATGCCATCCGTTTGGTGGCTAGGGTTTCCACCATGTCTGTGGTGGCCAGACGGGCTCTTTGGCACAAGATCTGGTCTGCTGACACTGTATCACGGTGCCCGTGATTCTGCGACAGGGCGACATGTTTACGTCTGGGTTTTCCATGCACGGTTCTTATTGGCGATTGGGAGCTGGCTCCGCCCAGGGTTAGCTTTTTTAAACTCTCCCCTGTCCTTCATAGCGTTTGAGTTGCTGCTTGTTCCTCCTGCGTGTATGACCCGGCTCACCTGACTACGCTCCTGTCGCTCCTGTGTTCCGATTCCGTTGCTGGACTGGCTGATTACCTCCATGTCAGGCAATCAGACGCGTTGTTCATCATTCCAGAGGGCCCTAGGGCAGGAAGACCTGCATCCAAGGTGACTATTGTTTCTTGGATCAAGTCCACTATTCGTAAGGCTTATGAGCTGAGGAAGAAGCCTGTCCCTTTCAGGGTCACGGCTCATTCTACTAGATCTATTGGGGCCTCTTGGGCTTACAAGAATCAGGCCTCTGCTGATCAGTTGTGCAAGGCTGCCACTTGGTCGTCTGTGCACACCTTTTCTAAGCATTACTATGTTGATGTACTGGCATTGGCTGACGCCAGCTTTGAGAGGAAAATCCTGGAGGCAGTCTTTCCTGTCTAGGATTTTCTTCGGTTCTTGGTGCTTCCTTCACTTTTGAGCCCCATTTGCTCTAGTTCAGTGTGCTGTGTAACAGTTGGGGTGTTGTTACCCTTCTTCAGTATCCATTGACACTTCATTGTTGTTGGGCTATCTCTGATCTGATGGTTCATATCTGCTCTGGTGACTTTGGGGGCCTTGTGCCTGGTCCTTGCCTTATTTCCCACCACTGGGAAACTCAATGATTGGACATCCCAGAGTTACCAGTAACCTGTATTGGACGACAGAGAAAAGAGGATTTTAGGCTTACCTGTTAAATCCTTTTCTCTTAGTCCATACAGGTTACTGGTCTCCCACCCTGTCAAGGGACCATGCTTGGCTCTCCTGTGGGGGTCCATCGGGGTCATACTCAAAGGAGTCTTCTTTCCCTTCCACAATCTAGTCAATAGTTAGTGTCTCAAATCTTTCTGGAGCTGGTTGGCTATCTGCAGCCAAGGAGGGAAGGTAGGTTCCACCCCCTGCAATCAATTCTAGAATTGTTCCTGCCTACTTATAGGGGTGGATCGCCTACCCAGAGTTACCAGTAACCTGTAAGACTAAAATCCTCTCTTTGTATCGGTTTATTCAATAACCCACACAAAAATTGGTCTCGCAGGGCTTCTGTTAAATTAGCACGAAGATTACAGGTCACAGCTAGACGCCTCAACTCAACAGTGTAGGCCTGGACACTTTTTTCTAGAGTAAAAGCGGAAACGTTCTGCGATCTCTAGGGGTTGTGGTTGGTAAAACCCTGCTAATGCTTCAATTAAATCTGTCAAAGGTTTATCCCCTGGTGAGTCAGGTGCCAATATATTTTCAAGTACTGCAAATGATTTCCTTCCCACCATAGTCAAGAACACAGCCGATTGTTTTGCTGCAAGAATATCATTGGCTGTCATAAATTGTTTTAATCTTATTGCATATGAGGACCATGTCTCCTTCCTTTTGTTGAACTTTTGCAAGGTACCAAACAACATAGACATGTTTAGCAGGGAGGGGTGGTTTGCTGTTTGTAGGATAGATGTATCTCTCTCTCTCCCTCCCTCTCTCTCTCTCTCTCTCTCTATATATATATATATATATATATATATATATATATATATATAATCAGGCAACCAATAGTCCTTTGCTTCTATCCCCCAAGGAGCACAAGTATGTAAACAGTTCATCCAGCTCTGCAAACATTAGTCCAGTATCTCGTCACCACTGTTGTGTCCCATAGTTTTGGGTTGACTGGTCACAATCAAAGAGGTCCAAACAGCTGTAGGGTCAATGTAGTGGCAACAGGCCAGTTCTGTTTAGTTAAGAATAAGGCACACACTCAACACTGCAGACTGTTGCTCTGGATCATACCTGGAGTTATTTGGATGATTGCCAGCAGATCAGCTGGCCAGATAGCGGAGCGGCAGCGGGAGTTCTCTTACTGGTGCGGTGACTTGCGCCCGACTGAAGTAGGACGCGGCTGTGTGATCGGTTTCACTAGGAGCCGTATGACATCAATAGCCAGCGCCTTCTAACACAGCCTACCTTCGGTCTAGCCCTGCAGCCTGGTCATCACTCTCAGCAGTGGTAGTACCTTTATTATACTCAACAGGAAAATTCCTGCAATATATATTTCACTGTCTTCCAATACAGGTTACTGGTAACACCGGGAGGCTTCAGTCCCCTTTAAGTAGGCAGGAACATTCTCTAAATGTATGCAGGGGGGTGGAGCCTCCCTTCCCTCTTAGGCTGCAGTTCACCTAGCCTGCCCAGAATTGTTTGTTCCTGTGTAAGACACACAGGTGGTGAGCATCTCTCTTCAATTTTCAATTGATTGTTATTTTCTGTCAAATATGGAATACCACCATTAGGCGGGTTAGCAGGACTGACAATGCCCTCTCCAAAGTGGCTAGTTTCAGTGGCCAGAGCAGTTTGGTGGACCTTAAGCTCTGAAGAGGGAATAATCTTGATTTCAAGTGATTTCCTGGGGATTCCTCTCTGAGGTACTCCTCTTTCCCTGGTGACCTGAAGACAGAAGATCTGCAGAAAGGTGAGCCACCCTTTGAGTTCTGAAGGTCCACTTGTCCCACAGTGTCCCTTAACTGGGCTTGTATTTGGGAGTTCACATTGCGCACTCCAGCACTCATTGGGTGTTTATGTGTATATATATATATATATATATATATATATATATATATATATATATATATATATATATATGTATATATAAGTGTATGTCTGTGGTTTTGGAGCAGTTTATATGGCATATTAACCCTTTATCTGCTGGTTTGACTAGTTTAATGGGGTTTTGGGACACTTCCTTTATAGGGTAGTGTTTTCTTATGTTGTACATGTGTTTACTATGTATTCTTAACCTTTTCCATTTGGGGGTTCATTTTATTAAAAATTATGTTCTGCGCCTTCAAGGCGCGCTTTACCGCACGGACGCCATTGCTCCTTTACTTTCAATGGGCTTACACTGTTTGGGACGTATCTCTGGAACCGCTTCACACAGCGAATTCAGAGACGGCTCATTTTTCTTGTCTACCTTTGCTCTATCATCCGGTTTATAGTTCAAGTGTGTTGGGGGGCTTGGGGGGCTTCGGGCGCTGTTTTGGGGTACTTTTTGGGAAAACTACATTTCCCATGAGCGCTTGATTCGCGCCTAATTTCTGATTGGCTCCCGTCGCGGCAGCCATTTTGGGCACTTTTCTCAATGAGTATCCTATACATGGCTTGGACAATCCCTTTCTCCTCTGCAGATTGACCCTTCGCCTGCCAGAACAGTCTATATTTAGCTTTTCTGGGGTGAAATATCAATCTTACACACTACAATTGGGTGATTCATTGTACAGTTGGTTATTTTGAGGACTAGACCTAAGACTAAGGAAGCTGGTGTTCAGTATCCCCCACTGCGCACTGCTCTTCCTGTCACACAGGGCTACCTGGAGTGTTTTCTGGTCATTTCTGCCCAGCAGGTTCTGAGGTTCCTGGCAGCAACCCAGGGCCTTCCAGCCATGCTATTGAGCCAGCTTAGGTGCAAGAGTTTAAGGCTGCAACTGGAGATCTTTACAGCTTTGCATCCCAGATACAGGGGGCACTTCAGTTAATGCAGGCCCCCTTCTATTATCTGATCCTCCATGCTTCAACCTCAGGGAGCACCTGATGTGTTAGATTCTTCTGAGGAAGAATTGTTGTTAGTTTGAAATGTTGAGGTTGGTGCTCTTTTGGAATCTTCCAGGTCTCTTAAGGGACCCATTTGTAACTGATCCTGAAACCTCTACTGAGGGCCTTATCAGGGCTATATTGCCCACTCTCAACATTCCATCGGTTCAGGAGGTTCACTCTGTTTTTCAGGTGCCTGTAAAGCCCCTTACTCATTTTCCTCCTAACCCAACTCTTGACCATGGACTACTCCAGACAAGTCCTCTTCAGTGTCTAGAATGTTACTTCAGAGACATTGTGTCTCCTTGTTATTCTCTCTGTAGATCAACGCTATGTTTGTGCTGCTGCCCTTTATGCCACCCACATGATAGCAAGGGCCTCTACTACTTCTGTGGTGACTTGACGTGCGCTTTGTCTTTAGATTGGTCTGCTCTCACTGCTTCCAGGAAAGTTTTCCTTTCCTTGCCTTTTGAGGGTACTTCCTTGTTTGGATCCGAACCTAAGGAACTGATTAGAGGGGCCTCAGGGGTTAGAGTGTCTTCTACCTTTGGTTTCAAACAAAATAAATAAATAAATAAAAGGGTTGCCGTTTACGCGTAACCAGTCTTTTCGTTCCTTTTCTCTCAGTCACGTACAACGAACCAGGTGGTTCCATCTGTTCTGCGTTCCTCCTGGACCAGGCAGCAATTGCGGCCCTAGGCCACATACAAGCCCTAGACTTAGTGTCTGCTTCGGAAGGACTCTCGACACCGTGGGATGATTCAGTGTCGGACTTGTGAGCTTTTCTGGTGGTGTTTGAAGGATACTAGATCCCTTTCCCTCCCACAAAGATGCTATTCAGGTTCTTCTGGTCAAGGATGTCCTGGAACAGGTCCCCCCTGCGGTCAGGGGTTCAAGATTCTATTCAAGCCTCTTTGTGATGACCAACAACAAAAAATAAATAAATAAATAAGTAAATATATAAATAAAAGGGTTGTCGGATGCCGCTCTATTTTGGATTTGAAAGATCTTAATTTCTTTGTAGTGCAGTCTCACTTCTTCTCTGGACCTTAGGTTGCGTATTGCTCTTCCCAGTCCTTCTAGAGAGCAGGCAGTATTTGGGTTTAACTGCGCCAGAGGTCATTTTCAGTTTCAGCCTTCCATTGGTCTGTCACCAGCCCCAGGTTTTCAACGGGGCTGGGGGCCTTGATATCCGTCCTCCATCGGGACGGCATCTGAGTTCTTTGTCCCGGACCACTTGCCTTATGCAAGCATCAGCTGCGGACCTTCTTCTTCAGCAGGTCCAGACCTGTATTCAATTCCTTCTCTTCACGGTTGGATTGTGAAATAGGTCCAGTCAGACCTTGTTCCGTTCGGCACCTGGGTCTTCTGTTCGATACTTAGAGGTCCATGGTTTTTCTACCGGACTAGGTAACCATCAACTTACTCAAAGGACCTCAATGATCCTATCCCGCGATCGGATACTGGTTTTGAAGTTATTTTTTCTGGTGGGGTAGTCCATCTCCACGATTGAGGC
The DNA here is from genome assembly GCA_037306005.1 of Rhinophrynus dorsalis. Taxonomy (NCBI): domain Eukaryota; kingdom Metazoa; phylum Chordata; class Amphibia; order Anura; family Rhinophrynidae; genus Rhinophrynus; species Rhinophrynus dorsalis. The sequence continues at coordinate 167,689,650 of CM074724.1, forward strand.
AGTTCCATTTGCCATGGTACATGCCAGGGAACTTCAAGGTTTGTGATATGGACATGCTGGGACCGACCAGATCTTCGGAAGCTACCGATCTCTCTCTCCCTCCTCATGTCGAGTTGAGCTTGGAGTGGTGGTTGGGCCTTTCCAATCTCCTCTGGGAAGATCCTTCCTGATTCCCTACTGGACCGAGGTCACATCGGATGCCAGCCTCCTGGGCTGGGGAGCTATTCTGGGTCACTTTAGCGCTCAGGGGAAGTGATTCATGGAGGAGTCCCTTCTTCCCATCATCGGGAGTCTCACCTGGTGGACGAGTCCGACAATGCCACGGCAGTGGCTTACTTCATCAGTCAGGGCGGGACACGAAGTCTCGCCGCTTGGTTAGAGGTCAAGGCCATTCTGTCCTGGGCAGAGGTTCCTGTTCCTGTCATTTCCGCAGTGATCATTCCTGGCGTAAACAACGTTATGGCAGACTTCTTCAGTCGTCTCGCAGTCGACTTGGAACGTGGGAACTACATCAGGACGTGTTTCAACTCCTAGTTTGAGATGGTGAATCCCTCAGTGGATCTGATGGCAATGGGACACAACAGGAAGGTTCTGCCGTCTTGCTCTCTGTGGAGAGACACTTTAACGCTGATGCAATGTCCATCCCTGGACATCCTCTCTGGCCATTTTTTTCTCCTCTCCCTATGTTAATATGGGCGTTACGGAAATTGTAATTGGTATGTTGTCCGGTAATTTTGATTGTTCTAGATTGACATTGTCAACCATGGTCTCTGGGGTTTTGGCCCTATCTGTGGTGGAGTCAGCTTGGCTCTCCTTTCGTCCAGCTCTTCTTCTACAGGGTTATCTGTGGAAGACTATGTTTTTTGGCTCAATTTTTTGGCCTATATGTTGAATCCTCGATTTTAAGGAAGAAAGGGTTTTCTTCTGCTGTGGTGTCTACTATGCTACGCGCTCGTAAGCCTGTTTCTTCCAAGATCTATCACTGAGTCTGGTCGACCTTTGTGTTGTGGTGTGCTGACAGGGATCTGTCTCATGCCTTTCATCTTCCTACTGCCCTGTCCTTTTTGCAGGACGGTGTCGATAAGGGGCTCAGTCTGAGTTCTCTGAAGGCCCAGACTTCGGCGCTCTCTGTCTTTTTCCAGGAGCGTTTTGCTGTTCTTCCTGATGTCAGGATTTTCTTCCAAGGTGTGGCTTATGTTCGTCCTGCCTTTAGGAGTCCGGCTCCTCAGTGGGACCTTATTCTGGTTTTGGGGGTTCTTCAGCGCCCCCCCTTTGAGTCCTTGGCTACTATTCTTTTGCGCCTTTGTCTTGGAAGATGGCCTTCCTTTTGGCTATTGTTTCAGTTCGCTGGGTAGCGGAATTACAAGCTCTGTCTTGTAAACCGCATTATCTAGTGTTCCACAAGGATAAGGCCGTGCTTCGTATTTCTCCGGAGTTCTTGCCTAAGGTGGTCTCCGAGTTCCACATCACTCAGGAGATTGTGGTGCCCTCTTTTTGCCCTAATCCTTCCTCTGACACATCATCGCACTGAGTCCATTAGGAAGTCTGACGCTCTGTTCATCATTCCTGAGGGTCCTAGGGCAGGGAGACAGGCATCCAGGGTATCCATTGCATTTTGGATACAGTCTACTATTCGTAAGGTTTACGAATTGAGGAATAAGCATGTTCCCTTTCGGGTTGCTGCTCATTCTACTAGGTCACTTGGGGCCTCTTGGGCCTACAAGAATCCAGCATCTGCTGAACAGCTGTGCCGGGCGGCCACTTGGTCTTCTGTGCACACCTTTTCGGAGCACTACCGTGTGGATGTGCTGGTCTCGGCTGATGCCAGCTTTGGGAGGAAGGTTCTGGAGGCAGTATTGCCTGTCTACGGTCTTCTTCTTCTGTAGTTCTTAGTGCTTCCTTACTGTTGAGCCCTGTTGGCTCTAGTTCAGTGTGCTGTGCTAGGAAGCCTGTCTCACCAAAAGCATAATATAGATTTTTTTTTTTTTTTTATTGTGAAAGTATTTTACCAGGAAGAATACATTGAGATTATCTCTCGTTTTCAAGTATGTCCAGGACTCATTTTATCTACCTCAGAGGGGTGAAAGGCTGAGCTCATCTTTCCGATACTAGAACCTGCAACCTTGCAGCTTAAACAGATTCTACAGCTGGTGCCTTAACCAACTTCCCTCTTCCACCAATGGGGAGCTGACAAAAATGTCTACCCAGTCCTTTGACTTGACTTTCCTGCAGTCCGGCTTTTCTACAAGATATTGTAAACAATGATTTTAATCTGAGCTTGATTAACATACAGATCTGTGGTCTTTCTGTTCTCTTTCAGAGGCATTTAGAGATCCTTCCGGAAGTAAAAACTTTAGTTCAAGGGGTGGCTCAAGCCTTTCCTTCCTTCTAAGACCCCAACCTCCTTGGACATCAACTTTTCTTCAGTGCCCTACAAAGACCTCCCTTTGAACTTCTTTCCTGGGTCTCTATGCATTTTTAACACTCAAAATGGCTTTTCTTTTGGCCATAATCTCTGTCCAGAGGGTTGCTGAGTTGCAAGCTTTGTTTTGCAAACTTCCTTTCCTTGTTTTTCATCAGGACAAAGCAGTATAGTCAAAAAAGTTAATGCCTGATTGGCTGGCAATACTGTCCAGTCAAAAGATATCATAGTTTAACCATTGCAAACAGAACATGATAGGCAGTACTTCATACATCTCAGGAGTTTTTAATTCAAGGTCGTTTCAGATTTTAACAATAATGAGGAGATTATCTTGTATTTTGTTTGTCCTGACCCTACCTTTAATCAGGAAAAGGATCTTCACCTGTTTCTTATGATGTGATACCTTATGTATTATGTGCACCCCTGGCCTTTCCACAATGTTTATTCCCTCTTTTGCATTCCTGTGGGCCCTGGGGTGGGTCAGGTAGCATCCAAAGTCACCATTGCGTCTTGGATCAAGGCTACCAGACGTATATGATCAAGAAGAAACCCGTTCCTTTCAATGTCATGGCACACTCCACTAGATCTGGGGGTGCTTCTTGTGCCTACAAAAACCAGGCCTCTGCTGAACAGCTGTTCAAGTCTGCTACATGGTCCTCCTTGCACACATTACCAACTATTACTGTGTCAATTTTTTGGCCTCTGCTGAGCAGTATTGCCACTCTCATGACTATGACGTTTTTTTTGGGGGGGGGGGGGGTTCACCTTCTGCCACATTTTGTTCAGTAGTTTGAACCCTGTTGGCTCTTGTTTGGTTTGCTTATTGTGATACCTCTGATGTCCATTGACACCTGAGGTTACAGAGATCAAGCTTAGTCCTGTGGAATACTGGTATCCTATGAGGAGAGTGATGAATACATTTTCCGTCCCTGAAATCTTTTGGGATACTTTGGTAAGTCCTCCAGGTACCTGGGTTTCATATGGGAAGTAATCGAAAATAGGATTTTAGTGAACTTACCATTAAATCCTTTTCTCTGTAGTCCATATGGAACACAGGACTCCCACTTGAGGAAAACTTTCCAGTGTTCCTTTCACCAGGCAGTGGAGTCCTGTTGGGGTTTAGGGGGTTTCCTTTTCTTCCCACTTTGGTTTTTCTGTGGTACTGATTCACTCATGAATGCATGAGTTTGAAGTGGGAGTAGAGCAGAAGGAGGTGGGAGGCTTCATTCAAAAGACCCTTTCTTTTTGGAGTGCCCTGCCTTCCTACAGGAGGAAGCTCAACCATATGGTTCCTGTGTTCCATATGTACTAAAGAAAAAAATATTTAACTGTATGGTCACTAAAATACTATTTTAAAACAAAGTATCACATTGAGACTATTGTTTTGAAACATTGTTGTCTTGAATTACGGTAAAGAGTAACAAAATATGCCAAGTAACTGCCTTCCCCAGATAACACTTCCCTGTCACCCCTCCCCAAATGGATGACAGCACTCTTTTGAGACAGGACAGCCCCCATGGATTTTATTAAATTATCTCCCATAGGAACAGCTGTGGTACAACTTGATAGTTGCCTTTTGAGTGTTGCAAACCATATATCTCACCAGTTTACCTATATAATTTTCATGATTGGTCTCTGTAGATGCAGCATCTAGAATAGCATATATTATTGTACTGTGTATTCTGTTTTGTGTTATTCCAGCATAATTGTGTGCAGTTGCTTTCTATAAAATTTCATTTATAAAATGATTTTCATTTAGTTGATGGTACTATTGTATTCATGTATTACAAATTAGACTTCCAGTTAGTTGCATTATAAACTTGCACTGTTTTCACTTTATCTTGCTGGTTGAGGAGCAATTTCTCTTATACAATAGTTTTTGCCCTTGGCAGGAGATCCAGGCTACGTGGTATGAGAAGCTGCATGAGTGGGAAGATGCTCTAGCTGCATATGACAAGAAGATTGAAGTCAATAAGGATGACTCAGAGCTGATTCTTGGGCGCATGCGCTGCCTTGAAGCACTAGGCGAATGGTAAATAAACCAGTTTTTCTAAACCAGAATATTCTTTGTCCAAATTAGTCCAATTTTTGCCACAGAGATTTTCTGTTTCTTATCTGGTGAGACCAAACATTTATGCCCCAAGATATTAAACTATTTACTTGTTGGTCATGACAGGAGATAAACCGATGTAAACAAATATCAAGCGTTCCTAGGCCAATGTTCTACACACTTTCTTTGCATCAGTATATACAAGGGAATATGGAATGGTAGAAGAGCCTCATCAACTAACAAATAAAACAATACAATTATCAGATACTGGGTTAACTCAAAAAGATGTCATGGGAAGACTGACAAAGCACTGGGTCTTGATGGTATACATCCAAGGGTTCTTCAGGAACTCAGTGCAGTGTTAGCAAGACCCCTATATTTACTCTTTAAAGATTCTCTCACCACAGGTTCAGTGCCACAAGATTGGCGAAGAGCCAGTGTAGTGCTTCTATTTAAGAAGGGAGTTAAAACACAACCTGGGAATTATAGACCTGTGAGTTTGACCTCTGTAGTGGGAAAACTGCTAGAAGGGATAATAAGGGACTATATTCAGGATTACAACACAAAAAATAAGTTCATTAGCAGGAATCAACATGTTTTTATGAGGAATAGATCATGCCAAACTAATCTTTTCAGCTTCTATGTGGAAGTAAGTAGCAACTTAGATAATGGTAAGGCAGTTGATGTGGTATATCTAGATTTTGCAAAGGCATTTGATACAGTGCCACCCAGAAGGCTGGTGTATAAAATAATGAAATTGCGGCTAGGGGATAACCTTTGCAATTGGATAGAAAACTGGTTGAAGGATAGGGAACAGTGTGTGTGGTTGTAAATGGACAATTCTCCAATACAGTTAAAGTGGAGAGCGGAGTACCTCAGGGTTCAGTATTAGGTCTTCTGTTTTTTAACATGTTTATATATGACCTGGAAATAGATATAGAAAGCAAAATATCAATATTTGCATTTGACACTAAATTATGCAGGGCAATTAATTCAGAACAGGATATTTGCTCTCTACAGAGGGATTTACATATTAAACAAATGAAATATGAAGTTTAATGTGGGGAAATGTAAAGTCATGCATTTGGTAGGAAATAATCCCAAGGCTGCTTATGAACTTAATGGAATCATTTTAGGGGCTCATTGCTATAGAAAGACCCGGGTATCCTTGTAAACTACAAACTTGGAAACAGTGACCAGTGTCAAATTGCAGTAGCAAAAGCAAACAAAATCCTGTCTTGCATAAAAAGGGGTATTGAAGCAAGAGTGGATAACATCATTTTGCCATTGTACAAATCATTGTTAAGACCTCACCTCGAATATGCAGTACAGTTTTGGGCACCAGCTCTGAAAAAGGATATACTAGAACTGGAGAGGGTACAGTGAAGAGCAACAAAATTAATAAAAGAGTTAGTAATGCCCAAAATAAAGTTGATTCTATATGTTAGATTTTACAAAAATAAAGTATTTGGAAACAGCCCTGTCTCTCAAACCTTTATGAGATATCCTCCACTAAAGTTCCCCTTCTCCTGATGTCAGCTGTAAAGCTGACAGAAGGAAATCCGTGTCGGCCGACATGAGGCGGCTCTTCAGCAGATCCGCAATAGCATGGTTTAAAAAGAAATTCTTCTTTGGAACGGTCTAAAAAGTGTGCTTGCAAATGCAGTCACACTTTGTAGACCATTCCAAAGAAGTATTTCTTTTTAAATTGCACTATTGTGGCTCTGCTGTAGAGCCGCCTGTCGGTCCCCAGACCAGAAACTCCTGCTGTCAGCTTACAGCTGATGTCAGGAGAAGGGGAGGGAGAGGGGAACGTTAACGGAGGATATCTCTCAAACCATAAAGGTTTGAGAGATGGGACTTTTTCCAAATACTTTATTTTTTGTAAAATCTACCATATAGAATCAACTTTATTTTGGGCATTACTGACCCTTTAAGGGAATGGAGAACTTGACGTATGAGGAAAGACTAGACAAACTTGGTTTATTTACTCTAAAGAAAAGATAACTAAGAGGAGATCTTATCACATTGTACAAGTATATGAGAGGTCAATACAAGGATCTCTGTGGTGAGCTGCTCATTCCAAGGCCTGATCAGGTGACCAGGGGACACCCCTTGAGATTAGCGGAAAAGAGGTATAGACTTCAGCAGTGGAAGGTTTTTTGTTTTTTTTTTACAGTAAGGTCTGTTAAAGGGATAGTAATACTTAGTTTTATCTTTATTTTATTTTGTATGCATTAAAAAAACATAAAAAACGATATAAGTGTCTCAAACCTTTATGGTTTGAGAGAGATTCACAAGCAAAGTTTCCCCTCCCGCCCCTTTTAAGCCATCTCTTCTCAGATGTGGAATGCAGTCCATAGACAAGACAGATACCAGCAGGGGATAATCTTCTTCCTATGAAAACAATGAAAGTCCTGCCCCCCTTGACAATTTTTTCAGGTTTTTCCCTTATCTTAATTGAAGATTGTCCCTCTCTGCAGTCTACCTGGGCACCTCCCTTCTGCTCTGGCTGAGCAGTGTTACATCAGTAAAAGGGGCGGGAGGGGGATACTTAGTCATTGAATTACTCTTGAACTACAAGTCTGACAGTATTAAAATAACACTACTATGATGATTAATTAGAGCCGCTTTTATTATGAAACGTTACTATCCCTTTAAATTGTGGAATTCCTTGCCCAAGGAGGTGGTTATGGCAAATACAATGGATACATTTAAGAGAAGATTTCATACATTTCTTTCAAAAGGGAAAATACAGGGTTATACTGTAAATTAGTAGGCAAATCAAGAAGGTCTGATAAAGACTTAACTTATTTGGTAGCAGGAAAGCTATACAGTTCTTATGCTAGGGTATGAGGCTAAGGTTGAACTTGAAGGACTTGTGTCTTTATTCACTAATTTACTATGTTACTAGTGCAATTCACTTTTTTTTCTTTTCAAAAACAATTTATATAACTGGAAAACATGTACAGGGAAGTAAAGCAAAAGAATGATTATTCTTAGATGAGAACCATCAGCTTTAATAGCACTTTAATAACTGCAAATATAACACTTAAGGTGGATTAATACTCTGAGCTGCATACCTGATTCATCTACTGCAGGGGGGTGCCCATGTTCAATCCTGAAGGGCTACCAACAGGCAGGAAATAAGGATTTTCCTACTTTAGTGAAGGTTTCAGTCAAAACGAATGAGCCCTGATTAACTCATCAATACTTAATCAGGAGTATCTTTAAATCCTGGCTTGATTGCAGCCCTTAAGGCCTGACCTTCCTTGCCCCTAATCTACTGTATTCATGATTAGCAGACTTCAAATTTCAGTTCACCCACTGGAGAAGTCTTCCAAAATCCTGAGTTAGTGACGTTTCTCTGATGTGCACTCATTAAAGGAAAGTTAAACTAAACATTAAATGATTGTATATAAAAGGTTTTAAGGGAATTTTCATTCCCTCTCTGCACCAGAAATATGACCTTTTAATAGGGACAGAAGGGAGGCTTTTTTTCCCTCCTCTCCATTCCTTAGACCAGGAGGTCCTTGAGGAATGGAAGATGCCTGATAAGAAACTCTTCCTTTCCAGATATATTTTCTCTTATATTCCTTCTCTTCGTGTGCCTCTTCACAGTGGCCTTCCTCCCCAGCAGCGGACCCTCTTATTTCTCACCTTACAGCATTTCCACCTATGGATGCGGTTTCTCTTAAAGGCCAGACAGATAAGTGCCTAGATTTTTTCTTAAAGTTGAATTTTGCAGCTTCTGGCACTTCTTTATATCCCATCTTCACAGTTTCTTGGGTGACTATGGCCATTCCTGTTTGGGGGCCAACTCTTACAAGCTGTCCTTGCAGACCCACTAAAAAGAGGTGTTATTCTGGCCATTTCTTAAGATCCTTGAGGCTAATGTGTATCTTACCGAAGAGGCTTTTGATGCTTCTGGGCTTACTGGGAAGGCCTCAGTGCTTTCTTTTGCTGCTCATTATATTATGTAGCTTAATATCTGGTTGACTGACAAGTATTTCAAGAAACATTGATATCCATCCCATTCATGAGCCAGAAGTTGTTTGGTCTGGAATCAGAGAATGTTATTAGCCATCATGCTTGGGGTAAGAGTGACTATTAACTCGTGTTACCCGCAAACATTACTTTTTTCCGAGGAAGGCTTGTGGTTTTTGTTATCGCCACCAGTACAGGGTGCCTACTTTTATAGTGCCCCTTGCTTGCCCCACCCTGAAATCCAAACTGGTCAGAAGTCATTCTGCCACAACACATTTAAAAACAAGAGAAATCTCGATGTAGTCTTCCTCTTAAAACATTTAAAATATATATATATATATCCAACTGACTAGTCTAATTGAACTCTGCATGACTCACAGTGGTCCGGTCTGACTTATGCAATCGGTGGTAGTCTGCTTCTTTCACAATATGTGGTATCTTTCTAAGGCAGACCAGTGGGTTTTGCAGGTGATCATTGATGGATAATACAAAGACTTCAAGTCCCTTCCATGTTGCTTCTTCGCATCCAGGGTCCTTTGCAATCTGGAGATGAGTCATCTGTTTTTAGATGTGATTCATTTCCTAATGGACATGCAGGTCTTGGGGACATGCAGCTCTGGGTCCTGTTCCATCTCATACTCATAGAATACTGTTACAACCTTTTGATTGTCTCCAGTAAAGATGTCACTTGCATCTCAACAGTTTTGTTGTTACTCCTCAGTTAAAGATGTAGTCTTTTGTGTTATTGCCATGGCTACTATTTGTCTGGAGACAGTTTTAACTTCTCCAGACATAAAGTATGCTTATCTGCACGTTACCATCTATGCAGATCATCGGCACTTCCTGTGGTTTGCCTTTCGAGGCTGTTATTTTTATATTACCACCCTTTCTTTTGGGATGGAGCCTACACAGTTGGTTTTTACAAAAGTCTTGGCAACCGTGGCTGCTCAAATTTGCTGTCTAGACATTTTTCTTACTCCTTGTCTGGACACCTTTTCTTAATGGCTTGTTCAGCAGAATCTCCGCACCTTCTGATTCAGACTTCTGAGTCCATTTTAGAGCGACCTGGTTGGGAACTTGGTTGCAAGAACTCCTCTCTAGTGTTTTGAGGGGTCTTTCTATCTGTCCCTGGAATCGTGGTGGGATAGCTTTGGTATATTTCCATGATTTCTGCATTCTACTTTGGATGAACGAGAAAAGAGGATTTTTGTGTACTTTTGTATTTGTATATGAAAACATTGAGAATTGGTCATATTATGCTCCCGAGTGTATGTGATAGAATGAGGTTTTGATCTATTCAGTATATGATTCTGGTGATCTTTTGGCTTTGCCACCACTGAAATTTGTTGGGCATTTGGTCTGGTGGATAGATAAATCACATTTTATTTCAGGATTTAATTTTACAAAAAGTATGATTCTTTATTATCGTACATTTTTCCATCACACGTCACATCCTAAATTTATAACTCAACTTTTTAATGACTCAAGGAATATAGAGAATGTTGTATGAACCAATATATGTCTCCCCATTTGATTATATGCATAAGTCAACTGTTTCTTGATACAATAAGAAAAAACTTCTTTCTCTTCCTAATCTACTCTAGAGCCTTAAATGTTTACTCTAAACTGTTATTCTATATGGAAAATAACTGAGTACCAGATGTGTTCACAAACCACTGCAAACCTTTGTGTTGTGGGCCTATTTGCAATGCAAAGGGTTGACTGCAGCAATTCCCAAAATTAAAATGGAGTAAGAACTTTAAGCCCTAACAGTAAAACCACATACTCATAAACAGTAATTCGTAGCATTAAAACCAAATACATTTATCACTAAATCCTTACATGCAGTAGTAAACCTACCAAATAACCCAAAGTGATAACCTCTAATTCTAAAACCTTAACACAGCATTAGCGGTATGATATTAAAATGTACAAGAATTCAATAATGCTGGGAATAGATTAGACTAAGTCTATACAGGTTCTGTGCTGTACTCTGAAAGAAAATTGGAGCAAAATTGGTGCACCACTGGGGAAAAATAAATTCCCAAAGTTCTCATTGATTTGATTTAAGTGGGGACTGTAATATCTAGAATGTTAGGGCGGTCTCTAACGCATTACTTCTCCCCGTAGTGCAGTTGGTTTGCCCAGAATTCCTCCTCTTTTCTTTTTAATATGCACTAAGAGTGTTTGAAGAACTTAGTTTTTAGGTTATGGATGGGAAATCTTCAGCTGTTGAGGACTACAGCTCACATCCTTCCACAACAGCTGGGAGGACTCAACTTGCTCAAACCGGTTTTAGAGAGAGGCTTGTGCTTAAGTGCAAACTCGCATACATAGTTTTGTTTGCACTTCACACTTCTTGCCATGTATTGCACAGCATGATTACATCATCCTTACCTGGATGTGAGGAATGCAAAGGAAAATTGCTTCCACAGTCTGTTAAAAAATAGTTTATGTAATTTTAAATATCAAATACATTCTACTGAACAATGTGTTATAGTTATTTTATATAGATAAGAGATTAGTCATTTAATTTGCTTCTCCAGTAAGAGTCTCTGTTTCAGTGTTTATCGTGTACAGTATCTGTAGGACAGTCTCTCTCTCATGAGTTCTTATCCCCTTGATACAAGGTACTTCCTACCAGGTGTCAAAGATCAGCTCTCGTCATGGTTGGTTTGGAAAGCCTAAATAGTCTGATTCTGTTCTCTGTTCTGTTTCATTCTGTGTCTATGCCTTGCACTAAAACAAGAGGTGACTTTTTAAAGGGAGAGTAACATTTTATTTTGGCTTTTATTTTGCTCTAGCAAAATAAAGTCAAATTCCTTTTACTTTTTATTTTTAACATTCAACCATTTTTTTCCACTTTTTTTGTCTTACCTACACTACCATGTCCTTTCTCCAGAGACAGAGTCCTTATTTTGATCCCTTAGACACTCTGCTTCTTCTGCATACCAGTGGGGTAGTGGAGGCCAGTACTCTAATACAAATACAGAATGGCTTCCTGCTGATCCATAGGTACCACAATCAAAATTAAGGTGATTTCTGGTGTTATGGCCTGGGGCACTTATGGTGTCCCCTAACTCCTATATAACCTTGATCAGGGGAACATATTCATGCATTACTACACTTGCACATTTGTGCATAAAGCCTTACACACATACACCAGTTGTTTGGGGGTGCTGTATATTTTAAAGTTTGTCAGGGAAAAGAAAGAAAGAGGAGAAGGTAATGAGTGCACAACACCATAGGAACATACTATGTTCAACGTACATCAAATACTCATGTATCAAAAACTTAGAAGTAAGAGGGAGGAAGGGTGGGAAGAAATAGAAGCAGCGTGCTCATTAAAAATGTGAGTTAATGCTTTTTGCTTTCAGCCATTGTTCTCTGTTTCCTAAGTTGCCTTGCATAAGTTCAAAAGAAGAGGTTAATTTATCTATTTTGTACTTATCTCTATTTTTTTCCTGAAATAAAGTTGGCATTGTAGGTTAGTTCTAAGCGATAAACTTATTTTACTTATGAGAAAAATCTTCCAGGGGGTTTAGAGGGGAGGACTTTACAAGGGCCCCTACAGAAGTCATATTTGAGACATTTGGAGGCATAAGAGTGCACCTGAGTCCAAAAGGGGGCCAGCTTGGGGCAATACCACCAAGAGTGAATATAAAAGCAACCCTTCCAGCAACTGTAAGACTCTTTTTCTGGACATTGCATATATCTTAGCTGGGGTGAGGTACCATGACAGAAACAACAATTGTTTTAAGATCTTTTATTTATAAATTCATATAAAATATATCTCTTACAGTAAATAATAATTTCAGAAGAAATGAATACCATGTGCCAGTATGGAGTTGGAGATACCCAAAGCACAAAAAGAAAAGAAGAAATCCAAATCCCAATATATCAGTTTTAATTAAAAAAAATATGAATCTCCTTAAAAATCACAAGCAGCATGCTGATGGGAAAAATAATAGTAAAACAATAAAAATGAGGGACTAGGTGCCAGGGAAAGATAAAACTCTTTGCAGCAATTATATATTTTGTATTTCGCTCCTGAATATGGATCTGAAATTGTTTGCCTCACTTCTAGCAAATAGGCTCAAACCTTTCTTACAAAGGCAGGGTTTATGCCAGGTCGAGAGACCAGAGATTATGTTACCAAGGCGTTCTCCCTGATTCATTGCTCTATTAGCTCATCACTTCCTTCTCTGATTCTCTTTTTAGATGAAGAGAAGGCCTTTGATAGGGTTAGGTGGTAGTTCATGGTTCATCGTTTTGGCTTAGGGGAACGTTTCAGTTCTACTGTCTTTTCTACATATGGTACTTCCTCTGCACAAGTTAGAGCTAATTGTACTCTTTCACAACCATTTAGTATTTCAAACTTACCCGTCAGGTCTAGTTCACCGTTTTGCTGAATTTGTCGGTCCTTGTTTCCACTGTCCAAGCTGACATTCGCTCTTGGTCACGTATTTTTTGTATCTTGGTTTTGCAAAATCAACTTAATTAAAATGATCATCCTACGGAAAATCCTGTTTATTTTTTGGTCTCTCCCGCTCTGTATTCCGGCATGTCAGATTAAAATCCTTCAATCACTTATCAATGGCTATATCTGGAACCCCCTCCTAGGCTCAGTTATTCTTTATCGGCCTTCCAGATCTGGTGGGTTGTGCCTCACAAGTCTACTGACATATTACAAAATTATAGCACTAATGATGATGTGTGAGCTTTGTTCTCCTGATTCCTCTATGGATTGGCCGAACTTACTTTGTCTTTTGTTGGTGGGGATTACTCCTCTGCGGTTACTATGGGCTTCAAACTCGAACATCTCACGTAATATTTGAAGTGACCCTGTTCTTTCTCATCTGCTCACTGTTTGGAGATCCTGTAATTCTTCACTCCGTCTTGCTCTGTCCCCATCTCCTTTGTGTACCTTGATCGGAAACCCGGATTTTCCACCTGGTCTGAATTGCTCTGATTTCTTTAATTGGTCTAGGTGTACTTTGGTGGACTTGGACCATCTTCTCCAAAATGTTACACTTCCCCCTTTTAATGATCTTTCCAGAACTCATCAGATTCCTTCTACGGAGGTCTGGAAATATTGACAGGTTAAACACTTTACCTCCCTTCTGAGAGACAGTCCTTTTACTCCATGTCCACTCACTGTATTTGAGCATATTCTGATGCACCCCCCATGAAGTGTAGAGGTCTTTCTGAGATGCTCCAGTTTTTTATGACCCCTGCGTCCACTCTCCCTCTTTTCCAGAGAAGTGCATGGAGTGCTGATCTACACGTGGACATCCCAGTGAATCTGTGGGACTCTGCCTTCTGCCTTCACAATAAACTTTTATCTAATGTACTTATGCGAGAACTTAATTTTAAAATCCTGATGCGTTGATTTTGCATGCCTGACAAACTTGCAAAAATTTTACCAGGATCTTCTCCACTTTGCTGGAGAGACTGGTTGGAGGAAGGTATGATGTTTCATGTGTGGTGGTCGTGCTCCACCATGACAGAATTTTGGGCTGATGTGGCGTCTCATCTCCCAATTTTGTCTGGCCTTCACCTTCCCAGCTCACCTCTGGTCCTACTCCTCACACTTCTTCCTGGCAATGGCCACACTCTTCCAACTTCAGCATTGACACTATGGCTCCTGTTAGTCACTACTGCTAGGGTTTGTATTCCTGCCAAATGGAAATCAGTTGTTCCCCCTACTGTTCAGGATTGGAAAGTGCGTATTTGCGCTTTCTTGAGTATCGAAAAACTATACCACGAATCTAAAGGCTCCACTTCACAATTCCTTACCAGGTATGAACGCTGGTTGACTTTTACTGACTTTTGAAGCTTGGTGTTCCAAGCTCCCACTAGACTCCTTTTTATATATTTATTTTGACTACCTATTCACTCTGTTTCTAGCTCGTCCGCACCTTATTCTACTCTACCCTATTCTATTCTATTCTTCCTCTTTTCTCTTCCTTTCTTTTCTATTGTTCATCCTCTCTATCTCTTATATTTTCAAAAGAGGTTTTCCTACTTATCTGATACCATTTGATGATAATTTGTATGTCTCTTAGTCATGCATGATTTCACGCTTTACTGTTACAATTTACGAGAGACTTTATGTTCAGACTTTCTGTGGCTGTATTTGCTACTAATATTGTTTATTGATTTTTTTTACTGTTGACACTTTTTGCTTGTATCATATCATACTATATTTTCTCAATAAAATCTTTGAAAAAAAAAAAAAAAAAAAAAAAAAAATGAGGGTCTAGGGAAGAAGCTAAAAATATAATACCCATATATCACTACACACTGTTTTAACACCAAACTAGAGACTTTGTACAACAAAATACCATTGGTTTATTGTATGTTCTAAATCTTAATCCAATATAAGTATGGCCCCAAATATTTTATATGGTACACCTGTCACAAAATTCACGTAACAATATAAACTGATGGATGTTTAATGTTCTTGAGTATGTTGGCAGCACATCACAGTTGATTTCCACATATTATACATGCTGGCAGAATGAAAGGACAAAGACCTTCTGACTCCTATGATATTGTTTATCTTTTAAGGAAAAAGGCACAGAAAAGAGCAGACAAGCAAGGAAACAAGTATGCGCTAAGACTTGTATAAACAGGATGGTCATTTCTAAATTATAAAAAAGAAAATATGTGTGTGTATATATTTTTATAATTAAATACATTTTTTTGTTACAGTAAATAAAAAACCCAGTTAATTGGGGCCTCCTGAAATATACAGGTATAAGGTATTTAGAGTTTGTTTTTTAGTGTATGGCTTCTTTAAGATCTGGTTCCCACCCTTGGCTATCTTTGTTCCATAGACTTTATGCTAGAACAGTCAGAGAGGGCTATTTCTCCTTGTCGCATGGAGCTCTATGTTAGTGTTCATAGAGTGCACTTTGGCCTGCAGCTGGAGAGCCACATATTCTAGGCAATAAGCAATGGAGAAGACTAATGACTGGATTTAAATGCAGGAGATAAGTGTTACCTCCCGTTTTATAAAAAATGTTCCTTTTGAAGTCTATGAGGAAATCTGGAGATAAAAGCAGAGATAAAATTAACACCTCCATTTGAATCCAGCCCTAAATTTTTTGTAATCCTCCGGTTCCCAGGCCTTTTTTTTTTTCCGATTGGCTGGCGCTGTTTGTGATGGCAATCTTACTTTTCGCTTACTTTTCCTTAGCTGCATGAACTCACTCCCTGGGGCAGCTGGAAGGGAGGCGGGAGGAGAATTAGGCAGTCAAGTGCTGCATTATTCTGACTGGCACAGCTTGAAGTTAGAATGTCTTTAAAAGTACTTAGATTAAAAAAATAAATAAATAATAATACTTTATTAACAAAATCTATGGTAAAAATTTGTATAAAGTCATGCATCACCTTTAACCCCTTCAGTGCCAGAGGCTTGGGCCATTTCCTGTGCCCTGCAGGCTAGGCACTTTTTTAGCATTTTTGCTATCCTTCCATTTAGGCTTGATTTACTCTGGTGATTTTTAGTTACATATGGAAAACTATATATTGTTTTTTTTTTTCAGAACAAATTGAGCTTTCTTGTGGTACCTTACACGAAGAGAATTTTACATCATGCAAAAAGCTATGATGTCATAATGACAAAAAAGTGAAAATTTACTAATTTTGCTAAAATCACATACTATGCATCAAAAACATTTACCTTGATTGAAAAAGTTTCAATTATTTGAAAAAGCCCCACATCCTGAGTAAAAAAAATACCAAATCTGTATAGTTTTACCAATGTCCATGGCTAGCGCAGAGCCCTAATCACCAGCAGCGCAAAAATGACATTTTCAACTTTATAAATTAATAGGCGCATTCTAGGGTTTTTGTGGTAAAACTACCCTAAAACAGTGGAATAACTATATAAAACTATATATTTCTGCATCTAATGAGGGGTAACTTGCCTTCTTACCCCAAGCTTGTTGTGCCCAAATGCTCCCAGAAGGTGGCACTACAGGAAAAAAATGGCATGTACTTACATTTCTGCCCCTTCAACTGTACTGAAATCTGCGAAAACCATGGAATTTCCAACTATATTCATTAGCTAGTGCTCTTAGGAGAAAAATGACACCCCATTGGCATCAGTTTACCTACCTCAGGGGGCGCTAGAAGTGCAAAACGACACCTACTACAACCTCTCAAACATTACTTGTCAATACAAAAATTGGTTATAACAACTAGAGAAGTGAAGAAAGGCTACACGAACCATACCATTTTGGAAAGAAGACATGTTCCCTTCTAAGTCATTGCATACTCCACTAGATCTTTGCTTGCTTCCTGGGTCTACCAAAACCAGACCTCTGTGAAATAGCTGTGCAAGTCAGCTACTTGGTCCTAATGGCACATGTTTACCTAACACTACAGTGTCAATGTTTTGCCCACTGCTGAGGCCAGCTTTGGCTGAAAGGTTTTTCAGACTGTTTTGCCTGTCTAAGGACCATTGTCTTTTTCTGATACTCTTCCTTTCATCAGGCAGAGGAGTCCTCTTGGGGTCTTAGTTTATGGGGTTTCCTTCTTTTCTTTCACACTCTTTCATTTTCTGTGGTTCTTATTACACATGAATCTGGATAGAGCAGGGTTTGAGTTGGAGGAGGGGAGGGAGTCTCCTCCCTCAAAACCCTGTTTTTTTTGGGGGGGGGAGGTTTAAGTACCCTGCCCTCCATGGTTCCATATGGACTGATGAGAAAATAATATAATGGTATTCCACCAAAATCCTATTTCAGAACAGTAGAAAATAAAAAACTGTGGTATGTCAGTCCATCCTGTAGAGGCAAGTACCTACCCAACATTGCATGACATCCCATGTTCTAAAAGATTAAAGAGAAATACCTTTTTGTTGTAGCACTAGATTATAAAAATATTTGTGTACTCCTGCTCAGTGATAGAAAGGGGATGAACATATATTAGATGCAGCTTGCTGTCATGATTCCAAAATGGTATTCCTCTATTGGTTTACCTTCATGCCTTGAACTGTTAAGACATTAACGTATAGGAATGCAGTTATGTTTTATTTTTAGCAGTAGATTGTGGTGGATGCAACTATGTGCATCTAGCTAATGACTGCTCTCTGAATATTGTGTGAAATGTATGATTGGTTTTCATACATAAGCTATGTGTAAAACCCTAGATTTTTGGTCTGTTGGAAATTTGAGTTGGTTCTATACTTTGAACTATGAATTTACTTATGATATTTAGAAAATAAATCCACTCCCTCCCACAGATGTACAATTTCTATAGATTTTTCAGCCATGCAGAAATCGAGTTAACACACCCCACCTCTTGAAACCAGACAAAAATGCTTGGGTAATGCAATAACATATTTTACTTTTGCTCCTTTTATGTATTTAAAGAACTTTCTCTTACAGCCTCTGTGGAACACAGGTACCATTGGGGTTGAGCCCCTCCACTATAGGGTACGACACAGCTTAAAAGACTATGACACAGCTTAAAAGACAGAGTCTTGAAAGTGGAGACTCCCTGCCACTACTCCAGCTCAACCCTTGCACCACCTTCATATTAGCCAGTTTTGAATGTGTTCTGGAAGAATACATGTGGGCAGTGACCACTCTTAATTTTTAGCTTTTTTTTATTGTGTATACTTTAGATATGGGATGTCAAAACTCCCCACGTAAGGCGGATTACCATTACTTGGCTTCCTTTGGGATGGATTGACCAGTTTACAGGTGGTGATGTATGGACCTTTTCAGCCCTGTGGAGTGCATCTTGCAGGCCAAGTTCTCCCTCCAGCAGAGTCTCTGAGTCTCTGTCTTCCTTCATAATGCTAAACTGAAGACAGAAGTTTGTTGAGTAACCCTTTAAGTGCATTGGTTCACATTATCCCAATCCTTTGTCTCTCCATAAAGAGACTGTTATGAATCATAAAGGTGGCCAACACTTGTCTTACTGAAGCTTCCTTAGATGCTGTCAGATTCTCCGCTAAGGCCTC
The DNA here is from genome assembly GCA_037306005.1 of Rhinophrynus dorsalis. NCBI lineage: Eukaryota > Metazoa > Chordata > Amphibia > Anura > Rhinophrynidae > Rhinophrynus > Rhinophrynus dorsalis. Next base: position 167,708,088 of record CM074724.1, read on the forward strand.
TGGCCTTTCTGTTGCACTGCACTGTACTTTCTGGATCAATATTTGGTCTGCGGACCAATGTTCAAAAAAGTCACTGGTTTCCTTGTCTTTGCAGGGTAGGTCCCTTTCTGGACCTGCTCTGAAACTGATCATCAGTGATGCTTATGGTTGTAAGAGTACCTTATTACCTCAGATCTCCACCAAGCTTCCATTTCTGGGGAGGAAGGCAAGTTTTTTTAGTCTCTCCCTCTGCACCAAACGGGAGAACAGAGCTCACAAGCCTCTTAAGCACGACCTTCCGCAAAACCCAGACAAGCCTGGCAGCCCAAGAAATCATCTGCAAAGGATAAGTCTGACAAGCACTCTTCCACATGACTAGCGGAATACTGGTCCATTGTTGCCTGTAGGGGGCATCGCCTCCTTTTTTTGAGACAACTGGGCATCCTTGGTAACAGACCAGTGGGTTTTGCAGGTAATATCTGTTCTTTTTGTCAAGAGTTCCAAAGGAGCCAGACAAAGCAAGACTTTTCCAGGAGGCAATGAACTCACTGCTGGAAAAACAGGTTCTGGTGCCAGCACCACCCCTCACGTGCTCTTCAGGTTTCTATTCCAACTTGTATGTGTTCCCAAAGAAGGATGACTGCTGCTGGCCCATTCTGGACCTCAAATGCCTCAACAAGTATGTGGTTGCCACACTTCAAGATGGAATGTTTGTGTTCTGTCATATTAACAATGTGTCCAGGGGAGTATCTGGCCTCTCTGGATCTTCAGGTTGCGTACTTTCACGTTCTGATTCACTTGGACAGCCAACGCTACCTGCGTTTTGCTTTTGGGTCAAATCATTACAAGTTGACGGCACTGCTGTTTGGCCCTGCTTCGGCCCCATGAATCTTCACAATAATCATGGTGGCCTTCATCCAGAGATGCTTCACCTGGACAATCTCCTTATCAAGGCCCCATTAGAGGACCTCCTAGCTTGTCTGCAATCACTTTCTAGTCCACCACTGTTGGATTCTCAATCTGCACAAGTCCTGTCCCATTCATTACCAGGTTATTGTTTTCCTGGGGAGGAGGTTTAACACCTGCTAGGAGAAGGTCTACCTCCCAGAAGAGAAGATTCTGCTTATGTCTCAGTACATGTTGCGAGCCATGGAGTGGTCCTTGGCCACGATCAAGGATTTCATGATTGTGTTGGATCGCTTGGTGTCTACTCTGGATGCCATCCCTTACATTCAGGTTCAACGAGTGAGCTGCAGAAGGATGTTCTCTGGAACTGGTCTAGGTATCCAGAGCATCTGCTTTGGTAGATGTCTCACGCCGTAAGCCGGAGGTGATTTTCAGTGGTGGTTGCATTGGCGGAACCTGGAGTGGGAGAGACCCTTTGTGATCCTGGAGTGGACTCTGGTCGCTACGGATGCCAGCTTTAGGGGCTTGGGAGGTGTTCCGGGACCCCTATGTGTCCAGGTCAGATATACCCTGGACGAGAGCTTGTTGTCTATCAATGTCTTGAATCTCTGGGTGATTCAACTAGCCCTCGTTCACTGGACCCCAATACTTTAAGGGACACTGTTGAGGGTGCAGTCTGACAATTCCACGACTGTGGCTTACACCAATCACCATGGAGGATTGCACAGTGTGCCAGTTGGAATAAAGTGAATGGTCTCCTCTGTTGGGCGGAGGCCTATGTTCCAGCCAATTGGCGCTTCCAGGGGTAGAAAAAATTCACCAAGTCACTAAAAGTCACTAAGACATAGATCCTGGAGAGTGGGGAATTTATATGGAGAGTTTTTTTTATCTGATTGTCAAAGAGTGGGTGTACTAGAGATATACCTCATGGCAACCAGAGAGAACAGGAGGGTTCCAGCATTCTGCTCTCTGATGGGAGACCGCCTGGCCTTTGCCGTGGATGCAATGTCAATGCCATAGAGCTTTCACCTGTCTTGTATGTTTTTCTTGATTCATCTCATGCCCAGGGGGAATCCGGAAGATCAGGATGGATGGGGTGTCCGTCATTCTGATTTGTTCTTTACTGGCTTGAGAGGGTGTGGTTTGCAGATTTGGTTAGTCTTTCTGTCCAGGATCCACTAAACCTTCCTTCCAGGGTCCCCTGTGGCACAAGGACGTGAAGAAACTGGCCAGCATCCTGAAACTGAAGGGTTTTACACAGCAGTCTTATCTACCATGATACAGGCCAGGACGCCAGTCTCTTCCAAGGCATACCATAGAGTGTGGTCTGTTTTTGTTTTTTTTTCCCTCTGTTGTCCAATACAGGCTACTGGTAACTTCGGGTAGGCGATCAGCAGGAACAATTCTGAGAAGTGACTGCTGGGTGGCACCTACCTCCTCTCCTTAGCTTGCAGCTAGCCAATCCCCATCCAGTAAGATTTGTTCCTTGGTCAATACACAAGGCAAGAGAACAGTTCAGCTATAGTTTTAGCTTTTTTATTATTTTTCGACAATCCCCATCACCCAAATGTGGATAGCTCAGTTTACCAGGTGCTTTTGTGGACCTAAGCCCTAGGGGTAAATCCTGGCTGCAAGTTCTTTCCCCAGGAGTTGTCCACTGAAGCTTGTTCTTGATATATAGTAATCTGAAGACAGAAGATCTGCTGAAAAAGGTGAGCACTCTTTGAGTTCTGAGGTCCACATGTCCCATGCTTCCCCTCTGCACAGGGGTCTCATGTTGAGTTACTATTACATACTCTTGCACTCATTGGGTTTATCTGTATGTTTGTGAGGTGTTTGTAGCAAGTTTCTGTGGTAACTTAACCCTTTTACTGCTGGTTAGCAACTTTTGGAGGAGTTGTGGGTACTTTCCCTACTGGGACCAGTGTTTATTGGGTCTGCTGACTTGTTCTAGTGGGCTTTTGAGTGGTTTTACATTTTGGTATTCACCTTGTTTACTTTGTGTTCTGCGCCTTGAAGGCGCGCATTTACCACATAGATGCCATTGCTCCATTCACTTCTATGGGACTTTACAGTTTGGGACATATCTCTGCAACCGCTCCAAGTAGTGAGGTCAGAGATGGCTCATTTGGTTGGTCTGCCCTTGCTCTGTTATCCGGTCAACATTCTGGGCATGTTGGGGGGCTCAGAGGGCTTCGGGCACTGTTGGGGTACTTTTTCAGTGAAACTACAATTCCCATGAGCACTCGCTTTGCGTGCTCGCTTCTGATGGGCTCCCGCTGTGGCAGCCACTTTGTGCCTTCGCTGATCGAGTATCCTACGCAGGGCTTGGACTCTCTTTCTCTCTTCAGCAGTTTAACCCTTCTCCTACCAGATAAGTCTTATTTAGCATTTCTTGAGTGAATTTATTTTTTTATTGACCGTTTGACTCTGTGAGAATGTCTACTCCGTTAGACCTTGAGGCTAGGCCTAAGACTAAGGATACGAGGTGTCTGTGTCCCTCATTGCTCCTCATGTCACTCAGGGTTACCTAGAGGATACACAGATCATATTTGCCCAGCATGCGCTGCTGCCCCTGAATCCCCTGCAGGGGCCTGCAGCCATGCACTAGAGCCAGTTTGGATGTAAGAGTTTAAGGCTACTACCAGGGACCTCCGGTCCACCTTACAACTCCTTCCATCCACTTTGCAGGGGGTCTTCCACTCGTGGCAGGCCCCAAATCCTATCAGATCTACCCTGCCTAAACCGCCGGGTGTACCTGATGTGTCTGATCCCTCTGACAAGGAATTATTGGTGGATTCTGATGAAGAAGACTGTTCCCCTTCCTCTCAGTTTTTTGGGGATCCCTTTGAGGCTGATCTGTTCCCTCAGCTGAGAGCCTGATCAGAGCTGTGTTGAACACCCTGAACATTCCTTTGGTACAGGAGGTTTTTTCTGATCCCTCTGATGTGTTTCAGGAACCTGTTAGGCCCCATATTTGTTTTCCACCTAACCCCACCCTTGACCGCTTGGTGTCTGAGGAGTGGATGTTACCAGACAGGAAACCGTCTGTCTCTAGGAAATTTGCTAAGCTTTATCCATTCTCTGAAGCGGCCCTAGCTCAATGGGTTCATCCCCCCCCCCCCATAGTGGATGCCTATCACGGTTCCCGTGATCTCCCTCTGTCATTCTCTCTTGTGCTGCTCCCTTATTGGTTGAGCCTGTTTGCCCGCCTCTGGTGACTCTTTTTATACCAGACTAGTGGCACCTATCAGGTGCCCTTTCGTGGTGTTCCAGAGCCAGTGTTGCTGTTGCTGAGTTCCTGTGTTCCTGATTTCTGGTGTACCGATTTGGCCTGTTCTGACAACTCTCCTGTGTTCCTGCTCCGTGATCTGACCCGGCCTGGCTGACGTTCCTGCTCGTTGCTGATCTGGCTTGTCTGAGAATCTCCTCCGTGATATAACCCGGCCTGGCTGATGTTCCTGCTGCTGTTGTCGCTGGAGCGACATTCTGATTCCTGCTGAGTTCGCGTCTGGTTGATCGAGACTGTATCTATTAACTCCTGTTAAGCCGTGTCTCTTGAGCTGAGTTGCCAGTTACGCTTGCAGAGCAGTACTACTAAGCTGAGTCTCCGGTTACGCTTGCAGAGCTGTACTACCCAAAGCTGAGTCTTCTGTGGCACTTGCAGGGCAATTCCGTTGAGCCTCCGATTATACTTGCTGTGCTATATATCCAACCGGGTGCTGTTGTTAACTCTTGCAGAGCCGTTATACTCCTGCTGCTCCTGCTAACCCGGCTGCATTTGGGCCACGGCGGCTCATATTGTCATCCAAAGCAGAGTAGTCTGTGTCCGGTTACGTGCCTGTGAGGCGCTATTGGCTCTAGCACCTTCTGCACTGGTGGTTCCCGTTATACGCCCGTGGGGGGCTATTGGCTCAAGCTATCGCTGTACGGTTGGTCTCCTCATACGCCCGTGGGGGCTAGCGAGTCACGCTCTTGCAGTGCAAAGTGTCTCTGTCATACGCCCGTGGGGGCTATTTGGCTCAAGCTATCACTGTACGGTTGGTCTCCTCACACGCCCATGGGGTCTAGCAATTCATGCTCTTGCAGCATCAGTAGTCTCCATTATACGCCCGTGGGGGCTATCCGCTAACCGCTCTGCAGTGTTCTGTCTCAGTCTCTGCATTACCCAAGCAGCTAACAACATTAGTGGACTTAAGGTGTTGTGTAATCTAGCACCTATTTCTGCCTCTTATTCACCTTGGGCGTGCCAAACACCACAACAGAGACTGACGATTCCTATGTATTTAACTATTGATTTCCAGTCATTATTCTGAGCCTGTCCTGTGACAGTATATGTATTATTTGTACTCCTATATACTGGTCCTGTGAAGGCCTCTGTGTCTATCTCTTGCTATCTACTGTGTGGCCTATTGAAGGCGACCTTGTTCGTTATTTTTTATTTTAATAAAACTGTGTTTTATTCAAACCTGCTGTCTGAGTGTCTGAAAACCGTTGTCTCCAGGATTTCTAAGTCCACGGCCTTGCCTGTGGCTGATGCATCTTCTATGAAAGACTGGAATGACAAAAAGCTTGAGACCTCGCTCAAGGCTATTTTTGCAACGGCTGGTTCTGCCCTACTCCCCGCATTTGCTGCGGCATGGGTGAATAGAGCTGTGGCTGTTTGGACTGAGCAGCTCACTTCAGCTGTCTATCAGGGAGCTCCTACTACTGACGTTGCGGCTTCTCGGCAACATCTCTGAGGCTCAGCATTATGTTTCTGCTGCCCTGTTTGACGCTGTCCGCATGATAGCCAGGGCATCAGCTATCTCTGTGGTAGCCACACATGCTCTTTGGCTCAAGATCTGGTCTGCTGACATGGCCTCCAAGAGGGCTTTCCTGTCCTTGCCCTTTCAGGGGACCTCACTGTTTGGGCCTGATCTCAAGGATCTTATCAGTGAAGCCACTTGAGGGAAGAGTACTCACCTGCCAGTGGTCCAGAGGAAGAAGGCGCCTGTCAAAAGGAATTGGCTTTTTCGTCCCTTTCAGGCTGACTCCCACCAGGCGACCCTAACGGTGCCTCAGACTCCTTGCTCCTCATCCAAGCCTATACAGCAATGGAGGTCCAAGTCATCTGCTAAGCCCAAGGCTTCCAAAACTCCTTCTGCATGACTCTCCAAATCCGGGTCCCCGCCCGCAGGTAGGTGGCCGCTTACGCCACTACCTCTCGGCTTTGGAGGCCTCTGTGGCGGACCCGTGGGTTTTGCAGGTGGTGGCTACTGGGTACAGGATCCCCTTCGCCTCCCTTCCTCCTTCGCGGACCTTCTCTTCCCACTCTCCTCTGGGAGCAGAAAAGCGCTGCCTTTTTGAGGGAGCCATTCAGGCCCTTCTGGACAAGGCAGTCTTGGAACCTGTTTCCCCTCAGGAACAGGGGTTGGGGTTTTACTCCAACCTCTTTGCAGTTTCCAAGAAGGAATTTAAGGATCCAAACTCCTTTGTGGTCAGGTCCCAATTCCGCCAGGAGTTACTCAATGCCACAGCGGTAGCCTACATCAACAAGCAAGGCGGCTCAAGAAGTCTCGCAGCTTGGCTAGAAGTCAAGTCTATTTTGTCCTGGGCAGAGAAGCATGTGCCTGCCATTTCTGCAGTTCATATTCCTGACTGTTACTGCTTACTTTGGTTTCAGCGTCATCTGCAGGCTCGAGGCTTCAAGCATGGAGCAGGCCTCTGTTTTATGTAGTTTCCTCCTACCTACTTCCTACCTCTGAGCTGCTCCACCTACCTACATCTTGAGAAGGGGTTTAAAGGGCAGACTGAGTCCTGACTCAGTTGCCCTTGCGTTGTTGTACAATACGGTTCTGTTTTCCTTGGCCTCTGTGTATGACCTGGCTTGTCTGACCATCCATTCTGGTGCTGACCTGTGGCTCTGACTACTCTTTTGCCTGCTCCCATTGTGTAGTGGACACCCAATCTGGTGCAGAACTGTGGCTCTGGTTGACTACCTGAACTGTGTATGATCTGGCCTGTCTGTCCATCCACCTGTGGCTCTGTCTGACCATCTCCTTGTGCGTTCCGATTTGGCTTAGACATCCTTTCTGGTGCAAACCTGTGGCTCTGGCTGACAACCCGCTCAGTGTATGACCTGGCTTGTCTGACTACTCACTCTGGTGTTGACTTGGGGCTCTGTCCACTGCGCTTCCAGCATACCAACGCTTCAGTGGATATCCTATCTTGTGCAAACCTGTGGCTCTGTCTGACTACCCACTCCGTGTATGACCCGGCTTGTCTGACTGTCCTTTCTGGTGCTGACTAGGGGGCTCTGTTTCCTTTGTGTGTTGGTCCCCACTCCACAGACACCCATCCTAGAGCAGACCTGGGGCTCTATCAGACTCCTAGAATGACTGCAGGCTGAGTCAGTGCTAGTCCTTTGGGCGTTCCAAATTACCTCTAGGCTCCAGTGGGCTGAGGCTTAGTCTCGGACAGTGTGGTGGATTTCTTGGTGGATGGATATTTCTGATACAGTGCTTGCCTCTTTGATCACCCTCTGTGTGTTATCTGTTTACGTGCATTACTGTTTTTATTCTAATAAAAGATAGTTCTTTACCGTACTGACTCCTGGTTTATTCCTGGGAACTGTGACACTAGCATAGACAGCATTCTGGCAGACTTCCTCAGTCAACACACAGGTGGGTTCTTACTGGATGGGGATTGGCTAGCTGCAAGCTAAGGAGAGGAGGTAGGCTCCACCCAGCAGTCACTTCTCAGAATTGTTCCTGCCTACTTAAAGGGGCTGATCACCTACCTCGAAGTTACCCGTAACCTGTATGGCTTAAGAGAAAATGACTTAAAGGGATAGTAATACTTGAAAATAATTGTATTTTATATTGTAGCCCTTAAAAAAACATGAAAAATGATACAAGTCTTATCTCCCAAACCTTTATGGTTTGGGAGATATTCACATGTAAAATGTAGTAAAATTCTCTTTTCCTGGCTGTTTCAGCCAAGTCTGCCATCTAGTGGACAGATTTGGAATTCGGTCCACAGAGCAACCGGCAGCTCTTTAGCAGTGCCAAGATCACGATCTTTGAAAAGAACTACTTAACTGGAACTATCGACAAAGTGTGCCTGGCTTGATAGCACACTTTGTAGACCATTCCAATTAAGAAATTATTTTTAAAGATGGTGATCTCAGCACTTCTGGAGAGGCACAACCGGTCCTGGGACCAGATTCCAAATCTGAAGGGTAGAGCAATGACGTCACTCCAGGGGAAACTTTACTTCTGAATATCTCCCAAACCATAAAGGTTTGGGAGATAAGACTTATATCATTTTTCATGTTTTTTTAAGGGCTACAATATAAAATAAACTTATTTTCAAGTATTGCTATCCCTTTAACAGGTAAGAATAAATCCTCTTTTTTAAGTGGTGCGCAGACAAGAATGTGTCTTCACAGGCCTTTAACCTTCCCTTTGTATTGTCTTTCCTCCGAGATGGAGTGAATAACGGACTCTGTTTGCGCTCCCCTAAGGTTCAGATCTCGGAACTCTCTGTACTTTTTCAGAGACATATTGCCATCATTCCAGATGTCATGGTTTTCCTTCAAGGGGTGGCTTATGCCTTCCCTTCCTTTAAGGGATCTCAGCCTGGTGCTGGGTGTTTTACAGAGGCCTCCATTTGAGCCTCTTGCTTCCCATCTCCTTGCTCCAATTGACTCTAAAGATGCTTTTCCTCTTGGTAATGGTCTTGGTGAGGTGAGTCACAGAGCTACAAGCTCTGTTTTGTAAACCTCCCTTCCTGGTGTTTCATCAGGATAAGGTGGTACTTCTTACCTCCCAGGAATTTCTTCCCAAGGGGGTCTGTGAGTTTCACATCAATCAGGAGATTGATGTGCCTTCCTTTTGACCTGATCCTACATTTGAAAAGGAAAGAGATCTCCATTTGTTTGTCATGGTGATTTTCCTTAGGTTTTGTGTGCACTGTCTTTTTGTAAGGCTGACTCACTGTTTGTCATCAGTGAGGGTCCCAGAGCTGATCACACTGCCTTCAAGGTCACCATTCCCTCTTGGATTAAGGCCACTATACACCAGGTGTATGAAATCCAGGAGAAACCTATTCCCTTTAAGATCATGGCACACTCTACCAGTTCTGTGTGTGTTTCTGGGGCCTACAAAAACCAGGCCTCTACTGAACAGCTGTGCAAGACAGCAACTTAGTTCTTCTTGCATACTTTCACTGAATACTACAGTGTAAGTGTCCTTGCTTTGACTGAGGCCAGCTTTGATCGGAAGGTCTGGCAGGTCTTCTGCCTGCACAGTTTTTTTCTATCAGTTGTTGTTCATTAATTTCTGAGCCCTATTGGCTCTTGTTTTTGTGTTCAGTTTCCGCTGAGACTTGTTGCTTGGGTTATTCATTTACTGGATAGTCCTAGGGAGCTCTGGTATCATGGGGACATACATGAGGTATTTTCTCCTTTCCCAACTGGGAGCTTAGCATTGGTATATCCCCATGGTACCTGTGTTCATATTGGACTTAAGAGAAAATAGGTTTTTAGTGTTCTTACCTGTTGAATCTTTTTCTCTTTAGTCCATATGGAATACACGTCTTCCACCCAGAGAATGGGACCCTTTTTTATGGTATTACTTTCATGGGCAGAGGAGTCCACTTCTCCTCTTCCCAGCTTACTTTTCTTTGTGTGACTTTGATCACATTAATTCTGGGAGTTAGTGGGTGGCAGGGAGGTTGAGGCAGGGAGGTTGAGGTGGAGGAGGAGGAGGATGGGGTCTCCACCCCAAAGGCTCTCTCTGTTGAGATGTGCCCTGCCCTCCAGGAGGAGGGACTAAACTCCATAGTTCCTGTGTTCCATATGGAAAAAAGTATTTAACAGGTAAGATCACTAAAATCCTGTTTTTACTGAATTTGATCTCTCTTGCATTCTATTGCGAGTTGTTTACTTACAATGTGAAGTGACTCTTACAAGCCATTCAGCTATATTAAGGATGCATAAACTACAGCCCAGGAGCCCTTTGGTGGCCCTTTAACTTGGCCAATCTTCTTCATGTAACGTCTATAAAATATGAACTGTGGCAAAAAAAAAAAAAAATAATCCTTAACAAATTTTAATGACCGTGTGATCTGTAATAACTTTGGATCAAAGCTTCTCCCAGCAGTGGAAGCACCATTGTTTTAACCCTTTGAATGCCAGAGGGTTATAGAATGCATTACAAAGCAATGCATTCTGTGCCCATCAGCCACTCAAAGGGTTAATCAGCAGCAGATGTGATACATTATATGCTTTTCCAAAATAATTGCTTACTACTCCTTTAAGGAGGGCTATTCACAAACTACTGGTATGATTTGAAAACTTGTGAGTAGTTTCCAGAAATGATAATTTGACAGTTAATAGCAGCACAATTGTCAAAACATGCTTAACACGGCTGTGAAATGCCTTAGAACTGAAGGAACTAAATAATGCTTTTATGTATTTCTCATCAGGTTGCGCTACAACAGTGACCCTTAGATTTTTTTCACAGACTGCATCTATTTTGATTTTTTATCAAACTGTGAAACCCCCTGCCATTTTTAACTATAATTGTAGCCCTTTTTTATTCATTTATATTCTTACTAAATGCACTTACTTTTTAATTTATTTTTAAAAAAGTATTATACATCTTACATTTCTAAAAATCATAGAAACAAAACTCAAACTGTTTTTCTCCTGTATTCCACATGTACTAACATGTGCACCCTAACAGAAAAATATTTTACTTTCTGGGTGTGTGGCTGATGGGTCCTCTTGGATGGCAGGCCCAAGCACAACTGCACCCTGTATAGTAACACTTTTGCAAATGTAACCCTTTGAGTGCCAGAGGCGTATGCAACACATTGCATACCCCCTCTGGCACTCAAAGGGTTAAATGAGTTTGAAATATGGCGTGTGATAACAGAAAATGCATTTTTTTATTTATGACATAGGATTTTGTTGCACAGCACATTTACTACAAGGTATTGAAAATGGCTTAACTCTTTGAGTGCCAGAGGGGTACCCCTCTGGCTCTCAAAGGGTTAACCCTTTGAGTGCATTTTATGGCTCTCTAGTAGCAGTCAAAGGGTTAAGATTTTGAAATCATTTCTTATAAGTGTTCATTATTATTATTTAGACAATCTAATCATTGTCAGTAAATGGTTCACTTATATTGTAACTTAGGGAGTGATCAGGATGTAGCATTTGTCAATGGTTTTGGTTTCTATTGAACCTGTTTTATAAGCTATGGTATTGACACTGATTGTGGGCTCAGGACTTATATCACTGTAATGAAGTAACCCAAAATTTTATTTGGATACAAGCCATGCAACAGTTTTCTCTTTTTAATGGACTCAACATGAAGATGACACTTTGAGTCCTTTCCTGTATGGTGAATTGAAGTGCATTTAGTCTCAGTGACTTAAGCCTAAAACAGGTACACAAGTAAAAGCTCTCAATGGCACAAATCTGCATTTTTCAATGAAAATGTCAGCTTTTTTGGTTTTATGCCTACTTTTCACTTATTTATGACTGGCACACACTCATGAATTAATACTACAGCAGGGATCCACCATAAGGAAGCTCTTATGAAACCATGTTTTAACAGCTTTGCACCAGGATGAATTGACAGATTTCAACAGTACCTGGCATATTTAATTTCAGAGCCCTTGAGCCTGTTAATATCAGGATGATTCAAAATGGAAACTTAATTGAGAATAATCACACTCTCACATACACACTGAAAAGAAAAGGACTTTTCTTATTCTGGAGAAAACATATAGAAAGTTAGATTTACTAAATATATTAAAATACATTTTGCAGTTAATATTGCATTTGGAATCTGTGTTTGTTAAAAAGAAATGCGACCACATTCTGGAGCAAAACAATTGCAACATAGGGAAAATATAGAAATCCCCACATTCCCGTTGATTTGAATGGGACTTTTTAACCTTTCGGTTGCTTTATGTGTCTCCACATTGGGAAGCAATGCATTAGACCTCTTTAGCATTCTTTTAAATCTGAGATTTTGTATTTGCCCTTATGTTGTAGTTGGTTTGATCCAGAATTTTTTCCACTTACTTTTGAACTGTGTGTAACGGCTCATAGGGATAACATTTAATTGGGAATATATATATAGATAGATAGATAGATATAGATATATGTGTGGGTTTTTTATTTGTAACTTAAGTTTATTGAGTTTTGTTTTTCCAAAAAATGGGGAAGGGAGGGGGTATAGAATAAGAGGAGGGAATTAAGGGAAAAGGAGGTGCAACATGGTTTACAGATTTAAAAGACAGTGTTGTATTCATAGCTTGGCATATATAGTCTACAGCTTATGAGTAATCATGTTGAAGTAGGTTATAGTGTGGAGATAGGAGGTAACCTGAGACCCTGGCCTGTCAACAAACCACTGGCGTCACCAGGCCCGCCCATCGCTCTGCCACATTGCACAGGTAAAGTTGTTCAGTAACACAGACCAGGGCTGATAGGAAGCAGGTTGCAGTAGGTATTGGGGAAGAGCAAAAAAAAAAAAAAAAAAGAGGTTGGAGGCAGGAGAGAGATGTCCCCGGAGGGGGGGGGGTGCAGGCCGGAGGGAAGGGAGCAATGCAGGTAAGTAGTATATAGACCTCACTCCTCAGGTGGGTCGTCATGAATCCGGTCATCATGATAAGAAAGCCACGGTTCTCAGATCTGCAAGAAGCATTCCGGGTTGTCTGAAAGAAGCATTGTTAGGCACTCCATGGAGTGAATATTCCAAACATAACTCGTTAGTGCCACACGGTCCGGTAGCCCAGGCTGCTTCCAATGGGCAGTCAGTTGGTTTCAAGCTTCAAGGAGTACATGGGTCATCAGTTTAAGGCCCAAGTGAGAGGCCACCCAAGGCTTCAGCTCCAAAAGAAACCACCAAGGCTCTGGGGGGGAGAAGGGGTCAGAGTTTATATCTGTCAACAAAGAGCCTACCATTTCCCAGAAGTTTCCAGCCACTGGGCAAGTCCACCAGATATGATACACAGAGTCCCCAGTTCCCCACATCCTCTGAAACACAGAGGAGACTGGCCCGGGTAAATTGATTGCAAACGGTCTGTCATTAGATACCATCAGTATAGCAGCTTGTAGGCCCGTTCTTTGTGGAGTATACAGATAGAGCGCTTGGATGTGGCCACCCAGATTTGTTGCCATGAATCTAGCGGCAATTCAGAACCAATGTCTCTCTCCCAAGCCAGCATGTACCGGATCTTGCAGTCTTCTGTCCCCGAACATATCCGAAAGTATATTCGGGATATCAACCCAGTGGGGCTAAATCTGTCTTGACACAGTTTCTCGGACCACGCAAGGCCCAGGGGAGGACCGGCTGGGGCTACCATCCAGGCATAGTGGGTGACCTGCGAATACCGGTAGAATTCCAAGGGGGGAAAGGTGTGGGCCGCTGAGAACAGTTCGAAAAAGAGCAACCGAGTTCCCTCAAAACATTTTTCCAAAGTTAGCAGATACAGGGGACGCCATCAGGCAAAGGCACGGGAGTCCAGGCCCGGTTGAAAGGCAGGGTTATCCAATATTGGCAGCAGATGAGACACTGAATGGGTCAGGGATTTCTGTGTTTTCACCGCATCCCAGAGGGTCAAGGAGTGGAGGACTGTGGGCATCCTGGAAGCAGAAAGTGGCCCGGCTGGGCGAGGGAGCCACAACAGGTGTGAAATGGGGATGGCCCCCCTCTCTATGTCTCAGGTCATGCACTTGTCCGTGGCATTCCACTGGAGAATCTGAGCCAGCTGGGCCACCAGTCAGGATAGTACTGAGAAGGACATACATGGCATGCCCCCCGCCCAAGCAAACCTTGTGATAGCCGTTTGTATCCCCGCAGTGCAGCCAACGGGACCTGGACTGGCAGGACCCGAAACAGATACAATAGGAGCAGCAATAGGTTCTTTTTCACCCAGTTGATCCTGCCAAGCCAGGAGATATTGGATGTGCCTCACTTGGTCAAATCCGCCTGGAGAGTCTGAAAGATAGGAGGGTAAATTGTCCCGTGTATAGTATCAAATAAGATGTCGTCAGCTGGATGCCCAGGTAACTGAAATGAGTTTCTGACCAGTGGAAATTCTGTGAAAGCAATTGCTGGGCTTGATGTCTGATATGAATTGTCAGTGCCTGATTCTTGTCGGTGTTAATTCGGAATCCAGGGATGTCCTGTTCATTACGGAGCTCCTAGAATAGATTGGGGAAAGACACTAATGGTTGGGAAAGTGTAATAGGGAATGCTTGTATTCTGAGCCTCCCGTGCTTTTCCCAGAGATGTTAGGGTTCACACTGATGTGGTCAGCCAGGGGATCAAGGCTCAAAATGAAGGGGGGGGGGGGGTAGCAGGCACCCCTGCCATGTGACACTGCGGATTGGGAAGGGAGGAGAGTGGAATCCATTAACCATGACTCTCACCGATGGCAAGGAATATAATGCAGGTATCGCCAGCAGGAAGTGCTTTAGAAAGTGGTAATGGCGTAGAACTGCTAGCATAAACTTCCAGTTCAGCCTGTCGAGCTCCTTCTGTACATTGAGCGATAGAATGACAAAAGGCGTCCAGGAGGAGTTTGCAGCGTGAATAAGATCAGTCGTCCTATGAATGCTATTAGAGGCTTGCCTGCCCCCCACAAACCCCACCTGGTCTGGGTGAACCAGAGACTGAAGCATGGGGAATAGTCTGTTAGCCAGGATCTTTGCAAATATTTTCATATCAGAGTTGATTAGAGATATCGGTCAATAAGAGTCACAATTCAGCGCATCTTAACCAGGTTTGTGTATAAGGACCACCGTGGCCTGCAGCAAAGTGGATGGAGGAGGAAGTCTCCGTCCCTCAGTGCGTTGGGGGGGTGGGTGACAATTACTTGGAAATATTAAGTGAAGTGTAGAATTAACGCTTTGATAGAAAAGCACTGTTCATTGCATCTCCATGGTAATATACAGTACAGATTCTTAAGCTTGTCAATTAAACATAAGTATACATTTTCTTTAGAATTGCATGAACAGCCTAGAAAGACATTTGGACATTGTGTGCCTTGTTTCTTCTTACATTTGGAAAACCAGAAACTGGGGGATCAGTAGAACTGTTGATGGTAAAAACTGGGTTAAAAATTAAAAGATATATCACCCCTAGGGGCTACATACAACATCCTCTCACTCCTTTTGAAACATTATTAACAATCCCAGACCCACCTCACCACCCTCTGTCACCGTTATACTCCCCTCCTTTGCAGTCAAATCCTCCCCCAGTGCCCCCACTGGTGTTCCTGAAAGCTGGACTTGCATACCATTTTCACAGACCATCGGCTACATTTAGACTGAATAGTCACTTGATATCTTAATATTAATTTCCAAGAAACTAATTACAAAATCTTGACCAGATGGTGTAGGACTCCGCATCTGCTCTTCAAATTCCGTCCCCTCGTGCTGGACTCTTGTTGGGGGTGCGGTCAGCAAGTGGGCTCCTGGCTCCACATCTGGTTGTCATTCCCCTTAGTTGTAGACTTTTGGACTGAGATGTGTGACCTCCTCCCTGAATTATCCGGACTTGCAATCCCATTTTCTCCTCAAACTTTCCCCCTCATTATTTTACCATAACCCCTCCTGTCCTCCTCAGCCCTCTCAAACCTTCTCCAATCCTGGGTACTTTTGGTTACAACAGCTAAAGCTTGTATACCGAAACTCTGGGGCTCTATGGTTGTAGTTTGTGGCTTCTGATGGATTGGGTGGGTACTTGACTACCCTACTGATGGTGGCTCTACTCAGTCACTCAAATACACCTTGCCCCTGTAACCCATCCCTTCTTGCCCTCCTTCCCTTCCACTCCCCCCCAACTCTTTTGTGTGTCTCTCTGTAGTCTTTACTTTCTCCTTTTCTCCTCTTCTTTTCTTTTATTAACATATGGTTATGGCCTGAGGGCACGGTGGTGCATCCGCTCCTGCTCCTTCTCTGTTGAAGAATCCCCTTTCTGCCAAGTGGACGTGGGGTCTTCCTCCCATCGAGCCGGTGGGGGCCCATTGTTTGGCTCAACATGGGCAACTATGATTGTTCTTGCTTGCTCATAACTATCAATACAGTACCGCTTCTGTCAACTTTGTAATGACATATGCTCCTCTTCAAAGTTTATGTATCCTAATATTTGTTATCTACAGCCATTGATTGACCATTTATTTCTATGCGATATTGTAATATTTTACAATTTTTGCATTAAAGCTTTTTCTTAAAAAAAAAATTAACTTTGATATATTGCAATATTTAACTCACTGTTTTGAATTGATAGAACATCCCTTTATTAGCATTCCAGCAGTATTGTTCTTATTTTAAATCCAAACCAGCTGTATCTTTTTTTTATATTGTTATTGTGTATCTAGTGTGGATAGAAGGTCTATTTATTTTTCTTAATTAGCACATGGCTTGCACGCTTGAAAGAGAATGGATTGCAGGATGTCTGGAAGTTGTTGCTCATTAGATTTGTGCTGTAAAGTTCTGTGATTTGAAGCCATTGTGTTCCCAAGTCATTAAAGGGATAGTAATACTTCAAAATTACTATCCCTTATATTGAAGCCCTTGTAAAACTGAATAAAATGCCACCAGTAGCATCTCTCAAACCTTTATGGTTTGCGAGATATCCGCTTTTAAACTTCGCTCCCCCCTGCCTCTACGCTGACGTCAGCGTTCATGCTGCAGAAGGGAAATCCCTTCTTTGAATCAAGCGGAGGCTCTTCAGCAGAGCCAGATCTTGTTATAGAAGAAACGATCCTTCACTAAAACGGTCTTCTATGTGTGCTTGGTAACCAAGCACATGTAGAAGACCGTTTTGGTGAAGGATCTTGTCTTCCATAACGAGACCTCGGCTGTGCTAAAGAGCCTCCGCCGGTCCCGGGACGGATTTCCCTGCTGCAGCAAAAACAATGACGTCAGCGGAGAGGCAGGGGGGAGCGAAGTTTAAAAGCGGATATCTCGCAAACCATAAAGGTTTGAGAGATGCCGCTGGTAGCATTTTATTCAGTTTTTCAAGGGCTTCAATATAAGGGATAGTAATTTTGAGGTATTACTATCCCTTTAATTTCGACTAAAGTAATCAAGTTTGGCAGAGTTTATGTGGGATTACTTGGGGTTCAGTTAAAATTTAAAGGAATAGTACTCCATAAATTAATGTCTCTTACATAAAATGTCTCTTACATTGTCCTTCAAATAGCAGAAAAATAGGAAGCAGCACAACAAACAAGTCGCCTCTAACCATAGTAGTCTAGATAGCAGTAATGTCTTAATCCCCTGTGCCCTTAAAGGGATAGTAATACTTCGTTTTATCTTTATTTTATTTTGTAAGCATGAAAAAAACATGAAGAACGATATAAGTCTTATCTCTCAAACCTTTATGGTTTAAGAGATATTCACAAGCAAAGTTTCCCCTTCCCGCCCCTTTTTCCTAGTGTAAGCCATCTCTTCTCAGATGTGAATCTGGTTGTAAGACCAGACAGATAACAGAAGGGGACATTCTTCTTTGTATGAAAACAATGAAAGCCCTTCCCCCCTTGACTAGTTTTTCAGCTTTTTCCCTTATCTTAATTGAAGATTGTCCCTCTCTGCAGTCTACCTGGGCACCTCCCTTGTGATCTGGTTGATCTGGATACTTTGTTTGTGAATATCTCTTAAACCATAAAGGTTTGAGAGATGAGACTTATATCGTTCTTCATGTTTTTTTAATGCCTACAAAATAAAATAAAGATAAAACAAAGTATTACTATCCCTTTAAGATGGTCTACTCACATTGTACAGAGGCTTCTCCTGCCTCTCAGTTGCAAAGCCTGCACTGGATTAATGGGAGTCACTCCAGGCAAATGACACTCCTTTTGGGTATTCCCACTGGAAATAAATGGTATGTAGTTCCTAAATCATATAAAGAATAGAGGGAACAAACAAAAAGGAACATACAGCTGCACAAAACGAACATCGTAGCCCTCTTTGCTATCCCACTCATGGACTAAGCGCACACAGATCTTTCTTCTTTTCTGTCCTTCAAATAGCAGCCAGGTTTGTGATGTAACATGATAGATAAACCGATAACCGGCTGCTGTTTGAAGGATTTCTATCTAGGTGAGTTAAATATAAACTTGCTGCTTTTTATAGCTTCCTGAAGATGAGAAAACTGAATTTCCCCCACCTCCCTAAAGCTCCACTTGGACTGGAGACCCTCCATTAGCACAGGAGTGGGTGCAGCTGCTGGTATCTTATTAAGAGATATAATAATCTAATTTAAGTGCAATGTAATGCTAAGGCATGCTGCCCCAGGCTCACTCTACCTTCAAAACATCTTGGAATCACTTTAATACATGCAGTGTTGCTCGGTTGGGTACAGTGCATAACGTCACTCCTACTTCAACTCCATACTCCCATGAACAGCTGCCTACACAGCCAAATCCACAAATGATTAGGGACAGTATATATTAAGTATTAATAGAATTAAAAATAGTATTAAAGGGACAGCTTCTCCTACAACAAAACTGAGACAAGTGCAGTAGCATGTTTATTAGAAGTAATAGTCATATTTTGTTCACATAAAAATGTTTTTAAGAGTTTCCCAGTTGTCGTAACAACACAAGAAACTTGGTGAGTCCTTTCACTTAATTACTCATTCTTAGGCTATATCATCTACTAAAACACCACCCATTCCTCTTAGCTCACAATGGGCCATTACGTTTCCCTGAATGAGCTTTCATTTGATTATCAGTGTAAAGTTTATATAAAGCAAGGGCAAAGAGAGCTAAAAGCGAGTACACCCAGTGAAGCACTCAAAGTGTTAACGCTAAGAACTTGGACACATTTAGCATCCAAAGGGGTAAAGGGACACTTCACAAGTTCTTTATCTTCATGTTCTTATGTAGAGCTCTGTGCAGCCAGTATATTTGTGACAAACCATTTGAAAGACTGTTCTTCCAATCACTTTATTTACTGGGCCTTATGTTCAAATGAAAACTGGAGTAATTCTGGGGCAAGCCACCCTCACTTTATGAGGCAAATAAACAATCCCAGAACATCTATTGAGTTAAGTGGGGCATCTAACCCTCTGAATGCTAGAGAGGTCGCCAACACGTTGCATTGTAATGCATCAGAGACCTTGCTATTATTGGAGGGGTTAAAAGTCCCTTTTTAAACAATTATGTTTTTGTTCCCCATATGGTACAGCTGGTTGACTCCAATACTGCTTTCTTGTGAACATAAGGCCCACTTTGTTAAAATGTTAATTGTATTGTTGTATATCTGTAGGTGTAATTTACTTTGTTTCCTACAAATGTTTGACTGATTCAGTGAGTAATTGAACAGGAGGATAGAGTATGATTAATGTAGGGTTGAACTAAGGGTAGCAATGTGATTATCAAAGGGCGGGTTGAACAGGGGGACAGTGTGATTACCATAGAAGAGCTGAACAGAAGTGGACAGTGTGATTAATAGTGGGTTGAAGGGGGAAGTAATGTGATTACCTAAGACAAGGTTGAACAAAGGAGTCTGCGTGATTACCAGAGTATGTAGGATACAGAAGGAAGTGGACAGGACATCAAGAGGTACAGGAAGAGAAATAGTGAGTGGATGGGATGGTGAAGGACATAGATGGTGAGGGTAAGAAGGTAAGCAGGGAGGTGTAGGGGAGAGGCAAGGACACAGAATAGGCACAGTCTTGCAGTGATATAAACAGGAGAGACCGAGGTGCTTTGCCATCTGGCCATTCCACTCCCAGCCATTTCTTTACTGAGAGGCTGGGAAAGTGCCTGCAAATGGCAGTAAATAGGAATTTATATAACTCCTCCATACAGTCATCCAGGGGTGTTTTTGGCAGCAACAAAGAATAATCTAGCCTTCTATTTATATAAAATATACTTTGTATGTGTGTATATATGGTTTTAAGTAATTTGTCTTCACATTGCTAACTCCTGATCCTCTCCCACCTTGCTTTATGCCCCTAATACTCTCTGTAACTTGATGTTTTTTTTAATTGCTTTTTATCTTATTTTGTCTCCATAACTGTGTCCTCTACCTTTCAGTGTATGTATCGCTGGGGCTTTTTCAACTTGTGTTTCACTGCCTTTCTACATGGGTTTTTAACTCTGCCTGCATACATACTGTGAGTCCATGTGCCTCTCTTCACTTTGTTTGTTGCCTGTTAACATAACTTTAAATCTTGCTGGGTGTCAGGTCTTAACTCTGTAACTTTCCTAAGCTCCTGAAAGTTGGTCTGCTCCTTGCTCAGCATCTATAGGCATGTCTAATCATTGATAATCCCTGTCTATTTCACGTCTTCTTGTGCTGTGGCCTTACAAGATAGCAGGCTATATTATCCTAGTGGCCTCCATAATATTTTCTTAATATGAAATAGATAAGTAATGTTGAGTGTGGAGGAATGCATATATCTAAATGGCCCATGAAGCTTTCACATATTCAGTTCTACATTGCTTTCTAACAGCCACCAGCCTTGCAGTTCAGGTGACCAATCATAGGTGTTTTTGCCTAAACACTGCACAGTTCTACTACTGCTTATCCTCAAGACTGGAGAGTAAAGTTAGATTCTAGAGATGACCACCTTGAGCTAGCCAAGTAAGGCTGAATTGGAGGATCCAAAGTGCTTCCTGGAGTGATAGTACCCCTGCACATTGAATTTCATGTTAAGATAAGTTAGAGTGCTCAAGGAAGTCACTTTATTTGAATGCCTGTCTGATTTTGTCAATGTGGCTTATTATTAGTGTTACCTATATGCCAGTGAGCCTGTCTTCTCCTTACTTGTCATCCTCTAATCCTATATGCTGCCCACTGGGCAGCCTGTAAGCCTATATGCTTCTCTCTGTACTCCCTATACACAATGTCTGCTTCTCAGTTGGCAACCAGTAAGCCTTGTCTGCTCTTCAATTGGCAGCCTATATGCTACTCAATGGGCAGTCTGTAAGCCTATAAGGTCCTCAGTGGACAACCTGTAAGCCATATCTGCTTCTTGCTGGGAATCTGGTAAACATGTCTCTTCCTCACTTGGCAGCCTATAAGCTGAATACTTCTCAGTGAGAAGCCAGCAAGCCTTGTCTGCTTTCTTACAGGGCAGCCTGTAGGCCTTGTCTGTTTCATACAGGGAAGCCTGTAGGTCTTGTCTGCTTCATACAGGGCAGCCTGTAAGCCTTCTCTGCTTCATACAGGGCAGCCTGTAAGCCTTTTCTGCTGCATACCGGGCATCCAGTAAGCCTTGTCTGGTTCATACTGGGCAGCCTGTAAGCCTTGTCTGGTTCTTACTGGACAGCCTGTAAGCCCTGTCTGCTTCATTCTGGGCAGCCTGCAAGCTTTGTGTGCTTCATACTGGGCAGTCTGTAAGCCGTGTCTGCTTTTTACTGGGCAGCCTGTAAGCCTTGTCTTCTTCATAAAGGGGTAGCCTATAAGCCTTGTCTGCTTCGCGCTGAGCCATCTGTAAGCCTTGACTGCTACTCACTGGGCCATGTGTAAGCTTACTGTGCTTCTCACTGAGCCATCTGCAAGCCTTTTGGCTTCTCACTGAGCTGTCTGTAAGCCCTGTCTGCATCTCACTGTGCAACCTGTAAGCCTTGTCTGCTACACAATGGTCAGCCTTTAAGCCTGTCTGCTCCACACTGGTCAGCTTGTATGCAACCTGTAAGCCTTGTCTCTCCACAATGATCAGCCTTTAACCCTTTGAGTGCCAGAGGGGTATGGAATGCATTGCAAAGCAATGCATTCTGTACCACTCTAGTACTCAAAGGGTTAATCCTGTCTGCTCCACACTGGGTAGCTTGTATGCATCTCCTGCCCCTCTCTGGGCAATCTGTAAGCACTCTAGTGGCATCCTCTAGGCTTTTCTGATCTGTTGTTTTGCTTGTCAGTTTGTCTCCTTACTTGGCAACTTAAGTATGTAATTGTTTACTCCCATGTAGGCTACTCTCTCCATGTGTTAGGTAAAAGAATGCAGTGCTAAGAGACCATAAAATAAATGTATAAAATGGTGACATTAGTGCACAAATATGAAGTGGAGGGACTGTAAACGAATCCCTAAATTAAAAACACCAGAGAAAAGAACAAAAAAAAAAAAAAAAACACAAAGTTGTACAACTTCATAGAGATTACTTCAATGTGAACCTGTGTATAGCATACACTATTGCCTGTATCTTCCCCATTACTCATTTTTTTTACCTGTATAATATAGCCAAAATATTTTCACGCACCTGATTTTGGCAGATGTTGACTAATACATTTTATCATATCATATAAGGCTTACAAACTGCACATTGGAATCTCTAAATACCTTCTAACCCCTTCAGTTCCAGAGGATTGGGCCATTTCCTATACCCTGTAGTCCAGACACTTTTTCAGCATTTTTGGTATGCTTCTGTTTAGGCTTGATTTCTGCTGTGAAATTTCTCGATATGTATGGAAAACTATATAGTGTGGTTTTTTTTTTTCAGAACTAATTGAGCTTTTTCATTGTACCTTACATGAAGACCAAAAAGCTATGATGTCATGATGACAAAAAAAGTGAAAATTTACTTTTTGCTAAAATCACATACTATGTATCAAAATCATTTACCTTGATTGCGAAAGTTTAAATTATTTGAAAATCCCTGAGTCCTCCGAGTAAAAAAAAAAATTTGTATAGTTTTACCTACGTCCATGGCTAGCACTGAGCCTTAATCACCAGGAGCACAAAATGGCATTTTCATCTTTGAGCTAATATGCATGTTCTATAGTTTTTATGGTAAAGCTACCCTAAATCAGTGGAATAGCTATATAAAACTATATATTTCTGGAAAGTAGACAACATGACACATCTAATGAAGGGTTATTTGCCTTCTTACCCAAAGTCTGGTGTGGCTAAATGTTTTCAGATAGTTGGAACTATAGGAAAAAGTCGGCATTTTCTTACAGTTCTGCCCTTTCAAATGTACTGAAATCTGTGAAAACCATGGCATTTACAACTGTATTCATTGGCTATTGCTCTTAGGAGAAAAATGGCACCCCATTGGTATGAGTTTACCTACCTCAGTGTGTCCTAGAAGTGCAAAACGACACCTGCTACAACCTCTGATTTTTCTAACATTTTCTCAGACATTACTTATCTGTACAAAAATGGTTACACAAAAGTGTAGAAAGGGTACACAAACCATACAGTTTTGAAAATAAGACAACCGGCCGCATCTAATAAGGGATTACTTGCTTTCTTACCGAAAGCCTGGTATAAACAAATACCCCCAGAATTTAGCGCTAATGGAAAAAAAAGGTATTTTCTTTCATGTCTGCCCCTTCAAATGTACTGAAATCTGTGAAACCCATGGAATTTCCAACTGTATTCATTAGCTAGTACACTTAGGAGAAAAGTGGCACACCATTGGTGTGAGTTGATCTACCTTAGGGGATGCCAGAAGAACTTAACTTCACCTACCTGTTTTCTTATTTGAAAAAGGCTGCTTGTACTAAAATGTTCATAACTGTTAGAGATATGAAGGAAAGGTATACCATTTTGGAAAGTAGACATTCTCCCACAGCAAATGATGGGCTGCTTGCCTTTCTATCCCTGGGATGAAGTACACAAATATTTCCAAAAGTGGCACTATAGGAATAAATACATGTTGTTGTTTTTTTTTTTTACATTTCCACCACTTTAAAGATACTAAAATCTTTCAAAACCATAACATTTCCTGCTGTATTAAGTACCTGCTACCAACATGAGAAAAATGGTAGCCCATCTTTATGGGTTAACATACAATATGTGGGTGCTAGGAACACTTACCTAAAGAAGGAAAGAAGACAACTTGCTGCATCTAATGAGTGGTCAGTTGCCTTCTTACCCAAAGCCTGGTGTGCACAAATGCTTCCAGAAGGTGGGGCTAATGAAAAAGGCATTTTCTTACATTTCTGCCACTTCAAATGTACTCAGATATGTGAAAACCATGGCATTTCCAACTGTATTCATTGTCTAGTGCTCTTAGAAGAAAATTGACACTCCATTGGTATGTGTTGACCTACCTTAGGGGGTGCTAGTAGTAGAAAAACTACACCTACTACAACTTTTGATTGTTCTAACATTTTCTCAAACCTGATTTGCTTGTATGTAAATGGCTATAACACCTTCAGAAGTGAAGAAAAGTTAAATAGAAGAAAGAAGCTAACCTGCCGTATCTAATGAGGGGTCACTTTCCTTCTTACCCCAATCCAGATGTGCATAAATGTTCCCAGAACAAGGCGATATAGGAAAAAAAAAAATATATATATATATATATATATTTTACATTTCTGTCCCTTCAGATGAAGTGAAATCTGTGAAAACTATGGAATTTCCAACTGTATTTGTTAGCTAGTGCTCTTAGGAGAAGAATGGCACCCCATTGGTATGAGTTGACATACTGTAGGGCAGTGTTTCTCAGCTCCTGTCCTCAGGACCCACTAACTGGCCAGGACTTAGGGATTTCTCTGTTAGAGCACAGGTGTGGTGATCAGAGTCTCATTCACATTGATTAACTCACCTGTGCTCTAACAAGAAAATCATCAAATCCTGGCCTGTTAGTGGGTCCTGAGGACATGAGTTGAGAAACACTGGTGTTGGGGGTGCTAGAAGTACAAAACTACACCTACTACAAACTCTGATTTCTCTAACATTTTCTCAAACATTCCTTGCGAGTATAACAGCTATAGAAGTGAAGAAAAGGTAGAGAAACCATGCCATTTTGGAAAGAAGATAACCTGCTTTATCTAATGAGGGGTCACTTGCCTTTCTACCCCTAAATTATTGTGCACAGCTATTTCCAGAATGTGGTGCTACAGAAAAAAAAAAAGCTTTTTTTTTTTTTTTTTAAATCAGTCACTTCAAAGATACAAAAATGGTTCAACACCATGGGATTTCCTAGGAAGACCTCCCGCCAGCCTATGAAAAATGGTACCCCACTGCTGTGGGTTGACATACCATATTGGGTGCCAGAAGCATGGCTACCAGTGGAACGATGATGGGGAAGCAAACAGTGTGTGTGATTCTATGGCTATCAGTGGTCAGTCAGTGTACGTGAGGACCTGTGACTGCCAGTGAAACCAGGTGGGGAGAGGGCGGAGGGGTCAGGCACTGTATGTGGGTATATCTAACAGTGGGCAGTGAGTAGGTATGGCGGTGGTGGTGGGTGGGAGGTAAGACAGTGCATATGGGGGATCTGTGACTACCAGTGTGAACTGTAAGTCCCCCACATACACAGTTTGATTCCCAGCCTGAATCCAGTGCATACTGGCACTTGGGTCTACCAGCAAGCAGTGGAACCAGGCTGGGGGGTCAGACTGGGGGAATGGGACTGCCAGTGGGCTGTAGAAATAGGCTGGTGGGTAGGGTACATGGGTAGGAGTGAACGCAATCGGACAAAGTTTACTAATGTCATCTGTGACCATGTCACTGATGTCATTAGGAGGCTTCCCCCCCACCTTTCCTGCCCATTC
Organism: Rhinophrynus dorsalis; assembly: GCA_037306005.1. Lineage (NCBI taxonomy): Eukaryota > Metazoa > Chordata > Amphibia > Anura > Rhinophrynidae > Rhinophrynus > Rhinophrynus dorsalis. The sequence continues at coordinate 167,733,445 of CM074724.1, forward strand.
CTACCCGGAAGTTTGGGTAGGAGAGAGGGGAAAGGAGAAGCTCTGCTTCTCCTTTGTGCATATTGATCTCTCAGCGCGATCGGGTGGGAAATCAATAACACGGGGGGCATGAGCAGAGATCCTCATGCCCCCCCCCGCCCCTGAGGCCACTGCATGCTGGTTATACCGGCTTATGCAGTGACCGCATTTAAGCTGTACAACATATGAGCTTGGCACAGTGGGTACAGCTGTCCAAGCTAGTACATTGTACCCACTTGGCACTCAAAGGGTTAAAGGCTTTAAATCATTGAACGCCAAAATCCACCAGCAGGTTATACACCACGGACCCTCCCTTGGGGTAAATCAAAAGTACTGAGCCTCTGGCCAATTTAAAAATATCCAAGCAGGGAAACCCTAAAGACAGAAACTGCCAGTAGCCCCTGTTGGTTCTTAGGCCTATTTTTTGAACTGCTGGTGGGCCATGTCTTTGGGTTTTTCCTGCTTGGGTTTGATTAATGTTTGGGTACCAGTGAGTTGGTCAGAATCTCAGTCATTTTGTTTGACTCATTGTGCATTGATGGAGGGTCCTGGGGCTGGGTTTGAGGGATACTGGTTTATATCCTGTAAAGGCAGAACTGAAGTTTATAACATGCTATATGCAGTAATATAGTCTGTTCAAAGGTTCACATTGAGGCAATATCTATGAAGTATATTGGGTTTGTTGCCTTTGCTACTCTGTGTGTATGTACTGACAGATTTAATCCTTGCTTATCAACCTTTAATCTCACTTCTCTTTTAGGGGACAGCTTCATCAGCAGTGTTGTGAAAATTGGACCAATGTGAATGAGGATGCTCAGGCTAAGATGGCTCGGATGGCAGCTGCAGCTGCATGGGGCTTAGGTAAGACCCTAGATAAAGTTTGGTCCTCAAGAGGTACCAACAGTCCAGGAGTTAATGATTTCCTTGTTTTAGCAGAAGTGGGCCAGTCAACATGAATTAGTCCCTGTTTAACTCACATATGCATAATCAGGGAAATCCTTAAATCCTGACTTGTTGGGGTTTATTTTTCTTCCTTTACAAAAGACAGTCAGACACAGCATGCTGATTTTACTGTTGATGAAAAGTGGATCCCTTGAAGTCTTTTGTTTCCGTGATATGTGAAATAAGTGTAGCAATATATTTGGAATAAACTTTTAACTCATGAAAGCATGAGTGGACAACATGCGGTTCGCCCAGCTATTAGCGGGCTAAACATCCTCCCACTGCCTCACCCTGTGGTTCTCAAGCTGTTTTGGGGCTAACATTTCTCCAACTACTCTCACCCTGTCGATTTATGACTGCTGGAGAGACACACATTGCTCACCCTGTTCTTAAACCAGTTACTCACATACTAATTTAGCTTCTGTCATCAAAATCTAAGAATATGATAATTTGTTCTTTAGAAAGGTTCACTGACACCCATTTTTTACCCAAATTAAAAGCACCTTACAGCAATAAATCTGATTCTTTACTAGTAAAGCACATTGTCCAGAATATTGTTTTATTTCATGTTTCAAAGATACAAACATCAAAAAATTAAAATGAATAGTAGACTTGTTGGATACCTCTGTCATTCAAGGGGTTAAAAGCTGATTTTCAATCAATAGGAATTTTCATTTGTCCCCTATAATTTAGTTATTTGATTCCAGAATTGCTCCTCTTATTCTCTGCATATGGCCCATAAAATTAATTCCTTCTCTATAAAGTAAAAAGGCACAATTGTGGAGCAAACATTCTGACCTATTAGGGAGAAATAAAAATGCCCAACATTCCCACATTTAAATGGGTCTTTTAATCCCTTAAATGCAGGTAATGTCTCCAAAGCATTGCTTTGCAATGCATTGGAAATTTGTATTTTTCCGCTATAGTGCAGAAGGTGTGCACTGCGATTGTGCCACTGTGCTTCCTTCACAATGATAACACGAAGACAGAAGATGAAGATTGTTGAGTAACCCTTTGAGCACATTGGTCCTCTTTGTCCCCACTTGTGCCTCTTCTACAGGGATTTTCCTCTGAGCCTTAAGGCTCTTGCACTCATGTTGGGTGTTTTTTAACTGTTTTATTGTTCTCCCTGAGTTATGGAGCCAAGAGGTTTCTCCGGGTTGGGGGTGTTTTCTAGGCTTTTCCCTTCAGGGGACTGTCTCTTTATGACCACCCTCATGTTCCTTGGGGTCATTAGGTGTTTTGGGGTTCCTTTGATGTTGTCCAGTTTTTAGGTATGTGGCACCTTTAAGAAACACTTCCCGTGCCACCGCCATCTTTTCTCCATTTACTTCTAAGGGTGAACTTCTATGGGACATATCTCTGTCATACAGAGGGCAGTGAGGGCTCTTTCTTCTTATCCCTTCATGCTCTTTCAGCTGGTTCACATCCCGAATGTCTTGGGGGTCTGTGGAAGGAGTTGAAAGAGTTGTCAGGCAATGGCAACAGAGAAGACTACATTACCCAGAATGCCCATTTTGTGGGCACTCTTCCAATTGACTGCTTGTTTTGCAGTCAACATTTTACTTCTCTCTTGCTTATTTTATGCAGAGGCACAGACTCTTCTTGCTCTCCTTCTCCAGATTAATCCTTTGCCAGCCAGATAAGTACTTTCTGGGCTCTTTTTGGGTGAACTAGTATTCTGGGGAACTGGTTTACACACTACTCCTGTCAGGATGTCGGATTCTCAGGGATGTGGGGCTAGATCTTAGACTAAGGACTCAGGGGCGTCTCTAACCCCCCTTGCTTACTGTTCCTCATGTCAGACGGGGGCTCCCTAGAGAGTACTCTGGCTCTCTCTCTCTGCTCCTCCTGTGATGGGGCCCCTCCAGCACTGAACAAGAACCAGATTGAGTAAAAACATTGTTGTCCACTATGACCCAGTTTCCTCTTTCCATCCCAGGGATTTTTCAGTCTTTGAAGCCCTCTACCACTTTTAGGTATGAGGCCCCTAGGGCTCAGAGTATGCGTGTGCTCTGCTCACAGGGGCTTTATCTCAGGTGGAATGTTCTGTGGTTGAATTTGAGGAAGGGGTATATGAAGATATTGATTCTTCCTACTCCTATGGGGACCCTTACAAAGCTGACTCCCTCCCCTCTGCTGAGGGGTTTACCCAGGGCTGTTGTGAGGACCCTTCAGATCCCTGACATCCCTGATGAGGGTCCATCCTCTACAGATGTTTTCCATAGGTGTAGGAAAGGAGTAGGAAATCTTCTAATGTATTTCTGCGGGCAGTATGCCCAAAGTTCTCACTATTCCAGACCCAAGTATCTGTATTCAGTCAGGAGTTGCTGAACAATCGGTTTGTGTTTCCAGTGGATGTATCGTGCCACGAAGTCCCCAACTAAGGTGGTGGCCCAAGACTAGATCTGTGTTACCTCCTTTCATTAATAACAAGCTTCTTGGCCTCTTATACAAGCAGAGATGTTTTCTACCTGAATCTTTGGAGAAACATCTTCTATCTACAAAACACAGACTTTCCTGAAGCACTGTTGTTAATTCTAGAATGTTTAAATACACACCTGAACAAATTCAGGCCACCAGCTCGTCACTAATTCTCTTTTGAAAACATCTCGGCTTTTTCGGCTGTCACCTGTGGTGAAGATTTTCCAAGTTAGCCCTTCCATGCTAAGACTTCTTGAGCAGTTACTCTAGTTTTGCCGCCAAATCAAGGACCTCCATTTGAAATGTCACATGGAAGGTCCAGAGAGTTGATTTGTTTGCCTCATTGGATCAGAAGGGACATTTGAAGAGCCCTCATATTCCAACTCACCCACTTTGCCAGATGAATGACTGCTGACTTCAAATCCAAGAGCTTCCTTCAGTCGCTGGCCAACTTGAATGTCTCTCTTCTGAATCTGTACGTGCTGGAGGTTAGAGTAAGTACCTTCTTGTTTGGTAAGAACCAGTTTTTAATGAAAGGAGCTCCCAAGTGAATTAGTTTGCTCAATGGAATACAGCTGCTTTTCTCTAGATTTAGTAGCTACCCTATTCTAGTCAGGAATTGGATCCTGGTGATGGAGAAACAGCACTGGTCTTGCTAATGGATGTGAATGCTGTGTAAGTAATGGGAAATTTAGACCTAAGGTCTGTAATGCCCATTAGCACTTTGGAAAGGTTTCTGGGAGCACTGCCTAGAGCAAAAAGAATGCATGCAAACACAAAATTAACACCTTGGCTGTCAAACCTGAGAAGCTTCGAGTGGGCCTTTAGATTTGGAACATGTATGTATATACCCTGGAGATTTAAGAAGAGGATGGAATATAAACTTTGAAATAGATCCTCTGTCAGTACCATTTTGATGGTGCATAAGTTCCTGAAAGAAGGAATTGAGGGCCTGTAGCTTTTACTTTTATTCTAGAAACTTTGATTCTCTGAAGATGTCTATTCTTGGAAAGTGTCTGAATTCTGAGGTTATCCTTCTGAGACCCAGTACTCTAGAAATACTTAATTCAGACCTGAAAGCTCCCAGAACCTTACAAGTTGGACTGCAATCTAGAAAAATGCCTTCCCCTCAGGTATATCTTGATATGGACAGTTTCTGGGTTTTGGGTATCTTCCTGTGATGGGATGCCTTCAGCTTTGTCTTTTGTCCGATCAGATGGAAGGAAACTTAATCCTTTGAATGCTGACATGGATGGACTGAAAACTAAAGTTATATATAATACTGTAAGTGAAGTTGTGTCAAATTACCTTGAGCTTCAAAGACCAGAGGTATGTTCAAAACAATCCTTTGCAGTACATTGCTCACCCTTGTGGTCATTAAAGGATGAAATACACTTTAACAGCTTTGAAGATATAGCCTTTGATTCTGCCTTTCCATGATAGAGACACCAGTCAGAAGTGTATTGGCTACTCCATTTCAAGTCAAATTTGCCTGAGCATGCAAGATTTGCTGTGTGTTTGCATTAGGACGTGCACAAATGTGAAGCAATTCTGGAGCACGCAAACTGCAGAATATAAATACTGTTTCCCCAAATTCTTACTGGTTTTAAGATTTTTAACACCACAAATGCTAAATGTCACAAGTTCATAGTGAATCAACGCTCTATATATATATAGCTAGCATTCAGTGGGTTAAAGGACATTTTTTAAAACAGGAAGAATTTTATTCTCTAGATTGCAATTGATTTGCCATAGCATTGCTCCACTTAACTTTGTGTATGCAGCCCATGGTGTCGTTAAAATAAAAGGCATATCCCAAAAAACGATTGGTGCAATAGTAATATGACATTATATCAGGAAACATTTATGTTATTATCAATTTTGCTGGTGTCTTGCTTCTTTTAGAACAATGGGATAGTATGGAAGAGTATACATGCTTGATACCAAGAGATACACATGATGGAGCATTTTACAGAGCAGTGCTGGCTCTCCACCAAGACCTTTTCTCACTGGCCCAACAAGTTAGTGATCTCTCTTTATTCATGATTTTTTCTTTATTCTTAAGGGGGGGATGCAACCGTATAACAGCATCATGTAAAAAATTATGTCTGTGGTTTTCTCTGTGGGTAAACACTTTTTTGTGTCTCAGTGTATTGATAAAGCCAGAGACATGCTGGATGCAGAGCTGACTGCAATGGCGGGAGAAAGTTACAGTCGAGCCTATGGGGTAAGTGTGTATTTTATTTTATTTTTTTAAAATCTCCTCTGTGGTTCATGTGCACTGTATTTACACTGCTCAGCATTGAAATTGCAAATCCAGTAACATGACATTTCTTTTCTCTTTCGTCCAATGTGGAATGCAGGTACCATGGGGGATTGATCTTCCTTTGGAAGACAGAACATATCAGAAGACAAGATCTTGAGGGTGGAGCCTTCCCTCTCTCTTTGCAGGCCAACCTAGCCCCGTCTATGTTCATGATTGAACTGGACATCGCATGGAACATTGCTACTTAGTTTTAGTTATTTTTTAATTGTTCTTTAGATATGGGGCTGTTACATTAGACAGGTTACCATTACTGGCTTGCCCTGGAGTATTGCCCAGTATGCATGTGCTGTGTGGACCCTTTGCAAACCTGTGGAGAGAATCTTGCAGCCCACGTTTTCACTCCCAGCAGGGCCTCTCTGAGACTTTGCTTCTTCACAATGACAACCTGAAGACAGAAGATGAAGAATGGTAAGTAACCCTTCGAGTTCCTTGGTCCACTTTGTCCTTACTTGTGCTCTCTGAGCATGTGAGCTCTTGCACTCACGTTGGGTATGTTATTTCTGTTCATTCCCTGGGTGGTTGTGCATGTATGGCTGCATAAGCTTTTGTTAACCCCTTCCCTGCTTGTTTCTCCTGGTTGGGGACTTCTCCTGGAACTTTCCCTCTTTATTACCCCCCCCCCATGTTCCCTAGGGTCTTTGGGTGTTTTGGGATAGTTTTAGATGTATCTGTTTTTTTGGGTTTGCAGCTCCTTTGTCATGCTTCCCGTGCCACAGCCATCTTTGCTCCATTGACTTTTATGTGAGAACTTCTCTGGGACATAGCTCTGCAACAGTTTGTCATACAGTGCTCAGCATGGGCTCATTCTTCTAGTCTCCTCAGGTCCTTTCATCTGGCCTGAGTGTCTTGGGGGCCTCTGGGGTCCCGTGATCGGCGCTGAAGGCATTTCTAGGCAACAGAGAAGACTGTATTTCACAGAATGCCCGTTAAGTTGGCTTTCTTCAGATTGACTGTATTACAGTCGCCATTTTGCTTCTCTCTTGCTTATCCTATGTAGAGGCAGACTCTCCTTCTCTGGATTAACCCTTCACCTGCCAGATACATACTTTCTGGACTTTTCTTTGGTGAATTGTTAGTCTGGTGCGCTGTTACTGTGACTTATACTAGTTTAAGACACTACTACTGTCAGGATGTTGGATCCTTAGTGACATGGGGATAAACCTAAGGCTAAGGTGCTCTCTGACCCTCCTTGCTTACTGTTCCTCATGCCAAATGCGGCTCCCTAGAGAGTGTTTTGGATCTCCCAGCCCCTCCTGTAATGTGGCCCCTGCTACTCCGTCGGTCCCCTCCAGTACTGAACAAGAACCAGCTTGGGTCAAAAATATGTTGTCCACAATGGCACAATTTCCTCTCTCTCCAACCAACGGATCCTTAAGTCTTGGAGGCCCCCTACCACTTTCAGATATGTGGTACCTAGGGCCCGAAGTATGCCTGCACTCATAGGCTCCTCTGAGGGGGACTCTTACGAGGCTAACCCTCTCCACTCTGCTGAGGGGCTCATCAGGGCTGTTTTACGGACCTTTCAGGTCTCTCACACCCCTGAAGAGGGTCCTTCCTCTACAGACATCTTACAGAGGCGTAAGAAATCCTCTACTGTATTGCCTCCTAATGCCACTCTTGATCAGATTCTTCTGGATGAGTGGAAGACACTAGATAAGATGTTGTCTGTCTCTAAGAGGTAGCTTTGGCACAGTGGACTTCTCCTCTTTCTGTGGATCCCCCTATTTCCAGGCTAGTCAAGTCCACTGCTCTGCCATTGGTAGATGCTGTGAGACTTAAGGATGTGGCGGATAAGAAGTTTGACTCTATCCTGCAGTCCGATTTTGCAGCCACTGGAGCTGTGTAGAGGCCTATATTTGCCTCAGCCTGGGTCATCAGAGCTGTTGCGGTTTGGGGGGGAGCAGCTGATGGCCTCTGTCTGTGTTGATGCTCCCAAGGAAGATATAATGGCATTTTTAGCCAACATGACAGAGGCTAACATGTATGTTTCAGATGCCCTATTTGAGGCAGTCAGATTGTTGGCCAAGACCTAAGCCTTCTCAGTTACTGTGCTACTCAATTTGTGTATTAAGATTTAGTCTACGTACCAGTCTTCCAATGCCTTCTCAGGAGCTGATATTCCTGGTAATGAGGTTCAACACCTGCCTGGGGAAGGTTTCCTTGCCAGAGGACAAGATCCTGAAGATCATGCAGGATGTGTCCCAATTACATGAGGGTTTTAGGCCGCCTAGTGTCTACCCTTCAAACGGCGCCCTACTCACAGGTGCACACCAGGGAACCACAGAGACTTGTCATCCAGACGTAGAATGGGACAGTAGCTCTCCCTCTCTCCAGAAGCCAGGAGGGATATGCAGTGGTGGTTGCAGCGATACATCCTGGACCAGGGGAAGCCATTTGTGATCCCAAAATGGACCATGGTCACAACGGATGCCAGCCTGAGCAGCTAGGGTGCAGTGCTGGGTCACCTGGGGATCCAGGGCAGGTGGATTGTGGAGTAATCTCTTCAGTCCATAAGTCTTCTGGAGCTCAAGGCAGTCTGCCTTGCTCTTGTATACTGGACCTCTCAGTTAAAGGGTCATCCAGTATGAGTTAAATCGGACAACATCACGGCCATGGCTTACAACAGCTGTCAGTGGGGGGCTCAAAGCTCCACAGCTTGGTACAAGGTGAAGTACATTCTAAGCATGGTAGAAGCCCATGTCTGCCATTCACATTCTAGGGGTAGAAAATGTCCTGGCGGACTTTCTAAGTCACCAAAGTGTAGATCTGGGAGATTAGTAACTCAATCCGGAAGTGTTTGACTTGATTGTGCAAAAGTTGGGTCTACCTCAGATAGATGGCCACAAGGAACAACAGGAAGGTCCCTGTGTTTTGCTTCTGTTGGGGGGCTGTTTTGGCCTTTTCCACAATGCTATGGTGATTCTGTGGCATTTCCACCTCACTTACATCTTCCATCTGATTCCCCTCCTTCCAATGGTGCTCAGGAAGATACGGATGAACAGTCCAACTGTGATTCTGGGCATGTCTTATTGGACCAAGAGGGAGTGGTTTGCAGAACTGGTGTTTCTTTCTATCCAGGATCCATTTCCTCTGCCACCCAGACCAGACAGCCTCCTTCAGGGTTACCTTTGGAAAGAAGGCATGGAGAAAATGGTTTTGACGGCATGACTGTTGAAGCTACCATCCTGTGGATAAAAGGTTTCTCTCCTGAAGTTCACTCCAGTTTTAAGGTCTACCACAGGGTTTGGTCCATTTTCATTTTTGGTGTGTAGACTGGAATCTGTCTTCACAGGATTTTGACCACCCTGTGGTTTTGTCTTTTCTTCAGAATGGTATGAACAAAGGACTCTGTTTGACTTCCTTAAAGATTCAGATTTATGCACTCTTTGTGTTTTTCCAGAGGCATATTGCCACTCTTGTCAGATGTCAAAGTGTTCAGTCAAGGGGTTGCTCATGCTTTCCCAGCCTATAAGGATCCCACACCTGTGTGGGACCATTAAATGGTTCTGGGTGTCTTGCAACAACCTCCCTTTGAGTCCCTTGCAACCATTCCTTTTGATGTGGAAGATGGCCTTTCTTCTAGCTGTGGTCTCAGTCCCTAGGGTTGCAGAGTTGCAGGATTTGTCTTGAAAGCCTCCTTGCCTGGTTTTTCACAAGGACAAGGCTGTTCTTCGAACCTCTTGGTTGTTTCTTGAACCCTAAGGTTGTTTCTGAGTTCCACATTAATCAGGAGATTGTTGTGCTTCCTTTGTCCTAGGGAACTCTGGTAACAGGTGTTAGGTACTTTCTCCTGGGAGCCTACTGTTGGTATATTTCCATGGTACCTGTATTCCCTATTGGAGGATAGAGAAAATAGGGTTTTAGTCTTACTTTGTTAAACCCTTTTCTTTTATTCTATATGGAATGCAAGTCTCCCACCCAGAGAAAGGAACATCTCTTGGTCTCTCCTGTCTGGATGTGGGAGTCCTTCTCTTTCTCACAAGAGCTTACTACTACGTCTGTCTCTGTCCTATTCTGGTGAATTTGCCTCATATCAAAAACTGGAGGCGGGGCTAGGTTGACCTGCAGAAGGAGAGGGAATGCTCCACCCTCAGGACCTTGTCTTCTGATATGTTCCTCCTTCCAAATGAAGATCAATCCATGTGGACTAAGAGAAAAGGAATTAACAAGGTAAGACTAAAATCCTATTATACGTATTAGGGAGAACATGAGAAGCAAAGTATTAACAAAAATGTACAGAACGTTATATTCAGTAATGATTATGTGCACCTCGGTAAGTGATACAGCCAAGTAACTGACAAGACATGACTTAAAAAAGCAGGTGAATTGTTTTTGGGGCATTGATAGTCCATACAGCACACAAATGTTGAAGTTTGATTTCAGAGGGGTTTTGGCAGAGATTGCGATCCATGAGGTCCTCACGGTCTTAATGGGAGACAACTCCAGGAAAAGTACTGGTCTATAGCAGTGTTTTAAAGCCTATGTGGTTGTTCATCTCATTGAGTACATATATATAGCCTATATTTGTAGATTACCATCTGTTTCCCCATCTGTCTAACTATGCAGAGTACATATTAAAGATCTGTTAATTGTTCCTGTTCCTTTACTTCTTTTCATTATGCTGTTGAAATTGCTTGTGTTGCTGTGTGGCCAGAGCACTGTGGTGACAAATTAAGAGCAATGATTTGTTTGGGGTGTGGTAACGCTGTAAAAAGAATTTGGAAACAATGTGTCTCCTATTCCTATCATTATTGTACCTGCAGTTCCTCTACAATCCATGAAGTCCTTTAAAGAGATGGTAACATTTAGCTATAACTGTAAGTTTCATTTTTTTTAAGATAGTTTTTATATTGAATTGTACTTTTGTTGTCCTCCCGCCCCTTTTTCATACATAACGCTAGCTCCCCTCAGATCTGAAATACATCCATTTCACCTGACAAATTGCAATGAAGGACAATCTTCTTTCTATCACTATAATGCAAAACCATGCATCCTTGACAAAGGAGGGTATGTTTTTTTCTTATGCTGTCCCTCAACGTGATCCACCCAAGCCAGTTTGCTGCTCTGAGGTGGGGGCACCGTGACGTATGGAAAAGGGGCGGGAGGGGACACTTTTAATTAAAATACAATGAAGACCACAACATTATGAGCAGCTAGAGAGGTATGTTCAATGCAAGCTTGATTATGCAATAAATATTACTATTCAATAAACATTACTCTCTCTTTAAGCCTGTGTAGCCAGCTATTTCTTCTCAAAATAGTTATATATTTCAAACTGCCCATCACTGGGTGCAATTTGCATAGCTCTAAGACTCCCCGTCCTTGTGTTGTGATTTCAGTGTTGAGCAGTAACTGCTATCAAGTCTTAACACCTAAAAATTTAATGGAGTTATATATATTCATGCCCTGAATTCCATGCAAACATCTGTAAAACTTGTCCATTAGTTACCTTCAGTTTAAAATCTAGTCTTATGTTGGAGACTTCCATTCATTCTTTGTTGCAGAGCCATAGGACTTAATTAGATTAACAGTTCTGATATGTATGTAATACTGCTATGATTCGTGTAAACTAAGAATGGTGGGTACCATTCTCAGGACATTACCAGCCTTAGAGCTTGTCTGTCATTTCAAACCACATAAAAAATTAAATAAATGGTGTCTGTATATATAGAACATTGCATATAGTTTAGAATTTGGAACAGATTTTAGAGATCTATCATACTGTTAATAATGTTTTTTGATGATACAGGATATTTAAAAAATATATCTTCTTATATATTCTTTTCACTTAACAATGTCTTTCAAGCCTTCCCTCTTTGTAATGAGTGCATGGTGTGGCAGTAATTCTTTCAATTTATTGTGATGTCTAGGCTATGGTCACCTGTCAGATGCTATCTGAGCTTGAGGAGGTAATCCAATATAAACTGGTACCTGAGCGCCGGGAAATTATACGCCAGACATGGTGGGATAGACTGCAGGTGAGAAATGAAGCTTGAAAAAACTATGAGAGGCATGTATGAAATGCACTTATGCCAGAATAGAACCTGGCATACTTACTGCAGGAGAATGTGGTATAATATTGTGAGACAAATACTTACTTGTAAAGTCTGGTGTTCAGGGCGTGAAGACAAACCTCCTATTAATAACACTGTTTACCGGCTTTCTTGCTTTGGAGAACATTCTTGGGACATTTTATACAATCCCAATCAAATTTCTAATATACCATGTAGTGTCTGGACAAAGCTTTATTAGGTGTGTGGGAGAGAGGAAACAGGTATTTCTCACTTTTAGCTGCCAGATGGTCTCTGCTAAGTTTGTTTGGCTGGTTCAGAACAAAGACACCCACCCATAGTTGCTTACAGTCACACCCATGACATATGACTTGGGCACATGGTGACTTGCACACACTGTGCAGACGATTTGTGCTGAAGGGTGTGATGGTCAAAGGCTGAGATCCTGGCCAAACGTCCTGTGATCTTCACATCTGGGAAAAGCAGAAATCATAGAGCCAGAGGAAAAAGCAGTTCCGAATGTGTGTCTGACTGGAGCCTGTGATTTGTCCTAAACTCTCTGTGTCTGGAAGGAATATTATTAAAATTATCCTTTTGTTGTGCCAACATATTCCTTTAGAACAGTGCAATACCAGATAAAATGTGAGTCCAACTTCAAAATATGTGCAGATAGTTTGCATAGTCTTAATTATGTAGACTATGAATCTGTCCTTACAACTGCAGAGAGCTAGAAAATGTACCCTGTAATTCTTCAGTAGGAATGCATTAGTAAAGAAAGAACTAAAGAGTCTTATTTATCAAGCTGAAGAGATGCAATTCTGGAGCAAACCAACTACGTGATTGGGTTGAAGTGAAAACTCCACAAATCCTCTTTGGTTTAAATTGAGATTTTTAACCTATTAAATGCTAATGAGGTCTATGACACATTATAAAATAACAAGTTAAAGACCTTTCTAGCATTCAAGGGGTTAAAAGCTCTGTTTAAGCCTTTTTCCTACACGTATTTTGACAGTGTCTGCGCATGTCACTTTTCTGGACTGCAGTCGTAACATATACAATACTTCACAAATATCTCTTTCACAACTTTTACTCCCACTTTCATTCTTTGCATTTATAATACTACTAGTTTTAAAGCCCGTGTACACGGGCCAACAGTGGCGGCTCTGCAGTCATGCACTTGGTCCCAGGAAGGTGCGCAGAGAGGACTCCGGTCTGAATTCGGAGTGCCCCGCTCTGTATCATCCGTGGTGCGGGCAGTCTCTACTGCGAATGACTGCAGCACGCAAATCCGTCTCTACTGTGCATGACAGCTTCTGACAAACATACATTAGCGAATAATTATATAGGATAATCCCACTACACTGCAACACAGAAAAACTTACAGCTATCCTTATCTTGGTGGCACTGAAATGCATTTTGAATGCCTGGAACTCATCTACCCACCACCAACAACAACTCTCTGCGAGTGGGTGGCTAGAGTCCACAGTTTTATCAGGTTTTTTAGGCTTTTTGCCACACAAAACAAGGAAATATAGGGGGAAAATTTCTAGCAGTTTGGAACCACTTATAAAATTGCTTCCCAAAGACACTATTTTACAGCTTAATATACACTATTCGGCTCTTTGAATAGAAAAACTATATATCTTCCATATTTGCGCTTCTCTGCAATCTTTGTATTTTACAATTTTACACCTGTTTTAGGTATAACTTCTGGATGGCTATGGAGGATCTAAGAATTGCGCTTCACTGCAATCTTTGCATTTTACAATTCTACAGCTGTTTTAGGTATTCCTTCTGGATGGCTGTGGAGGGTCTCAGAACTGAGGTTGTTAACATGTAGGCGGCTGGGGTAAATGGAGAGGGGTGGTCTGCATTGCTAGATACTCCTCACCGGCTGATTGCCCTTTGCTATCCCAACCACATGCAAGATAGCCCATTATGATGGGGATATCTCTTGGTGCCCAATGAATTCACTTGGTTACTTGTTTACCTTTTAAGGTGGGGAAGGCACTTGTGGGGGGCCTTTGTCAGGGGCCTTTGTGGGGGGGCATAGTTAGGTGCTCAAGTTTGGAATAAGCATTTAAGAAAAAAGATCTACCACAAGGGCACATAGCTTTAGGACCTTCTGGGAGGGTGATGGGGAGCCAGGGGCCCACCTACACAGCCAGGGTTGGAATGGAGATGTCCGTGGGGCGGATTCCTCTTGGGCCCTGTTACATCATCTGGTTTAACTCAGAGTGATAGTGTTGGGAATACTGCTTTGCAATATTTGTAGCTACATAGTCTCAACATCTGTATGCTCTGAGCACCCCAGTCATGGAGATGTTCTTATAGTTCATCAATATGCTCATTTATGAAAAAGACAGATCTATCCAATTGGCTCTAGCATACATGTATATGAATCTTGACTCCTGTTTGCTCTTTTTCTTATCACTGACATGCCTATGTTCTTGATTCTACTACCCGATATTTCAGTAAAAATTCTACAAAAAAAAAAAAAAAAAAAAAAAGCTCTGTTTAAGTCAGTGGAGTTTGATTGCACCCCATGTGAAGTTGGTTTCCTCCAGAATTGCACCTCTTTGAATATGGCCCATAATGTTTAGAGCCTATTAACCTTTTACTATAAAGGAGTGTTAGCAAAGCATAAGTTTCTAGGCCCTGTGACTGCACAAATAAATAATAGTTCACTATCAGTTTTACTAACCTCATCCTAACCTCTTTTAGTAAAAGAGTTCACACTAGGAGACAAATGTTTTTTCTCAGATTATGTCAAGACTGAAGTTTTCATGTTTTTATTCAAGGGCTGTCAACGTATCGTCGAGGATTGGCAAAAGATATTGATGGTTCAGTCTCTTGTAGTCAGCCCACACGAGGATATGAGAACTTGGCTAAAATATGCAAGCTTGTGTAGCAAGAGTGGACGTTTGGTAAATATAACATTGGCCTGCCTTTTTTGCTTTAGGTTGTAACTGTCTTTGTCTACTTAAATTACTTTCCACTAGCACTGTTGTTGGTAGCACTGACGGTGTCATACTTTACATGGTTCCTTCTTTATTTGAAGCAGTTATTTTAGGAGGAATTGCTTTCTTGGGTCTATATTACATTGCAGTTGATACATGTTATTCCATGTTTTATCAAACATGTTCACACTGCGGTCTGTGAAGAAATTTGTTGAGCAAACCTTAATAAAGTTATCAACTCCAATGTAATCCAGAACTAAAGCTGTTATTTTTGTATTTTTGATATTGCTTTAGAGCAGTGCTTCTTTAACGTTTTGCATTCACAGAATCCTGTATGCCAAAATAAATATCTGTGGAACACTAAAAATCAAAGCCTTTAACCCATGAGTGCTAGAGGGGTCACCAATGCATTGATCTACAGTGCATTGGAGGCCTCTCTATCATCCATAAGGTTAACAAAGTATCTGAATGCTATTTGGACCTGATTGTAATAATAAATTATTCGATTAAATTGTATCAAGTAAGAGTTATCATGTCATTTAATCTAATCTAATTTAATTTAATGTTTGTTTCGCTTGTGTCCACTGGGGAGACTTAGGACCATTGTGTAAAGTCTCCAGTGCCAGGAGACAAAGTACTCGGTTAACTAAAAGTAAAGTGAAACCCCTCTCTCTCCTTGGTCCTACTTTACCTCCCACATTCCACCTAGTAACCAGCATTTTTCAATGACCTCAAGAAGACAGTAGGGCTGTTTTGGTAGAGATGCTTTTTTTCTTCCTACGCGATACTGATCTTTTTCCTTGCTACTATTTTAATTTTATTTTTTTTCTGCAAGATCCCAAAATACAAGAGATAACAATAGACAATGATTTAGGTCTCAATTTACACCACAGTAAATGGTACCATATACCTCATAGACCATATGAACTGGAAGAGAAGTCCACATGTTAGTTGTCACATCCTAGCGTCACACTGAGTAAAAATCTGTGTTTTGAGTATCTGAGTATCTATTTCAACATATGTTTTGATAGCTTTTGCAGTGAAAGGGTGGTATATTATATGTATGGCTAAAACCAAGAAATTTCAGTACCTTCATTATGTGAATCAAGGTACACTTGAATGCATTTGTTATCCAAGCTATGTTTAATGATAGGTATGTTTTCAATATTTCATGCACTGTGTTGGGAGAGGTTGTGTCTCTCTGCAAAGGTAACTGTTGTTTTGCTATCACATCTCAGATGCAAGGAGCAGAAAAACAAGAAGAGCCATCTTAGTTATGTGAGATCAGTTTCCAGATGTCAAACCTAGACATCTCCTTTAGGGTAATACACTTAAAAAGCAGTTTACTAGAACTGAGAGTTCTTGAACTTGTATGCAGACAGGGGTCAGAACTAGTTTATTTAAGGTACAAATGGAATGTGGCTTATGACAATCTTTGCCATGATTACAACATATGTAGCCATGTTTAACCTTTCAGGGTATGACATTCACCAATTTCTGTCAGTGTGCGTGCTTTCTACCTCTGAACCCAATATTAATAGTCCTGAGCAAATTTTGCAGCCTCTGGGGTTCTCAAATATCTACCAGTTCAGGTGCTGTGCTACTACTGGGGATCATTTCTCTGTTCTGATGGTAGTCCAGTTCCTCAGGCAGCAATTACATCTATAAAGTCTACACAAGTAGAACGGTGGTTCTTAATGTCTTCACCACTTTCTATGTTTGTCAACTACGACAGCACAGTCATTAGCATGGTACCTGCTCCCACAGACCTCATTACAAGGCAAATGTTTTACCTCCATTCTGAAATGCAATATAGCAAAGGGAGCAGTAGGCTCAATGTCTGTGATCAGAAATAAAGTCCACTTGCCTCATGCATATATTATCAATTGGGAACCAGTGGTAGTGCAAACTTGTTGGAGGTTTCCATGCTTCTACATCACACAGCAGGGACTACGGTGGCTTTCCCAGCCATTTATGTTCCTGGAGTATGAAACTAAATATCACATTACCTCAGCAGGACATTGCTTCCCCCAGATGCATAGTTGATGTTGCAGGATAATGGTAGCAAAATAGGGTCTCCCAGCAATCGATTGATTGATTAATTAATGTTAACGCACCACAAAACCACATGTTTTCCATACCGGGTATATATATTCACCATGGTGATCCTTCAGATGTGCATAGTAGCAAAACAGTCCCCGTGAATTCAGATCGCAGACAGCTCATGACTGACCATGATGTTCAGGATTCTCAGGAATATAAATGGTAGACAGCTCTGGTCCTCTTATCGCCAGCATGGCCATGACAGGCAAGGTTCCATTCTCTAGTAGAATGATCTGTGGCGGAACCCTAGAAATTTCCACAGCCAGTGGACCTACCTACTTAAGTGACCTAATTGCTGAAAGTTTCAGAGGTCATCACAATCTGGCCAATCTTGCTTTCCTGAAATACAATTTATTTAATCTGTTGTTATTTACATGGGTTGGACTTTGTTCGTTTTGACTTGAATTGACTTCCCAATTTCCTGCAGGCAGATTGAGAGATTGATTGTTTAGTGACTTTACGGTCAACATCCATATTGCCCTAATGAAATATTGCCAAGATTATAGAGCATCAACCTATTCTGCAAGAGTAGCACATGCAGCCAGCCTTATGGAGGTCGTCCATCTCCTGGGGATAGGCTATTACACATGCCGTATGACCACCGTTTTCATCTTCTCTGAGTCACCCCTCTTATAGATGGGTTTTTTCCTAGAGCTTTTACAGGATTTTCAGGACTCGGGGCTTGGGCACCAGCTAAAAATCAGTGATGTGTTCTACCTATCCAGGACAGACCTTAGTTATGCTAACATATCTTAAAGGCTAACATAGCCACATAGATTACATGGACTATCGATAACACTTTTCTCTTTCGACTACAGCTTCAGAATGCACTGATCCTGTGAATATGTCCTATGTGTTTGATAGGCAGCCACGATCTGGGCTCTGTGATTTGTTTTAATATTGTAGGGGGGTCATTTCCACCTTTTTAGAGATGCCTGTGTATCTTCAGTGGGTTTTGCGTGTAATCTCAGAAAGGTGCCGCATAGATTTGAAATCCCTTCTTTCATATTGTTTTTTTTTTTGTCAAGGGATCTGAAAGGGCCAGACAAGGCAGGGCTGTTCCAGAAGACAATGGACTCACTGCTGGAAAAAAAGTCTGGTGCCATTCCCAGCCCTTGCGCTCTCTTCATGTTTCTATTCCAACCTTTTTTGCTCCCAAAGGATGATGGATGCCGTCTCTTCTGGACCTCAAATGCCTCAACAAGTATGTTGTTGCTATGTGCTTCAAGATGGGATCTTTGCGTTTTGTCATTGCAGCGTTGTACCCAGGGGAGTATCTTGCCTCCTTGGATCTGCTTTTTGCTTTCGCTTCCAGTCATTTTGCTTTTTGCTTTCGCTTCCAGTCATTTTGCTTTTTGCTTTCGCTTCCAGTCATTACCAGCTTTCCAGGAAATTGGGAACTCAATCCGGAAGTGCTTTACCTGATTGTCCAGCAGTGTGGTGTGCCGGGGTGTGCCAGAGATAATCCTCGTGGCAACCAGGGAGAACAGGAAGGTTCCAACATTCTGCTTTCTGATGGGGGGGGGGTCTTCTGGCTTTTGCTACTGATGCAATGTCGATACTGAGGAGCTTACACCTCACTTGTGTGTCTCTTCTGATTCATCTCATCTCCAGAGAGATCCAGAAGATCAGGATGGATGAGCCATCTATCATTCTGATTGCTCATTAGTGGCTCAAGGGGGTGTGGTTTGCAGACCTGGATAGTTCAGGATCTGATCTGCGTTTCTCCCAGGCCGAATCTGTTGCTCCAGGGTCACCTGTGGCACAGGGATGTGGAGAAACTGGCTTTGAGGGCATATTGCTCTTGAAGCCAACATCCTGAGGTGGAAAGGATTTTCTGCAGAGGTCATATCAACCATGATACAGGTCAGGAAGCCAGTCTCTTCCAAAGCATAGTATAGGGTATGGTCTATCTTTCACAAGTGGTGCTCAGAAAAGAATGGGTCTCTGCAGGCTTTTGACTTTCACTTGGTGTCGTTTTTCCTCCGAGATGGGGTGAACAAAGGGTTCAGATCTCGGTGCTCTCTGTGTTTTTTCATAGCTGTATTGCCATCATTCCAGATGTCAATGTTTTTCTTCATGGATCATGCTGTCTCTTTCTTCAAGGATCCCACTCCACTATGTGACCTTAACCTGGTTCTTGGTGTTTTGCAGTGGTCTCCTTTTGAGCCTCTTGCTTTCATCTCTTTGTGCCAATAGATGCTCAAGATGGTTTTCCTATTGGCAGCGGTTTCAGTGCGGCAAGTTGGTGAGTTACATGCTTGGTCTTGTAAGCCTCTCTTCCTGATGATTCATCAGGATAAAGTAGTACTACATATTTCTCAGGAGTTTCTTCCCAAGATGGCATCTGAGTTTCTCTGTCGTCCAATATAGGTTACTGGTAACTTTGGGTAGGCAATACGCCCCTTTAAGTAGGCAGGAACAATTCTAGAAGTAAATGCTGGGTGGAGCCCACCTTCCCTCCTTGGCTGCAGCTAGCCAATCACCTCCAGTAAGATTTGTTCCTTGGATGAAGATACAGGCAAGAGAACAGTTCTGCTATAGTTTTAGCTATTTTTTATTTTTCTGTTAGATATGGAATACCACCATTAGGCAGATTACCATCACTGACAATTCCCTTAAATGTGGATAGCTCAGTTTCCAGGTGCTTTGGTGGACCGTAAGCCCTGAGGGGGAAATCTTGGTTACAAGTTCTTTCCTCAGGGGTTGCTCACAGAGGTTTCTTCTTGATATATGGTAATCTGAAGACAGAAGATCTGCTGAAAAGGTGAGCAGTCCTTTGAGTGCTGAGGTCCACATGTCCCACACTTCCCCTCCGCACAGGGTTCTTCCTTTGGAGTTCTTATTGCATACTCCTGCACTCATTGGGTTTATCTGTATGTCTATTGGGTGTTTTGGAGCAAGTTTCTCTGGTAACCTAACCCTTTGATGGCTGGTTTAGCATCTCTTGGCACTTTCTGTACTGGGTTCAGTGTTTATTGGGTCTGATGACATGTTCTAGTGATGTTTGATGCAATTTTACGTCTTAGTGACTACTTTGCAAAATTTGTGTTCTGCTCCTTTAAGGCGCACGTTTACCACATAGACTCCATTGCTCTATTCACGTCTATGGGACTTTACAGTTTGGGACATATCTCTGCAGCCTCTCAAAGTAAAGACTTCAGAGATTGCTCATTTTGTTTGTCTGCCCTTGCTGTACTATTCAGTCAATTTTTGATGTGTGTTTGGGGGGCTCAGGGGGCTTCGAGCACTGTTGGGGTACTTTTTCTGGGAAAACTACATTACTCATGAGCGCTTGCATCGCATGCTCGTTTCTGATTGGCTCCCGCCGCTGCAGCCATTTTGTGCTTTTCCTGAACGAGTATCCTACGCAGATTAACCCTTCGTCTGCCAGATAAGTGTATTTTAGCGATTTTCTGGGGTGAAATTTTAATCATACACACTGTATTTAGGTAATTCCTTATACTTTAAACATTTTGACCCTGTGAGAATGTCTATTCCGTTGGAGCTTGGGGCTAGACCTAAGGCTAAGGATTCTGGGGTGACTGTGTCCCCCATTGCGCATTGCTCCTTATGTCAAGCAGGGTTGCCTAGAGAATTCTCAGGTCATTTATGCCCAGCATGTACTGCTGTCCCTGAGTCTTCCCCAGGGACCTCCATTCATGCACAAGAGCAAGTTTGGGAGTTTAAGGCTGCTACCAAAGACCTCCAGTCTACACTACAACTCTTCCCATCGCAAATACAGGGGGTCTTCCACTCCTGGCAAACCCCTACGTCTGTCAGGTCTTCCCTACCGTAGGGAGTACCTGATGTGTCAGATTCCTCTGAAGAGGAACTGTTGGTGGATTCTGATGATGAGGAATGTTCTGCTGTGGTCTCCTCACGGTTCTTTGGGGAGCCCTTTGAGGCTGATCCTGATCCCTCTGCTGAGGGTCTGATCAGAGCCATTTTAAACACCCTAAACATTCCCTTGGTTCAAGAGGTATCTTCAGACCCCTCTGATGTGTTTCAGGAGCCTAACAGGCCCCATACTTGTTTTCCACCTAACCCCACTCTTGATCGTTTAGTGTCTGACATGTGGAAAGCTCCGGACAGGAAACCTTCTGCCTCCAAGAAATTTGCTAAACTTTACCCCTTCTCTGATGTGATGCTTGTTCAGTGGGTTCATCCTCCAAAGGTGGATGCCCCTGTTTCTAGACTAAGTCCCCACTGCTTTGCCGGTAGCTGACGCTTCTGACCTCAAAGACTGGACTGACAAAAAGCTTGAGACCTCCCTCAAATACATTTTTGCCACCGCTGGTACTTCCCTATGCCCAGCGTTCGCTGTGGCCTGGGTAAATAGAGCCATCGTGGATTGGACTGAACAGCTTACACTCGCTGTTCATCAGCGAGCTCCTACTCCTGAAATGTTGTGGCTCCTTTCCAACATTTCTGAAGCCCAGCACTATGTACCTGACTAGGGTCCCCAGGAAGAAGATGCCTACCAAGCGTAATCGGCTTTTTTGTTCCTTTCAGAAGGAACGCTTGGCAGGTGGTTCCCCAGGCTCCGCATTCCTCCTCCAAGCCCAAACAACAATGGAAGCCCAAGTCCTCCACCAAGCCCAAGGCTTCCAAACCTCCTTCAGCATGACTTGACGAACCCAGGTCCCTATGCCGCTTTGGGTGGCCGTCTGTGCCACTCCGTGGTGGACCCATGGGTTTTGCAGGTGGTGCTGGAGGGGTACAGGATCCCTTTCACCTCCCTTCCGGTTTTTCCCTTCTCACACTCCTCAGAGTGTAAAGAAATGCCGTCTGTTCACCAGTGCCATCCAGGCCCTTCAGGACAAGGGGGTTCTGGAACCGGTTCCCATTCAGGACAGGGTTTTTACTCAAACCTGTTTGCGGTTTCCAAAAAGGATGGCGGCTCTCATCTGATTTTGGACCTGAAGGACCTCAGTTCCTTTTTGGTCAAGACTCATTATCATCAGGAGTCCCTAAGGACGGTAATTGCGGCCACTTCTCCTGGGGAATTCCTTGCTTCTCTAGATCTTCAGGACGCGTATCTGCACATCGCCATTCATCCAGAGAGCCGGCAGTATCTCAGATTTGCCTGCGACCAAGGGTATTTTCAGTTTTATGCTCTTCCCTTTGGTCTGACTACAGCTCCGCAAGTCTTCAGTTGTGTCCTGGGAACCTTAGTGTCCGTACTCCATCGGAACGGCATCAGAGTCACTCCATACATGGACGACCTGCTTCTGAAAGCACCTTCTCCGGAACTCCTTCATCAGCAGGTTCAAGACTGCATTCATGCTGTCACTCATCACGGGTGGATCCTCAACATAGACAAGTCGGATCTCCTGCCATCTCAGAGGCTGGTTTTCCTGGGCCTTCTCTTCAACACTCAGAAGAGTATGGTATTTCTTACTGACGAGGTGGCTCACCAGATTGCCAGCAGGGTTTCCGCTGTTCTGTCTCCTGATCCAGTTCCAGCCAAGAAATTGTCCTCTCTGGTGGGGATGTTCATTTCCACCATAGAAGCAGTCCCGTTTGCTATGGCTCACAACAGGGAACTCCAGAGATTTGTGATCCGTGTGTGCAGTGGTCAGCCAGACCTTCTGAAGATGTCATTGTCCCTCCCACTTCATGTGGAATTGAGTCAGTCGTGGTGGCTCAACCTCTCCAACTGCTGAAGGGCAAGTCCTTCCTGGTGTCCTTCTGGACCATGGTGACTACGGATGCCAGCCTGTCCACTGGGGAGTGGTTCTGGGTCACCTGAATGCTCAGGGACGGTGGTCTCAGGAGGAATCTCTCCTTCGCATCAATGTGTTGTAGCTTCGGGCGATATTTCATGCCCTTCGCCACTTGACCCGCCAGCTGGAGGACTGTCCGGTCAGGGTCCAATCCGACAATGCCACAGCAGTTGGTTACATCCTCAAGCAAGGCGGAACAAGAAGTCTTGCAGCTTGGTTGGAGGTCAAGGCTATTTTGTCCTGGGCAAAGGCACATGTTCCTGCCATATCCGCAGTTCATATTCCAGTGTAGACAACGTCCTGGCAGACTTCCTCAGTTGGCACAAAATGGACAGCGGAGAGCTGGAACTACGTCAAGAGGTCTTCAACCTCATTGTTCAGAGGTGGGGTCTTCCGTGCGTCAACCAGATGGTGACAAGACACAGCAGAAAGGTTCTGACATTCTGCTCTCGCTGGAGGGACCCTCTGGCTCTAGCAGTGGATGCCATGTCCATTCCTTGGCAATTTCCTCTGGCCTACATCTTTCCTCCCATCCTCATGATGCACAGGGTGGAACTGGAGCGCTGTCCAGTCATTCTGATTGCTCCATACTAGCCTCGGCAGCCTTGGTTTCTGGAGCTTCTGGTTCTGTCCGTGGCTAAGCCCTTCCAGCTCGATTGTCGTCCGGATCTTCTTCTACAGGGTTACCTGTGTGAAAAAGGATGTTCATCGGCTAGCTTTGACGGCTTGGAAATTTAATCCTCAATACTGAAGAAGAAGGGTTTTTCTTCTGGTGTGGTGGCTACTATGCGTAGTGGACGGAATCCTGTTTCCTCTAAGGCCTACCACAGTCTGTGGTCTACCTTTCTCTCTTGGTGTGCTGACAAGGACCTGTCCCAGGATTTTGATCTTCCTACGGTCCTGGCCTGTCTACAGGATGGTGTGGATAAGGGTCTCAGTTTGAGTTCCCTTAAGGCTCAAACTTCTGCTTTCTCTGTTTTCTTTCAGATGCGCATTGCTATTCTTCCTGATGTCAAGGTTTTCTTCCAGGGAGTTGCTCATACTCATCCTGTCTTTGTCTCCCGCTCCTCAGTGGGATCTTAACTTGATTTTGGGTGTCCTTCAGAGCCCTTCCTTTGAGTCCTTGGCTACTGTTCCTCTACCCCTGCTGAAGTGGAAAATCGCTTTTCTCCTGGCGATCGTGTCTGTCCGCTGTGTTGCAGAGTTGCATTCTCTGTCTTGTAAACCACCCTTTTTGGTGTTTCATAAAGACAAGGCGGTACTTCGCAGGAGTTTCTCCCGAAGGTGGTTTCTGAGTTCCACATTAATCAGGAGATTGTGGTGCCTTCCTTCTGCTCTGACCCTACCTCTGACAAGGAGAGAGATCTCTCCATTTGTTAGATGTGGTGCACTGTCTCAAGCTCTATGTGCATCGCACCGAGTCTATTCGCCAGTCTTATGCCCTTTTCGTACCTGAGGGTCCCAGGGCAGGGAGGCCTGAGTCCAAAGTGACCATTGTGTCTTGGGTCAAGTCCACTATTCGTAAGGCTTACGAAGTAAGGAAGAATCCTATTCCCTTTCGGGTCACGGTTCATTCTACAAGATCCATTGGGGCATCTCGGGCTTACAAGAATCAAGCCTCAGCTGATCAGTTGTGCAAGGCTGCCACTTGGTCGTCTGCACACCTATTCAAAATACTACTGTGTTGATGTGCTGGCATTGGCCGATGTCAGTTTTGAGAGGAAGATCCTGGAGTCAGTCTTGCCTGTCTAGGATCTCCTTCGTCTCTTCAGTACTCTTTCACTTTTGAACCCAGTTGGCTGTAGTTCAGTGTGCTGTGTAACAGTTTCTGGGGTGTTTTTGCCCTGCTTAGTGTCTGTTGACACTTCATGTGTTATTGTTGGGCTGTCTTTGACCTGATGGTTCATATATGCTTTGGTGACTTTGGGGGCATGTGCCTGGTCCTTGCCTTACTTCCCGCCTCTGGGAAACTCAATGGTTGTGCATCCCAAAGTTACCAGTAACCTATATTGGATGACAGAGAAAAGAGGATTTTAGTCTTGCCTGTTAAATCCTTTTCTCTTAGTCCATATAGGTTACTGGTCTCTCACCCTGTCAAGGGACCATGCTTGGCTCTCCTGTGGCAGACTATGGGGGTCCTTTCGGGTTCATGCTCACAGGAGTCTTCTTTCCCTTTTTACTACCTAGTCAATAGTTAGTGTCTCAGATCTTACTAGAGGCGATTCGCTAGCTGCAGCCAAGGAGGGAAGGTAGGCTAGACCCAATATTCACGTCTAGAATTGTTCCTGCCTACTTAAAGGGGCGGATCGCCTACACGAAGTTACCAGTAACCTATATGGACTAAGAGAAAAGAATTTAATAGGTAAGACTAAAATCCTCTCTTCACATCTGTCAGGAGATTTTTGTGCCTTTCTTTTGTCCTGTTCCTACGTCTGGTAAGGAGAGCGAGATCTCCATTTGTTGGACTTGGTACGGTGCACATAAAAAGCCATTGCACCAAGCCTTGCCTCCAAGGTGACCATTGCCTCTTGCATCAAGGCAACCATACGCCAGGTGTAAGAAGAAACCTGTTTTCTTTAACCCTGTTTCCTAACCCGGAAGAAACCTGTTTCCTTTAAGATCACAGCACACTCCACCAGGTCCTTGGGTGCTTCTTGGGCCTACAAGAACCAGACCTCAGCTGAGCAGCATACTTTCACCAAACACTACCATATCAACATCTTGGCCTCAGATGAGGCCTTCTTTGACCGGAAGGTTCTGCACGCGGTTATACCTGTTAGGGACCAACAAGATTTTTTCTGCCAGTTGTTGTTCAGTAGTTTCAGAGCCCTGTTGGCTCTTATTTTCATAACCAATTTTCTTGGTTATTCAGATATAGTCCTAGTCCTAGGGAACTCCGGTATCATGGTAATATGCATAAGGTCCTTTCTCCTTTCCCTTCACTTTGAGCCTAGCTTTGGTATATCCCCATGGTACCTCTGTTCCATATTAGACGTACGTGAAAATAGGATTTTAATGTTCTTAACTTTGAAATCCTTTTCTTTTCATATGGAACATAGGTCTCCCACCCAGAGAAATGTACCTTTGTAGTATTGCTTTCCTGGGCAGAGGAGTCATCTGAGTCTTTCTTTCAGGAGATTTTCTTCTTTTCTTCCCCGCTTACTTCTCTCTCTGTGGCTTCAGTCACATGAATTCTGGGAGTTAATGGGCAGCGTGGAGGTTGAGCTGTAGGAGGAGGAGGGAGTCGCCTCCTCAAAAACTGTGTCTGTTGTGATGTACCCTACACTCCAGCAGGAGGAACTCAACCCCTATGTGTTCCATATGGACTAAAGAGAAAAGGATTTAACAGGTACTAACAGAAATATCCTATTTTCACTGTTGTCCAATACAGGTCACTGGTACACTGGGAGGCGATCCACCCCTTTAATAGGCAGGAACATTCATTCAAATGTATGCAGGGGGTGGAGCCTCCCCTCCTACTTAAGCTGCCTTCAGGCCAGAGCCAAGCTAGATTGATTTGTTCCTGTGTGCTGTGCACACCAGGTGGAGAACATCTCTCATTCAACTTTAGTTTTTTATTGTTTTCTTTCAAATATGGAATACCACCATTAGGCGGGTGACCATGGCTGTGAATTGCCCTCTCCAAAGTGGCTAGTGCAGCTTCCAGGGATTTTCTGGTGGACCTTATGGCCTGAAGAGGGAACAGCTTGAGTCAAGCAGCTTCCCTGCTGGGGGGATTTTCCTCTGGTTAATGTCCTTTTAACATGGTTGTCTGAAGACAGAAGTCCTGCAGAAAGGTGAGCCACCCTTTGAGTGCTGAAGGTCCACTTGTCCCCACAGTGTCCCTTCTCTGGGCTTGTATTTGGGAGTTTGCTTTCTGCACTCCAGCACTCATAGGGTGTTTTTATTCATATTGCTTGTAATTATGCAATGTTTGTGGTATTCCCTGGGTTTTGGAGCATTGGGTCCTTATTCTCTCATGTTTTCCATTGTCAAAAGTGTGTTTGGTGTACTTTTTACTTTTAGTATACTTTATTAAGATTTAGTGTTCCGTGCCTTTAAGCGCGCTTTTTCCCGCATAGACGCCATTGCTCCTTTACTCTCTATGGGATTTCACAGTGTGGGACGTTTCTCTGGAACCGCTTGTCACAGCAACTTCAGAGAGGGCTCATTTTGTTGGTCTTCCCCTGCTCTATCATCCGGTGACTAGATTCAGTGTGTTGGGGGTTTGGGGGGCTTCGGGCACTGTTTAGGGGTACTTCTGAGGAAAACTACGTTTCCCATGAGCGCCCGTTTCGCGCTCGTTTTCTGATTGGCTCCCGTCGCGGCAGCCATTTTGTGGTGTTTTTCTCAGCGAGTATACTACGCAGGGACCGAGCCTTCTCTCCTCTCAGCAGATTAACCCTTTGCTGGCCAGATAAGTCTGATTTTAGGCATTTCTGGGGTGAAACTTTAATCTTTAACACTTTTACTGGGTGGTTTTATTAGGTGGTGTATATCTGACGCTGTGAGCATGTCTACTCCACTGGAGTCAGGGGCTAGACCCAAGACCAAAGAGGCTGGGGTGACCATTTCCCCCATTGCGTTTTGCTCCTCTTGTCACTCTGGGCTGCCTAGAGAATTTTCAGGTCATTTATGCCCAAAATGTGCAGAAAGTCAGGATAGCAACCCTGGGCTTCCCAGCCATGCTATTGAGCCAACTTGGGTTAAAGAGTTTAAAGCTGCCACTAGGGATCTCAGATCCACTCTTCAACTCTTTCCCTCTCAGGTTCAGGGGGCTCTGCAGATCTGGCAGACCCCCTCCTCAATCAGGACCTCCCTGCCTAAGCCACAGGGGGCTCCTGATGTGTCTGATTCTTCTGAAGAAGAACTTTTGCAAGATTCTGATGCTGAGGAAGGCACTGTTATTGAATCTAATAGGTCCATTGGTGACCCTTATGAATGTGACCCTGAAGTTTCGGCTGAGGGTTTGATCAGAGCTGTACTTACTACGCTCAACCTTCCTTTGACTCAGGAATCTACTCATGATCCAACTGATGTTTTCCAAAAATCATCAAAGGCTGTGGTTTGCTTTCCTACTAACCCTACCCTTGCCCGTTTAGTCTCAGACGCATGGAAGAACCCTGAAAAATCCTCTTCTGTGTCCAAGAAGTTTGCTAAACTTTATCCTTTTCCTGAGACTGAACTGGCAAAATGGGTTCATCCTCCTAAAGTGGATGCTCCTATTTCTAGGTTATCCAAATCTACTGCCTTAGCTGTGTCTGATGCTTCGGCCCTGCAACATTGGACGGACAAAAAGTTAGAGATTTGCCTTAAATCCATTTTTGCCTCTGTTGGCACTGCCATGCGTCCAACTTTTGCAGTGGAGTGGGTTAATAGGGCCATTGCGGCCTGGACTGAGCAATTGGCTGAGGCGGTTCGCCAGGATGCTCCGGTGTCTGAGCAGTTGCAGCTTCTTGCTAATATGTTAGAAGCTCAAAATTATGTTGCTGATGCTGCTTTTGATGCTGTGCGCATGATGGCGAGGGCCTCTACCTCCTCCATAGTAGCTAGACGTGCTCTTTGGTTGAAGATTTGGTCTGCTGACACTGCATCTAAGAAAGCCTTGCTTTCTTTGCCCTTTCAGGGGTCCTTACTGTCTGGATCTGAACTTAAGGAGATGATTAGTGAGGCCACTGGTGGCAAAAGTACTCTTCTGCCTTCGGTGTTCAAGAAGAAGTTTCCAGCCAAACGCAATCGGTCCTTTTGTTCTTTCCAAACTGAGACACGCTCCACGCCCCAAACAGGTCCGTCTTCCACGCGCTTCTCCTCCAAGCCCAAACAGTCCTGGAAGCCCAAAGTTGCCCCTAAGGCCAAGACCTCCAAGACTGCTTCGGCATGACTCGCCGAACCCGGGTCCGCATCCGGCTGTAGGTGGACGTCTCCACATCTTTCGCCGGGTTTGGGAGGAGTCTGTGGCGGACCCTTGGGTTGTTCAGGTGGTATCAGAGGGATACAGGATCCCTTTCTCTTCCCTTCCTCCTTTTCGGTTCCATTTTACTCGTCCTTCTCAGGAGCCTACAAAACGACGTCTGTTCGACGACGCTATTCAGGATCTTTTGGACAAAGAGGTCCTGGAATTGGTTCCACCAGAAGACACAGGTTCAGGATTCTATTCCAACCTGTTCATTGTGGCCAAAAAGGACGGAGGTGCTCGTCCTATATTGGATCTCAAGGATCTCAATTCCTTTGTTGTGAGTTCCCACTTTCGTCAGGAATCTCTGCGTTCAGTGATAGCAGCAATGTCTCCAGGGGAGTTCCTTGCCTCCCTGGACCTTCAGGATGCATACCTTCACATCCCTATTCATCCAGAGAGCAGACGGTATCTCAGATTTGCCTGTCACAAAGGCCACTTTCAGTTTTCAGCTCTTCCCTTTGGTCTGACTTCAGCTCCTCAGGTCTTTCAGAGGGTATTGGGAGCTTTGATAGCTGTGCTTCATCGAGATGGAGTCAGGGTAACTCCCTCCATGGACGATCTGCTCCTGAAAGCCTCATCTGCGGAGATCCTTCACCGGCAGCTGCAGTTGTGTATACAGACACTCAATCGCCACGGCTGGATTGTGAATCTGGACAAGTCAGACTTGGTCCCATCTCAACGGCTCCTCTTCCTGGGTCTCCTGTTCGACACTCAGCAGTGCATGGTGTTTTTGCCGGAGGAAGTGGCTCATCAGATTGCTGTCCGGGTGGCCAGGATCCTGGAAATGGACAGGGTTCCAGTACCAAGGTTGTCTTCTCTGGTGGGGAAGTTCATTTCCACGATAGAGGCGGTGCCTTTTGCCATGGCACACACCAGGGAACTTCAGAGGTTTGTGATTCAGACTTGCAGATCTCATCCAGATCACCAGCATCTCTCTGTATCGTTGCCTCCTCATGTAGAGCTGAGCCTAGAGTGGTGGTTGGACCTGTCTCATCTCCTGAAAGGGAGATCCTTTCGGGTTCCCTATTGGACCACAGTCACGACGGATGCCAGCCTCCGGGGTTGGGGGGCAGTGTTGGGTCGTTTCAGTGCTCAGGGGAAATGGGGTCTGGAAGAATCTCTTCTCTCCATCAATGTTCTGGAACTTCGTGCCATACTTCTTGCCCTGAGGCACTGGGAATCTCAGCTGGAAGGTTGTCCAGTCAGAGTGGAGTCCGACAACGCCACAGCAGTGGCCTACATCAACAGACAAGGTGGCACGAAAAGCCTCACCGCCTGGTTAGAGGTCAAGGCCATTTTGTCTTGGGCAGAAGATCATGTGCCCGTCATCTCAGCGGTTCACATTCCAGGCGTAGACCACGTCATGGCAGACTTTCTCAGTCGTCATACTGTCGACAGCGGAGAATGGGCGCTTCATCCAGAAGAGTTTCACCTTCTCACCCAGATGTGGGGGGTGCCAGTAGTGGATCTGATGGCAACCAGACACAACAGGAAGGTGCCAGTGTTTTGCTCCCGGTGGAGGGACCCTCTTGCTCTGGCAGTGGATGCCTTGTCAATCCCTTGGACGTTTCCTCTGGCTTACATCTTCCCTCCTCTTCCTCTTTTGATCCGAGTCATCCAGAAGCTGAAGGTGGAGCGTTGTCCTGTCATCCTGATCACTCCAAATTGGCCTCGTCAGTCCTGGTATCCGGAACTGCTAGCCATGTCTGTGATGGATCCTGTCCCACTTCCTGCACGTCCAGATCTACTTCTTCAGGGATATCTGTGGAAGGAGGATGTTCAGCATCTCCATTTGATGGCTTGGAGGTTGAATCCTCAATTCTAAAGAAGAAAGGGTTTTCCTCTTCAGTGGTGTCTACGATGCTTAGAGCTCGCAAACCTGTGTCTTCCAAGATCTATCATCACATATGGTCCACCTTTGTAGCATGGTGTACTGCTAAGGATCTGTCTCTAGATTTCCATCTTCCCACAGTCCTAGCCTTTTTACAGGATGGGGTTGAGAAGGGACTCAGCCTGAGTTCTCTCAAGGTTCAGACTTCAGCTCTGTCTGTGTTTTTCCAGGAAATGATTGCTATTCTTCCTGATGTTAAGGTTTTCTTCCAAGGTGTGGCTCATGTTCGGCCTGCCTTCAAGAGTCCTGCTCCCCAGTGGGACCTCAATTTGGTGCTGGGGGTTCTCCAGAGACCCCCGTTTGAATCCTTGGCTTCTATTCCCTTGCGTTTCTTGACCTGGAAAATGGCCTTTCTTTTGGCTATTGTCTCAGTTCGCCGGGTAGCAGAGTTACAAGCTCTGTCTTGTAAACCTCCTTACTTGGTGTTTCACAAAGATACGGCAATGCTTCGCACTTCCAAGGAGTTTTTACCCAAGGTTGTATCCGAATTTCACATCAATCAGGAGATTGTGGTTCCCTCTTTCTGCCCTAACCCTTCCTCTGACAAGGAAAGAGATCTCCATTTGTTGGATGTTGTGCGTTGTCTTAAGTTTTATGTTCATTGCACTGAGTCTATCAGGAAGTCTGACGCCTTGTTCGTCATTCCTGAGGGGCCTAGGGCAGGGAGACAGGCATCCAAGGTAACTATTGCCTCTTGGATTAAATCTACCATCCGTGAAGCCTACAAATTGCGGAATAAGCACGTTCCCTTCAGGGTTACTGCTCATTCCACCAGATCAATTGGGGCCTCTTGGGCCTATAAGAATCAGGCATCTGCTGATCAGCTGTGCAAAGCGGCCACTTGGTCCTCTGTGCACACCTTCTCGAAGCACTACCGTGTTGATGTACTGGCCTCGGCTGATGCCAGCTTTGGGAGGAAGGTCCTGGAGGCAGTTTTGCCTGTTTAGGACTTCTACTCTGTGATTCCTAGTGCTTCCTTACTGTTGAGCCCTGTTGGCTCTAGTTCAGTGTGCTGTGTTAGTTCGGGGGTTTATATTTTTCCCCCCTGGTTGGTGTCCGTTGACACTTCTGTTACTGGGCTATATGATTAACTGGTTCATAGCAGTTCTAGTGACTTGGGCCTTACGCCTGGTCCTTGCCTTACTTCCCGCCTCTGGGACAGCTCAATGTTTGTACATCCCAGTGTACCAGTGACCTGTATTGGACGACAGTGAAAATAGGATTTTAGTCTTACCTGTTAAATCCTTTTCACTTAGTCCATACAGGTCACTGGTCTCCCACCCTGTCAAGGGACCATGCTTGGCTCTCCTGTGGCATTCAGTGGGAGACCTTCGGGGCATGCTCACAGGAGTCTTCCTTTTCCTTCTTACCTCTGGTCAGTTTAAGTGTCTCAAATCAATCTAGCTTGGCTCTGGCCTGAAGGCAGCTTAAGTAGGAGGGGAGGCTCCACCCCCTGCATACATTTGAATGAATGTTCCTGCCTATTAAAGGGGCGGATCGCCTCCCAGTGTACCAGTGACCTGTATGGACTAAGTGAAAAGGATTTAACAGGTAAGACTAAAATCCTATTTTAGCAGTTACAAAAGTAGTCAATTGTTTTCAAAACACTTAACCCTTTGACTGCCAGAGGGGTGCACAGCACATTGCACAGCAATGCGTTGCATACCCTCTCTGGCACTCAAAGGGTTAAGTTGTTTCTCCAGGGATAAAACTGATGTACATTTTGTAGTCAGCAAGGAATGTGTGTGGAATGTGTGTAACCAGCTATGTAAGTAACAAAACTCCTGTTTCTTTTACAGGCATTGTCTCACAAGACACTGGTGATGCTGCTTGGTGTGGACCCAGCACTTGAAAGTGACCAGCCTTTACCTACTGCACATCCGCAGGTCACATATGCCTACATGAAGTACATGTGGAAGAGCACGCGAAAGGTACTAATCAAGCATCCATCCTGTGTAACCTTTCTCAGAATTTTGCACATAGAACCCTCATCTCCTTACTAAATGGGAACATGCAGGCTGCAAGTGACTGGAGTTGATAAAATGTCTGGGTTCTTTAGCTGTCTGGGATTGGTGCCATCATATAGCTGGCTAAGAGCTCATAGCATGTACTGAGAAAAGTGAATACAATTAAGGTGAAGCATGGCAAGTGTAGATGGAGGAAGTGCCAGTTGGCTTTCGATGAAGATTCAGGATTGTTGTGTATATGTCTCATTCTCTTTAATTAGATAAAGCGAAGCAGCTCTCAAACTGTACACTCAAAAACAGGTGGATCAGTGGTGATCGCAAAAGTTGTATGATCTCAAGAAGACCATAACATACAGATGTGCCATGCAAGATTGGATCTTGGCTGTTTTTAGTGCTCTAACTTCACTTTGATAAAATACAATTAAAATGGACCTGTCACATTGAAATTTTTTTTTTTTTTTTTTTTTTTTTTTTTTTTTTAACACGTATTTGAAAACCTTATTCAAAACTGTCTGCGTCATATTAGCCATAAGTCCAGCACAGTATAGTTTAGGAGATATTCACACTTTTATTTCTAGATAAAAAGGAAAGTGAACGTTTCCAGGTGCAGGTCAGTGCTTCATTAGTGTATGGTACCAAGTATGAATATCTCCTTAACTGGTCTTTTGGCTAACACGACACATAGACAGTTTTTAATGACATATCCAAATAAGCAAACTTGAAATGTAACAGGTCCACTTTAAGCATAGAGCAAGACTTTTCATTGTAATTATTAGATTTTTTTTTTTTTAATAGGATTGTGTTATACCCATAGTAACCATCAGGTGGCATCTATTACAGTGTTTACAGAGGTTGTCAGATCAGATATATGTTCTAGATAAAGTGGCGCTTACGAGTATTCAGTATTCCAAACCCATCAACCATGGGCAGCTACAACTAACCTCCTACTCCCTTAGGAGGAAAAAACCCAACATACACAACTACAATCGTTCAGCGCTCCAATGGTTAACGTTCGACAGGTAATAACACTATCATATAAAATCCAAATATTTTATTAAAATATAACAAGCGCTAGAGTGTGATATACTCGTGTCCCCTAAATGGACATATACAGGTGAAGCCTCCGAACACGGGCCAAAATCCCGGGACACGGGAACGTCAGTGTTGAGAAGCACCCAATGTCACCCAGATGGAACTAGTATGGGGTCTAATGGGTGCATCAACCCACAGGTGGACCAGAAAAGTGCCGGTTAAACAAACCGTGCTGGTGTAAATCAACCTGTATCCCCCTCCAGAGAACACAATAGCCACACTCTCCCTTTACTTACAATAAACAGATTATACAATTATCATATGATGTTGCAACATCAATAGCATAAAAATCAGTAAAAAACATATAAAACACAACTACTACTGGACTTACCACAGGAATGCAATCCGGCCATCAATATGAGCCCCTCCTTCTGTTTGACTGATAATCCCAACCCAGATCAACAGTCTGGTTAAGGAATATCATAGACTCATCTAAATAAACACATATGGAATTGCAAATGTCAAATGCTACAATATACTGTCCGTACTGTGGAGGGCTAGCATCTCCACTTTAATACATTACAGTAAAGAACGTATAATCCGTTCCTTCGAATATGTAGCAAACACTCCAGTATTCCACTTAACTGTATATTCCTCTAAGTCACCACTTAAAGGTAATAGAATTCTTCACCTTTCTTTTCCAACTTTATAGATGGTGTATAGTTGCAGTTCTTATATTCTCTAATAAAACATTTATAGATAAAACTCACAGTTCTGTAGATCTTGTGTATATCAGCTTCCCTTTTCACCACACCTGTTATAATCACAGGTCGACCTCTCACATCTGTTGTTCTTTATATTCTGGCCTGATAAGGAGAGCGAGATTTCCATTTGTTGGACTTGGTACGGGGCACATAAAAAGCCATTGCACCAAGCCTTGCCTCCAAGGTGACCTTTGCCGCTTGCATCAAGGCAACCATATGCCAGGTGTAAGAAGAAACCTGTTTTCTTTAACCCTGTTTCCTAACCCGGAAGAAACCTGTTTCCCTTAAGATCACAGCACACTCCACCAGGTCCTTGGGTGCTTTTTGGGCCTACAAGAACCAGGCCTCAGCTGAGCAGCATACTTTCACCAAACACTACCATATCAACATATCAAATTGTAGCATTTGACATTTGCAAGTCCATATGTGTTTATTTAGATGAGCCTATGACCCGTTATTCCTTAACAGACTGTTGATCTGGGTCGAGATTATCAGTCAAAGAGCAGGAGGGGCTTTTATTGATGGTCAGATTGGTCAAGTAGTAGTTGTGTTTTATATGTTTTTTTACTGATTTTTATGCTATTGATGTTGCAACAACATATGATAATTGTATAATCTATTGTAAGTAAAGGGAGAGTGTGGCTATTGTGTTCTCTGGAGGGGGATACATGTTGATTTACACCAGCACGGGTTGTTTAACCGGGACTTTTCTGGTCCACCTGTGGGTGGGATTTTGTCTCATGTTTGGAGGCTTCACCTATATGTCCATTTAGGGGACACGAGTATATCACACTCTAGCACTTGTTATATTTTAATAAAATATTTGGATTTTATATGATCGTGTTATTCCCTGTCCGACGTTAACCATTGGAGCACTGAACGATTGTAGTTGTACAGATCAGATCACATTTGTATTCCAAGGTCTGTAGACTTCAGTCGACAATGGAGATATTGATATGTACAGGTCTTACTACTTAGACTCTGTAAATGGCCTTTAACCCATTGAATGTCTGAGAGCTGTCCAACACATTGCAGTGCAATTTTTTGCATACCTCTCTGGCACTCACAGGGTTAAACATAAATCTAGAGCAGTGATGGCAAACCTATTTCAAGGGTGCCACCACCCTTTTCCTAGGGGTAGGAAGGCAAACAACCTCTCATTAGATTCAAGTGTTGTGTGGACCCTTGCAGCCTTGTGGGGGAGAAACTTACAGGCCAAGCTTTCCCTCCCAGCAGAGGGACTTGGGGCTCTGTTTCTCTCTCCTACAATGGTACCCAGAAAACTGGTGAGTGTATTTGAGTGCCTTGGTCCACTTTGTCCCTACTTGTACCTCTTCATACAGAGGTTTACTCTGAGCCCTTGGGCTCTTGCACTCATGTATTTTATTTTCTGTATACTGTTCATTCCCTGAGTTATGGAGCAAGGATGCTGCATTGGGACTAGGTAACCCCTTCCCTGCTGTTTTCTCAGGGTTGGGGGCTTTTCTCTTTAGGTGCCTCCCACGTGTTCCCTGGGGTCATTGCATATTTTGGGTACCTCATAATCTGTCCATTTTTTGAGTGTGCAGCTCCTTTAAGAACGCTTCCCGCACCTCCACCATCTTTGCGCCATTGACTTATATGGGTGAACTTCTTTGGCCATATCTCTGCAACTGTTTGTCATACAGAAGTCAGAGTGGGCTCTTTCTTCTTGTCTCCTCATGTCATGAGTGTCTTGGGGGTCCACGGACAGAGTTGTAGGCATTGATAGACACAGCAACAAGACTACATTACCCAGAATGCCCATTTTGAGGGCCTTCTTTCAAATGGCTGCCTGTTTTGCAGTAGCCATTTTTCTTCTCTCTTGCTTATCCTATGTAGAGGCAGACTCGCCTTACTCTCCTTCTCCAAATTAACCCTTAGCCTGCCAGATAAGTACTTTCTGAGCTTTTCTTGGGTGAACTATTAGTCTGAGGAACTGATTTATACTAGTTTAGACACTTCTCCTGTAAGGATGTTGGATTCTAAGGGACATGGGGCTAGACATAAGACTAAGGACTCAGGGCTGTCACTGACCACCCCCCCTCATCCCTTGCTTTTACTGTTCCTCATGTCAAACAGGGCTCCCAAGAGTGTATTCTGGATCTCTCTGCCCCTCCTGTGCTTTGTCCCCCACTACTCCACTGGGCTCCTCCAGCACTGAATAAGAGCCAGCTTGGGTGAAATCACTGTTGTCCACAGTGTCCCAACTTCCTCTTTCCCTCCGGGGGATTCTTCCATTTTGGAAACCCCCCACTTCTTTCAAGTATGCCGCCCCTAGATCTGAGTATGCCTGTGCTTATGGGGACCTCCTCTGATTAGGAATTTTTGGAGGGGGAATGTGGAGAAGGGGACTATGAAGATATGAATTCTTCCTTCTCTTATGAGGCAGACCTCCTTTCCCCGGCTGTAGGGCTTATTAGGACTGAAAGATGTGGTGGATAAGAAACCTGATTCTGCCCTCGGGGCTAATTTTGCAGCCAATGGGGATGCTCTGAGGCCTAGGTTTGCCTCTGCCTGGTTTAACTGGGCTGGTGCCGTGTGGGGTGAACAGATGGTGAAAGCTGCCCATGCAGATACTTCCAAGGAGGATTTGTTGGTCTTTTTAGCCATCATGAAGGAGGCCAAAACTTATGTTTCTGTGGCCTTATTTGAGGTGGTCATATTGTCTGATAAAAAGAGAGAAACAAGAAGCGCTTCCTGGAGTAATATCCTTATAATTGATGGACACCTCACCACCACCTGAAAAAATGGTACTCACAAAATTATAGGCTGGAAGTACACTTTTGTGCAAATCAGCTTTAAAGCCTAGGGATATTTCAGCTGTCCCTTAACCAGCTTTCACTGTCGTCCAATACAGGTCACTGGTACTCTGGGAGGCGTAAGTCCCCTTTAATAGGCAGGAACAACTATGCAAATGATTTGCAAGGGGCGGAGCCTCCCCTCTTACTTAAGCCACCTTCTGGCCAGAGCCACTTTAGATTGATTTGTTCCTGGTGTGCTTGCACACCAGGTAGAGAACATCTATGCATCTTAGTGTTTTATTATTTTTTTATTCAAATATGGAATACCACCATTAGGAGGGTGACCATGGCTGTGAATTGCCCTCTTTAAAGTGGCTGGTGCAGCTTCCAGGGATTTTCTGTGGACC
Organism: Rhinophrynus dorsalis; assembly: GCA_037306005.1. Classification (NCBI taxonomy): domain Eukaryota; kingdom Metazoa; phylum Chordata; class Amphibia; order Anura; family Rhinophrynidae; genus Rhinophrynus; species Rhinophrynus dorsalis. Next base: position 167,770,737 of record CM074724.1, read on the forward strand.
TTATGCCCTGAAGAGGGGACAGCTTGTGTTAAGCAGCTCCCCTACTGGGGAATTTACCTCTGGTTCTTTCCCTCCTTATCATGGTCACCTGAAGACAGAAGTCCTGCAGGAAAGGTGAGTCACCCATTGAGTGCTGAAGGTCCACTTGTCCCCACAGTGTCCCTTTGATGGGCTTGTATTTGGGAGTTTTAATACACTCCAGCACTCATAGGGTGTTTCTATTGCATTATTACTAGTTTTATGCAATTTCTGTGGTATTCTCTGGGTTTTGGAGCTTTGGGTATTCATTTATTTATGTTTCTCATGTGTTTCATGCTTGTTTGGGCACTTTTTAATGTTTTACTAAACTTTATTAAAAATGGTGTTCCGCGCCTTTAAGCGCGGCTTTTTCCCGCTCAGACGCAAGGGCTCCTTTACTCTCTATGAGAATTCACAGTGTGGGACATATCTCTGGAACCGCTTGTCACAGCAACTTCAGAGAGGGCTCATTTTAATGCTAGGCTCCTGCTCTATCATCCGGAATGTGTTTCATTTATGTGGGGTGTTCAGGGGGGCTTCGGGCACTGTTTGGGGTACTTGTAAGGGAAAACTACATTTCCCATGAGCGCTTGGTTCGCGCTCGTTTCTGATTGGCTGTCATGACGGCCGCCATTTTGTGGTACTTTTCCTAGGCGAGTACACTACGCAGGGACCGAGCCTTCTCTCTCCTCAACAGATTAACCCTTCGCTGGCCAGATAAGTCCGATTTTAGACATTTCTGGGGTGAAACTTTAATCATTTACACTTTTTCTGGGTGATAGTGTTATTAGTGGGGTATATTGACGCTGTGAGCATGTCTACTTCACTGGAGCTAGGGGCTAGACCCAAGTCTAAGGAGGATGGGGGGTCTGCTACCCCCATGGCGTTTTGCTCCTCTTGCCACATTGGGCTGGATGGCGATAATGTGGGGGATCTATGCCCTAATTGTACTGGTCAAGATAGCAACCCTGGGCTTCCCAGCCACGCTATTGAGCCATCTTGGGTGAGGGAGTTTAAAGCTGCCACTAGGGATCTCAGATCCACGCTTCAACTCTTTCCCTCTCAGATTCAGGGGGCTCTCCAGGTCTGGCAGACCCCATCTACCATCAGGACCTCCCTGCCTAAGCCACAAGGAGCTCCTGATGTCACTGATTCTTCTGAAGAAGAACTATTACAGGATTCTGATGCTGAGGAACGTACTGTTATTGAATCTAACAGGTCCATTGGGGACCCCTACGAGTGTGACCCTGAAGTTTCGGCTGAGGGTCTGATCAGAGCGGTTCTGAATACGCTCAACTTCCTCTGACTCAGGAATCCACTTATGATCCTACTGATGTTTTTCAGAAAAAGCCATCTAAGCCAGTTGTTTGTTTTCCAACTAACCCTACTCTTGCCCGTCTGGTCTCTGAGGCATGGAAGAATCCTGATAGATCTTCCTCTGTCTCCAAAAAGTTTGCTAAACTTTACCCTTTTCCTGAGGCGGAGCTGGCAAAATGGGTTCATCCTCCCAAGGTGGATGCTCCTGTTTCTAGACTATCCAAATCTACCGCTTTGGCTGTCTCAGATGCCTCTGCCCTGCAGGACTGGACGGATAAGAAGCTAGAGCTCTCTCTTAAGTCTATTTTTGCCTCCATTGGCACGGCCATGCGCCCAACCTTTGCTGTGGCATGGGTTAATAGAGCTATTGCGGCCTGGACTGAACGACTGACTGAAGCAGTTCGCCAGGATGCGCCGGTATCTGAACAGTTGCAGCTTCTTGCTAATATCACTGAAGCTCAGAACTATGTTGCTGACGCTGCTTTTGATGCTGTGCGCATGATGGCGAGGGCCTCCACTTCTTCTGTGGTGGCTAGACGCGCTCTTTGGCTGAAAATTTGGTCTGCTGATACAGCCTCTAAGAAAGCCTTGCTTTCCTTGCCCTTTCAGGGGAATTTGCTTTTTGGGTCTGAACTCAAAGAAATGATTAGTGAGGCTACTGGCGGTAAAAGTACTCTTCTACCCTCAGTCTTTAAGAAAAAGTTTCCAGCCAAACGCAATCGGTCCTTTCGTTCCTTTCAGACTGAGACACGCTTCTTGGCCCAAACGGGTCCTCCCACTACGCGCTCTTCCTCCAAGCCCAAACAGTCCTGGAAGCCCAAAGTTGCCTCCAAGGCCAAGACCTCCAAGACTGCTTCGGCATGACTCGCCGAACCCGGGTCCGCATCCGGCTGTAGGCGGTCGTCTCCGCATCTTTCGCCGGACTTGGGAGGAGTCAGTGGCGGACCCATGGGTTCTTCAGGTGGTGTCAGAGGGATACAGGATCCCTTTCTCTTCCCTTCCTCCTTTTCGGTTCCATTTTACTCGTCCTTCTCAGGAACCCACAAAAAGGCGTCTGTTCAACGACGCTATTCAGGATCTCTTGGACAAAGAGGTCCTGGAGGCGGTTCCTCAAGGGGACACAGGTTCAGGATTTTATTCCAACCTGTTTGTGGTAGCCAAAAAGGACGGAGGAGCTCGTCCCATTTTGGATCTCAAAGATCTCAATGCCTATGTGGTGACTTCCCACTTCCGCCAGGAGTCCCTGCGCTCTGTGATTGCAGCAATGTCTCCAGGGGAGTTTCTTGCCTCCCTGGACCTTCAGGATGCTTATCTTCACATCCCTATTCATCCAGAGAGCAGGCAGTATCTCAGGATTGCCTGCCACAGGGGACACTTTCAGTTTGCAGCGCTCCCCTTTGGGCTGACTTCAGCCCCTCAGGTCTTCCAGAGGGTGTTGGGCTCCTTGATAGCGGTGCTCTATCAGGATGGGATCAGAGTGACCCCCTACATGGACGATCTCCTACTGAAGGCCTCCTCAGCGGAGCTTCTCCATCAGCAATTACAGATGTGCATGCACACCCTGAACCGTCATGGCTGGATCCTGAATCTGGACAAGTCGGACTTGATTCCATCTCAGAGGCTTCTGTTCCTGGGTCTCCTGTTCGACACTCGCCAATGCATGGTGTTTCTTCCAGAGGACGTGGCTCACCAGATAGCCGTCAGAGTGGCTGGGATTCTGGACATGGACGAAATTCCAGTACCGAAGTTGTCGTCCTTAGTGGGGAAGTTCATTTCCACAATCGAAGCAGTACCATTTGCCATGGCCCACTCCAGGGATCTTCAGAGATTTGTGATCCAGACGTGCAAGAATCATCCAGATCATCAACATCTGTCTGTTTCTCTTCCTCCTCATGTCGAGTCGAGTCTGCACTGGTGGTTAGATCTCTCTCATCTCCTGAAAGGGAGATCCTTTCTAGTTCCTCATTGGACCACAGTCACTACGGATGCCAGCCTTCGGGGCTGGGGTGCAGTCTGGGGTCGCTTCAGTGCTCAGGGGAAATGGGGTCTGGAGGAATCCATGCTCTCCATCAATGTTCTGGAACTTCGAGCTGTCCGGCTAGCCCTGAGGCACTGGGAGTCTCAATTGACCGGTCTTCCGATCAGAGTGGAGTCCGACAACGCCACGGCGGTGGCTTACATCAACAGGCAAGGCGGCACAAGAAGCGGTTCCGCCTGGTGGGAGGTCAAGGATATTTTGTCTTGGGCAGAAGATCACGTGCCTGTCATCTCTGCAGTTCATATTCCAGGCGTGGACAACGTCATGGCAGACTTCCTCAGTCGTCACACCGTCAACAGCGGAGAATGGGCTCTTCACCCTGAGGTGTTTCACATGCTCACTCAACGGTGGGGGATGCCTGTGGTGGATCTGATGGCTACCAGACACAACAGGAAGGTTCCGGTGTTTTGCTCCCGGTTGAGGGACTCCCTTGCTCTAGCAGTGGATGCCTTGTCGATCCCTTGGGACTTCCCCCTGGCTTACATCTTCCCTCCTCTTCCTCTATTGGTCAGAGTTATCCAGAAGTTGAAGAGAGAACGTTGTCCTGTCATCCTGATTGCTCCAAACTGGCCTCGCCAGTCCTGGTTTCCGGAGTTGATGGCCATGTCAGTGAAGGATCCGATCCCACTTCCCGCCCGTCCGGACCTACTTCTTCAGGGGTATCTGTGGAAGGAGGATGTTCACTCTCTCCATTTGATGGCATGGCGGTTGAATCCTCGATTCTAGCAAAGAAAGGATTTTCTCCTTCTGTGGTGTCGACTATGCTCAGTGCTCGTAAGCCTGTGTCTTCCAAGATCTATCATCGCATATGGTCAACTTTTGTGACATGGTGTTCTGATAAGAAGTTATCCCTTGACTTCCATCTTCCCACTGTCCTGGCCTTCTTGCAGGACGGTGTGGATAAGGGGCTCAGTCTGAGTTCCCTCAAAGTTCAGACTTCTGCCTTGTCTGTGTTTTTCCAGGAACGGATTGCTATCCTTCCTGATGTGAAAGTCTTCTTCCAAGGTGTGACTCATGTTCGACCTGCCTTCAAGAGTCCTGCTCCCCAGTGGGATCTCAATTTGGTGCTGGGAGTTCTACAGCGACCACCGTTTGAATCCTTGGCTTCCATTCCATTACGTCTTGTGACTTGGAAGATGGCCTTCCTTTTGGCTATTGTGTCAGTGCGCCGGGTGGCAGAGTTACAGGCTTTGTCTTGTAAACCTCCTTACCTGGTGTTCCACAAGGATAAGGATGTGCTTCGCACTACCAAGGAATTCTTACCCAAGGTTGTGTCCGAGTTTCACATCAATCAGGAGATTGTGGTTCCCTCTTTCTGCCCTAATCCTTCATCTGACAAGGAACGAGATCTCCATCTGTTGGATGTGGTGCGTTGCCTCAAGTTTTATGTTCATCGCACCGAGTCTATCAGGAAGTCTGACGCTCTATTCGTCATTCCTGAGGGGCCTAGGGCAGGGAGACCGGCTTCCAAAGTTACCATTGCCTCTTGGATTAAGGCTACCATCCGTGAAGCCTATAAGTTGAGGAATAAGCATGTTCCCTTCCGGGTGACTGCCCATTCCACCAGATCTATTGGGGCCTCTTGGGCCTACAAGAATCAAGCTTCTGCTGATCAACTGTGCAGAGCGGCCACTTGGTCCTCTGTGCACACTTTTTCAAAGCACTACCGAGTTGATGTACTGGCGTCGGCTGATGCCAGTTTTGGAAGGAAGGTCCTGGAGGCAGTCTTGCCTGTGTAGGTCTTCCGCTCTGTGATCCTTAGTGCTTCCTTACTGTTGAGCCCGGTTGGCTCTGGTTCCGTGTGCTGTATTAGTTCAGGGATTGTTCCCTTGGTTGGTGTCCGTTGACACTTACAGTTTGGGCTATGTTATTAACTGGTCATAGCAGTTCTAGTGACTTGGGCCTTGCGCCTGGTCCTTGCCTTACTTCCCGCCTCTGGATCAGCTCAATGTTTGTACATCCCAGAGTACCAGTGACCTGTATTAGACGACAGTGAAAATAGGATTTTAGTCTTACCTGTTAAATCCTTTTCACTTAGTCCATACAGGTCACTGGTCTCCCACCCTGTCAAGGGACCAGTCTTGGCTCTCCTGTGGCATCCAGTGGGAGACCGTTCGGGCATGCTCACAGGAGTCTTTCTTTTTGCTTACCTGAGGTCAGTTTTAGGGTCTCAAATCAATCTAAAGTGGCTCTGGCCAGAAGGTGGCTTAAGTAAGAGGGGAGGCTCCGCCCCTTGCAAATCATTTGCATAGTTGTTCCTGCCTATTAAAGGGGACTTACGCCTCCCAGAGTACCAGTGACCTGTATGGACTAAGTGAAAAGGATTTAACAGGTAAGACTAAAATCCTATTTTTTCCACCTCAGAGTATGGCTTCCACTCTTCACCTCCACTCTCGAAGGAACCAGATACCCAAAAGACAAAAAAACTCACATAGAGGGCACCAATAGTGCTTTCAACTGATAGACAGAGTGTCAGTGATAAGTCAAAATAAATTACACTCACATTCAAGAATGGCTGTATGTATACTTATGTACACGCACAGCTAAACACGCTTGCAGGGATATCTTACCGCCCTTGCTCGGTATTCTTTCATCAGCTCTCACAGGATCCACTGTCCACTTTCAGTCCTCTTATGGATGTCGCTGTGGCTCGGTTTTTTCTGGTGGTACTGCAGGGTTGTTTGATCGGTGCTTTGGTGTTGGGCTCAGGTGGCACCGTATGTTGACATTTGGACTGGTTATTCTCATTATACATTAGAGTATGTGATATGTATATAGCCCTAGGCTTATTGTGAATGAAGGAATTCATAATTAGAATTTTGGAGTTTATTGCCGAGATGCGGCGCCGCAGGGGTTAATAAGGGGATTGATTAACATCAAGTGGGGTACCATTTCGGGCGACTCTCGTGGTGTCGTCGGGGGCTGCCAGGCTGCAGTGATGTTGATCAGTCCTTTTGTGAACATCACTGTCGCTTGGCGATTTCTGGTGGTTGTTTTGCACCGGTCCTTTGGCATTTTGCTCAGGCAGCAACGTATGTTGACATTTGTACTGGTCATCTTCATTTCATTTGAGATATGTGATTCGAAGCATTTTATGATGATTTTTATTTTTTATTTTATATATTTTATTATGGGTTAACTGTCAGTAATATAAAGAGTTGAACATTGTGACAATGTATCTAAGTGTAACTTATTGTCTAGGACATTATGTATTGTATGGCTACAATGTATTACAACGTATGTTGGGTTTTGGTTTGTGTTCAGCTTGCTGGCCATGATCTCATGGTACTCCACGGGTTAACGCTGCTTTAAGCAGACGGGTGGTTTTATCGTGTGGGAGCGGTCAGTGAGCTCACCAATGGACCGAGCGCCGGCAGATTCAAATAGCCGCTCTTTGCCAGCATTCGGGTTTCATTCTATGTATAGCCTGCATTACTGATGAAGCAGCGTTGTAGCGCTTCGAAGCTCGTTTTTTAGTGGGTATTTTATATTTTTGACCACATTTTGTGAATATTTGTTATTTTTGTGAATAAATCTCTTTTTTTGGGATTTTTGTTGGAGCGGCTATTTTATCTTTTTGGATTGAAAGTGGACAGTGGATCCGGTGAGAGCTGATGAAAGAATACCGAGCAAGGGCGGTAAGATATCCCTGCAAGCTTGTTTAGCTGTGCGTGTACATAAGTATACATACAGCCATTCTTGAATGTGAGTGTAATTTATTTTGACTTATCATTGACACTCTGTCTATCAGTTGTAAGCACTATTGGCACCCTCTATGTGCGTTTTTTTGTCTTTTGGATATTGTCTGATAAAGCCTCAGCCTTCTCTATTACTGCATGACACACCTTGTGGTTTAAGATTTGGTCTGCAGCCCAATCTTCCAAGTCACTGGTTTCCTTACCCTTTAAGGTCCAGTCCCTGTTTGGACCTGAGCTAAAACAGGTTATTAGCGATGCTGCTGGTGGCAAGAGCACCTTATTGCCTTAGATGCCCACTAAAATGTCCTACTATATCAAGTAAACAGTGTCTTTTTCTTCCCCTCCAAATGGAGGCTCAAAGGCCACAAACTTTGCAGGCCTCCAACTTGTGCCCTCCCGCCAAGCCTAGACAGCAGTGGCAGCCCAAGCGAACAACTTCAAGTGCTAAGTCTGTCAAGCCAGCTTCCACATGACTTGCGGAATCCTGGTCTGCAGGTTCCTGTAGGCGGCGTCTTTGCTTGTTTCTGGAAGCCTGGGAATTCTCTATCACAAACCATGGGTTTTGTAGGTAATTTCAGAAGGGTACAGAATAGGTTTCAGATCCCTTCTTCATTTTGGTTTCTACCTGTTCAGAGTCCCTACAGTGCCGGCCAAATTAAAACGATTCTGAGAGGCAGTGAATTCACTGCTGGAAAAGAAGGTTCTGGTTCCAGTACCTCCCCAAGAGCAAGGTTCCAGTTTCTATTCCAACCTGTTTGTGGTTCCAAAGAAGGATTGTGGCTGCCATCCCATTTTGGACCACAAGTGTCTCTATTAAGGTACAAATCTCAGGTCCTTCTGTCATCTTTCAGAGGAGCATAATGATCCTTCCAGACTTTAAAACCTTTGTTCAAGGGTGGCACATACCTTCCCTTTCTTCAGAGACCCCATGCCTCAGTGGGACCTCAACTTTGCTTTGTGTCCTTCAGAGGCCTCCCTTAGAACCTCTTTCCTCTGCCTCTTTGCATTTTTTGACACCCAGAATGGCTTTTCTTTTGGCCATGGTCTCTATCCAGAGGGTTGCTGAGTTGCAAGCTTTGTTTTACAAACCTCCTTTCCTAGCAGCCCTCCTGGGGTCTTGGTCTAAGGAGTTTCCTTTTCTTCTTCCTGTTTTTGTTCTCTTCTTCTGTGGGACTGGTTCACACATGAATTTGGGAGTTTGAAGGCAGGGTTGAGCTGGAGGAGGAGGGAGACTCTTCCCAAAATATCCTGTCTTTTCTAAGTGTTCTACCATCCTGGAGGAGGGAGCTCAACCTCCATGATTCCTGTGTTCCATATGGACTAAAAAGAAAAGGATTTAATAGAATGTTTACTAAAATCTTATTTTAACAAGGTTGAGTTTGAGCCTGTGTGGTGAAAACCAGTACCACCATCTAGTGACATATATAGTATATATCCACAAAAGAAGCTCTGGTGCTTAAGAAATAAATGCAACATACCCAACCATATGTAAAACATGCAACATACACGTCAATTGAAATATATAATAAGAATATAGATAAATGGCATCCATTATATCTCAGAGCAATATACTCTATATACCAAATAATACTATATCAAATATCATACTCTATATCAGGGCTTAAAATTTTAAGTCTTTTGCTACTAGCCAGACCTGAAAAGTTACTTGCCACTGCATGCCATAGCATACCCACCAGGGCTGAATTTCTACTCGCCAGGGCTAAATTTTCGCTCGCCATTGGCTAGTGGAGAGTGGAAATTTTGAGCCCTGTGTATATACTAGATAGTTTTATATTAAATATCATCTAATTATAAGCACTGTGTTCACTGTCCCAAACATCAATATTTATAAAATACTAGCAGGTGTGTGGCGTGGCATTCCCTGTGAAGCAAACCTTGTTTTTTGTTAACCCTTTGGGTGCCAGAGAGGTATCCAGTACATACCTCTATGGCATTCAAAGGTTTACATTTTACTAAAAGTCAGACCTGATTTCAGATCAATAGAGGCGACACTGAGGAGCAACAGAATTCTCTTGCTTCCATTCTCCCTAGAATACCTGAGTAGGAGTGAGTGGGGTTGAGAAACCATCTCATGTCAATGAGAGAAAACTCCCTCATTGGCATGAGAGGATTTCCCAATCCCGCCGGCTCCAGCTAGAATGGAAGCAGGGGAATTTATCATCAATCCAGAAACCTCCCCCCCCCCCCCCCCCAAAAAAAAAAAAAATAGGTGTGCAGCATGAAAAAAAAAATATACGTCCGTATAAAAAAAAGCAGTGACTGGTATATGCAGCATTAAGTTTATTTCCTCTACAAGCATTAATGCATTTAAATAGCGGTACCTGGTCAGAGGATTTTGACAGCTTTTTATCTCTATACCAGTCGGATTTTTATACGGACATATATTTTGTCTTTTTTATGGTGTGATCCTCTTTGTTTTTTTTATTATATATTTGAGTCCCCAGATATTCCACCTTTATTATTTTTGATGTATGTGGGTTACTTATCATTTCTTACTGGTGTATAGGCTGTTATATCCACATAAGGGGTGTGGTGGCTGTCGCTGCAAAGTGTAAATATATTTTTAGCAGCCTTAGCCTTAGCAGTCTTAATACTTGATGATATTGGTTGTCAGAAGACCTTTGATATGTCTATGAGCAGAGATGACCAGTCTGCTAGTGTGATTTATTGTTGACTGCATTTCTAGCTCTTTCACTGTCCTGCACAAAGGTAGAAGTAGATTGGCTATTATCAGCTACTTTTATCATATGTTTTGTTGTTTTGTAATATCTGTGTTTATGCCTTATATTTTATAAATATAGTGGTTTGGGACTGTGCCCATGGTGCTCATCATTAGATGATGTTTAATTTAATATCTATTTTACAGAGTATTATTCTTGATATAAGATTATTTGGTATATAGAGAATGTTACATTTTATAGGTATTGTGGCTTGATACTGTGACCATGGTGCATGTAATTAGATGTCATTTACCTGTATACTCTTCTTATGTGTTTTAATTAAAGTGTAGCTTGCATGTTTTACACATGGTTGGGTATGTGGCATTGATTTCTTAATCACCAGGGCTTCTTTTGTTGATCTATTCTTATTCACTATACACTGTAGGATATGGGGTGTTTTTGTCCAGGCTGCCAAGTGTATTTATATTTGATGTGATTTAGTCTCCATTTTGTACGCCAGTTTATAGAATGGTGGATTGTGCTACTAAACAGTTTGTTTCACAAAATGCATGGTATCTCACTTTTGGATTCAAATGAATACAAATATATCATATTTGTCAAACAAGATTTCACATAAATGCTATGACAAAAGCCTTTGCAATAATAGTCTTTTTAGGCACATCTGTACCTCATGGTTTTCAGTGCACATAAGTCCATGCCTTTATGCTTTCCCTGTTATTCTTGCTTTCTATGTAATTCTCCTTTGCTTATTTTTCTCAGTTTTTCCAGTCTTCAATCACCTCCCCTGTCCTTTTATTTTCTTCTTTGTCCATTTGAATCTCTCTTCTCTTCGATTCCTCCAACATGCCCCTATTGCGACGCAGATTGAGGCGTTCCAGCACATGCAGAAGTTTGTGAACAATGTGCAGCTTCAAGCTCAGCATGTTGCCGATGATCCTCAGCACAAACAAGAGCTGCAGAAACTCATGGCCAGGTCAGGCAATCCTATCACTCTGTTACCCTCTTTAATAATTCTATCTGCTCGTCTTCCAATAGCTTGTGATCAAGTTCTAGTAAATTGTGCTAAACCCTGGTTTGCTATATTGCATAATAAGTGGAATCATTAGGTTTGCTTTAGTTAACCATTATTTGGTATGTATGGGTATTTTTTCTCTTACATCTAATATGGAACACAGGTACCACAGGGTTGAATCCCTCCTTTCGGAGGGCAGGACACATCTCAAAAGACAGATTCTTGTAGGTTGAGACTCTCAGCCACTCTTCCAGCTCAACCCTTCCCCCGCCTTGCATTCCCTAGTATGAATGTATCATGTGTGGTGATTGAATGGAGCAGAGACACTTTGTTTTATTATTTTTATGATGAATATGGGGCTGTCAAAATTCCACCATTAGGAGGTTTACCATTACTGGGCTTCCCCTAGAGTGGATTGACCAGCATACATGTGATGTGTGGACCCTTGCAGCTCTGCGGAAGGAATCTTACAGGTCAAGCTTTCCCTCCCATCACAGTCTCTTGGGGCTCTGCTTACTTTCAACCAACAATGCTACTGGGGGTTGCCTCCTATGTTCACCAAACATCCAACTTGGAGAGGAAACTGCTTCTTTTTCATCACCCCCTCCAAATGGAGGAGCAAAGGCCCACAAGGTTTGCGTGCCTCACACACGCACTCCTTCACCAAGCCCAGATAGCAGTGGCAGCCCAAGTGAATTGATCCAAGAGCTAAATCTGGCAACGAGTCTTTCTCATGACTCATGGAATCCTGGTCAGCTGCTGCCTGTAGCGGGGCATCTTCACCTTTTTCGAGTTGCCTGGGAGTCCTTGGTCACCAAACAGTGGGCTTTGTGGATAATCTCAGTAGTGTACCTCATAGATTTCAGATCCCTTCCACCGTATCATTTCTTTTTTGCCCAGGGTACCAAAAGAGCCAGACACCCTATCTGGACAATCTTTTACTAAAAGCTCCCTCAGAGGAGCTATTGGCCCAGCATGTGGAAGATTGTGCTCGGCTTGTGGTTCACCACGTTTGGATTCTGAACATGCTGAAGTCATCTCCGGTGTCTTCCCAGGAACTAGTGTTCCTGGGGGTGAGGTTTGACACCCTTCAGGGGAAAGTTTTCCTGCTGGAGGAGAAAATTCTTCTCAGGGAGTACATGAGAGTGCTGGGCAGGCTAGTGTCATCACTAGAGGCTGTGCCTTACTCTCAGATACACATGAGGGAACTTCAACAGCATGTCCTTTAGAGTTTGTCAGGCAATCCGGCACACCTGGATCGCCAGATCTCCCTCTATCTGGAGGTCAGCTGGGACCTTCAGTGGTAGCTGTGCCAATGCAACCTGCAACAGGGGACACCCTTTGTGATAGTGCAATGGACTCTGGTTACAAAGGATGTAAGCCTGAGCAGCTGGGGTGCAGTTCCTGGTCACCTGGGGATACAGGGCAGGTTGATTGCAGAGCAGTCTCTTCAGTCCATCAGTGATCTGGAACTCAGGCAGATCCATCTGGTCCTTTTGTACTGGACTTCACTTTTGAAGGGGAGACCAATGAGGGTGCATTTGGATAACACCATGGTTGTGGCTTACGTCAGCCCTCAAGGGAAAACATGCAGTGCTGCCACCTGTTCGAAGTGAGGTACATTCTAGGTTGTGCAAAAGCCCACATTCCGGAAATCTCTGCCATGTACATTACAGGGGTGGAAAATGTGTCAAGACGTGGATCCAAGAGAGTGGGAACTCAATCTGTGTTCTGTCTGATTGTGTAATGGTGGGGTATGCCAACAATAGATCTCATGGCCACCAGGGAAAATGGGAAGATACTGACCTGCTCCTAGAGGGGAGATCTTCTGGCCTTCCCCATGGACGCAGTGTCGATTCCATGATACTTCCACCTCACTTATGTCTTTCCTCTATTTCCTCTCATTCCCAGGGTACTCAGGAAAATCAGGGGGGAATGGCACAATCATAATTCTGTTCACTCCTTATTGGACCAGAAGGGCATGGTCCTGGTCAGTCATTCCATTCAGGATCAGCTCCCCCTTCCTCCCAGGCCAGACCTCCTACTTCAGGGTTACTTGAGGCACGAGTATGTGGAAAAGATGGCTTTGACGGCATGGCTGTTGAAGCCCACATCTTGAAGAGAAAAGGGTTCTCCACTGAGGTCACTTCCACTATGATTTAGACCCACAAGCCTGTCTCTTCTAAGACCACCTACCATAGGGTATGGTCTCTCGTTCATTCATGATGCGTGGACAAGTCTGTGTCCTTGCAGGAGTTTGTTACCATTTCTTCAGGATGGAGTGGACAAAGGTCTCAGCTTGAGCTCCATAAAGTTTCAAATTTCAGCTCTTTCTGTGTTCTTACAGAGACGTATTATCACTATTCCAGATGTCAAGGAGTTCCTTGAGGGGGTAGCCCCTTGCATTCCCTACCATAAAGGCTCCCACTTCTCCATGGTACCTTATTTTGGTTCTGGGAGTTTTGCAGTGACCTCCTTTTGAGCCCCTTGCTTCCATTCCTCTGTGCCAATTGACTCTTAAGTGATGCAGAGTTGCAGGCCTGGTCTTGCAAGCCACCTTTTCTGGTCTTTCATAAGGACAAGGAGGTGCTTTGAACCTTTCAGAAGAATCTTCCTAAGGTGGTTTGTGAACTCCACATTAATTAGGAGATTGTTGTGCCTTCCTTCCTTCCTGACCCTAAGTCTGACAAGGAGAAGGATCTCCATTTCTTGGATGTGGTGCTGTGCCTTCAGTTTTATGTGGACCGCACTGAGCCTCCTCATAAGGCCAACTCTCTGTTTGCCATTCCTGAGAGTTCCAGGGTAGGGAAAGCCACTTCCAGGATCACTGTGTCCTCCTGGGGTAAGGCTACCACATTCCAGGAGCATGAACTCAGAAAGAAACCTGTTCCCTTTAAGGTCACAGCACATTCCACTAGGTCTGTGGGGGCCTCAGGGGCTTCTTGGGCCTACAAGAATCAGGCCCCGGCTGAGCAGTTGTGCAAGGCAGTGCCTTGGTCCTCTTTGCACGCCTTTGCTAAGCACTACTGTATCTATGTTCTGGCGTAGGCTGAAGTCATCTTTGGCCGGAAGGTCATACAGGCAGCTTTGCCTATCTAGGGCCCTGCACATTTGTTTGCCTTACTGTTGTTTGGCAGTTTGAGCCCAGTTGGCTCTTGTTCTTCTGTGCTGTGTAACTTCAGTGTCTGTTGACACTTTTTTATGTTTGGGCTGTTCCAGTTCTGGATAGTCCTGGGGAACTCCAGTATCATGAGGGCAGACATGAGATCCTTTCTCTTTTTTTACCACCTCTGGGAGCTTAGTGTTGATTTATCCCCAAAGTACCTGTGTTCCATATTGGTCTCAAGAGAAAATAGGATTTTAGAGTTCTTTCCTGTTAAATCCTTTTCTCTATAGTCCATATGGAACATAGGTTTCCCACCCAGCGAAAGGGACCTCTGTTTGGTCTTGCCTGTCAGGACTTGGGAATCCTCTTAGTGTCTTTATTCTCACAGGAAATTTCCTTCTTCTTCTCTCACTTGCCTTGTTAGTGTGGCTTTGTTCTCATTCACACTGGGTATTGCAAGTCAGGCGATGGGTTGAGTTGGAGGATAGGCTGGGAGGCTCCACCTACAAGACTCTCTCTTTTGAGATGTGTCCTGCCCTCCAAAAGGAGGTACTCAACCCCATGGTATCTGTGTTCAATATGGACTGTAGAGAAAAAGATTTAACCGGTAAGAACCCTAAAATCATATTTTATGCTTTATTTTGCTGAGAGATGCTTTTCTTTGAGAACTTTTATTGCTTAGAATACCTTTATACCCAGAAGGCTTAGTATAGCATATAGATCTTTATGATAACCAAATTAAAGCTGACAGTCTGCTTTTTATCCTCTTGGTCATTATTTCATTTCAAATCCAATGTACTGCAGTACAGAGCCAAGGCGACTAATCTTTAGTCACTCTCCAGATACTTATGGACAGCTTTTTATGTACTTTTCTTTTTCTACTTCCTCTGATTTGAATTCCAGAGAGTAAATTGTGTTGTTACTATCTAGATGTTTCTTGAAGCTTGGTGAATGGCAGTTGAGCCTGCAAGGTATTAACGAATGTACTATCCCAAATGTGCTGGAATATTACAATGCAGCCACTGAGCATGACCACAATTGGTACAAGGTAAGTTATCATATTTTAAACATGTTTTTCTTAGGAACACAAATGTTAAAACACATATCTCTATTGTTTGAAAGGAGGTTGTACAAAACACATATCTAGATAGAATAATATATAGCCTGGAATCACTTAGGATGCATGATATTGTATGTGTATTGTTTCCATCAGTTTGATGGATAACAAGTTCATTTGAAATACTCACTCTGTTGTGCTTTACACAATAAAGCACAGCCTGCTGATCAGAAAGTGAAGAGTGCAAATTTAAATTGTTTTCCAAAGCATACTAAAACAAGCACAAGTTAGTATTATAAAGTGTTGTGCGTTTGTTTTACAAAAGATTGGTTAGTACAACATATAGCAAAAACATTCTCTGTAATAAAACTTAACTTGTCTTAAGATTCATTATGTGCATATTTGTGTGTGTAAGGCTTTCTCATCGAAAAGCAGTTTATAGCATTAGTGTTCTTCTAAGGCATATGTCTTGTAATGTAGAGTAGAGAATTAAGGCAGTCAAACAAAATACAAAAGGAATTGTCATCCTGTCCTATTTCTGGTAGGCCTGGCATGCCTGGGCAGTGATGAACTTTGAAGCAGTGCTGCATTTCAAACACCAGAATCAACCCCGTGATGAGAAAAAGGTACGTCATCCTAGCACAGCCAGTGCACACACTGAGGGAAGCGAAAGTGAAAGTGAAGGGGAGAGCAACGAGAACAGCCCTGTACCCTCTCCTGTGCAGAAGAAACCTACTGAGGTATGTCACAGAAGTGATGCACTGTATTATGGGAGTCTGAGATCGTGTGCCCCTTTTTATTCAAAGAACATGGGCTTATATAGCACTAAAACTTTGCATTTGTTGCATTTGTATAATATATATTTATAACACCACTTGGAGCAATAGGTTTTGTGATGAGCTACAGTGCATAACATATTTTTTTCAATAAATTGTAGGACATTAGTGCTCAGAGAAAATGTGAATGGTTGCATGTGCATTTGGAAGGGAAGTAACTTCAGATTTTTACACGCAACTCATAATTTCCCTTACCTTGCAAACATATCTTAATATAACTCTAACACAACCTATAATAAACCCCCATTTACCAATGGATACTTTGAATCAACTCTGCAGGAATAGGTTCTCCATAATTAAAGTTTAATTTAGATTTGATATCCTTATTGCAGAAGTGAATCTGATTCTTTATTGCTGGACTTAAAGTCCCAGAAACTTCCCCCACTGAAGACTTTCAAAAGGGTCTTGGAGTCCTTTTAACAAAAACATGTCTACCTGCATAAACGTGCTGTCCAACATGAATTAAAATTAATTTTGAATAACTAATCCAAACAGAATCGATTCATAGAAGCCATTAAGATTTTCTGCCTGAATTAAGTTAAGTGGGCGGTTGTTATTAGGATGCGCTAAAGTTCCTTATACGGACCCATGACGTGCCAGAACCGTCACGGAATTCAGGGCTCCCTGTGCGGCTGCAAGCGTTCAGGGAGCCATGAATCTCATTCGCAAAAAATGAAAAAACAAATGGTCCATGGTCCTTAAGTTCCGGCCGCATGCGCACACAGCCAGTCCTTAAAGGGTTAAAGAGTCTGATATTGATGTCTGTGAAAATGTACCTACTTCCAGCTATTCAAATAGGGAAACAGAGCTCTGAACCGGAACTCTCTCTCTCTCTTTCACACTCCTCCATTGTCCTGGGCAGTCTTGGTTGTGAGTATTTGACCGTCTGTTCTGCAAGTGCAACAATTCATATGTTGGGGCATCCAATGCACCACTGTGGGGATAGCCTTTCCTTTGAAGATTACGATTGAAAAGTTGTGCGACTCCATGTGATTTACCTGTGGCTCCACATTTTTTAAGTTGTTCTTCAATTCATAATTTATGAAACATTTAAAGCTTTGCCAAAGAGAAATAGTGAAATGGACTGATCATGGTACCACGTGAAGTAAGTAGATATTCTGATCTTGCTTCGATCATAACTTTTTCTGTTCTTTTTTTTTTTTATCCCAGGATATTTCTCACACACTCTTGTTGTATACTGTCCCGGCAGTGCAAGGATTTTTCCGCTCAATCTCTTTATCCAGAGGGAACAACTTGCAAGACACGCTACGGTAAGAGACCTTGTCCCAAGTGTTATTGCAGTGTGTGTGCTGCTACTGAGAGGTACTCTTGTTGTTGACAGTTAACCACTTAAGGACCAAAGAGATGTATAATGCATTACCTTACAATACATTACACACCTCTGGTACTTAAATTGTTAAATCTGAAGTATGGCTGTGTTAGAGACTTCATTCCCTGCATAATTTCCTCTTAAGTTGTGTGTTATTTTCTCTGGACAATCAGAAAGTGCAGATAAGGGCACAGGAATTTCCTGGATAAAGCAGAGGATATGAGAGGTGCTGGAGCCAACAGCAAAATCCCAAGAACAAATCTTGTCTGTGTGGAGAATAGTAAGTGAATGCAGACTGTACTTGGAGAGGAAATAGTCCCAGAAATAAGATGTTAATAGTTATCATGTCTAGCGATAGAGAAAGACAACTGATATTGGGGTAGTAAGCAAAAAATAATGGAGTGTTTGGAAGTGTTGATGTCACTAAAGCATAAGTAAGTATGCATTATTTTTGGTGATAGATGGGGAACATAGAGTCACGAAATGTATTAATCATTTATACAAAGGTTAGTGCATAACAGTTCATGGTCCAGCCCCATACTGTATATCAGGTCCAGCAGTGGTTGTATTTAGTAGTAATGCAGCACTTTTAATGTGTGTACGTAAAGCTAAAGAGTGCGTATGCACAGTTACCTTGGTATAGGTAAGCTTCAGTACACCAGCTGTAGGAGACTACAACTTTCATCATCCTTAACCAGCCTTTGGCATAGTGCAGAACGTTGCCTACCCCTACCTTGGTAATACATGCTTTAGCCATGGTACCTGATTTTGTTCCTCAAAAACTTCTAAAAGCGCAGACTTTCAGAATATCCCTATTTCATCACTGGTAGATCAGTGACTGAGCCACTGGTGGATCTACCTGTGGTCAAGCAAGGATATACTAAAAATATGCATGGTTAGCAGCTGCTTAGAGAAGAAACTGATTCCTCTTCTTGTGACTCACTATAAGTGTTGGGAGTCAGAGACTAGTGTTACTTTCCTATCAAAAGAAATAAAGTAATACATATTTTATGTAGATTTAAAGCTCTGCCTATAGCATCGTTATTTATATTTTTTGACAGACACTTAGCCACATATTTTCTAGGACTGTGCACACTAGCGTTTGTTTGATTTAGAAAGTGATGAGTGCTTCCATTAACAACCTGGATGTATGTTTGTGTGTGTGTGTGTGTGTGTATATATATATATATATATATATATATATATATATATATATATAATGTGTGTGTGTTTTTGTGTGCGAAAGTGCAAAGACAGGCTCCAAAGAGGTACTAAAATTGTGAGCTCTTAAAATATATATTTTAACATTCCCATCTGGACAGAGAAGTTCCCTTTCCAAAATCATTATTATTATGATTTGTGTCTCTTCCATTTGGTCTGGAGACAGCCTGAAGATCTTCACAAAATTAATGGTGTCTCTGTTGACTGTTTTATAAGTAAACAATAAATTTCACACCTTATATAGATAACCTGTTGTCTATGCCCCTTCTTCCCTCTTTTGGCAAAGCATCTACAGCATACCATACTGATTCCACAACAACATGGGTGGCTAAATCAATGTTCAGAAATCTCACACTCGGATGTTGGTGTTTCTAGGTCTGCTCTTCAAAAAATGACAATTCAGCATACTATCTGCCAACAAGATTATCCTAACAGACAATAGTTCAGAGCATTCTGGCTCAGGTCATTGAGTGAAACTTGATGCCTAAGTTCAAAGGACATAGTAATTCATTGATTTAGACCATACTAAGTGCCCATTAATTATTGTCTTCCAAAGTCTGTCATCAAGTCTGGAACATTTACATTGTCTTTTGTGATCAGTATGAACTGGATCTTCATTGCTTCAAACTTACTAGTTTGTAATTTGCCTTCAAAAATTTTTGAGAACGAACTCACATAAGGCCCAAATGTCAACCTTATCAATCTTGTTCCAGGAGAAGATTACAAGGATTCCATAGATTCAGACATTTATTCATGGTGTGAATCACTTAGTGCCTCCATTGTGGGATCCTACTTCTCCTTGGGATTTGAATCTGGTCATGGAAATACTTCAGTATTCTCCCTTTGAGCCTTTGTTCTTGGCTTCTTTCAAATGTATGGCATGAATGACTGGTTTCCTTGCAGCTATCTCTTCTAATTGTAAAGTTTCAAAGCTTAGTGCCCATCATGCAGATCTCCTCTGATTGTCTTCCACCAAAATAAAGTGGTGCTAAGGGCTGTTCCTGATTTTTAACCTAAAATTGTGTCATCTTCAACACTCTGTAAAAGCTACAGACTCGTTCAGACAGCTGCATTGTTTATCATACCTGAAGTCCATAGGAAGGGTAGACATGCTTGTAAAGCCACTATTCCAGCATGGCTTAAATGGACAGACAAGCTGAACTTTTCAAGTTTCTCCCTGCCCCGTTCCAGTTTACAGCACTTTCCAAATATTTGTTTAGTACTTCATGGGCTTTGAAGAAACAGTCCTCTGATGATCAGCTCTGCAAGGCACCTACTTGGTCAATTGTTTATTCTTTCATGAAGTTCTACAAATGTTTAGTATTTTTGTATCTCAAGATGCGAGTTTTGACCGCTAATGTTTTGAAGGCTATTCTCTAGTTTTTTCTTCCTCTGTGTGGTTTTGGGACAGCTTTGGGATGCCTCCATGGTCCCTGCATCCTTAAACAGACGTGAGACAGAAGAGGATTTTTTACACTTTTACATCCTTTTGTCTTAATTGATTGAGGGATGCAGGGATTCTCACCTTGAGAGAAACTATATGCTCAGTTGATTCTGTCATTTAACCATTTTTCTATCCATGCACCAATCTATGTAGTCTACCAAGCATTTCCCTTTTAAGTTATACACTAAAAACATTAGGCTTATGGCTGAATGCTGAGGTAGTTACTTTCATCTTTGGGTCAGTTGGAAATATTCTGTTTGCATATATCTTACATGTAGCTTATGCATTTTAATGCAACCTCTTGTAAAGCACAGTACTGAATATTTTTGCATAATCTCAGATATACTTTATTCAAATCAATACACTTGTTACTATTGTCTTATAATCAAAAATATATCAATTTATTCAATTTAACTGACTCTTACTAATAATGTTGTCCAACAGACAATCCAGAATTCTACCCCTTAGTTAAGCTTTCTATTATTTTTCCCACTATGGATGACACATTTTCAGGCCTATAAATATGTGGCTTAGATCAGGCATGTTTTTAATAAGGGTACTACATCTGGTTTTATCCAGTCACATGGGTGCTGTTCATGAGTGAGTAACAGGTTTCCAGTTACTGAACTTAGTGCCCAAGTGCATTTGGGTGCATGTTTCAGCCTAATGTGAATATAGTTTCACATGACAGAAAAAGCCGGCACTCATCCGCTATCTTTTAATGTGCACTCACCATTCCAGACGGGGCAACTAGGTGGTCTTCACAAACTGCAAGCCAACAGCTGTTTTGTGCCTTGCGGCACTTTGTCAGGGCAATATACAGAGAAATTCATTTTCCCCGTTTCTTAAAAGCTACTGAGCCACACCTCCATTACCTATACAGGGAAAGTTAAAAGGAAGTTAATTAAGTATGTACAATTGCCCTTGACTCTCATGAAAAGCACATAGAATAGTGGTTGCAGGGAACCCCACAACCCTGGAAAAATCCAGAAGCATATAAAATACAAAATTTGTCTATTGCACATTTCAGGTTCCAGGGTGACCAACAACACCGTAAGTGTATGTTACTGAGATATATGGCAATTGTATATTATATATTTATAAATTATAAAGGGAAACGCATAAATTAAAAACAATATCACAACCTATAGTAAAAAAAGGGAGACATTTCGTGTTTTTCATTGAGACTAAGCAAAGATGTTGCCTGCAGTCTCATGATCCACGTTGCCTTTCTTTTTAACAGATTTGTGAGCCTATCTCTCCCACAAGGGTTATTAAGAACCTATTCAATTCCTGCAAATTTAAGCATTTTATCATCACTACTATGATACTGCCTGAAATGTGAAATTAATGGTTCTGAGATGTTCAAGTATCCTTATTTTGAGTGAAAGTTTTGTTTTGCCTGCCACGAAAGAAGTGTGGCAGGTAATAAAATCTTTTGACTGTATATGGACAACCAGATAAAGGTAGGAACTGTCTCGTGACCATATGTTTGCAGGCCAAACAACCTCCAGAGCAAAAATTACCAAGAGGACCACCATGGTCTAACCAGGTACCCCTATCATGAGGTTTATTGTACTCACTCATGACAATCTCGTCATGGAGGTTTCTTTACCACGGGACAATCAATACAAAAATCCTTTAACAGAGGCTCTGTCTGTAGAATACATCCGTTTTAATCTTAGTAGACATTGGTGTATGATCAAAGACAAGACACATTCTGACAGAGTTGATATTATTACCTTTAGGTTTCAAAATACTTTTTCTGTCTAAGAACCTTATCCAAGTTTTCCCTATTATAACTTCTTGCCATTAATCTGCAATAAAGGGCATTGGTATGTCTCTCAAATTCATCCTGTGCTTGATTATTCCTTCACAATCTTAAAAAATGACCATATGGTGTGGATTCAACTGTATTTGAATGATGAAAGCTTGTACCATGTAGTACCATGTAGTATGGAAATAGTAGCTGTCAGCTTACAATAACACTTGGTAATGAGATTTCCCCCAAATAAGTCTTCAAATTCAAAAAAGCTAACCTTTGTGTTCCCCACATCATAAGTAAATGGCATGTTAATATCAATCACATTGATGTAGGAAACAAATTCCTGAAATGTAGCAGAACTACCTTCCCATATCACCTACACATCGTCGATAAGTCTTATCCATAATTTGATCTAAATGCTAAATTAGTTCCTTGGAGTGAAAATGTAGTCCTCCCATTTACACAAAAATACACTGGCATACATAGGAGCAACAGAGCATCCAAACCATCATTATGTCTGATGTTATTGCAAATATTAACAACATCTATAGTGGCAAGCAAACAACCCTCAGTAACATCAAAGTGATACAATATACTAAGAAGATCTAGTGTATCCTTTACCAGTGTAAGAATACTTTCAAACACAGGACGAATCTCCAGGTCCGCATATTTGAAAAGAGGCTCACAAATGGAGTCCACCCCCGAGACAATAGATCTCCCTGGGCGGCAGTCTCTGTCCTTGTGAATCTTAAGTAGCCAGTACTAAACTGGCCTCCAAGGACAATCCAAGATAAGCTTTCCCGTGTTTTTTGGCAATTGCTCCCATTTCCACTACCTTAGATAGAACAGACCTTATCTTATTCAGATATGTAGAAGACAGATCTGACAAGAGGGGCAAGTAGTGACAACCATCCCTTAATTGATGATATGCCTCACTTTCGTAAAGATTATAGGACATAATCACAATATTGCCCCATTGTCAGCTGGCTTCACAATAAGAGCTTTCCTATTCCTCAGCCTCTGTAATGCTCTTCTTTCTGACTTAGTGAGATTATCTCTGGCATGTGGACATATGTATGGTTTAATCTGTCTAAGGAGCTGTTGTTGAAAAATCTCAACACTACCTCCAGGGCTTAAAGGTGGATTGAATGTAGACTTCCTACCAAAATTAACTATATATTCTTCTAAAAGATCCACCCTGGGAGCTTCCTGTACTGTTGAATCCGCTAGCTCACACATCTTCCAAAATAGTAACATCTTCCTGATTAAAAGCTGAACTTACACTAAATCCTAAAGGCCCAGTGTTCCCTACTGGGACACCTGTAGGCTATGTACACTATCATTTTTCGGGTTGTTTGAAAAAAATCTATGTAGGTTGGTAATTTTCACTGTGGAGTCTTCTTAGCCTGTAAACATATGGTCACTGGGCGGTTCCTACATTTACTTGGTTGTCCTTATACATTCAAAGATCTTATTACCTGCTATACTTCTTTTGTTGTCTATGTTTTGCTCTGCCCCTGTGGCAGGTTCTACATAGGCAAAGCAAAATGTTCACTCAAAATAAGAATACTTGAACATCAGAACATTTAGGAAAGGTAATTTGAATACAAGGCTAATTTAACATTGTAGGGAATATCATAATAGTGATGATAAAACGCGTACATTTGCAGGAATTGAAAAAGGTTCTTCATAACACTCGCGAAGGAGATAGGCATACAAATCTGTTTAAAAAGAGTGGCAACTTGAATCAGAGACTACAGGCAACATCTTTGCTTGATCTCAATGATAAAAATGAGATGTCTCTCTTTTTGCTGTAGGTTGTGATATTGCTTTTAATGTATGTGTGTTTTCCTTTATTTTATTGATTTATTATGTACAATTGCAATATATCTGTTACATAAACTTATGGTGTTGCCAGTCACCCCGGAATCTGCATGTGATGTCTTATCATCTAATTACAAAAGTTTGGAGCACTGGATTGACTCTGTGTCAGTGAATTACAACTTTGTGTGAGGGATGAGAGTACAGTTTACACTTACCTCAGAGATAAGGTCGAGTCCCATGAAAAGTTGTACCAGCATCTTATAACATTTTTGTTGTTACAAGTAGACTTGCATAGCCAGCTATCCCTTTAAGTGATAAAATGAATAAAGCACCTGAAACTAAGTTCATGCTCCAGTATAGCTTTGAATGAGTGCCATAAAACTCCACGGTTTTGGTTTTTTTTTTGTTTTGTTTTGTTTTTTTAAACTTCCCTTCACAGCAGGGCATATCTGTGGCGTGGCTGATAAGCAGCCTGCTTCAGCACCAACCACACATAATTGGTTGATGCACATGTTGATTGCCCATTTATTGAGCATGAAGATGCCTATCACAGTGTGTCAAGGTAGCCAGTGTGAACAATCTACCGAACACCTGTACTTAATTTAACTGAGTTTAATGCATCATGTTGCATCATGCTGCATTTGGCTATGTTCACATGTGGCTAACATCACACATGTGAGTGAGCCCTAAACCGTTTCTGATCTCTTTTGGTCTTTGTCCGGAGGTAATGATATGATTAAGGAGATATGATGATGCTCTGTGATGGTTAATTGTTGAACTCTTTAATGTACGATAACATTGTGCTTTTCTCTGTAGAGTCCTCACTCTTTGGTTTGATTATGGTCACTGGCCAGATGTAAATGAAGCTCTAGTGGAAGGAATCAAAACCATTCAGATAGATACCTGGCTACAGGTAAGAATAAAGCACATTTACTTATTAGAATCAAGAGAAAATATTTTAGTGAACAAAGGGTAATTTACTTTTAAAAGAACACTGATATTAAAACACAAGTTACTCTTAAATGTTAAAGTATGCTTTTGCATTTGCAGACAAACCATAACAAAACGGAACCCCGTATATTGCATGTGCTGTTTTCCATCAAACTAAGGGAAGCAATGGTTTTTGCAGTCCTCACTTCCTGATCAGGAGGCTGAATGTGGTATGGTTACAGCATGATGCAACAAGTTATGTTCACACGAGGTAGTCATCTGTGTGAACAGCCTTGTTCACTATTTTTGGAACATTTGCACAGGAATAACACTAAATTCAACCGTGGGAACAATCTCTAAGAAACATTATGAAGTGTGCATCAAAAATGTCTTCCCCAGTCAGCTGAAAAATAGCACATGCAATATGCAAAAGTGATTGCAGAGTACTCTTTACATAAGAGGCTGTTTACACACAAAAGACCTCTGGAAAGTCCATACCTCCCAACATTCAAGTTTCTAAAGATGCACATTTAGTGCACCAAGTATAGTGCTGCGTACACCATAGGGATAAATATACCATGCAGATAATGCACATGGATAACACTGGAGCTTGCAGCTCTTACTTCAACCTGCTAAGAATGGTCAAACCACATACTCACCTGTTTAACATGTCCCTTTCCTATCTTCTGTCCTGTTTTACCTTCTGTCCAAGATCAGCAGCAGGCTGCTGAGGCTTTTTGCAGATACCTGTACCAGTGGGAGGGGGATCAACTGATTTTGACACTGGTGATATCTCTAATATAGTGCATTCTAATTGGTGTTTCAATCTCTCAAAACATAGTGCATTGGACTGAGAGAGAGGAAGAGAACTGGCTGTGATGTGATAGAGCAGCACAGCTTCTGTGACTGTGAGCCTAGTTTTGGCCTGGTATTGTGTGGATAAACTGATAGTGCTTGTGTCAGAATATTACTAAGGTGGCCAAGGATAGCTGTATTGGCTGAGTGGCTCTAGGATTTTTTTATTCTTCAAGTCTCCTGATTTTTCTATGGCTGACACCGGTACCAAGCTTCACCCAGAATAGCTGGATATAGTTCCCTAATTGTTAAGTCCAGTTTAATTCAAAATGCACGCAACATCACATATTCTGACTTCTCTGTTGAACACAGGATGGTGTCTGTGGGGTGGAGTAAAGCATTCTGGCATTTGAACCACCTGAAAGCATATTTCTGCAACTTATATCAATAAATGTAACAAAGCATTCAATTTAAGGATTTCACAGTCTGTTAGAAAAATGATGCCACTATAATCAGCATAGACTAAAGTCTTTGTGGAAACCTGTGGCTCTCTAGCCATCCTAAGACTGAAAGAGAGTGAGAGACACACAGAGTATTTATGACAGAGTTCAATAGATTAGACTGAAACTGCGAGAGGGATATATATAGAGAGAGAGATATACATTTTTCACTGTCGTCCAATACAGGTTACTGGTACACTGGGAGGCGATCCGCCCCTTTAAGTAGGCAGGAACATTCATCTAAATGTATGCAGGGGGCGGAGCCTCCCCTCCCTCTTAGGCTGCACCTCAGTCAGAACAAGCCAGAATGATTTGTTCCCCGGTGTGTTCACACCAGGCAGAGAACAGCTCTCTTCAAGTTTTAGTTTCTTTGTTATTTTTACAAATATGGAATACCACCATTAGGCGGGATACCAAGGCTGTCAAATGCCCTCTTTAAAGTGGATTGCACAGCTTCCAGGGTACTTCTGGTGGATCTTTTGCCCTGAAGAGGGAATAACTTGATTTCAAGTAACTACCCTGGGGGGAATTATCCTCTGTGGTGATTCCTTTATATCTTGGTAACCTGAAGACAGAAGTCCTGCAGAAAGGTGAGCCACCCTTTGAGTGCCGAAGGTCCACTTGTCCCCCAGTGTCCCTTCATTGGGATTGTGTTTGGGAGTTCTCATTGTGCACTCCAGCGCTCATTGGGTGTTTTTATATACTTTACTAATGCTAGTATTGGTGTATGTCTGAGTTTTGGAGCCGTTTATGTGGGATTTAACCCTCTCTCTGCTGGGTTTGTCTATTTTATGGGCATTTACATTGTTGGATAATGTTTTCTGTTATAGTATATCTGTTTGCTATATGTTATGGAACTTTTACTTTAAGGGTAAAATTTATTAGAATAACGTTCCGCGCCTTTAAGCGCGCTTTTCCCGCATAGATGCCATTGCTCCTTTACTCTCTATGGACTTACACTCTGTGGGACATATCTCTGGAACCGCTTCACATAGCGACTTCAGAGAGGGCTAATTTTAATTGTCTTCCCTTGCTCTATCATCCGGTTGTATGTTTGAGTGTGTTGGGGGACTGGGGGGACTTCGGTCACTGTTTTGGGGTACTCTGTGAGGAAAACTACGTTTCCCATGAGCGCTCGGTTCACGCCCTCCTTGTGATTGGCTCCCGTCGCGGCGGCCATTTTGTGAGTTCTTCTCATCGAGTATACTACGCAGGGACCGGACCTTCTCCCTCTCCTCTGCTGATTAACCCTTCGCTTGCCAGATACGTTTAGTTTTAAAAGTTTCTGGGGTGAATATTTAATCTTTCACTCTTTAATCGGGTGATTCCTGTCTGTGGGGTATATCTGACGCTGTGAGCATGTCTACTCCACTTGAGCCTGGCACTAGACCTAAGACGAAGGAGGCTGGGGTATCTGTTTCTCCCATTGCATTTTGCTCCTCCTGTCACGCAGGGCTACCTACAGAATTTTCTGGTCATCTGTGCCCAACTTGTGTGGAAGGTCATGGCAGCAACCCAGGGCCTTCCAGTCATGCTATTGAGCCAACATGGGTGAAAGAGTTCAAGGTTGCAACTAGGGATCTCAGATCCACTCTTCAGATCTTTCCCTCTCAGGTTCAGGGGGCTCTTCAAGTATGGCAGACCCCCTCCACTGTCAGGACCTCCCTGCCCAAGCCACAGGGAGCCCCTGACGTCTCTGATTCTTCTGAGGAAGAATTGTTGCAGGATTCTGATGATGAGGATGGTACTGTTATTGAGTCTACCAGATCCATTGGGGACCCTTATGAATGTGACCCTGAACTCTCTGCGGAGGGTTTGATCAGGGCGGTTTTGACTCAATCTTCCCTTGCGTCAGGAATCCACTCTTGACCCAACGGACGTGTTTCAGAAACCTTCTAAGGCTGTTACATGTTTTCCTACTAATCCTACTCTTGAACGCTTAGTCTCTGATGCGTGGAAAAATCCTGATAAGTCCTCTTCAGTCTCAAAAAAGTTTGCCAAACTTTATCCTTTTCCTGAGACTGAACTGGCTAAATGGGTTCATCCTCCTAAGGTGGATGCTCCAGTATCTAGATTGTCTAAGTCTACTGCTTTGGCTGTATCTGATGCTTCTGCCTTACAGGATTGGACGGACAAAAAGTTAGAAACTTGCCTTAAGTCCATTTTTGCCTCCATTGGTACTGCCATGCGTCCAGCTTTTGCTGTGGCATGGGTTAACCGGGCCATTGCGGTCTGGACTGAACAGCTTACTGTGGCGGTTCGCCAGGATGCGCCAGTGTCAGAGCAGTTGCAACTCCTTGCTAACATTTCTGAAGCTCAGAATTATGTTTCTGACGCTGCTTTTGACGCAGTTCGCATGATGGCGAGGGCCTCCACTTCTTCTGTGGTGGCTAGACGCGCCCTTTGGCTAAAAATCTGGTCTGCTGACACCGCTTCCAAGAAAGTTTTGCTTTCTTTGCCATTTCAAGGGACTTCCCTTTTTGGATCTGAATTAAAGGAGCTGATTAGCAAGGCTACTGGAGGTAAAAGTACTCTTCTACCCTCAGTATTTAAAAAGAAGTTTCCAGCCAAATGCAATCGGTCCTTTCGTTCCTTCCAAACTGAGACACGTTCTGCATCCCAGGCGGTTCCGCCTGCTTCGCGCTTCTCCTCCAAGCCCAAACAGTCCTGGAAGCCCAAAGTTGCCCCCAAGGCCAAGACCTCCAAGACTGCTTCCTCATGACTCGCCGAACCCGGGTCCGCATCCGGCTGTAGGTGGGCGCCTTCACATCTTTCGCCGGACTTGGGAGGAGTCAGTGGCGGACCCTTGGGGTCTTCAGGTGGTGTCAGAGGGATACAGGATCCCTTTCTCCTCTCTCCCTCCTTTTCGGTTCCATTTTACTCGTCCTTCTCAGGAACCTACAAAAAGGCGTCTCTTCGACAACGCTATTCAGGATCTTTTGGACAAAGAGGTCCTGGAACCAGTTTCTACAGAGGACACAGGTTCAGGATTCTATTCCAACCTGTTTGTGGTAGCCAAAAAGGACGCTGGCGCTCGTCCTATTTTGGACCTCCAAAGATCTAAATTCATTTGTTGTGAGTACCCACTATCGCCAGGAATCCCTGCGCTCTGTGATAGCTGCTATGTCCCCGGGGGAGTTCCTTGCCTCCCTGGATCTTCAGGATGCTTATCTGCACATCCCTATCCATCTGGAGAGCAGGCGGTATCTCAGGTTTGCCTGCCACAGAGGTCACTTTCAATTTTCGGCTCTTCCCTTTGGACTGACTACAGCCCCGCAGGTTTTTCAGAGAGTTCTGGGTGCTTTGATAGCGGTGATCCATCAAGATGGCATCAAGGTGACTCCCTACATGGATGATTTACTTTTGAAAGCTTCATCTGCGGAGATCCTTCACCAGCAGGTTCAGGCTTGCATTCAGACACTCACTCGACACGGGTGGATTGTGAACCTGGACAAGTCAGACTTGGTCCCATCTCAGCAGTTACTCTTCCTGGGTCTCCTGTTCGACACTCAGAAGTGCATGGTGTTTCTCCCAGAAGAGGTGGCTCATCAGATTGCTCTCCGAGTATCAAGGATTTTGGCTCTCGAGCGGATTCCAGTTCCGAAGTTAACATCTCTGGTGGGGAAGTTCATTTCCACCATAGAGGCGGTGCCATTTGCCATGGCACACACCAGGGAACTTCAGAGGTTTGTGATCCAGACGTGCAGGAATCATCCAGACCATCTGCACCTGTCAGTCTCTCTGCCTCCTCATGTCGAGTTGAGCTTGGAGTGGTGGTTGGACCTGTCTCATCTCCTGAAAGGGAGATCCTTCCAGATCCCTTATTGGACCACTGTCACGACGGATGCCAGCCTCCTGGGATGGGGGGCAGTGTTGGGTCACTTCAGTGCTCAGGGGAAGTGGGGATTGGAGGAATCTCTCCTCTCCATCAACATTCTGGAGCTACGTGCCATCTTCCTTGCCCTGAGACATTGGGAGTCTCAACTGGAGGGTTGTCCAGTCAGAGTGGAGTCCGACAATGCCACTGCAGTGGCCTACATCAACAGACAAGGCGGAACAAGAAGTCTCGCCGCTTGGTTAGAGGTCAAGGCCATTTTATCTTGGGCAGAGGCACATGTTCCTTTCATTTCAGCGGTACACATTCCAGGCATAGACAACGTCATGGCAGACTTCCTCAGTCGTCACACAGTCGACAGCGGAGAGTGGGCTCTTCATTCAGAGGTGTTTCACCTTCTAACCCAGATGTGGGGGGTTCCTGTAGTGGATCTGATGGCTACCAGGCACAACAGGAAGGTGTCAGTGTTCTGCTCCCGGTAGAGGGATTCACTGGCCCTGGCAGTGGACGCCATGTCCATACCTTGGGATTTCCCCCTAGCCTACATCTTTCCTCCTCTTCCTCTGCTGATCAGAGTCATCCAGAAGCTGAAGGTGGAGCGTTGTCCGGTCATCCTCATCGCTCCACACTGGCCTCGTCAGTCCTGGTATCCGGACCTGATGGAAATGTCTGTAGCGGAACCATTTCTGCTTCCTGCTCGTCCAGATCTCCTACTACAAGGGTACCTGTGGAAGGAGGATGTTCATCGTCTTCATTTGATGGCCTGGAGGTTGAATCCTCAATTCTGAAGAAAAAGGGGTTTTCCTCTTCTGTGGTGTCTACGATGCTTAAAGCTTGCAATCCAGTGTCTTCCAAGATTTATCATACAGTCTGGTCAACTTTTGTTGCGTGGTGTGCTGACAGGGATCTGTCACTTGATTTCCATCTTCCTACTGTCCTGGCCTTTCTACAGGACGGTGTAGAGAAAGGGCTCAGGCTTAGTTCTCTCAAGGTTCAGACATCTGCTCTGTCTGTCTTTTTTCAGGAGCGCATTACCATTCTCCCTGATGTCAAAGTTTTCTTCCAGGGTGTGGCTCATGTTCGGCCCGCTTTCAGGAGTCCTTCTCCTCAGTGGGACCTCATTCTGGTTCTGGGGGTCCTTCAACGTCCCCCATTTGAGTCCTTAGCTACTATTCCTTTACGCCTTTTGACCTGGAAGATGGCCTTCCTTTTGGCCATTGTCTCAGTTCGCCGGGTGGCAGAGTTACAAGCCTTGTCTTGTAAACCTCCTTACCTGGTGTTCCACAAGGATAAGGCTGTGCTTCGCACTTCCAAGGAATTTTTACCTAAGGTTGTCTCCAAATTCCACATCAATCAGGAGATTGTGGTGCCCTCTTTCTGCCCTAACCCTTCCTCTGTCAAGGAGAGGGATCTTCATTTGTTGGATGTAGTGCGTTGTCTCAAATTTTATGTTCATCGCACTGAGTCTATCAGGAAGTCTGACGCTCTGTTTGTCATTCCTGAGGGACCTAGGGCCGGGAGACAGGCATCCAAGGTGACCATTGCATCTTGGATAAAGTCTACGATTCGTAAGGCTTACGAATTGCGAAATAAACATGTGCCCTTTCGGGTCACTGCTCATTCCACCAGATCAATTGGGGCCTCTTGGGCCTATAAGAATCAAGCGTTCGCTGATCAGCTGTGCCGGGCGGCCACTTGGTCCTCTGTGCACACCTTCTTAAAGCACTACCGTGTGGATGTGCTGGCTTCGGCTGATGCCAGCTTTGGGAGGAAGGTCCTGGAGGCAGTTTTGCCTGTCTAGGATCTTCTTTTTTCTGAGATCCTCAGTGCTTCCTTACTGTTGAGCCCTGTTGGCTCGGTTCAGTGTGCTGTGCTTTGTTCTTGGGGTTTGTTCTTACCCCTAGTTGGTGTCCGTTGACACTTCTGCTAGTTGGGATATGTGACCGGTTAGTTCATAGAGATTCTGTGACTTTAGGGGACTTGCGCCTGGTCCTTGCCTCCTTCCTGCCTCTGGGAAAACTCAATGTTTGGACATCCCAGTGTACCAGTAACCTGTATTGGACGACAGTGAAAATAGGATTTTAGTCTTACCTGTTAAATCCTTTTCACTTAGTCCATACAGGTTACTGGTCTCCCACCCTGTCAAGGGACCATGCTTGGCTCTCCTGTGGCACGCCGTGGGAGTCCTTGGGGCATGCTCACAGGGGTCTTCTTCTTCTCTCCTATCTCTGGTCAGTGTTAGTGTCTCAAATCATTCTGGCTTGTTCTGACTGAGGTGCAGCCTAAGAGGAAGGGGAGGCTCCGCCCCCTGCATACATTTAGATGAATGTTCCTGCCTACTTAAAGGGGCGGATCGCCTCCCAGTGTACCAGTAACCTGTATGGACTAAGTGAAAAGGATTTAACAGGTAAGACTAAAATCCTATTTTTTTTCACCAAAAAGCAGTCTTCATGCCTACAGGTAAGATATGTGATTGTACAGTTTTCTGCTCTTCATCTGTCTGCAACTTTCCACCATAAGTTTGCACAAATAGAACCATACTGAAAAACCAATAAAGAGGCTGCAGCATATCCATATTTAAAAAAATATATGTGTGTTGTCTTCTTGGATGATGGTCTTTCTAATCCTTTGAGCCCTAAAGGGATGTCCAACACGTGTTAGGTATTTTTCTGGCTTTTGAAAGATCAACTGTCTTCCTCAGGTCAAGCAACAGTAGTGTTTGACCATAGGAAGAGAGTCAGTCTTCTGAATGCTTGTATTAAAATATATAACTTTTAGTTGTAATATAAGAGATATCACCAAATACCAAAGTACTCGTATCTTTGTATTGCTAAAATTGTGCTAAAACAGCTACTACAAATTAAGTCAGAAGGTTTAAACCTGAAATGTCAGCTGAAACAGGTTAATGCACGTGGAATGTATATTTTCCTTGCTGACAGCTTGTGATTTATAAAAACTGCAAGGATTAAGCATTTATAACTTTTCAAGTGCAGAATTTTCATGATGTGACACAGAATCTAATTTTTGTCTTGATAGGTGATCCCTCAGCTTATCGCTAGGATAGACACGCCAAGGCCTCTAGTGGGTCGTCTAATCCACCAGCTTCTAACGGATATTGGCAGATATCACCCACAGGTAAAATGTTCATGTTTAACTCATACGCCTCAGGATATCCCATCTAAGCGCATTCCTTGCATAAGTATAGTTTTCAAATTCTCCAGTGTATAAAGAGGAAGAATTGTACAGTTAGGGCCTTATGCACTAAAGAAAAGGGGAATAATTCTGTGGCATGTCAGCTGCACCATAGGGGACAAATAAAATTCATAACATAACCAATTGATTTAAATGGGGCTTTTAACCCCTTGAATTGTAGTGTGGTCATTAAACATTGTAAAGCATTCAGTGGTATAAAGGCCCCATTTAACCTTTACAGTATCAGAGCTATCTAAATTAATGCAGCCTGACATTCAGAAGGTTAAGTCAGTGGGGAACGTTAAGAATATGGTGCAGATGGTTTGCTCAACAATGACTAGGCTTTTCTTTTATACACAAGACCCTTAGTGCTGTGTTTAATAAGATTAAGAGGTGCAGTTCTGGAGGAAACTAAATTGCACTATGTAGGACAAATGGAAATTCACAATGGGTTTGTTTAAACCCTTAAATGCTAGTGAGGTCTCAAACATTGTTTCACAATACCCAGATTTGAACCTTTTCAACTTATTGAATCCTGCCCTTAGTTCCTTCTTTATACATAAAAATTACATTGTACCCAACTTACTTCCAGTGTCTTTATACAGAGCTGAAGTTGAAGATTTAAACATAATTTGAAGTATGTCCATATTCTACTTAACAGCTAAAAGCATACAGATTTGCAGGAGACTAGAGAGCCCCATATCAATAGATCCAAAGTGCTGAAAAAATGTGTTTTATGTATGAAAAATTAAACTTATGAGTGCCATTGGGGTGTGTTCAACGCATTCAGAGCTTTGCATACCCCGCTAGCACTCACAGAGTTAATCCCACTAAACTTAACATCATCCCCTGAAAATAAACACTTACCTGGAAGCCTGATGTCCAGTGGGGTCTTCATCACCCTGGTCATCCAGTTCAAGTCTCCTAATTTAATCTTCTGTCTTGCTTCTGCTTCTGCCTGATCTTCTTTCCTCTAATCTGCCAATATAAAATGCCACAATGAATAAAAATTATATCCATATTTATTGAAGAAATGCCCCCGAAACTCTGCCTCCTCTCCTTGCAGCGCCGGCAGGAAATTAGGGTAAGAAGCCCCCACACACACTTAGATACCTCTTGGGACGTTGCCTGAGCCATTCTGAGGAAAATTTGAACAGAGACTGGCTTTTATATGGCCAGTCTCTGTTCAAAATGGTACCCAGGCTTTCTTTAGCTGGGATTTGGGGTTACTCACCTCCCAGCCAATCAGCTTCTAGCGTGTTTCATAATCCCTTCCGCTAGAAGCTGAAGTTTTGTAAAAATATTGACCCACCGGGCTATCTCTTTTGTTGTTCACAATGGACCTATGAGAATTCATCCTTTTTCTTAGGGTTTGTCCTGTCTCCCTTATTTATAGTCCTGTTTGAGGACATTTCACACACGATGAGGTACACAACATTAGATGTGCTGCAGGACAATTTGTCCTTGATGTGATTTTGGTGGGAATGTGGTATGAGCATCTTATCTGTGGTACATGTGTGTGCAGGTTTCACATGTCTTTTATAGACCAGTAGAAGTACCATTTTCTGTTGCATTTTTAAGGAAGCTCTTCACCACCAGTTGTTTCAGGTTGGGATGCTGTTTATATGAGAGGAGCTGGGGTCTTGTGAATATTCTTTTTAATCTGCTGTCCGTGGAGGTGTTTTGAGATTTTGCACAGTACAAGCTGTGGGTTGAAGGTGACTACTAATGGCAATGTGTTCTCTTCCTGTGGTTGTTTGTATTCCATGAGACTATTTCTGGGTACACTAGTGGATCTCTGAATTTGGATGTCCATGACTTCGACATTATATCCATGACTGATAAAATCTCTGCTGAGATGTTGATCTTGGTCAGAAGTCTCAGAGCATATGCAGTTACACCTTAGGGCCTTTTCTATGTGTCTGGGATGGAAACTGTCATTTCTGGCATAATTAGGCCTGTTTTTTGGATAGTGGTACAGAGATGTTCAGATGGATTTGTTATTAATACTGTTTTTAGTTTTCAGAAGGTTAATTTGTGTGGGTGAATGGCTGAGTTTGGGGTTAATAGTGAGATGGAAGGCATTGTAATTTTCATGAAATGACAAAATTTCCTATCATCTATGCAGCAGAGGTAGACCAGAGGCTTTACTTTGCATGTGGACAATAATTCCTCCTGCAATTTTGCCACGAATAAGTTGGAGTATTGTGGTGCAATTTGCATTCCCATGGCGATTCCAGTCTTTTGTATGTACAGTTCTTGCCTTAATGTGTTAAAGTGTATTAGCT
This sequence comes from Rhinophrynus dorsalis, assembly GCA_037306005.1. NCBI lineage: Eukaryota > Metazoa > Chordata > Amphibia > Anura > Rhinophrynidae > Rhinophrynus > Rhinophrynus dorsalis. Next base: position 167,805,645 of record CM074724.1, read on the forward strand.
GGGTTACAGGTTCTTTGGGTAAGCCCTCTTTCTAGGAATGCTATGCAGACTGCAATGCCATCTTCATGTTGAATCTTAGTGTAGAGTGATTCTACTTCCAGAATGCATATAATGCTTTCCCTTGGGATGGAGCCATGGTTAGACATTTTGTTTAAGAGATTGGTTGTGTCCTGCATGTAGTTGGGGGGTTTGTTTGTTTTTTTTGACCAATGGTTTGCGAATAATTTCCACCCGGCCAGAGATATTTTCTGTGAGTGTGCCTGTTCCAGATATTATAGGCTTTCTTGGATTCCCTTCCTTGTGTATTTCAGGAAGCATATAGATGCTCTTGGGTCTTTCAGAATGAGGGCCCTCCAGGTGGTTTCTAGTATTAGACAGGAGCCCTTTCGTGATTTCTTCTAAGCTCTTTTGTGTATACCACAACATACAGAATTTGAGCTTTGGAGTACATCGGTAAATAATTGCATATGAAAGTTTCTCATAGTAAAACACTGCTTAGTAGATATGCCGTTCTTTGATCAAGTCTCCCTCATGCACTGGCCTGTCATACTAGACACATCAGAAGTGCAGTCTATGTCTTATGGGCATTACTCAAATCACTGATTGATGTAAAGCATAATAATTTTGAAATTCTTTAGAAACATGTCATTTCAAATGGAAAATACCCTGCGGATATGGGAAAATTCTGTAGCAAGTACCAAAGTGAAGTGCTTCTTAGTATAAAATTATCATCATACACTTACTTGATACATGGCTCTGTAAACAGTTAATTATGTGTGCTGCGGTATTAGGGAATAAATTATCACTTGATTTCTTTAACTGTATTTTTCTTTTTCTTTTTTCTTATATTTGTTATGAATTATTAATCCATACATTTTTACTTTAGTTTACCTTCCCTTCTTGGGAAAAAAGAATGCTCCATAGCCCTTCCCCCTCCATTTTATTAATTATTGATTGTTAAAGGGGAATGGGGTCTTAAAAGCCCCAAGAATTAATTTATTTTTACTCTCCGCTCATTTAGATGGCCTGGGAAAGTAGTGTGGGGTCTGTGGGACCGCAGTATTTTATTTTTAACTCTCTCACCCCAAAGTCAAAAAGATGATCTTGTTTTCTTTATTACATTCATGGATGGACTCCCCTTGGGTGGGTCCATCTCTTATTCATGTGTTAGCCAATACATATACAGACTTTATTGGTTTCTTGGTGAATAAGATGAAATTCAGTGTACTTTTGTAGCAAAAAACTCACAAGAGGGATATAAAGGAGATACATTTTAATGGCTAACGTAGGACCTAGAAAGTGCAAGCTTTCAGGAAACTAAGGTTCTTCTTCAGCATGGGTTAACAAATAAAGGCGGACTAGCACTGAATTTCTATTTACAGAGTATGACATACGTTCGAAACAAATTAAATGAGTACACCTATAAGTACTATTAACCTGGTAAGCATCTAGTCTGCATAGATAAGAAATGATATGCATAGGGTTACATCAAAGCCCTGGGAACAAGTAAATGTTCATTAACACACAGATGTTAAAATCCTTACTCTGGGATTGACAAGATGCATCTGTATTCAATCTTATAATGAGACATGAAGCCCATTCCCAGGTTAAGGCCTGTTTTTAATTTTTCAAATATAACAATTCATTTAAATTCCCAGATTTTTCTTTCCCGCTATTCCAAAGTTCCCTTTGAGTATATGATATTTGTCCCCCCCATTGTGTACTCATATCATTTGTTTCAAATGTGTGTCATACTCTGTAAATATAAATTCAGTGCTAGTCCAGTTTTATTTGTTAACCCATGCCTGAACAGGGGACCTTAGTATCCTGAAAGCTTGCAGTTTCTATGTCCTCAGCCATTAAAACGTATCACCTTTATATCACTCTTGTGGGGTTTTTTTTGTTGTTGTTTTTTGTTTTTTTTTATACAAAAGTACACTGTATCCCATCTACTCTACTTGCTAACACTGTAGCACCTTTTTTTCTTGATTACAATGGAAGATACCTCAATGTACCACTCTCAAATGAAGCTTAAATCACTGCTGAAGAAACTGGCACAACTGGATAGCAACATATTCTTTATCACCAAATACAAAAAAAGAGAGCCTCATTCCTAAAGGTGTCACCATCAAAGACACTACCAAGCCAACCGAAAATACTCGTTATGCCCAGCAACTATGGAAAAGAACATCAGAGAAGCCACGGAACCACCGTATTGGAGTGTTTTATAACCGTAAGAGAACAATTCAGGGAGAAATCAATGTCTGACGTGACACAAAGGATTTAAAACACAGGCTACATAAATATGACAGATCTAAAAGGGTCCCTGATTTACAACAAAACTGAAAAACTCCACAGATTTGGGTTGAAAGCAGATCTCCATACTACAGCAGCAACAAATAATCACAGCCTTCAAGGTAATACAGAGCAACAAGACTACACTGTGAACCTTTCACAACACAACCTAAGTAAGGAAGAGCACCCTGTACTCTCAAAGGACTGAATTTCTGTCGTACAAAATCATTAGTGAAAACTGAGCTCTGCAGTAACTGGGACAAATTCTTCAGGAGATTACACTTTAAGGAAGCATCATCTATGAACCCAGCAACACAGTGCAAAGTAAACATACCTCAAACAGTAATTCTAAATGGACTCCCCCATTAGGACTCAACCCCAAACTGGATGAGTACTTAGACACCTTCAGACAGACAGAGGGTTAAATACACCATCCTGGATAAACAAAGGAAAGAACTGTACAGCTTTAGTACCCAGGAAACGAAGGCCAATAAGTCATTGAAGGACAACAAGAACATTTTGATCAAACCATCAGATAAAGGCGGTGCTGTGGTCATATTGAACTTAACAGACATTAGGGAAGCTCAGAGACAGGTTTCTGACCCCAGACATTACTGCAAGCTACAAGGTGACCACACGCAGATATATACAAAGGAACTTGAATGTATAATCAATAGACTCCCCTCCACATTTACAGAAATTTAGGATCTGATGCCAAAGACCCCAAGAATAGGCTCATTCTACTTGTTGCCCAAGATACATAAACAGTGGAACATTGAGAGACCTGTTTTCTCTGGAGTAGGGACACTGACTGAAAATATATCTGGCTGGATAGAAAACATCCTAAAGCCCTTGGTAAGGAGCATAGTCAGCTACCTCCAGGACACCACAGACCTACTAAACTAGCTGGCATATGTACATTACCTGAGGGGACAATTTTGGCTACTATCAATCTTGAATCCTTTCTGAATATCCCACATCAAGATGGACTAGTAGCATGCAAGGAATTTTTGAACCAACAAGATCTACCCACAGTGGTTGTTCTGGATCTTACAAAATGCATACTCATGCACAATTACTTCACATTTCATGGTGACATATCTAAAATATCAAAAAATGGAAACAGCCATAGGAACAAAGATGGCACCTCAGTTTGCTAACTGGTCCATGGTGAAACTTGAACACGTTTTCTGTCCACTATAATACTAAGCCACTAGCTTACTTCTGCTACATAGATGAAATCCTGATAATCTGGACTGCCTGTGAAGAGGACCTTACACAATTACATGCCAGATTTAACCAATTCCACCCAACCAACAACCTCTCTCTGAACTACTATGTTGAACAAATACATTTTCTTGACACCATTCAAGTACCAAAACATACAGATAACCATGGACAGACCCACATTCTTTAGAGATGACTGTTTTCACCCCAAACATACCAAACCTTCCACCAACTATAGCCAAACTGTAATATACAACCACATCCTTTCAGGCAGTACAGACAGGAGGGGATTCAGAAATTAGGGCTATAACACAAGAATAATGGACAATCAGATACACAGAGCCAATAAAATATCCCAATAGATACTCCTTGAATACAGACCACAGGCAGCGAATAACAGGGTACCACTTGTGGTCACATGCAGTCCACACCTGGAAGCCCTAAACAGGAATGCAAAAGACTTAAAACTAACCCTCCCTAAAGATGATAGATTAAAAGTCATTTTTTCCAGATCCACCACTTATATCATACAGAAAACCCCCACATTTAAAGAAACGTATTGTCAAAAAATACACTTCAGTACTATGAAATTAACAATTCCTTCACTTGTTCCTCATCAGATTTAGTATACCTTATAGCCTGTACACAATGTCCACAGGAGGTGACTACATTGGGGAAACAGGATAGGCAATGAGGAAAAAAAATTAACCTCCATCACCAGACCGTATACAAAAAAAGGTTGACACACCGTCATTTTTGCAGTCTAAATCATAGTCTTCAAAGTATGAAGGTCACCATACTCAAAAGAAACTTTAGAACACAGAGGGAAATCAAAATCTGCAAATTTAAATTAATGATTATGTTTGACACTTTAAAAACAGGCCTTAACCTGGGGATGGGCTTAATGTCTCATTAAAAGATTGTATAGAGAAAAATCTTGCCAATCCCAGACAAACAGGCTTTATTATACCTTTTTGTTAATGAACATTTTGTTGTTCCCATGACTTTGATCTAACCCTGTACATATAATGTCATATCTGTGCCGACTGAATGTCTTCTAAGTTAATAACACACATATCATCTGTTTCATATGTATGTAATTCTTTGTAAATATACATTCAGTGCTATTCCAGCTTTATTTGTTAACCCATGCCAGAAGAAGGGACCTTAGAAAGTGCATGCTTTCACTATGTCTTCAGTTAGCCATTAGAAGGTATCACCTTTGTAACACCCTTGTGAGTTTTTTTGCTACAAAAGTACACTGAGTCCCATCTACTCTTCTGGATAACACGGTACCACCTCTTTTTTTGTAAAGAAGATCATTTTAAGCACCTATTTTGGAATGCAGTCTCGAAATAAGCCCCTTGGCTAATGTCAACACTTAGCAAATCTGTTGTGTCTTTTGCTTGATATGTATGTTTACATTTTTGCTTAATATTTTTATCTGCAAAGCTATTTTGTGTGTGTGTGTGTGTGTCTCTTCATGCAGCCATTGTAATCGCTACTTCATTACGAAATTTAATTTGAGATATTTTTATATAGAATATCTTATAATACTCTTATTCAGCCAGCGTATTAAAAAAAAATTATGCTTATCCTTTGCTGGTGTGCAAAGACAGAGAGAAAACTTTGGGTCTAAGGAATATAAAGCAGAGGAACATATTTCTGGGAAAAACAAGTGCATGAGCTCATGATCTGAAGTAGTGAATGAAGCTTGGGGGAAGATTTGAGTAATAAAATGTTATAAAATAAGTGCTGGCTTCATCCAATAGCCTCTTGACTGAGGAGGTAGAAGCTGATGCAGTAGGTGATACTTTAGCACGCTATACATTATGGTTTGTCAGATGGAAAGTAAAAGCACAATGTACGTAGGACATATAATTTTAACTACTGTGAAAAACATTTTCTGATATATTGTGTAGGTCTGTACTGAGTTTAAATTCTGAGGTAAATCAACTGCACCAAAGGCCCATATTTATAAAAGCAAACTTTAGTTATTTTGGATTAAACCATGTGCACCATAGTGGACAAATAAAAATTGCTGTTAAATTTATTTAGGCTTTTAACCCCTTGAATGTTATGGAGGTCTCCAGTGCATTGTTTCTCATTGCATTGGAGACCTGTCTTTCATTCAAGGGGTTAAAAAGTAATATTCATGTGCATGGGAATATAGGAATTGTATTTGTCCCTTGTGGTGCAGTTGGTTTACTCCAGAATAAGTCAAGTTTCTTTTATAAATATGGGCTATAGTTCTTTACCACCAGTACTGAGCTAAGAAGTCATTTGCAAATCTTTATTTCAAAACGAGACTTCATAAAATAACGTAACAGTTGAATGGCATGCCCTGATGAGAGAGATATCACAGCTTACTGCATCTCCTCCCAGATGGAAGAACTGTAGAGTAAGGAAGTCTGCAATTATCTTCCACTGTTACAGGTTTTATAATTCACCAAAATGTCACCATTAAACTTTAGATGGTTAAAAATTAAAACACTTAAGATAACATAGGGCACTGTTTCTCTATGTTAGTCCTTGGGGCACACCAAGAGGTCATTTTTCAAGGTATCCCTTTTTAATTACATATAAGTAATTAATGGATTAAACATTGTGATTTGAACTGCCTGTGCTTAATTAGAGATGACCTTAAAACATGGCCAAACAATAGTCTCTGGCTATAAGTACGTTTGTTATTTAAAAAATATAGTTTCTTTCATGTCCTATGTAGCCTGGACTGGCACTTTGTACATTTCTGTACATCTACCTACTCCACTATCTCCAATTCATTTTAATTCATTTTATTCACTTGGATTCATTTTAATTAGTCTTCTTTTTATTTTTTTTTCTTAATATGGACCTGTAGGTGTTTACTTGTGCCATTGGAGGTAAAAGTACCTCATTGCCTCTGGTTAATCCTAAACTCCTTCTTTCAATGGAAGACAAATAGTTTTTCTTACTCCCACCAAAATGAGTTTGCACCCAAATCTTCTACATCTTCAACAGCCCAGGTATGCCCTACCCCAAAACGCAAACTGTTCTGGACAGGCAAGAATCCTGCTAAAAAAATCTGACTCTGCAATGGAAGGTCATTTTCACCTTTTTCATGGTGCTCAGGCTCCTTCCATGGTGGATCAGTGGGTTTTGCAGGTCATTTTCAGAAAGCTACTGCATAAGTTTCAAGTCTCTTTCGCCTGGTCGTTCCTCCACATACAAAGCGGTCTCTTTCCCTACCCCCACCTCCTGTCCTCCACTCACTCTCCATCCCTCCTTCCGCCCTCCCTTTACAAGTCACATTCCCCCCACACACACCCGTACCTCAACAGCCACCATATTTCTCTTTATGATGGTAGCTGCATACCTGCTAACTGTCCCTCTTTAGGAGATATTAGGGATCCATACCTCCCAAGTGTCCCTCTTTAGGAGTTATTGGGGGTCCATACCTCCCAAGTGCCCCTCTTTAGGAGATATTGGGGTCCATACCTCCAAGTGTTCCTCTGTAGGAGATACTGGGGCTGCATACCTCCCAAGTGTCCATCTTTAGGAGAGATTAGGGGTCCATACCTCCAAGTATCCCTCTTTAAGAGATATTAGGGGTCCATAACTCCCAAGTCTCCCTCTTTAGAAGATATTAGGGATCCGTACATCTTAAGAGATATTAGAGGTTCATACATTGCCCACTTTAGGAGATATTACGGGTCTGTACCTCCTAAGTGGCCCTTTTTAGGAAATATTAGGGATCCATACCTCCCAAGTGTCCCTATTTACGAGATTTTAGGTTGTCCGTACCTCCCATATCCCTCTTTAGGAGATATTAGGTTGTCCATACCTCCCATGTCATTCTTTAGGAGGGACAGTCCCTCTTTGAGATCCAAATCCCTGTGTCCCTCTGTTCCACCCTGGTGTTCCTGTGTTTATAAGATCAGACTGTGTGGTGTGTATACGTGTATCACATTGCTGCATAGCAATAAATCTCGCGTTAATATGCATGAAAACTTCATTAAATGTGTATATAAATTAATCGGTGTAAATAAAATACTTTGGTCTTGTTCTAAATAATTTATTCATTTACATAAAAAAGTGTCAGTAGCTCATGAAATAACCCAAAAATTCTCAGTATTGCCCTGCCCACCAGCCGCACCACAATCTAAAACATAAGTGCCCCTCTTTGGCCGTTTCACATATTGGGGGTATGTACCTGTGTGTACATGGAGGCTGGTGAAACTTCATCACGTTATGTGGTCTTCCCCGTAACAAACTGACCATATCACATTACAAGTTTCGCCAGTCTCTGCTCACACTCAGCCACCGGCACAACAACAGATATGGTGGCTGGTCAGGTACCAGAAACGGGGAGGACATGGGGATTCCAGCAACAACTGCTACCAGGATGAGGAGGGCAGGGAGCAGATGGAGGGAAGCTTTGCCAGGGATGAACAACTCAGGAGGAGGAGCTGGGAGCAGGGGATAAGGTGAGATATCAGGCAACACAGTGATTTTATTGCTAGTTACCATTACTTAAATGGGTCTTTTAACCACCATATGTTCTCTGTATATCTCCTGTCTATGCATTTCATGTTATGCATAACGCGAAACGTGTAGACTTTATATATCACTTGTAATATGGAGACCTGAGACTGTGAACGGATGTCTGATGGTTTGGTAACCTTTGATTTTTATGATTGTCTCTCTGACACCACTCGTGGAGCAGTGCAGTTGTTTTGTTTGGATCTTGCTATTGTACAGGGGCTACAGGGAGTCTTGATTTACACGCTGACACTGTGGATCAACACCTGAAGCCCAGTGCTGAATTCTAGCGGACTCAGAGTGTTAATCCCTGGAACTGAAATGTACTGGAGATTTCTGTTGCATTCAAGGGGTTTGAATCTGGCGTTGAATTGTTTGGGCTCAGATTGTTTTGAGCCCAAGCTTAATAAGCTCCGCCTACAATAGGATGTGAATCGCATAATTTGGACATGCCCATCCTCAACCCTACAGTGATTCACCAAGACCTGGGACACCAAGTGAACTGTCTTTACTATTCAAATAAGGGTTTGTACAACACAAAAAGTCCCATGAAAATCAGTGGGGAATCGGGGAATGTTTTTGTCTTCTCTGGTGCAATCAGTACATTCCAGAATTACTCTGGTTTCTAGGCTGTATTCAGTACATTAACAAAGGGTCATACCTGGGAACTTTAATTTGTGGAGTCCTCGGATGCCGCTGGACAGTATAACTGCCACAAATTGCTGCAAAAAAGGGGGAGTGGTTTACCTGCAATCTGAGGGTGGGGATTTCCACAGCATCACACAAGTGGGCAGGAATTGGGAGGAACTGGGTGAGTAAAGGAGGAAAAGTGGGAGGAACTGGGTGGGAGGAGCAGAAGTGGGCAGAGTTTTAAAGGAAACTCCCTACATCCGGAGAATCAACCTCTGCCCTGGAGACCCAATAATACACTCTCATTATATCTGTCATTGTTCTCTGCCTCTCTCCTCCTCACTATGATAGTGCATAGTATAAATTATATCTGTCACTGTTCTCTGCCCCTCTCCTCCACACTGTGATCATGTATAGTATATATTATATCTGTCCCTGTTCTCTGCCTCTCTCCTTCTCAATTTGATCGTGTATATTATATCTATCACTGTTCTCTTCCTCTCTCCTCCTCACTGTGATCATGTATAGGGTACATTATATCTGTCACCGTTCTATGCCTCTCTCCTCCTCACTGGTTGAGTAGCTTAAATAATTTTGAGCAAGCCCAAAGTATTTTATTTACTAATTTATAGACACACATATACTGACGTTTAAACAAACATTGTGGATTTTATTGTCTTGCAGTCTGATCTCCTATAAGAGGGTGTGAAAGAAGGACAGGAATTTTTGTCTCAGATGGACAGTACCCACCTAAATACGGACTCTTGGGGGTTATAAGCAAAAGTTCATACCTTTTATACAGCCCCTGTTAAAAATGAACCAGCTAAGCACAAAAAATGACAGGAAAACCTTTAAAAATGTTGTTGGGATTTTTTTTGTCAATTATTCCACTTTTTTATATTATCAAATTAAATGGTGGGTTATCCATATGAATGTGGCATCAAATTTGGGTGAACTAAAATGAATTGGAGGAGAAATATTGTTGAACAAAGGCTTACTAAGAAGGGCAAAACTGCTCTTGTCCTCTGGTGTAAAAAAAATTCTCATCAATAATGGGTTAAAAGCATTGTATCTACAGTGAAACATCAGCATTTGTACAATGATCAGTGAAAAAGTTTATGCCTCATGTTATGACAATGTAAAATATGTTAAGCTTTTTTTTCCATGACGTTATAATTTACACACGCACTGAATAGTATGTATGTGTTTTGATGTAAAATTGAAGAAATTAATTTTAAAGGGATAGTAATACCTAAAATGTAAAAAAAAATATGTTGTAGGGTTTATCCCCCTGAGTAAAACAAGAGTACTCCCACTGCTGAAAGATGTTTCATTCAAAAGTTATTAATTTTCAAAGTTGAATTTTTTAGGTGCAATATCACAGTGGCCTGAAATTTTACAGTGGCGCTGTTGCTACACCATCCTATGGAGATTTATGGTCCTGAGACCAGAGCTGTCCATAGGATCGTGTAGCAACAGCGCCACTGTACAATTTCAGGCCACTGTGATATTGCACCTAAAAAATTCAACTTTGAAAATTAATAACTTTTGAATGAAACATCTTTCAGCAGTGGGAGTACTCTTGTTTTATTCAGGGGGATAAACCCTACAACATATTTTTTTTACATTTTAGGTATTACTATCCCTTTAATGTCCATAATTATGGTCACAAACTGACATTCCTCAAGTTCAGCAGGGCTCTTATAGTTACTGTTTGTGCTCTCCTAAGTCTGTCTATTCACCATAGTACAATACTAGAGAATGTTTCTGTGTTTCTTTCATAAAAAGGACTGTATGCATAACCATTGCTCGGTGGTTTGGACAAGAGTACATCTGGTACAGCAGTATTGAACTCTCAACCATATTTTTTGTTAACATTTTGTTTGTCTGTATCCACAGGCTTTGATTTACCCTCTTACAGTGGCATCCAAATCAACTACCACAGCCCGTCATAATGCAGCCAACAAAATCTTAAAAAATATGTGTGAGCATAGTAATACATTGGTGCAACAAGCAATGATGGTAGGTATCCAAATACTTTCTCCATCAACAGTTCCACTTGTCAGAAGCTGATCTAGGACCATCCCAATTTGACAACTTGTTGCTTATCCTGACTGGATGACAGACTGAGGTGCTTAATTTAAATGGCATATGTGCTTCTTCACTCACAATTTGATCACATATCTATCATCTGTTTATTCTCCAATCCAATCAGTGGGAGTTCTGGGAATTTTGACCACTTTTTCTTACCCCTTCTCCCCCGTCATCATTATTTCATGCACTCTTTCTGCATATCTTCCGCTATCTCTGCCAATCCTTCATCTCCCTTACTGTCTTACCCACTGTTCCATCTCCTCCACATTGTCCATCCCATCTCCCTCAATGTCTCAGTCCCCCATCTGCCCAACCTCTGTTCCTCACTCATCTGCCACACATTCTGTTCCTCCATCTATGTCACTGTCTTAGCTTCACCTTCTTATTTTTTTGTTGGCTTCCCAACTGTCTGTGCCTCAACCATCTTCTGTCTTTTTTCCCCTCATCTATGTCACTTATTCTTTCCACTGTTACATCTCATCTCTGATGTCAGCCCATTTCTGCAACACCCCTCCCTTTTCTGTGCCCTCAGCTATATCTGCTACCTTCTTCTCTAACATCTCTGCCCCTATCTCCTCCACTCTCTGTTTTCTTCTTCATTTGTCCCCCTTTCCCTCCTTCACTGTGTCTGTTCTGCATTATCCCCCACACATGGGCAAATTGTGTCGCCATCTTTTTTTTAACTAGACATACACTCAGTGCAACTCAGCCATTGACAATCTGAATATGATTCGGGTTATAATCCGTTACATGGGATGTCCTAATTACTTTGTCCTACTCATCTCAGTGATGCCTGTACTCTCATTATGAGCTGATGGAGGAATGATTGAGTGTGCTGTGATGGTAAATCTCCTTGTACTTTTTCTGGCCTTAGGTTAGTGAAGAACTAATCCGCGTGGCCATCCTGTGGCATGAGATGTGGCATGAAGGGCTAGAAGAAGCATCTCGCTTATATTTTGGAGAGAGGAATGTGAAAGGGATGTTTGCAGTGCTGGATCCACTTCATGCAATGATGGAGAGAGGCCCTCAAACCCTTAAAGAAACTTCCTTCAATCAGGTGCATGCTTTAAAACAGACTTGAGATTTTATGGATAGAAATGGTTCAATGTGCATTTTATTGAATATATTGTACAATATTGAAGTGTATGACTGACGTCAGTCAGACTCTTCAAAGCCAAGCAATTTAAAAGTTATCATGGTTCTAAACCCCCCCCCCCCTCCATCCCCTTTTAAAGAGAGAGGATTCGCCGGTGAAACAACAGATCTTATCTGCAAAGACTGCTTTACCATACCTAACTCAGTGGGAGACATTTCCCTCCATTTGAGTTGCTCCTCCATTTTCAGCACTAGCTGTATTTTTATGTTGTTTTGAACCAATACTATATATTTAAGTTATCTTCTAAATACATATTCTGAGATTGTTATTGATTGTTAGAAAAAATGTATCTCGTGAAATATGATGAATCCCTTAGGTTGTTCACTTATTTTAAAGCGATAGTAATACTTAAAATGTAAAAATATGTTGTAGGGTTTATCCCTCTGAATAAAACAAGGGTACTCCCAGCGATGAAAGGTGTTTTATTTAAAAGTTATTACAGCTCATAGTTGATTTTTTTAGGTGTAATATCACAGTGGCCTGAAATTGTACAGTGGCATTATTGCTACACCATCCTATGGAGATTTATGGTCCAGGGACCAGAGCTGTCCATAGGATGGTGTAGCAACAGCACCATTGTACAATTTCAGGCCACTGTGATATTACACCTAAAAAAATCAACTTTGAGCTGTAATAACTTTTAAATAAAACACCTTTCATCGCTGGGAGTACCCTTGTTTTATTCAGGGGGATAAACCCTACAACATATTTTTGTTTACATTTTAAGTATTACTCTCCCTTTAATTTCTCCATTCTTCACCTCTCATCCTTCAAGATTTGATCACTATTCTTTTTTCCTATACAGGCATATGGCAGAGATCTGATGGAAGCTCAAGACTGGTGTAGAAAGTACATGAAATCAGGCAATGTGAAGGACCTGACACAAGCCTGGGATCTATATTATCATGTCTTCCGCCGCATCTCCAAACAGCTTCCGCAGGTAATAAGGTTCTAAGTGAATTAGGTCTTTAGCCATAAATGTGTCAACTTGCACAAAGGCACCATGCAAATTATAACTTTATGGGCAAATCTGTCTTTCAGCTTACCTCCCTGGAACTTCAATATGTTTCCCCCAAATTGCTAATGTGTCGAGACTTGGAGCTAGCTGTGCCTGGAACATATGACCCTAATCAACCAATTATACGTATCCAATCTATTGCTCCATCACTGCAGGTCATCACCTCGAAGCAAAGGCCTCGCAAGTTGACACTAATGGGTGTGTCATTCCTTTTTATTTTGAATTCATAGGAGTGGGTTGTTTAAAAGTAAAGCACATTTGTTATTCCATGCTTTCTTGATCTACATTTCTGTACTCTAATTATTATGATTAACCTCACAGGAAGCAATGGGCATGAGTTTATGTTTCTGCTGAAAGGGCATGAAGACTTGCGCCAGGATGAGCGAGTGATGCAGCTTTTTGGATTAGTAAACACACTGCTAGCCAATGACCCAGCATCTTTGCGAAAAAATCTGAGGTAAGTTCTGCACAACTGCTCTCTGCACAAATAAGTAAGAAACAAGCATTTAAGGCACCCGCACTATAGATCTGAATTACAGTATCAAATAATGGTTATAAGTTTTGTTTTTAGCTGCTCTAGAACATGTATTTGACACAATGTTAAGATGTATATACACACATATGCCATAGTTGTTCAGCAGGAAACTTTATTGGAGAAGGTAATGGTACAATCTGAGCTGTAGAAAGTAGTAGCAGGTAGATTAGGGATAAATTAACAAAGTAGAACCAATGTAATATAGTGGCTGAATGTAGGTTAATTTAATAACATAACATAGTAACATAGTTGATGAGGCTGAAAAAAGGCCTGTGTCCATCAAGTCCAGCTCATGCCAAATCACCCCTGTTGATCCAGTGGAAGGCAAACAAAAAAACATTGAAGCCATTTCCAATTAAGCCCTACGTGGGTAAAAAAAATTCCGTCCTGATTCCAAATGGCAGTCAGACATTTCCCTGGATCTGCATTCTGTCTGCTGTGAAGCTGTCATAATTCTCAATATTGTTCTCTGCTAGATAGATATCTTTTTTGAGAGCAGTTACAGTATCTGCAAGCACAGCATCACAAGGCAAAGAATTCAATAACTTTCCTACCCTTACTGTAAAAAAATCCCTGCCTTTGTTTTAGTTGGAAGAGCCTTTCCTCTAGTCTTAAATGATGACCTTTTATTCTTAGCTCAGTTCTTTGTGTAATTAGTTCAGTGGAGAGTTTTTTGATTAACCTCACATATATTTGTAAATGATATCATATCAACCCTTAGATGTCTCTTCTCTAATGTAAACACACCCAATTTGGATAGCCTTTCTTTAGAACTCAGGTCCTCCAACCCCCTTTTCAGTTTTGTTGCATGTCTCTACACATTTCCAGTTAAGTAATGTCTTTTTGCCCCAAACTGTACTTCATATTTTAGATGAAGCTTTATCGATAATTTTTATAGTGGTAGAATTATATTTGCATGTCTTGCATCAATGCCGCTTTTTATGCAGGATATTACCCTATTAACTCATGCAGCAGCTGAGTGACTCTCCACGTTGCTGTGAAGTCTATTATCAATATTTTTTTAATGAGTATTCCCCAAATATTTTCCAATGCAGTCTATATGTAGCATGTTTGATTCTACAGGCCAAGAGCATAACCTTACATTTATTTGCATTAAATGCCATGTGCCACTTTTTTGCCCGTTCAGTCAGTTTATCTAATCATTCTCCAGAGAAAAAAAACATCCTTCTCTGTATGTATTTCGTTGCGCAATTTAGTGTTATCAGCAAAGATTGAGACATTACTTTCAATTCACTCTTGTAGATCATTAATAAACCAGTTAAAAAGCATTGTGCCCAGGACTGAACTCTGGCAAACCACTTAAACTTTAGACCAACTTGAAAAGGTACCATTGACAACAACTCTCTGCCATCTATCTTTTAACCAGTTCTCTATCCATTCATAGATATCACATCCCAAACTGAAGCCTTTTAATATATGCAGTAATTTGCTGTGAGGCACTGTATCAAAGGTCCTTTGCAAAATCATGAATTCCCTTGTCCAAATGACTACTTACCCTTTCATAAAATGAAATTACATTAGTTTGACATGATTGAGTCTTCATAAAACCATGCTAGCTCCTACTAATAATGTTGGTCTTCACATAGTTCTGAATACTGTCAGTTAGTAACCCTAACCCTAATATCATACCCACTATCGAAGTCAAGAGCACAGGTCTATAACTTCTTAGTTTGGAACTTGTCTCCTTTTGAAAAATGGTACTACATCATCTTTCCTCCAACACAGTGCACTATGCCTGATGAAATAGAATCAATAAATATTAAGTATAATGGTCTTGCTAATGCTGAACTAAGTTCCTTAAATACCCTTGGATATATACCATCAGGTGCAGGTGCTTTATTCACCATACATTTTTCCAGTCTCCTTTGGACACAGTAAGCCATGTACATGATGAAGGAAATTATGTGGTTTTTAAGGTGTCATCCATAGCCTTATCCTCACTAATCAAATTACCTGCCTCAGCTTTAAGATGACTAATATCAGCCTTAATCCTTCTGTAATTTATATACTTGTAGAATGGCTTAGAATTTTCCTTGCTCTCCTTTGCAGTACTTCTCACCTTTTCAATTTTAGCTTGCCTAATTACTTGTTTGCAGATTTTATTACATTCTTTAAACTTTTTAAATTATGCATCTGACCTTTCTGACTTTAAACACTTTAAATGCCTGCTTCTTCCTTTTCATTTCCCTGAATAAGTAAGCCACATTGGTCTTAATTTGCTCCTCTTGTAGTCCATATATACCCAATGAATATATTTGCACGTCTTATCTAAGAGTATTTTAAATAAATTCCATGATTCTTGTTCAGTTTTTTTCTTTGAAGATCACACCCACTGAATACACTTTACTTCTGCTTTTAGCTTTGTAAAATTTGCCTTTTTAAAACTTATTTTTTTGGTTAAACCTTGCTAATGGATTTCTCATAACAAATTTCAAAGTATACCTTATTGTTGTCACTGCTGCTAAAATGTTCCCTTATATGTATACTTTTTATCATGTCAGAATTGTTTAAAAGCACTAGGTCAAGTAAGGCCCATTTTTTAGTTGGCTCTCTTACTAGCTGGGACATGAAATTGTCATTAATCCCTTTCCCTTTGTTCTGCTGGAAGTCATATTTCTCCAGTCAATTTCAGGATAGCTGAAATCTTCCATTATGATTACTTTTCCTGACACCGATAATCCTCTTCCATTTGCAGTAACAATTCGGCTTCCTTAAACTCCACAATATTAGGTGGCTTGTAGTAAAAGCCATTACCATATTTTTATTATATATGCCCCCAGTGTGTATTTCAACCCACAGGGCCTCTACATTCTTACTGGACTCTTCATTAATATCTTCCCATATACTAGGTTTTAAGGGATGTTTTACATACATTAACAGCATACCTCCTCCCCTTTTATTAAGCCTATTCCTCCTAAAAAGTGAATAACACTCTAGATTGACAGCTAAGTCATATGTATCATCTGACCAGGTTTCAGACACCTCAATTAGACCATACCGCTTATGTATTGCAATCATTTCTAGTTCCCCAATCTTACCAGCCAAGCTGCGAGCATTTACAGGCATACATTTTATCTTATTGTCATTCTGAAAAATTACATTCTTTGTATTTGCCTTTTATCAAGCTGTGACATTGGTAATTCTCTATTAGATGAACTAGCCCTAGGGTCTTTAAGGAGGTGTCTCGCTCCTCCTCTTCCAGCTTAACCCTGCCATAATCTCCCAGATTCAAGTGGCCCCTCAAGCAAAGTGGAGTGAGCCGACACTGCTGTTAGTTTTTGATATACTTTTTTATTTTTCCTTTCACTATTGGGCTGTATTATCCACCATTAGGCTGACTCCCACATTGTCTTACATGCATTTGGATTGCACAGTTCACAGGACATTCTAAGGACCATTTCCTTGTGGAGTTTGCCCTTATAATAAGTCTGTTCCTCATTGCTGACCCTCTCTGTTGTTCTTCTTTATGTAGATGAGAGCCTAAAGATAAAAAAGACTTGTGATTTAATCCTTTGAGTGCCATGGTCCTTTCTGTTATGTACCACAATTCTCTAATATCCACATCTTTTGTTGTATATAGGCACTCATTCACTTTCTTCCTTCCTCCCCTTTCCTTAATATGTCTACGTGGTAAAGATGCTGCTCTGCTTTGCTTCTCAATGTAACCATATTCAGAACCAATTAGTACACAGGAGACATTTGGACACCTTATTTCACCTTTTGTGAATTGCAGAGTTATTAATTTAGTTATAGCTTATCTCAGGTGTGTCCATTGGTTTTCATAACTTTTTTACTTCATTCCTAGTTATTTCACTTTTCGGTGCATGGTCTTGGGTCGAGGCCAGCTTTGGCCGGAAGGTCATTCAGGTGGTTGTGCCTGTATAAGTAGTCTCATTCTTTCCAACTACCACATTCTGTTCAGAAGGTTGAGTCCAGTTGGATCTTGTTTGGTTTGTTTGCTGTGATAGTTCAGTATTTGTTAAAACCTGAGGTTGCATGACGCCAGTTTAGTCCTGTGGAATACTGGTATTCTATAGAGAGTGGATTTTTTCTCTTTTCCTTCCTAGAATCGTATAGTTGCTTTGGTATAATAATAACTAGTATTTATATAGCGCCTTTCTCCCAGTAGGACTCAAAAGCACTTTCAGCGCACGCTCTTGGAATTAACCAAATTTGCTGCTGAATAATAGATGTTATTATTAACCAGTCAATCATTTATCGACGTTGGAAGGATGAAGGGCTGAGTTGACCCTGCCGGGAATCGAACCTACAACCTTCTGTTTGAGCAGGCTCTGTAGTCAGGAAATTTACCACTTAGCTATCTCACCGGCTGGTATATCCCCCTTGTTCCTGCTTTCCATATAGCCCTAAGATAAAATAGTGTTTTAGTGAACCTACTTTTAAATCCGAACACAGGACTCCCACCCAGAGAAAAAAAAAACTGTATTTCTTTCCTCGGGCAGAGGAGTCCTTGTGGTCTTTATTCAGGAGGGTTCCTTCTTTCCTTCCCACTTTTGGTTCTTTTCTGTGCCACTTTTGCTATACGTGTATCTGGGAAACTAAGGTGAGGTTGAGCTGAAGAGGGAGTCCCTGCCTCAGAGACCCTGTCTTTTTTTACTTTCCTTGCCCTCTGGGATAGACGAAATCAACCCCATGGTTCCTGCATATGGACTAATAGAAAAGGATGTAAAGATCACTTAGCTCCTATTTTCCTAGCCTTTAGTTGACACAGTTAAATTTTTTAGTGTTCTGCCCATACATAGACATTATCTTGGATTATTTCCAGAGTAATGTGTTCCTTATTTTCTTTGTTCCTGCAGTATCCAACGGTATGCCGTCATCCCCCTGTCCACTAACTCAGGACTGATTGGATGGGTACCTCACTGTGACACACTGCATGCGTTAATTCGGGACTATCGTGAGAAAAAGAAAATTCTGTTAAATATTGAGCATCGGATTATGCTAAGGGTAACATACAGATACTGAAGATAAAGTAGGCAACATCTTACAGCTGATGATACAATGATGTGCAAATAATATGGTCTTCTCTTTTGAAGATGGCTCCTGATTACGATCACCTAACTCTAATGCAGAAAGTGGAGGTTTTCGAGCATGCTGTCAACAACACTGCTGGAGATGACCTTGCCAAGCTACTTTGGCTGAAAAGTCCCAGCTCAGAAGTAAGAACTACTTTGGGATTCAGTAGGTTTGGTCGCTTCAGTAAACATTTTTGGCCAGCCTTTGCTAAAAAAAACAAGTTTCCCTTTACAGTCCTCCCATTTATCAATGTTTATTTTCAAGCACTTGACATTATATTCAAATGAAAACTGGAATGGTTCAGGGGCAAATCAACTGCATGGTAGAGAGGCATCCAGAACTCCTGTTTTACTTTATGCATAAATTGGGACAATGTGGCAATCTCCCAGTGTATTATGGTCTTTCCTATTGTTTTATGTTCTGCAGTGCATATTTGGTTCTACACAAATAGCAGCCCCATTTAATGTTGAACTATAACATTGTAACAAATAGGGGATTTTGAACGCATTGTCCAAATCACCCATGTTATGTAGCCGTCTATTTATTTGTCATTTTATTGAAATAAGCTAAGTTCTGATGAACAGTGTGGATTGTAAATATATGTGAACATGCTGGTCCGTAATGTCTATTTTGCATAAACAACTGACAAAAGATAAATCTACGTATATTTCAACGTATATTTCTACGTATATTTATCTATTGCTTTAAATAATATATTTATCTGTTGCTTTAAATAAAAAATGGCATCAATATAGGTGATTTTAAAAGATCCATCAAAATCGCATATTTGTTACACAGTAATCCAATATAAATCAGTGGAAATTTTAAATTCCTATTTTTCTGTTAGTTTGCTCCAGAATGACTCCACTTTTCTTTGAACAAATGACCAAAAGTGTTGGGAAGTTGTACATATTTGTTTTATGCTGCTCTTATTATGTCTTGTCAAGTTCATAAAAGGGACTTTACTATTGATGGCATGATTAGATTCTTTTCTTATGTACTGTACACATTCATCCACAGTCTCCACTGATAATTTTACTTGGCAATGTGTGCTACATTTTTCCACTTGCCATTTTGGGAAAAGGAGAAAGTTATGCTGTTTTGGGGTGTGTTGCCAATTTTATATATTACTAGGAAATCTTGCACGGCATTGCTCATCCACTAAACCCATTTTTTAGTGTTATATTATTTTGTAATTTTGGAAATCAGACCTCTGGGTGGGGCTTCAGGACCGAGTTTGAGTTGGTGGGATCAGGAAATCCTCTCAAGTCAATATGGGAGGCTTTTCTCATTGGCTTGAGAGGGTTTTCCAAACCCGCCCAATCCTACCTGGTAGCTTGGGTAGGATGGAAGCATGGGAGCTCTCTTGCTCCCCTGCAACGCCTCTATTGATCTCCCAACTGAATTGGTTGGAAGACCCCTTCACAACAGTGAACAGGTAGGCTCCTCCCCTCCAAAGAGGTGGATACAGGACAGGAAATGACATGTCTGTTTGGCTAAAGAGGCAGGGGTCTTCATCCCCTGGCTCCCCAGCCAACACAGTGTATTTGGGGGCAGAGGCAGGGGGCGAAGGCAAATCACATTGTTCATTTGGCTGAGGAGGCAGGGGGCTCAGCCAACTCACAATGGGTATTCAGTCATGTTTATTCTTCCTTAGAATTTGACTTTGAAAACTACCTTTTGTGTCATTTATAACGTATAGTTAACAAATGTAATCTTTTTTTTTTTCTTTTTTTTTTTTTCCTTCGCTTAATGGTTTTCAGGTCTGGTTTGATAGAAGGACAAACTACACACGTTCTCTGGCAGTGATGTCCATGGTGGGATATATTCTGGGGCTAGGAGACAGGTAAGAGATAAGTAGAATGGTATATAAAGCTAAAGCAGGACTGTTTCTCACTGATATTTCTCTTTCAACCATTGGTGGAACAAAGGAGCCATGGGCTAAGGTAGCTTCCTTCGTGAGGCAGGACATTTACATATATTTCTTTGGAGGTGGAGATTCCATACTAACTCCACTTTACCTCCATCTAGCAGCCTCAGTTTGAAGTGCTCTGGGATACAGCAGGGTGAAGATTAGGTGGCCTCCTACTCTCTTTCCTTTAGGTTTAATATGGAACTGATGGCATATTTTCCCAAAGTCTGAGGTTTTTTTAAAGAAGGCTATCAGGAATTTACTAGCCACTCTCCCTTTTCTCTTTACATTATTAGGATCTTGAAAACCAAAGAGGTTTCTGCAGTTTGAATGCACAGGTCCTGTGAGTGTGTCCTATCTAGCTGAGTGTGTCCAATGTGAGGCCTGTGGTTCTTGGGCTTTTCCTTGCACTCTGGCTCTTTAAGCTTTATTTAATCATGTTTTCTCACTCTTCCTTTGGATGGGTCAAGGGTGAATTACAGTTTGGATTGTATCCAAGAGTTGCCTCATAGACCTTACCCTTTGTTGTGAGGTGCCTCTGACTAATTATTCATCAAGATCAGTAAGTGGTTAGACGAGCACACACCATGTAAAACTTAACTTTTAAGGTATATAAAAATCATAAAACCCTGTTGTCCAACAAGCAATAAAGACATATGGATGACAATAATAAGATGATTGTCATATATGCAGAGCTAAAAGATTTAAAGTTACTGTTTTGAATAATTTGAGGCTGTTATCCACTGATCCAGAAATAGGTCCTATGTTCATTATGTCGCATATGTTTCGACATAAAAGAGGTAGAAGTTGAAGTGATGGGCTGCTGCATTCGGATCCAGTTAGCAAATGTGCAAAAGCTATGAATAGTGTTTCAACATTGAAAAGGGTCATATGTTGCACTGGATGTGTGACTTGTAATCATATGTTCACTGGCACAAATATCAAAGTTCTGACACTGAAGTATAAATTCAATGTGAAGGATAATATAACTTGCACTACTGCTTTCATGATATACCTTTTAATATGTCCTTGTAACATGAGTTATGTGGGAAAAACAAGTAGACCTTTCAGAGAATGAATGAAGGGGCATAGATCTTTAATCATTAGGGGATTGCACAGGATTTCACCTGCTGTACTGTGTAGGCTTCAGACCACAGGAGTGGGCTTCTGGGGCAGAGTGTGGTGCATTATTGTGTGAGGTTTCAATGTGGAGCTCCCTCAGGTCCTCTATGATGGTGATTAGGCACTAGTGCCTGGAGATCCACTTTGCCATTTAGTAATTTGGAGGGAATCCCTGGAAGCCAATTTCTGAACCTCAGGGAAAAGGAGGAACCATTGCTCTTTCTTCTTTTCTAGTTTATGAAGCACGCGCTGAGCATCTGATTTTGCAGGCTTCTACCTGAATGGCTGAATCTCCCTCCTCTCACTTTTACTTGCCCTCATAACAGCAGATAAGTATTTTTTTCTTTTTCTCTGTTTTTTTTTTTGTTTTTATTTTTTCACTTTGGGGATCTCCTTGGTATGTCTGACCAAAAAGGAAACATGAGGAAGACTTGGACAACCAAATCTAAAGGCGGTCACGCCTGTGTATGTCTGTTCCACATGTCAAACTAGTTTCCCCAGGGATTATACTGGTGCATTATTCCACTCTTGTTTTTTGGCCCCTTTACACCCAACTCCAGGCCTCCCTTAATCTTAACAAGAACCTGCCTAGGTTAAAACCCTGATGTCCACCATGGTTCATATTAGTTCATCTATTCAGGGGCCCTTCAGTCATGAAATCAAAACCACCCTGTTCCCCTCAATATGTTTTTTTTTTCACTTTTGGGGAAGAGAATTTTCTCTCAGTAGAGATGGATTCCTCTATAGAAGAGGAAGAAGATGCGGAGTAAGACTATTCATCCGTTACTCCTGGTGATTCATTTGAGGTCCCTTGGTCTTCCATGGAAGGCTTTCTCCAGTCTCTCAGATTCAGGTTCCTTAACTCTGGATATTTTTAAAAGGCGCAAACAGTACGTTTTTTTTCTTCACTACTATACCCTTGACCAAGTGGTACTTTAGGAGTGGAAGTTCTCTGATAGGAAACTATTTATCCCCAGACACTTTTATCTTTTATACCCTTTTACTACTACTACTGTGCGCTGCAGTAGTCTGCCAACCCCCCACTCCCCTGATTGTTGACCCACCTATTTCTCACATTTTTAAACACGTGGCATTACTAGTTGCAGATGCAGCTTTCAAGGATCAGGCAAATAAATGCCTGGTTTCTCTTCTTAAGGCAAATTTTATGTCTTCTAGGGCTGCTTTATGCCTAGGCTTTGCTGCGGCATGAGTGACTAGAGTGATGGCTGTTTAAGGGGTGCGGTAGCTGGATGCAGTCCATTCAGACATTCTATAGGGGTATATTGCCTTTTCCATCTCTTAAGATTCTTGAGGCAAATGCATATCTTACCAAAGCAGCCTTTGACACTGCTACATTCATGGCCAAGTCCTTTGTGTTGATCTCTTGTTTTTGTCTTTCATTCTTGGCCCTTCAGCTGTAGAAAGTAATTATCCATGCTACTGGGGGCAAAACCACCGTGTTGCTGAAATGTCCATATTTTATGTGGAGATTTTGTGACTTTCACCACATGGGCAGATAAGAAACCTACCCAAAAGCCCCCGCTGACAGGTCTGCCTCCACATGACTTGTTGTAGTATGAACAAACTCAAGCAATCATATTACATCTGTGTTTCTTTCACAATACATGGACTCTCTGTAAGGGTGATCAGTGGGTTTTAAAGCTGAACTACCATCTTAAAACAACTTTAGCTTCAATAACTCCCCATCTGACGACTAGCTGCTTAGTAGCGCTAGTCTCCAGAATTATTACCTTGTTTAATAGATTTATCAATTTTTCCGTGGGGCTGATAGGCAGGACAGATCGCAGACATCTTGCCATAATGACTTCTGCTTGCCTGCTCTGTCAGTCTGTTCCGGAGCCGAACAGCTCCTAGCAACGCCTCCTAGAGCTGGTTGGGACTGACAGAGTACCGGACATCACTATGGCAAGATGTCTGTGATGGTGGTAGTTCCACTTTAAGAGTGATTTCGGAAAGCTATTGCATAGATTTCAATTACCCTCCTCATGTTTTTAAATGTCAGGGGTTCCTCCTGATCTGGTGAGGGAGCTTCAGTTCCTAGATATGGTTTAATCCCCAGTGGACATGCAGGATTTTGTTCCATTTCTTCCCCAAGAGTGATTAAGGGGATCTAATTCCAATCTCGTTATAGTTCCCAAAAAAGACCTCTGTTGTCTTCCAGTCCTGGAACAGAAGCATTTCAATTGCTTTGTTCATCCTCTGTGGTTCTAGATGAAGTCATTGCACCCCATCAATGCCACCATGGGTCCAGGTGTCTGTCATCGGCATCTGGATCCCAGAATTGGGAACTGAATCAGTCAGTGTTTGACTCCATAGATCAGGGATGGGATGTTCTGGTTGTGGATCTGATGGCATCTCAGTCAAACAGCAATGAATCTTCTTTTTTGCTCCAGAACCTGGAACCCTCTTGCTCCTGTAGACGCAATGGGCATTTCTTGGCAGTTTCCCCTGACATATATGTTTCCTTTTTCACTCTGATTCCCTGGGTATTAAAGGGATAGTAATGTCTGAATTATATAAAAAGTAATATTGTAGACTATAAAATAAGAAATCCATTGATGCAGTTCCTATCTCTCAAACCTTTGTTTGAGAGATAGAGCATTCTAAAGTTCCCCTCTCCCTCCCCTTCTCCTGAGGTCAGCTATAAGCTGACAGCAGGAGTTCCTGGTCCAGGGACCGACAGGCGGCTCTTCAGCAGAGCCAAAATAGCGCAGTTAAAAAAAAAAATACTTCACTGGAATGGTCTACAAAGTGTGCTTGGTTTGAAAGCACACTTTTTAGAGCATTTCAGTTAAGTATTTCTTTTTAAGTCGCACTACTGCGGCTCTGCTGAAGAGCATCCACAAGTCGGCCTACTCGAATCTCCTTCTGTCAGCTTTACAGCTGACATCAGGGAGAGGGGAACTTTAGAACGCTCTATCTCTCAAACAATAAAGGTTTGAGAGATAGGAATTGCATCGATGGATTTCTTATTTTTTGGTCTACAATATTACTTTTTATGTAATTAACACATTACTATCCCTTTAAGGAAGGTCAGGAATGAGCGGGGACATGTAATCCTGATTGCTCCTTATGTCCTTTTTTTGGTATGTTTCTTGGATCTAATCAGTTTATCTGTCGCCAACCCATATAGTCTCCTCCTTCTTCCAGACCTCTTGGCTTAGAGCTGTCTGTTGCCCAGATGTGAAAAAGTTAGCCTAGAGAGCTTGGTCTTTGAAACCAACTATTTGAGGAACACGTTTTTTTCTAAACTTTTCGTTGCGACCATGTTGAAGGTTCATTAACTGGTTTCATCTAAGGTGTATCATGGGGCCTGGTTTTTCAAGTGGTGTGAAGACCTGGGGTAGTGACCGCATCCCTTTTGTCTTGCAGCCATTCTGACCTTTCTTCAGGACAGTCATCAAAAAGGACTTAGTTATTTCAGAGGTTCATTTCCTTGCTGTCAGATGTGCAGACCATTTTCCAAAGGGTAGCTCATGTCTACCCTGCCTTATGGGATCCTGCTCCTCCATGGGACTTAAACCTTGCCCTGGGAGTGCTTCAGAAGGATCATTTTGCACCTCTGGCAAAGGTCAATTTTCCTGCTCACAATTTTTTATGTTTGACAAATGGTTGAACTGCAGGCTCTGTCTGTACACTTCTTTTTCTGATATTTAATTCAGAGAGTTTGGTTCTGCATGCTCACTTTTGGTTTCTTCCAAAGGAGGTTTCTGATTTTGATTTTAATCAGGGAGTTGTTCTTTGTCTGGCTCCATCTAACAGCTTGGACGTAATTAGTTGTCTAACATTCTAGGTTCATCACACGTAACCCTTCCATAAACTTGATTTGCATTTTGTTATTCCTGTGGACCCACATGCGAGTCAAGCAGCATCTAAGATAATGGTGGCTTCTTGGATAAAGGCAACGATTTGCCAGGCCTATGTTCTTAGGGAAAAGCCTTTTCCTTTAGGGACACTGATCATTCCACCAGAGCAGTGGGTGCTTGCTGGACCTACAAGAGCCAGGTTTCTGAGAAGCAGTTGTGCAATCCAGCAACATGGTCCTCTTTTCACTCATTTGCTAAACACTACAAAATCTATGTCCTAGCCTTGGTTAGCTTTGGTCAAAGTTTCCTACACCTTGTAGTGCCTGATACTTGGTTTTGGTGTAATGGTGTCATATTTGTTTCTGGATTGTCTTGAGTGAGACTAATTTGCATTTTGAGGGCGTTTTTGTTCCCTCCCTGGAGTCTTATTGGGATGCTATGAAATATCCCCATGGTTCCTGTGTTCCACAATGGCCGAAAGAGAAAATGGGGATTTTTGTGTACTGATAAATCGTTTTCTTGTACTACTTGTGGAACACAGGACATCCCTTTGTTTAAGTTTTGGACAGTGGTATCCTATGCTTTTTCTTGTATGGTGACCTCTTTCCTTTCCTATTTCTCTTTCTGAGCCTGCTAGGGAGTCTGCACCTTCAGAGAACTCTGTATGTAAGTGCCCTGCCTCCTATATGACATACTTTCTCAGTGGTTGCTTTGTTCCACAAGGATAAAGAAAGAAAAGGATTTATCTGTAAGTACACAAAACCCTTTTTCTAATAACATCTCTCTTCTTCTTGAAGACATCCATCTAATTTGATGCTGGACCGACTGAGTGGGAAAATTCTGCACATTGACTTTGGGGACTGTTTTGAGGTAATAAGATACTTGGTAATGGAGTTGTTCTATGCTATTTTTTCATATGAATATAAAGATAAGACAACCATTGTAAACCTTTATTTTTTTCTATTATAAGAAATATTGAGACATGCAGAGTCAGCCCTGTAAAATTTTTTTAAAAGGTGTGTTAATTTATTACTGTGTTTTTAGGTGAGCTTTTACAGAGTCTGCTATGTAAACTATTTAAAAATGTTTAATTTGATTTATTACTGTGGTGTGTTTTGTTTTTGTTTTCTTCATTTTTCTTCAGGGTCTTCAGGTAGCACAAACCTGAGAGAGCCCCACCTCCCTAGATAGAACAGGAAACCGTTTAAAAGACTTCCCACCCCCCACCATCTTCAGTTTTGTTACATGTCCTACCCAGGTAGGATGATTTGTAGGTTCAACATCATCTTTGTTCTATTACAGGCCCAGTTCAGTTATCTTCCTTGGCTGCCAGTAAAGCATTCTAGCACAGTATACAGCTTGGAAGGGATGACTTGCCCTGATGCCATTCCTTAGTACTGTATTTTTCTAAGAAGACAAGTATTCCACTGGAAGATGTCCTGGGTTTAGAGGTCCCATGCATTAGAAAATGGAACTGGCCTTATATAGGGCCTTTGAGGCATTAGCTATTTTCTTTTTTGCCCTACTATTGCAGTTGCATGTGTGGCAAGATGATGTATCAGGCTTTTGCTGGCTCAGCTGGAAGATGACATGCTGAAAACAATTGCAAGAGACATGATGTTCTCAATAGCTACACTACAATTAGCAGCTAATTTTAGTGTGTGATGTTGAGGCTTAAGTCCTTTCCACAGCAAGGGTAGTGGGTAGTAGCCTCCACTGCCTCCAAGAACAGGTTATGTTCTCTACCCTTTGAAGGTCCCTTTCTCTTTGAGGAAAAGTTGGATACTTTGGTGGATAAAAATCGTGAAAAGGAGCTTCTTTAAAGTTAGCATTTCTCTTTTTGTCCAATGTGGAACACAGTAACCATGGGTAAACCTTCCTCCTGGAGGGCTGGGCACCTCAAAGAAGGTCTGTGAGATAGAGACTCCCTACCACTGCCACCTGCTAAGCTCAGTTTTAAATGTCCTCATTATCAGGGAAGTAGAATTGGCACAGCTCTCTGTTAGCGCATTACACAGGCTCCTATTTCTAGCTTTCTACTTCATACATTGTCAAGTGCACAGGTTCTTTTTCCAGCACCACATACTTGTGTAGGTTGGCTTGCCTTATCAGCCTGCACCTCACTATATAGCTTCTCACATGAGGCTGAAGATTACAAGTAAGTTAACCTATTGAGTGCTTTGGTCCTTTTAGTATGTCCTTGTTATCTGGTGTCCACTTGTTCATGTGGATTGTTGTCTTGCTTGCTTGCGCTCTCTATTATTTACATATGATGTTGGTGTCTGTCTGTTTTTGGTTGCTGACAAGGATGGAAGTGATTTTAATGTTCTCTGTACCTTTTCAGGGCTATTAACACCTGCACCACATTCCTCCTTATCGAGGCACATTTTCCCCACTTAGGGGACTGTGCCCTTAAGGCAGTGGGCTTTTTTATTGATTCATTCACTTTTGCTCGCTATTTGGGGCTTTTGTAAGAGTATTCTTCAATTTTACTGAATTTGGATGTGGCTCCTTTAACCCCTTAACGACCCATGACGTGCCAGGACTGTCATGGGTAGAATTGTGTTTAGGACCCATGACTGTCATGGCACATCATGCGTTAAAATCTCCCATTGCCGCCGCACGGTGAGATGGGGGAGCACGGGCTGGCTGTTGCTAAGTGCTCCGATACCTGAGCACTTAGTTTCAGCCAGTAGCAACATTGTTGCAACATGTGATTCACTAGATTAGCGAATGTTGCAAAAGCAGAATGACAGGGACAGTATTTACAAACACTGTCCCTGTCACATCTCTCTGCCTCCCTCCATCTTACACACTGCCGAGTTGGAGATAGAGAGACATCTTGCTACTGTGTTCCGGATCGTGTTCCAGCGTTCCTTCTGTTGAAAAAATAGAATCAAAATTAACCCCTTGATCACTGTGGTTGCAGTGATCAATACATTTCTCCCCCCCCCCCCCCGATCACTCTAGTAGTGATCAGTTTGATGCAGATCTCTGTGGTACTTCTCTCCCCTCCCCTGTATTTTTTTTTTTTATTATTTATTTATTTATTTTTTAATAAAAAATTATTATTTAGTGAATTTTAGGTAGTTGGATAGGTTTAGTCGTTGTACGTTAGGGAAAGGTTTAGGGTTAGATTTAGGTATAGGAGTAGAGTAGAAAAAAAACACAAAAATTATTTTATTTAAAAAAAACATTTTTTTAAGATTCTAGAATAAATAATTATAGTTTAGGTAGGTAGTTGAATTGGGTTATGTATGTTCAGGGAATACGTGAGTTAGGGTAAGGCTTATGAATAGATTTAGGTTTAGGAGTAGCGTAGGGAAAAAAAGTTTCTGTTATTTAAAAATTGATTTTCTATTATAAGCAAGTTTAGATAGGTAGTTGAATTGGGTTAGGTAGGTTCAGGGAATATGTGAGTAAGGGTAAGGCTTAGGGATAGATTTAGGTTTAGGAGTAGTATAGGAAAAAAAATAAACAAAAAGTCCCAAAAATGCTTATTTTATTAAAAAGTTGATTTTATATTATAAGCCAGTTTAGATAGGTAGTTGGGTTGGGTTAGGTAGGTTCAGGTAATACGTGGGTTAGGGTAAGGCTAACGGATAGATTTAGGTTTAGGAGTAGTGTAGGGAAAAAAAAAGTTTATTTTATTTAAAAATTAATTTTATATTATAAGCCATTTTAGATAGGTGGCTGGGTTAGGTAGGTTCAGGGAAGACGTGGGTTAGAGTAAGGCTTAGGGATAGATTTAGGTTTAGGAGTAGCGTAGGGGGGAAAAATACAAAAAAAAAAATTTTATCATAGCAATAGTGACCTTTTGGGGTGAGAGTTAGGTATAGTTAGGTATAGAAGTTAGTAATTTATTTAGTTTAGAGTAGGTGTATACAATGCAGCGGAGTTACAGTTGAGAAGAGGCATATTCCTTTTTGGCGTCTGACTCAGAAGCCACAGACATTGCGTCGGACTTCGACATCACGCAGTTTTCGGCATAGGCGTGCGCAGCCAATTGCATTAGGGTGTGTACCCAAAAGCACAAACACACACGTGCTCTCTGTATATGTATGTATATATATAATATATATATAAATATATAATGTGTGTGCTAAATAAATGAATAAATGTATTAATCTGGACTGGGAACCAAAAATGGCATGCAACATACAAATATAATAATAACAAATTAGTTATGCAATGTGACCAACAGATGTTGCCAAATTTACCCTTATGAGCTTAAAACTCTCCACTTTTGCATATATTGTAATTTAGAATGCTTTATGGGAGGGAGAACGGTTACCCACTGCACATTAATTTTAATGCCACTGTTTCAAACTGCATTTTACAGACAGAAAACAGTAAAAAGACTGCCCATCCTGTCCACCTCCACAAACTGTCCACCCTGTCCATCTCCATACTGCCCACCCCCACACACTGCCAACCTCCACACCCTGTCCTTCTCCACACACTGTCCACCCTGTCCTCCTCCACAGTGCCCACCACCTCCACACACTGGCCTCATTGGCCACCTCCACATACTGTCTACCTCCAACACACTGCCCAACTCCACATTGTCCCACCTCCACACCCTGTCCACCCTGTTATCCTCCACACACTGTCCACCCGTCTCCGTCCTGACCCACTCCACACCCTGTGCCCATTGACCCCCCTCAGGAAAGAGGGAGGAAGAGTTAAGAATGGAATAAAGAGGAAGAGGCAAGGGGGGGATAAAGAGGCAAGAGGGGGGGAAATAATATATTTCTCTCCATCTTGCCTCCCTTGTACTTCTTTCACCCCTTTGTGCCTCTTTCTCCCCTTGCACCTCTCTTTCTCGCCCCATGTACTTCTTTCACCCCCTTGTGCCTTCTCCCCCTTGCACCTCTTTCTCCCCCATGTACTTTTCACCCCACCTTGTGCCTCTCTCACCCCCTGTGTCTCTCTCACCCCCCCTTGTACTTCTTTCACCCCTTTGTGCCTCTTTCTCCCCTTGCACCTCTCTTTCTCCCCCTTCTACTTCTTCCACCCTCTTCACCTCTTTCTCCCCCTTGTTCCTCATTCTCCCCTCTGTACCTCTCTCCTTTGCACTTCTTTCACCCCCATGTACTTCTTTCACCCCACCTTGTACCTCTTTCACCCCACCTTGTGCCTCTTTCACCCCTTGCACCTCTTTCTTGCCACATGTACTTCTTTCACCCCCTTGTGCCTTCTCCCCCTTGTACCTCTTTCTCCCCTCTGTACCTCACCCCCCTTGCACCTCTTTTTCTCCCCCATGTACTTCTTTCACCCCATTGTGCCTTCTCCCCCTTGCACCCCTCTTTCTCCCCATTGTACCTCTTTCTCCCCTCTGTACCTCTCCCCCCATTGTACCTCTTCCTCCCCTTTGCACCTCTTCCCCCCCTTGTACCCCTCCCCCCTTGCACCTCTCTTTCTTCCCCCTCCTTGTACCTCTTTCTCCCCCCATGTACTTCTTTCCCTCCCTCCCCATTGTGCCTCTTTCTCTCCTCTGTACCTCTTCCCCCCTTGTACCTCTCTTTCTTCCCCCTATATTCTTCTTTCTCTCCCACCCCCAGTACCTCCTTATGCCTCTTTCTCTTCTTCTCCATACTACCCGCACTGATGACAGCCGGGACAGCGTCACACACGGAGACGCTGAGTGCTGCATGCTAGGGTTTTCTTCCTCAGTCTGGGTGCCAGTTTTAAACTTGCATTGGCCTCAGAACAGAGAAAGGAAAACACCAGCCTGCTCCACATGGCATCTCCACGTGTGACACGGTCCCAGCTGCTATCATTGCGGGCAGTAGGGAGAACATAAAAAAATGGATAAAGAAAAATAATAATTTTCCCCGTTGCGGCGCCCTAAGGCAGCTGCCTAAGCCGCCTTATTATAGCGCTGGCACTGATCCGGCTCTGCAATTAGGGTGTGCCTTAGGAACACCTGGTGCGCACGCCTATGGTTTTCGGAGAGTGAGAGCCTTTTCGAATTTATGAGGGCAAGGACAGCCAACTTGATCCTCCTGGTTGCCCCGAATCTCTGGGAACAAATGGGATAATAGTTTGGGATCTAATTTACCTCTTATTAAATAAAGGATATCATTTATATGTTAAACTACTACACCAGAAAGCTTTTATTTAAGTCACTTTTTTATTTTGACACTGTGGCCTGTGGCACAGGGAGATACCCAAAGAACTTGTAGCTGAAAAACTAAAAAAAAAGGGACATCCTCAGCTTTGTGCCAACTAGAGCTGTTGTCAGTTAAGTTTAAGGACCGAAAAAAGTATACATGCTTACCACCATGCACGAGGACAAATCTGTGGCAGTCTCTGTTTGTGGCAGAAGGGGGGTACTGAGAAAGCCAGTCTGCATCAGAGACTACAACAAGCACATGGTGGGAGCTGATCTGTGTGATCAACTCATGCAGCCATACCTCACCATGAGAAAGTGTAGGGAATGGTACAAAAAGGTTGCCATTTACATGATGCAGACTGCAGTATACAATTCTTTTTTGGTTTTCAAATTGGCAAACCCCACTCCAAAATTTAGTTTTCTGCAGTATCACCTCCATCTTATTTACCAAACAGAAATAATTCCACCAAGACCCGGGGTAGTACACTTTATTTATAAAATTCCCCCCAAAAGAAAAATCCACAAAAGCTTCAGGCTTTGTTACAGCAAGGGAATACGGACGGACACCACCACTTAATGTACTGATTGCCCTTCCAAACCTGGCCCCTGCATTGTTGACTGCTTCAAGCAATACCATGCAGGCACAATGCAGTAGTGCTGTAAAGTTTTTTTTTTTATTATTTGGCCACTTTTTCCCACTGAAGTATCCTGTTTTTTTATTTTTCAAAACACATCCCTCCTTAGATATAACACTATCAAAATATAATGGGAAGCAAAGCACCCTATGTTTTTTCCTTCTTTGATAATGGAAGCACACATGTTCCCTACTGGACCCAGTAGCTCCCCCAAACTCTGACAGACCTATGCATATGGGGCATTGCCGTACTCGGACGATGTAACTCACCACTAATGAAAAGCACTTAAAAAAATCCAGAGCAACACTAAAATATAAGTGTGAAAAAATGGTGTTTTTCTTCCTTACTGCAGGTTTTGGGAGCAATTGGTGTTAGAGTGGCAGTGAAAAAATTGATAAAATGCAAATAGAATGAAAGCCAGGGTTGTCTACTCTTCTACAACATATACTTTTGAGGGTAAAATTTATTGCAGTATTGCCAAACATCCCAAAATGAGACAAGGCACCAGCTGTAAAAATGGCATGTCTGTAAAAGGAAATGCACATGTGCCAACTGGGCCCAGTATCTCCCCCAAACCCTGACAAGCCTATGCATATGGGGCATTGCTTTACGCAGAAGAAGGAGCCGAACACTAATCAATGCAGTTTATAAAATCATCTGTCCTGTGCTTGAAATTCACATCAACATTGAAATCTAAGTGTGAAAACCGCTGAACTTTTTACTTATGTCAAGTTTTACAAGGGATTGGTGGTAAAATGGCTGTGTAAAAAAAAAATTGAAAACACACCTAAAATGAAAGCCTGGGGTGTCTGCTTTCCAAAAATATACACTTTTGGGGGGAAATCTTAGAGTGGAGCACTGTTAAACAGCCCCAAATGAGACATGGCACCAGTGATGCAAGCTGTGAAAATGGAAACGCACATGTACCAATTTGGGCATCTTAGCTCCCACAAACCATGAGAAACCTATGCATATGGGGTATTGCCGTACTCAGAAGAAGGAGCTGAACACTAAACAATGCATTTTTAAAAATCTTCACCTATCAGGTGCTTGAAATTCACATCAACGTTGAAGTCAAAGTGTGAAAAACGCCGAATGTTTTACTTAAGTTTACGAGGGATTGGTGGTAAAATGGCTGTGTAAAAATTTTGAAAGCACACCTAAAATGAGAAAGCCATGCATATGGTGTATTGCCGTACTCAGAAGAGGGAGCTGAACACTAATCAATGCATTTTTTTTTAAATATTCAACTTTCCTGTGCTTGATATCAACAGCAATACTGAAATGTAAGTGTGAAAACTGCAAAAAACAAAATATTACCACAATTTTGGAATATGTTTCTGGAAAAATAGTTTCATAAAAAACTCCAAAATCCTAATGATTATTTACTCTCTGTTGTCTACTTTTCAGAAAAATATGCCTTGGTGGGACATTTTTGGGGTCTGGCACAGTCAGCTAAGCTATGATATTCACATGCCAAATGTTGAAAAATTACAGGTTGGAAATAATGGTGTCCATCTTGTAATATCTACCTTGTAAATGTGAGAAAGGGATTGAAATACTAGGCATATGGGGCACTCTCTTATCCAGAAGAAGCAAATGAATATATTTAGGGGTATTTTTTTGTGATGAACGAATAGTATACAAATCCTGACAGGAAAATGTAAGCAAAATGTTGTTTTTGTTTTTTTTTTGTTATTTCTTTCCTCTTTTTTTTCTGTTTTAATCAAACTAAACAATGAGGTATTCATATAATTGTGGTATCACAAGAAAGCCCTACTTGTGCTTAAAAAAAAACAGTATATAATTTGTGTGGGTGTATTAAAGGAATTAAAGAGAAACTATGGTTGAACAAAGGTATAGTAAAAAAAAAAAAGTAAAAACTTTTCCGGTCTTTAAGTGAAATCCACCTCAGATTTTCCCGGTCCTTAAGTGGTTAAGACCAAGTGCACGTGCAACAGTTATTTTAGATTCATGCACAGAGATTCTATGGAACATATCTCTCTTCCAGTTGCACCTGGGAAGCTGCAGGCGGTTTCTTGTATTTCTTATGAGGTGCACTATCTAGCAACACTTCCCCAACCCCATGCTACTGGTGGACAGAGTTTTTAAATGGCTAAGGAGCCACAGAGCCATTTTAAAGGGAAATTACTACATTACCCAGAAGCCCATTCTTCTCGGATGGTACTGTTATGGGATGAGGTGGTCTTAGGATATTCCTTTTCCTTTTTGGACTCTGCATGCTTTGTAGAGGCTGGTTTCTCTCTCCGGATTGTCATTTAACCCCTTACAGTCAGAAAAGTACTTTTGCGTACTTTTCTCTTGTCTTTCTACTATTTTGACTGTCTTTTACACTACTATTGGGGGACTGACTGTCAGAACCAAAGGGACACATGGATAAGGATTATGGGGTCCCTTTAAACATTTGTACTTCATGCCTGACTAGGCTTCCTAGGGAGAATTCTGGTACCTTATGTTCCTCTTGCACTGTGGCCCTTTAAGCTGCTCTGGGGACCTTATCAACTGACCAGGAAACTGTTTGGGTTAAAGCTCTTATCTCTTCAGTTACCTCAATCCCTGATACTATTCAAGGTGCCCTGAACTCTTGGTCTGTGGGACGTCCTGCTCCCCCCCACCAGCCACTGAAGCCCTTTATTTGGAGGGATACATCATTGGGGATTCCTCTGCTGAGGAAGGGGACACTGACAGAGATGACTTGGTCTTGTCTCTTTCCCTTGGAGACTATTACATACAAGGATGACTCTAGCTCTTCTACAAGGGGCTTTTCTGGGCGGTCCTGGTGACTAAGGCCTCGGATTCCAGTTCCACGTCTCTTGACATTTTTAAGAGCCACAAGAAGGAGGTTTAAATCTTTCCTCCTCGCTAATCTTTGCACCAGGTTCACCTGGACGAATGGAAGATACCTGACAGGAAATTGTCTTAACAGACACATTTTTATATTGTATTCCTTTTCTACTGCGGCCTAAACACGGTGGGCTATCCCTCTTGTGCTTGATGTCACGATAGTCTCGCCTTGCCAAGAATATGGCTTTGCCTCTAGCGCATTCCTGCAGCCCATAAGGATCAGATGGATAAACACCTGGATTAATTTCTGATACCTTATGCCCTGTTTTTGTTGTTGTCTGGATGACTTGGGCTATGGCTGTCTGGAGTGATCAGCTCTTGGATGTTATTCAAGAGGACGCTTATAAGGAAGATCTGATGATTTTACTTTCAGTAGTTCTCGAAGCGAATGCTTACTATGCTGAAGTTTCTCATTTTTGGGTTTACCCCCACCACTTTGGTTACATGCTTAGGGGACCACTTCCCTCTGTTAAAAGCCACTTATAATTCAGTGGAAAATGTATTTGTTCAATATGGTGCAGTTGATTTGTCCCAGAATTCTATCACTTTACCATATTACATCAGTTCAACAGAGTCCACATAGTTTATAAAATCACCTGTATGTTCTAATGCTATTTTGTATGTAGAAAAATCAGCTTTGCATTATTTAGATTTACAGATTATGCTAACAGAGGCATAACGTGTAGACAGTTTCTGTTTTAGCCAAACATTATTTCCCCTGCTCATTGACGCTGTTTAGCAATGCATTGCCTACCTCCACTATCACTGAAAGGAAGAGGATATGTAGGGCTATGGCAGGATGTTTGTGCATGGCATGCCTTGACTAAATCTATAAATCAGACTGAAAAACTAATAATCTAAATGGAAATATAGGTACATTTTAAGTTCTTTCACATTCACCAAATTTGTTTAGGATGTGTCCAGTTATAGTTATTGAGAAATATGCTAGATATGAAGGGAAAGGTGTTTGTGGATAACCTGTAACCCTCATAACAAATTAAAGTATAACAATTTTTTTACTTTTGTTGCACAGTGGATTTGCATCATAATTGTTCCTCTTTTCTTTGGTGCATAAGACCAACTATCGTTCTATATATATATATATATATATATATATATATATATATATATATATATATATAATATACACACTGGATAAGAATTTCATTATACCTCTCTAGATCCTTGGTAAGACCTCTTCTGGAATATGGAATGCAGATTTGGGTTGGGGAAACTTTCAGAATTGCAGCAAATTTCATAAAGGGATTGACAGATTATATAAAGTATAAAGAGAGACTAGTCAAATTGTTTGTGTTTACATTTTGAAGAGAGTCTAAGGAGTATAATTATCATTTGCAAATACATGCAAGGCTAACACAAAACTCTCTGATGAACATTACTTAAAGGGCAGGGTAAACATGCAAGGCTAACACAAAACTCTCTGAATGTTACTTAAAGGGCAGGGTAAAAAACAAGGGGCAGGAAGGCTATGGAATTCTTTCCCTATTAAGACTGGGTTGGTTTGGCTTCCTCTGGAGATATGGCTAATATTGAGCTTGGTGGACACATGCCTTTATTCAACCTCATATTTTACTATGTTGGTATTTGTTGTTTAGTCAAATTAAAGAGGGTGAGAAAGGGCTACTGAGCTTGTGGCCAAGAAACACTCCAGGACTGAATCAAGACATGATAATATAAAGACCCTTTTCTTGCAATTGAAAACAGAATTGCAAGTATGCTGTGAAACTAGTTCTTGTTTTAATACCCATTGTTACTGGAGATGACCACCAAAATACTGAAATTCAAGGCTGTTTAACACTTTACCATAAATATACACTACTGCAAATGCCTCTGTTCAGTCATAAAGCTGGAACAAGCAGAGTCTTAGGTTGTGATATTAAAATTAAAAATTGACTAATTCTGGGGAAAACTAACTGCATCTTTGGGGAAAAAGAAAAATTCTGCAAATTTTCATTGACTGAAATGAGGTTTGTGACCGTAGAGGGGGCTCAGACTCATTGCAAATTAATGCTTTGGAGGCCTCTGTAGCAACATAACATAGTAACATGGTTGATGTACATGCGTCCGTCAAGTCCTTCCCATGCCTAAACACCCCTCTTGATCCAGTGGAAGGCAAAAAAAAAAAAAAAACATTGAAGCAATTTCCAGTTAAGCCCCAAGTGGGTAAAAAATGCCTTCCTGACTCCAAATGGCAATCAGATAGTTCCCTGGATTAACATCCCGTCTGCATTCAGTGGGTTAATGCCTTGAGGAGGAAAGAAGCATACAATACTTTAAAGTGATAGTAATGTTTCATAATAAAAACAGCTCTAATTAATCATCATAGTATTTGGACTTTGGAGAGTGTTATTTCAATTCTGTCAGAGTTGTAGTTCCAGAGTAATTCAATGACAAAGTGTCCCCCTCCCGCCCCTTTTACTGATGTCACACTATTCAGCCTGAGCAGAAGGGAGGTGCCCAAGTAGACTGCAGAGAGGGACAATCTTCAATTAAGATAAGGGAAAAACCTGAAAAGCTTGTCAAGGGGGGCAGGGATTTCATTGTTTTCATAGGAATAAGAGTGTCCCCTTCTGTTATCTGTCCAGTCTATGGACTGCATTCCACATCTGAGAAGAGATTGTTTACAGCAGGTAAAAGGGGCGGGAGAGGGAAACTTTGCTTGTGAATATCTCATAAACCATAAAGGTTTGAGAGATAAGACTTGTATCATTCTTCATGTTTTTTTAATGCCTACAAAATAAAATAAAGTTAAAATGAAGTATTACTATCCCTTTAAAAGCATTGCATTGCCACATCCCATTAGTCCACAAGGAGTCTAAAGCCTAATATTCATCAATTTTTATTTTTATTTTGTTTCCATATGATGTAGTTGGTTTGCCCCAGAATTACTCCTCCACTTTTCTTTTGAACTTAGCAAATGAAGGTAATTGTTGTACTGTACAGATAAGAATCCGTTAAATAATCTTTGTGCTTATGGGATCTGCTCTTTGGTTTCTGATATATATTTTTCATTTTTTTTTTCAGGTGGCCATGACAAGAGAGAAATTCCCAGAGAAGATCCCATTCCGTCTTACACGAATGTTGACCAATGCAATGGAGGTGAGACTAGGTTCTGAGCTTGATGCTGTGCTTGTAAAACAAGTTTATAATGCATTTATTAATATCTTAATGTTTCATTTTTATATTTTGTTTTTTAGGTGACCGGACTTGATGGAAACTACAGGATCACATGCCATACAGTAATGGAGGTTTTACGGGAGCACAAGGACAGTGTCATGGCTGTACTAGAGGCTTTTGTATATGATCCTCTGCTGAACTGGAGACTGATGGACAGTGAGTACTGCCATAGAATTAGAGTCACATTTAAATAACAGTTTAATTGTATTAATATGTTGCACTCCAGTCCACATAATGGCTTTTAGTTCTTCCTGCACAGTGTCCTGAGTAATGGCTTGCAGATGAGTACTTATTGTTTATAGTTGACAAATAGAGTATCTTGGTTTTTTTTTCTGTAGAAATTTAAAAGCTATATTCTTTGGAAATCCGTGGGATAGAGTTATCAAATAGGGTGGAATTTGTCTGTTTTTTAAACACATTGATAACTCACTCCCCTAGATTAATGTTGCAGTAACTCCACAGATTTGTCATATATTGTTGTGTTAAAATCATGAAATCCAAGAAGATACAGACAGGAGACTAGAGGGGATTGTAATGCTTATCATCTTTTTTAAGACATGCTATGCATTTCAATTTTTTGCAGTAGTGGAATGTTTATGAATAAGTCCAAATGCAGCAGCCTGCAATTTTGTTGTTTTTATCTGTATCAAATTCTAATTATTTATGGTTAAATCCCATATAATACAAACCCAGTTTCATGCTTGATCACTTCTGACTTTAAATAAAACCAAAAAAACTATTTCATCACCCTTTCCAATAATAATCTTTTTACAGCCAATATAAAAGGCAACAAACGCTCTCGTACACGGACAGACTCCTACTCAGCTGGACAGTCTGTGGGTGAGTTGAGCTCCAAACTTTCCAACATCCTCAGAACCAAAATATAATTAACCAAATAAATGTGAAAAAGGGAAGTGTGCTAACATAATAATGTAAAAAATATAACTAGTTGCTATATTACTGGACATATTAAGGCAACTGTGTAACACAAGAGGTTTAAATGTGACATCTCAGTGACTTAGGTGTTGGGGAAAAACAAAGGGGAGCAAAAGGAAAAAAAATCAAAGAAGTTACCAGGAAACACTGCATCAGTCAGAAGTGGACCTTTGTGTGTCCCCTCAAGGCCCTGTTCTACATTGGTTCTAAAATAATATAAAATTGATTGATTCTTTTTCACCCTTGCAACACTAACATCTTATTTATGAAGTGCTATTTAGCATTTATCAGTCAGTTTGCGGGACCTATTTACTCATTCTGAAAACTGAGCAGTGTGAGACTGGGAGGTTGACTGCTGTCTGAGGTGCAACAGACAGCACTCTAACGGCTTATTGCCACGCAACAAGTAGCAATTTTATATTTGTACAACATCGTTGTTGTTCATTTTTATATATTTGGAATAAATA
Organism: Rhinophrynus dorsalis; assembly: GCA_037306005.1. Lineage (NCBI taxonomy): Eukaryota > Metazoa > Chordata > Amphibia > Anura > Rhinophrynidae > Rhinophrynus > Rhinophrynus dorsalis. The sequence continues at coordinate 167,845,259 of CM074724.1, forward strand.
CTTTGAAAGATTAGACGGTGTGGAGGTTCTGTTATGGGTGGAGTGTTTGGAGCAGCGGAGTGTGAGACACCGAACGAGGACAGTGAGATTTCCTCATAGGCTCATTGGTCAGCTCAGAATACGCCCTGTAGCTGACATTGGATAAATGTGAGTACATTTGCTATAATTTATTTGTATGAATAAGAATCCTGCTGTATTACACTATTGGGCGCCATCCCTGTGTTTTTGTTTTTGGAGACTCTTTACCTTTAGGAACGTTGCCAAAGGGGATAGAAGAGTTAACATTTGCAACACCAGTTGCTGTAGGTGTGGAGCCATGAGGCTAAGGTCATGATTCTACTCAAATCCTGTCAACATTACCAAAAAGACAGTGCCTAACTTCCTATTCTGGTCTTAAAATGCATTAACCACATCTTGCTAGCTGCCTGGCTCAAAATGGAATATCTATACTCTGCCATTGCAGCTGTGTGTCCCAGGGAATTCCTTGTCTTCCTAGACCACCAGGAGCTTACCTACACATTCCAATTCATCTGAGTCATTAGTGGTGTCTGCATTTTGCCTTTTAGGGAAGTCATTTCCAGTTCACTGTCCTCCCTCAGAGGATATTCACAAAAATCATGTCTGCTTTGGCAGCTCACACCATCACTCAAGGAATCTTCTTGATCCTTATCTGGCCATCCTTTTACTCAGGGCTCCTTCAGAGGCTCACAGATTTAGGAGTGTGTCTGTATACTGGACAAACACTGTTGGGTGCTCAGCTTCAATAAATCCTCTTTGGTTCCTTCCCAGGTTCTTCATTTTCTAGGCATGAAGTTTGATACCCTCCAAGGGAGGGTGTTGCTCCCAGAAGGCAAGATCCAGTCCTTGTTCTTTCCGGTGTCTCAAGAGATATCCTGATAGTTTGTAAAGTGTGGGAATACATGAGTGTTCTGGGATGCCTAATCTCTACCCAGAAGGCAGTTTACTTTGCTTAATTTCAAACAAAGGAACATCCTCAGGAATTGGTCCAGACACTAATCTTACCTGCCTCGTGCAATGTCTTTGTCCCCATGGACAAAGGAAGACCTTTGCTGTTGCTTCAATGAACCCAACTGATTCTGGGGCATCTGTTTGTTATCCCGGAGTGGGTTGTGGTCACCACAGATATAATTTTGTTGGGCTGGGATGCTGCCATGCATCCCATGACAGCCCAGGGCCTCTGGACCAGATTGGAAAGTCTTCTAGTAATCCTTTTTCTGGAGTTACAGGCGATCTGCCTATCGGTATGCCACTGGTCTCATCCCTTGTCAGAGTCTCTGGGGAGGGCCCAGTCAGACAATGTGATAGCAGTTGCTTACCTCAACAGTCAAGGAGGAACCAGAAACATGTCAGCTTGGAGAGAGGTATGGAGATCCTCCAATGGACTAAGACTCACATGCCAGCCCTCTCCACAGTCCACATTTCAGGCATAGAAAACATGGCTACAGACTTCCTAAGTTGTCAACATCTGGATTCTGGAAATTAGAAGCTCAGCTAGAGCATGTCAAGGGACCCTCTGGCATTTGCAGTGTAGGTAATGTCCATATCATGGAATTTTCATCTAATGTATGTGTTTCCTCTGACATTCCCCCCACCCCCCAAGTCCCAGGGTGTTGACAGGGTCTGGTTTTCGGATCTTCTAAAGCTATTCATAGCTCAATCTTTTCATCTCCCTTTGAGGCCAGATTTTGGTCTCCTATGCCATCCTCTGGTGGAGAAGCAACGTTTTTTCCAGAAGCTGGAATTTTCTTTCCATCCAAGGGGTTCTTCAGTCTTGGAAGCCCCCTACCACCTTCGGGTTTGTTGCCCCTAAGGCCCCAAGTTTGTCTGCACTCATAGGCACCACTCAGGAGGACTCTTCTGAGGATGACATAGAGGAAGGGGAATATGAAGATGTGGATTCTTCCTACTTCTTTGGGGACTTCTATGAGGCTGTCCCTCTTCCCTTTGCTGAGAGGCTCATCAGGGCTGTTTTACGGACCCTTCAGTTTTCTGACACTCATGATGAGGGTCCTTCTTCTATGGATGTCTTTCAGAGGAGAAGGAAATGCTGTACTGTGTTTCCCCCTAATGCCACTCTTGATCAGATTCTTCTGGATGAGTGGAAAACACCTGATAAGAGTTTATCTACACCTGATAAGAGGTTGTCTATCTCTAAGAGATTTTCTAAGCTATACCCCTTTTCTAAGACGACTTTGGTGCAGTGGGCTTCTTCTTCTGTGGATCCTCTTATTTCCAGGGTAACCAAGTCCACTGCTCTGCCACTGGCAGACGCAGGGGGCTTTAAGAATCTGTCGGGTAAGTAGCTTGACTCTATCCTCCGGTCCAGCTTTACAACCATTGGAGCTGCTTTGTGACCTATTTTTGCCTCTGCCTAGGTCAACAGAGCTGTTGCTGTCTAGGGTGAACAACTTATGGAGGCTGCCTGTGTGGGTGCCCCCAAGGAGGATCTTTTGGCTCGTCTAGCCAACATGTCAGAGGCTAACACATATGTTTCTGATGCCCTGTTTGAGGCGGTCAGATTGTCAGTCAAGGCCTCAGCCTTCTCTGTTACTGTGTGACGCACTTTGTGGCTTAAAATTTGATCCGCGGACCAATCTTCCAAGAAGTCACTGGTTTCCTTGCCCTTTCAGGGCAGATCTCTTTTTGTTCCTGAGCTAAAGCAGATCATCAGTGATGCCACTGGGGGCAAAGAGTACCCTGTAACTTCAGATGTCCTCCAAACACCCTACTATGGTGAGGAAACTGCGTCTTTTTTGTCCCCGCCAAATGGAAAGCCAAAGGCTGCAAGCCTCCCAGGCCTTTAACCAGCAAACCCCCCTCCCCCAGCTGAAACAGCAGTGGCAGTCCAAGCGAGCTGCTGCAAGGCCTGAGTCTGTCAAGCCAGCTTCAGCATGACTTGCATAATCCTGTTCCGCTGGCCCCTGTCGTTGAATGTCTAGCATCTCTAGACCTTCAGGATGCGTACTTGCATGTCCTGATTCATCTGGACAGTCAACGGTATCTGCGTTTTGCCTTTGACTCAGAGCGCTACCAGTTTATCAGATGACTCCTTATCTGGACGAGCTTCTACTCAAGGTTCCTTCAGGGTAACTCCTGGCTCAACATGTCCAAGAACATGCTCAGATTCTGGTCCACCATGGGTGGATCCTGAATGTATCTAAGTCCTCCCCAGTCCCTTCCCGGGAGCTGATATTCCTGGGGATGCAGTTCTGTACCCCACTGGGGATGATTTTTTTTGCCAGAGGACAAGATCCTGCAGGTCATGCAGGATGTGTCCCAAGCTCTGGAGTGGCCCTCAGCTCCAGTCCAGGAGTACATAAAGGCTCTGGCCTGCCTAGTGTCTACTATAGAAGTGGTAACCTACTCTCAGGTGCAAACCAGGGAACTCCATAGACTAGTTCTCCAGACTTGGTATGGGAATCTGGATTTCCTGGTTCGGCAGCTCTCCCTCTCTCCAGAAGCAAACGGCATCTGCAGTGGTGGTTGCAGGGGAAGCTGTTCATGATACCGGAATGGACCATAGTCACAACGGATTCCACCCTCAGGGGTTAGAGTGTGGTTCAGGGTCACCTGGGGATCCAGTGCAGATTGGGGAAGAATCTCTTCAGTCCATCAAAGTTCTGGAGCTCAGGGCAATCCGTCTCGCTCTGGTGTACTGGAGTCCTCCGTTGAAGGGTCACCCGGTAAGAGTCCAATCTGACAATGCCACGGCCGTGGTTTCCATCAACCATCAAAGAGGCACTCGAAGCTCCACCACCTGGTTCTCGGTTCCGGCCATCTCCTCCGTTCACATTCCAGGGGTAGAAAATGTCCTGGAGGACTTCCTGAGTCACCAAGATGTACATCCGCAAGAGTGGGAACTCCATCTGGAAGTGTTCACCCTGATTGTACAAAAGTGGGGTCTACCTTAGATAGACCTGATGGCCACAAGGAACAACAGGAAGGTCCCAGTGTTTTGCTCCTGTTGGGGGATCCTCTGGCCTTTACCACTGACGTGATGGAGATTCCATGGCTTTTTCACCTCGCTCACATTTTTCCTCTAATTCCCCTCATTGCCAGGGTGCTCAAGAAGATGCAGATGGCCAGTCCAATGGTGATTCTGGTTGCACCTTATAGGACCAAGAGGAAGTGGTTTTCGCAGCTGGTGTCTCTTTCCATTCAGGATCTGTTTCCACTGCCACCTAGACCGGACATCCTTCTTCAGGACTACTTTTGGAAAAAGGACGTGGAGAAGCTTGCTTTGGCTTTGATGGCATGGTTGTTGAAGCCACCATCCTGAGGCAGAAGGGTTTCTCTCATGAAGCCTGTCTCTTCTAAAGCCTACCACAGGGTTTGGTCCATTTTTGATTCTTGGAGTGTGGACTGGTATCTGTCCTCCCAAGAGTTTTTCCTCCCTGTGGTTCTGTCCTTTCTTCAGGATGGTGTGAACAAAGGACTCCTTGAAGGTTCAGACTTCAGCAATGTCTGTATTTTTCCAGAGACTTATTGCTATTTTTCCAGATGTCAAGGTGTTCTTTCAAGGGGTTGCCCATGCTTTCCTTGCCTATAAGGCTCCCATACCTCCTTGTGACTTTAATTTGGTTTTGGATGTTTTGCAAAGGCCTCCTTTTGAGTCCCTTGCTAACATTCCTTTGCATCCCTTGACCTGGAAAATTGATTTTCTTCTGGCTGTGGTATCTGTCTGAAGAGTTGCTGAGTTGCAGGCTTTGTCCTGCAACCCATCTTCGAAGGCTGTTCTTCGAACCTCACAGGAATTCCTTCCTGCAGATTGCTGTGACTTCATTTTGTCCTGACTACAACTCTGACAAGGAGAGGGATCTCCACTTATTGGATGTGGTGCTGTGTCTCAAGTTCATGTGCACTGTACAGTCTTTTCGTAAGATCTTTTCTCCTACTTCACACTTATGGAAGCGTACTGTTGGTATATCCCATGGTACCTGTATTTCTTATTGAACGAAAGAGAATCATTTTCTCTTAGTCCATATGGAATACAGGTCTCCCATCCAGAGAAAGGGACCTCTCGGTCTTGCCTGTCGGGATATGAGAGTCCTCCTTTGGGTCTATCCTGATCTGTCTAATAGTCAAGAATGGGACCTACACTGTTTTTTATTGGTCTTGGCTATATGTAAAACTGAACTGCTGTGTTGTGCAGAGGGTTAAATGGGATGGAGTCTCCTCCATAGAGCTTTATTTACAAGTGACTTCCTCCTAGTGGTAACAACTCAAACTGGTCTATGTGTTGTGGGTTTTTTCTCACTCCCTGGAGTCTTGGTGGGGTAGCTTTGGTATATCCCAATGGTTCCTGTGTTTCACATGGGGTGGAAGAGAAAATGGGATTTTTATGTACTTACCGATAAATATTTTCCCTTAGTCCTTGTTTAACCAGGACATCCCTCCCAGGGCAAAAACAGGTTGTTTAATTTCTCTGGTACCATGACCTCCTTTTTGGTTCTAGGCAGGGGAGTCGATTGGGTTCTCTAGTTCAGGTTGCCCCTTTCTTGCCTTGATTCTATTTTCAGTCTATGTTATTCCTTAAAACTGGGCATGTCTGGTGGGAATGAAGTGGAGTAGAGAGGGAGCCTCTGCCTCCACATAGCCATTTAAGGCAAGTGTCCTACCCTACTGGCCAAAGGATATTTTACTCCGTGGGTCCTGTGTTCCACAAGGACTAAGAGAGAAATATTTATTTGTAAGTACACAAAAATCCCTACTGATAAACCACTAGGCTGTATTGCAAGCCTTTGTTTGGGTGAGAAATAGTTAAAAAAGGTAGTCACTTTAATCCAAATGCAAAATTTTTCCTATTTGAAACTGAAGATGGCAAGGGTGTTAGGATGGTATTTTGGGCCATCTGTATGGATGGTCCCAGGTTATTGTTGGGGGACAGAAATACTGTAATCCTGAGTATAAAATTAATGAATAAGAGAGCATAAACAAAACATATGACATAGCTCTAGAGAAGTAAAGAAGAGTTTAAGGAGATGTTATGAGATATGAAAGGAGTATACTTCTCATTAGTGAAGTATTTAGACAGAACAACATAAATGTTACAAGAAGAAGCGTTGTTGATGAGTTCTTGACTTTACTCAAAGGCCAGGAGTTAATGGTAGTCAAAGGGTAGACAGATAGAGCAAATTAAATGCCATTTTGTGTTATGAAAGATCATATACTTTGCATGCTTTTTAGATGAAAGCAATGGGTCTCTGAACATTAATAAATGAGGAGGATAAAAAAGGAGCTGAATCATCAATGACCCATAGACCGCAATCCTGAGTATCAATGTGGAGTTATGGGCATTGGGAGAATTTATGTCTAGATGAAGAAGTTGAAGGAATGGAGCATATGAGCTCTGTTGTGGGTTAGTTTTTCTTAAATTTGTAGTAAAATAATGGTATACTCTAGAAGGTATGTTGGATAGACAATTATTAACATAAAGCAAATGAAAAGGAGGAGGCAAATAGGTATTGTAGTCCTAGACATGGTGAAGTTATTAGTTTACCATGAAAGTTCAGTAAAATGAAAGACACAGTGGGCCTAGAGCAAAGCTTGTGGTTACCAACAGAACATTAGTGGTGAGGAATAGTTTTCAAAGAGGCATTGAATAAAAAGAAAGTATAAGAAACAGGAGAGAGTGGGTTAATATAGAACATAGGATTGTAACTTTTTCAATAATAGTGAGTGGTCAGCGGAGAGACCCAAAGAATGAATATGATGTGACTTTTAAGTGTAACTGTGTTTGTTTGCTTTGGTTAGTAACTCTGTGAGTAAAGCATTGACGGAAAGTTGTAGGTACAAACCAGACTGAAGTGAATACAGTTGAGAGTTAGAAACTTTGTTACTTTAACTCTACTAAGGGAGGAGTAGGAAATATTGGCCCTTATGTGGCGATAACAGATCGTGCTTTTTGGATATCCCTGCTTGTTATATATATAATATATATAGACTCATTAAAGTGACTGAGTCACTGACTGATTAACCTATCCTGAAGCAGAGAGATCCTGAAAACACTTACTGTTAACTGCACCCCAGGACCAAAGTTGCCTTTCCCTGCACTATGGTAATAAAAGGGAGAAAACAGCTGTTTCACTTAAGCATAACTTAGATGTAAATTTTTTCCTTAAGAATCTTATCCATTACTGTTGTTGGTTTTCTTCTTTTATATTTTGATGGGACCTTTTTTATATTTCTTAGAAATGCTTGAAACTGTAGAACTTGGTGAGACCGCACATAAGAAGCCTGGCAGCACTGTTCCAGAATCTATCCATACTTTTAGTAAGTTGACCTCACTTCTGAAAATGGTATATATTGCAAATTGCATCTTCCTTTCTTTCCGTAGTGTGCTGGAATGCTATAATATTTTTTCTCTGTCTTGCAGTAGGTGACGGTTTGGTGCAGCCTGAAGCTTTAAATAAAAAAGCTATCCAAATTATTAATCGGGTGCGAGATAAACTAACAGGTAAATTTAGGAATTTGCCATGTCAGAAGTACCACTGTCAGAAAATGTAGGATTACTGGAATAGGGAATGTCTTAGAGGACAGGGTTAAGAGAATCAGGCTAAAGTGCAATCACTGCATAATAGTAAAAGGGCTACAACAGTACAGTGAAATGGCATAAGTAATAAACATCGGACATAGGCAAGATGAGAACACAGCTAGCCAGTGATTCACATAATGTAAGTCAGACTGTGTTCGTCACATAAAAAGGAAAGGCCAGCCTAACATATAGATACATAATAAATGAAACACAAGGAGATATACAGGTAAGAACCAGGATGCCATAGCAGTAAGGGCAAGAAGCCCAAAATCAATAGCAGCCTGTGCTCCTAGTAGGAAGGGAGTCAGGATCATCCTAAATAAAATCCAGCAAAGGAACTCAAGCATCCCGTAAAGCAGCCAAGCATGAGAACATAAAGCTCTGAATGCAAGTTGCAGTTATAAGACATGTGCAAGAAGCTATAGTAGGGTGATGCACCAATCTTCAGTAATAAATATATATATATAATAATAATAGAAAGCCGATTTAAAAGCATCCAGAGGGAAGCAGAAGAGGATTGTGAGTAGCTCAGTAGGCACACAGAGGATTATTTTATTTTTCTTTATTATCTCATCTTGATTGCCTCCCAACAAGGTCTGAATTAAAAGTAATTAAAAGCAAATCCTGTGTATTACAGTAGAGGAAGTCTGTATTGGACCTCTCCCCCACCCCCTCCATGGCACACACTGGGTTCTCCTGGTGACACCAGTGAGGTGTGAATAACAGTAAAGGGACCCAAAAGATTACAGAAGGAGGCTTCTCCCGATCCTGCCTACTCCTCCCCGGAAGTTTGGGTAGGAGAGAAGGAAAAGCTGCACTTCTTCATAAATATTGATCTCCCAACACGATTGGCTGGGAAATCAATAATTGGGGGGGCCATCAGGACACACACACACACACGTTGCAGGGCATTCGTTTTTTATATATGTATTTTAATTGGTCATTGCATGCCTTTTATACCGACTTATGCAGTGACCGCATTTAAGTCATAAAATGTAGGAGACTGGCACAACAGGGACACTGTCCAGATTCGTACAATGTACTCACCTGGCACTCTAGGGGTTAAAAGTGAGCATGTCTGATAGGGTAAAGTGGAGTATGAAGGGAGTAACCGCCTTCAGAGAGCCTTTTAAGGCATGGATTAAGAGAAAAAAGTTATCAGTAAGTATACAAAACGCTCCTTATATGTATTAAAATCTCTCTCACCCTCTCTCTCTTTCAAGATTTTATAATGATAAGTGTAGTATTTATTGTATTTATATTTATGTAAATTTGTCGGAGCACATATTGTTGTTCACATTTTTTTATATTACTGTGGGTTGGGTATTTTAATATTACTGCTGTCACAATTGCAAGTGTTTTCACTGACCCTTTAAGGTTCCGTAAGCTGCAGCGCTTTGCTTCACAAAGCGATACACACCCCTCTGATCCTTGGAGCGTTAAATATGTATACAATAACTACAGAATTCTGTTACTTAAAGATGTCAGCATTTATCCCTTTGCATTACAATGTGTTGCAGGCCCCTCTGTCACTCAAAGGGTTAGGTGAAGAAGGTGATGTTGTGTTTTCAGCATAGTATTTAGCAATTAATCTTCATGCTCAAATTTTATTCTTTTAAGGTCGAGACTTTTCTCATGAAGAAACTCTTGATGTTGCTACACAAGTGGAACTCTTAATTAAACAAGCCACATCTCACGAGAACCTTTGCCAGTGTTATATTGGATGGTAAGTGCCCCATATACAGATATTTGTTGTCCTTTAAAAGGATACTACCACTTAATATTGAAAAAATATATATTTCGGGGTTTATCTTTTTGAGTAAAACAAGGGTACACCCACTGCAGAGAGATGTTTTTATTTGACTGCAGTACCACCGTAACCTGAATTTTTACTGTGGTACTGTTCCTTTAGAATCCTACGGAGATGCATGGTAAGTGACAATAGCTGTTCATAGACTGTAGTAGCAGCAGCTGCACCATAAAAATTTAGGAAATTCTGCATCCTAAAATGAAAGTATGAATGGCAGTAATTTTTGAAGAAAATATTTCTCTGTCATCCAATATAGGTTACTGGTAACTTTGGGTAGGCGATCAGCCCCTTTAAGTAGGCAGGAACAATTCTAAGAAGTGAATGCAGGGTGGAGCCTACCTTCCCTCCTTGGCTGCAGCTAGCCAACCAGCTCCAGTAAAATTTGTTCCTTGGTGAAGACACAAGGCAAGAGAACAGTTCTGCTATAGTTTCAGCTTGTTTATTATTTTTCTGTTAGATATGGGATACCACCATTAGGCAAATTACCTTCACTGACAATTCCCATCACCAAATGTGGATAGCTCAGTTTACCAGGTGCTTTTGTGGACCTAAGCCCTGGGGGGAAAATCTTGACTGCAAGTTCTTTCCCCAGGAGTTGCCCACTGAGGCTTCTTCTTGATACATGTTAATTTGAAGACATAAGATCTACAGGAAAGGTGAGCAATCCTTTGGGTGCCGAGGTCCACATGTGTCCCACGTTGCCCCTCCACACAGGGGGTCTCCTTTGGAGTTCCCATTGCATACTCCTGCACTCTTTGGGTTTATCTGTATGTCTGCTGGGTGTTTGGAGCATGTTTCTGTGGTAACTTAACCCTATGGTTGCTGGTTAGCATCTTTTGGGGGGTTTAGGCACTTTCCATACTGGGTTCAGTGTTTATTGGGTTTAGTGACCCGTTTTAGTGGTGTTTGGTGCAAATTAACTTCACAGTTGCAACTTGCAAAAATTGTTTTAAAGCCGCGCTTTTACCGCATACACACCATTTCTCCATTCACTTCTATGGGACTTTACAGTTTGGGACATATCTCTGCAACTGCTTAATGTAGCAACTTCAGAGACTACTCATTTTAATTGTCTGCCCTTGCTCTTCTATGCGGTCATCGTTTAGTGTTTGTTGGGGGGCTCAGGGGGCTTCGGGCACTGTTGGAGTACTTTTTCTGTGAAAACTACATTTACCATAAGTGCTTTCATTGCGCGATCATTCCTGATTGGCTCCCGTCGTGGCAGCTATTTTGTGCTTTCCCTGAATGAATATTCTACACTGGGCCTGGACTCTCCTTCTCTCCTCAGCAGAGTAACCTTTCGCCTGCCAGATAAGTGTATTTTTGCGCTTTCTGGGGTGAAATTTTAATCATACACACTGTATTTGAGTAATTCCTTATACCTTGAATGTTTTGACACTGTGATAATGTTTATTCCTTTGGAGCTTGGGGCTAGGACTAAGACTAAGGACGCTGAGGTCTCTGCGTCCCTCTTTGTGCATTGGTCCTCATGTCAATCAGGGTTGCCTAGAGAATTCTCAGATTATTTATGCCCAGCATGTTCTGTTGTCCCTGAGTCTTCCCCAGGGACCTCCACCCATGCATTAGAGCCATTATGGGTGTAGGAGATTAAGGCTGCTACTAGAGACCCCCAGTACACATCTCATCTCTTCCATCCCAGTTACAGGGGGTCTTCTGCTGCTGGTAGACCCCTACTTCTGTCAGATCTTCCCTACTGAAACCGCAGGGAGTACATGACATATATCAGATTCCTCTGATGAGGAACTGTTGGTGGATTCTGACACTGAGGAATGTTCTGCAGTGGTCTCCTCTCAGTCCTTTGAAGACCCTCCTTTGAGGCTGACTCTGATCCCTCTGCTGCGGGCCTGATCAGAGCCGTATTAAAAATCCCTAAACATTCCCTTGGTTCAAGAGGTTTCTTTGGACCCCTTTGATGTATTTCAGGAGTCCAAACGGCCCCATACTTGTTTTCCACCTCTCCCCATTTTGACCGGTTAGTGTCTGATGAGTGGTAGTCTCCCGACAGAAAGCCTTCTGTCTCCAAGACGTTTGCTAAGCTTTACCCCATTTTCTGATGCCCCTGTTTCTGGGACTTCTAAGTCCACTGCCTTGCCAGCTGCTGATGCCTCTGCTCTTACAGACTGGACTGACGAGAAACTTGAGGCCTCCCTCAAGTCCATTTTTGCCACCGCTGGTACGTCCCTGTGTCCAGCATTTGCTGCGGCCTGGGTAGATAGAGCCATTGCGGTTTGGACTGAACAACTCACACTTCCTGTTCGTCAGGGAGCTCATACTCCTGATATGTTGCAGCTATTTGCCAACATTTCTGAATCCCAGCATTAGGTTTCTGCTGCATTGTTTGATGCCATCAGTTGGTGGCAAGGGTTTCCACCAGGTCTGTGGTTGCCAGACAAGCTCTTTGGCTCTAGATCTGGTCTGCTGACTCTGCTTCTCAGAAAGCGTTGCTGTCGTTGTCCCTTCTGGGCACTTCTCTGTTTGGGCCAGATCTTAAGGATCTGATTAGTTAGGCCACAGGGGGTAAGAGTACCCTCCTACCTATGGTTTCCAGGAAGCAGACGCTTTTCAATCATAATTGGCTTTTTCATGCTTCCAGACTGAGACACATCTGGCGAACCAGGCGGTTCCCTCAGCTCCGCGTTCCTCCTCCAAGCCCAAACCACAAGTGAAGCCTAAGTCCTCCTCCAAGCCCAAGGTTTCCAAACCTCCTTCAGCATGACTCGCCGAACCCAGGTCCCCACTCGGCTGTGGGTGACCGTCCACGTCACCACCACAGCGTCCTGGAGGACTCGGTGGACCCCTGGGTTTTGCAGGTGGTGGTGGAAGGGTACAGGATCTTTTTTGCCTCCCTTCAGGTTTTTCCCTTCTCACGTGCTTCAGGGCGTTGAGAAATGCCGTCTGTTCGATGGCGCTATCCAGGCCCTTCTGGACAAGGAAGTTCTGGAACTGGGTCCCTTCAGGACCACAGTTTGGGTTTTTACTCAAACCTAATTGTGGTTTCCAAGAAGGATGGCGGCTGTCGCCGATTTTGGACCTGAAGGATCTCAATTCCTTTGTGATCAAGACTCATTATCACAAGGAATCCCTAGGATGGTGATTGCTGCCATATCCCCCGGAGAATTCCTTGGTTCTCTGGATCTTCTGGACGCTTATCTGCACATCGCCATTCATCCAGAGAGCCAGCAGTATCTCAGATTTGCCTGCAACCAAGGGCATTTTCAGTTTTCTGCTCTTCACTTTGTTCTGATTACAGCTCCTCAAGTCTCCAGTTGTGTTCTGAGAGCCTTAATGCCCATCCTCCATCGGAACGGCATCAGAGTCACTCCGTACATGGACGACCTGCTTCTGAAGTCCCCTTCTTCGGAACTTCTTCATCAACAGGATCAGTACTGCATTCATACACTCACCCATCACGGGTGGATCCTCAACATGGACAAGTCGGATCTTGTCCCATCCCAGCGTCTGGTCTTCCTGGGCCTTCTCTTCGACACTCAGCAGAGCATGGTGTTTCTCGGACGAGGTGGCTCACCAGATCACCCACAGGGTTTTTGCTGTTCTGGCTCACGATCCACTTCCAGCCAAGATGTTGTCCTCTCTAGTGGGGAAGTTCATTTCCACCATAGAAGTAGTCCTGTTTGCCATGGCTCACCCCAGGAGGTGCCAGAGGTATGTGATCCAGGTTTGCAGGGGTCAGCTGGACCTCCTGTAGCTGTCAGTATCCCTCCCTCTTCGTGAGTCTGTCGTGGTGGCTCAACCTCTCCAGTGTGCTGAAGGGGAAGCCCTTCCTGGTGTCCTTCTGGACCACGGTGACGAAAGATGCCAGCCTGTCCAGCTGGTCCTCAGGGTCGGTGGTCTCCGGAGGAATCTCTCCTTCCCATCAACGTGTTGGAGGTTCGGGCGATATTTCATGCCCTTCACCACTGGAAATGCCAGCTGGAGGAATGCCCGGTCCGGGTCCAGTCCGACAATGCCACGGCGGTGGCTTACATCAACAAGCAAGGTGGAACAAGAAGTCTCGCTGCTTGGTTAGCGGTCAAGGCTATCTTGTCCTGGGCAGAAGAACATGTTCCTGCCATATCCACAGTTCATGTTCCCTGGTTTAGACAACGTCGTGGCAGACTTCCTCAGTCGACACACTGTAGACAGACACACTGTGGACAGCGGAGAGTGGTTACTGCACCCAGAGGTGTTCAACCTCATTGTTCAGAGGTGGGGTCTTCCATGCATCGTCCTGATGGTGACAAGACACAAGCGGACGATTCCAAAGTTCTGCTCTCGCTGAAGGGGTCCTCTAGCTCTAGCAGTGGATGCCATGTCCATTCCTTGGTTATTTCCTCTGACTTCCATCTTTCCTCCCATCCTCATGTTGCACAGGGTGATAAGGAAGCTGAGAGTGGAGCGATGTCCAGTCATTCTGATTGCTCCGTACTGGCCTCGGCAGGCTTGGTTTCCGGAGCTTCAGGACCTATCAGTGGCGGAGCCTTCCGGCTCCCTTGCCATCCGGATCTTTTTCTACAGGGTTACCCGCGGAAGGAGGATGTCTGTCGTCTAGCCTTGACGGCTTGGAAATTGAATCCTCACTACTGTGGAAGAAAGGGTTTTCTTCTAGTGTGGTGGCGACTAGGCTTAGTGCACGCAGTCCTGCTGTTACCATCGAGTCTGGTCTACCTTTCTCTATTGGTGTGCTGATAAGGACCTATCTCCGGAATTCGATTTTCCTACGGTCCTGGCCTTCCTACAGGAAGGTGTGGATAAGGGCCTCAGTTTGAGTTCCCTTAAGGTTCAGACATCTGCTCTCTCTGTTTTTCGGTCAGGGGACATTGCTATTCTTCCTGATGTCTAGGTTTTCTTCCAGGGCGTTGATCATACTCGTCCTGTATTTCAGTCTCCCGCTCCTTAGTGGGATCTTAACTTGGTTTAGGGCATCCTTCAGCACCCTCCCTTTGAGTCTTTGGCTAATATTCCTTTACGTCTGCTGACGTGGTACATGGCTTTTCTCCTGGCGAAAGTGTCTGTTCGTCGTGTCGCAGAGTTGCATGCTCTGCTTTGGTGACTTTGGGGGCCTTGTGCCTGTTCCTTGCCTTACTTCCCGCCTCTGGGAAACTCAATGACTGGACATCCCAAAGTTACCAGTAACCTATATTGGACAACAGAGAAAAGAGGATTTTAGTCTTATCTGTTAAATCCTTTTCTCTTTGTCCAGATAGGTTACTGGTCTCCCACCCTGTCAAGGGACCATGCTTGGCTCGTCTGTGGCAGACTGTGGGGGTCCTTTCAGGTTCATCCTCACAGGAGTCTTCTTTTCCTTCTCACTACCTAGTCAATAGTTAGTGTCTCAAATCTTACTGGAGCTGGTTGGCTAGCTGCAGCCAAGGAGGGAAGGTAGGCTCCACCCCTGCATTCACTTCTCAGAATTGTTTCTGCCTTTTTAAAGGGGCTGATCGACATACCAAAGTTACCAGTAACCTATATGGACTAGGAAAAAAGGATTTAACAAGTAAGACTAAAATCCTCTTTTCTCAGAAGTGGGAGTACCCATGTTTTACCCTGCAGGGTAAATCCTTCAATTTACTCTATATATTTTCTCATATTCACCAATACTCTCCTTTCACCCCTTAAGGACGTACATGTACAGTCATGGGTAGAACATGCTTAAAGCACCCATAAAGTACACGAGCATCCTGGAATTCAGGGGTCCCCGCGAGGCTGCACGCCGCTCTGGGATCCCTGAGTCGGTTTCAAGAAAAAAAAATTGTCTTTGATAGGCACTTGCCTGGCACCCAGAGGGTTAAACTGCTCTTAAACATAATTCCCTTCCAAGATGCAGAGAAACTTTCTTCACATGCAGTGTTGTCATATCTTTGCAGGTGTCCTTTCTGGTAAGAAGACAACTATGAGTAACTGCATAAGTCTTCTGAATTATGTTTGGTGAAACAGTCTTCAGCGAGCTAAGGTGAAGATTCTGCCTACATTCTGCACGAATGATCCCTTTGAAAACAATGCATTTCACTCTAGCAGAGGGGGTGCAAAATGAACTGCAAGCAATGTGTTGTGGCCCATACCAGCAACTATGAGATTAACTTGTGCTGTATTGGGTTTGGATATATCGCATTTAGCCATTTCAGTCATGTTGACAAATGGCAGACCATAAACTACTAGTTGTATAATATGGCACCTCAGAAACTGCTTGAAAATAAGACAATGGATTTCTAAATTCAAATCAAGTTGATAATGAATTAATTGAGAACACAAGGGTAACCAAATGTTATATTTCTGTGAAGAACTATGATTGTTAAAAAAGAGATGTAAATGTGATGCAGCGATACATTGGATTTGTTTATATATTATGTCACATTTTTGGCCATTAAATGATGAACACTATGCCAAAGGCCTTTTCATAATGAAAATCTTAGAACCCAGATGCATTATTTCAATTAGAAATGGTCTTCATTTTTCCTAAGTAAATAAAGAATGTACTTTGCCTCTTGAGTATGTGAGTACATAAAGCTTATTGAAAAATTTCCATTCAAGTTAAAATTAAACTTACGCATTCAAAAGCATAACTCAAATAATTTACTCTTTGCTGGGATCAACAAGTGAAAACAAAAATGTGTACAAAATGGAAATCTCACAAACCGCAAAACAAGTTATAACCATAACTGATAACCTATTATAATGCACCTTGTCAACAAAATCGGACTGATGTACTACGAAGAATCTGATCAATTCTGTTGCAAATTAACTGCACAATGGGAGATAAATAAAAAAATCTCCAATTCCCCATTAATTTAAATGGGGATTTTAACCCCTCGACTGCTAGAGACATCTCCAGCACATTGAGAAGTAATTTTTAAAGACAGACCTCATTCAAGGGAATAAAAGCCACTTTTAAATCTATGGAAATTGTCAGTAGTATAAACTGGTGTTTGGAGGGCCTAGTAGCAAACATTGTTTTAATACCCCTAACTCAGTGGTTCCCAACCTATGCCCTCAAGGCCCACTAACAGGCCAGAATTTAAAGATTTCTTCGCTAAAACACAGGTGAGTTAATTAGAGGCTAAGTGAGTTTGATTAACTTGCATGTGATCTTCAAAAGGAAATCTTTAAATCCTGGCCTATTAGTGGGCCCTGAGAACATGGGTTGGGAACCACTGCCCTAACTCAATTATAACCTGTTGGGCCCTGTGACCAGTGAGTGTATGTGGATGCTGGCTCCTACCATAAATGCACTCTCTGCACACATCCTGTAGTTATGCTTCTTTGTAAAGTTGGTTAGCTACAGAATTTTTCCTCCTTTCACCAGTAAATCAGTCTCTATTTTCTATATTTTTAACCCCTTAACGACCGGCGCGGTCAGTTAAGGACCACAGAGCTTTTTTTTTTATGTCATGGGTCATTCAGTCGGATCGACCCTTGGCGTACTATGACCGTCAAGGGTCTTTAAGGGGTTAAAAGAAAACCATCACGATGTTTTCTCTCTTTAAATCTTGTGCAGTACAGATGAACTTGATGTTCCACCCCTGAGCCAAAAAACAAAATTATTTTCTTGTAATTTATAGCAGATTTTCTGTTACTTCCTAGCAGGCCCCCATTCACCCTTTGAATGCCAGAAGGGTACTCAACGCATTGCAAAGCAATTTGTTGCCTAACCCTCTGGCACTCAGAGGGTTAATTCCTTTGATCAATGGGCCTGTATGTAAAATTAAGTGAATGGGATAGTAACATGTATTAAGAAAAATAATCATAAAGTAGCACACGGGCATTCCAGATGTGTAGATGTACCTCATTCAAACGTTATTATGCACCAAATTAGCAATTTTGTGAGGATATTTATTTTTTTATGGTGGCACCATTACTGATCCTGTCTGAAATGAAAGGCCTTCATAAATTGTTATAGCTACTGCAAAATCGTAAAATAGTACTTTGTGATAACTTCTGAATTAAGTGTTTCCTAGAAAATACTTGTTTTACTCAGTAAGGACAGTCATATACAGCCACAACTGAAAAAACAGAGCAATTCCTGTACAAACCAATTGCACCATAGGGGCCAAATTCCCATGGCTTTTAACCCCATAAATGTTAAAGAGGCTCACTGCAGTCAATGAGAATGTAAATTACATTTGTTCCCACGATACAATTGGTGTGTTCGAGAATTTTTTTCACTCTTCTTTATGCATACAAGCATATTTTTACTATTTTCCCTTTTCATATATAGTCTGCCATATATAAAAGAGTTATGTCATTTAAAGCTATTTAGTGAACTAAAGTCTATGTAGGTTTAGTTACCAGGATAAGCAATATAAGAAAAGAAAAGTGAACAAAAATCAAGTAGGAACAAAGCAGGGCAAAAAAAAGGATTTGTGTTCAAATTTGTATAAATAATAAACAAAATTGTGAATTACTCAATTTAAGGCTGTGTTAAACCATTTGAGTGTAAGACAGTTATTGCTCTGGCACTCAAAGATGTAAAGGTAGTTTTCCTTTGAAGGGACAGTAACCCTTTATTTTCAATATATATTGTGCATAATATGTAAATTCAAATTGCCTATACTTTTATTTTATTTATTTCACTTTTTTCTTTATCATTTTATGTCCCTGACATTAAGCTCCATGAGATCTTTCTGATCAGTTGACCACCAAAGAAGGCTAGTGATACAATGTAGTGTATGATACAATCCATGTATGCTGTCTTTGATTGTCCCTGACACAAAACTCTCTGGGAACAAATACTGGGAGCTCAATGTCTGGGAGATATAATATGAGAGAGAAAAATATTAATAGAGTATAGGCAATTTGACTGTACAAAGTACGCACTTACAGATGTGCAAGTCGGCCACATAGTCATCCATTCACATACATTAGAGAGTCAACCTGCTGGCCTCGAGTTAAGCAAGTTTTAGGAGAAAAGTCCTCCAGGTGGTAATGCCTGTGTAGGTGCCTCTCTAGTAACCTTTCCTCTGTTATATTTAAAGTGGCAGCTGCTGGTTGTTGGTAACATTTAAGGACCTTATGTTGAGAAGAAAATTGAAGTTATTCTTTAGCTTACCAGTGGGGAGAAAGAGAAATTCCAATTGATTTTAAATGGAGCTTTTAACACTTTGAATTCTATATATGTCTCCAATGCATGTGACCAGGTATAGCTGGTTTGCTCATGAATTACTACAGTGTTTTTTCTTTTAGATTAGGCATTCATGAACCTGCAGAAGTTTCATAGGAGTATGGGGCTTTCCATTAAGTATCCTGTTCAAACAACCCTACAATAGCTCTGTTATCAGGGCTAAAAATTGCCACTCGCCACTAGCCAATGGCAAGTGAAAATTTAGCCCTGGCGAGTAGAAATTCAGCCCTGGTGGTTATGTTTTGGCTTGCAGTGGCGAGCAACTATTCAGGTCTGGCTAGTAGCAAAGGATTTCATATTTTAAGCCCTGCTGTAATCATTTTGATAACTGTGTTGGTCCTGATAATTCAGTTGCAGAGATGTGAGCAATACATTGCTCATTCCCCTGACTCTCAGTGGGTGAAGAAGCAATGCATTGGATAGCCCTCTTTTGCTCAAAGGGTTAAACCAATTGATATTTTTAAAATTGGAACTTTCACCTTAATTCAAGTTTGCATATTTGAAAACTGCAATAAAAACTGCCTAAATAACATGTTAACCAAAAGTCCAGCAGACATATAGTTTTGGAGATATTCACACTTTTATATTTGGGCAAACTGTAACTAAACACATCCTGGTACTGCATGCATAGAGCTTCATTAGCATATGAAATGTAATTGAAACATTTATTAGCATATGATGTAACTGAAAAGGCTTCATTAGAATATTAAATGCCATTGATTAGCTTAATTAGCATATGAAATGTCAATGAAACATTTATTACCATATGATGTAACTGAAAAGGCTTCATTAGAATATGAAATTCCATTGATTAGCTTAATTAGCATAAGCAAATGTCACTGATGCCTCACGGGTACCACAGTTAGCATCGTTAACATGTGAAAGAACTGTGAATATCTCCTGAACTGTACATTTGCTGGTGTTTTGGATAACATGACATACAGGCAGTTTTTAACCCTTTGAGCGCCAGAGGGGGACACAAAACATTGCAAAGCAGAGGGGTACGTTGAAACTTCCACTTTAAGTGGCACAGGTGGTTTGCCCAGAATTTAAAAACTTTTGTCTTTATGCATATGGACCGTGTGTACAAAGGCAAGGTACAGAAATTCTGGAGCAAACCCACTGCACCATAGAGGACATATAAAAATTCCCATTGAATTAAATAGGCCTTTTAAGTACCTAGAGAGGTCTTGCAACACTTTGCTGCTTAATGCACTAGAGACCTCTCTTGCCTTCAGGGGTTAAAGGCTCAATTGAAATGAACTGGGATTCTGGGATTTTTTATTTTTTCTCTGGTTCTGTTGATTTGCTCCAGATTCGCTCCACATTCTTTGTTTATATGGCCTTAGGGCTGTATTCAGCAAGCTAAAGAGGTGCAGCAAATCCAATGCACTATAATGGAATAATAAAAACTCCCCAAATTCCCATTGATTTAAATGTCACTTTTAAAGGGATAGAAATACTTAAAATGTAAAGAAAAATATGTTGCTGAGATGTGTTTTATTCAAAAGTTATTACAGCTCAAACTTGAATTGTTTAGGTGCAGTATCACAGTGGCCTAAAATTGCACAGTGGAGCTGTTGCTACACCATCCTATGGAGATTTATGGTCAACTGACCAGAGCTGTCCATAGGATGGTATAGCAACAGTGCCACTGTAACATTTCAGGCCACTGTGATACTGCACCGAAAACAATTCAAGTTTGAGCTGTAATAACTTTTTAACAAAATACCTCACAGCAGTGGGAGTACCCTTGTTTTACTCAAGGTGATAAACACTACACTATCTAATTTTAGATAATAAGGATTACTATCTCTTTAACCACTTGCTTGCTCGAGAGTTCCATCTCATTGCAAATCAGAGAGGTGGGAGTCCTTTCTAGCAGTCCTAGAGTTAAAAGCCCTAATTTAAACGAATGGGACATGTTTTGTTGTGTTTGTTCTCAGTGGTGTAACTGGTTTGCTGTAGCACTGCACATATTTAGCTTAATCAAGATGACCCTTTATATCTAGGATTTTGCTTTAGATCTTTTTAGGATTTCAGTTTTTGATACAAATATCAAATAACTTTTTTTAAATATATATTTATGTGCTGGATTTATTGGGTATATTTTCCATATATATATCTCCTGAAGATTCCAATTACGTTTCAACCTCATATTCTGCCAATAGCCCATTTCTTTTTGTATTTTGTACTTCTCTTATTTTGACTGCTGTCCAAAAACTTTATGAAATATGTAAAAGTCCAGTGAAATACCCTAAAAATAAACACTTATAATATGTAGTTTGTGTTCTTCTCTTCTTTGTCTGAGTTGCCTATTTTATGTAAAGTAATATTTTTAAATATATTTCTCTGTCATCCAATACAGGTTACTGGTATCTTTGGGTAGGTGATCCCCCCCCTTTAAGTAGGCAGGAACAATTCGAGAAGTGAATGCAAGGGTGGAGCCCACCTTCCCCCCTTGTCTGCAACTAGCCAATCCGCTCCCGTAAGATTTGTTCCTTGGATGAAGATACAGGCAAGAGAACAGTTCTGCTATAGTTTTAGCTATTTTTTTTTCTGTTATATATGGAATACCACCATTAGGCGGATTACCATAACTGACAGTGCCCTTAGATGTGGCTAGCTCAGTGTCCATAGAATATCAAAATGATTGCAGCTACTAAAAGGCATAACCAAAATATTCTTGTTCCATAAAACATATGCTTAATTGATGCAAATAAAAACACATAGTGAGATGGACTACAGAGCATGGTGATCCAAAACAGCAAACCACATCAAGACATCATCTAATGCGTTTCACGCCCCACACGCGCTTAATCATAGCTCAGTGTCCAGGTGCTTTTTGTGGATCTTAAGCCCTGGGGGGAAAATCTTGGGTACAAGTTCTTTCCCCATGAGTTGCCCACTGAGGCTTCTTCTTAATACATGATGATCTGAAGACAGAAGACATGCAGGAAAGGTGAGTAACCCTTTGAGTGCTGCAGGTCCACATGTCCCACAGTGCCCCTCCACACAGAGTTTTTTCCTTTGGAGTTCATATTGCACACTCCTGCACTCATTGGGTTTATCTGTATGTCTGTTGGGTGTTTTGGAGCAAGTTTCTGTGGTAACTTAACCCTTTAGCTGCTGGTTTAGCATCTTTTGGGAGGTTGTTGGCACTTTCCCTACTAGGTTCAGTATTTATTGGGTCTAGTAACATGTTTTAGTAATGTTTGGTGCACATTTACTTCTCTATCCCAACTTTGCTAAATATGTGTTCAGCGCTCTACCTCATAGACGCCATTGCTCCATTCACTTCTATGGCATTGTACAGTTTGGGACATATCTCTGCAACCGCTCATCATAGCGACTTCAGAGATGGCTCATTTTGTTTCTCTGCCCTTGCTCTATTATCCAGTTAATGTTTGGTATGTGTTGGGTGGCTCAGGGGGCTTTGGGCACTGTTGGGGGTACTTTTTCTGGGAAAACTACATTTCTCTGTCATCCGATACAGGTTACTGGTAACTCTGGGAGGTGATCCGCCCCTTAGTAGGCAGGAACAAATTCGCAAAGTGTATGCAGGGGTGGAGCCCCCTTCCCTCCTTGGCTGCAACTAGCCAATCAGCTCCAGAAACATTTGTTCCTCGGTAAAGACAACACCAGGCTGAGAACAGTTCTGCTATAGTTTTAGAATCTTTTTTATTTTTCTGTTAGATGTGGAATACCACCATTAGGCGGATAACCATGACTGACAAATGCCCTTAGATGTGGCTAGCTCAGTATCCAGGTGCTTTTTTGTGGACCTTAAGCCCTGAGGGGGAAAATTTTGATTTCAAGTGCTTCCCCAGGAATTACCCACTGAGGTACTTCTTGCCCCATGGTAATCTGAAGTCAGAAGATCTGCAGGAAAGGTGAGCTACCCTTTGAGTGCTGTAGGTCCACTTGTCTCACAGTGCCCCTCCGCACAGAGGAGTTCTTATTGCACACTCCTGCACTCATTGGGTATGTCTGTTTCGGTGTTTGGAGCAGGTTTATGTGGTAACTTAACCCTTTAACTGCTGGTTTGGCACTTTTTTTGGGGGGGTTATAACACTTTCACTGTCGTCCAATACAGGTCACTGGTACAATGGGAGGCGATCCGCCCCTTTAAGTAGGAAGGAACATTCATTAAAGTGTATGCAGGGGGTGGAGCCTCCCCTCCCTCTTAAGCTGCCTTCAGCCAGAACAAGCCAGATTGATTTGTTCCTGCGTGCTGTGCACACCAGGTGGAGAACATCTCTCAATCAACTTTAGTTTTTTTATTGTTTTCTTCAAATATGGAATATCACCATTAAGCGGGTGACCATGGCTGACAATTGCCCTCCCCAAAGTGTCTAGTGCAGCTTCCAGGGATTTTCTGGTGGACCTTATGTCCTGAAAAGGGAACAACTTGAGTCAAGTAGCTTCCCTGCTGGGGAATTTTCCTCTGGTTAATTCCCTTTTAACATGGTTACCTGAAGACAGAAGTCCTGCAGAAAGGTGAGCCACCCTTTGAGTGCTGAAGGTCCACTTGTCCCACAGTGTCCCTTCATTGGGCTTGTATTTGGGAGTTCTCATTATGCACTCCAGCACTCATAGGGTGTTTTTCTTAATATTGCCTGTATTTATGCAATGTCTGTGTATTCCCTGGGTTTTGGAGCAGTTTATAGGGGTTTTAACGTTTTCCCTACTATTTCTCTCATTGGGATATTGTTTTATCATGTTTTACATGTGTTTTGTGTGTTTGGTAACTTTTTTCTGTCAGGGTAAATTTATTAAAAGTTAATGTTCCGCGCCTTTAAACGCACTTTTCCCGCATAGACGCCATTGCTCCTTTACTCTCTATGGGTTTACACAGTGTGGGACGTATCTCTGGAACCGCTTGTCACAGCGACTTCAGAGTGGGCTCATTTTGTTGGTCTTCCCTTGCTCTATCATCCGGTTACATGATTCGGTGTGTTGGGGGTCTAGGGGGGCTTCGGGCACTGTTTTGGGGTACTTCTGAGAAAAACTATGTTTCCCATGAGCGCTGGTTTCGCGCTCGTTTTCTGATTGGCTACCGTCGCAGCAGCCATTTTGTGAGTTATTCTCAGCGAGTATACTACGCAGGGACCGAGCCTTCTCTCTCTCCTCCGCAGATTAACCCTTCGCTTGCCAGATAAGTTTAAATTTAAGCATTTCTGGGGTGAATTTTTAATCTTTCACACTTCAGTTGGGTGATTCTTGTCAGTGGAGTATATCTGACGCTGTGAGCATGTCTACTCCACTGGAGTCAGGGGCTAGACCCAAGACTAAGGAGGCTGGGGTGTCAGTTTCCCCCATTGCGTTTTGCTCCTCTTGTCACTCTGGGCTGCCTAGAGAATTTTCTGGTCATTTATGCCCAAAATGTGCAGAAAGCCGTAACAGCAACCCAGGGCTTTCCAGTCACACCATTGAGCCAACTTGGGTGAAGGAGTTTAAGGCTGCCACTAGGGATCTCAGATCCACTCTTCAGCTCTTTCCCTCTCAGGTTCAGGGGGCTCTTCAGGTTTGGCAGACCCCCTCCACAGTCAGGACCTCCCTGCCCAAGCCACAAGGGGCTCCTGATATGTCTGATTCTTCTGAGGAAGAACTATTACAGGATTCTGATGCTGAGGAAGGCACTGTTATTGAGTCTACCAGGTCTATTGGTGACCCTTTTGAATGTGACCCTGAAATCTCTGCTGAGGGTTTGATCAGAGCTGTGCTAACCACGCTCAACCTTCCTTTGACTCAGGAATCTACTCATGATCAAACTGACGTTTTTCGAAACCCGTCTAAAGCTGTTGTATGTTTTCCTACTAATCCTACTCTTGCTCGTTTAGTCTCTGATGCGTGGAGGAATCCTGAGAAATCCTCTTCTGTGTCCAAAAAGTTTGCTAAACTTTACCCTTTTCCTGAGGCTGAACTGGCAAAATGGGTTCATCCTCCTAAAGTGGATGCTCCAGTTTCTAGGTTATCTAAATCTACTGCCTTAGCTGTATCTGATGCTTCTGCCCTGCAGGATTGGACGGACAAAAAGTTAGAAACTTGTCTTAAATCTATTTTTGCCTCTATTGGCACTGCCATGCGTCCAACCTTTGCAGTGGCGTGGGTTAACCGGGCTATTGCGGCCTGGACTGAACAGCTTACTGAGGCGGTTCGCCAGGATGCGCCAGTGTCTGAGCAGCTACAGCTTCTTGCTAATATATCAGAAGCTCAAAATTATGTTTCTGATGCTGCTTTTGATGCTGTGCGCATGATGGCGAGGGCCTCCACTTCCTCTGTGGTGGCTAGACGTGTTCTTTGGCTGAAAATTTGGTCTGCTGACACCGCTTCTAAGAAAGACTTGCTTTCATTACCCTTCCAAGGGACCTCACTGTTTGGATCTGAACTTAAGGATATGATTAGTGAGGCTACTGGTGGTAAAAGTACTCTTCTACCATCAGTCTTTAAAAAGAAGTTTCCAGCCAAATGCAGTCGGTCCTTTCATTCCTTCCAAACTGAGACACGCTCTGCGTCCCAGGCAGGTCCGTCCTCTGCGCGCTCCTCCTCCAAGCCCAAACAGTCTTGGAAGCCCAAAGTTGCCCCCAAGGCCAAGACCTCCAAGACTGCTTCGGCATGACTCACCGAACCCGGGTCCGCATCCGGCTGTAGGTGGACGTCTCCACATTTTTCGCCGGATTTGGGAGGAGTCAGTGGTGAACCCTTGGGTTATTCAGGTATCAGAGGGATACAGAATCCTTTTCTCTTCCCTTCTTCCTTTTCGGTTCCATTTTACTCGTCCTTCTCAGGAGCCCACAAAAAGCCTTCTGTTTGACGACGCTATTCAGGATCTTTTGGACAAAGAGGTCCTGGAATTGGTCCCCTCAGAGGACACAGGTTCAGGATTCTATTCCAACCTGTTCGTTGTGGCCAAAAAGGACGGAGGTGCTCGTCCTATTTTGGACCTCAAGGATCTCAACTCCTTTATTGTGAGTTCCCTCTATCGTCAAGAATCTCTGCATTCTGTGATAGCCGCAATGTCTCCAGGGGAGTTCCTTGCCTCCCTGGACCTTCAAGATGCATATCTTCACGTCCCTATTCATCCAGAGAGCAGACAGTATCTCAGGTTTGCCTGTCACAAAGGCCACTTTCAGTTTTCAGCTCTTCCCTTTGGACTGACTTCAGCTCCTCAGGTTTTTCAGAGAGTATTGGGAGCTTTGATAGCTGTGCTTCATCGAGATGGTGTCAGGGTGACTCCCTACATGGACGATCTGCTCCTGAAAGCTTCATCTGCGGAGATTCTCCACCAGCAGATGCAGTTGTGCATACAGACACTCAATCGCCACGGCTGGATTGTGAATCTGGACAAGTCAGACTTGGTCCCATCTCAACAGATCCTCTTCTTGGGTCTCCTGTTCGACACTCAGCAGTGCATGGTGTTTTTACCGGAGGAAGTGGCTCATCAGATTGCTCTCCGTGTATCCAAGATCCTGGAGCTCGAAAGGGTTCCAGTGCCGAAGTTGACTTCTCTGGTGGGGAAATTCATTTCCACGATAGAGGCAGTGCCATTTGCTATGGCACACACCAGGGAACTTCAGCGGTTTGTGATTCAGACGTGCAAGAATCATCCAGATCATCAGCATCTGTCAGTCTCTCTGCCTCCTCATGTCGAGTTGAGCTTGGAATGGTGGTTGGACCTGTCTCATCTCCTGAAAGGGAGGTCCTTTCAGGTTCCCTATTGGACCACAGTCAGGACGGATGCCAGCCTCCGGGGATGGGGGGCAGTGTTGGGTCGTTTCAGTGCTCAGGGGAAATGGGGACTGGAAGAATCTCTCCTCTCCATCAATGTTCTGGAACTTCGTGCCATCTTTCTTGCCCTGAGACACTGGGAATCTCAGCTGGAGGATTGTCCAGTCAGAGTGAAGTCCGACAACGCCACCGCAGTGGCCTACATCAACAGACAAGGCGGCACAAGAAGTCTCACCGCTTGGTTAGAGGTCAAGGCCATCTTATCTTGGGCAGATGCTCGTGTGCCCGTGATTTCAGCAGTACACATTCCAGGCGTAGACAACGTCATGTCAGACTTTCTCAGTCGTCATACAGTCGACAGCGGAGAGTGGGCACTCCATCCAGAGGTGTTTCACCTTCTAACCCAGATGTGGGGGGTACCTGTAGTGGATCTGATGGCTACCAGACACAACAGGAAGGTGCCAGTGTTTTGCTCTCGGTGGAGGGACCCTCTTGCTGTAGCAGTGGACGCCTTGTCAATCCCTTGGGAGTTCTCCCTAGCGTACATCTTCCCTCCTCTGCTGATCAGAGTCATCCAGAAGCTGAAGATGGAGCATTGTCCTGTCATTTTAATCACCCCAAAATTGGCCTTGTCAGTCCTGGTATCCGGAACTGCTAGCCATGTCAGTGGCGAATCCCTTCACGCTTCCTGCCCGTCCAGATCTACTCCTTCAAGGATATCTGTGGAAGGAGGATATTCAACATCTTCATTTGACGGCTTGGAGGTTGAATCCTCAATTTTGAAGAAGAAAGGGTTTTCCTCTTCAGTAGTGTCTACGATGCTTAGAGCTCGCAAGCCTGTGTCTTCCAAGATTTATCATCGCATATGGTCAACTTTTGTGGCATGGTGTGCTGATAAGGATCTATCACTTGATTTCCATCTTCCCACGGTCCTGGCCTTTTTGCAGGATGGGGTTGAAAAGGGACTCAGCCTGAGTTCTCTCAAAGTTCAGACTTCTGCTCTGTCTGTATCCAGGAACGCATTGCTATTCTTCCTGATGTTAAAGTTTTCTTTCAGGGCATGGCTCATGTTCGGCCTGCCTTCAAGAGTCCAGCTCCCCAGTGGGACCTCAATTTGGTGCTGGGGGTTCTCCAGAGACCCCCGTTTGAATCCTTGGCTTCTATTTCTTTACGTCTCTTGACCGCACTTCCAAGGAGTTTTTACTCAAGGTTGTTTCAGAGTTTCACATCAATCAGGAGATTGTGGTGCCGTCTTTCTGTCCTAACCCTTCCTCTGACAAGGAGAGAGATCTCCATTTGTTGGATATTGTGCGTTGTCTTAAATTTTACGTTCATCAGGAAGTCTGACGCCCTGTTCGTCATTCCTGAGGGGCCTAGGGCAGGGAGACCAGCATCCAAGGTGACTATTGCATCTTGGATAAAATCTACCATTCGTGAAGCCTACAAGCTGCGGAATAGGCACGTTCCCTTCAGGGTTACTGCTCATTCCACCAGATCAATTGGGGCCTCTTGGGCCTATAAGAATCAGGCGTCTGCTGATCAACTGTGCAGGGCGGCCACTTGGTCCTCTGTACACACTTTCTCAAAGCACTATCGTGTAGATGTACTGGCCTCGGCTGATGCCAGCTTTGGGAGGAAGGTCCCGGAGGCAGTCTTGCCTGTTTAGGATCTTCTACTCTGTGGTTCTTAGTGCTTCTTTGCTGTTGAGCCCTGTTGGCTCTAGTTCAGTGTGCTGTGATAGTTCGGGGGTTCGTTTTTACCCCTGGTTGGTGTCCGTTGACACTTCTGTTATTGGGCTCTATGATTAATTGGTTCATAGCAGTTCTGGTGACCTTTGGGCCTTGCGCTTGGTCCTTGCCTTACTTCCCGCCTCTGGGAAAGCTCAATGTTTGTACATCCCATTGTACCAGTGACCTGTATTGGACGACAGTGAAAATAGGATTTTAGTCTTACCTGTTAAATCCTTTTCACTTAGTCCATACAGGTCACTGGTACAATGAGACCTTCGGGGCATGCTCACAGGAGTCTTCCTTTTCCTTCTTACCTCTGGTCAGTTTTAGTGTCTCAAATCAATCTGGCTTGTTCTGGCTGAAGGCAGCTTAAGAGGGAGGGGAGGCTCCACCCCCTGCATACACTTTGATGAATGTTCCTGCCTACTTAAAGGGGCGGATCGCCTCCCATTGTACCAGTGACCTGTATGGACTAAGTGAAAAGGATTAAACAGGTAAGACTAAAATCCTATTTTTCCTACTGGATTAGTGTTTTCTGGGTATCCTCACGTGTTCTGTTGATGATTTACACATTTATATGTTTTACTTTGATATTTGGGAAATTGAGTACTGCGCCTTTAACCCTTTGAGTGCCAGAGGGGTAAAGAATGCATTGCTTTGCAATGCGTTTCGTACACCTCTGGCACTCAAAGGGTTAAGCTACGCTTTACCGCATAGACGCCATTGCGCCATTCACTTCTATGGAACTAGACTGTTTGGGACGCATCTCTGCAACCGTTTAACATAGCGACTTCAGAGATGGCTCATTTTACTTGTCTACCCTTGCTCTATCATCCAGTTGATGTTTCAGGTGTGTTGGGGGACTCAGGGGGCTTTGGGCACTGTTTTAGGGTACTTTTTGAGAAAACTACATTTCCCATGAGTACATGCCTTGCGCCCTTGCTTCTGATTGGCTGCCGCCGCGGCAGCCATTTTGTGAGCGTTTCTGGGCGAGTATCCTACGCAAGGCTTGGACTCTCCTTCTCTCCTCTGCAGATTAACCCTTTGCCTGCCAGATAGGTTTATTTTAGCGATTTCTGGGGTGAAGCTTTAATCCTACACACTATAATTGGGTGATTTATTGTACAGTTGGGTATTTTGACACTGTGAGAATGTCTATATCACTGGAGCTTGGGGCTAGACCTAAGACTAAGGAGGCTGGGGTCTCTGTATTCCCCATTGCACACTGCGCTTCCTGTCACTCAGGGCTACCTAGAGAATATTCAGGTCACTTATGCCCAGCATGTTCTGATGTCCCTGACACCATTCCAGGGACCTCCAGCCATGCTATAGAGACAGCTTGGGTGCAAGAGTTCAAGACTGCGACTAGGGACCTTAGGTCCACATTACAACTCTTGCCATCCCAAATACAGGGGGCTTTTCAGGCTTGGTAGGCTCCCTCCTCAGTCAAGTCTTCCCTGCCTAAACCTCAGGGAGTACCTGACGTGTCAGATTCCTCTGTGGAGGAACTGCTGGTGGACTCAGATATTGAGGAATGTTCTGTGTTGGAGTCATCTCGGTTTCTTGGGGACCCCTTTGAAGCTGATCCTGAACATTCCGCTGAGGGCCTAATCAGGGCTGTCTTAAATACTTTTAACATTCCCCTAGTTCAAGAGGTTCCTTCTGATCCCTCTGACGTATTCCAGAAGCCTGCTAAGCCCCTTACACACTTTCCACCTAACCCCACTCTTGACTGCCTTGTGCCTGATCAGTGGAAATCTCCTGACAAGAAAGCTTCTGTTTCCAGAAAATTTGCTAAGCTTTATCCCTTTTCTGAGGCCGCGCTTGCTCAGTGGGTTCATCCTCCTAAAGTGGATGCCTCTATTTCCAGGCAATCCAAATCCACTGCATTACCAGTCTCTGATGCCTCTGCTTTGAAGGACTGGACTGTTAAGAAGCTTGAGGCTTCCCTTAAGTCTATTTTTGCCACAGCTGTTTCTGGTATTCGTCCAGCATTTGCTGCTGTGTGGGTGAACCAGGCCATTTTGGTCTGGACTGAGCAGCTCACCAAGGCTGTCCACCAGGATGCCCCAGTTTTGGATAAGGTGCGTCTCCTTTCCAACATATCTGAGGCACAACATTACGTTTCTGCTGCCTTGTTTGATGCCATCCGCATGATGGCTAGGGTTTCCAAGACAAGCTCTTTGGCTCAAGATTTGGTCTGCTGACATGGATTCTAAGAAAGTCTTACTTTCCCTGCCTTTTCAGGGTACCTTCTTGTTTGGGCCAGATCTTAAGAATTTGATCAGTGAAACCACTGGGGGTAAGAGTACATTTCTACTCTTGGTCCCTAAGAAGAAGTTGCTGCTTAAGCATAACTGGCTTTTTCATTCCTTCCAGACACGTCCAGCGAACCAAACAGTTCCCTCAGCTCCGCGTACCTCCTCCAAGCCCAAACAGCAGTGGAAGCCCAAGGTCTCCTCCAAGCCCAAGGTTTCCAAGACTTCTTCGGCATGACTCGCCAAACCCGGGTCCGCACTCCACTGTGGGTGGTCGTCTGCGACACTATCACAGTGTTTGGGAGGATTCTGTGGCAGACCCATGGGTTTTACAGGTGGTGAAGGAAGGGTACAAGATCCCTTTCATGTCTCTTCTTCCTTTTCGCTATCGTCCTTCTCATACTCCTCAGAGTACAGAGAAACGCTGTCTATTCGACAGAGCTGTTCAGGCTCTTCTGGACAAGGATTTTCTAGAGCCAGTGCCTTTCCAGGACAGGGGTTCGGGGTTCTACTCAAACCTCTTTGTAGTCGCCAAAAAGGATGGCGGCTGTCGACCAATTTTAGACCTGAATTCCTTTGTGACCCGGACTCATTATCACCAGGAGTCTCTGCGCACAGTGATTGCTGCCATGTCCCCGGGGGAATTCCTTGCTTCTCTGGATCTGCAGGATGCATATTTGCACATTGCCATTCATCCAGAGAGCCGGCAGTACCTCCCGGTTTGCCTGCGACAGGGGACATTTTCAATTCTCAGCCCTTCCATTTGGGCTGACGACGGCTCCTCGGGTTTTCAACCGTGTCCTGGGTGCCTTGACATCTGTCCTCCACCGGAACGGCATCAGGGTTACTCCATACATGGACGACTTGCTTCTGAAAGCCCCCTTTGCGGACCTCCTTCATCAGCAAGTTCAGAACTGCATTCAGGCTCTCACCCCTCATGGGTGGATCATCAACTTGGACAAGTTGGATCTTGTCCCATCCCAGCATCTGGTCTTCCTAGGCCTTCTCTTCGACACTCAGAAGAACATGATATTCCTCACGGATGAGGTGGCTCACCAGGTCGCTCACAGAGTTTCCGCGATTCTGTCTCAGGATCCAGTTCCAATCCAGAAGCTGTCATCTCTGGTGGGGAAATTAATTTCCACCATAGAAGCAGTTCCGTTTGCCATTGCGCACACCAGAGAACTCCAGAAGTTCATGATCCAGGTGTCCAAGGGTCAACAGGATCTTCGGAAGTCATTTGTTTCCCTTCCTCTTCATGTGGAGCTGAGCTTGTCATGGTGGCTTAACCTTTCCAACCTGCTGAAGGGCAAGTCTTTTCTGGTGAGCTTTTGGACCAAGGTGACAACGGATGCCAGCCTCTCCGGCTGGGGTGTGGTCCTGGGCCGCTTGAGCGCTCAGGGTCTTTGGTCTCCGGAGGAGTCTCTCCTTCCAATCAACATTCTGGAACTTCAGGCAATATTTCATGCCCTGAGACATTGGACTTCTCAGCTAGAAAACTATCCAGTCAGAGTGGACTTCGACAACGCCACGGCCGTGGCGTACATCAACAAGCAAGGCGGAACAAGAAGTCTCGCTGTTTGGTTAGAGGTCACGGCTATTTTGTCCTGGGCAGAGGATCACGTGCCAGCTATATCCGCAGTGCACATTCCAGGCGTAGACACCGTCATGGCAGACTTCCTCAGTCGACACACAGTGGGCAGAGGAGAGTGGGCGTTGCATCCGCAGGTGTTTCAACTCATTGTTCAGTGATGGGGTCCCCCTTACATCAAACTGATGGCGACAAGACACAACAGGAAGGTTGCAGTGTTTTGCTCTCGCTGGCAAGACCCTCTGGCTCTAGCGTTCGATGCAATGTCCATACCTTGGACCTTTCCTCTGGCTTACATCTTTCCTCCCCTTCCCATGTTGCACAGGGTGTTATGGAAATTACGACTGGAGTGTTGTCCAGTCATTCTGATTGCTCCATACTGGCCTCGCTAGTCTTGGTTTCTGGAGCTTGTGGACCTGTCAGTAGCAGAGCCCTTTCGGCTCCCCAACCGTCCGGATCTTCTTCTACAGGGTTATCTGTGGAAGGAGGATGTGCATCGGCTAGATTTGACAGCTTGGAAATTGAATCCTCAATATTGAAGAAGAAGGGCTTCTCTTCTGGTGTGGTAGCTACTATGCTCAGTGCCCGCAAGCCTGTTTCTTCCAAGATCTACCATCATGTCTGGTCGACTTTTCTGTCCTGGTTTGCTGACAGGGACCTGTCTCAGAACTTTGATTTACTTACAATCCTGGCCTTTTTGCAGGATGGTGTGGATTAGGGCTTCAGTTTGAGTTCCTTTAAGGTTCAGACTTCTGCTCTCTCTGTTTCATTCAGAGTCGCATTGCCATCCTTCCTGATGTCAAGGTATTCTTCCAGGGAGTTGCTCATACTCATCCTGTATTCAAGTCTCCCAGTCCTCAGTGGGATTTTAACTTGGTTTTGGGCATCCTTCAGCTCCCTCCCTTCGAGTCTTTGGCTACTATTCCTCTGCCTCTGTTGATGTGGAAAATGGCTTTTCTCCTGGCGATCGTGTCTGTTCGCAGTGTTGCGAAATTACATGCTCTGTCCTGTGAACCACCTTATTTGGTGTTTCACAAGGAGAAGGTGGTGCTTTGCACTTCTAAGGAGTTTCTACTGAAGGTGGTCTCTGAGTTCCACATCAGTCAGGAGACTGTGGTGCCCTCTTTCTGCCCTGACCCCACCTTTGACAAGGAGAGTGATCTCTACTTGTTAGACGTGGTGCGTTGTGTCAAGTTTTATGTGCATCACACTGAGTCTATCAGGAAATCTGACTCTCTGTTCGTCATTCCTGAGGATCCTAGGGCAGGAAGACCTGTATACAAGGTAACTATGAGTTGAGGAAGAACCCTGTCCCTTTCAGGGTCACTGCTCATTCTACTGGTTCTATTGGGGCCTCTTGGGCTTACAAGAATCAGGCCTCTGCTGATCAGTTATGCAAGACAACCACTTGGTCGTCTGTGCACACCTTTTCGAAGCACTACCGTGTGGATGTGTTGGCATCCGGAGGAAAATCCTGGAGGCAGTATTACCTGTCTAGGATTTTCCTTGTTTCTTAGTGCTTCCTTCTCTGTTGAACCCTGTTGGTTCTACTTCAGTGTGCTGTGTAACGTTCCTGGGGTGCCGTTACCCCTGTTTTGACACTTCAGTTATTGCTGGGCTATCTCTGATCTGATGGTTCATATATGTTCTGGTGATTTTGGGGGCCTTGCGTCTGGTCCTTGCCTTCTTCCCACCTCTGGGAAACTTAATGGTTGGACATCCCAGAGTTTCCAGTAACCTGTATTGGACGACAGAGAAAAGAGGATTTTAGTTTAACCCCTTAGCGACCCTTGACGTACCAGGACCGTCAAGGGTAAATTTGCTCCAAGGACCCTTGACGGTCCCGGTACATCAAGGGTTAAA
The DNA here is from genome assembly GCA_037306005.1 of Rhinophrynus dorsalis. NCBI lineage: Eukaryota > Metazoa > Chordata > Amphibia > Anura > Rhinophrynidae > Rhinophrynus > Rhinophrynus dorsalis. The sequence goes on from CM074724.1 coordinate 167,878,933, forward strand.
CTCTCCCATCGCAGCTGCACGGAGCGATGGGAGAGCGCGGGCTGCTTGTTACTAAGTGTCCCGATACCGGGACACTTAGTAACAACCAGTAGAAAGTTTGTTGCAACATGCTATTTGCTTGATGAGCGAATCACATGTTGCAAACGCTGATTGACAGGGACAGTATTTGTAAATACTGTCCCTGTCATATATCTCTGCCTCCCTCCATCTTGCACACTGCTGAGGTGGAGAGAGACAGAGAGAGATTGCAATCCAGCGTTCCAGCGTTCCAGTGTTCCTGCAAATTGTTAAAACACAAAATTAACCCTTTGATCACTGTTTTGCAGTGATCACCAAGTTCCCCTCCATCTGATCACTTTTAGAGTGATCAATAAACTACAGATCAGCGTTTGCTGATCTGTGGGATACCCCCCATCCCCCTTGTATTCTCTGAATTTTATTTTTTTTTTTAATTTTTTTTTTTTTTTTTTTTTTTTAATAAGAATTGATTTAAAATATAGTTTAGGTGGGTAGGTTTAGTGTAGACTTGTGTTAGGGAAAGGTTTAGGGACAGATTTAGGTTTAGGGGAAAAAAAAAACAAAAACAAAAAAAAAAATATATATATATAATAAGTATAGTTTAGATAGGTAGTTTACTTGGGTTAGGTAGGTTCTGGATATACGTAGGTTAGGGTAAGTTTTAGGGTTAGAGTTAGGTTTAGGGATAGCGTTAGAGTAAGAAAAAAAAATTTTAGTGGGCAAAATCAGCACAGGTATAGCGTTGAAGAGGCATATGCCTTTTTGGCATCTGACTCAGAGGCAACAGATACTGCATCAGATTTTGATATAGAGCAGTTTTCAGAAAGTGAGAGCAGCTCTAGTGACGACGCTGGGCCTTCTGTCAAGAAAAGACGCACTGCACCAAGAGGTGCCTTGGCAACTGCCCCAGCACCTGCCACAAATCCTGCCAAAACTCCTGCAAAAAATCCTGCCACAAGATCTGCCAAAAATCCTGTCACAAGATCTGCCAAAAGATTTTGCAAAATACCTGCCAAAAGGATCTGGCCAAAGAAATGCCCCAACACCAGCCAATCCTGATCATAATGAATGGGTATCCCCAATCAATTTTTGCCCACAAATACCAGAATTTACAGGCACCCCAGGGATTCAAATTGATGTTGAGGGATTTAACTATGATAATTTTTTTATTTGTTTTTGGGGGAAGACATTTTAGGTGAAATTGTGTCCCAAACCAACTTGTATGCAGCCCAGTATACTGCCGCCAACCCTACAGCTTTTGTAGTTAAGGAAGAAATATGGAAACCCATAGACATCATAGAATTTGAACAATTCTGGGCCTTAATAATGACAATGGGTATAATAAAAAAGCCAAGTATCCGATCCTACTGGAGCAAAAACCCCGTATGTGATACCCCTATATTCCCCAAGACTATGACCAGGTCCAGATTTGAAATCATTTTGCACTTTATGCATTTTAGAGAATACCCTGTGCACCCCAAAAGAACACCCCCAGTATGATAGACTGTACAAAATTCGTCCCCTAATAAGCCATTTACAGAAAAAGTTTGCCCAAGTTGTATATGCCCCAAAAAGAAATTAGTGTAGATGAATCCCTAATGAAATACAAAGGCAGGTTAGGGTTCAAGCAGTACATCCCCTCAAAGCATTCCAAATTTGGTGTAAAATTTTATAAATTGTGCGAAAGTGCCACAGGCTACACCCAGGCTTTTAGAATTCATGAGGGCAAGGACAGCAAACTTGATCCTCCTGGGTGCCCCGAATTTATGGGAACAAGTGGGAAAATAGTTTGGGATTTAATTTACCCCTTATTAAATAAAGGCTATCAATTATTTGTTGATAATTATTACACCAGCCCCCTTTTATTTAAGTGCCTGTGGCACTGTCAGGCGCAATTGCAGGGAGTTGCCCAAAACACTAGTAGATAGCAAACTAAAACCTGGGATGTCCTTATCTTTGTCCCAACAGGAGCTGCTGGCAGTGAAGTTTAGGGACAAAAATGCATGAGGACAGATCTGTGGCAGTCACTGTTCGTGGCAGGACAGTGGTAATGAGAAAGCCAGTCTGCATCAGGGACTATAATAAAAACATGGGGGGAGTTGATCTGAGTGATCAACTAATGCAGCCATACCTCGCAATGAGGAAGTGTAGGGCATGGTATAAAAAAGTTGCCATCTACATGATGCAGACTGCTGTACATAATTCATTTTTACTTTTCAAGCTGGCAAACCCCAATCAAAGATGTAGCTTTTTACAGTACCAGCTACAACTTATTTCCATATTTTTATTTCAAGGTGCGTCTGAAATAATTGCACCAAGACCCGGGTTAGTACATTTTATTTATAAAATCCCCCAACTCCCCAAAAGAACAAACCACAGAAGCGCTGCAGGGTTTGCTACAGAAAGGGAATACGGACAAACACCACCACTTACTGTCCTGATTGCCCTTCCAAACCTGGCCTCTGCCTTGGTGACTGTTTCAAGGAATACCATTCAGGCACAATGCAGTAGTGCTGTAAAGGTTCTTTTATTATTTGGCCACTTTTTCCCCCTGAAATATCCTGTTTTTATTTTTCAAAACACATCCCTCCTTAGATCTAACACTATCAAAATGTATCTCTGATAATGGAAACACACATGTTCCCTACTGGGCCTAGTAGCTCCCCCAAACCCTGACAAACCTATGCATATGGGGCATTGCCGTACTCAGACAATGTAACTCAACACTAATGTAAAGCATTTAAAAAATCTGCAAATATCATCTGATTGAAATCCAGAGCAACACTAAAATAGAATTGTGGTCGGGCCTAGGAGAGACTAGGATGATAAGGTGCATGTCGGATGCCTATTGCCCATTCCGACCTGTAAGGTAGGCCTAAGAGTGGGCCCACATGTATGAGAAAAGGAATAAATTGATAGAGCTGAGAAAAGGGGTATGGGTTGGGTGGGTAACACAGAGCTCAGTCGGAGCTCTGCGCAGTCCCGAGGAAAGGATGAGGTTGGTATAAATGTCTCCAACCGGCCCTCCCACAACTCCAGGCTAACCAATAGCCTTTCAATTGTGGTCGGGCCTAGGAGAGACTAGGATGATAAGGTGCATGTCGGATGCCTATTGCCCATTCCGACCTGTAAGGTAGGCCTAAGAGTGGGCCAAAAGGACCATGAATCCACAGGGATCAATACCGATAGCACCATCCAACTTGAATAATGAATGGGTATTGAAATAACCTGATACTGGATAACCCCCGCCTGGTGACCCCTGAAATCTAACAGAAGCATAAGAAAGGTGGAGCATATTTAACTAAAAAGGAGGACTGATAACCGAAGGGTAGTGAGCTGTCTACCCAACTGCTCCAAAAATATACAATCGAAGGTGACAGGTGAAAGACCACTTACAATACCTCACATGATCAATCGTAGGAGAGTGCGACAGTGTAACTTACTGTAATAGTTGAGTTGATAAAGATGTTTAATCCCTGCTAAGATAGATTAACAAAATAAGATCAAAATTCATAACTAGTATATGAATGGCCAAAAGATGTAAAGACAGTACACATGTGGCACCCTACCACAGAACAGCCAATCCAGTCAATAGTTGACGTGTAAAGTGGAAATGGTGAGAACCTTAACATACTACCTTCCATATGTAGCTTCATAAACATAGCACGCGTATAACAAAGGCCAAGGTATGTAATACATGTACGTCTAAAGGTGGTAGTCTTGCCATGACACCAATGCAACGTCTCTGCCAAATTAACACACAATTTACTATCTTAGCACCGAACCTAAGGCAAATGAAATCCTATCTCCCCAGACACCCTGTAAAGCCACAGAACGGTGTCATGGCAGTCTCTTACCTGCATGTTCCGTTACCGGATTGATTATGTAAATTCTTCCAGTAACACCACTGGTTCCATGTGAGGGATCTTCCTTACATAAGATAATCCTGTAACAAAACTGATTCATAATACTTTAATATATTCCTATAACGCTGCTGGTTCGTGACTCCCAGCCTAGTAAAAAAGAGAGAAAAGAATAACTTGTATATGGTGACTGGTGAGTCCCTCTCTAGTGCCAAACGGCTGATGCGAGACGCAACCTATGATTTGGACCGATGGTTGTGAGGCATATGCGATAGGCTGAGGGGTGTTGGTCTCGCGGTGACAAATAATCTTAAAAAACCTATATCTATATAGTTTTTTTTTTTTTTTTTTTTTTTTTTTTTTTTTTTTTTTTTTAAATAATATGCAAAGTGAAAAGTTATAACTTATTTGCTGTCGGTCGCCTGAATGCCTGACTGACTAAAGAAAAGATAGATCAGAAAATACCTAACTAAGCTATATATGTGGGGAAGGTGAGGCCCTCAGTATAGACACCAGCCAAAACTACCTATGATTTGGACCGAGGGGCGATTGCCTGAGCGGTAGGCGGGAACGTAACAGGTGGTGTCATCTAACTCAGAAGAACCCTGGCTGAACGTGACGCCCTACCTCAATGAGAGCAGGAGGAGGTACTCTAACTATGCGTTGGGCTGAGGGGAAATATACGATATTTCCCGGGGAACTGGTCTGCTCCTCCGTACCTACCTTGAAAGACAGGGACCGACAGACTTAAGAAAAATAAGAAACCTATTCTATCTAATCTTAATAGGATAAACAGTATCTCGGTGTGAGATAAAACCCATTTAGATTTCATTGTAGAGTACATAGTTAAGAACATACGAAAACGTACCTATAAAACCCTAGGAACCTAACCGTAAGGAATGATGATGAAAAACAATCAGATTCTCTAGATACCTCTGAGATTGAGACCCATAATGTTTTAGTCTAGATGCCCTAGCCCCGAACGATGAAGAACTTAACTATAACGATAGGGACCTACTGAACAGGATAAAAATGATGCTCGAAGCTGTATGCCTGTCTCTAAAATGAGGAGACTGAAATGATACCCAAGATACTAAGTTGGATGATAAACGGTATCTCTATGGGAAATACCTCTATGTGATTCCTTAGTAGAATACCTAGTTCAGAAAGTACGAGAACCTAACCAAAAATACCCTATAACCTAATTGGAGAGTATAATAGCAAAATGACTACAGAGATCCCTGTGATTGACTTGAATGTAGGAGCTCCCTAAATGACGGAGCTCCATACCTGCCCTTATCCCAGAAATAGCTAACGTCCCATCTTCTGATAGCTTAACACCTCCAAGATTGGGACACCAGATCTGTCCTAAATACATGCTATATCCAGATGACATACAGGATGACAACATAAGTTAGTAAACATACTCATACACACTACCCGGTAACATGAAAGCTTCAAATTAAAATACCTTACCTTTGATGTTTGAGACCGCCTTCGTGTCTTATACAAGCCTAAGAATGCAAGATTAACAGATTGCCCCATATGCTAAACCTGAAAAACATCAGTACCTACACGGTCAACCTGTGCCTAGGACTAGTGATATAAACCATACAACCTTCCCTGAAGACCGGACCGGCTTAAATAAATCCTATCCCGGTAAGCTTATCCTAGTTCTAACTCTACCCTCACCTCCATCCCAGGGGAAATTGAAAGACGTATCTAAATTGGACATAATAGAAGGCACTAAAAATGTACTGGAAAGTAATAAGCTGGACTAGACAACCTATCTTCGCTTGCGATAATCGAATGATAGAAACTAAATCCAAAAAAAAAAAATATATACATTACAGTAAGACAAGTGAATAGCTATCGTAGCAGATGCCTGAGCCGCTGTACTAGCAAGATTACATAGTAGTATAAACTAGGGGAGTAAGTAGACATATGAAATCCAACCCGGTCTTGACTGTAATAAAGTTCAATGCTTATGGAAGGAAGACCAGCCTGCAAGAGGAGCACTACGGTGATCGCGTGCCTGACTGACAGACTTTAAGAAAATTAAAATCCTAAACTAGAACCAGGATGTACTGTTAGCCAATAGCGAAAAAACATATAAAACCTATTCCTACCTCATAAGTATCATGCCTGACTTACTTCCACCGATCTGGTGGGAGAACTAATTAGGTAAGAGAAGTTATAAAATTTCTGGCTTACAATACCTCACGTGATCAATCGTAGGAGCCTGCTATGACCTATAGTGTACAATGACCATGGTAGCTGCTATATCCGGTAGCTTTTTTAAGAATGATACATATAGACATCTCAGTTGCTATTAAAGGACTGTTTATTCCAATAATCTGTGACCTTTTCAAAACACAATGATACATATTTGGTATAAACTGTATAGGTGCTTAACATGTATAAACCTCGTGGAGCTGCTGTTTCCATGAATATGTAATTGCATGTCCCGATTGCCATAGGACCGTCCATGGCCGCGATAATAATACTGCAGCCATGTGTCTCCAGAAACGATTACTTCGGTACCCAAAACTACTCTAAGTTCTGCAGACATAGACTATAAGGAACTTATGCTTGGTTGAAATACTGATAGCATCATGATGACATATAATCAAGAACAGTTGGAGAAAAAACAATATGAAGGTTACCAACAATACATGACAAACAGAAATGAACTATTATTATAAATAAGACAGGTAGAGATAGCAACCTGTGAGCATAAGATATGCATGTCTGTAGAAAACATAAAGTAATTGGAGATCTTGGTTTGCTTATGCTTTGAACATTTAGAAATAATGAACCTGTAGTCAGACAGTGTACCCGTACACAGTAGCACAAGGCTGGGATGTCAGCGCATGTGAGGCCCCGTGACCACCAGTGGTAATGGAACACAGCTGAGATGACAGTGCATATGTGGCTCCTGGGGGCAGTCATAATAATTACGACTGTGATACCAGTGTAACAAGGCTGTAATAACAGACATAGTCTATATGTGACTACAAGTGGACAGCAGAGCGACTGTGACCTCAGTGCATGTGGAACTCTTTGACCACCGGAGCATAGCAGAACAAGGTCGTGATATCAGTGCATATGAGATAGACATAGAATATAGAGATAAATGTCAGTTTCAATGATAAAGGAAAATGGACTGTCCACTCACCATTGCTTTGTTTTTGTCAGGTTAGTCTTGTTTTACTAAGTAGGAAAAGCACTGTAACATATATTGTTCATATGAAATGTTTACTGCTCCTTTAAGAGTCACACATACTACACTGGTATATATCAGTATATATGAATCCTCTCGTTAGTGCCATGCACTGTGTGTGTGTGTGTGTATGTGAGTGTGTGTATGTGAGTGTGTGGTGTGTGTGTGTGTGTGTGTGTGTGTGTGTGTGTGTGTGTGTGTGTGTGTGTGTGTGTGTGTGTGTGTGTGTGTGTGTGTGTGTGTGTGTGTGTGTGTGTGTGTGTGTGTGTGTGTGTGTGTGTGTGTGTGTGTGTGTGTGTGTGTGAGCGTTACTCCTCCATCGCTGCCACTGTATTAAATAAATAACTGAGCTGTGAGGCAGACAGATGGTGCAAGAACCATAGGGGACATGAAGCTTATCTGTGACATGTTCCAGTACAGAGGAGCCCAATGGGCCACTGGCACATGCAGTTTTTTGGTGCCAACTCTGCCAGCCTGTTCTCTGAATTCTTCTTTGTCAAGCTTAGCCTCTCTTAAAGGGGAAATATACTCTAAGAATACAGGGCTTCTTTTTCCTCTGAAGGACTTACCTCGGTAGGTTATATTAAAGGGAGGCCGGTTATTGCCTCTCACTGGAATTGCTTGTTTCTCTGAAGGACTTACCTAGGAAGGTTCTATTAAAGGGAGGCCGGTTATTGCCTCTCACTGGAATTGCGTGTATTTGAGCTCTATTTCAGACTTCTGCTACTTGTTTCAGTTTCAGACTGGAGTGCTGGTTTTCACAAGAGGTATACTTATGGAAGAGGGTGATTGGAGAAGGGAGAGGGGATAGAAATTGTGGAGAAAAAGGGGCTGGAGGAGAAGAGGAGAGGTGGTGGTCTGGGGAGAGAGAGAGAGTGTGTGTGTGTGTGTGTGTAGTGGTTTGGAGAGAGAGAGAGAGAGTATATGAGTGTGTGTGTGTATGTGTGTAGTAGTATTGATTTGGGGAGAGAGAGAGTGTGTATGTGAGTGGTGGTTTGGGGAGAGAAAGTGTATGTGTAGTGGTTTGGGGGGAGAGAGTGTATGTGTAGCGGTTTGAGGAGAGAGAGTGAATGTGTAGCGGTTTGGGGAGAGGTATTTGTAGTGGTTTGGGGAGGGTGTGTTGAGATTCAGTGCTTACAAGCATCATATAGTCCCAACTAGCAGTGCATAAGGTGCGTTGTTACAGATGATCTGCTACGTGCTGCCAGTAGGGGGAGCTCTAACGTAGCTAAATGAAGACAGGAGAGCAGGGCTGATGAGGTGAACATCAGAGCCGGTAAAGTACCCCTGGCACAGCAGAACCACGGCCCGTGCAACCCTGAATCAAACTGAAACCTGGGAGGTCGGAATCAGTAATGGTGCCGCTACCAGCGAGCAGTTCGCCCATTAACATATACAAGAAACAAGGAGAACAAAATGAGACTAATTATGGCTCCAAAGTGGAGCCCTGCTGGAGGTACCTGCGTGGAAAAAGGAGAGCCATATGATAAATCGTATGTACCCGGGTGGGCATTATGACACGGTATGTTTAGAAAAATCGGGAATATTAAAGGAGGCGAAAGATAAACGTAGTTAAATTATGATAGGCTAGTACTTAAAGTATACATACAGTAATGAAAACCGAATGGTGATACCGACATATATTTTACTTGTATCTTCCCCAAACCATGCTTTAAACTCCGTTGCTTGGTGTCCTACTTCTGTGAAGTCTCCCCCATTGTTCAAGTCTCGCGTCGCTTTACTGATGATGTCACGTTCTCGCGGGACTAACACAGAGCTCAGTCGGAGCTCTGCGCAGTCCCGAGGAAAGGATGAGGTTGGTATAAATGTCTCCAACCGGCCCTCCCACAACTCCAGGCTAACCAATAGCCTTTCAAATGTGAAAAATGGTGTTTCTCTGCCTTACTGCAGATTTTGGGAGGGATTGGTGATACAGTGGAAGTGTAAAAATTGATAAGATGCAAATAGAATGAAAGCCAGGGTTGTCTACTCTTCTACAAAATATACTTTTGGGGGTAAAATTAATTGCAGCATTGCCAAACAGACCGGAATGAGACAAGGCACCAGCTGTAAAAATGGCATGTCTGTAAAAGGAAACCAACATGTTCCAACTGGGCCCAGTAGCTCCCCCAAACCCCGACAAACCTATGTATATGGGGTATTGCCGTAATTAGATGAAGGAGCCGAACACTAATCAATGCAGTTTATAAAATCTTCACCTGTTCTGTACTTTAAATTCACATTGAAGGCAAAGCGTCTTACGTCAAGTTTTCACACGCTTGGTGGTAAAATGGCTGTTTGCAAAATTTGAAAACACACCTAAAATGAAAGCCTGGGGTGTCTACTTTCAAAAAATATACACTTTTGGGGGGAAATCTTAAAAAAGAACAGTGTTACACAGCCCAAATGAGAAATGGCACCAGTAACGCAAGCTGTGAAGATTCAAAGTGTGAGCCTGGAAACGCGCATGTTCCAATTTGGGACCCGTAGCTCCCACAAACCATGAAAAAGCTATCCATATGGGGTATTTCCGTACTCAGAAGAAGGAGCCGAACACTAATCAATGCAGTTTATAAAATCTTCACCTGTTCTGTGCTTGAAATTCACATCAACATTGAAGGCAAAGCGTGAAAAATGCAGAATTTTTTTACTTACGTCAAGTTTTCACAGGCTTGGTGGTAAAATGGCTGTTTGCAAAATTTGAAAACACACCTAAAATGAAAGCCTGGGGTGTCTACTTTCAAAAAATATACACTTTTGGGGGGAAATCTTAAAAAAGAGCAGTGTTACACAGCCCAAATGAGAAATGTAACCAGTAACACAAGCTGTGAAGATTCAAAGTGTGAACCTGGAAACGCGCATGTTCCAATTTGGGACCCGTAGCTCCCACAAACCATGAAAAAGCTATCCATATGGGGTATTTCCGTACTCAGAAGAAGGAGCCGAACACTAATCAATGCAGTTTATAAAATCTTCACCTGTTCTGTGCTTGAAATTCACATCAACATTGAAGACAAAGCGTGAAAAATGCTGAATTTTTTTACTTACATCAAGTTTTCACAGGCTTGGTGGTAAATGGCAAGTTTACGAGAAAGTGGTGGTAAAATGGCTGTGTAAAAAATTTGAAAACACACCTAAAATGAAAGCTGGAGGTGTCTACTTTCCAAAAATATACACTTTTGGGGGGAAATCCTAAAGTGGAGCACTGGAACCTAGCCCAAAATGAGTAATGGCACCAGTTAAGCAGGACTTGAAAATTCAATATTTGTTCAAAATTGGGCCCTGTAGATCCCCCAAACCTTGAGAAACCTATGCATATGGGGTAATGCTGTACTCAGAAGAAGGAGCTGAACACTAAACAATGCATTTTTAAAAATCTTCACCTATCCTGTGCTTGAAATTCGCATCAACATTGAAGTGAAAGTGTGAAAAACGCTGTTTTTTTAACTTACGTCAAGATTTACGAGTGATTGGTGGTAAAATGGCTGCGTAAAAAATTTGAAAACATACATAAAATGAAAGCCTGGGGTGTCTACTTTCCAAAAATATACACTTTTGGGGGGAAATCTTAGATTAGAGCACTGTTACACAGCCCCAAATGAGACATGGCACCAGTGATGCAAGCTGTGAAAATTCAAAGTGTGAAACTGGAAACGCGCATGTTCCAATTTGGGCCCCATAGCTCCCGCAAACCTTGAATAACCTATGCATATGGGGTATTGCTGTACTCAGAAGAAGGAGCTGAACACTAAACAATGGATATTTTTAAATTTTCAACTATCTCGTGCTTGAAATCAACCGTAATATTGAAATGTAAGTGTGAAAGCTGCAAAAAAACTAAATTTTTCCACAATTTTGACATTTTTTTCTGGAAAAATAGCTGCATAAAAACTTCAAATGTCTCCTGATTATTTACCTTATGTTGTCTAGTTTTCAGAAAGATATACCTTTGTGGGACATTTTTGGTTCTGGCACCATCAACTAAGCTATGATGCTCACATGCCAATTGTTGAGAAATTACAAGTTGGAAATAATGGCATCCATCTTGTAATATTTACCTTGTAAATGTGAGGAAGTGATTGAAATACTAGGCATATGGGGTATTTTTATATTCAGGAGAAGCAAATAAATATATTTAGGGGTATTTTTTTGTCATAAACTAATTGTATGCAAATCCTGACACGAAAATATAAGCAAAATGTTTGTTTTTTTTTTTTAATTTTTTTGCTCTTTTTTTTCTATTTTAATCAAATTAAATGATGAGGTATTCATATAATTGTGGTATCAAAAGAAAGCCCTACTTGTGCTTAAAAAAACAGTATATAATTTATGTGGGTGCACAAAAAGAATTAAAGAGAAAATATGGTTGAACAAAGACATAGTCAAAAAAGTCAAAATTGCTCCAGTCCTTAAGTCAAATCTAACTCAGGTTTTCCTGGTCCTTAAGGGGTTAAATCCTTTTCTCTTAGTCCATACAGGTTACTGGTCTCCCATCCTGTCAAGAGACCATGCTTGGCTCTCCTGTCAGGGTCATGCTCACAGGAGTCTTCTTCCCTTCTACTATCTAGTCATCTTTGTGTCTCAAATCTTTCTGGGGCTGATTGGCTAGCTGCAGCAAAGGAGGGAAGGGAGGCTCCACCCCCTGCATACACTTTGAAAATTTGTTCCTTCCTGCTAAGGGGTAAATCACCTCCCAGAGTTACCAGTTACCTGTATGGACTAAGAGAAAAGGATTTAACAGGTAAGTCTAAAATCCTCTTTTCCCATGAGTGCTTTTATCACGCACTCGTTTCTGATTGGCTCCTGCCGCGGCAGCCATTTTGTGCTTTCCCTGAACAAGTATCCTACGCAGGGCTTGGACTCTCCCTCTCTCCTCAGATTAACCCTTCACCTGCCAGATAAGTGCCTTTTAGCGATTTCTGGGGTGAACGTTTAATCTTACACACTGTATTTGGGTGATACTTGAATGTTTTGACACTGTGAGAATGTATAATCCGTTAGAGCTTGGGGCCAGACCTAAGACTAAGGACTCCGGGGTCTCTGTGTCCCTTATTGCACACTGATCCTCATGTCATTCAGGGTTACCTAGAGAATTCTCAGGTCATTTATGCCCAGTATGTTCTGCTGTCCCTGATTCTCCCCCGGGGACCTCCAGCCATGCATTACAGCCAGTTTGGGTGCACGAGTTCAAGGCTGATACTAGGGACCTCCGGTCTACATTTCAACTCTTTCCATCCCAGTTACAGCGATCTTCCACTCCTGGCAGACCCCTACTTCTGTCAGCTCTTCCCTGCCAAAACCGCAGGGAGTACCTGACGTATCAGATTCCTCTGAGGAGGAATTGTTGGTGGATTCAGACATTGAGGAATGTTCTGCTGTGGGCTCCTCTCAGTTTTTTGGGGACCCCTTTGAGGCTGATCCTGATTCCTCGACTGAGGGCCTTATCAGGGTCATGTTAAACACCCTAAATATTCCCTTAGTTCAAGAGGCTTCTTCGGATCCTTCTGTTGTATTTCAGGAGCCTAAGAGGCCCCCTACTTGTTTTCCTCACTCTTGACCGCCTTGTTTCTGATGAGTGGAATTCTCCGGACAGGAAACCCTCTGTTTCCAAGAAATTTGCCAAGCTTTACCCCTTTTTTGAAGCGGCGGTTGCTCAGTGGGTTCATCCCCCCAAGGTGGATGCACCTGTCTCCAGGCTTTCTAAATCCACTGCCTTGCCAGTTGCTGATGCGTCCGCTCTGAAAGACTGGACTGAGTAGAAACTTGAGGTCTCCCTCAAGTCCATTTTTGCCACCGCTGGTATTTCCCTGCCCAGCTTTTACTGCGGCATGGGTGAACAGGGCCATTGCGGTCTGGACTGAACAGCTCACTCTTGCTGTCCGTCAAGGTGCTCCTACTTTGGATATGTTGCATTATATATGTGCTGCCTTGTTTGACGCCATCCATTTGGTGGCAAGGGTTTCCACCATGTCTGTGGTTGCCAGACGAGCTCTTCGGCTCAAGATCTGGTCTGCTTACACTGCTTCCAAGAAAGCTTTGTTCTAGCTTCCTTTTCAAGGCACTTCTCTATTTGGGCCAGATCTTAAGGATCTGATTAGTGAGGCCACAGGGGGCAAGAGTACCCTTCTGCCTATGGTCTCCAGGAAGAAGACACCTGTCAAGCTTAATGTGCTTTTTCGTTCCTTCCAGACTGAGACACGTCCAGAGAACCAGACGGTTCCCTCAGCTCCTCCAATCCCAAACAACAATGGAAGCCCAAGGTCTCCTCCAAGCCCAAGGCTTCCAAGCCTTCTTCGGCATGACTCACTGAACCCAGGTCCCCACTCGGCTGTGGGTGGCCGTCTGCATCAATACCACAGCATCTGGGAGGATTCAGTGGCAGACCCGTGGGTCTTGCAGGTGGTGACAGAAGGGTACAGGATCCCATTTTTCCTCTCTTCCTCCCTTTCAGTTTTTCCCTTCTCACACTCCCCAGGGCATAGAGAAACAACGCCTGTTTGATAGCGCTATCCAGGCCCTTCTGGACAAGGATGTTATGGAAACTGTCCCAGTTCAGGACAGAGGTATGGGTTTTACTCAAACCTCTTTGTGGTCTCCAAGGAGGACGGTGGCTTTTGTCCCAATTTGGATTTGAATGATCTCAATTTTTTTGTGATCAAGACTCCTTATCACCAGGAGTCCCTAAGGAAGGTGATTGCTGCCATGTACCCGGGGGAATTCCTTGCTTCTCTGTATCTTCAGGACGCGTATCTGCACATCGCTATTCATCCAGAGTGCCAGCAGTATCTCAGATTTGCCTGAAACCAAGGGCATTTTCAGTTTTCAGCTCTTCCCTTTGGTCTGCCTACAGCTCCTCAACTCATCAGTCGAGTCCTGGGAGCCTTAGTGTCCGTCCTCCATCGGGACGGCATCAGAGTTACTCCATACATGGACAACCTGCTTCTGAAAGCCCCCTCTTCGGAACTTCTTCATCAGCAGGTTCAGGGCTGCATTCATGCACTTACCCATCACGGGTTGATCCTCAACAGTGACAAGACGGATCTTGTCCCATCCCAGCATCTGGTCTTCCTGGGCCTTCTCTTCGACACCCAGCGGAGCATGGTGTTTCTCACAGATGAGGAGGCTCACCAGATCAACCACAGGGTTTCCGCTGTTATGGCTCACAATCCAGTTACAGCCAAGAAGCTGTTCTCTCTAGTGGGGAAGTTCATTTCCACCATAGAAGCGATCCCGTTTGCCATGGCTCACACCAGGGAACTCCAGAGGTTTGTGATCCAGGCGTGCAGGGGTCAGCCAGACTTCTGAAGATGTCAGTGTCCATTCCTCTTCATGTGGAACTGAGTTTGTCGTGGTGGCTCAACCTCTCCAATTTTCTGAAGGGCAAGTCCTTCATGGTGTCCTTCTGGACAGCGGTGACCACGGATGCCAGCCTCTCTGGCTGGGAAGCGGTTCTGGATTGCCTGTGTGCTCCGGGTCTGAGGAATCTCTCCTTCCCATCAACGTGTTGGAGCTTTGGGCGATATTTCATGCCCTTCACCCCTGGACATGCCAGCTGGAAGACTGCCCGGTCCGGGTCCAGTCCAACAATGCCGCGCCAGTTGCTTACATCAACAAGCAGGGTGGAACAAGAAGTCTCGCTGCTTGGTTAGAGGTCAAGGCTATTTTGTCCTGGGCAGAAGAACATATTCCTGTCATATCCGCAATGCACATTCCTGGCGTAGACAACATCATGGCAGACTTCCTCAGTTGACATACGGTGGACAGTGGAGAGTGGGAGCTGTACCCAGAGGTGTTCTCCCTCATTGTTCAGAAGTGGGGTCTTCCTTGCATCAACCTGATGGCGGCAAGACACAACAGGAAGGTTCCGATGTTCTGCTGTCTCTGGAGGAATCCTCTAGCGGTGCATGCCATGTCCATTCCTTGGTTATTTCCTCTGGCTTACATCTTTCCTCCCATCCCCATGTTGCACGGGGCGTTAAGGAAGCTGAGACTGGAGCGCTGCCCAGTCATTCTGATTGCTCCATACTGGCCTCGGCAGGCTTAGTTTCCAGAGCTTCTGGATCTGTCAGTGGCGGAGCCTTTCTGGCTCCCTTGCCGGCTGGATCTTCTTCTACAGGGTTACCTGTGGAAGGAGGATGTTCATCGTCTAACTTTGACAGCTTGGAAATTGAATACTCAATACTAAGGAAGAAAGGTTTTTCTTCTGGTGTGGTGGCTACTATGCCGAGTTCCCGCAAACATGTTTCCTCTAAGGCCTACCATCGTGTCTGGTCGACCTTTCTCCTTATGGTCTTTCTTGCAGGACGGTGTGGATAAGGGCCTCAGCTTGAGTTCCCTTAAGGTTCAGAGTTCTGCTCTCTCTCTGTTTTCTTTCAGAGGCACATTGCTCTTCTTCCTGATGTCAAGGTTTTCTTCAAGGGCGTTGTTCATACTCGTCCTGTTTTCAAGACTCTTGCTCCTCAGTGGGATCTTAACTTGGTTTTGGGCATCCTTCAGCACCCTCCCTTTGAGTCCTTGGCTTCTATTCCTCTGCACCTGCTGACTTGGAAAATGGCCTTTCTCCTGGCGATTGTGTCAGTTCGCCGTGTTGCGGAGCTGCATGCTTTGACTTGCAGACCACCCTTTTTTGTGTTTCACAAGGACAAGGCGGTGCTTCGCACTTTGCAGGAGTTTCTCCCGAAGGTGGTTTCTGAGTTCCAAATTAATCAGGAGATTGTGGTGCCTTCTTTCTGCCCTGACCCTACCTCTGACAAGGAGAGGGATCTCCACTTGTTAGATGTGGTGCATTGTCTCAAGTTTTATGTACATCGCATGGCGACTGGCTTGAAAATAGATGTCTTACCATAAAAAAAAAAAAAGTGTGTCTAAAGGAATCCGTCCCGTTTGGAAACCGGAAATGAGGCTAGAGCGCAGACATCTTGTCTGTGCGCATGCGCCATCAGTCCCGGTCTCCATAGAGTAGTCTGCTTTGCACCATATGGTCACCGGAAGGGACTGACGGCGCAGGCTTATAGGACAGCACTAACCTGCCCGTCAGTCCCGAAACGGGACGGATTCCTTTAGACACATGTTTTTTTTTTATGGTAAGACATCCATTTTTAAGCTAGTCGCCATGCATTTAATGAATGCATGGCGACTGGCTATTATCTAAAAGTTCCGATTTAATTACATTTATTTTTGTTACCACTGAATTCTTAAGTGGCAGGTGTTAAAACATAATGGGGAGCACAGAAAATGTGGGGGTAAAGTCCCCTCCTCCCCTTTTGATCAAAAGAGCTCTCTGAGGCTGAGACTTGTATCCTGCTTCACTTTACCCCACCCAAACATGTTCAGTTTTAAGTGGCTTTCTAGCAGGTTGGATACAAGGGCAAAGCTTCTCTCTTAGACTTCTTTTTTATTTTATACTGATATGATATGGGGTTGTATAATCCCCTAATAAATGGACACCTATTTCTGGCCTCCTTGGATGGATTGAACCAGAACACAGACTTTAAGGACCTTAATCTTTGGAGGATGGCTTGCATTATCAGCCTTTACCTCATAGTAACATAGTTGATGTGGCTGTAAAAAGACGTGTCCATCAAGTCCAGCCTATGCCAAAAACATCCCTGTTGATTCAGAGGAAGGCAAAAAAAACATCTGGAGCAATTTCTAATTCAGCCCCAAGTGGGTAAAAAAATTCCTTCCTGACTCCAAATGGCAGTCAGAAATTTCCCTGGATCAACATCCTATCTGCTTTGAAGCCATCTGTCATAATTTTCTATATTGTTTTATGCTAGATAGACATCCATTGCTATTTTGAAATCTGCAAGTACAACATGCCGAGGCAAAGAATTCCATAGCTTAACTGCCCTTACTGTAAAGAACCCCTGCCTTTGTTTTAGTCAAAAGCACCTTTCCTCAAGTCTTAATGGATGACCTCTTTTTCTTAGCTCAGCTCTTTGCATAAATAATTCATTGGCTACATTCTTTGAATGTATTTGTAAATGGTAATCATATCACCCCCTTAGACGTCTCTTCTCTAATGTAAACAAACCCAGTTTGGCTGGTCTCTCTTTATAACTCAGATTCTGCTATCCCTTTATCAGTTTTGTTGCACGTCTCTGCACCTTTTCCAGTTCAACAATGTCTTTTTTTTAGAACTGCGCCCAAAATTGTACTCCATATTCTAGATGAGGCCTAACCAAGGATTTATACAGAGGTAGGATAATATTAGTATCCCTTGCATCTACACCTCTTTTTATGCAGGCTAGTAGGCTATTTGCTCTTGCAGCAGCTGGTTGATTGCACACTGCTTTGAAGTCTATCATCTATCAGCACCCCTAAATCTTTCTCAAATGAGGATTCCCCAAGTTGTTTCCCATTTAGAGTATATGTAACAAGTTTGTTTCTACAGCCCAAATGCATAACCTTACATGTATCTACATTAAATGTCATCTGCCACGTTACTGCCCATTCACTCAGTTTATCAAATCCTTCTCCAGAGAAAAAACTTCCAGCTCTGTACGTAATTTCTTACATAGCGTAGTGTAATCAGCAAAGCTTGAGATGCTACTTTTAATTCCCACTTCTAGATTATTAATAAACAAATTAAAAAAGCATTGGGCCCAGGACTGATCCCTGTGGCACCCCACTTATAACTTTAGACCAATTTGAAAAGGTTCCATTTACAACAACTCTCTGCCATCTATAATTTAACCAGTTCTCAATCCATGTACACCGCCCAAACTGAAGCCTTTTAATTTATGCAATTACCTGTTGTGAGGCACTGTATCAAAGGCTTTTGAAAATCCAAGTATACTACATCTACAGCAATTCCCCTGTCCAAATTACTACTTACTCTTTCATAAAATGCATGTAAATTAGTCTGACATGATCTATTCTTCATGAAACTATGCTGATTTCTACTAATAATATTGTTTGTCTTCACATAGTTCTGAATAGTGTCAGTTAGTAACCCTTCTAGTATCTTACCCACTATGGAAGTCAAGCTCACAGGTCTATCATTTTCTGGTTTGAACCTTGCTCCTTTTTTAAACAATGGAACTACATCAGCTTTCCTTCAGTCACAGGGCACTATGCCTGATGAATGTGAATCAATAAATATCAAAGCAGAACTACCACCCGACACAATCTTTAGCTTAACTAAGTCTCCATCTGGCGACTAGCTGCTTAGTAGCGGTAGTCGCCAGAATAATTACCTTATTTAATACATTTCTGCTCTCTTCCATGGGTGACAGGCAGGTTGGAGCACTGACATCTTGCCATTGTGACGTCCGCGCGCTTGAGCTGTCAGTCCCAGCTGGGTCTAGGAGGCATTACTAGGAGCCATTTGGCTCCGGCTCTGACTGACAGTGCAGGTGCGCGGACGTCACAAAAATACCAAATATGTTTAGTTTTACCTAAATACATGGCCTGCTAAGACCCCTAATTAACAGAAGTGCAAAAGGGTATTTTCAACTTTATGAACTAAAAATGCACATTCTATTGCTTACATGGCAGAACTACCCTAAAACAACTCAAAAATTGTATATTAACATATGAATAACAAATTGGCTGAAGCTTCTTCCTATACGAAATGGTGAAGAAAGGACACTTTGTTGGGAAGGTTTCAAAAATGTAAAGTCCCAAATTACTTATTATTATTATTCTTTATATAGCGCCAACTAATTCCGCAGCGCTGTACAATTGGGAATAGACATACAGAGGTATTAAAGCAAGCTTAGAGTAACAAATGAAAGAGTATGAAATATGAATTCCACATTTCTTTTGAGTACACTGACACCCAATATGTATAGGTGTACAAATAGGCCCCAAATTAGTAACAGCACAAAGCAGAATTTCTACTGATTTTTGCCTGCAGATAAGCAGAATGGACTTTGTTTATTCTGAAGGCATAATTGATCCATAACATCAAAATAGCCCCCTAAAAGCATACATTTCCTGAAAATAGATATCCAGCAGCATCATTTGAGGGGTACTTGCCTTTCTACCCCAGCCTTGGGTGCACAGATGTTTCTAGATGGTGGCTCTGAAGGAAAACATATTATTTTACATTTAAACCCCTTCAAAAGGTACTGAAATCATTAAAAATTATGGACTTTGCTACTGTAGTCAGCTGCTGTTCTTCTGAGAAAAATGGCACCCCATTTATATGAGCTGAACTATTGTATGGGGTGCCAGAAGGATAAAACTAAAACAAATGTGATCTCTCATTTTTATTAAATTTTTTTCAAATGTGACTTGCCAGTACTATAATAGTTGTAACCTCTACAGAAACAAAGCAAAGGTACGCAAACCATACCATTTCGGAAAGAACACAGCCCACTGCATCAAATGAAAAAAGCCAAACCCCAAAAAGCATACATATCCTGAAAATAGATATCCAACAGCATCAAATGAGGGATTACTTGCCTTTCTACCCCTAGTCCAATGTGTACAAATGTTTCCAGAAAACTATGGAATTTCCTACTGTATTCATTATCTACTCATCCGAGGGGAAGCAGACTGTGTGTGTGATTCTTTGGCTACCAATGGTACAAGGCTGGAGTGTCAGGAATATGAGGTTCTGTGGCTAGCAGTGGATCCAGGCTGGGGGGAGGGGTCAAAGTGTACATGGGGATCTATGGCTACCAGTGGCATTAGAGTCAGGCTAGGGGGGGTCAGACTGTATTTGCAGCTCTATGACTACCAATGTAACCAGGTTGGGGGGGGGGATAGTGCATGTGGGGATTTTAACTACCAGTTGAACCAAGCTGGGGGTCACACGGTATGTATGTGTGTATGTACATATATATATATATATATATATATATATATATATATATATATATATGAGAGAATATATGGCTACCTGGGCAGTGGAGCCAGGCTAACGGGGGTCCAATGGTGAATGTGGGGATCTGTGGCTAACAGTGGCCAGTGGTACAAGGCTGGGGGGCAGACAAAGTATGTGAGTAATCTATGGCTACCGTTGGGCAGTAGAACAAGGCTGGGGGGGTCTGAGAGTGTATGTGGGGAGTCTGTGGCTACCTGTGGACAAGAGAACAAGGCTGGGAAGTCAGACAGTGTATGTGGGGATTCTGTGGCTATCAGTGGGCATTGGAACATAGCTGGGGGGTCAGGCATTGTATGTATGGAATCTGTGGCTACCAATGGGCAGGGGAATAAGGCTGGGGGGATCAAAAATTGTATTTGGAGAATATGTGGCTACCAAAGGGCAGAGAAGCAAGGTTTGAGGGGAGGTGTATGTGAGTATCTGTAGCAATCAGTGAGCAGGGGAACAAGGCAGGGGGACAGTGTATGTGGAGATCTGTGCCTTCCAGTGTGCAGAGGAACAAAGCTGAGGGGGAGTCAATGTATGTGTGGTTCTGTGGCTACCAGTGGGGTCAGAAAGTGTATATGGGATGATATGTGACTACCAGGGGCAGTGGCACCAGGCTAGGGGATCATACTGTATGTAGGGCTCTATGACTACCAGTGTAACCAGGCTGAGGTGATCACAGAGTATATGGGACTGCGCGACTACCAGTTGAACCAGGTAATGTGTTTGGGGAATCTCTGGGCACCAGTGGGCAGGGGGACATGGCTGGAAGGGGAAGATCAGACAGTATATGTGGGGAATCTGGTGCTACCAGTAGGCATGGATAAGCGGGTCAGACAGTGTATGTGTGGAATCTATGGCTGCCAGTGGGCAATGGAACAAGTCTGGGGGGTCTGACAGATTATGAATGGAATGTTTGGCGGCTACCAGGGCACAGGATAACAAGGCGGGTGGTGAGGGTCAGACAATGCTTGTTGGGAAACTGTGGCTAGCAGTGGACAGGGAAACAAGGCTGGGGGCAGTGTACATGGGATCTGTGACTACCATAGGACTTGGGGAAGGGGGGATTGTGGAACCCTTCATTAAAACCATTTTGGAGGTAGTACAAGCCTCTGAAGGGTACAATACATAAATATACCATTGTTATTAAGGCTCACAATCATAAAAATCTCAAGCATAACACTTTCCATATGCAATGTGTTGCTTACCCTCTGGCACTCAAAGGGTTAATATTCATATTTTGCCATAGAAAATATGGCACTCTGGTTGAGAATCACTGGAGTAACCCTTCCAAAAATGTTTTTTTTAAATTAAGAAGATGACTTCTATCTCTTTTTCCAGATTGTTATAAAATAATCCCCCTATCATGGATCATCTATTGAAAAAGGATAGATGATCCATGGGGCGAGCCCAAAGGCGTTTTCTGCCTTCTTGATACTGCCGGTGGTTGTATAAGCCGCTATAGCATCAAACGCTTGTTGAATGAATGAACCCCGTCACCGGGTTCATTCTTAGAATGTGCAGTACTGCACTCTCATCATTGAATCAGTCCATGATAGATGATCCATTATAGGGGGGCTATCAGGAGGGGTCCTGGTGCCCCCATGGAGGTCTGAATGTTTTATTCCATTATTAAAGGGGCATATAACCTATGTGAAACATAGGTTATATGCGCATTATTTAATAAACGGGCAATTGTCGCCCCCATGCTAGGGGGGGTGTCATGAGGGGTCATGATACCCCCCTTGAGGTCTGATGTTTTGTTTAACCACATTAAACATGTTATAGTAAACTTATTATTAAATGTTTTACACATATACGGGAAAGGTATGCAACCTTGCCTATTGACCCTTTGAGTACCAGAGGGGTAGGAAACACATTGTTAAGCAATGCTTTCCTACCTCTCTGGTACTCCAAAGGGTTAAGTGTCAAATGAAGGACAGGTTCAGTCGAATATATGGCAGTTCCTGTCCAATGAAGAGGTGAAAGTCGAATGAAGTTAGTATGTCGAATATATGCAATATATGTCGACATACTAAGGGGGGTATGTCGAATGGGGGGGAACATTCTGTAGTGCTTGGTGTACTAGTTTTGTTTATTTTAACCCTTTGAATGCCACAGGGGTGAGCAATACTGAATGACTCGAAGTGTCACATTAAATCAACAGACCCCCTTGCATGCGAATGTGTCTCATTATTCATCATTTCCATGTGGAAATGAGTCATTACACTTCATTACCATATGGAAATAGGCCATTGTCGATGAGACAAATAAAAATTCTGTGTGGGCATCTTTTTGTCAGAGTGCTTAATTTCGTAGACACTTTGGTGAATACTGTGGATGTGCCTACGACATTGCTCTGACAGGACATCAACATTTTTAGCCCTCTATGAATTTTTGTGCATCTAGGTCTAAGTCTCTTTTTTTCTGTCTCCATGGGGAGACAACAGCTTCTACCAGTAGGCTGAAACAAGTGCAGGGGTGGAGCCTCCCCTCCTCCATATCAGGCTACCTTAGCCCCTCCCTGACAGATAGGGTTGTTCCATCACCTGGTAAGAAGGCTGTGAACAGTTTTGCTTAGTTTTACTTATTTTATTATTTTTTCTAAGATATGGGGTGCCCAAAGTCCCCCATTACGTGGGTTGCCATTAGTGGCTTCCCCTGGAGGACTGCCCATTGTACAGGTGCTGTCTGTGGACCCTTGCAGCCCTGGGAGAGAATCATGCAGCCCATGTCTCTCTCTCCAGATGGAGTTTCTCTGAGGCTTCTTCTTTTTCAATGGTAATCTGAAGAAACAAGACCTGCAAAAAAGGTGAGCAACCCTTTGACTGCCATGGTCCACTTGTCCCATGGTTCCCTTCCACACAGGGGTTTCTTTGGAGTTCTTTATAACTCCTACACTCACTCATGTTGGGTATTTTATATCTCTGCTCTATGGGTCTTTGGAGCATTTTGGGCTGTTTTGTGGTAATTAACCCCTTTCCTGACAGTATTTGGTCAGTTGAGGGACTTTTTTCTCACTTTTCCTTTGGGTTTTAGTGTTTGTTCATGTTTATTTGGTGTTCTGTGTGTGTTTTTACACTTTTTAGACACTTCTTATTTTAGACGTTATATTTGAATTCTGGGCGCACTTTACTGCATAGCCGCAATGCTCCATTGACTTCTATGGGACAGACTATTTTGGGACATCTCTGCAACCGCTCCACGTATCGAGTTGAGAGGGCTCATTCTTCTTGTATCCCCTTGTCCTACTATCCAGTTCCCCTATACAGTGTCTTGGGGGTCCCTGGGAGGGCTTGAGTTCTGTTTTTGGGATACTTTTGGGTGAGAAACTACATTTCCCATACTGCCGTTTCGGGGCTTCTCTCTCATTGGAATTCATTCACCATTTTCTTTCTCTCCTGAACGAGTATCCTATGCAGGGCTTGGATTCCTCTACTCTCCACCTTAGGTTAAATCTTTTCTTGACAAATAAGTACTTTTTAGGCTTTCTGGGCTGATTTTATTAATCTGGGTGACAGTATTTGGGTTCCCTATTACTGTAAGACACTTTCTCATGTTAAGATGGCATATCAAAAGGGACATGGGGGCTAGGCCTAAGGCTAAGGACCCAGGGGCATCTCTGACCCCACTTTCTTACTGTTCCTCATGGCAAGTGGGCTTCCCAGAGAGTTCTCAGGTCAGTTATGCCTCTCGTGCTGTGGCCCCTGCGTCTCCGCCAGGGTCCTCCAGCCATGAACAAGAGCCACTTTGGGTCAAGGACTTTAAGTCCTTTATTCCACAGTTTTCTCTTTCTTTTCAGGGGGGTTCTTCAATCTTGGAGGACCCCCAATTTCTTCAGGTTTGTGGTCCCTAAGACTGCTGGCATTTCTTATCTCTCTGATTCCTCTGAGGAGGATTCTTTTGAGAAGTCTGAGGATGGTGAATGTGCAGAAGTGGCTTCATCCAATACCTATGGCGACCCCTTTGAAGCTGACCCTGATCCCTCTGCCAAGGGTCTGAAAGGCAGTTTTGACTATCCTTAACATTCCTGTTAACCCTGTGGAATCACAGTCTACTTCTGACGTCTTTCAACAGAGCCTGCCCAAATGAGCAACCCTTTGAGTGCCATGGTCCACTTGTCCCACAGTTCCCTTCCACACAGGGGTTTCTTTGGAGTTCTTTATAACTCCTGCACTCATGTTCGGTATTTTATATCTCTGTTCTATGGGTCTTTGGCGCATTTTGTGCTGTTTTGTGGTAATTAACCTCTTTCCTGCCAGTCTTTGGTCAGTTGAGGGACTTTTTTCTCACTTCTCCTTTGGGTTTTAGCATTTGCTCACATTTATTTGGTGTTCTATGTGTGTTTTTACACTTTTTAGACATTATATATGAATTCTGGGCACATTTTACCACATAGCCACAATGCTCCATTGATTTCTATGGGACAGACTGCTTTGGGACATCTCTGCAACCGCTCCACGTATCAAAAGGCCTAAGGCTAAGGGCTCAGGGGCATCTCTGACCCCCCTTTCTTACTGTTCCTCATGCGAAGTGGGCTTCCCAGAGAGTACTCAGATCACTTATGCCCCTCATGTGCTGTGGCCCCTGCGTGTCTGCAGGGCCTTCCAGCCATGAACAAGAGCCACTTTGGGTCAAGGACTTAAAGTCCTTTATTGCACAGTTTCCTCTTTCTTTTCAGGGGGGTTCTTCAATCTTGGAGGACCCCCACTTTCTTCAGGTTTGTGTCCCTTAAGACTGCTGGCATTTCTTATCTCTATGATTCCTCTGAGAAGGATTCTTTTGAGAAGTCTGAGGATGGTGAATGTGCAGAAGAGGCTTCATCCAATATCTATGGCGACCCCTTTGAAGCTGAAATTGCAAGAAGTCCAGTACCATGTTTCCATCTAATTCCACTCTAGATTATCCTGGATGAGTGGAAGGCTCCAGTCAAGCGTCTTGCTCTTTCTAAGAGATTCTCTAAGCTGTACCTCTTTTCTGATGCAGCTTTAGCTCAGTGGGCTACACCTCCTCAGGTGAACCCCACTATTTCCAGACTATCTAAAGCCACTGCTTTACCGTTGGCGGAAAGCCATGGCTCTTAAGAATTTAACTGACAGGAAGCTGGAAGCTATCCTGACGTCTACTTTCACTGCCATCGGTGCTTTTTTGAGGCCTACCTTGGCTTCTGTTTGGGTTTCCAGAGCCATTGCTGTTTGGACTGAACAGCTTATTAAAGCTGTCTGCAAGGGTGCCCTAAGGAGGATGTTTTGTCTATTCTTGCCAACATGTTTGAGGCTCAGAACTATGTTACTGATACCCTCTTTGACGCTGTCAGACTTGAAGCTAAGGCTTCTGCCTTTTCTGTGGCCGCTAGATGCCCTTTGTGGCTTAAGATTTGGTCTGCTGACTTATCACCTAAGAAGTCACTAATATCTCTTCCCTTTCAGGGCACGTGTCTTTTTGGACCTGAAGTGAAGAACATCATGAGTGAAGGCACTGGGGTAAAAGCACCTTGTTGCCTACAGTTCCTAAACGCATTAATATGGCAAGGAAACAGCTTCTTTTTTTGTCCACGCCAAAGCAAACGCAAAGGCCGAATCCAGGTGGGTCTCATAGCAGCACCCCGTGCTCCACCCCCAAGCCCAGGCAACAGTGGAAGTCCAAGCACTCCTCCACCAAACCTACTTTGGTATGACTCGTCGAACCCTGGTCCGCATACACCTGTAGGTGATCGTCTGCAACATATTTCAAACATTTGGGCAGGCTCTGTTGTGGATCAGTGGGTATTCCAGGTGGTTTCAGGAGGCTATAGGATCATCTTCACATCACTGCCTCCCTTCAGGTTCTGGATATTCAGGTGATTCCGTACATGTACAACCTCCTGCTTAAGGTACCTTCCAGGGATCTTCTGGACTGCCATGTCCAGGAATGTGCCCAGATGCTCCTCCAGCATGGATGGATTCTGAACATTAACAAGTCTGCTACAGTTCCTTCTCAGAATCTGTTTTTCCTGGGTATCCAGTTCAACACCTGTCAGGGTATGGTCTATCTGACAGAGGACTCTGTTCAGCAGATCACGAGTGAGGTGTCCTACGCTCTGGAGTGGACCTCTGTCTACCATGGAAGTGGTTCCGTACTCCATGGCACACACCAGGGAGCTTCAGAGGTTCACTATCAGAGCTTACCGGGGAATCCGGAACTATTCAATCATCTTGTTTCTCTGCCTCAGGAAGTGAGGCAGGATCTCCTCTGGTGGTTGGACAGCTCCAACCTGATGAAGGGGAAACCCTTTGTGGTCCAGTACTGGACTCTTGTGATGACGGTGCCAGTTTCTACAGCTGGAGAGCTGTCCTCGGTCACCTGGGGGTTCAGGAATGTTGGAATGCAGAGGAGACCCTCCTGCCCATCAACATTCTGTAGCTCAGAGCGATTCGCTGTGCTCTGGTCTACTGGTCCTCTCCACTGAAGGACTGTCCAGTCCGCATCCAGTCAGACAGCGCCACAGCCGTGGCTTACATCAATAAGCAAGGAGGCACAAGAAGCACTTCTGCTTGGTTAGAGGTCATGGCTATTTTAGCTTTTGCAGAAGAGTCCGTTCCTGCTATTTACGCCCTTCACATTCCAGGCATAGAGAACGTTCTGGCAGACTTCCTCAGTCACCAAACAGTGGACCCCGGGGAGTAGGAGCTCTATCCTGAGGTCTTCAATCTGTTGGTCTTGAAATGGGATCACCCCTGCATAGACTTGATGGCTACAGGGACAACAGGAAGATTCCACTGTTTTGCTCTTGCTGGGGGGATCCTCTGGCATTTGCAGTGGATGCCTTGATCATTCCTTGGCTTTTTCATCTAGCCTACATTTTTCCACCTCTTCCTCCCCTCCCCAGAGTGTTGAGAAAGATTCAGATGGACGCTGCGCCAGTCATACTGATTGCCCCTCACTGGAGCAGGCAACCTTGGTTTCCAGAGCTGTTGGCTCTGTCTGCTCAGGATCCATCTCCTGGGCCACGCAGACCGGATCTCCTCCTCCAGGTTACCTTTGGAGAGAGGACGAGGACAGTCTAGCTTTGACAGCATGGCTGTTGAAGCCTCCATCTTAAGGAGGAAGGGCTTTTCTCCTGAGGTGGTCTCCACCATGATCAAAGCCAGGAAATATGTTTCTTCTAAGGCCTACCACAGGGACTGGTCTATCTTCCATTCTTGGAAGTGATCTGTCCTCACAGGAATTTGATCTGCCTTCCATCTTGTCCTTTTTTCAGGATGGTGTGAACAAGGGTCTTAGCCTTAGTTCCTTGTAGGTCCAAGGAACATCCAGATGTTGCCGGATGTCAAAGTCTTTCAGGCTGTTGTTCATACTTTCCCTGCCTACAAGGCTCCCACTTCCCAGTGGAACCTTAATCTGGTCTTGGGAGTTTTGCAGCAGCCTCCCCTTGAATCCTTGGTAACCATTTGTTACGGTTTTCTGACACTCAGACCAAGGTTAAAAGTAAAACACAGTTTTATTGAAATAAAATTAATGAACAGCGCCCCTGGGGACCAGAACAGGTATAAACAAGTAATGGCAGTAGTATAGGCCCAATAATGTAGGAGCAAATAGTAACAAACAGAATAAATGTAGGAACAAGGGTTAATGCTTAGAGCAAACTGATCAGTCTCTGCGATGGTAATTAGCCAACGCCCAGTAGGTATTAACAGTCTCTGAGGTAGTGCAAAGGAAGTGCAGTATGCGACTGAACTGAATCACTCTCAGATAGCTGCACAGTAAGGCGCCCAATGATACAGCAAGGACTGACTAGAGCTAGAGCCAATACACCACTAGGGTGATATAACGGAGGAGAGCCACTGCTGGAGCTAATGGGACCAGAGCCTGTAACGCCCCTTAGGTCTGTCAACGGAGGAGACCCTGCATGTGCCAACGGGACCAGAGCCAAGAGCACCCCTTGGGTGCCACAATGGAGGAGACACTGCACAAGCGATCTGGGAGCCAACGCACTGTCTAGTGCGATACAGTAGAAGAACACAGTGAGCACTTGGAGACCAGAGCCAAGACACCCTTCCGGTGCCATTACAGCGCAACACACTGCAAGAGCTAACGGAATGCCCAATAGCAACACGAGGTGCAACAACGGTAATGAACGAGCACCGAGATGGATAACTGCTCTGCTAGTGTTAACGGATAGGCTCAGTCACGGAGGCAACAGGCTCATAAAGTGTTAAATGGCTCGGATAGAATGCAACAAGCTTGGCAAGTGTACAGCGACAGGCCCAATATCGGAGGCAACCAGCACAGCAAGGGTATCTGACAGGTTCGGTAACGGAGGCAACAGCTCAGCAAGGTATGCAGACTGCCTCGGTAACGGAGGCAACAGCTCAGCAAAACTAAGCAGACTGGCTCGGTAACGGAGGCAACAGCTCAGCTGCAGAGACGTGATCAGTCAGGGCAATACTACCCGCACAGTTCAGAATGTCGCTGGTAGGCGATCGAGGTCTCGCTGGAACACAGGAAACAATCACGGAGCAGGAATGTCAGCCGGAACTGGGTCAATCACGAAGCATGAACGTCAGCCAGAGTCGGGTCAATCACGGAGCAGGAACATCAGCCAGAACCGGGTCAATCATGGAGCAGGAACGTCAGCCACAGCCGGGTCAATCACGGAGGAGGAATGTCAGCCGGAACCGGGTCAATCACGGAGCAGGAATGTCAGCCAGAGCTGGGTCAATCACGGAGCAGGAACAGCAGAATAGTCAGACGAGCCGAGTCGGTACACAGTAACGCAGGAACACAGCAACAAAGGCGCAGGATCAGGAACACCACGAAAGGGGCCATAGACCCAGTATATAAAAAAAACATCCTGGGCGGGCCAATCAGCATCCTCCAATGCACAGGTACCATCACAGAGAGTGACAGGGAATCACGGGGACCGTGATAGTACCTCCCTCTCAAAGACCCCCTCCCCTGGCTGAGGGCCTGGGTTTCTGAGGATATTTAGAGTGAAAATTGCGCATTAATCTTGGAGCATGAAGGTCCCTCTGGTCGACCCAAGAACGCTCTTCAGGCCTTAACCCTTCCAGTGGACCAAATATTGCAATTTGCCTCTAAACCTCCTGGAGTCAATAATACTCTGTACTTCGTATTCCTCTTGGCCTTGAACATCCACCGGCCCAGGAACCACCGGAGTGGTAGTATAGCGGTTGCGTACCAAGGGCTTCAATAGTGACACATGGAACACATTGTGAATGCGCATAGATGCCGGGCGTTCCAGTGCGTATGCCATGGGGTTAACCTTACGGATAATTTTAAACGGATCAATGAACCGGGGAGCCAATTTGTTGGATGGCACTTGCAGATTAAGATTCCTGGAGGAGAGCCATACCCTGTCCCCAACCTGGAAGGATACCGCTGGCAGCCATCTGCGATTGGCATGTCACTGATGTCTCTGGAAGGACTGGCTGAGGGACCTCTGCACCTGTGCCCAAGTGAAGCGGAGCTGCTCAATGTGCTCGTCCAGAGCCGGAATCTGTTGTGACTGAAACAAGTCCGGGAGCAGACATGGCTGGAACCCATAATTAACGAGAAATGGAGAGCTCCCAGACGATGAATTAACTGCACAGTTCCTGGCTAACTCTGCCCACGGCAACAGGTCAGCCCAATTATCATGATGATCAGTCACAAAGCAGCGCAGAAACTGCTCCAGTCCCTGATTGGCACACTCAGCAGCCCCGTTGGTCTGGGGATGGTAAGCGGAGGAGAAGGACAGTTGTATGCCCATTTGGCTACAGAATGCCCTCCAGAATCTCGACATGAACTGACTCCCTCGGTCCGACACTATCACTCTGGGAACCCCGTGCAAGCGAAACACTTCTCTGGCAAAAACTACTGCCAGCTCCTGGGCCGAAGGAAGACCAGAGAGGGGCACGAAATGAGCCATCTTCGAGAACCTATCTACCACCATCAGTATAAATGTATAGCCCTTAGATACCGGCAACTCTCCCAAAAAATCAATAGATATGTGGGATCATGGGCGTTCACCATTAGGCACTGGTTGGAGCAGGCCCACTGGGAGATGTCTGGGGGTCTTAGCGCAGGCACAGGTGGCATAGGCAGCAGTAAATGCGGAACAATCAGCTTTCAGGGAGGGCCACCAAAACACCTGTGAGAGAGACCATGTCAGCTGATCCCTCCCAATATGCCCAGCTGCCTTAGATGAGTGGTAGGTTTCGAGTAAATGTGTACGGAAAGGCTCATCCACAAAGCACTTGCCAACTGGGGTTTCTGGAGGTGCCCATGCTTGAGACGCCAAAATTTGCTCCCCCAGTGCCGAAGTGATACTGGTGCGTACTGTAGCCAGAATCCTATCTGGCTGAATAATAGGTACCGGGGCTTCATCCCTCTCAATGTCAGAGCTAAACTGTCTGGATAGGACGTCTGCCCTAACGTTCTTAGAACCAGGCAAGTAGGACACTATGAAGTTGAACCGTGACAGGCATAGGGCCCACCTAGCCTGACGGGAGGACAGCCTTTTAGCCTCTGAGAGATAAATCAAATTTTTATGGTCCGTAAGAATTAACACCGGGGTTCTTGTGCATTCCAATAAATGTTGCCACTCCTTTAATGCCAGGATGATAGCCAACAATTCCCTATCACCAATCTCGTAATGGCTTTGGGCACTGGATAGCTTCTTGGAAAAGAACCCACAAGGTCTCAGGTTGCCACCCTCTTTGGGGCGTTGAGAAAGAACTGCTCCTACCCCAACTTCAGAGGCATCAACCTCTAACGTAAACGGCAGGGTGGGATTGGAGTGGGACAGTATAGGAGCGGAGGCAAAAGCAGATTTAAGAGTCTTAAAGGCCTTCTCCGCTGCCTCAAACCATTGAGAGGGATTAGCGCCCTTGTGCGTGAGGTCAGACAGAGGTTTTACAATGGTGGAAATATTCTGAATAAATTTTCTGTAATAATTGGCAAAGCCGAAGAACCGTTGGATAGCTTTTAACCCTTTGGGCCGTGGCCATTGTAGGACTGCAGCCAATTTTTCTTGATCCATGGCAATGCCATCCTTAGATATCACAAAACCCAGGAAGGGTAATTTGGAACTGTGAAATTCACATTTTTCTAATTTACAGAACAATTTGTTCTTGCGTAAACGGAGCAGAACCTCTGACACATCTTGGATGTGCTGGGTTAGGTTAGCAGAATTAATCAATATATCGTCAAGGTATACGACTACACAGGACTGTAGCATATCGTGGATGATATCATTGATGAACTCTTGAAATACGGCAGGTGCATTACATAATCCAAAATGCATCACTAAATATTCATAGTGTCCTGACCTAGTATTGAATGCCATTTTCTACTCATCTCCGGCCCTGATCCTTATCAAGTTGTAGGCGGCCCGTAAATCGAGTTTAGTAAATATAGAAGAGCCTTTCAACCTGTCAAACAACTCCGTAATGAGTGGTATGGGGTATGCATTCTTCGACATGAGCTTATTTAGTCCTCGGTAATCAATACATGGTCGTAATTCGCCATTTTTCTTTTTCACAAAAAAGAACCCTGCACCTGCCGGAGAGGATGATTTGCGAATGATTCCCCTTTCGAGGGCATCCTCAATGTATTCCTCCATGGCCTTATTTTCCTCACAGAACAACGGGTACATCCAGCCCCTCGGTGGCACCACCCCCGGGGGCAAATCAATAGAGCAATCATAAGGCCTATGTTGCGGTAATGCGCTAGCCTCTCCCTTACTGAATACGTCACTGAACTCGCTATATTCAGTTGGCACGGAGGGAGAGGTACACATGATCTTGACCGGATGTGCCAAACAGTGACTAGTGCAGTATTCAGACCAAGACTTAACCTCGCATCTTTGCCAATAAAACTGAGGGTTGTGCAGCCATAACCATGGGAACCCCAGAATGACCGCGTGATGGGGTGAGTGTATTATCTGGAAACATACTTCCTCCTTGTGGAAAGCCCCAATTGACATAGTGATAGGAGTAGTTTCCATAGTGATGAAGGCTGGTTCTAGAGGTCTGCCATCAATGGCCTCAATGGCTAGCGGAGTACCTCTTTTAGACAAAGGAATATTGTGCCGTTCAGCGAAAGCATGGTCCATGAAATAACCTGCTGCGCCAGAATCTACCAGAGCTAGTACCTCCACAGCTTGGTCACCCAGGAAAAGGTGCGTGCGTTTCCCGGCCGTACCGGACATGTACGTAGTATGTGCCAATTTTTGCCACAATATAAGCATAAGCCCTGCCTTTTGCGGTGTTCCCTTCTCCTCCTTAGAAAGTCTGGTGAACCCGAGTTGCATAGGCTCACCTGGTTCGGATACCCGGTCAGGAGGATTGGGAGGCGAGGGTAGGTTCAAAGGACTATCGTGCCCATAGCTTCTGGATTTTGCCCTTTTTGCCAAGCGCCTCTCGCGAATGCGAGTGTCAGTAAGCGTAACGTAGTCGATATACTCATCTAAGTCGCTAGGTACATCTCTGGCCGCAATCTCATCTTTAATAGAGTCTGATAACCCTTGGGCAAAGGCTGCCACCAGTGCCTCATTATTCCAGCCTACCTCTGCTGCCAGTATCCGAAATTCTATAGCATAATCGCCTACAGAACGATCGCCCATTTGTATCTCCATCAATCTTTTGGCAGCAGAGGCGGCTCTCCCAGGTAACTCGAATACTCTCCAAAACTTTTTGACAAACTCAAAGAAGTTCAGAGTACATGGTTTGGAATTCTCCCATAAAGGGTTAGCCCACGCCAGGGCTTTACCTGTTAATAGAGATATCATGAACCCCACCTTGCTACGGTCGTTCGGGAAGGCATGAGGTGTCAGTTCTAAGAATATCTCTAATTGGTTAATAAACCCCCTGCACAGAGTGGATTCGCCATTGTATCTTAACGGTAACGGCGCCGCCGCAGCAATTTGCCCAGTATGATTATCTGGTGTCGAAACTGGGGGGACCACTGGATTTTGGTTGGGTTTATCGAGGTGTACCGTACGTTCTAGTAATGTCTGCATGGCCAGTGCCAACTGGTCCAAGCGTTGCTCTTGAACATCCATCCTACAATGGAGGTTCTGTGTATTACCGTCACCCTTACCGTCTGAGGTCATGGCCCTTTCGTATTGTTACGGTTTTCTGACACTCAGACCAAGGTTAAAAGTAAAACACAGTTTTTGTTTCCTGGAACACAGGAAACAATCACGGAGCAGGAACGTCAGCCGGAACCAGGTCAATCACGAAGCAGGAACGTCAGCCAGAGCTAGGTCAATCACAGAGCAGGAATGTCAGCCAGAGCCGGGTCAATCACAGAGCAGGAACGTCAGCCAGAGCCGGGTCAATCACGGAGGAGGAATGTCAGCCGGAACCGGGTCAATCACGGAGGAGGAATGTCAGCCGGAACCGGGTCAATCACGGAGCAGGAACAGCAGAATAGTCAGACGAGCCGAGTCGGTACACAGTAACGCAGGAACACAGCAACAAAGGCGCAAGATCAGGAACACCACGAAAGGGCACCTGACAGGTGCCATAGACCCAGTATATAAAGGAACATCCTGGGCAGGCCAATCAGCCTCCTCCAATGCACAGGTACCATCACAGAGAGTGACAGGGAATCACGGGGACCGTGATACCATTCCTCTACATCTTCTGATGTGAAGGATGGCCTTTCTAAGGTGGTCTCTGAGTACCACATCAATCAGGAGATTGTTGTGCTTTTCTTTTGTCCTGACCCTAAATCCATCCGCAAGACAGATGCTTTGCCATCCTTGAGGGTCCCAGGGCTGGTTTGGCTGCGTCCAAGGTGACTATTGCATCCTGGATTAAGTCTACCACCTGCAAGGCTTATGTGCTCAGAGGGAAACCTGTTCCCTTCTGCATCACAGCACACTCCACTAGGTCTGTTGGGGCCTCCTGGGTCTACAAAAATCAGGCCTCTGCTGAACAGCTGTGCAAGGCGGTCACTAGGTCTTCTGTACACACTTTTGCTAAACACTACAAAGCTGAAGCCAGCTTTGGCAGGAAAGTCCTAGAGGCAGTCTGCCTGTCTAGGACTTTAATTTAATGTGCCTTATAGCTCTTTAACTGTTTGAGACCTGTTGGCTCTTGTTCTTGTGTGCCATGTATTGTTATTTAGTGTCTGTTGATAGTTAGTATGGGTTGTTTCGTGTCCTGGATAGTCCTTGGGAACTCTGGTATCATGGTGATCAGAGCTTGGTCCTTTCCTTTTCTTCCCACCCCTGGGAGCTCAATGTTGGTACATCCCCATGGTACCTGGATGTCATATTGGACGACAGAGAAAAGAGGATTTTAGTCTTACCTGTTAAATCCCTTTCTCTTAGTCCTTATGACATACAGGTCTCCCACCCAGTGAAAGGGACCATGCTGGGTCTCCTGTGACTGGATTTTGGAGTCCTTTTGGGTTCATCGCTCACAGGAATTTTCCATTCTTCCTTCTTGCTATCTTAGTCAATAGGTTATTGTGTCAAATCTATCTGGCAGGGAGGGGCTAAGGTAGCCAGGTATGGAGGAGGGGGAGGCTCCACCCTTGCTCTTCTTTCAGAATTGTTCCAGCCTACTGGGAGGAGCTGTCGCTTCCCCATGGTACCTGTATATCATGTGGACTAAGAGAAACTGATTTAACAGGTAAGACTAAAATCCTCTTTTGTTACCCACTCAACACCTAGTTTTTCATGGTCCTATGGTTAGACACATCTTTTCAGAGAAGAGCAGAGCATGCTTTATTAAACCAATCCATCACTAGGGGATGTATGAGATTGGTAGAAACAATGGTTTCCACAATGGAAGCAGTGTCATTTTTCAGTGCCATCTGAGACCATTACAGCTGAATCTGCTCCATCATTGGAACAAGGATCCTCATTATCTTCCCCACATGGTGATTTTGTCACTGCAATGGTAGCTGGGGGATCCAGATCTTACCATCAGTCATCCATTTTCTGAAATAAAGTGGAAGACACCAGCAACTGATGCAAGTCTGTTTAGTTGGTGAGTGACATATGCTCATCAGTGGAACAAGACAGAAAGCCTGTCTTCCTATCAACATGCTATCAACACTTGGATGACCCTATTCAATGGACCTCTAGTTTTGATCCAGTCACACAAAGCCATAGTCATGACCTACATTAAACATCAATGGGGCATGGGGTGCAAAGCCACCTATACAGAAGTAAAAAGAATCCTGCTCTGGGCAGAGAACCACATTCCAGAACTTTCACACATTTATATCCCAGGAGTAGACAACTTGGAAGCGGATTATCTCATCAGACACATCCTAGATCCATTAAAATGGGAGATCAAACAGGAAGTCTTTCCAGCTCACACATTCTGGTGGAATACCAGAGATAGACTTGATGGCTTCTTGTCTCTACTTGAAAACCCCAGCATTTTGCACAAAGACAAGGGATAAAAGGGTACTGGTAGTGATGCCATGGTAATACCATGGAAGTACACCCTTGTATATGTTGTTCTTTGGATTTCCATGATTCCCACAGTGATTGCCAAAATCAAAAGAGAATGGATTCCAGATCTACTAATCTCTCTAGTATGGCCAAGATGGGCTTGGTTTCACCACCTACACCACATGTCCATATAAGATCCTTGGCATCTTCCACTGCTGCCAGACCTGCTCACCCAAGCTCCCATACAAACCCCAACCTGCCCACCCTTGCCTTAATGGCATGGAAAACTTAAAGCCAAAATTATGAAGTGAAAAGGATCCAGTGAGACAGAGGTTCATACAAAGCTAAAGGCATGTAAACTGGAATCTGCAAAAATATATAATCGGATCTGGAAAATTTACTTTGCATTTTATGAACACCATAGACCTGTTGATCTTCCACCTTTCAAACTTCCCTATAAACGGGATGTTTTTTTGCAAGCTGGCCTTAAAAAGGTTTAAGAACAAATGCCCTTAAGTTACAAATTCTTGTCCTTAACAGTCTTCTTCCAGAAATAATCTATTCAAGGTGTAACTCATATAAATAGTCTTTATCAACATTCTTCCCCTCCTTAGTATTTGAATCCTGTTCTAGAGGTACTCCAGACTTCTCTATTTCAAACCCTTTCCCCAGCTTCTCTCAAGCATCTCCCATCTTATGACAATCTCTTCAACATGGAGAGTTTCAGAACGTAATGCTGTCTCTCATATGCAAACCCACACACATGATCTTGAGTTGTATTACAGACTTTTCCTGAATTTCAACCTGAACTGGTTTCCTGCTTTCACATCAATCAAGAAATAACTTTTCCCACTTTGTGTCCTATCCTACACAATAATAAAGAGGCATTCCTTCATACTCTTTATGTGGTTAGATGCCTTAAAAACTATCTTTAAAATACTAGCTTTTTCAAACTAGTATCTTGTTTATTATCCCAGAAGGCCCTAAAAAGGGTAATCCTGCTTTTAAAGACACTATTTCTGACTAAATAGCCAAGCTTACCTTCTCAAGTCTCACCCATTTCAAATCCGAGGTACAGCCTATTCAATCCATTTATAAAATACTTCTTGGGCCCTGAACAACCAAGCTTCTGCTAATCGATTGTGTAACTTAGATCCTTTGTCATCTGTTCATACTTTCAAAAAGTGTTTTGCAGACTGCTGTCCTCTAGTTTTCTAGGAGCTTCAGCTTTTAGTGCCCTACCTCCTGGGGAAGAACCATGGTCTCTGCATCTCTCAAATGACTAAGAAAAAATTATTTATCTGAAAGTATAAAAAAATGGCCTTTTCTTCATAAACACTTTGACTGCCAGGGAGTATGCAATGCATTGCAAAGCAATGCGTTGCTGTTTCAAGGATTCTAATGTAAATAAACAGAGAGACACATAAGTAATCACAGATTTATTATCAATAAGCATATAATATGTAACAGTAGATAAAAATTATCAGCCAATGATCTTAGAACGTATAGGAGAGCCCCCGGATGGATCTGACCACCGCCCATACAATCTTGGACAGACACACAGCAGGACACGTCTCATGCACATTCCCAATGAAACTCTAAACCAGCCCCCACATCACCCAGATCTTTATATCCTTTATCACCCACTGATCAGAATGATTTGACCTATCAGATTACACAGTTAGTGTTAACAAGCTACATCATCATTAGATGCCTAGCTTGTGCTCTGCAGCTGCAAGGGTTAATGCAGTCTGCAAAAATCAGCATTTCTATTAGTGCTGCATGGCCTTGAAAATGTAACATAATGACCATGCACTGAAAGTAGTTGATAAAGTTATGCACAGAAGATTTGTAAAAAGCACATTAACCCCTGATTAAGAAATATAAAACCCTTATTAACCCCTGATTAACCCCTTCTTGCTTGGGATGGGACCATATTTTATACATCCTCATACATTCCACCCTTAGTCCCATCACAATAACTGAGACGCTGTGTATGAATCAACATGCTCAGGCCTTTGCAACACCTGTCTTTTTCATTCATATGAGGTTATTTGGTCCCAGTAGTGAGGCTTTGGACTCCCAAGAAAAGAAGAAATCTCCTGGAAACAGTCCTCCTAGGTACAGGCCCAGCAAAATCAGTAAGAAACACAGCACCCCAAATTGTAAGCCTCTTGGCATATATTCATCCATTGTAAGATCACCAGGGAAAGGGCCTCTGCATGGCTTCTCATCAGGAGCCAGAGGTCTTCCAAATAGGGACATCTTGCATGTGCTCATGGGATCAACAGCAACCTGTCGGTAGGAACATACACCGGGTTAGATTCCCCTTCCAGTAATACCAAAAAAGTAGCGCCCTGTTCCCAGTCCAGAATTTCAATTGTCATTGTCTTACTATTTACCCCTGTTGGCAATACTTTGACCCTTGCACCTACTTCTAACACCTGTAGTTTCTTGGTAATGTACTGATCTGTTACTACAATTGTTATCCAACCAATAACCTCCCCCTGTTTCAGGGTCCCTGGCTTGGTAGGCTCAACATTGATTACATACTCTGCGGAATTATCAACCCATACATCCTCATTTCCAGTACACCAGGTGATGATAGTGGGGTGTGGAATAACTCCTGGTTTACACATGGGAGAATCATCAAGAATCCCATTATAACAGTCCACAGGTCCAACACCATCAGCTGCGCCTGTCACATCAGTGAGAGTGGTCATAATCACTCTCTCCTGTTTAAATCTTTTTTGTGCGAATAACCACCCTTGGTTGCTGATACCTTGTGTCCTAACCCAACATTCTCTCTATAGGGGTGGCGTCCTGAATAAGGCGGACATTCAATAGGATAACCTCATCATCCAGCATCCTATACCACCCCCCTAGAGTGGGTGTGGGAGTCAGCTTGCTTATTTGTTCCTTCAGTAAGCCATTCATTCTTTCAATCAGACCAGCGGCATGTGGGTGATAAGGGATATGGTACACCCAGTGCACATCCTGTGTCTGAGCCCATTCTTTGACCACTTTGCCAGTCGCATTATCAGTTTGTATTTCCACAGGAGTTCCATAGAGCTTAGTGATCAAGTGTAACAGTATCAATGTTGTCTTTTGATCTGTATGCTTGGAGAGGCAGACCCCCATGACCCCTGAGTATGTATCACTGCTATTGTACAGTGGCACACTTGACCTGCTCCTTGCAGCAGAGGGCCAATCAAATCCATCTGCCAGACTTCACCACCCGTGATGCCTCGATATATTTGTCCAGGGGTGGCTTTCAGGTTTCTCTTCTGTACAGCGTGACAAATGGGACACTTGACCACAATGTCCTTTGCTTGATCCATAGTTAGAGAGATCCTCATTTGGTTGGCCCACTGGTATGTAGCCAGTGCCCCTCTGTGTTCACCCTGGATATTGGCCCATTCCCCCAGCTGCAAGAGTTTGTCCATAGGCTGGGTGGAGATCTGTGACAAGCTGTCAGCCATCTAATTTCCTGGATGACCAGTATGTCCATCAACATATTCCACAGCAATAGGCCTCTTGATGCCTTGTTCCCACAGGATCTGCCACCCCATAAGGGTTTCCCTTTGATTGTCCATTGGTCTTGCTGCCAAGTAGCCATCCAGGTGGTTAAGCCCTTATGCGCGGCCTAGCTGTCTATATACAGAATCAGTGGTCCATTAGTCTCTTCACTGACCATAGCCACAGCTTTCAACTCTGCCAGTTGGCTAGACCCTCCTTCTCCGGTCTCATGTAGGACTGTGTCTGTTGAGGGCTGGTATACAGCAGCCATCCAGACCCTGCTGCACAGCAATTGGTGAATCAGGCATAGCGCTTCTGTTCATTAGTCAGCTGTTCCCAAACTTCTGCCTAATTATAAGGCCCACCACACACTAGAATGGGAGGTAACTCTGGTTCTACTGATTCACAATGCACAGCACCTGCAAAGCGCATCTTGATATCAGCAGTGGCTTGTCCAGTCATGTTGCCTCTTTCTGCTAGATACCACTTCCATTTCTGTGGGGTCTGCTTCTGAGCAACTGTTGTGTGAGCCACAAGGCCGTCTTGAGGTACCCAGTTACTTATAGGCAGATCTGTTTCACCAGTGGGATGGGACCTAATTTGTTGTTGACATGTACAGCCTCCTTGACTGAAGACAGTGCTTTTGCCTGCTTTTTGCCCCAATGGTACACAGTATTTTTCCAGGATACATCATAGATGTGATGCAGTAACAATCCCAGATAGGGTACAAAGGTACCTCCAGAAACAGAAAATTCCCAGCAGGGCTTCTGCTTCCTTGATGTTTTCCTTCAGACTAGCAATAGTATCTAAGTCTTTGGCCACTTGCTCTTCCGTGTTACCAAACATCATGACATCATCGGTGTAATGGTATACTTGACATTGGAGTGGCCCATGGCCTGTAAGTCTCTGGTTATTAGTCCATGACGAATAGTCACTGAATGTAAATATTCTTGTGGCAGAACTAGCAGTGTATATTGCTGTCCATCCTTGGCGAAGGTGAAATGGTTCTGGGACTCAGGGGCGATGGATATGGAAAGGAAAACATTGGCCAAGCGTATGACAGCATGCCATTACTCAGCAGTCTGTGCAATCCTCTCCACCATTATCATCTCTGAAACAGTGGCTGCTAGTGGGGGTGCCACTTTGTTCAGTCCTCTGTAGTCCTCGGTTATATGCCAGCTCCCATCTGGCTTCTTCACAGGCCAGACTGGACTGTTGTAGGGGCTAGCAGCAGGCCTCAGCATGCCAGCTTGGAGTAGACCTTAAATAGTCTGTGACTTCTGTATGTCCTCCAGGAATGCAGTACTGCTTGACCTGTTGTGCTGGTGGTGGGATGTAGACTAAGGTCCATTTAGCATGCCCTCTGACTATTGGCTGAAGTGCTAAAAGGCACAAAGTATGCACTGCAGCGCCGAAAGTATAACACCCTGCTTCAGTGTATATAGTCTGTCACTTCAAAATATCCATTCCCAGAATATTATCTGGAGGTTCAGAGATCAGGACATTTCCCTATCTGCATTCGATACTGCACCCAGTAAGAAGGTGTCTTCTGTCCTCCCAATCCCTCAACCATAACACAACCCTTAGTCTACTTTGTGTTACCCGCATTGCTATGAAACAGAGATACTTCTGTCCTGGTATACAGCAAGGCTGTTACATATTGTGGTCTCATAGGATGTCTCCAAAGTAATGTAATTCTTACATATGGGTGGAGGTCCCCTGGACTGAGTACTGCTATTTGCATAGCAGTAGGGTCTGAGGACGGGGACCGGCCATGGTTTCATAAGGGCTTGGGAACTGTCCATGTCTGTTGGTGCTCCTGTAAGGCATTGTATTCTTCTGCGTATGTGGATGTCAAGTAAAGGGGCGGGGCAACAGGCAAGTCCAATAAAGGTGCAGTGGGTGTCACCTCCACGTCCCCACCACCTTCCATATCACTAGTTGCCACTCTCTTTAGTTTGGTTGTTTGCAACTTCCCCTTTTTGTTTCAGTTCTTGCCAGCGAAGCAGTGTGTTGGTAGGTGCTCTGTCTATCTCATCCTTCTGCACACCACTGGCCAGCAAGTCCAGAAAAACTGTTGCCTAGTTATTTGTAATCTGCATCCCCCTCCCTGAGTCTTCTCTACAGACCAATTCTTTGCTGCTGGGTGCTCATGAGTCCCAGTCCAATGTCCCCAGCAGACCCATGAGGCTACTGGCTGTATAGACATTTGAATGAGTATTGGTCAGCCCACCCAACACAGCAAACAATTTTACACATTAAAGTGACAGTTCCATGTCTGACCCTTCCAATCTCAGCACACAGAAACACCAGTGCACGTATATGTCCTCTCCTAAAGTCTGCCAAGGGGTTATGTCAATCAACTCAAGTGGGTTCTCGTGCACCTGGAAATGGAGTCACAGATCAAGTGTAACAAACTGAAGGATTCATCTGCATCCCTGGCCTGCTATATATGCAAGCGGACCAACGGATCTGAGCAGACACTACTCAAGCCTACAGCTTCCTCCTTGGTCAGTGTAACACAATCACCCCCCATGTCCCAGGCATGGAGAGCCTATGCCAATAAGTTCTCCTTGGTTTTCTGCTTAAACTTAACCCCTAACTCAGACAACTCACTGGCAGAATATGATCAAGACTCCCCAGTATACTGTTCTTCAGCTGCAGTGGATGAGGCACCAGCAGCTCCAGCAACAGTGCCCCCTTCAGCTGCTGCTGAAGGTGGGGGTAAGGCGATGGGTAATCTCTTTCCGCTGCTTCCAAGTAACAATGGGTCTAGCTAGAAAGTCAACTGCCCCACTATCCACCTCCTCATCAGAGTCAAAGCCATCCCAGGTTTGAATATCCTCCCACTGTACTGATTTAGCAAGGGTGCGTACATGCACTGTACTAGAGGGAGGAAGACCTGTTTGTCTCCTATGCTCTCAGTTTATATACAGCATTAACAATGTACGAGGCAAAGTTATCATCTACCTGCTTAAACTTGTTTTGCTGGTCTCTTAGGG
Organism: Rhinophrynus dorsalis; assembly: GCA_037306005.1. Taxonomy (NCBI): domain Eukaryota; kingdom Metazoa; phylum Chordata; class Amphibia; order Anura; family Rhinophrynidae; genus Rhinophrynus; species Rhinophrynus dorsalis. The sequence goes on from CM074724.1 coordinate 167,920,781, forward strand.
TACATTGCAACATGGTACACTTCTCCCAGACTGCTTGCAGTTCAAATATAGCACCCTTATACTGTTCCTGTAGTGAATGGAGTGCCTGCTGCATAATCCACCCAACGTGAGCAGTGGCTTTCTGCTCCCTCCCTTTGTACTGTGAGAGATCAAGATGGACAGCAGCTGTACAGGGGTCAGTCAACTGCTGCCCAGCAACATATTTATGACATTCCCGTGCTATTGGAGCCCATGACCGTAAGCCAGCAACCTAACTGGAGAGCTCAGTCACTCCCCCCCAGTCTTTTTTTTACATAAGATTTTCCGAAGGTTATCTAACATGATTACTCTCTGGCATTTACAATGGAATCCTGCAGACTAAGCCAAGTGTTTCAAGGATTCTTTTGGATTCCAAAGTAAATAAACAGAGACACATTGGTAATCACACATTTATTATCAATAAACATATAATACGCAATAACCAGATAATACTTATCAGACGGAGCCCCTGGATGGATCTGACCACTAACCATACAATCTTATACAGACGCACATCAGGACACATCTCATGCAAGTTCCGGATGAAGCTCTAAACCAGCCCCCACATCACCTAGCTCTTTATACCCTTTATCACCCACTGATCAGAATGCTTTGACCTATCAAATTACATGGTTAGTGTCAACGACCTACGTCACCATTACATGCCTAACTTGTGCTCTGCGGCTGTGAGGGTTAATGCAGTTTGCAAAAATTTGCATTTCTCTTGGTGCTGCATGGCCTTTGCTGCTCTTGCTGATTTCCTCTACCACCAATGTTCTGAAACTGTACTGAAGATTGTCTCCAGAGAGCCCACCTTGTAACCAGTCTCTGTATTGCAGATAGATTCCAGCTACCCCTTCTAGTGTTCAGTTCCTGTACTGCAGTCCTCAGTATCTAGTCCAGTCCTGTTAGTTTCTGGCTGGGAATTGACTCCAGAACTCCACTGATGACTATTCTATAGACCCTGCCCAGTCATCCTTAGCGTAGTCCAGCTTAAATGGTTTGTGCTATTTAATATTGAGATTGGCATCTTTGTCCACAGCAAGAGTGTAAAGTGCTCTGTCAACCTACTGTAGCTCCTCACTATATCGCTGATCCCCAGAATCCTGCAACTGCATTGTGACACTAGTATTCATACCCAATCCCGATCTTGCACTTTGTTCATAAGGCACTGCCTCTCAAAATCCTGAAGAAAGCCATCTATGTCCTTTGAGTCATTTTTGAATGCCTTGAAATCTTTTGCTGTTTCTTGACTCTGGGGAGGTGTAAAAGTATGTGCTCTCTGAACTCTGGTAACTGGGTGGATTAATTTTAGGTACTGAGGCAACACTCTGGCTAGATCAATCCATTTCTCTTAACTAGACCAAGAATATTGCATTGTTGAGGCAGCTTGCCCTTTCAGCTGTGTTTCTACAGTCTAGTAAGAGTACACTGGATGATCATGAGCATCCCAGATTGCTGCTAGCTGATCTCACCTCTGTCGTCATATGTGTTGGAGAACCATACCTGATTGGTAGGTCACACTGTGGATTCCTTGGGTGGAGGGTACCAACACATAGATTCTCAGATATAACAATAGATTATTCTCAATGACAGAAAAAAACAGGCATCCTAGTATAATGTACTACCATCCCTGCAGCAGAGGAGGCTGAAAAAGGAAACCTTAGGGATCTCCCTCCTTCAAATCTTTAACCCTAGTAGGTGGCGTGTAAAACATGCATCTCAACATGCTAGAAGGCACTGATATTGTACAATGAACTCTCTTATAAATTATTTACTTTACTGATGTACTCTATCATCATCAGAACTAGCACTGTACTCAGCACTTGACCCTTATATACTCTGTATGTCTCCCATTACCACTTTTGATTGTAAGCTTTTGGGCAGGGACCTCCCACTCAACGTTTCACTCTACAAAGCACCTGTAACCCTGTATTGTTTAAAGCCTTAAATTGTAAAGTGCTGCATACACTTGTGGCGCTATATAAGTAAACATATTCTTTCAAAACACAGTGCTCTGTATCTGTCACAAACTCCTGGCTTGGATTGCTGGATGCTTGAGATTGATGCTTGTGAGTGTTGTTCGTGACTGGTGGCAGCTACCAGTATTCCCTTGCTGTAGCCAAAGCCAGGTAAAGATGTTGGCCATACAGCCAGATGTCTAACCCCAGATGAATGAGGGCCCTGACCCAGATGTGAACACTGATGTAACGGAGGAATTATCCAGGCCTAAGGAAAGGTTATAACCCCTAAAGCAGGAAAGTCCAGACTAATGGTCAAATACTGAAAGCAGTATTGTATCTAGAAAGCAGACTGTATAGTAGCTAGTACCACAAGTAGGGCAGAACAGACAGCAAAGAGGGCTGTGACAGTTATACAGAGAGGAAAAACAAAAGGTAAAACTGCTAAGGCCAGTGTCATGGAGTAATGCATCAAAGCAACTAATAGTTGAACATTAAGCCTGGATGCAGGCTATTACCGCCAAAGTACGTGGCACACCAACAGGAGGCAGAGCCACTAATAGAAATACACCATGGCCTCGATTCAATATCCTCCAATGCCAAAAAAACAGGCGATGACAGTTTAGTAAGCATGTTAAGCCATTCAATAAGAAGCCTCGACAAAAGGGAAGCACATATGAAGAACCACAACAGAGGTAATATAACATCCACAGAGGACCATGAAACAGCAATTCTCAGAGCCATTCAATTGTGCACGGTACTGTTTACGAACTTGAAAATGATACATTTAACAGCAAAAATGTAAGACCCATTTATGTTGGCCGTTAACCACAAATGTGGAAAAGAAAAACCACCATCGGACAAAACTAAGTAAATCAACAGCAGCTTGTACAACACATAGCACAAGTATACAAATGGGAAAAATAACCCCTGGAATGCCAAGAGAAAAAAATAATGCCAAGGCCTTCCAATCGATTCACAAAACATATATTAATGACCCACTGACAACTCTTTGTGTAAATCAATTATGATATCAATCAAGCTCACAATATATGCTGTATACAGACTAATGTATGTAAACATACAAAGGAGTGAGTGTAAATAAACATCAAAGTGAATAACACTGCTGTGGATCAATGTCATACACAAATATGTACACCACACAGACTGATCACATAACAGAATGTCACGTGCACCCAGGAATGCTCAGAGCTCAGTACGGTAATGTAATGCAAAATATTTATTTAGAATAAATCACAGCGATAAATAAGTGGTACAGCAAGCAAAGGGTTACTAGCTGGCTACACTACTACCAGAAATAGTAGGCCTCTCGCTAAACCACAATGTGAGAGACAGGGCCGAAGCCCCTGTTAGTCTCAGCAGGACACAGGAACGCCAACTCTTGATCCGTCAACTGGAACAGGAGACCACTGTGAACACTGGCTCAGCAATCTTGATCCGACGAACAGGAACACAAGGACGGCTGGACTGGAGAACTGACCCACGCCTGCAATCAGTCAAACCCGCAACACCACACCTTTGCAGCAACCCGGTGACCCACGCCTGCAGTCACCACTAAGAGACCCTTGACTCTGCCTGCAGTCACTATATCGGACACCTGTGACTCACTCCTGCAGTCACATATAAAGACCATGTGGCTCACGCCTGCAGCCACCACACGAGACCCTGTGACTCCCGCCTGCAGTCATACACCAGACCCTGTGACTCTGCCTGCAGTCACACACCAGACCCTGTCCACAACAGTGGTCTGTCTTAAGCCAACAGCACAAATTGATCACAGTAAGGGATACTCGTGATCACTGGGTCATACACAGAGAGGGTTCTCGTACTTATCTGGGTCATACACAGAAAGGGTTCTCTTACTTAGCCGGGTCATACACAGTGCGGTTTCTCATAGATAGCCAGGTCATACACAGAGTGGAATTTCGTAGATAGCCTGGTCATACACAGAGCCCAAGTACTTCACCTAAGAATAACAATGCAAGGGCATCTGAGTCAGGACTCAGTCTGCCTTATAAACCCCTCCACAGGAAGTAGGAGGAGCAGCTCAGAGGTAGGAAGTAGGTAGGAGGAGACTACAGTAAGCAAACAGATAAAACAGAGGCCTGCAGCCTGCTTGAAGCCTCGTGCCTGAAATCATGCTGGAGTCAAGGTAAGCTGTGACACAGAAGGTCATCAGGCTGGGAAAGAAGGACACAGGCTTTGCCCTCCAGAGAGGGAGTGTCCCTTACAAACAGGTACACCTGCCAAGTATGCAATGTTGTAATCCAGCACAACAGGGGTTAACATCCAATGCGCATGCCTGTCAACCCCATAGCTATCTATCACGGTGCCCGTGATTGCTGCAGTTCTCTGTCTATCACCTGCAGGGGGCTCCCATTGGCTGTCTGCAGTCAGCCCGCCTCTGGTTGCCTTTTAAACTCAGTCTGGGCACCCTTTAGTTGCCCTTTCGTGGTGTCTCTGACAGCATTCACTTTGTCTGTCTGCTGAAGCTATTGGGCCTGTTCCTGAGTTCTTGAGTTCCTGGGTTTACCTGTTCCTGCCTGCTTGTCAGTTCCAGTCTGGTTCCGGTTGCTGTCGTTCCGGTTGCCAGACGACTTGCGGTGCTCGTCCCGGTTGAGCCTCGGCCTGCTCCTGCTGTTTCCTGTGTTCAGTTCCTGTGGCGATATTTCTCTCCTGTCGCTCCGGCGACATTCTGGCTGTTGGTCCCAGCGTGCGGACTCTGGTTAACTCCATTAGCCTTGCGGCTCACTATACTGTTTGTTGGTCCCAGCGTGCGGACGCTGGTTTACTCCATTAGCCTTGCGGCTCACAATACTGTCTGTTGGTCCCAGCGTGCGGACGCTGGTTAACTCCATTAGCCTTGCGGCTCACTATACTGTCTGTTGGTCCCAGTGTGCGGACGCTAGTTTGCTCCATTAGCCTTGCGGCTCACAATACTGTCTGTTGGTCCCAGCGTGCGGACGCTGGTTTACTCCATTAGCCTTGCAGCTCACAATACTGTCAGTTGGTCCTAGCATGCGGACGCTGGTTTGCTCCATTGGCCTTGTGGCTCATTCTACTGCCTGTTGGTTCCAGCGTGCGGACGCTGGTTTACTCCATTTGCCTTGTGGCTCAAGGTACAGTTGTTGGTCCCAGCGTGCGGACGCTGGTTTACTCCCTGACTTGCAGTCAGGGTCCTGGTGCTGTCCAGTCCTAGCAGCACTTGTTCCAGATGTGTACCGACACTAGCCTCTCCTTGGGTGAGACAGCTTGACCGCATACTCTATTTACCATCCTACTGTCATTGTCATCTGACAGTCACTGGTCTTATGGTGTCTCCCTTCTTGGGCTGCCCTGCCCGGTATTGGTAAGGCCGGTAGAACCTTTCACGTTGCCACCTTTAGGTTGACTTACCCGGTATTGGCAGGGCCGGTAGAGCCTATCCTTGGGTATCCATTCTGGGCTGCCCTGCCCGGTATTGGTAAGGCCGGTACAACCTGTTACGTTGCCACTCCACGGTTGCCTTACCCGGTATTGGCAGGGCCGGTAGAGCCTATTCCTTGTGTATTCCTCAGGCTGCCCTGCCCGGTATTGGTAAGGCCGGTAGAACCAGTACGTTAGCATCTTACGGTTGCCTTACCCGGTATTGGCAGGGCCGGTAGAGCCTACTTATCTCTATTCCTTCATTATTGCTTGGGTTGCCTTGCCGGTATTATTTGCAAGGCTGGTAGAACCTATCTCAATTGTCAATTGCTTATATATATGTGATGTTTGTATGTGTATGAAAACCCTATGGGATTGCCTTAACTTTTCAATAAAGTTATGTTTTTACCTAAACCTTACGTCTGAGAGTCTTAACAAACCGTGACACTATCCAAGCTCACGCACCTGACAGCTACACAGCAATTACACCAGATCACACAAACAACAAGACACACAATGGTAAACACTTACCTCATCAACACACACCCTCCCATTGGTCAACCATGACCTCATGACCGCAACTGAACAACCACCCACCACTCTCTTAAAGGGACATCGCACGTGGCGTGTTTATACTGAGACCACTCACAGTGAGAGAGAGAGAGAGGGAAAGAGAGGTTAGAGGTATGCTTCCATACCCATTACTGAGGAGAACGCAGAGACAAAGGCATGAAAGGGCAATGGATCACCATCCACGCCCAAGCACACCTGTCGATGCTCCAGCTGGACAGTCAGACAGGAGCCCATCTCCACCTGGACAACCACAACAGGCAGTAGCACCCCAGCTCCAGCAAGCTGATTCTCCCAGCTGCCGCAACCTGATCCTCCCCAGCTGCTGCAATCTGATCTTCCTCAGCTGCCACAGAGACCCGTGGAGTAGCACAGGGATGACAGACATCAGTGCAGACCAAAGATATTGCATACAAGGTTCACGCTCCTGGGAATGATGGACGCAGAAGTCAGAGACGGGTACAGGTTGATGGCCCACAGCATCATACAGTTGTATGAGGTGATTAGGGATGACATTGACCCTATATACCACACCAACCGTGCCATATCTTGCTTGTAAAAGCTGATGTGTGCCATCCACTTCATGGCAAATTGGTCATTTTAGTCCACAGAAGGCTTTGCATTTGGAATTTCACAGTCCACGTGTTCAAGGGCACTGGCACAGGTTTTTGCAGCCCTCAAGAAGAAGGCCATGACCTATATCCACTTCTCCACCACTGACATGGAGTGGACTAGTGTGAAACAGCAGTTCTATACATGGGGAGGCATGCCCAGGGTCATGGGTGCAAAAGATTGCACACGTGCAAATATGAGCTCCTGCAAAAGAGGCCCATCTGTACATGAACCAGAAGAATTCCCACTCTATTAATGTTCAGATGGTCTGTGATACCAGTATGAAGATAACCAACGTCTGTGCCAAATATCTTGGTAGTTGTCACCACTCATATATCCTCACAAACTCCTCCATACACAGGGACTTAGAAAACGGGACATATACAGGAGGATGCTATTAGGTGAGTCAACACAACAGACACCACACCGTACCAACAGGTGCACTCACACTACTCATGGAAACACAACTTAGCATGATCATGATACACAACAAGTACTGCATCCACATAACATATACACCTGTCTGTCCACAGGTGATGCTGGCTATGACTGCAAGCCGTGGCTACTGACATCACTGAGCACTCCCCACACCCACACAGAAGCAATATAATGAGGCTCGCGCTAGGACATGGAATGTTGTAGCGCGCACATTTGTCTTGTTCAAAGCCAGATTCCATTGTCTGGATCATTTTGGAGGGGGCCTGCAGTATACCCCTGTAAACGCTTGCAACATCATCTTAGCCTGTGCCATCCTACACAACATAGCTGTGGACATATGTCTTGGGGACAAGACAAGACAAGAGCCAGTCCCCATTGTGGATGTACCTGTTCCACGAGCCCCACAGAGGGGTGCAGATACGTGACAGGCTGATCATGGACCACTTCAGCTGTGAGTATGAGATAGACATCAACACAATCCATAGATGTCCATGATCAACTTATGGATACTGTACAAACACACTGTTACAGCTAACCTTAGTTTCAGCGTCATCTACAGGTGCATGCAGCAGGCCTCTGTTTTATGTGTTTGCTTCCTGTAGTCTCCTCCTACCTACTTCCTCCTACCTACTTCCTCCCTCCGAGCTGCTCCTCCTATCTACTTCCTGTGGAGGGGTTTAAAAGGCAGACTGAGTTCTGACTCAGTTGCCCTTGCGTTGTTTTGCTTACTAGTTCTCTTACCTTGGGCTCTGTGTATGACCTGGCTAGTCTTCAATCCAACCTGGTGCTGACCTGTGGCTCTGTCTATTCTTTTGCGTATTCCTATTAGTGTACATCCAACCTGGTGCAGACCTGTGGCTCTAGCTGACTACCTTAACTGTGCATGACCTGGCTTGTCTGACTACCTATCTGGTGCTGACTTGTGGCTCTGTCTGACTATTCTTACGTTTGCTCCTTTACCTAGCAGACATCCAACCTGCTGCAGGCCTAGGGCTCTGGTAGACCAGCTCTGATACTGACTGAAGGCTTGAGTCAGCTATCTACTTCCTGTCTGACTGCAGGCTGAGTCAGAGTCCTCTCCTTACTGATGGCAGACGTGCGTCGGTACATCTTCCACTTCGGATCAAGATCCTGTGTTCCTGCTCCTGTTCTCTTCCTGGTTCCGGTAGAGACTACCAGTGGCTGAGGCCTAGTCTCTAGCATTGTGGTCATGCCTGGCAGCTTATTATTTCTGATAACTGTGCTCGCTGGCTTGTAACCCTCTGCTTATTACTACTGTATATATTTGCCTACCTACTACTATCAATAAATTACATTTAACTATACCGTAGTGACTCCTGAACGTTTATGGAAACCGTGACACACACAAACTGCACAATATACAATGTTCTGTTTCAACCCACAGGATCAGAGAGAGTCACAGGCCTGACTTTTCCAGCAGTAAGGATCCCATACATCATCCATTCCATGGACGTGTCATATTGAGGTTGTAGATTCAACCAACATCAGCTATTCCTTCCTCCACATTGACTTTGCCATTTCAAGGATATCATGCATCCTCCATGCCACAAAGGTACAGGACAATGCACATGTTCCTTAAATTGCTGTGTTCAAGTGATGATCGCAAACAATATTGATGTAGTGGTCCATATTCCAGATGAGAAAGTGTCAGGGTGCTACATGGTAAATTGAGTGATGAATATCTTAGATGGGGAAGAGTTAACCCTGCTGGACTTCCACTCAAGATAATGAGTCATGTAAATAGTGTGATAATGTAATGTTAATGTTGATGTGTATTCCATTCATGATTTGTAGTCTACTTTGATATATATATATAGGAATATCATATAACTTCCATGATGTAGGTAAGCAAACAACCACTGTCCAAGGTACTATGCTCATGCTCACATACTCGGTAAAGTGCTGATACAACATCCTAGGCACATATATATTTGTCTGCTCAGCATCCTCTTTTTCACAACCTTATGAATTCCCCAGGTGTGGACCTCACCTTTCTGAACAATGGGTTGTGCCCCCACCCGGCATGCAAGGGGTGGTGTAATAATGTATGAAAAGTTTGACAGAAAACAGATCTATACCATGACCACTCAGGGAAACAAAGAATTTCAACGAGGAGAGTCAATTCCAAAGTATAACAAATAAAGGAAACTCACCAAGGGAACATCCAGGAGTCACTGCTGTGGTAGAGTATAGGCAGGATACTAAGGTGCAGCTGGCTGGATACAGGAAGAGCAGACTGGATACCAGGAGGGAAGAGCTGGACACTCTGTAAAGAGAAGCTGTCATACCTGCCTCGGGGTTCGCGTCCGCATCTTGCGCGTTCCCCGTCCAGTCTTCCCTTCCTCTCTGTTGGCCGCGTCTCTCTTCCGGTGGGGCGCATGCGCGGTAGCCGGTTCCGGCTAGCTTAGCGCATGCACCTTTCTCTCCATCTCTTCCCCTACTGGGCGCATGCGCATCCGCTGTGCCAGATGTGGACCTCCAGCCCTGCCTCTTCCTGTCCCTACTGCTATTTCAGGGGGTGAGTTCTTTGCCTGGATGCGTTGTTATAGCGTCCCCAGCCTAGCAGTGTTCTCTTATTCTGTAGTCTGGCTCTTCCTCAGTGTTCTTCTCAGCCTTGTTCTTATCCAGCTTCCTCTCCTGTGTCCTGTAGGTCTCCGTGTATGACCCGGTTTGGTATCCCGTCAACACTCTCTGCCTGCCGCACCAGTGATGTTCCTGTTGCTCCTGTGTATGACCCGGCTCTACTGACTATTCTTCTGACTCTTGGAAGGACCTCCTCTTAGCCCTTCTGACCATCTGAGTAAGTATTGTTCCTGTTGGAGTTTGTTTTCTCCCTGGGGATAGCGGTAGTATAGATTGTCAGGAGGGGGGCATCGTGGGACCTCTTTGGCTCAACCAAAGGGGTCCAATCTAGCCTTGCGGCTAGCACCTTTATACGGCCTAGGCCGCAGCATGTCTCCCTTCTGGCAACCTCCGGATGCAAGCTTCGCACCTCAGCGTCGTTCCCCAGCAGCTTGCTCCTCTCTCTCTAGGAGTCTGACCTTCCTCACTCTTGGGCTTGGTTAGGGAGGCTTCTTGCAGGTACCTTTTCTCCCGGGTTTCTGACAGAAGCAAGGCCAAATATAATTAGCAGCCCAGCAATAACAGAGCACCAGAGTCTGCAAGGAGAGAGAATAGTCCAGGACACAAGAAAGGGTCAGCAACGGGTTGGTCAGCAGAGGCAGAATCAGTAGGCAAAGGATAATCCAGGTCACAAGCAAGGGTCAGCAACAGGTTGGTCAGCAGAGGTAAAATCAGTAGGCAAAGGATAATCCAGGTCACAAGCAAAGGTCAGCAACAGATTGGTCAGCAGAATCGGCAGACGAGAGAATTCTCAGGACACAGGCAAAGTTCAGCAACGGGTAGTCAGCAGAATCAGCAGACAAGGTCCAAAATGGGAACATAGCAAGATACAATGTGGACAGGCAAATGCACACAACGCTATAGTCGCACACCACATAGAAGTGGAGCACAGCTTATGAAGGCCTAGCCTGGAAGTTCGGGCCGATGATGACGTCACCACTCATAGCGTGGGACGAGCCGGCAGAAGGCGGAAGAGAACGGCGCAGAGCACCCGCCCGCATAATAAGCAACGGGGAGGAATAATATGACAACTACACTTCCATGTAGCTCACCCATTGATGTGTTAAGAAGTACTAGTGTTGTTGTTTTGATGTTAAACCTGAAGTTCACATATTTAACTAATACTCATGGATATGTGTTCCCTAAAAGACTATTGGTTAGCAAACATGTAGAAGATTGCTCATCATTAAAGTGACAATACCTTTGGTAAAACACCTAAGCAGAAGATATGTGTTACTCATGTAGAGAGATGTGATGCAATAACTACATTTTGTGTGATGATACTCTAATTCAGCTATACATTGAAGTCATCTGCCAAGATCTCTATGTTATCAAATGTTTTGCTTCACATATTAAAGGCTACATCCCCATACAACTTGTGTTTTTCATATGGATGTTGTCTTAAACATTCTGATTGAGCCAAAGTTATTGTTGACATTTAGTTATCACGGTGCCCTTGATTGCTGCATTCTTGTGTCTATTACCTGTAGGGGGCTCCCATTGGCTGTCTGCCTTCAGCCCGCCTCACATTGCCTTTTTAAACTCAGTCTGGGCACCCTTTGGTTGCCCTTTCGTGGTGTCTCTGACAGCATCCACTTCCACCTTGCTACTGTAGCTATTTGGGCCTGTTGTTGTGTTCCTGAGTTCCTGAGTTGTCCTGTTCCTGAGTATCCTGCCTGCTGTGTCGGTTCCAGTCTGGTTCCGGTTGTGATCATCAGAGGTTGCTGTTCCTGCTGCCCGTCTTCATTGCCATTCCTGATCCGGTTGACCATCTCTGCTGGTTCCTGTTCGTCCTGTTTACAGTTCCTGCATCCGTGGCAATATTGTTCCTCGGTCGATTCGGAGACATTTCTTCTGTTGGTTCCCAGCGTGTGGACGCTGGTTCGCTCCACTAGTCTTGCGGCTACACTTCACAGCCTGTTGGTTCCAGTGTGCAGACACTGGTTTGCTCCTTGGCCTTACGGCCCGATACGCAGCACTGTTGGTTCCCAGCATGCGGACGCTGGTTCGCTCCACTAGCCTTGCGGCTACACTTTACAGCTTGTTGGTTCCAGCGTGCGGACACTGGTTTGCTCCTTGGCCTTACGGCCCGATACACAGCACTGTTGGTTCCCAGCGTACGGACGCTGGTTCGCTCCACTAGCCTTGCGGCTACACTTTACGGCCTGTAGGTTCCAGTGTGCGGACACTGGTTTGCTCCTTGGCCTTATGGCCCTATACGCAGCACTGTTGGTTCCCAGCGTGCGGTCGCTGGTTCGCTCCACTAGCCTTGCGGCTACACCTTACAGCCGTTGGTGCCAGCGTGCGGGCGCTGGTTTGCTCCTTGGCCTTGCGGCCTTATACGCTGTACTGTTGGTTCCCAGCGTGCGGATGCTGGATCTCTCCCCAAGCCTTGCAGCTGGGCTATTACTAGTCTGTTCCTTCCAGCGTGCGGTCTCTGGTTTACTCCACTGCCTTGTGGCAATATTTAGCTGTCTGTTGGTTACCAGCGCAGGCGTTGGTGCGCTCCATGACTTGTGGGTTTACTCAATATCCTGCTTGATGTTTCCCAGCGTGAGGGCACTGGTTTACTCATTTGTCTCTTTGCTCATGCACTTGATGGTTTCCAGTGCGCCGTCCAGTCCTAGACAGCTACTTATTCTTACAGTACACGGGTACTGAGTTTCAGCCTATTAGTGAAACCACTGCCCTGGTAGCCTCTGTCTTCCATCTATACTGTCATTGACCATCTGACAGTCACCAAGGTCACTGTGATTGTCACCTTCCCTTGGGCTGCCTTGCCCGGTATATTGGTAAGGCCCGTAGAACCTTTCATTACTCCAACTTGAGGTTGCCTTACCCGGTATTGGCAAGGCCGGTAGAGCCTATTACATTGGTATTCCATTGGGCTGTCTTGCCCGGTATATTGGCAAGGCCGGTAGAGCCACCCATTACATTCTCATCCAGGTTGCCTTGCCCGGTATATTGGTAAGGCTGGTAGAACCTGTATTGCTATTGTCATATATTACCTGCCTGTTCTATGTATTGTTTGTATGTGTATGAAACCCTATGGGATTATCTTAAACTTTTCAATAAAGTTGTGTTTTTACCTAACCTTACGTCTGAGAGTCTTAACAAACCGTGACATTAGTTCATATATGTTGAGGCTGTTACATCAGCACAGGACTCCACTGATTAAACATTTGTTGATGTAAGGTGACGATGGCAGGGACTCAATAGGTTGTTAGTGGGAGTTTATAATGAGGTGGTACTGTGGAGATGACGTCTACAGGCATATCACATCCACAGTTCCCGTGTTACATTATGGAGTCTATGCACTGACATTACTTATTGTGACATCTGTTCTTGCATGTGCTCCATAGAAATAACCTAAGGAATATAAGTATCATTACACTGGAGCAGTCTCTTCCACCTGATCATATTATTAACACAACCAAATTTCTAACCACCCATGTTGCCCCTGCAGGGGTCACACTGGAGGGGGAAGTGTTTGCAGTGGACCCCTCTTTGACTGCTGCTCTCTCTCCATGAGCAGGTTCTCCCTGCGGTTGTGGTCTCTGAGTTCTACCAGCAGCTGCCCCATCATGTCCATCATGACAGTTTTGTATTGCCTCAACTCGCTAGTTGGGTCATACCTTGGCCACTGATAGCTGCTTCTATCCCACCTTTGATCGTACCTGGGCCTATGCTGGGGAGCTATCCAGGAGGGTAACTCCATCCACTGTGTCAGACCATATGCCCCATATTGCGGGTTGGGCACTCTACCAGATATCCAGTGCCTCCCTGGTGGTGGTGGTGGTGGGGCAATGTAGTATTGAACCAAGGTAGATGGACCCATCCATGTCCCTGGACGCATCCATTCACCATAGGGACTGCATGGACCTGTAGTAGAGGGTGTAGCTGGTGGTGCTGGTGGGATCTTGTGCTGCAGCTAGAGGTGGTGCTGTATAGTTATCAAGTGTAGATGGCCTGACATCTCTCTTTGCCATCCACACACAGGCCTAGTGAGGAACCAAACTATATGGCCTCTAGCCACAACAATTTACCCACTTGCCATTCTCATTCCAAGAATACATGTGATTCTCAGGATCTTTCACCTACTTTTGTGGCATTATATTTAACCATGCATTTGATTGTTTTGGGGTCCTGTTTTTGATTTGGAGGCCTGTGTGCTGTACATACACAAATTTTGTCTCAGCAATACTCAGTTAACCGACAACAAACACAAAACAACATGGTTACATTGCAGTGCTCCACAGGGATATGTTCACATATCACATGTGTACATATCCCTGTGGAGCAGTGCAATGTAACCATGTTGTTTTGTGTTTGTTGTCGGTTAACTCTTTGAGTGGCAGAGAGGTAGACAATGGTTGCTATGCGATGCATAGATTACCCCTCCAGCACTCATTGGGTTAAGTGTTTCCTTCCCTGTGGGTCAATGTACATGATCATGCTGCAACATTACAGATCATTAGCTGCCAACATTATTTGTGTGGTGTATGCTACTCAACACAGCACTGAGGGAGTTAAACTTGAACCTGGACAAGCTATGGCAGTGGTTCTCAACCAGGGTGCCATGGCACTTTTGTGTGCAATGGATATCATCTTAGGGTGCCCCATGTTTTCTTTGAAGATTTTCACAAAAACACGAGTTTCAAGTTTTAAATGGTTATTTGTGGAAATTGTTCTGTACAAAATTTTTCTTTTTGTTAGCATAATTGTGAGACCTAATAATAACTGTATATTTATGTATCATACCCTTTATCCTTGATAAATGACAATACATATGCTAGGGGTGCCCCCAAAGTTCCAGATTGCGTGTTAAGGGTGCCTTGAGCAAAAAAAGTTTGAGACCGTCTAAGCTATGGTCTAGTTGAGCCTTCCCATTACTGTTGGTAGTGTTCATATTCCAACCTTGTTTGAACCCTCTCATGCTGTGCTGGTGCAGTGGTGCAGATGGATGCTACACATGTGTTCAGGTGTGACTGTGTTGTGCTGTGGTAGTGTGGTGTTTTGTAAGCTGATGATGCACTTACCAGGAGTTTGGAGCATGCTGGCGTCCTCAGTGTCTGGGCCTCCAGGGTTCCCCTCTACATTGGTGGCCGACAGGGTGTTTCTTATGTGCTCCTGCCAGCTGTTGAATATGATGCTGGCAGGAGGGCCACCTCTGGTGCCTCGGGCATGCAGGGCAGCCTGGCCCTTCTTGTGCTTGAACAGCTTCTTGATTAAGTCAACGGTCCACTTGCAGGTGGTCGACTGCGTTGACCCTCAGGAGGACCTGACTCCATGCAGCCTTCTTCTTTCTAGCCAGGCCCGGAACCCTCTCCCTTGGATAGAGGATGTTATACCTCTCGAGGATAGCTTGGACAAGGACCCCGTTCTCCTCATAAGTGTATCTGGGTCACGCATCCTCTCCTCCTCAGCACCAGCCTGAGATGTGTCAGAGCTGTAGCTTTCTGGCTCAGCCCGATCTGACCCTGACTGTGAGTAGTGTGCCCCAGGATCTAACCATCATCCCACTGACACAGCTGACCCCTGTCCTTTGCATGCCTGCTCTTGTCCGGGTACCACTCCACCCCACTGATTTCCCTCTCACATTCCTACCCTGACCAGGGATGCCCTCCTGACCTTCCTCCTCTTCTTCTACTCTTCCCATCCCTCTCTCCTTCTCTCCTCTCCATCATGCACCCACTCACACCCAGACACTCACACAGACCCTCACAGACACAGTCGGTCCCACTCACTCTCTGTGGCACACTGATTCAAACTGTCAAAATAAAATACAAATACGTGCGTTATGTTATAAACCAAAAAAGTGTGTGTGTTTGTTCTTGTATGGGTGTATGGAATATGTACACAAGTGTGATCTGTTTATCTAGTAGATGTAAATCTCAGTTATCTTAACTCAAAACTCCTTCTACCTTGCTCCTCTGTATGCTTTTCTCTCTCTCTCCCTCACTCTAAATGCTATCCTCCACTTCTGTGTCCTGTGCCCTAGCTCACCAAAACTCGGTACACAGACAAGGTGTGTCGGTTATTTTAGGGTATATATATATATATATAGGTGAATTTGAATGTATGTGATACTTTGGTGTGCTGTGATTGGCTGTGGGTTTGAACTTGTCTTGACAACAGTCAGGGTTGCTAGATAACATGTTCCATTATGTTTTTCCTTGACATAAGATTAGTGTTGAGCGAGCATGCTCGGCCGATGCTCGGATCGGCTCGAGCATCGCTCTGCTCGGCACATGGCGGTACTCGTACGAGTACCGCATGTGCTCGCCCGCCATGTTCGGGTCTCCTCCCCGCACGTTTTGCGGCTGCTGCGCAGCCAATAAACGTGCAGGGAGGCTCTGACATCGGTGTAATGCCAGCAGCCATGTTGGCTGCTGGCATTACACTGATTGGCTGGCCAGAACCCGTGGTCAGGTGCTGTATAGCACCTGACCATCGAGTTCGGCTCAGTCTGAGCCAGGGAGAGCTGAGGATAGGAAGGGAAAGGCAGTGTAGGGAGGAAAAAAACAAAAATTGTGAAAAAAAAAGAACCAAAAGTCCTTTTTAGGACTACTGTGTGTGGGGGCAGCAGGTTATTTGGTGTGGGGGGAAAAAAACAAAAAAAAAAAAAAATATATATATATATTCTGTTTAGTGTGCAAAGTTGCAGATTAGAGCACATTCTGTTTAGTGTGCACAGTTGCAGATTAGAGCACATTCTGTTTAGTGTGCAAAGTTGCAGATTAGAGCACATTCTGTTTAGTGTGCAAAGTTGCAGATTAGAGCACATTCTGTTTAGTGTGCAAAGTTGCAGATTAGAGCACATTCTGTTAAGTCTTCAAACTAAAATATCAAAGTCACGTATTCCATTCAGTGTGCGTCGCCGCAGTTTAGCAGCACATTCTGAGTACTGTGCAGAGTTGCAGAATAGGAAGAAATACTGTTAAGTCTTCAAACTAAAATATCAAAGTCACATATTCCATTCAGTGTGCTTCGCCGCAGTTTAGCAGCACATTCTGTGTACTGTGCAGAGTTGCAGAATAGGAAGAAATACTGTTAAGTCTTCAAACTAAAATATCAAAGTCACATATTCCATTCAGTGTGCTTCGCCGCAGTTTAGCAGCACATTCTGTGTACTGTGCAGAGTTGCAGAATAGGAAGAAATACTGTTAAGTCTTCAAACTAAAATATCAAAGTCACATATTCCATTCAGTGTGCTTCGCCGCAGTGTAGCAGCACATTCTGTGTACTGTGCAGAGTTGCAGAATAGGAAGAAATACTGTTAAGTCTTCAAACTAAAATATCAAAGTCACATATTCCATTCAGTGTCTTTCACCGCCGTTTAACAGCCTATTCTGTGTACTCTGCAGAGTTGCAGAATTATAAGAAATACTGTTAAGTTTTCAAACTCAAATATTAAAGTCACATATTCCATTCAGTGTCTTTCACCGCCGTTTAACAGCCTATTCTGTGTACTCTGTACAGTTGCAGAATTATAAGAAATACTGTTAAGTTTTCAAACTCAAATATTAAAGTCACATATTCCATTCAGTGTCTTTCACCGCCGTTTAACAGCCTATTCTGTGTACTCTGTACAGTTCCAGAATTATAAGAAATACTGTTAAGTTTTCAAACTCAAATATTAAAGTCACATATTCCATTCAGTGTCTTTCACCGCCGTTTAACAGCCTATTCTGTGTACTCTGTACAGTTCCAGAATTATAAGAAATACTGTTAAGTTTTCAAACTCAAATATTAAAGTCACATATTCCATTCAGTGTGTTTCAACGCCGTTTAACAGCCTATTCTGTGTACTCTGCAGAGTTGCAGAATAGTAAGAAATACTGTTAAGTTTTCAAACTCAAATATTAAAGTCACATATTCCATTCAGTGTCTTTCACCGCCGTTTAACAGCCTATTCTGTGTACTCTGCAGAGTTGCAGAATTATAAGAAATAAAGAAATACTGTTAAGTTTTCAAACTCAAATATTAAAGTCACATATTCCATTCAGTGTCTTTCACCGCCGTTTAACAGCCTATTCTGTGTACTCTGCAGAGTTGCAGAATTATAAGAAATACTGTTAAGTTTTCAAACTCAAATATTAAAGTCACATATTCCATTCAGTGTCTTTCACCGCCGTTTAACAGCCTATTCTGTGTACTCTGTACAGTTGCAGAATTATAAGAAATACTGTTAAGTTTTCAAACTCAAATATTAAAGTCACATATTCCATTCAGTGTCTTTCACCGCCGTTTAACAGCCTATTCTGTGTACTCTGTACAGTTCCAGAATTATAAGAAATACTGTTAAGTTTTCAAACTCAAATATTAAAGTCACATATTCCATTCAGTGTGTTTCAACGCCGTTTAACAGCCTATTCTGTGTACTCTGCAGAGTTGCAGAATAGTAAGAAATACTGTTAAGTTTTCAAACTCAAATATTAAAGTCACATATTCCATTCAGTGTCTTTCACCGCCGTTTAACAGCCTATTCTGTGTACTCTGCAGAGTTGCAGAATTATAAGAAATAAAGAAATACTGTTAAGTTTTCAAACTCAAATATTAAAGTCACATATTCCATTCAGTGTCTTTCACCGCCGTTTAACAGCCTATTCTGTGTACTCTGCAGAGTTGCAGAATTATAAGAAATACTGTTAAGTTTTCAAACTCAAATATTAAAGTCACATATTCCATTCAGTGTCTTTCACCGCCGTTTAACAGCCTATTCTGTGTACTCTGTACAGTTGCAGAATTATAAGAAATACTGTTAAGTTTTCAAACTCAAATATTAAAGTCACATATTCCATTCAGTGTCTTTCACCGCCGTTTAACAGCCTATTCTGTGTACTCTGTACAGTTCCAGAATTATAAGAAATACTGTTAAGTTTTCAAACTCAAATATTAAAGTCACATATTCCATTCAGTGTGTTTCAACGCCGTTTAACAGCCTATTCTGTGTACTCTGCAGAGTTGCAGAATAGTAAGAAATACTGTTAAGTTTTCAAACTCAAATATTAAAGTCACATATTCCATTCAGTGTGTGTCACCGCAGTTTAGCAGCCTATTCTGTGTACTCTGCAGAGTTGCAGAATAGTAAGAAATACTGTTAATTTTTCAAACTCAAATATTAAAGTCACTTATTCCATTCAGTGTGTGTCACCGCAGTTTAGCAGCCTATTCTGTGTACTCTGCAGAGTTGCAGAATAGTAAGAAATACTGTTAATTTTTCAAACTCAAATATTAAAGTCACTTATTCCATTCAGTGTGTGTCACCGCAGTTTAGCAGCCTATTCTGTGTACTCTGCAGAGTTGCAGAATAGTAAGAAATACTGTTAATTTTTCAAACTCAAATATTAAAGTCACTTATTCCATTCAGTGTGTGTCACCGCAGTTTAGCAGCCTATTCTGTGTACTCTGCAGAGTTGCAGAATAGTAAGAAATACTGTTAATTTTTCAAACTCAAATATTAAAGTCACTTATTCCATTCAGTGTGTGTCACCGCAGTTTAGCAGCCTATTCTGTGTACTCTGCAGAGTTGCAGAATAGTAAGAAATACTGTTAAGTTTTCAAACTCATATATATTAAAGTCATATATATCGTGTAAGATGAAGAAGGCGGGTAAAAAGGGACGGGGAAGTGGACGTGATCCTGAAAGTTCAGGGCGCGGGTCAGGACGCGGAGAAACTGTGCCTGGTGCCAGAGCACAAGAAAGAAAGACATCCACCATACCTAGCTTCATGTCTGATTTCACAGGGCGTCGCAGGACATCACTCTCGAGGTCCGACCAGTGCGAACAGGTGGTCGGTTGGATGACAGCTGATACTGCTTCCAGTCGGTTAAGCACCACCCTGTCTTCCACCAAGTCCACTCTCAGTAGCCAAGAGTCTGGTCAACATAATCCTCACTCTGATCATCCTTCCTCCCACCATACACGGTCTGGTCAAAGAAGTGATCCCACACTGGGATATAGTGATGAGCTCGTCTCATCACCAATCCTTCATTTGACCCTCTCTCCAAGCACGCTTGCAGAGGAACATGACATCTTGTGCCCTGATTCACAACCTCTAGAGGCTACCCAATCACAAGAAGATGACAGATGTGAACGGCATTTAAGGTCAAAGGAAGTAGTGGATGATGATGATGATGATGAGACACAGTTGCCATTAAATCAACCACTATTTCCTTCTCAAGACCTTGTTGAGGAGAATGTTATACAGTTGTCAATGACCGAGTATGTGGTGGGATCAAGACTTGAGGAGGATGATCAGAGTGAGGAAGTGGAGGAGGACTTGGTGGACGATGAGGTGACTGACCCCACCTGGGAAGGTGTAGAGCCGAGCGATGACAGCAGTCCTGAGGGTGAGCCATCTGCAGCACCGCAACAGGCTGGAAGAGGCAGTGGTGTGGCTACAGAAAGAAGGCGGACCGCACCAAACCGGCCCGCAAATGTTCCACGGAGCACCCCCTTGCGTAAATCTACCTTGCCAAGGGGTAGGTGTTCCGCGGTATGGCGTTTTTTTAAGGAAAGTGCGGACGACAAAAGATTTGTAGTTTGCAACCTGTGCCACACCAGAATGAGCCGAGGCATGAACACTAGAAACCTCACCACCACCAGCATGATCCGACACATGGCATCCAAGCACCGTAGTAAGTGGGAGGAACGCCTGGATCGCCCATCTGTGTCTGCAGGCCACACCACTGCCTCCTCTTCCCCTGTTTTCGGTGCCGGCCAATCGCCTGTCGAAGGCGCAGGCCCGCATACCTCCCGCCCTGCACCTGTACCATCTGAAGCACCATCAGCGACCACATCCACTTCCCTGTCCCAGCACAGCGTCCAAATGTCGTTACCCCAGGCATTTGAGCGCAAGAGAAAGTACCCAGCCACCCACCCACAGGCCATAGCACTAACCTCACACCTTTCAAAATTACTGGCCATCGAAATGCTGCCATTTAGGCTTGTGGACACTGAGTCCTTCCGCAGCCTGATGGCAGCAGCTGTCCCTCGGTACGCCGTCCCCAGCCGCCACTACTTTTCCCGGTGTGCCATCCCCGCATTACACCACCATGTGTCCCGTAACATCACCCGTGCCCTGACCAACGCAGTTACTGGGAAGGTCCACTTAACGACTGACACATGGACAAGTGCTTGTGGCCAGGGACGCTACATTTCCCTGACGGCACACTGGGTGAATGTCGTGGAGGCTGGGAGCGACTCGGACCCTGGGATGGCACGGGTGCTACCCACGCCGAGGATTGCGGGCCCTACCTCCATCAGGGTTTCCACCAGCACCTACGTTATTGGCTCCTCCTCCTCCGTTTCCACCTCCGAATTCTCTACACACACCGCCACTCCCCCATCAGCCAGTAGCTGGAAGCAGTGTAGCACTGCAGTGGGGAAGCGTCAACAGGCCGTGCTGAAGCTGATCTGCCTTGGGGACAAACAGCACACGGCCTCAGAGCTGTTGCAGGGGATTAGTCACCAGACCGAGCAGTGGCTCTCGCCACTCAACCTGCAACCAGGCATGGTTGTGTGTGATAATGGGCGTAACTTGGTGGCGGCTTTGGAGCTCGGCAAGCTCACACACGTACCATGCCTAGCGCATGTATTTAATTTAGTGGTGCAGCGATTTCTAAAAACCTACCCCAATGTGCATGATCTCTTGACCAAGGTGCGCCGCGTGTGTGCACATTTCCGTAAGTCATCTACAGCTTCGGCCGGCCTGTTGAAGCTGCAGCAGCGCTTACAATTGCCAGCTCACCGGCTGCTGTGTGACGTGAGCACGCGCTGGAACTCCACCTTCCACATGTTGGCCCGGCTTTGTGAGCAGCAGAGGGCAGTAGTGGAGTACCAGCTGTTACACGGTCGTCGCCTCTCCGTTCAACTTCCTGTAATCAGAAGTGAGGAGTGGGAATGGATGTCAGACCTCTGCGAGGTTTTACGCAATTTTGAGGAATCGACACAGATGGTGAGCGGCGATAACGCTATTATCAGTGTAACCATCCCACTTCTGTGTCTACTGAAACGCTCGCTGCTCACAATTAAAACCGACGCTTTGCATGTGGAAGAGGTGGAAATGGGGGAGGAAGAGCTTACACAAGGTGATAGCCAGAGCACCCTCACTTCGTCTTCTCAGCGACAATTGGAGGAGGCGGAGGAGGAGGAGGAGGAGGAGGAGGAGGAGGAAGACACGGTTGCCTCCGCTACAGAGGGTAGCCATGGAACTTTAGTTCCATCTCTTCAGCGTGGGTGGGCAGAAGAGGAGGAAGAGGATGAGGATATTGAGAGTCAGCCTCCTGGTGAGGACAGCGAAATCTTGACTGTTGGTACTCTGGCACACATGGCTGACTTTATGTTAGGCTGCCTTTCCCGTGACCCACGCGTTGTACGCATTTTAGACAACACGGATTACTGGGTGTTCACCCTTCTGGACCCCCGCTACAAAGAGAATTTCTCATCTCTCATTCCTCCGGTGGAGAGGACAAGCAAAATGGTGCAATACCAGAAGGTTCTTGTTGAAAAATTGCTCCAAAATTTTCCATCTGACAACGCTGGCGGCAGAGTACGTGCTACCTTGGCCAACCGAGAAGGGGAGAAAAGGGGAGCACACAGCAGTTCCGACAAAGGCAGGGCAACACTCTCCAAGGCGTGGGACACCTTCATGACACCCCGCCAGCACCCTCACCCTGATGCGCAGCCTAGTGTCACAAGGAGGGAAAAGTTTTGGAAGATGGTGAAGGAGTACGTAGCAGACCGTGTCAGCGTCCTCAATGATCCCTCTGTGCCTTACAACTACTGGGTGTCCAAGCTGGACACGTGGTATGAACTGGCACTCTACGCCTTGGAGGTGCTGGCCTGCCCTGCCGCCAGCGTTCTGTCTGAGCGGGTATTTAGTGCTGCTGGTGGCATCATAACAGATAAGCGTATCCGCCTTTCCACCGACAATGCTGATAGGTTGACACTTATAAAAATGAACAAGGCCTGGATTTCCCCTGACTTCTCCACTCCACTGGAGGAAAGCCCCGGGGGAACATAAACTCACTTTATATATGTTATTTACAATGATGGGAATACTCTGTATTCCCATTCACCCCTTCCACCCCAAAAACGGGTATATGGTTGACTCTTAATGTTCTCATCCTCCTCCTCCTCTTCCATATGCCCTGGGATATAATTTTTATATAGGGCCAGCTCACCAGCGTGCCCTGGGATATAATTTTTATATAGGGCCAGCTCACCAGCGGGCCCTGTGATATAATTTTTATTTAGGGCCAGCTCACCAGCGGGCCCTGTTTGCCAATTTTTATATAGGTCAGCTCACCAGCGGGCCTTCTCATATAATGTTTTATTGGGTCAGCTCTCTAGCGGGCCCTCTCATATAATGTTTTATAGCGTCAGCTCACTAGCGGGCCTTCGCATATAATGTTTAGGATGGTCAGCTCTGCAGCAGACCCTCACCCATAATGTTTTAGATGGTCAGCTCAGCGCACGTTTCCCTCTTAATCATGGCCTCAGTTCTGAAAATCAAGGAAATTTTTGGGAGAATTTGCCTCTGCGCACGTTTCCCTCTTAATCATGGCCTCAGTTCTGAAAATCAAGGAAATTTTTGGGAGAATTTGCCTCTGCGCACGTTTCCCTCTTAATCATGGCCTCAGTTCTGAAAATCAAGGAAATTTTTGGGATAATTTGCCTCTGCGCACGTTTCCCTCTTAATCATGGCCTCAGTTCTGAAAATCAAGGAAATTTTTGGGATAATTTGCCTCTGCGCACGTTTCCCTCTTAATCATGGCCTCACTTCAGAAAATCGATGAAATTTTTGGGAGAATTTGCAGATGATATACAAGTAAATATACAGCAAATACTGTTTGGTAACAATTTTTCGCCTAAAGTCGTTTTTATTTTCCTTTTTGTGTGTTTTACGGTCAGTCTGTAAAAATGGCGTACTACGGGCGAAAGATCGTTCCCAGCAGCGATGTTGGAGTCCAAGATGCATCCAGACATCCTCCCTATGCTGTCCCTGAACCATTTCTGTAGTGTTTCCATCTTTTTCTGCCCTTTTCCTATGGACCAGGCACCCTCCCCTCATCAGAGCAGGGGGTGCCTGGTGTAATGCTCGAGTCCTCCCATTGACTTCAATGGGGCTCGGATGCTCGGCCGAGCACTCGAGCCTCAGGGGGTGCTCGGTCAGAGCACCCGAACATCCGAGCATTGGGGTGCTCGCTCATCACTACATAAGATGTATTGCACGTTACTTATGAGCTGATCTGGACGTACAGTGTTGTTTAAACAGGTGCAATGCAGGTTTTCAGCTAAGCGGATTACTTGGGCATTCGCTTGATAGCCATTCTGGTAGACTTCTTATTGAATGGGAAGTTTTTAAGACATTGCTCACGTACGTAAGTAATTTCTGACTTAATGCAAGTTCAAACAGTCACTATTGAATCAAGGCCAATGCCTGAAAGCGGGCTATGACCTCTATACCAGATCAAACAAAGATCTCAGGTCTCAGTAACAAATAGGAAGCTGAGTGAAGTCCCAGACAAACAAGGAAGTAGAGAAAATAGTTTCAAAAAGAAAACAGAGCAGGATGGTGATAGCTCTCCCTGGTGTATCCTGTGTAGGTTTCTCCTGATGTCTAGGGGGTCTTCTCAGTTCTAATCTAATTGATTTGAAGTGTATAATATATCTTATAAGTGTTCCCACCACTCACATTTCTGCACAGAGCTATATAAGTGTGATTTTGTAAGAGCACTACAGAGCACTGGGTTTGTGAAGCTTCATTCATTCATTCATATGCAATAACACTTGGCTCTGTGCAGAGAGAACAGCTGTGTATCTTATGAGCAATAATAAGGTGTATTACAGACCTCTGTCCCTCAGACATCAGGAATGATGTCTAGTTGACCCCACTTGGGAGAACTAAGCATACTCTGAGTCCACTGTATGCTAAATTAGGTAATACTTTAGGCACTAGAGGGGTGTCCAATACATTGCAAAGCAATGTCTGACTGCCCTCTGGCACTCAGGCAGTTAAAGACTGGAAGGAGAGAGCACGCTAAGCTCTCTCCTACAAGTATCTTCTGTTGGTGGGATTGTGGCACATTGTACCATGAAACCTGCTTTTTCTGTCACCGTCAGTGACCTGCCCTTAACTTTACTGTCAGGGACAAATGTGTTTTAAAATAAAGAGAGACAGAAGGTTTATAATAAAAAATAAAAAGAGAAAAAAGCACATTTATATTATGAAATAAGCACTTCAGAATCTTTGGCTGGACTATACACTGGATGTAAATGATTATCTTGGCTATAAGCCATACTACAAAATTAGGGAGCGGAGCAAGAGAATTACCATGAAGTTGCAAACTATAGAAAGAAAGTACCAATCTTAACAGCAGTTCTGATACTGGCCAATAATTGTACATTTGCAGGATGCCAGTCCTGCTTAGCTGAGAATCTCTTTGCACAGCATATGAGTAGAAATGCAAGTGACAACCCAGTTGATGTAATAACATGTCTATGTAGCACCATGTTCTGGAAATATTTCCCTAGAAGTAGAAAGGCAAGTGACACCTCATGCGATGCAATGGCTTGTCTACTTCTCAAAATAGCCTGATCTACCATTTCTTCTTGTGTGTAATTGTTGTAATAACCAGTTTCTTGCAGGTACATTATGTCCTATTTTAAACAAAGGGTGGGGTTTCCACTACAACTGGTAACTTTATTCCTGATTTTGTCTACATATTTCCTAATAGACTTTAATAGAGAAAACAAGATTTAGCTTGCAAGTAGCAGTGTGGAATGGCGTTGTCCAACTGTGTTTTTTTGTAAGCAATGCTTAACAGTTTGAGTGACAGAGGGGTACACAAAGCATTGTGTACCTCTCTGGCATGCAAAGGGTTAATGTGAGACTGAGTGACTGCACGGTGTCTGGCCCTCCCCTGAAACTGTTCTATACCTCCCAACATTTCAAATGGCCAAAGAGGGACACTTGTATTTAGGGGGTGTTGCTGGGGGCGTGGCTAGTGGGCAGGGCATTACCGATAATTTTTAGGCTATTTCATGACCTATTGTCACCTCCTTGTGTAACTGAATAAATGATTTAGAGTAAGGCCAAAGTATTTTATTTACACAGACTAATTTATAAACACATATACTGACATTCAAACAAGCAACAATGTGAGTGTTATTGCTGTAAAGCAATATGATGCACTTATATACATACCACACAGTCTGATCTACTACAAAGAGGAACATCAGGGTGGGAAAGAGGGACAGGGGGATTTGGGTCTAAAAGAGCGACTGTCTCTCCTAAAGAGGGACACTTAGAAGGTATGCTGTTCTGTATGATGGTGTCCGTGAGGTGGTAAAGAGTGCAGTGTGACACTACAGTGCTTTAGTGAAGGTACAAAGCTTAACCCTTTGAGTGCCACAGGGATACACAATGCATTGTGTACACTTCTGGCAATCAAAGGGTTAATGTGAGGCTGAGTGACTGCACAGTCCTCCCCTGCATCTGTTCCCCAATGATGGTGTCCCTGAGGTGAAAAACAGTGGTGTCGCTTCACACCAGAAGAGCATGTATGAGTTTCGGACAGCAGAGGACAATGGCCATATGAGCTGGAGCGCCATCAAGTAACAATCATACCTCCCAAGTGTCCCTCTTTAGGAGGGACAGTCCCTGTTTTAGACCCAAGTCCCTCTTTCCCACCCTGATGTCCCTCTTTTTAGGAGATCAGACTGTGTGATGTGTATATATTGGTATCACATTGCTCCACAGCAATAAAATTCACATTAATGTTTGTTTAAACATCAGTATATGTGTTTAAACATTAGTGTGTTTAGTGTGTAAAGTAAAATACTTTGGTCTTGTTATAAGTCACTTATTAGGTTACACAAGGAGGTGTCAATAGGTCACAAAATAGCTTAAAAATTCTCTGTAATGCCCTGCCCACCAGCCACACCCCCAGAAACACCCCCTAAACCATAAGTGTCCCTCTTTAGCAATTTGAAGTGTTGGGAGGTATGAACAATTGAGTGGCTAAGGATCTTGCAAGAATGGAGACACAGCGTGTGTCACAATACTCTCATTCATCTCATTGCTTACCCCTTGAAACTTCGGCCATTGACTTCTCACACACCTCAACACAGCTGTCTGATCATCACACACTGTGCAGATGACAGAGGGGAAGAGAAGCTGGCGAATGGGATAAAGTAGCAGATGATATTGCCATGCTATGGTTGGACCCATACAGTCAGGCTGTTTCTCAAAGAAAAAGCACAACGTGGAGAGCAAATGATTGCAACAGTCTTAACTAACATTGACCTAACAGCCTACGCACACTTAACCTTAACCCTTTGAGTGACAGACAGTGTTCTGGCATGCAAAGAGTTAAGGTTTTGTGACATCCCACTCATGAGTTTCATATAGGAATTGATTTTATAAAAGTCACTGCTGATTGTTTCAGAGAGCCCTATATGTCTCGTTGCTCTAAATACCCTGGCCACACCTTACACTTCCTCCTATTTCCATGATTGTGCTTCGTTTTATTGTATCCTCTATCCTTGACCACCCTCCCTTTCTCCTCATAATCTTTGCCTACCTTTCGTGTCCTTCTCTGTCTCTGGCCACCCCTCCCTTTTGCGCACTCCTGTTCTCTCTGAAGACACACGTTCCTGGGGCTATTGACTGCCTTCTGTCTTTTGACAAGTTCCATTTCACGGGCCTCACTCCTTTTATGTAGTGATGCTCTTATCAGAATTGTTAACTTTTTGAGTGCCAAAGGGGAAAGCAATGCTTTGCATACCCCTGTGGCAAAGAAAGGGTTAACCCTTTGAGTGCCAGAGGGGTACACAACGCATTGCAGAGCAATGCGTTGTGTACCCCTCTGGCACTCAAATGGTTAAGAAACAGAGAATCAGGGGTCAAGGATCCTTTCCGTAGCAAAAGTAATTATAAAAGTAATGCAGGCAGCAGCAAAGGAAAGGGGTGCAGCGTGTGACAGAAGAAGGTTAACCCTTTGAGTGTCAGGTGGCTGTGAGAAATGGGGGCGGAGGTGTGTGTGTGTATATAGAAGGCGCAGGATTTGTGTGTGTGCACGCGTGTATCATGTTTTTTTTTTTCAGGCATGTGTATATATATATATATATATATATATATATATATATATATATATATAAAAATGAAGCAAAGTGGGCACTCCAACAAAATCATATAAACAGGTTAAAGGGATAGTAATACTTAAAATGTAAAAAAAAATATGTTGTAGGATTTGTCCCCCTGAGTAAAACAAGAGTACTCCCACTGCTGAAAGGTTTTTCATTCAAAAGTTATTAATTTTCAAAGTTGAATTTTTTAGGTGCATTATCACAGTGGCCTGAAATTGTACAGTGGCGCTGTTGCTACACGATCCTATGGACAGCTCTGGTCCAGGGACCATAAATCTCCATAGGATGGTGTAGCAACAGCGCCACTGTACAATTTCTGGACACTGTGATATTGCACCTAAAATATTCAACTTTGAAAATTAATAACTTTTGAATGAAACACCTTTCAGCAGTGGGAGTACTCTTGTTTTACTCAGGGGGATGAACCCTACAACATATTTTTTTTTACATTTTAAGTATTACTATCCCTTTAAATGCCTGGTGCTGCTTGAATAAAATTATGAATAGTAATGTATAGATGAGAAATCCCATCAAGATACAAGCGCACTACTAGGTCTCTTTTAACTAAATCTTTTATTGCAACAAGGATCAACGTTTCAACCCCCTTAGGGGCCTTTATCAAGACAACAATGCAACACAAATACTGACCTTACATACAGCAGTCCCCTCGTGCTCAAACGCCACGAGGTTAGCTCAACGGCAACACCGTGGGCGCTGGAACGCACAGTCGTGGACCGCATCAGATATTAACTCTTGCGGTACCACAAAGCAGTCCCCAGTAGTGATGAGCGAGCATGCTCGGCCGAAGCTCGGTTCGGCTCGAGCATCGCTCTGCTCGGCACATGGCGGTACTCGTACGAGTACCGCATGTGCTCGCCCGCCATGTTCGGGTCTCCTCCCCGCACGTTTCGCGGCTGCTGCGCAGCCAATAAACGTGCGGGGAGGCTCTGACATCAGTGTAATGCCAGCAGCCATGTTGGCTGCTGGCATTACACTGATTGGCTGGCCAGAACCCGTGATCGGGTGCTGTATAGCACCTGACCAGCGAGTTCGGCTCAGTCTTAGCCAGGGAGAGATGAGGATAGGAAGGGAAAGTCAGTGTAGGGAGAAGAAAAGTGTTGGAACAACATATAAAGACCCAAAAGTCCTTTTTAGGACTGTTGTGTGTGGGTGCAGCAGTTATATTTTGTTTGGGGGGGCACAGATTTAAAAAAAAAACGTCACATATTCCGTTCACTGTGCCTAGCCGCAGATTAGCAGCACATTCTGTTTAGTGTGCAAAGTTGCAGATTAGCAGCACATTCTGTTTAGTGTGCAAAGTTGCAGATTAGCAGCACATTCTTTTTAGTGTGCAAAGTTGCAGATTAGCAGCACATTCTGTTTAGTGTGCAAAGTTGCAGATTAGCAGCACATTCTGTTTAGTGTGGAAAGTGTAAAAAATAAACGTCACATATTCCGTTCACTGTGCCTAGCCGCAGATTAGCAGCACATTCTGTTTAGTGTGCAAAGTTGCAGATTAGCAGCACATTCTGTTTAGTGTGCAAAGTTGCAGATTAGCAGCACATTCTGTTTAGTGTGCAAAGTTGCAGATTAGCAGCACATTCTGTTTAGTGTGCAAAGTTGCAGATTAGCAGCACATTCTGTTTAGTGTGCAAAGTTGCAGATTAGCAGCACATTCTTTTTAGTGTGCAAAGTTGCAGATTAGCAGCACATTCTGTTTAGTGTGCAAAGTTGCAGATTAGCAGCACATTCTGTTTAGTGTGGAAAGTGTAAAAAATAAACGTCACATATTCCGTTCACTGTGCCTAGCCGCAGATTAGCAGCACATTCTGTTTAGTGTGCAAAGTTGCAGATTAGCAGCACATTCTGTTTAGTGTGCAAAGTTGCAGATTAGCAGCACATTCTGTTTAGTGTGCAAAGTTGCAGATTAGCAGCACATTCTGTTTAGTGTGGAAAGTGTAAAAAATAAACGTCACATATTCCTTTCACTGTGCCTAGCCGCAGATTAGCAGCACATTCTGTTTAGTGTGCAAAGTTGCAGATTAGCAGCACATTCTGTTTAGTGTGCAAAGTGTAAAAAATAAACGTCACATATTCCGTTCACTGTGCCTAGCCGCAGATTAGCAGCACATTCTGTTTAGTGTGCAAAGTTGCAGATTAGCAGCACATTCTGTTTAGTGTGGAAAGTGTAAAAAATAAACGTCACATATTCCTTTCACTGTGCCTAGCCGCAGATTAGCAGCACATTCTGTTTAGTGTGCAAAGTTGCAGATTAGCAGCACATTCTGTTTAGTGTGGAAAGTGTAAAAAATAAACGTCACATATTCCTTTCACTGTGCCTAGCCGCAGATTAGCAGCACATTCTGTTTAGTGTGCAAAGTTGCAGATTAGCAGCACATTCTGTTTAGTGTGCAAAGTGTAAAAAATAAACATCACATATTCCGTTCACTGTGCCTAGCCGCAGATTAGCAGCACATTCTGTTTAGTGTGCAAAGTTGCAGATTAGCAGCACATTCTGTTTAGTGTGGAAAGTGTAAAAAATAAACGTCACATATTCCTTTCACTGTGCCTAGCCGCAGATTAGCAGCACATTCTGTTTAGTGTGCAAAGTTGCAGATTAGCAGCACATTCTGTTTAGTGTGCAAAGTTGCAGATTAGCAGCACATATTCCGTGTAATATGAAGAAGACGGGTAAAAATGGACGGGGAAGTGGACGTGATCCTGATAGTTCAGGGCGCGGGTCAGGACGCGTAGAAACTGTGCCTGGTGCCAGAGCACAAGAAAGAAAGACATCCACCATACCTAGCTTCATGTCTCAGTTTACAGGGCGTCACAGGACATCACTCTCGAGGTCAGACCACTGCGAACAGGTGGTCGGTTGGATTTCAGCTGATACTGCTTCCAGTCGGTTAAGCACCACCCTGTCTTCCACCAAGTCCACTCTCAGTAGCCAAGAGTCTGGTCAACATAATCCTCACCCTGATCATCCTTCCTCCCACCATAGAGGGTCTGGCCAAAGAAGTGATCCCACACTGGGATATAGTGAGGAGCTCGTCTCATCACCAATCCTTCATTTGAACCTCTCTCCAAGCACGCTTGCAGAGGAACATGAAATCTTGTGCCCTGATTCACAACCTCTAGAGGGTACCCAATCACAAGAAGATGACAGAGGGGAACGGCATTTAAGGTCAAAGGAAGTGGATGATGATGATGAGACACAGTTGCCATCAAATCAACCACTATTACTGTCTCAAGACCTTGATGAGGAGGATGATACACAGTTGTCAATGACTGAGTATGTGGTGGGATCAAGAAATGAGGAGGATGATCAGAGTGAGGAAGTGGAGGAGGACTTGGTGGACGATGAGGTGACTGACCCCACCTGGGAAGGTGGAGAGCCGAGCGATGACAGCAGTCCTGAGGGTGAGCCATCTGCAGCACCGCAACAGGCTGGAAGAGGCAGTGGTGTGGCTAAAGAAAGAAGGCGGACCGCACCAAACCGGCCCGCAAATGTTCCACGGAGCACCCCCTTGCGTAAATCTCCCTTGCCAAGGGCTAGGTGTTCCGCGGTATGGCGTTTTTTTAAGGAAAGTGCGGACGACAAAAGAATTGTAGTTTGCAACCTGTGCCACACCAGAATGAGCCGAGGCATGAACACTAGCAACCTCACCACCACCAGCATGATCCGACACATGGCATCCAAGCACCGTAATAAGTGGGAGGAACGCCCGGATCGCCAATCTGTGTCTGCAGTCCACACCACTGCCTCCTCTTCCCCTGTTTTCGGTGCCGGCCAATCGCCTGTCGAAGGCGCAGGCCCGCATACCTCCCGCCCTGCACCTGTACCATCTGAAGCACCATCAGCGACCACATCCACTTCCCTGTCCCAGCGCAGCGTCCAAATGTCGTTACCCCAGGCATTTGAGCGCAAGCGAAAATACCCAGCCACCCACCCACAGGCCATAGCACTAACCTCACACCTTTCCAAATTACTGGCCATCGAAATGCTGCCATTTAGGCTTGTGGAGAGTCCTTCCGCAGCCTGATGGCAGCAGCTGTCCCTCGGTATGCAGTCCCCAGCCGCCACTACTTTTCCCGGTGTGCCGTCCCCGCCTTACACCACCATGTGTCCCGTAACATCACCCGTGCCCTGACCAACGCAGTTACTGGGAAGGTCCACTTAACGACTGACACATGGACAAGTGCTTGTGGCCAGGGACGCTACATTTCCCTGACGACACACTGGGTGAATGTCGTGGAGGCTGGGAGCGACTCGGACCCTGGGATGGCACAGGTGCTACCCACGCCGAGGATTGCGGGCCCTACCTCCATCAGGGTTTCCGCTAGCACCTACGTTATTGGCTCCTCCTCCTCCGTTTCCACCTCCGAATTCTCTGCGCGCAGCGCCACTCACCCATCAGCCGGTAGCTGGAAGCAGTGTAGCACTGCAGTGGGGAAGCGTCAACAGGCCGTGCTGAAGCTGATCTGCCTTGGGGACAAACAGCACACAGCCTCAGAGCTGTTGCAGGGGATTAGTCACCAGACAGAGCAGTGGCTCTCGCCACTCAACCTGCAACCAGGCATGGTTGTGTGTGATAATGGGCGTAACTTGGTGGCGGCTTTGGAGCTCGGCAAGCTCACACACGTACCATGCCTAGCGCATGTATTTAATTTAGTGGTTCAGCGATTTCTAAAAACCTACCCCAATTTGCATGATCTCTTGACCAAGGTGCGCCGCGTGTGTGCACATTTCCGTAAGTCATCAACAGCTTCAGCCGGCCTGTTGAAGCTGCAGCAGCGCTTACAATTGCCAGCTCACCGGCTGCTGTGTGACGTGAGCACGCGCTGGAACTCCACCTTCCACATGTTGGCCCGGCTTTGTGAGCAGCAGAGGGCAGTAGTGGAGTACCAGCTGTTACACGGTCGTCGCCTCTCCGTTCAACTTCCTCTAATCAGAAGTGAGGAGTGGGAATGGATGTCAGACCTCTGTGAGGTTTTACGCAATTTTGAGGAATCGACACAGATGGTGAGCGGCGATAACGCTATTATCAGTGTAACCATCCCACTTCTGTGTCTACTGAAACGCTCGCTGCTCACAATTAAAACCGACGCTTTGCATGTGGAAGAGGTGGAAATGCGGGAGGAAGAGCTTACACAAGGTGATAGCCAGAGCACCCTCACTTCGTCTTCTCAGCGACAATTGGAGGAGGCGGAGGAGGAGGAGGAGGAAGACACGGTTGCCTCCGCTACAGAGGGTAGCCATGGAACTTTAGTTCCATCTCTTCAGCGTGGGTGGGCAGAAGAGGAGGAAGAGGATGAGGAGATTGAGAGTCATCCTCCTGGTGAGGACAGCGAAATCTTGCCTGTTGGTACTCTGGCACACATGGCTGACTATGTTAGGCTGCCTTTCCCATGACCCACGCGTTATACGCATTTTAGACAACACGGATTACGCTACAAAGAGAATTTCTCATCTCTCATTCCTCCGGTGGAGAGGACAAGCAAAATGGTGCAATACCAGAAGGTTCTTGTCGAAAAATTGCTCCAAAATTTTCCATCTGACAACGCTGGCGGCAGAGTACGTGCTACCTTGGCCAACCGAGAAGGGGAGAAAAGGGGAGCACACAGCAGTTCCGACAAAGGCAGGGCAACACTCTCCAAGGCGTGGGACACCTTCATGACACCCCACCAGCACCCTCACCCTGATGCGCAGCCTAGTGTCACAAGAAGGGAAAAGTTTTGGAAGATGGTGAAGGAGTACGTAGCAGACCGTGTCAGCGTCCTCAATGATCCCTCTGTGCCTTACAACTACTGGGTGTCCAAGCTGGACACGTGGTATGAACTGGCACTCTACGCCTTGGAGGTGCTGGCCTGCCCTGCCGCCAGCGTTCTGTCTGAGCGGGTATTTAGTGCTGCTGGTGGCATCATAACAGATAAGCGTATCCGCCTTTCCACCGAAAATGCTGATAGGTTGACACTTATAAAAATGAACAAGGCCTGGATTTCCCCTGACTTCTCCACTCCACTGGAGGAAAGCCCCGGGTGAACATAAAGTGACTTTATATATGTTATTTACAATGATGGGAATACTCTGTATTCCCATTCACCCCTTCCACCCAAAAAACGGGTATATGGTTGACTCTCTTCCATATACCCTGTGATATAATTTTTATATAGGGCCAGCTCACCAGCGGGACCTGTGATATAATTTTTATATAGGGCCAGCTCACCAGCGGGCCCTGTTTGACAACTTTTTGTATAGGTCAGCTCACCAGCGGGCCTTCTTATATAATGTTTTATTGGGTCAGCTCTCTAGCGGGCCCTCTCATATAATGTTTTATAGCGTCAGCTCACTAGCGGGCCTTCGCATATAATGTTTAGGATGGTCAGCTCCGCAGCAGACCCTCACCCATAATGTTTTAGATGGTCGGCTCAGCGCACGTTTCCCTCTTAATCATGGCCCCAGTTCAGAAAAATCGAGGAAATTTTTTGCAGAATTTGCCTCTGCGCACGTTTCCCTCTTAATCATGGCCCCAGTTCAGAAAAATCGAGGAAATTTTTTGCAGAATTTGCCTCTGCGCACGTTTCCCTCTTAATCATGGCCCCAGTTCAGAAAAATCGAGGAAATTTTTTG
Organism: Rhinophrynus dorsalis; assembly: GCA_037306005.1. Taxonomy (NCBI): domain Eukaryota; kingdom Metazoa; phylum Chordata; class Amphibia; order Anura; family Rhinophrynidae; genus Rhinophrynus; species Rhinophrynus dorsalis. The sequence goes on from CM074724.1 coordinate 167,955,243, forward strand.
CAGAATTTGCCTCTGCGCACGTTTCCCTCTTAATCATGGCCCCAGTTCAGAAAAATCGAGGAAATTTTTTGCAGAATTTGCCTCTGCGCACGTTTCCCTCTTAATCATGGCCCCAGTTCCGAAAAATCGATGAAATTTTTTGCAGAATTTGCAGATGATATACAAGTAAATATACAGCAAATACTGTTTGGTAACAATTTTTCGCCTAAAGTCGTTTTTATCTTCCTTTTTGTGTGTTTTACGGTCAGTCTGTAAAAATGGTGTACTACGGGCGAAACATCGTTCCCAGCAGCAACGTTGGAGTCCAAGATGCATCCAGACATCCTCCCTATGCTGTCCCTGAACCATTTCTGTGGTGTTTCCATCATTTTCTGCCCTTTTCCTATGGACCAGGCACCCTCCCCTCATCAGAGCAGGGGGTGCCTGGTGTAATGCTCGAGTCCTCCCATTGACTTCAATGGGGCTCGGGTGCTCGGCCGAGCACTCGAGCCTCCGGGGGTGCTCGGTCAGAGCACCCGAACACCCGAGCATCGGGGTGCTCGATCATCACTAGTCCCCAGACATCTCACTGATGTAGCCATCAGCGCACCACACATAGCATTCAGCCCGAGGGGAGTATCGGATCAAAGCCTAGCAATGAAGACATAAATGAAACAGAATTTACAAAATGGATCAACCTTATAAAATACACGAGGAGCAGAACTAACCAGAGTATACATCAGGCATATCACCCATATAGAAACAAATATACACATATCGTCTGATGGCAAAATCTGCAACAGATGAAAGCAAAATAGACAATAAAGCATACACCTGATCTGCAGTATCTATCCCAACACGGATATCTCAATACGATCATTTATTAGTAATAACTCCCTGTGTGGAGGATTCATATGTGCCGAATCTTACCGCTCATCAGCAAGTAGTGAGAACATGCATCCACCTCCCATCAGGGGTGGTACTGCATTGGAGAGATTGCCGATATTGTTAATGTTTAACCACAAGATAGCATCTATTAATGTCTAATTAAAGTCATACTGTAAGAAGTGTCAGTCTTGCCCCCTTGGCTCTATGTGTGCTGTGTATCTGCAGACATCACTGAGACCGATTTAAAGGCGGTTATAGAAAACTTGATGTGTAGTAGTGATCCAAGGAGAGCATTCAAGCCCAAGTTCCAATCCATAGATAACCCCTGGCTCTACATGTGCTATATCTCATAGACATCACGGAGACCTATAATAGAGTTAACATATCATGGTTTTGACATCCGTCACCAATTGGAACAAACTCTTCACACTTCACAAGCATTAAAAGTGTCCTCCATTACTTAGGTTTCCCAGATAATCTGGTTATGGATTTAAGTAGAAGATCGTTTGTAATTAACTGTGTAAATTCCAAACCGCACCAGATTGGATCCATCCCCAGATAAAGTTAGTATTAATTAAAATCAATGTTCCTAAGTAATACATGCTGATGAACATATATATCTAAACATCAGAAGATGCAAATATTCTCTACAAGTCTTAGAAGGTAATCGGGTTAATTGGGTATCTGTCATGGAGTGACTAGGAATAACACACTGACAAGTACAAATTAACTTAATGTAAAACTTTATTAAGTAATGAAAAGGCAGGATGTAAGGCAACAGGCAAATAAATGACACACAGTAGTAAGAAACTGAAGTAAGTGGCAGTAGATAGTGGCACACCTTCACGAGACCAGAGAGGAACAGTGTAGGCACTTTCCTCACCCTTCACTGGACAGGTGGAGAACAACGGAATGGCCCTTGACTACACAGTTAGGTGGGTATAGTGCAGAGCACTCTGTACCCTTATAGGATGGCACACCTTCACGAGACCAGAGAGGAACAGTGTAGGCACTTTCCTCACCCTTCACAGGACAGGTGGATAACAACGGAATGGCCCTTGACTACACAGTTCGGTGGGTATAGTGCAGAGCACTCTGTACCCTGATAGGATGGCACACCTTCACGAGACCAGAGAGGAACAGTGTAGGCACTTTCCTCACCCTTCACAGGACAGGTGGATAACAACAGAATTGCCCTGGGTTACACGTAAGTGTGAGGGCAGTGCAGAGTACTCCCAAGCACACAGTCGACAATAAACGGAGCAGACCAGTATCCCCACAGGGGATACACAGGGCGGTAGCCGATGGAGATAGGCTAGGCAACACAGACTGGTATGGCCATGGGAGGTCAGACACACGGAGTGACCGACAAACGCAGCTTCCAATGGAAGCAAGCGCAAAGCAGAAGGCACAAGCAGAACAACAACCAACCAGTATAATGGGAAGGTAACGGAGCGCAACATAAGGGTAAACCAGGAGGCAGCAAAGGGTCACACCGGATCGGGTAGTCAGACGTTGCCAATGGTCGTAACCGGAACAGGTAGTCAGTGAAGCCAGTGGTCAGGACCGGAACATGTAGTCAGACAAGCCAGGAATCAGAACTGGAACGGGTAGTCAGAGGAGTCAGGAGTCAGAACCGGAACGTAGTCAGACGAGCCAGGAGTCAGAACCGGAACGGGTAGTCAGGCGAGCCAGGAGTCAGAACCGGAACGGGTAGTCAGATGTAGCAAGGTAATACACAGGAACGGTAAGCACCACACAGAACTAAGCTCAGGTACTCCACGAAAGGGCAACAGGAGTGACACAGAGAGAGGTTTAAAAACCCTGATGGGTAGGTGGAGCAATGACCGCATCAGCGTGGTGCCCTATAAGAATAGCAACTCAGCAAGAGCGACAGTAGCATGTAAACAATGTCGTTCCAGTGCAATGTCAGTTACAGGCAATCACGGGCACTGTGATAGTATGCTTATTACAGAAAACAACTAATTAGAAAACAAAATATATGGGTGTACTGTGCCCGATGCTGGTCAAGCCGCAGGAGGCACAGCACTGTCTCACCCACTTAGAGTTGAGACACATTCCGCCAAACCGCAACCAGGCCATCACACAGGCAAGCCAATATCCCCCCATCCCTTTCAAGTGTCATAATGTGGACACCCGTGTACCACATACTAACACAGGGGCACAAATGTCCACATCATACACAAACTAGAAAACCAAAAAGAAACAAATAAGTAGGTTAAAGCAATCTGAGGAATTTCTAGGAGAAATAAATAAATATATTCAAAAGAATTCCAAAATTATTAAATTTCATAATGCCTAGAACTATGGTATTAACTTGACCTTTCACATGGTTTAAGAGCACCATAGCTTTAGGACATACATAAAGGGTCATTTACCATCACCTTTAATATTCAATCACAGTGACCCTTAACCATTTGTATTCCTCAAGGGAGCTATTATCACCATGCGCCAGTCTAGCTTTCCATATCTGGGAACAAACCTAAAGTTTAAATTAAAAAAAGCTCAAAAATAAACTATATGATCTCCATAAATTCCAGATTGGATCTATAGATAAAAAGGTTTTACATAGCAAACATTATTTAAGAGAATTTCACATTCAGAGTTCTATGTCTTTATAGGAAACAATGTAGTGACAATTTATCATTCAAACCCCTGGGGGACACAATATTCAAAAACTGTATCCATTTAGCTTCCCTTTGCAGTAGAAGTTTCCCTCTATCCCCTCCTCTTGTCAGAGGGGGAACTTGATCAATAGCCATATATCTAAGAGAGGGCAAGGGATGGCTGAACTTAGCAAAATGTATTGCAACTGGTTGGTCTTTAATTTTTGAAGATGATTTCGCAGTGGGATTCCGCATAGCTTCCAGAGCCGCTTTGATAGCAGCTCTATGATTACTCATCCTTTCTTTGAAGGAATTTGTAGTTTTGCCTACATAGAGGAGACTGCAAGGGCAACGTATAATGTAAACAACAAATTGACTGTTACAATTCAAATTCTGTCATATTTGGATCTTGAAGCCCTTGTGTGGATGTCTAAAATATGTGCCAACAAGCATGTCGTTGCATGTCACGCAAGAAACACATTTATAACAGCCCTTCTTCAATGCGGTCTTGTCCTTAGTATAACATTTTACAGGGTCAGTTTTAACAAGTAAGTCTTTCAGATTCCTTCCTCTTCTGTAGCACATCATAGGTTGTCCCTTAGGTAAATGTTGCAGTGAAGGATCACTGGTAATAATAGGCCAGTATTTTTTAATGCTGGTTTTAAGAGATGATGAGTTGGTATTGAAAGTTGTTGTGTAAGGCATTCTAAATTCCTTATCAATTTTTGTCTTATTGAAGCTCTCTGTCCTTGTTATTTTAACGGTTGTATGTATGGAATCCCTGATGAGATTACCATCATATCGTCTCTCAAGAAATTTATCTCCCATTTTTTTGAGTTCAGACTGCAAACAGTCATCATTGCTGATTATTCTCCTTAGTCTCAACATTTGGGATCTGGACAGGCTATTAATCAAGTGTTGTGGATGGTGACTGGTGGCCTGGAGTAAATTATTTCTATCTGTAGGTTTATTGTATAGAGTAGTCTCTACTGTACCCTCTCTTAATTTCACTAGTACATCCAAAAAAGGGATTTCTACCATACTGTAAGCTAAAGTCAATTTAATGTATTTATGTATCACAGTGCCCGTGATTAGCCTGTCACTCTCATCTGTGGCAGACTGTGATTTGTTCAGTTGGTTTGGCCCGCCCCTTGGTGACCTTTTTATACCTGACTCTTACATCTGTCAGATGCCCTTTCGTGGTGTTTCTGAGCCAGACTTGCTGTTGCTGTGTTCCTGTATCCGGATTCCTGTGTACCGACTTTGGCCTGTCCTGACTACGCTCCAGTGTTCCTGATCGTGTATGACCCGGCTTGTCTGAGAATCCTCTACGTGCTACGACCTGGCTTGTCTGAGAACCCTCTATGTGCTACGACCCGGTTTGTCTGAGAGACTTCTACGTGCTACGACCCGGCTGGCTGACTTCCTGCTTTGAGATCACCGCGGCCTGTTCCAGCGACCTGCTTGGCCTGTTGTCGCCGCTGCGACATTCTGAATCCTGCTTTGCTGTGCCGACCTAGTGTGACCATTACACTCCTGTGTAACCCATCCCTCAGTGCAGAGTTCCTTGCTGACTTGCATAAGCTGTGCTCCTTGTACCGAGCCTCTATACGCTGCAGAGCTAAGTTACCATACCGAGCCTGGGAGATTCAAACGTACCTTTTAACCCTTGCAGTGCCGCTTCTCTCTTGCCGGACCTCCTTTCTGATTACAGAGCCGTTACCTTGTAAGTCTACTGCTGCTGAGTTGGCCGCTACTTGGACGGCGACTCCCAGTTACGTTTGCAGAGTAGTCTATCCTGTTGGTCCGGTTGGGCTTCTTTGGCTCTCGGTCTCACGGTTATTACCGGAGGTATCCGGTGCGGCTATTGGTAGCAAGGTTAGGCTCCAAGCTCTTGCAAGATCTGAAGGTGAACGCCCGTGGGGGCTATTGGCTCATGTTGTGCTCACGTTGGTCTCCGGTTATACGCCCGTGGGGGCTAAAACGCCAGCTTTGCATCTCAGGCTAGTCTCGATCACGCCCGTGGGGGCTACATACTCTTGCACTTGCAGTCTCAGTGGTCTCCTGGTGAACGCCCGCGGGGGCTATTTTGGGTCACTGTTCTGCTATAGCTCACGTTGGTCACTGAACATCTACTACCCATTATTGCATGAACTCTGTGCTGTGCACATTTGCTCAGTTTATCACTACACCATACGGGCGTGCCAAACCCCACAGCTGAGACTGACAAATTGTTCTCATTTACCCTTTAGGGGCCAGTTCCCTATTTTCTGTACCTATGTTGTGTGCCATCTATCCATTATAGTGAATCTATGTGTACTGTGTATTCACTTGCAATTGTTGCTGTCAACTGTAGAGGGCGATCATTTGTATTTATTTTCTTTCAATAAAAGATTGTTTTATTTTACCTACTGGTCTGAGTGTCAAAACAAACCGTTACAGTACGAAAGGGCCATGACCTCAGACAGTAAGGTGAAAGTAACACACAAAACATCCACTGGAGAATGGATTTCCATGAGCAGCGCTTAGATCAATTGGCACTGGCTCTACAGACCCTACTTGAGCGTACGGTACACCTAGACAAGCCTAATCCAAATCCGGTGGTCTCCCCAGTCTTGACACCGGACAATCCGCCTCTAGCCCCTCCTCCTTGTGTCAGAGGCTTAACGGCAGCGGTGCCGTTACCGTTGAGATATGATGGCGAGCCTTCCTTATGCAGGGGCTTTATTAATCAGTTGGAGATCTATTTGGAATTAACGCCCCAGGCTTTTCCTAACGACCGAAGCAAGGTCGGATTTATGATATCGCTACTAACAGGCAAAGCTTTGGCTTGGGCAAACCCTTTGTGGGAAAGTGCCAAACCTTGCACGCTGAACTTTAATGAGTTCGTAAAGAAGTTCCGCCGTGTGTTTCAGGTCCCTGGCAGAGTTGCCTCCGCTGCCAAAAGGCTAATGGAGATACAGCAGGGCGAACGTACATTGGGCAATTATGCGATAGAATTCCGTACCCTGGCAGCGGAGGTGGGCTGGAACGATGAGGCGTTATTGGCAGCTTTTGCTAAGGGGCTCTCTGAACCAATTAAGGATGAAATAGCTGCCCGAGATGTACCTAGTGACCTGGACGAATTCATTGATTATGTAATGCTCATTGACTCTCGTATCCTGGAAAGACGGTTGGCAAGAAGGGCAACTTCCAGAAAACATGGGCAGGACAGTTCCTTTGACCCACCCTCTCCACCCTTTCCTACTGAGCGTCCAGGAGAGGCAGCAGAGCCAATGCAGCTGGGTTTCACTAGACTCTCCAAAGAAGAGAGGTCTTTTCGTAAAAGGCAAGGCCTATGTTTATATTGTGGCAAACAGGGGCACCTTTTGCGCAATTGTCCGGTGAGGCCGGGAAACGCACGCACCTAGGGTACCTTGGGGGATAGGCCCTAGGTGGTGTACAACAGTCCCTAGATTCAAATATCGCTAAACCCACCATCCAGGTGGCGTTCTTTTGGGCTGACAAGGGCTCAGAAACCTTGGCGCTGGTAGACTCTGGTGCAGCCGGGTACTTTATGGACCAATCCTTTGCGGCTTTGCAAAATATTCCTCTATGCAAAAAGGAATCTCCATTGGCAGTAGAGGCCATTGATGGCAGACCATTGGAACCCGCCTTTATTACAATGGAAACCATCCCTATTTCTATGTCAGTTGGGGCACTCCACAAGGAGGAGGAGGTACGGTTTCAAATTATTCGCTCACCTCACCATGCAGTCATTTTGGGGTTTCCATGGTTGCTTCTGCACAATCCTCAATTTGATTGGCAAAAATGTGAGGTTAGTTCCTGGTCCGATTACTGTAAAAAGAACTGCCTATCTCTTCCTGTCAAAATTATGTGTACCTCTCCTGCTGTGTCAGTTGAATATGGGGAATTCAGTGACGTATTCAGCAAGGGGGAGGCTAGCGCATTGCGCGAGCATAGACCCTATGATTGCGCTATTGATTTGCCTCCAGGTGTGATTCCCCCGAGATGATGTACTTACCCACTGTCATGCGAGGAGAACAGGGCAATGGAGGAGTACATTGAGGACGCTCTTGGTAGGGGAATTATTCGCAAGTCCACTTCTCCGGCTGGTGCCGGATTCTTCTTTGTAAAAAAGAAAAATGGCGAACTAAGGCCATGTATTGATTACCGGGGGCTTAATAAGCTTATGCCCAAGAACGCATACCCTATTCCACTCATCACCGAGTTATTTGACAGATTGAAGGGCTCTTCTGTTTTCACCAAACTTGATTTGCGGGCCGCCTACAATCTAATTAGAATCAGAGAAGGTGATGAGTGGAAAACGGCATTTAATACCAGAACTGGGCACTACGAATATCTGGTAATGCCTTTTGGCTTATGTAATGCACCTGCGGTATTCCAGGAGCTGATTAATGATATCTTGCGTGACATGCTTCAGTCCTGCGTGGTGGTATATCTGGACGATATATTGATTCATGCCGCCACTCTCTCCCAACATATTAAAGATGTCACGGAAGTCTTGTTGCGACTCCGGGAGAATAAGCTGTTTTGTAAATTGGAAAAATGCGAATTCCATGTGTCTCAAGTACCATTTTTGGGGTTCATAATCTCCAAAGATGGAATCGCTATGGACCAGGACAAGTTGGCAGCAGTATTACAATGGCCTCGCCCTAAAGGGTTAAAAGCGATTCAGCACTTTTTAGGGTTTGCCAACTATTACAGAAAATTCATACGTAACTTTTCCACAATTGTGAAACCTTTGTCTGATTTGACAAGTAAAGGCCACTACTCCCTCTCAGTGGTCCGAGGCCGCTGATAATGCGTTTGAGACCTTAAATTCTGCCTTTACGTCTACCCCAGTGCTGTCCCATCCCAATCCCTCCCTGCCATTTACCTTAGAAGTTGACGCCTCTGAGGTTGGGGTTGGGGCAGTACTCTCCCAGCGTCCTGTGGGAGGTGGTACTTTGAAACCTTGTGGGTTTTTTTCTAAGAAATTGTCCACTGCACAGAGCCACTATGAGATTGGTGACAGGGAGTTATTGGCTATTATTCTGGCACTGAAGGAGTGGCGTCACTTGTTGGAAGGTACCAAGAACCCAGTACTGATCCTGACCGATCACAAAAACTTGACATATCTCTCTGAGGCTAAGAGGTTGTCTTCTCGACAGGCCAGGTGGGCACTCTTTTTGTCCCGGTTTAACTTTGTAGTATCGTACCTCCCGGGTTCTAAGAACGTGAGGGCAGACGTATTGTCTCAACAGTTCGCGTCGGACACTGAGAGGGAGGAAGCACCGGTACCTATTATTCAGCCCGACCGTATTATGGCTACTATTCGCACTAGTATAACTTCGCCACTGGGAGAGGAGATTTTGGGGTCTCAATCTAGGACTCCACCTGAGACTCCAGTTGGTAAATTCTTTGTAGATGAGCCTTTTCGCAGTCGTCTATTGGAGACTTATCATTCGTCTAGGGCGGCCGGGCACATCGGCAGGGATCAGCTGGTATGGTCTCTTTCGCAATTATTCTGGTGGCCAACGCTCAGAGCTGATTGCTCCGCTTTTACTGACGCTTGTGCCACCTGTGCCCGTGCTAAGACCCCCAGGCATCTCCCAGTGGGCTTGCTTCAACCTGTGCCTAATGGAGAACGGCCCTGGTCTCATATATCTATCGATTTTCTGGGAGAATTGCCAATCTCTAGGGGGTATACATTTATCCTTATGGTGGTTGATAGGTTCTCCAAAATGGCTCATTTTGTGCCACTCAGGGGGCTTCCATTGGCTCAGGAATTGGCTAAGGTCTTTGCTAAAGAAGTGTTTCGTTTGCACGGGGTACCCAGAGTGGTGGTCTCCGACCGTGGGAGTCAATTCGTGTCCAGGTTTTGGAGGGCATTCTGTGGCATGATGGGCATTCAATTGTCCTTCTCCTCCGCCTACCATCCCCAGACCAACGGAGCCGCTGAGCGTGCCAATCAGGGACTGGAACAGTTCCTGCGCTGTCTTATTACTGATCATCATGACAATTGGGCCGACCTGTTGCCATGGGCGGAGTTTGCCAGGAATTGTGCAGTTAACTCATCGTCCAGGAGCTCCCCGTTCTTAATCAACTATGGGTTCCAGCCAGGTTTGCTCCCGGACTCGTTCCAGTCACAACAGATTCCGGCTTTGGATGACCATATGGAGCAGCTCCGTTCCACTTGGGCACAGGTGCAAAGGACCCTCAGTCAGTCTTTCCAGCGGCATCAGCGATATGCCAATCGTAGACGGCTGCCAGCGGTCTCTTTCCAGGTTGGGGATAGGGTATGGCTCTCCTCCAGAAACCTCAATCTGCAGGTCCCCTCGAATAAGCTGGCTCCCCGGTTTATTGGTCCATTTAAAATTATTCGCAAAATTAATCCTGTCTCCTATGCGTTGGAACTTCCACCGTCTATGCATATTCACAATGTGTTCCATGTGTCTCTGTTAAAACCCCTGGTTTGCAATCGTTACACTACTACTCCGGTAGTTCCTGGGCCGGTGGATGTCCAGGGGCAAGAGGAATATGAGGTTCAGAGCATTGTTGATTCTAGGCGACTTAGAGGGAAGTTGCAATACTTGGTCCACTGGAAGGGCTATGGCCCGGAGGAGCGCTCTTGGGTTGACCAGAAGGACCTCCATGCGCCCAGACTTGTGCGCAACTTCCACTCTAAATACCCTCAGAAACCTAAGCCTCCAGCAGGGAGAGGGGGTCTTTGAGAGGGGGGTACTATCACAGTGCCTGTGATTATCCTGTCACTCTCATCTGTGGCAGACTGTGATTTGTTCAGTTGGTTTGGCCCGCCCCTTGGTGACCTTTTTATACCTGACTTACATCTGTCAGATGCCCTTTCGTGGTGTTTCTGAGCCAGACTTGCTGTTGCTGTGTTCCTGTATCCGGATTCCTGTGTACCGACTTTGGCCTGTCCTGACTACGCTCCAGTGTTCCTGATCGTGTATGACCCGGCTTGTCTGAGAACCCTCTACGTGCTACAACTCGGCTTGTCTGAGTGACTTCTACGTGCTACGACCCGGCTGGCTGACTTCCTGCTTCGAGATCACCGCGGCCTGTTCCAGCGACCTGCTTGGCCTGTTGTCGCCGCCGCGACATTCTGAATCCTGCGTTGCTGTGCCGACCTAGTGTGACCATTACACTCCTGTGTAACCCATCCCTCAGTGCAGAGTTCCTTGCTGACTTGCATAAGCTGTGCTCCTTGTACCGAGCCTCTATACGCTGCAGAGCTAAGTTACCATACCGAGCCTGGGAGATTCAAACGTACCTTTTAACCCTTGCAGTGCCGCTTCTCTCTTGCCGGACCTCCTTTCTGATTACAGAGCCGTTACCTTGTAAGTCTACTGCTGCTGAGTTGGCCGCTACTTGGACGGCGACTCCCAGTTAAGTTTGCAGAGTAGTCTATCCTGTTGGTCCGGTTGGGCGTCTTTGGCTCTCGGTCTCACGGTTATTACCGGAGGTATCTGGTGCGGCTATTGGTAGCAAGGTTAGGCTCCAAGCTCTTGCAAGATCCGAAGGTGAACGCCCGTGGGGGCTATTGGCTCATGTTGTGCTCACGTTGGTCTCCGGTTATACGCCCGTGGGGGCTAAAACGCCAGCTTTGCATCTCAGGCTAGTCTCGATCACGCCTGTGGGGGCTACATACTCTTGCACTTGCAGTCTCAGTGGTCTCCTGGTGAACGCCCGCGGGGGCTATTTTGGGTCACTGAACATCTACTACCCATCATTGCATGAACTCTGTGCTGTGCACATTTGCTCAGTTTATCACTACACCATACGGGCGTGCCAAACCCCACAGCTGAGACTGACAAATTGTTCTCATTTACCCTTTAGGGGCCAGTTCCCTATTTTCTGTACCTATGTTGTGTGCCATCTATCCATTATAGTGAATCTATGTGTACTGTGTATTCACTTGCAATTGTTGCTGTCAACTGTAGAGGGCGATCATTTGTATTTATTTTCTTTCAATAAAAGATTGTTTTATTTTACCTACTGGTCTGAGTGTCAAAACAAACCGTTACATTATGGTTGTCATTCAAGTGACTGACTAGTTTTTCCAATTCTGTGTCAGATCCTTTCCATATAATAACATTTAGTCAATGTAACGAGTATAAATGACCGTATGTTTTTTGAACAGTTCATGTCTCTGTAGGACTTCGATTTCATATTTATGCATGTAGGTGTTTGCATAAGCAGGGACCATGCATGCTCCCATAGTAGTTCCAGTCTTTTGTAAGTAAAATTTATTCTCAAACTTGAAATAATTCCTGGTTAGGCAAATTTCTAGCATATCTATGAAATAATCATAGCCCAATAAACAGCCCTTCTTCAATGCGGTCTTGTCCTTAGTATAACATTTTATTGGGTCAGTTTTAACAAGTAAGTCTTTCAAATTCCTTCCTCTTCTGTAGCACATCATAGGTGTGGTCCCTTAGGTAAATGTTGCAGTGAAGGATCAGTGGTAATAATAAGCCAGTATTTTTTAATGCTGGTTTTAAGAGATGATGAGTTGGTATTGAAAGTTGTAGTGTAAGGCATTCTAAATTCCTCATCAATTTTTGTCTATTGAAGCTCTGTCCTTGTTATTTTAATGGTTGTATGTATGGAATCCCTGATGAGATTACCATCATATCGTCTCTCAAGAAATATATCTCCCATTTTTTTGAGTTCAGACTGCAAACAGTCATCATTGCTGATTATTCTCCTTAGTCTCAACATTTGGGATCTGGAAAGGTTATTAATCAAGTGTGGTGGATGGTGACTGGTGGCCTGGAGTAAATTATTTATATCTGTAGGTTTATTGTATAGAGTAGTCTCTACTGTACCCTCTCTTAATTTCACTAGTACATCCAAAAAAGAGATTTCTACCGTACTGTAAGCTAAAGTCAATTTAATGTGTTTATGGTTGTTATTCAAGTCACTGACTAGTTTTTCCAATTCTGTGTCAGATCCTTTCCATATAATAAACATGTCGTCAATGTAATGAGTATAAATGACCATATGTTTTTTGAACAGTTCATGTCTCTGTAGGACTTCGATTTCATATTTATGCATGTAGGTGTGTGCATAAGCAGGGGCCATGCATGCTCCCATAGCAGTTCCAGTCTTTTGTAAGTAAAATTTATTCTCAAACTTGAATTAATTCTTGGTTAGGCAAATTTCTAGCATATCTATGAAATACAACTACATGCTTGTTGGCACATATTTTAGACATCCACACAAGGGCTTCAAGATCCAAATACGACAGAATTTGAATTGTAACAGTCAATTTGTTGTTTACATTATACGTTGCCCTTGCGGTCTCCTCTCTGTAGGCAAAACTACAAATTCCTTCAAAGAAAGGATGAGTAATCATAGAGCTGCTATCAAAGCGGCTCTGGAAGCTATGTGGAATCCCACTGCAAAATCATCTTCAAAAATTAAGGACCAAGCAGTTGCAATACATTTTGCTAAGTTCAGCCATCCCTTGCCTTCTGTTAGATATATGGTTATTGATCAAGTTCCCCCTCTGACAAGAGGAGGGAATAGAGGGAAAATTCTACTGCAAAGGGAAGCTAAATGGATACAGTTTTTGGATACTGTGTCCCCCAGGGGTTTGAACGATAAATTGTCACTACATTGTTTCCTATAAAGATATAGAACTCTGAAAGTGAAATTCTCTTAAATAATGTTTGCTATGTAAAACCTTTTTTTATCTATAGATCCAATCTGGAATTTATGGAGATCATATAGTTTATTTTTGAGCTTTTTTTAATTTAAACTTTAGGTTTGTTCCCAGATATGGAAGGCTAGACTGGCGCATGGTGATAATAGCTCCCTTGAGGAATACAAAGGGTTAAGGGTCACTGTGATTGAATATTAAAGGTGATGGTAAATGACCCTTTATGTATGTCCTAAAGCTATGGTGCTCTCAAACCATGCGAAAGGTCAAGTTAATACCATAGTTCTAGGCATTATGAAATTTAATAATTTTGGAATTCTTTTAAATATATTTATTTCTCCTAGAAATACCTCAGATTGCTTTAACATTATTTGTTTCTTTTTGGTTTTCTAGTTTGTGTATGGTGTGGACATTTGTGCCCCTGTGTTAGTACGTGGTACACTGGTGTCCACGTTATGACACTTGAAAGGGATGGGGGGATATTGGCTTGCCTGTGTGATGGTCTGGTTGCGGTTTGGTGGAGTGTGTCTCAACTCTAAGCGGGTGAGACAGTGCTGTGCCTCCCGCGGCTTGACCAGCATCGGGAACAGTACACCCATATGTTTTGTTTTCCAATGAGTTGTTTTCTGTAATAAGCATACCCAATTAACCCGATTACCTTCTAAGACCTGGAGAGAATATTTGCATCTTCTGATGTTCGGATATATATGTTCATCAGCATGTATTACTTAGGAACATTGATTTTAATTAATACCATCTTTGACTGGGGATGGATCCAGTCTGGTGCGGTTTGGAATTTACACCGTTAATTACAAACAATCTTCTACTCAAATCCATAACCGGATTATCTGGGAAACCTAAGTAATGGAGGACACTTTTAATGCTTGTGAAGTGTGAAGAGTTTGATCCAATTGGTGACGGATGTCAAAACCATGATATGTTAACCCTATTATAGGTCTCCGTGATGTCTATGAGATATAGCAAATGTAGAGCCAGGGGTTATCTATGGATCGGAACTTGGGCTTGAATGCTCTTCTTGGATCACTACTACACATCTAGTCTTCTATAACCGCCTTTAAATTGGTCTCAGTGATGTCAGTGATGTCTGCAGATATACAGCACATGTAGAGCCAAGGGGGAAAGACTGACACTTCCTACAGTATGACTTTAATTAGACATTAATAGATGCTATCTTGTGGTTAAACATTAACAATATCAGCAATCCCTCCAATGCAGTACCACCCCTGATGGGAGGTGGATGCATGTTCTCACTACTTGCTGATGAGCAGTAAGATTCGGCACATATGAATCCTCCTATCACGGTGCCTGTGATTCGTGCTATCCTGTGTCTATCACTTGCTGGAGTTCCTCATTGGCTGTCTGTTATCAGCCCTCCTCACTCAGCCTATTTAAACCCAGTTTGGGCACTCCCAGGTTGCCCTTTCGTGGTGTTTCTGACATCACTTTACCTGACCTGTTTGTCAGGCTTTTGGGCCTGATATACCAGTGTTCCAGTATTCCAGTACTCCGTTGTTCCGGTGTTCCTGTGTTCCAGTACTCCGTTGTTCCGGTGTTCCTGGGTTCCAGTACCTTGCCAGTTGATCGTTCCTGAGTTCCTGAGTCTCCTGCCTGCTAGTCTCTCCAGCCGGTTGCGGTCTCTTCCGTGGCTCCAGCAGTTCCGGTCATCTGTCAGTGCAGCTGTGCTCGCTCCGGTGTATCCTCCGCTTGATCTCTGGACTCTCGCTCTATCTGCTGTCGCTTAGGCGACATTGTTCTTTCTCGCTCCGGCAACCTATACTGTTGGTCCCAGCGTACAGACGCTGGTTTACTCCATTATCTGGTTGCGCTCACTCTGTTGGTCCCAGCGTGTGGATGCTGGTTTACTCCATTAACCTGGTGCGCTCACTCTGTTGGTCCCAGCGTGTGGATGCTGGTTTACTCCATTAACCTGGTGCGCTCTCTCTGTTGGTCCCAGCGTGCAGACGCTGGTTTACTCCATTAACCTGGTGCGCTCACTCTGTTGGTCCCAGCGTGCGGACGCTGGTTTACTCCATTAACCTGGTTGCGCTCACTCCGTTGGTCCCAGCGTGCGGACGCTGGTTTACTCCATAAACCTGGTTGCGCTCACTCCTTTGGTCCCAGCGTGCGGACGCTGGTTTACTCCATAAACCTGGTTGCGCTCACTCTGTTGGTCCCAGCATACGGACGCTGGTTTACTCCATTAATCTGGCTGCGCTCACTCCGTTGGTCCCAGCGTGCGGACGCTGGTCTACTCCATTAATCTGGTTGCGCTCACTCTGTTGGTCCCAGCGTGCGGACGCTGGTTTACTCCATTGATCTGGTTGCGCTCATTACTGTTGGTCCCAGCGTGTGGACACTGGTTTACTCCATTAAACCTGGTGGCGCTAGTAACTGTTGGTCCCAGCGTGCAGACGCTGGTTTGCTCCGTGACTACTCATATACTGAGGACAGGTTGCTGTCCAATTCCTTACGCAGTTGTCTGGTATTCTCAGGCTAAAGACTTCTGCTGAGGAGACCATTGTTCCTCTCCATACTACTGTCATTGTCACCTGACAGCTTGGTCTCCTGTCTTGGGCTGCCGGTAGAACCTAAATATGTTAATATCTTAAGGTTGCCTTACCCGGTATAGGCAGGGCCGGTAGAGCCTATCGCTATTGCAACTGTCACTCGGGTTGCCTTGCCCGGTATTATTGGCAAGGCCGGTAGAACCTATTCTCTTGTCATTTATTGTTATATTGTTATATATGTATGATAACCTACGGGGGATTGCCTTAACTTTTCAATAAAGTTACGTTTTTACCAAACCTTAAGTCTGAGAGTCTTCAAATACCTTGACAGTACGAAAGGGCCATGACCTCAGAAACTAAGAGTGACGGTAACGCACAGAATATCCATTGGAGGATGGATATGCACGAGCAACGTTTGGATCAGCTAGCGGTAGCTATCCAAACTATTCTTGAACACACGGTACTTGCTGATAAGTCCGGTTCTAGCCCGGTGGTCCCGCCAATTCAGACACCGGAGAATGAGTCTAGGCCCTCAGGGACCGCAGTCAAAGGGTTAACGGCTTCTGCACCCTTGCCGCTGAGATATGACGGTGACCCTCAACTATGTAGAGGGTTTATTAATCAACTTGAAATATTTATGGAATTGACGGCACACGCATTTCCTAGTGATCGCAGCAAGGTTGGATTCATGATATCCCTGCTGACCGGTAGAGCATTGGCCTGGGCTAACCCACTATGGGAAACGCTAAACCTTGCACAAAGAATTTCTGTGATTTTGTGCAATCCTTTTGGAGAGTATTCGAGCCTCCTGGTAGAACTACCTCTGCTGCTAAACGTCTTATGGAGATACAACAGGGCAGGCGCACGGTAGGCGATTATGCCATTGAATTCCGCACCTTGGCAGCAGAGGTAGGATGGAATAACGAGGCTCTGTTGGCATCTTTTGCTCAAGGCTTGAGTGACCAGATTAAAGATGAGATTGCAGTAAAAGATTTACCCACTGACCTAGATGATTATATCGAATACGTTATTCTAATTGACTCCAGAATACGTGAGAGATTAACCGCCAGAGAGCGACGAGCACGGCTTAAAAATAATGGGTCCAGTAGCATATTTTGCCCACCCAACCCTCCCTTGGCATCCAAACCTAGTGAACCAATACAGGAACCAGGTGAACCTATGCAGGTGGGTTTCACTAGGTTAACCAAGGAACAGAGGAGGTATCGCAAGATACAGGGATTATGTTTATATTGCGGTAAAAATGGTCACCTGTTGAGATCTTGTCCGGTACGTCCGGGAAACGAACACACCTAGGGTACCTTGGGGGACAGGCCCTAGGTGGTGTCCAATCGTCCCCAGTGATGGGCACACTTAAACCCACCATACAGGTGGTATTGTCATGGGCACAACGCTCAGTGGAGGTTTTGGCCCTGGTTGATTCTGGTGCAGCTGGGTATTTTATGGACAATACCTTTGCTGAGTTGCACGGGGTACCACGCATCCAGAGAGAAACCCCTCTTGCTATTGAAGCGATTGATGGCAGACCTTTGGAACCCGCCCAGGTTACTTTTGAAACAATGCCATTGTCCATGACTATTGGGGCTCTCCACAAGGAAGAGCAGCAGTTTCAGTTAATTAACTCTCCTCACCATGCCGTGATTTTGGGCTTTCCTTGGTTACAGTTGCACAACCCACAATTTGATTGGCAGAAATGTGAGATTTCTGCTTGGTCTCAGTTCTGTATGGATAAGTGCGTTACCCATCCTGTTAAGGTCTTGTGCACCTCCCCTTCACTACCTGATGTCTACCAGCAGTTTAGCAATGTTTTCAGTAAGGGAGAGGCTGGCGCTTTACCTCAGCACAGACCATACGACTGTCGTATAGAACTGAGTCCTGGAGCAGTACCACCAAGGGGACGCACATATCCATTGTCTTGTGAGGAAAACCAAGCTATGGAGGAATACATAGCTGATGCCCTTAGTAGAGGGATTATAAGGAAATCTACTTCTCCAGCTGGGGCCGGGTTCTTTTTTGTTAAGAAAAAAAGTGGAGAACTGCGACCATGCATAGACTACCGTGGGCTGAATAAGCTAATGGCAAAGACTGCTTACCCGATACCACTCATCACCGAGCTTTTTGATAGACTTAAGGGGTCCTCGATATTCACCAAATTGGACTTACGGGCAGCTTATAATTTGATACGTATCAGAGCCGGTGATGAGTGGAAAACTGCCTTCAATACGAGATCTGGGCATTATGAATACCTAGTCATGCCATTTGGTCTATGTAATGCGCCTGCAGTCTTTCAAGAATTGATCAATGACGTTCTCAGAGATATGTTACAATCATGTGTCGTAGTTTACCTTGATGATATACTTATCTACTCCAAAGCTTTGTCATAACACATTAAGGATGTGTCTGAAGTGTTGCTGCGCTTACGCAAAAATAGATTATTCTGTAAACTGGAGAAATGCGAGTTCCACAAAACCAGTGTACCATTTCTGGGGTTCATAATTGGCAAAGACGGCATTGCCATGGACAAAGAAAAATTGACGGCAGTCTTACAGTGGCCTAAACCTAAGAGTCTTAAAGCCATCCAACGATTCCTGGGCTTCGCCAATTATTATAGGAAGTTTATTAAGAACTTCTCCTCTATTGTGAAACCTCTGTCTGACCTCACACATAAGGGTGCTAACCCATCTCTCTGGCCGGTGGCTGCTGAGGAGGCCTTTGAGAAATTGAAGGTAGCCTTTGCTAAAGCTCCTGTGTTATCACACCCCAATCCACTACTTCCCTTTACATTAGAGGTTGATGCCTCAGATATTGGGGTTGGGGCCGTTCTGTCTCAACGACAGGTCAAAGGCGGCACACTCAGACCCTGTGGGTTTTTTTCTAAGAAATTGACCGGAGCACAAAGTCATTATCAAATTGGTGATAGAGAATTACTGGCACTTATCCTTGCTCTCAAAGAATGGCGTCATTTACTTGAAGGCACAAAAAATCCCGTTTTGATTCTGACTGATCACAAGAATCTGACTTATCTCTCTGAGGCCAAGAGATTGTCTTCTCGGCAGGCCAGATGGGCATTGTTTCTATCCCGATTCAATTTTATTGTATCATATTTGCCGGGATCTAAAAAAGTTAGGGCTGATGCTCCGTCTAGACAATTTGAGGCGGAGGTTGACAGAGAAGAAGCACCAGCACCTTTCATTCAACCTGATCAAATACTGGCCACCATACGTACTAGAATCACTTCACCACTAGGGGAAGAGATTTTGGCTTCCCAAGCCTCTGCTCCTCATGAAACTCCAGCAGGCAAATGTTTTGTCGCTGAACCATTCCGTACTCGATTACTTGAAACCTACCACTCCTCTAA
Source organism: Rhinophrynus dorsalis (assembly GCA_037306005.1). Classification (NCBI taxonomy): domain Eukaryota; kingdom Metazoa; phylum Chordata; class Amphibia; order Anura; family Rhinophrynidae; genus Rhinophrynus; species Rhinophrynus dorsalis. The sequence continues at coordinate 167,974,332 of CM074724.1, forward strand.
AGCTGCGGGACATATTGGTAGAGATCAATTGTTTTGGTCCCTTTCTCAGTTATTCTGGTGGTCTTCTATGAGAGCAGATTGTGCCAATTTTATGAATGCCTGTGCCACCTGCACCCATGCCAAAACCCCTAGACATCTCCCGGTGGGCTTGCTTCAGCCGGTGCCTAATGGTGAACGCCCTTGGTCTCATGTCTCTATCGACTTTATGGGAGAATTGCCCAGGTCTAGAGGGTATTCCTTCATATTGATGGTGGTAGACAGGTTTTCTAAAATGGCTCACTTAGTACCTCTCCGTGGCCTTCCTTCGGCTAAAGAACTCGCAATGGTATTTGCTCGAGAAGTGTTTCGGTTGCATGGAGTACCCAGGGTACTGGTGTCCGACAGGGGGAGCCAGTTTGTGTCCAGATTCTGGAAGGCATTTTGCGAACAGATGGTCATACAGCTATCATTCTCTTCTGCTTATCATCCCCAGACTAATGGGGCCGCTGAGAGGGCCAATCAAGGTTTGGAACAGTTTCTGCTCTGTTTTGTGACTGACCATCATGATAATTGGGCCGACTTGTTGCCTTGGGCGGAGTTCGCCAGGAACTGTGCAGTTAATTCCTCCTCCAGGAGCTCTCCATTTTTGATCAATTATGGCTTCCAACCCTGTCTGCTCCCGGATTCCTTTAAGACACAGCAGATTCCAGCTCTGGATGAGCATATAGAGCAACTCCGTTCCACATGGGCACAAGTTCAGAGGGCCCTGGGCCAGTCTTTCCAGCGACATCAGCGTCATGCTAATCACAGAAGGCTTCCAGCGGTTTCCTTCCAAGTTGGGGATAGAGTATGGCTGTCCTCTAAGAATCTGAAGCTCAAGGTCCCATCTAATAAGCTGGCACCTCGGTTTATTGGTCCTTACAGCATTATTTGCAAGATTAACCCTGTTTCCTATGCTTTGGAATTACCTGCATCCATGCGCATTTATAATGTATTCCATGTGTCTCTCCTTAAGCCTCTTGTTTGTAACCGTTACACTACTACACCTGTGATGCCAGGTCCTGTTGAAGTCGAGGGGCAGGAGGAGTACGAAGTACAAAGTATTATTGATTCCCGTAGGTGCAGAGGAGGGGTACAGTATCTGGTGCATTGGAAAGGTTATGGTCCTGAGGATCGTTCTTGGGTAGATAGTAAGGACCTTCATGCACCCAAGTTACTACGAATTTTTCATACCAATTACCCTCAGAAGCCCAGACCCTACTCTAGGAGAAGGGGTCTTTGAAAGGGGGGTACTATCATGGTGCCCGTGATTCGTGCTATCCTGTGTCTATCACTTGCTGGAGTTCCTCATTGGCTTTCTGTTATCAGCCCTCCTCACTCAGCCTATTTAAACCCAGTTTGGGCACTCCCAGGTTGCCCTTTCGTGGTGTTTCTGACATCACTTTACCTGACCTGCTTGTCAGGCTTTTGGGCCTGATATACCAGTGTTCCAGTATTCCAGTACTCCGTTGTTCCGGTGTTCCTGTGTTCCAGTACTCCGTTGTTCCGGTGTTCCTGTGTTCCAGTACCTCGCCAGTTGTTCGTTCCTGAGTTCCTGAGTCTCCTGCCTGCTAGTCTCTCCAGCCGGTAGTGGTCTCTTCCGTGGCTCCAGCAGTTCCGGTCATCTGTCAGTGCAGCTGTGCTCGCTCCGGTGTATCCTCCGCTTGATCTCTGGACACTGGTTTACTCCATTAACCTGGTGCGCTCTCTCTGTTGGTCCCAGCGTGCGGACACTGGTTTACTCCATTAATCTGGTTGCGCTCACTCTGTTGGTCCCAGCGTGCGGACGCTGGTCTACTCCATTAATCTGGTTGCGCTCACTCTGTTGGTCCCAGCGTGTGGACGCTGGTCTACTCCATTAATCTGGTTGCGCTCACTCTGTTGGTCCAAGCGTGCGGACGCTGGTTTACGCCATTAACTTGGTTGCGCTCACTCTGTTGGTCCCAGCGTGTGGACGCTGGTTTACTCCATTAACCTGGTTGCGCTCATTACTCTTGGTCCCAGCGTGCGGACGCTGGTTTACTCCATTGATCTGGTTGCGCTCATTACTGTTGGTCCCAGCGCGTGGACGCTGATTTACTCCATTAAACCTGGTGGCGCTAGTAACTGTTGGTCCCAGCGTGCGGACGCTGGTTTGCTCCATGACTACTCATATACTGAGGACAGGTTGCTGTCCAATTCCTTACGCAGTTGTCTGGTATTCTCAGGCTAAAGACTTCTGCTGAGGAGACCATTGTTCCTCTCCATACTACTGTGAGTGAATGGGAGGCGAAAATTGCCACAGAGTTTCTAATCAGATAGAGCATAGCCATGCTAATGAGATACAGTATCTTTAAGAAGACAATTAAGATGAGCACTCTAGTATGTAAAAGAGCTAGTCAGAGATGCTCAACTAGGAACGAGCCTGTCCTCAAAGTGATGAGGCTCTATAGGATAAGTATCCTACCCAGGGTGCAATCTCTTTTAGCTCACTAGTGCCTTTCACAGAGAGGAAATATCCTGAAGCACATCATACTGATCATACCAAAAGGTAGTCCAGCCACGAAGTGCCAAGCAATTCCTCTCTGAACAAGAGAAGCAGCCAACCCCAGACATACGTTTCTGCCTTGTTGGGCCTCGTCAGTGAGGTGCAGCTGATCTCTCTAGGCACTGTGAGCAAGGGGTCCACGTCTGGATTACCCTGTTACCCTTAGGTTGACTAGTCCCAAGGGCAATTTGCATATGCAAAAGAGCTAGTCAGAGATGCTCAACTAGGAACGAGCCTGCCCTCAAAGTGATGAGGCTCTATAGGATAAGTATCCTACCCAGGGTGCAATCTCTTTTAGCTCACTAGTGCCTTTCACAGAGAGGAAATATCCTGAAGCACATCATACTGATCCTACCAAAAGGTAGTCCAGCCACGAAGTGCCAAGCAATTCCTCGCTGAACAAGAGAAGCAGCCAACCCCAGACGTACGTTTCGGCCTTGTTGGGCCTCATCAGTGAGGTGCAGCTGATCTCTCTAGGCACTGTGAGCAAGGGGTCCACGTTTGGATTACCCTGTTACCCTTAGGGTGACTAGTCCCAAGGGCAATTTGCATATGCAAAAGAGCTAGTCAGAGATGCTCAACTAGGAACGAGCCTGCCCTCAAAGTGATGAGGCTCTATAGGATAAGTATCCTACCCAGGATGCAATCTCTTTTAGCTCACTAGTGCCTTTCACAGAGAGAAAATATCCTGAAGCACATCATACTGATCCTACCAAAAGGTAGTCCAGCCACGAAGTGCCAAGCAATTCCTCTCTGATCAAGAGAAGCAGCCAACTCCAGACGTACGTTTCGGCCTTGTTGGGCCTCGTCAGTGAGGTGCAGCTGATCTCTCTAGGCACTGTGAGCAAGGGGTCCACATCTGGATTACCCTGTTACCCTTAGGATGACTAGTCCCAAGGGCAATTTGCATATGCAAAAGAGCTAGTCAGAGATGCTCAACTAGGAACAAACCTGCCCTCAAAGTGATGAGGCTCTATAGGATAAGTATCCTACCCAGGGTGCAATCTCTTTTAGCTTACTAGTGCCTTTCACAGAGCGGAAATATCCTGAAGCACATCATACTGATCCTACTAAAAGGTAGTCCAGCCACGAAGTGCTAAGCAATTCCTCTCTGAACAAGAGAAGCAGCCAACCCCAGACATACATTTTGGCCTTGTTGGGCCTCGTCAGTGAGGTGCAGCTGATCTCTCTAGGCACTGTGAGCAAGGGGTCCACGTCTGGATTACCCTGTTACCCTTAGGGTGACTAGTCCCAAGGGCAATTTGCATATGCAAAAGAGCTAGTCAGAGATGCTCAACTAGGAACGAGCCTGCCGAAACGTACGTCTGGGGTTGGCTGCTTCTCTTGTTCAGAGAGGAATTGCCTGGTACTTCGTGGCTGGACTACCTTTTGGCAGGATCAGTATGATGTGCTTCAGGATATTTCCTCTCTGTGAAAGGCACTAGTGAGCTAAAAGAGATTGCACCCTGGGTAGGATACTTATCCTATAGAGCCTCATCACTTTGAGGGCAGGCTCGTTCCTAGTTGAGCATCTCTGACTAGCTCTTTTGCACTCTAGTATGTACATTACATACATTAGCATCACAGGTCTATATGGTTTAGAATATTGGACACTGAGTATCAATAAAGCAAACGTCAAATAGAGTCAATGAAGGTGATTGTTGAAAGTCAATAATACATAATCCGAATTGCTAAAAAGTAATAATCAACGCAGAAAGTTTCTGCCCAGGAGCCTCTGGGTATTATAATAAACTGTTTACACCATGATGTCCTGTTTCGGTAAATATAACGGTCCCTAGAATCATACAGTCCAATGCTGAAATATAATGAAGGGTTCATGAGACAAATTAAAGATCAGCACTACAGATGAAAACTAAACAAGTGTGCATATGGGTAACTGTTAACTAGACCGAGTCACTACCCCAAGTGCTTGAACATGTACGGTCTATACAAGGGGCACTATTAGACAACATATTAGGGGCTGCATGGCATTAATCATAGCTTGCACTATGGCAGTTAGTTAAAAGCAAAAAGACTTATCACTGTACCGAATGATGATGAGTTTTGGCATAGCCAGAGAGGTATGTAGTATCGTGCAAAACACAGGGTGGGTCTCTTAGGGGATGAACTCACATGCATAAGGGCGGGGCATGGACAAAGCACTGGTCATAAGCCTATAATATGCTTAGCTTGCCCTGCTGGTTGCCTATAGTGGAGTCACTGGTAATAACACAGATAATTTGACAGTCAGTAGAACACCTGAATATGTGAAATAGGTCGATGAACCAGACATGTGGTGCATTTACGCTCAATAGAAAGCTGAAAAGCTTAAGACCTCATTAAGCCCATATGGTGCTACTGTGTTCAATCTATTTTGTGTTGAATCCATTTGGCTTCTTTTTGTAAGAGCCAAGACCCCCTGTTACCACCTCGTTTGAGGGGTGGTACGTGATCTATAATCATAGATCTGAGCGTTGGTAGAGTATGCTGTTTCTCCAGGAAGTGTCTGGGTACAGGTCTGTCAGTATGCTTGGTTAAAAGTGCTGCTCTGATTGTAGATCTGTGATTTGCCATATGCTCCCTAAACATTGTTGTGGTTTTGCCTAGATAGTACAGACCACATGGGTATATTAAAATGTATACGACATTGTCTGTGGTACAGGTAACCCTATGCCTAATTTTAATGCTTTCATTGGTGTGCAGATGTTTGAATGTCTGGCCGCTCAGCATAGTGTTACATTTTAGACAGTTGGAACATTTGAAGCAGCCTGGTTTCAGTTGTTTTGATGTGAGCCAGTTATTTCCAGTACTGGAGGTTATGGGAGGTGCACGGTCAGGTTTCATTAAAATGTCCTTGAGTGTCCTTCCTGTGCGATATGCCATCATGGGTGGAGGCATCTCGTTAAATAGTAACTGTGGTTCAGAAGTAATCAATTTCCAGTGTTTGCGAACACTGTTTCTTAAGGGGTGCAAAATTTGTGGCAAATATCATTCTTAAAGGTTTAAGAATTGGTACAAGTGGTTGCAGTAAGGTTTCCTGTGTCTGTGTGCTAGCTCGAATCAATTGAGTGTCCAATAGTTTAGGATCATAACCACAATCAAGGAATTTCTGATACATGGATTGCAATTGTAATTGTTTCTTTTCACAGGTAGTATTGTTCCTTATGACTATCAAAAACTGTGAGTAAGGGACACACCTTATTTGTGTCCTAGGGTGGCAGCTAGATGCGTGCAACAAAGTGTTGCGGTCTGTAGGTTTACTGTACGAGGTGGTGCTAAGAGAATTACCAATTTTATTAATAGTTAAATCTAGGAAATTAACTGAGTCATGGTCATAAACAAGCTTGAAGTGTATGGTGGATGGTAGTGAGTTAAGCATGGCTACCCATTCTGTGAGGTCCAATGTGGTTCCACGCCAGATGATGAACAAATCATCCGTATAGCATTTATAGAAAAGGATACTGGGATGTTTCAAGTGCTTATTTTCATATTGTCTCATGAAAATATTTGCATATGTGGGAGCCACATTGGACCCCATAGAAGTCCCTGCAACTTGCAGATAGTAGGTGTTTTCAAAGTGAAAAAAAAATGTTGTAAGTGTGAGGTTGAGTAATTTGCACAGAAACTCAGTTGGAAAACTGTGTTCAAGTGGAGTTTCAATCAACCACCTGTCCTCCATCAGCATGTGGGATGACAGTGTACAGGCTGTACACTGTCAGTTTCTTTGAGATCTGTACGTTCCAGAATTAATTGAAGAAAATGGGAGGTGTCACATATGTAGGATGGCACTGACTGTACTATGGGTTGAAGAACTGTTTCCAAAAACGTAGCAATCGATTGTAATAGTGAACCCCTAGCTGAAATAATTAGTCTGCCAGGGTGATTAACCAGAGTTTTATGGCTCTTAGGGAGTGTGTAGATAATGGGACACAGAGGGTATGCCATGGCTAAATATTGTGCCAAATTAGAGTCAATCCAACCATGTGTTTCAGCATGTTGAATACAGAGCAGATAAAGCTTCATGTTCACTGTATGTCAAATTTGGAAAACATGCTTTTTTAGGAATGTGCTTGGAGTCAGTTGCTAGGCATCGGGTGAAAGACCGAAAAAAAGGATTGATATTTGGGGGATCTAACGTACTTTTAGGTTTTAACATTGTATATGGAGTGGCTGCTGTATTTTGAAAGTAATTAGCTAAGTTCAACATTCTTTGAAACTTATTGCAATCCACTTCAAAAGAAAAAGGGTCAAATTGGGTAGTTGGTACTAAGGATAAACCTCTGTTCAAAACCTGAGTTTCTAAGATGCTGAGCGGTCTCCTGCTGAGATTATAGATGGTGTCTTGGGGATTTTTTATGGTTTTGCGGCTTTTTTGGTGTTTCCCACCGCGCCTAGGATGTGGTCTCCTACGGTTCCTACTTTGTTGGCTGCTCCTGTAGTGACACCCAAAAAAGGTGGCTGTGATTGTGAATTTGTGGGTTGAGATGGAACGTTGTGTTTCCCCTGGCTCAGAGTCAGAGTGAGAAGAGTTCCCTGAACTATCGTCTACTGTGGACAATTATGTTAGGCATCTAGAAGATCTAATTCTGATGTTTCTTGGTCTAGATTGGTATGGGCCTGAACCAAGCAGCCAGTGATAAACCCTTTTCTCTTAATAACCTTCTTGTACTTTTTTTAACTTGGAATTTTTAAATATAATATGTTCCTGTCTGTATGTAGCAATGGCTTTATCAATCAGAACCTGCATCAGCTATGAACGTGTTTTTTTGAGAGCTTTCAAATGTGCTTAACTCAATTTTAACTTGCTTAAGAATCCGCCCTACTTCTTCAACCACTAGGACAATAAGGTCAAATGAACATTTATTCAATACCCCACACCATCGGCGGCAAAATTCCGGATTATTGCGACCAATGGTTGGTGCACTGAGAATTCTGAATCCTCGTGGAATCTGCCCTGCCCTGTGATAATCTGACAAAAAAAGACCATGTAAATAAAGGTCAATTTCTCTTTTCTTTAGTTTAATCAGCTGCTGATAAAGGTTAAGGGGTGTCTCACCTTGAGCCTCTGTGTCCGGGGTAGATGTAAACAGGATATCATCAGTAGAGAACTGTAAAAAATTGTCTGGTGCTGTAGCTTGTTCAACAACGTTAGTGAAGTCATCCATAATCAACTTCTGCAACAAGGTAATGTGTTGTTGTGATTCTCCACGCAGAAGGGTCCAGGGGAAAACAGTCAAAGAATGGTTTAAACAAAGTTCAATAGTCCGGTGGGTGCTCTCCACTAAGGATAAGCCAATCCTTTGTATAGAAGCGTTGTTGGGTAGAGGTACACACACTTAAGGAGTATGCTGCCTAGGTACTATGGAACGGCAAAGAAGTATTATAGCAGAAAGGATTCAAGCACTCATAGGTGTTTCTCAGGAAGAAAAGATGAGTTTAATTAAATGATGTATCAACATTTCGGCCAGATACAGCCAGGGCTGGCGCTAGCATAAGGCAGGATAGGCAGCCGCCTTAGGGAGCCGAGGCGGAGGGGCACTGAAAAGGGGGGAGCCGGGATTTCTTTTTATTATTTATTTTTAAGATATATATCTGCCGTGAGGGAGCGCTGATTTACACTACCAAGCGCTCCCTCACGGCGTCTATGATGTGACACACCGCAGAATGACCCAGATTCTGACAGGGGTGGCAATCCAGCTGATCTCCTGGCAGCCGGCACTCTAGTAATACAGAGCACTGGGAGATTACATCATCTCCCAGCGCTCTGCATTACTAAGAACCGCGCAAGGGAAGCACAGATCACTTTCATGCCACACCGCTAGACCACCAGGGACTCAAGGTAGGGGATCAAGGGGCACTGTGGAGATGAAGGGGCAATGTGGAGATGAAGGGGCTTTATGGGGCATTGTGGGAGGGGCAATGTGGAGATGAAGGGGCAATGTAGAGATGAAGGGGGCATTGTGTAAGGGGCAATGTGGAGATGAAGGGAGTATTGTGGAGATGAAGGGGGCATTGTGGAGATGACAGGGCAATGTGGAGATGAAGGGGGCAATGTGGAAGGAGTAATGTGGAGATGAAGGGGCAATGTGGAGATGAAGGGGCAATGTGGAAGGGGCAATATGGAGATGAAGGGGCAATGTGGAGATGAAGGGGCATTGTGGAGATGAAAGGGGCATTATGGAAGGGGCATAGTGGAAGGAACAATATGGAGATGAAGGGAGCAATGTGGAGATGAAGGGGGCAATGTGGAGATGAAGGGAGCATTGTGGAAGGGGCAATGTGGAGATTAAGTGGCAATGTGGAGATGAAGGGGCATTGTGGAGTGAAGGGGCATTGTGGAAGGGGCAATGTGGAGATGAAGGGGCATTGAGGAGATGAAGGGGGCATTGTGGAAGGGGCATTTTTGAGATATGGGGGGCATTGTGGAGATTGAAGGGCAATGTATGTATCCTGTTAAGCTTATTTTTGTATTGGTAAAAAGGGAAAAAACTGTGGTTAGGCTTGGGCATCATAAAAATATCATCTCTGCACTAACATTATGTTAATGCAGAAATTAGATTATGATTGCTCAGCCCTGACCAAGATGTTTTTCCCCTTTTTATGTGTTTTAGTGGGTGTGAGAGAAAGTGTGTGCTTAGTCTGAGTGAGAGAAATTATGCTTAGTCTGAGAGAGAGAAAGAGAGAGAGTGCGTGTGTGTGCTTAGTTTGAGAGAGAGAAAGAGAGAGAGAGAGAGAGAGAGTGCTTAATCTGAGAGAGAAAGTGTGTGTCCTTAGTCTGAGAGAGCGAGAGAGAGAGAGAGAGTGTGTGCTTAGTTTGAGAGAGAGTGTGTGTTTAGGGTGAGCTGGGCAGTGTGGACAGTGTGTGTAGGTGGGCAGTGTGGAGGTGGACAGTGAGGGCAACGTGGAGGTGGGGAGGAGGATGGGGTGGGTAATGTGGAGGTGGGCAGAGTGTGGAGATGAATATGTGGGTGAGGGCAGGGGATTGTGGCAAGGTCGGGGGGCAGGGGATTGTGGCCGGGTCTGAGGGGGAGGCATCAAAATGCACCTTCGCCTGTGTATACAGAAATCCTTGCACCGGAACGGGGCACAGCTGGCCTTCCTCAGGACAATGTTTCCTGGAGAAACAGGTCTTAAGCTTTCTTGGCTCTTACAAAAAGAAGCCAAATGGATTCAACACAAAATAGATTGAACACAGTAGCACCATATGGGCTTAATGAGGTCTTAAGCTTTTCAGCTTTCTATTGAGCGTAAATGCACCACATGTCTGGTTCATCGACCTATTTCACATACTCAGGTGTTCTACTGACTGTCAAATTATCTGTATTATTACCAATGACTCCACTATGGGCAACCAGCAGGGCAGGCTAAGCATATTATAGGCTTATGACCAGTGCTTTGTCCATGCCCCGCCCTTATGCATGTGAGTTCATCCCCTAAGAGACCCACCCTGTCTTTTGCACGATACTACATACCTCTCTGGATATGCCAATACTAATCATCATTCGGTACAGTGATAAGTCTTTTTGCTTTTAACTAACTGCCATAGTGCAAGCTATGATTAATGTCATGCAGCCCCTAATATGTTGTCTATTAGTGTCCCTTGTATAGACCGTACATGTTCGAGCACTTGGGGTAGCAACTCGGTCTAGTTAACAGTTACCCATATGCACACTTGTTTAGTTTTCATCTGTAGTGCTGATCTTTCATTCGTCTCATGAACCCTTCATTATATTTCAGCATTGGACTGTATGATTCTAGGGACCATTATATTTACCGATACGGGACATCACGGTCTAAACACTTTATTTCACTCACAGCCAGTTTGCCTTAACTGAATCCGCATTCTTGATACTCTGATGGCCATAGGTGAGCAGTCACCAGAGTACGTTGAGATGAACTGGTGATCTGTTTTACCGGACCACGGTAAACGTGTATGAATTTTCTTGCAGTGGCACAGAGATGAATGAACAAACTGAGTAGCGGACATAGACCTAATCACTAGCGAGGCATGCCATGATCTTGCAACTATATTCAGCTTTATATACAGTTGTTTGCTCCAACGTTTATTAATCACCTGTTTTTTCTATGCACTGTTTCACTCTCATGGGGGATGGGGTCGTTTGTGCGACATGCCTACTTGGATGATGTCATAGCGACCTGTTACGCCGATTTTGACGTTTCACACGTGGGGGTTTTAAAAGAGGGCCTCATACTTGTTCACATTGTCCTGAGGAAGGCCAGCTGTACCTGTCCGAAACGTTGATACATCATTTAATTAAACTAATCTTTTCTTCCTGAGAAACACCTGTGAGTGCTTGAATCCTTTCTGCTAATATATATATATATACTAGCAATGTGGGACGGTGCTGCCCATCAGGATATATAGGGAATTAATGCACATACACGGATACAAGACAAACACACACAGAGACACACACGCAAATGCACACACATGCACTGAGATGCATAAAGAGCGACACAGTCATACACACATACAAGCAATGCACAACATGCAGAGACATAGAGTATGATACAGACATGCAACACACACAGTGAGGAACACACAGGCACACACAGAGACACACACACACAGAAGTGAGTCATAAGGGGGTGACTTATGTGTCATTGTAATGAGCTTGTGTTTGTACTTATGTAATTGCACATACTATGGTGGAAGGTGAATTGTGCTGGCTCCTGGGGTGTGAGTGAGTGTGTGTGAGAGAGTGGCATTCATTCACATAGTTGAATTGCATGTGGTAAATGCACATACTATGGTGGAAGGTGGATTGTGCTGGGTCCCGGGGTGTGAGAGAGTGTGAGTGAGATTATGGTGGAAGGTGGATCGTGCTGGCTCCCGGGGTGTGATTGCGTGCGAGTGATTGCATGAGAGTGTGTTAGTGAGTGTGTTACTGAGTGTGTTAGTGAGTGTGTTAGTGAGTGAGAGTGTGTGTGAGAGTGTGAGAGTGTGCGAGATTGTGTGTGAGTGAGAGTGTGAGATTGTGTGGGTGAGATTGTGTGTGAGAGTGTGAGATTGTGTGTGAGTGTGATTGTGTGTGAGCGTGACTGTGTGTGAGTGAGAAAGTGTGAATAAGAGAGTAGTGAGTGAGTGTGTGAATTATTGTGAGTGTGTATGACTGAGTGTGAGTGTGTGATTGAGTGTGTGTGATTGACTGTGACTGAGTGTGTGTTTTTTGTCTGATGTGTTTGTGTCTGTGGTGTAGGAGAGAGTGGCAGCCATTTTATTTTTTCAGTTACTTGGATAGTGGTGGGCGGGCTGGATAGTGGGGGCAGGCCAACTACCTGCATGATTTAAATCACTCCCCCATTGAATCACCCAGAGGGAGCAGTAACTCCTCCTTACTTAACCCTTTGAGTGCCAGAGGGGTATGCAACGCATTGCTCTGGAACTCACAGGGTTAAGTTGAGGTAACATAGCAATATAACACACGGTGGCTCTTCAGTTTCCCGCAGTGTAGCAATATGCTGAGGGAACAAATAGAAAGTGGTGTTTGAGGCTTGCCCTCTGTAACATACAGTAAATCATCTCTCTCCCTTTAAGGAAAAAGGGTGGGAATCAGGAAGCAGGAAGTGGAGGAATAACAGTTGAAAACAGACAGTGAGGTTGACTGAAGAGATGAAACGAGTTAAATAAAAGAGTTGCTATTAAGTTTATCCCTGAGTGTTTGTATTTTATGGAAACATTACACCCTTGTACTGAAACAGAGTGTATGGAGGGTTACAGTTATCTGTGGGAGGTGAAACAGTGTGTTTGTGGGGTCTTGATCCTGAGTGAGAGTGTGTGTGGAGCAGGAGACGTTATTGATATCCCCTACTTCAGGAGCGAGTGGCAGCTATATTTTTTTTTTGTCAGTTGGATAGTGGTGGGCGGGCTGGAGGGGGCGGGCCAACTCCCTGTATGATAAACATGCCCCCATTGAATCACCCAATGGGAGCAGTAAAGTCCTCATTGAATCACCCAATAGGAGTTGTGTCTCCTAATGAGACATAAATTATGTAATGAGGCATTTTGTTCAATGTGTGTTTGTTTTCTGAGGAGACATAAATTATGTTCTTTGTGTGAGGTACCATAAATTATGCAATGAGGCTTATTCTTTTATATATATAAAAAGAGAAGATTGTGGTAGGTGTAGTTTGGTTCTCCTGGCACCCCACACCAATCAAGAGGCCTCTAGATACATTCCCCCAAATATTTTTGCAATATAGCCACCTGTAGATTTTATAGGCAAATTAGTCTCTGAAATTGGAATTGTGTACTATATATATATATATATATATCATTGCAGGATTATGTGTTATTTATACATATTTTGTGTCTGAAATGCAAAACTGTACATGATGGAAAAAAGAAAATGTTGACTTTTACTTTCCAATAGCTAATTTTTACAGTAAGGCCTATGTGTAAAACCATGCATTTTATTACTTTGGAAAGGAAAGCTAGTACTAAGCTTAGAATCATAAGCACGTACTAGTGGAATGTAGAAAGAATACACTCCCAGACAGCTGTTTGCCATTCACATTACTGGAATTTCAATAAAATAATAAACTTTTTATATATTCTGGGTATGTTTTCTTGGTCCTTTTAGGGGATATCTACAGTCCAATAATTTTCAATTATTTTCCTTTTTGAAAGGATCAGCTTAAAGTGATAGTAACTATATATACATATATATATATATATATATATATATATATATATATATATTGTATAGATTATCCTCTTGAGTTAAACTAGGGTATATTCACTACTTACATGTGTATTTTTCAAAGGTTATTTCAGCTCAAACTTGAAATTCTTAGGTACAGTATCTCAATGGCTGGAAATGTTACAATGGCTCTGATGCTACATCAACCTATGAAGGTTAATAGTCAACTGATCAGAGCTGACCATAGGATGGTGGAGCAACAGTGCCACTATAAAATGTATGGCCATTGATATAATGCACCTAAAAAATTCAAGTTTGAGCTTCATAAACTTTTGAATAAAAAACCTCACAGCAGTGGGAGTAGTAGTTTTACTCAGGAGGATAAACATTACAATATATATTTTTACATATTAGAATGTAGAAGACCATTTCAGTGAAATAATTATTTTTCACTAACGGGATCTCTGCTCAGCTGCAGAGCCGCAAACCTGTCGTACGACAGACTTCCCATGCAGTCAGTACAACGCTGACTTCAGGGAAGGGGGAGGGAGGGGGGGAATTCTAACTTCAGTTATCTCTCAAACCATAAATGTTTGAGAGATTAACCTGGAGGCTATTAAATTATTTTACAAATATCTACAATATGGGGGATAGTAATAATAAAGTATTACTATCCCTTTAAGTAAATTCAATAGTTGTCTTAAAAGGGGCCTAGTGACTAAGAGACAGGGACGTGCTGCTGGGTGCGGAAGTTTGGAAAGTCTTTTTAAAAATAGTTTGGTGCGATAATTGTTTAAAATAGAGAGCCTATGTGGGAAGCAGAGGCCTAAGTGATACTGTATACCAGGTAGTTAGTAGCTGGGAAAAGTTCAAGAGCTAAATGGCAGAAGGCTGTGAGAGCTAATACTGATGATACTGAGTATTGGTGCTGAGGGAGAAAACAATGGGACCATATGGATTTCAATATTTTTGGGCCACTTCAGTTAACTTTTTTTGGGAGATCATATTTGATTTTAATCAGATTTATGGAGCAATTTATTGATTAAGTAGACATTCTCTGTCTACCTAACCCTGACATCTATGCCCCGTTTAAACTATTCACTGATGTCTGATTATGCTTGGGCACATATAATTTCATTTGAATTGCATCTTATGGGCGTTTTTGTTTTTTAATTTTCAGTGGGAGAAAACTCAGCTAATTGTATTGCCTGCCTTTTTTTTTTGGCTGGCATTTTTTCAAAGCACAGGTAATTGTATAGCTTACTGTGCTTGAAAAAATGCCATTGGCAGTTTTTGTTTTAGCCATCGGACCTAACTGAATCGAGGCCATGGTCTGAAAACAAGATATGAAAATTCTACACTTGGAGACTGTTTGTGCTGTCTACTCTTTATATATTTTTACAGAGGTTTTGTAGTGAACAAAAAGAAAAGCACCAACAGTTACAGCGGGACTGTATAATTTTTTTATCTAACTAAAGCCAAATATCTCTGGTGTTAATACAGTAAAAGTTCTAGTATTGTTGTATGTTCTTTGTATATAGGCTTGTGCTTGCTTGTCATGATGATGGTGATGTCATACGCCAATGATGACCTCCACTAAGAGCAAGGTGAGCTGATTCAGTGTTCACAGGTTTGCAGAGGTGCGTATTGGCATGGTATACTCCATCACACACCTTTTCAGTCCAGGAGTCTCTGCCTTGCCTTTTTGCATTTTGTCCTCTCTGATAGGATATGTTCCTATTGTTTTTTTGGACATTGATTATGACTAGGGTATTCTTGTCTTTTTAATGTAGAGGGTCGTTATCTTTTCATATTTTGTAAACCATTTTCTGTTCGTATGTGCAATATAAAAAAACAAAACACTTTTTTGCATACTTATGTATTTGTTTGCTTTTGTGTCCATTTTATGTATTGTGTTTGGGTTTATCATTTGGGGAATAACCTGACTTTACATTTTGCAATAAATGTTTTATAAATGTGGGAAGCTACCTGATACTGAGTTACTTCAGTTTTTGAAAAATATATTTTTTAATATGTTGGTCTCCGCATGTCTTATATATAATACTAGCAATGTGGGACGGCGTTGCCCGTCAGGATATATAGGGAATTAATGCATACACACTGATGCAAAACAAACACACACAGAGACACACACGCAAATGCACACGCATTCACTGAGATGCATAAAGATCGACACAGTCATACATACATACATGCAATGCACAATATGCAGACACATAGAGTGTGATACAGACATGCAACACGCACAGTGAGGAACACACAGGCACACACAGAGACACACATGCACACACGAAAGTGAGTCATAAGGGGGTGACTTATGTGTCATTGTAATGAGTTTGTGTTTTTACTTATGCCTCCACTGTGGCATTCATTCATATAGTTGAAATGCATGTGGTAATTGCACATACTATGGTGGAAGGTGGATCGTGCTGGCTCCCGGGGTGTGAGTGAGTGTGTGTGAGTGAATGGCATTCATTCATGTAGTTGAAATGCATGTGGGAATTGCAAATACTATGGTAGAAGGTGGATCGTGCTGGATCCCGGGGTGTGAATGAGACTATGGTGTAATGTGGATCGTGCTAGCTCCCGGGGTGTGAGTACGAGAGTGAGTGAGTGTGTGAGTGTGTGATTGAGTGAGAGTGTGTGAGTGTATGAGAGTGTGTGTGAGTGTGATTGAGAGTGTGTGTGATTGAAAGCAAGTGTGAGTGAGAGAGTGTGAGTGTGTGAGAGAGTGTGAGTGTGTGGGATTGAGTGTGTGATTGAGTGTGAGTGTGAGAATGTGAGTGTGTGAATTATTGTGTGTATGATTGAGTGTGTATGACTGAGTGTGTGTGAGAGTGTGATTGAGTGTGTGTGAGTGTGTGTTATTTGTCTGATGTGTTTGTGTCTGTGGTGTAGGAGCGAGTGGCAGCCATTTTGTTTTTTCAGTTACTTAGATAGTGGTGGACAGGCTGGATAGTGGGGGCAGGCCAACTCCCTGCATGATTTAAATCACTCCCCCATTGAATCACCCAAATGGGAGCAGTAACTCCTCCTTACTTAACCCTGTGAGTGCCAGAGGGGTACACAACGCATTGCTTTGCAATGCATTATGTGCCCCAGGGGCGTCGCTAGGGGTGGACTAAGGGGGCTGAAGCCCCGAGTGTGTTAGTGGGCAGCCCCGAATGTCAGATAATCAGCAGACTCACTCCTCCTGCTGTTTATCCTGAGGCTGGCTGGCTGCTGCCCAGCAACTTGTGGGCATATATAGCTTGGAACAGCAGGCTGCTGCCTTACTCTGTTCTCAGCTTCAGCCCACAGCCGTCCGCTCCACACTGGTTCTTCTAGCACTTCCTGGTGCTTTGCGATGAGGTCATCAACATGCACCTGAAGTACCAGAGGAGGCAGTGTGGAGCCCATGGCTCTACACTGAAACAGAAAGCATAATGGGGCAGAGCAGAAGAGAAGGTATGAGGGCAGGATAGATGGGGGAAATATATGGCTACCAGTGGCAGGTAAACAAGGCTGGTGGGTGTCACATTGTATATGTGGAGAATTTGTGGGCTGGCTACCAGAGGACAGGGGAACAAGGCTGGTGGGATCACACAGTTTATGTAGGGAATCAGTGGCTATCAGTGGGTATTGGAATAAGGATGGTGGTGGTCATATAGTGTATGTGTAGAATCTGTGGCTTTCAGTGGGCAGGATAATAAGGCTGGTGGGGTCCACAGTGTATGTGGGGAATCAGTGGCTACCAGTGGACAGGGTAATAAGGCTGGGGGAGGTCACATAGTGTATGTAAGGAATCTGTGGCTACCAGTGGGCAGGAGAGCAAGGCTAGGGGGGTTATATAGTGTATGTAGAGAATCTGTGGCTACCAGTGGTTAGGGGAATAAGGTTGTTGGGGGGGTCACATAATGTATGTATGGAATCTGTGGCTATCAGTGGGCAGGGGTAAAATACAGTTGGGAATCACATAGTGTATGTGAGGAATCTGTGGATACCAGTGGGCAGGGGGGCACAAGCAGTGTATGTGGGGAATATGTGGCTTCCAGTGGGCAGGAGAACAAGGCTGGTGGGGATGCACAATGTATGAGGGGAATCTGTGGCGACCAGTAGGCAGTTGTAGAAGGCTGGTGGGGTAACACATTGTATTTGGGGAATCTGGGCAGAGAAACATGGCTGTGGCTACCAGTGGTCAGTGGAACAAGGCTGTGGTGTCATAAAGTTTATGTGCGTTGTTCTGTGGCTACCAGCGGCCAATGGGAAAATGCCGGCAATCAGACAGTGTATGATTGGCTACAGGTAACCAGTGGAACAATGATGGGGTATCACACAGTGTATTTATAGTTCTATGGATACCAGTTGCCAGTAGAAAAAGACTGAGATATCAGTTCATGTGTGGGCCTGGTGCTACCGGTAGCAAACCACTGGGGTATCAGACAGTGGATATGTGGCTAATAGGGGATAGAAGCACAAGGTTATCAGGCAGTGTATGAGGGGTTCTATGGCTACCAGTGGGCAATGGAACAATGCTGGGTATAAGCATACCTCCCAAGTGTCCCTCTTCGAGCCCCAAATCCCTCTGTCCCTCTTTCACTACCACTGGTGGCAGGCACTCTGCTGAATTTTGCTGTGGGCTCTAGCCCCAGATCATTTTGGAACCTAGAAACGCTCCTGGTGTACCCCTCTGGCACTCAAAGTGTTAAGTTGAGGTAACATAGCAATATAACACAAGGTGGCTCTTCAGTTGAGGCAGCATATCAATATGCTGAGGGAACAAATAGAAAGTGGTGTTTGAGGCTTGCCCTCTGTAACATACAGCAAAGCATCTCTCTCCCTTTAAGGAGAAAGGGTGGGAATCAGGAAGCAGGAAGTGGAGGAGTGACAGCTGAGACAGTTAGGTGACTGAAGAGAATAGTTAAATAAAACAGTTGCTATTAAGTCTATCCCTGAGTTTGTATTTTATGGGAGCATTACACCCTTGTACTAAAACAGAGTGTATGGAGGGTTACAATTATCTGTGGGAGGTGAAACAGTGTGTTTGTGGGGTCATGATCCTGAGTGAGTGTGTGTGTGTGTGTGTGGACCAGGAGAAGTTATTGATATCTTCTACTTCAGGAGCAAGTGGCAGTTATATTTTTTTTGTCAGTTGGATAGTGGTGGGTGGGCTGGAGGGGGCGGGCCAACTCCCTGTATGATAAACATGCCCCCAATGAATCACCCAATGGGAGCAGTAAAGTCCCCACTGAATCACCCAATAGGAGTTGTGTCTCCTAATGAGACATAAATTATGTAATGAGACATTCTGTTCAATGCAAGTTTCTTTTCTGAGGAGACATAAATTATGTTCTGTGTGTGGGGTACCATAAATTATGCAATGAGGCTTATTCTTTTATATATATAGATGTGGCTGAAAAGGGAGAGAGGTTAATGCCTACTGGTTGTTTCCTATTTTAATTCAAAATATCCAGCAGGAATTATCCTCTAGAGACAAGTTCAGCAACCATTCATATAATGAATCAATGTTTCTGCCCTAAACATGACCTTTATTGCATTTATTAAAATAGAATAATATGTGTTTATATCCTTTATTATGCATTGTTTGGGATACCTTAATTTCCTCATGCACAGATGTCACGAGGGATTAAAAGCAAACCCAGTACTCCATATATTCACAGATATGAGAGATTTCTGTAATACAATTTCAAGAGCCTCAATGCTGTTACCCTGAGGTTGAGGAATTAACACAGCTGCATCAGTTTGTAGGTGTATTTTGCCCTTCTATGCTAGATAGTAACGGCTAGATTTAAAGGCAGCCGTTAAACCAGCCGCTAAGTGAAAAAGGCACATCTCTCTCAAATAATACAGGAGTTACGGCAGATTCAATAGCTACTCTATGAGAATAGCTATCGAGCGTAGGCACACAAAAAACACGTAACACAAAAGCCGTTGTCGCTCATGTTAATGCACAACGGGCGGCCAAATCACACGATAACAGCGCTCAAAACAACATCTAACATAACGGCTGCTGTTGTCTAGCAACCATGATTGATGCCAAAACAAATTCAAACACACAGCCAATCACAAAGCCCCAATGTATCAAATAACTTCAAATACACCTATATATACCCAAAAATAACCGTCACACACTGTCTGTTATCGAGTTCTTCAGAGCCAGATATCAGGACCCAGGAGTGGAGGATAGTGATCACAGAGAGTACATTGGAGGTAGAGGAGTTTTGCAGTTTGGAGAGAGGAGAGCATTGCACATAATACGACACATAGCACACCTTTGCACATATTACATACAAACACACACACATACACATACATACACATAGTCCTTTTATTTTATAACACCTTACAAATTTTACTTTTTATTTTGACAGTGTGAATCTGTGAGTGAAAGTGTGTGACAGGGAGTGAGTGGATCGAGTGTGTCTGTGAGGGCCTGTGGGAGTGCCTGGGTGTGACTGGGTGAGTGATGGCCAGGAGAGGAGGACAGGAAAGAGGGATGGGGAGAGTAGTGGAGGAGGAGGAAGCTCAGGAGGGGATCCCTCAGCAGAGCAGGGGTGGGAGAGGGAGATCTGCAGGGCGGAGGGGGACCCGACCCACAAGAGCAGGCACACGCAGACAGGGACAGAACCTGCAGTGGCACGAGGGGTAGATGCTGAGGAGCACCCCACACAGTCAGGGTCAGACCAGGCAGGGCACTCCGGCTCTGAATCCTCCCATGCCGGAGCTGACGAGGGAAGGGTCAGGGACCCCAAATACACAGAGGAGGAGAACACGGCTCTCGTGGAAGCTGTCCTGGAGAGGCAGAGTGTTATCCACCCGACAGCGAAGGTCCCTGGCCTGTCAGTGAGGAGGAAAGCAGCCTGGAACCAGATATGCAGCCGGGTCAATGCGGTGGCTCCATGCAGGCGGGACGTGGAGTCCATCAAAAAGAGATGGGGTGACTGCCGGAGGGTCGTCAAAAACAAGATGACAGAGCTCGCCAAGCACGCCCGAGGCACTGGAGGTGGACCAGCAGTCCCTATCACCTTCTGCGGCTGGGAGGAGATGGTGCGGCAGACCATGTCCCCGACCCTGATCGAGGGGGTCATTGGAGGAACTGACACTGGGGATGAGAGGAGCCTCCACACTACCGGTAAGTGCAACACTACAGAACAACACACTACAGCAACCAACACCAGCTGCACACACAGTCACACCTCAACACATGTCCATCACTCAGCCATACAACTGCACCAACACAGCACCATGAGAGTTAAAAAAAAGGACACAACACCTGGACAAATGGCAACGTCCAACTTTTTGACAAACCTGTCAAAGTCCTACTTCAACCCTCCTGTCACTGTGCTCATCACACACAATACACAAACCGTTATGTTCAAAATGTCGTCTGTTAAATATCATCACTGTTCACACACAATGTCACCCATGTCCCCACCCCCACCCTAACCCCTTGAGTGCTAGAGGGATCATCAATGCATCAATCAACAATGCATTGGCAACCCCTCTGGTACTCAATGGGTTAACCAGACAACAAACAAGTCAATAGGACAAGGATCACATGCTACACAGGGGACATTCACTAAGCGGTGACAAACAGATGGTGGACACAAAGTAACCCTCACACACCCTCACTTCACCAATACCAGTGTTAGTCCATGGAGAATATGCAACAACAAGAATCAAGTTTATAAGGTCCCATTGTACAGACTCCATGGAAAACACTGGAAATGGGGAAAGGAGATCACTGGAGAAGTCACCATCATGTTCACCTCATCAGTTCAACATCACCGCTTACTGAATCACAAAAAGGGGGCATCAGGTCACACATCACAGTGTCACACAGAATAAATGCTTGTAGGTGCAACACACAGGCCGAAAACTATTCCACAGATTTCAAGCTGGAAAAAGTAGGCATTGGTGTTGTGGCTGCAATCATTTACTCTGACTTGAAATGACATATCCCATATCAGATTCCCACATGGATCCACAGGGGTGCTGATGCCATGGATGGATGGTACACCAGCCGCTCTTTGCAGGATACACATGGGAAACAAATAGCAAACATCATTGTACCTTGGTCACCAACAGGCCATGACTGATGGATATCTAGGATTGAGTACGGTTGCCTCACACAGAAGGATGGATGGGCTCATACACAGAGAAAAAAAACAGGCCTCAATCAAAGATATCCCTCACTACTGGCTGGATTGTTGCCCTTAGGATTCAAATGTTACTAAATATGTTCCAACACGATGTGAACACAGAGATCACTTCACTGGATGTGATTGCCTTACTGGCCAGATATGTGCACCCATCACAAATCAACCTACATTGCTACCATCCAAATACACATACATAGTATATCACACTCTACGTAGATGGGATATACGAGGTATGTTCATATCCATCATATCAATACAATGTCTTGTTGGATGGGTGCACATGTATAGCCAGTATGACAATCACACCTACTGAACTGCTCTCTGGCTTCACATCTTGGAAGGATATTACTGTATCCATATGAAGGGTACATATCCACATACATATATGACCATTTCTACTTGTGTGTCACTGTAATGGGATAGCAATGGGTAATGTCATCATGATGTCATATCATTGCCATCGTTAACAGATGTGTCTTGATCTAAGTCCCATCCCTGCAACACTCATGGTTATACAGATATATGCTCTATGTGACAGGTGGAGATATCTATCATTTGACCACACGGAGGGTCTTCAGCAGAGCCAAAGTTGCAACATTTCGAGATAAATACCTCTTTGGAATGGTCCACAGAGTGTGCTTGCAAACCAGGCACACTCTGTACACCATTTCAATTAAGTATTGTTCTCTAAATGGGGCGATTTGGGCTCTGCTGAAAAGCCTTCGTGTGGACAAATGACTGAAATCTCCATCTGTCACATAGAGCAATATCTGAACAACCATGAGGGTAGGAGGGATAGGACTAACAGCGAACAACATCTGTTTTCACAGTGTCTACAATATGACATCAAGGTGGACTTAACCTTTGCCATCCCCCTGGAGGGATAGCCATCCCTACAAGTTGTGAAGATAAATATATGTTGTTGGATTCACCCCCCTCCCCCGAGTTAAACAATGGTATTCCTACTGTTGAAAGGTGTGTTGATTCAAAAGGTATCACAGCTCAGAAATGGATATGTCTAGGGCAATACCCCAGTGGCCTGAAATTGTACAGTGGTGCTGTTACTACACAATTATGTGGACAGCTCTGGTACAGGGACCAGATATCTACAAGGGAGGGTGTTGCAACAGCCCCACTGTACTATTTCGGCCCACTGTGATATTGCACCTCAAAATGAAACCTTCACCTATAATAACTCAAACAACACCTTTCATCAGTGGGTGTACCCTTGTTTACCCCGGGGGATTAACCCAAACACATATAATTTTCTTCACCACATATCAAAGTATAACTGTCTCCGCAAACATATGGCTAATGTCACTAATCACAACATCTTATTTCTCCACACAGCTTACGGCCCTCAAGCCCAGCGGGAGACAGTGGAGGAGGCAATGTCACCCCCCAGTGAGGAGGACACAGAGGAGGGGACCAGCCGGTGGTCACCTTACCCACTATCACCATCCCCTCCAACATAGGCTGCACCACCACCTACTGCACCCCTTCAAGCTGCACCACCACAGGCTGCACCCCTTCAAGCTGGACCACCACAGGCTGCACCCCTTCAAGCTGGACCACCACAGGCTGCACCACCACAAGCTGCACCTCCCCAGTACAGTGGCTGGATGCAACAGGAGGAGAGGTGGACCCATCCAGCCACCTCCACCAGCTACTACCCTCCATCAGCAGCACCACCACCACCAGGAAGGCAATGGCTGCCAGGGACAGTGACCACCACCCAATATGGGCCATATGCCTCCCAGTTAAACCCACCCTCCTGGATGACTCCACAGCATGCCCCAAGGTATGATCCCAGGTGGGGTCCAAGCACCTATCAGTGGCCACCATATGACCCATGGCCACTGGACTACCCACACCTGGGCCTGATTGGTGAGCCCCAGCGCCCCCTACCCAGGGACATTTTCATACCTCCACCAGCACACACATCATTGGGCAGCTCGGAGTCACTTGAT
Organism: Rhinophrynus dorsalis; assembly: GCA_037306005.1. NCBI lineage: Eukaryota > Metazoa > Chordata > Amphibia > Anura > Rhinophrynidae > Rhinophrynus > Rhinophrynus dorsalis. The sequence continues at coordinate 167,997,694 of CM074724.1, forward strand.
GTGGTGGGCATATGCCCATCATCTGCACCAGCCACTCCAACAGCTGTCACAGCAGCCACTGCACCTCCAGCAGCACCAGAGCAAACAGCACTCTCAGCACCAGAGCAAACAGCACCTCCAGCAGCACAGAGCAAACAGCACCCTCAGCACCAGAGCAAACAGCACCTCCAGCAGCACCAGAGCAAACAGCACCTCCAGTAGCATCAGAGCAAACAGCACCCTCAGCAACAGAGGAAACAGCACCCTCAGCACCAGAACAAACAGCACCCTCAGCAGCAGAGGAAACAGCACCCTCGGCAGCAGAAGACTCAGCACCCTCATCAGCAGAGGAAACAGCAGCACCAGTGACACCGGGCACATCCACCTCCAGCACCGCACGCCTCACAGGGATGGAGGCGGAGTGTATGGCCCTGCAGAGGAGACTACTCCGGTCGAGCAGGAGTACTGACAACAACATTACAAGGAGCAGGAGGCAATCCAGAAGGAACATTGCACAATTGGAGACCAGGATCCAAGGCTTGGAGTCGGAGGTGGCCAGGGGGAACACACTACTCCACCAGCTCAGGACTGGTGTGATGGACATGTTAACACAGGTCCTTGTGGAGTTGAGGGAGATCAACCACAGGGAGAACCTGAGGATGGAGAGGGAGAACCTGCGTTCCACTAAGGGGTCTACTGCAACCACCACCCCCTCCAGTGTTACCCCTGAAGCCACACCTAGGGGGCAGAGGATTACCAGGAGTTCAACAAGGGCATCCACCTCTGGCACCCAGGCTAAGGCCCCCCACCCAAAAAGGAAAAAATGAAAGGCCCAACCTGTCAACTTTCCCCTCAATAAAAAAAACCTTTTTTTGTATTCCTGTCTGATCTGTTGTGTCTTCAGTTATGGATTGGGTGGCAGGGTTGTCTCCAATGCATTGCCATACAATGCAGTAAACACAACCTCTGCCTGGGTGAAATGTTAGTGGGATGCTACAACATGGGTTCACACACACACCGTTGTACAAATTCAACTTGTAATACATCCCTGGAGCCATATTACACCACTGTGTTATATGGCAGTGTTGTGTGTTGAATTTGAACAACAAAACATACCCCTTAGCACAACAAATTGTACAACACTGAACATTTGTCTACATCATATGTTGTGTTTAACCCTTTGAGTGCCAGAGTGGTAGGCAACGCATTGTAAAGAAATGCGTTGGGGACCACTCTTGCACTCAGTGTGTTAATGGGATAACCAGACAAACAGCTCTGTGACTTAGCAGGGACATTATAAGCAGGACAGATAAATGGGACATGTATCCATATTGTCTTGGATTCACACACTCATTGTGCAACTGACTTACTGGGGAAGCCAATGTTTTTAACCTAGGATTTCAATGTGTAGCACACACTTTGATATCCTGGGCTGAGCATTGGGGTCTCCAGTAAGTTGAGTTGCTGTTTCCCTAAGGGTGTAACAGACTTCACCAGTGATAACACATGTCCACTTAGTCTGGTTGTTCGTTGATATAGCCCATGTATTGAGATATGTTAAAGTGGAGCAATATCTCAGAACATGGATTATACTGAGCAATACAGATACTGTGGACAGGTATTCACTGTGGAAGTATGTCCCCTGTATCACCTCTTCATCACTCCCACAACACATTGGTGCATCACTGCCACCATCATCTGTTTGCATGGATACATCACAGAGTCCACTCACTGGCAAACAAGTGGTGGACTCCTGTGATGTGGGTGATGACTTTCCATGCATGGGGGATACTCTACCCTGGGTGTGGTAACGCATTGACAAATGTTTTCTCAAATATATCCTCCTACAGACACAGATAGAATGGTGATGGTTCATCTTTATTGTGTCTCAAAGTACATTAGAATGTACATGTGTTTTCTGTGTGTATTGCCTATATGCATTGAACACCTGTATGAGAACACTAAATGTACTTTGAAACTAAATCGTACTACTTCAGTAACACTGCTACCCTGCTCATGTGTTGTCCACAAGGTTTGACAACTCTGTAGCTGAGCATCCTAACTGTACACGTTATAACACTCAAGAATTAGTGTTTTCTGTGTCTATATGAGAATGTTCCAGTAGAGGTTTGTGTGAACCTCAGGTCAAACTTTGCATCACCAACAACATCACCATAAACAGCAAGGGGTGATCTTCATGAAGGTGTTGTCAAGACATCAAACCAGTCACATGGAAGATCTTCAGTTCAAGGATGGATCATGTTACGGATGCCTGTGGGAGAAGAGGACAGGATTTGGAGCAGTAGACCTGAACTGATCATCAAGCAACAACAATTTAGTCTTTTTAATCCCCTCAATTTTCACAGTTACAGGTGAGTACACAAACCATTGCTTGACAATGTGTTGTGTACTCATCTGTAACCAATTCTGTGGGGAACTAAGGACATGTGCACCAGCCCTATGGATATGTGCCCCTGACATGTATACACACATGAACAAGTGTTCTGAGAGCTCCATGGAAGTAATGACATTGTGCTGCCACTGTGAAAGTGACAGTGGCAGCCCAATGTCATTTGTTCTATGGAACTGTTAGGACACATTTGTTGATGTGTGTATTCATGTCAGGGGCACATATGTCTGCACACTCATAGGTCAGCATGGAGTCCCTGGTAATCTGATCTACGTCTCATGACCTCAACATTGTGTGACCATACCACTGTACATCCACCCCTGTGCTGCTCTTCTCAGCTCTAGCACAGTACAGGTCCCATATTGAGTCTAATGTCCCTTTAACCCCTGGTGTGCCTGAGTATTATCCAGTGCATATCATTAGATAATACTCTTTCGCTACTGGGCTAGCATGGTTGTTCAGGCTATAATCATAGCATATCCAGTTAGTTGCTGTCAATCAAGCCGTGTAAGGTGATGAACATGGGTAATATGTTGTACCTTATTTCTCCTGGGGGTGTGTGTGATATCCTTGGGGTCTGTATGTCAACGTGGAGAGTGGAATGGAGGATGGTTTTTGAGTCCACACACACAATTTGCCACGTCCACTGCCAGTGCAGTGCTGTGTCACTGTTCCTGTGGGGTGAGACAGAACAAAATGTGCAGTGTGGTTAGTGTCACAGGACTGATGGGGGACTTGCATGGATTGTTTGCATGCGTGTGTTATACTCACAGGTGAAGTGTTCCGTGATGAGCCTGTCTCTGATCTGTGCCCCTCTCATGGTCTCCTCCACATGCCCGATGTCCATGGGCACTTCCTGTATGGGGGGGGTCTGGGATGTGCTCCAGCAGCCTGGTGTCCACTGCGATGTTGTGCAGTATTGCGCACGCCACAATGATGTCACACACCTTAGCCGGTGCATACTGCAGTGCTCCCCCAGAGTGGTCCAGACATCGGAATCTTGACTTGAGGAGCCCAAATGCCCACTCAATGGCATTCCTCGTTCTGGCATGAGCCTGGTTGTACCTTTCCTGGGCATGTGTTTGGGGATTGGCCACAGGGGTCAGTAGCCAGGACTTGCATCCATAGCCAACATCACCTGTGTAATGTGAGTGACATGGTGAGACAGGGAGCACATGTTGTGTGAATGATGTTTTGTGTGGTGGACGTAGTAGCTGTGGGTCAGGTGCATGCTGAGCAGCGTGGTGTGTACGCCTGTGTATGTGGTGTGATTTTGTTTTGTGAACTCTACCACTAGCCATCCCCCTGTAAAGGTTCCATTCTCAAAATCTCTGTGGACTGAGGAGTTTTGTAGAATGTATGCATCATGTGAGCTGCCAGGATATTTTGCACAGACATTCATGATCCTCATGTTGCTGTCACACACCATCTGCACGTTGATGGAGTGGAAGTTCTTCCTGTTGATGAATAGCTGTGCGTCACGTGCTGGGGCCTTAATCCGGACATGGGTGCAATCTATAGCACCCATGACCCTGGGCATGCCTCCCCTTGCGTAAAAGGCCTGCTTGACATGTATCCAGTCCATGTCGGTGGTGGGAAAATGTATATAGGTACTGGCCTTGCTTTTGAGGGCTGGCAGGACCTGGGCCAGCACTCTGGAGAATGTGGCCTGTGACATGCCAGATGCGTAACCCTCAGTGGACTGGAAGGCCCCGCTTGCCATGAAGTGTATGGCACAGAGTAGTTTCTGCAGGCCAGTTAGGGCATGGTTGTGGATGTAGATGGGATCCACCTGCTCCTTGATGACCTCATACAATGCAATGATGCTGTCAGGCCTCAACCTGTAGCGATCAATGACCTCGTCATCAGTCATTTCAAAGAGGGTGACCCTTGGGCGGTATACCCTGGGCCTTGGTGGTCGTCTATACATCCTCTGCCTTCCAGGTGGGGATGGACTCCTGTGTGGCTGCTGAGCCAGAGCCTCCTCACTTGGAACAGGTGAAGGCTGTTGATGAGGCGTGCTTGGAGGTTGCTGATGTTCCCTAGCTCTCTCCCTTACACGCCTTCTCCGCAGTCTTCGCAACAATATGTAACCCAACATACTGTTTGCTCTCTCTATCTGTCTCTATCTGTCTCTCTCTCTCTACCTCTACCTCTCTCGCTCTCTATCTCTCTCCCTCCCTGAGTGGAAAACAAGCCACAAGTGAGTGTGTTGAGTTGTCCCTTTAAGTACTTGCTAGGGCGTTGTGTAGGTGTGGTGATGAGGTGAGTGCTAACCAGTGGTGTGTTGTTTTTGTCCAGGTAAGTGTTTGCAGGTGTGTGTGTGTTATAAGATGTGGTGTGTTGTGCTTGTTATGTGTGTGCCATTTGCGGGTGTGCAGTTGTGGGGTGCAGGTCGCGTGTTGATGTTGCCCAGGTGAGCTTGTATTTGCAGGTGTCCGCTTTGTGTGATAACCCCCATTGTTCTGTGCCATGTTGTGTTGTTGTTTTTTTGTGTGTTGTTGTCCCTGTGGTGTTGGTTATTGTTGTGTGTGGAGTGATTTGTGTTGTATGTGCATGTTTTGTGTTGTTTTGGCATTGCACAGGTTAATTTTCCCATTTACATGGTTGTGAGGTAAGCATTTTGTGTATTTTCCTATGTAACGGGTGTTTTGTTTTGCCCGTTAAGTGTCTAACGGCTAAGAAAAGTGGGTCTTAACTTTTAGCCGTTAGGTGTGTCTTTTTTCAGCCGTTATCAGTACCGCAAGCCTTTGAATAGCTCTGGGGTATGTTGTTCCATGCGTCTGAATGCACGTAAGTGTATCAGCCATAGGGATTGTGAAACTGCCGTTAGCTGTTCTTTAGACGGATCTTTGAATTGCAACATGACACTTAACGCACCCGTTAGTGATTTTTTTTTACTAACAACTGCCTTTAAATCGAGCCCTAAGAGTCTGTAGTTTGGATGCAATTTATACGTATCAGGCAATATTATAGTTCTTTCTTATTTCAATTAAACATATTTTGATTTCACATTAGTAATTTAAGCTTATCTGTGTATACAATAAGGGGTAGATTTAAAGGCAGCCGTTAGCAACAAAAAGCACTAACGGGTGCGGTAATGTGTTGTAAACCATTTAAAGGTTTGTCTTAAGAACAGCTAAAGGCAGTTCACAAATCCTTACGGCTGATAGACTGACATGCATTGAGATGCATAGAACAAGATTCCCCAGAGCCATTTAAAGAAGTGCGGTACTGTTAAAGGCTGAAAAAAAGATACACTTAACAGCTAAAACTTAAGACCCAGTTTTGTTAGCCATTAGACACATTATGGTCAAAAAGAAACCACCAATAAAGACAATCCGTATATCACACAAACATGTAAATGGTAAAATTAACCCGTGCATTGCCAAAATAACACAAAAACATGGACAGACACCACAAATCACTGTGACACACAACAACAAGCAACACCACAGGGACAAGGACCTCCAAAAATATACCAACACAACATGGCACGGAAGAATGGGGGTTATCACACAACACAGACACCTGCCAATACAAAACAAGCTCACCTGTGCAATATCACCGCACAATACAGATGCAACCTGCACCCCACAACTTCACACCCGCAACTGACACTGACACAGACACAGCAATCAGAACAGACCACATTCTAAAACACCGACACACCTGCAAACACTTACCTGGACAACAAACACATTCCCATTGGTCATCACTCACCTCATCACCATACGTACACAACGCCCTACCACATACTTAAAGGGACAGCTCACGACACTCACTTGTGGCTTGTTTTAAACTCAGGGAGAGATAGAGATAGAACAATAAGTATGTTGGGATACTTACTGATAAGAAGACTGCAGAGAGCTAGGGAACACCAGCAAGCCTCAGGCACTCCTGATCAACAGCCTTCACCTGTTGCAAGTGAGGAGGCTCTGGCTCAACAGCCACACCACCTGGAGGGCAGCACTTGCCTGCAGATGCACAGCTGCAGCAACAGGATGCTCCACAGCAACGGGATGTTCCCCAGCTGCCACAGGGACCCCTGCAGCAGCGGCGGATGTATAGATGACCACCAAGGCCAAGGGTATACTGCCCAAGGGTCACCATCTTTGGAATGACCGATGATGAGGTGATTGATTGCTACAGATTGAGGCCATACAGCATCATTTCCTTATATGAGGTCATCAAGGATCAGGTGGATCCCATCTACATTCACAACCATGTCCTATCTGGCCTGCAAAAACTCCTGTGTGCCATACACTTCATGGCAAGTGACGCATTCCAGTCCACTAGGGTTACGCATCTGGCATGTCACAGGCTACATTCTCCAGAGTGCTGGCCCAGGTCTTGCCAGCCCTCAAAAGCAAGGCCAGTACCTACATACATTTCCCCACCACCGGCATGGAGTGGATACATCTCAAGCAGGGCTTTTACGCAACGGGAGGCATGACCAGGGTCTATATATATGTAAATTGCATCCATGTCCATATCAAAGCCCCAGCACGTGACGCACATCTATTCATCAACAGGAAGAACTTCCACTCCATGAACGTACAGATGGTGTGTGACAGCAACATGAGGATTATGAATGTCTGTGCAAAATGTCCTGGCAGCTCTCATGATTCGTAATTCTCCAAAACTCCTCAGTACACAGAGACTTCAAGAATGGAACTTATACAGGGGGGTGGCTTCTGGGTGAGTTCACAATACTACATCACACCACATCCACAGGTGCACACACAACACTGCTCAGCATGCTCCTGACCCACAGCTAGTATGCCACTACACAAAACATCATTCACACAACATGTCCTTCCTGTCTCACCATGTCACTCACATTACACAGGTGATGCTGGCTATGGACGCAAATCCTGGCTACTGACCCCGGTCACCAATCCCCAAACAGTTGCCCAGGAAAGATACAACCAGGTTCATAGCAGAAGGAGGAATGCCACTGAGTGCACCTTTGGCCTCCTGAAGTCTCGATTCCGATGTCTGGACCACATGGGGGGAGCACTGCAGTATGCACCTGGAAAAGTATGTGACATCATAATGGCGTGTGCAATACTGCACAACATTGCAGTGGACACCAAGCTGGTGGATGATATCCAGGCCTCCCCATACCTGAAGCGCCCATGGATATCGGCTATGTTGAGGAGACCCTGAGAGGGGAGCAGATCCGAGACAGGCTTATCACGTACCACTTTAGCTGTGAGTATAACACAAGCATCCAAACAATCCATGCAAGTCCTCAATCAGTCCTGTGAATTGGTGCCGACACACGAACCACACCGCACATGATGTTCTGTTCCACCCCACAAGATCATTGACACAGCACTGCACTGGCAGCAGTATAGCCCTAAACATCAAGTGTGGGGATTCCAAAACCATCTTCCATTCCTTTCTCCACGATGACATTGATACCTCAAGGATATCGTGCACACCCCCAGAAGAAACAAGGTACAACACATAAACCATGTTCAGCATCTGGCAGAGCTTGACTGACAGCAACTAACGTGATTTGCCATGATCATAGCCAGAGCAACCATGGTAGCCTTGTAGTGAAAGAGTGTTATCCAATGCAATGCATTGGATAACACTCTGTCACATCAGGGGTTAAAGGGCCATTAGAGTCAACATGGAACCTGGAGTTTGTTAGAGCTGAGAAGAGCAGTAGAGAGATAGATCTACAGTGGTATTGTTACACAACATAGAGGTCATGAAACGTGGATCAGATCTCCAGGGACACCATGCTGACCTGTGAGTGTGTAGTGATAAGTGGCCCTGACATGAATGCACACATCAACAAATATGTCATAATAGTTCCATGAAACAAATAAAATTGGGCTGCCACTGTCACTCTCACAGTGGCAGCCCAAATACATTAGTTTCACGGAGCTCTCAGAACATACTTGTTGATGTGTGTATTCATGTAAGGGCCACATATCCCTAGAGCTACTTCACATTTCCTAAGTTCTCTACATAATGGGTTACAGACGAGTACACAACACATTAGAAAGCAATGGTTTGTGTACTCACCTGTAACAAAAAAGGGGATTAGGAAGTTGAAGTTGTCGCATGATGATCAGTTCGAGGGTGTTGCTCCAAATCCTGTCCTCTTGTCCCACAGGCATCCATAGCATAATCCATCCTTGGACAGAAGATGTTCCATGTGACTGGACTGATGTCTTGACAACACTTCTATGAAGCTCACCCCTTGGTGTTTCAAGTGTTTGTGTTGGTGATGCAATGTTTGACCTGATGTTCACAGCAACCTGTACTGGAACATTCTCATATAGACACAGAAAACACGAATTCATGTGTGTACTAACATCCAGGCATCAAACCTGTACAGTTAGAATGCTCATCTACGGAGTTGTCAAACCTTGTGGACAACACAAGAACAGGACAGTAATGTTTCTAAAGTATTAAGATTTAGTTTAAAAAGTACATTTAGTGTGCTCATACAAGTGTTTAATGCATATAGGCAATATACCCAGAAAACACATATATGTTCTAATGTACTCTGAGGCACAATAAAGAAACAACATCACTCTGTGTCTTCAATCTGTGTCTGCATGAAGAAATGTTGAATTACACATGTCATTGCGTAACCACACTCAAGGCTAGGGTATCCCCCATACATGGGAAGGCATGACCCACATCACAGGAGTCCACTACTTGTTTACCAGTGATTGGACTCTGTGATGTATTCATGCAAACAGATGATGGCAGAGATACACTAATATGTGTTGGGAGTGATGAAGAGGTGATCCAGGCGACATACTTCCACAGTGATTTCATGTCCACAGTTTCTGTGTTGCTCAATATAATCAATGTTCAGAGACTGCTTTACTTTGACATATCTCATTACATGGCCTACATCAACAAACAACCAGACTAAGTGAACAAGTGTTATCACTGGTGAAGTCTGTTACAACCTTAGTAAAACAACAACTCAACTTACTGGAGAACCCAGTGCTCATCCCTGAATTTCAATGTGTGTGCCACACATTGAAATCCTATGGTGAAGATTGGGTTCCCCAGTAAGTCAGTTTCACAATAACAGTGTGACACAAGACTCCACAGGCAGCTGTGGAGGAGGTGTGGGTGGTGAGTACGATGGCCAGCGGCTGGTCCCCTCCTCTGCATACTCCTCACTGGGTGGTGAGGTAGCCTCCTCCATGGGCTCCTGCTGTTGTGGAAGCCTGTAAGCTGTGTGGTGAAATTAGATTGTGTGATTAGTAAACGTAGCCATGATAGGATGAAAGTGATATCAATACTTAAAATGTGAAAAGAAAAATACATGTTGTAGGGTTTATCCCCCAAAGTAAAAAACAAGGTTACTCCCACTACTGAAGGGCGTTTCATTCAAAAAGTACCACAGCTCCAAGTTCAAATCCTTTGGTGCAATATACCAGTGCCCTGAAATTGTACATTGATGCTGTTGCTACATCATCCTATGGAGATTCATGGTCTCGGGACCAGAGCTGTCCATAGGATGGTGAAGCAAAAGCGCCACTGTACAATTTCAGGCCACTGGGATATTGCCCCTGAAATATTCAAGTTTGAGCTGTGAGACATTTTTTGAATACAACACCTTTCAGAAGTGGGGGTAACGTCTTATCCCTGCTACCCTCAAGGTTAGACCACACGGGGGCTCTTTAGCAGAGACAAAATTGAGACATTTGGAGATGAATACTTCATTGGAATAGTCCACAGAGTGTGCTTGCAAACCAGGCACACTTTGTCGACCATTCCAAGAAGTATTCATCTCCAAATGGGGTCATTTTGGCTCTGGTGAAGAGCCTCTGTGGTCAAATGACAGATATCTCCAGCTGTCACATACAGCAATATCTGTCTAACCATGAGGGTAGGAGGGATAGGACTAACATGGATCCACATATTTTTACAATGTCTACAATATTACATTAAGGTAAAATTAACCATTGCCATCCCTTGCAAGGTACACAGAAAGTAATATGGTCTGATATGTATGTGGATATGTACCTTTCATATGGGAACAAACATATCCTTACTAGATATGAACCCAGAGATCCGTTCAGTACATGTGATTGTCTTACTGCCTATATATGTGCACCCATCAGAAACTAACTTTTATTGATATCATGAATACAAACATACCTCATATATCCTATCTAAGTAAGGTGGAATATACAAGGTATGTGTATTCTGATGATAGCAATAATAGTTAGCTTGTGCACATATATGTCAGTAAGGCAATCACACGTACTGAACTGATCTTTGGGCTCACATCTTGTTGGGACATATTTGTACCCATTTGAAAGGTACATATCCACATACATATCTGTTTTTTTTGTGTACATATCTTTTCTGAACAGATCTGCAGTGAGATTCAAGTGGTATTCTTCCCTACGTTATCAGTTTATTCCGTACAATGCAAGATTTTGTCTGATTTTACATGTCACTTTCTGGTTGTCATGATGGTATCCTATGCATTGCATTGTGATGCATGGGATACCATCCTGGCAATCAGAGATTGATGTACTTGACAGGATCCTCTCCATGAGGTCTGTTCTAGTTGAATCCTGAAGGCCAACAATTAAACCAGTATTGAAAGATATCTTTGATTGAGGCCTGTGTCTTTTTTCTGGATGAGCCCATCCATCCTTCTGAGTGAGGCAGCCGTACTCAATCATAGATATCTATAATTCATGGTCTGTTGTTGACCAAACTACAATGGTTCATATTTGGTTCACATATGTATCCTGCAAATAGTGGCTGGTGTACCATCCTTCCATGGCACCAGCACTCCCAAGGATCCATGTGAGAATCAAATGTGAGATATATAATTTCAAGTTAGAGTAAATGATTGCATGCACAACTCCAAGGCCTACTATTTCACCTTTAATGCTGTGGAATTTTTAGGCCTGTGTGTTGCACATATAACCAGTTATTCTCAGTGCAACTGTGATTTGTGACCTGCTCCATCCTTTTTGTGATTCAGTAAGCGGTGAAGTAGACCTATTGAACTGAACATGATGCTGACTTCTCCGGTGATCTAATTTCCCCATTTGCAATGTTTTCTATGGTGTCTATACAATGGGACCTTTGCAACTTGATTCATGTTATTGAATACTCTCCGTAGACTAACACTGGGATTGGTGAAGTGAGAGTATATAAGTGTAAATTTCTCTCCATCATCTCTTTTTCACCGCTTAGTGAATGTCCCCTGTGTGGCATGTAATCGTTAGCCTTTCGACTTGTGTTTGTTGTCTGGTTAACCCTTTGAGTACTGGAGGGGTTGCCAAAGCATCGATGCATTGATACTCCCTCTAGGACTCATGGGGTTATGTGCTGGTTCCCCTGTGGGTACATGGGTGACATTGTGTTGGAGCAGTTCTGATGTTTAACATACAACACTTTTCTGAGCAAGGTTTGTGTGTATTGTGTGTGATCAGCATAGCAACATGAAGGTTAACCAGGGAGTTGGACAGGTTTGGGCCTTGTTGAACCTTGACATTTGACCTTGTCTTGCGCCCTATTTTGACCCTCAGGGTGCTGTGTTGGTGAAATTGTGTGGATGAATGATGGGCATATGTTGGGATCTGACTGTGTTTGTGTGTGATGGTTGTGTGGTTTGAAGTGGTGTGTAGTTATGGGATGATGCACTTACCGGTAGTGTGGAGGCTCCTCTCATCCCCAGTGTCCGATCCTCCAGGGACCCCCTCAATCAGCGTAGACGACAAGTCTGGCGCAGCCTCTCCTCCCATCCGCTGAAGGTGATAGGGACAGGGGGACCACCTCCGGTGCCTCAGGCATGGAGGACGGCATCCCCCATCTTCTTCTTGACCTGCCTTTTGCAGTCTCCCCATCTCTTTTTAACCGAGTCCACGTCCCGTCTGCAGGTGGCCACCGCATTGACCCGGTTGCAGATTTGGTTCCAGGCAGCCTTCCTCCTCGCAGCCAGGCCAGGGACCCTCTCCCTCGGGAACAGGATGGTCTCCCTCACCAGCACAGCCTCCACGAGGGCCGTGTTTTCCTCCTTGGTATATCGGGGATCCCTGATCCTGTCCCCCTCAGCACCAGAATGCAAGAAGTCAGAACCAGAGTGTCCTGCCAGCTCTGCCCCAGCCTGTGTTTGCTGGTCCCCAGGAACTACCCCTCGTCCCACTGCAGGTTCTGTCCCTGTCCTCTGTGTGCTTGCTTCTCTGGGCCTGGTCCCCCTCCTCCCTGCTGATCTCCCTCTCCCACCCCTACTCTCAACAGGGATGTCCTGCTCTCCTTCCTTCTCCTCCACTACTCTCCCCATCTCTCTCTCCTGTCCTCCTCTCCTAGCCATCACTTACCCACTCACAACCAGGCACTCGCACAGGTCCTCACATACACACTCGATCCCACTCACTCTCTGTCACACTCTTTCACTCACAGATACACACTGTCAAAATAAAGGTTACTAAATGTGTACGGTGCCCTCCACTCCTGGGTCCTGTGCCCTAGCTCCCTAAAACTCGAGATACAGAAAGGGTGTGAAGATTATTTTGGGGTATATATAGGTGTATTTGAACATTTTTGCAACTATGGGGCCTTGGGATTGGCTGTAGGTTTGAATTTTGTTTGTGCATCTATCAGGGTTGCTAGCCAACGCCAGCAGTAATGTTACATTATGACTTAAGTTGTGTTTTAATGGGTGATTGGGACACAGGGTGATGCGAAAACAGGTGCGATGCAGGTTTTTGTGTTACGTGTTTTTGTTGTGCCTACGCTCAATAGCTATTCCTGTACTCATACCTTTAAATCCACCGTAAGTCATGTGTTATTTGTGGCCGATGTTCCTTTTTTTACTTAGCGGCTGGCTTAACGTGAACCTTTAAATCTAGCCCTAAATGTTATACCCTGAGATCTTTATTAGTTAATTTCTGTCAGTATCTTGTAGTTTTTTAAGCTGCAGTCTATAAGCTTCTCAAAGCCAAGAGAACCCAGCAGTTATTAACATGCAGCTCTATCACTAGTAGCAGGTATGGGATATACTTTTAACATAAGAGTGCCCACAGTGCCATGTAGGAGAGATGCTGCTGTACAAGCCCATATCTCTCTCTAATGTTGTCACGGAGAATCTTAGGCCTGTAGTTTCTGTGCTCCAGCCCTAATTTTGATGGTCTGAGTGATCCTTACTACTGGGTCACGAAAGGTATATGGGTCCGATCCTATTGTGCATAAAAAAGCATGAAGAATATATTTGCAGCCACAGAAGATATATTGATCAGATCTGATTTTTATATTTATCATGACGTGCCTCAATTTTAATGTCCTAGTAATTGTCTTTCACTGTAACAATATTATCAGTCTTTGATAAACAGGCTGTACGTGAAGCCCTTATTTAGACCTCTTGGATGCATAGTGCCCAGTTTGTAGATCCATTGGGCCTCCAATCTCATGAGTTTGTTGTCTGTATCACCTTTCCTAATGGAAGGTTTTACATGTTAAAGACCTATGAATTTGATAGTGCTGGTATATCCATCATGGAATTCCCTGACATGTCTTGCAACTGTTTTATTTCGGTGGTTTTTTATATCACCCACATGTTCCAAGATCCTCATTTTCAAATGTCTTTTTGTTTTCCCAGCATATAGCTTCCCACATAAATGTACTCCATGAGGTATATTACACCCACGGTCTTACAACTGATGAACTGTGAAAGATGGTATGTTGTAGTTCCATCTTGGTTCTGGAAGCTTTTTTCTTTGTTGATGTGAGAGCATGCTTGACAGGTTCCACATGAGAAGGTTCCAGTTATAGTTCTGGGGCTAGATTTAAAGGTTCACGTTAAACCAGCCGCTAAGTGAAAAAGCCACATTGCTCGCAAATAATACAAGCGTTACGACAGATTCAATAGGTACTCTACAAGAATAGCTATCGAGCATAGGCACAGCCAAAACACGTAACACAAAAGCCATTGTCGCTCATGTTAATGCACAACGGGTGGCCAAATCACCCGATAACATAGCTCCAAACAACCTGTAACATAACGGCTGCCGTTGTCTAGCAACCCTGATTGTGCAACAACAAATTTAAACACACAGCCAATCCCAAAGCCCCAAAGTATCCAAAAAGTTCAAATACACCTATATATACCCAAAAATAACCGTCACACACTGTCTGTTATTGAGGACACTCTGGCTCTGAATCCTCACATGCTGGAGCTGACGAGGAGGAGGAGAACACGGCTCTCGTGGAGGCTGTCCTGGAGAGACAGTGTGTTCTCCATCCGACGGCGAAGGTCCCTGGCCTGTCAGTGAGGAGGAAGGCAGTCTGGAACCAGATCTGCAGCTGGGTGAACGCGGTGGCTCCATGCAGGCGGGACGTGGAGTCCATCAAAAAGCGATGGGGCGACTGCCGGAGGGTGGTGAAGAATAAGATGACAGAGTTCGCCAAGCACGCCCGAGGCACTGGAGGTGGCCCACCCGTACCTATCACCTTCTGCGGCTGGGAGGAGATGGTGCGGATGAACATGTCGCCGACACTCATAGAGGGGGTCTCTGGAGGAGCGGACACTGGGGATGAGAGGAGCCTCCACACCACCGGTAAGTGCATCACCACATCAACCAACACAAGCTGCAAACACAGTCACACCTCAACACATGCCCATCATTCAACCACACAACTGCACCAACACAGCACCCTGAGGGTTAAAAACAGGACGCAACACAAGGACAAATGGCAAGGTTCAACCAGGGCCAACCCAGTCCAAGTCCCAGTTCAACCCTCTTGTTGCTGTGCTCATCGCACACAATCCATACAAACCATGTTTCCTGAAATTGTCGTCTGTTATACAGCATCACTGTTCCCACACAATGTCACCCATTTACCCACAGGGAAGTCAGCACATAACCCCTTGATTGCTAGAGGGTTCATCAATGCATCACTCAACAATGCCTTGGCAATCCCTCTGGTACTCAAAGGGTTAACCAGACAAGAAACACGTCAATAGGCCAACGATCACATGTTACACAGGGGACATTCACTAAGCGGTGACAAAGAGATGGTGGAGAGAAATTAACCCTTACACACCCTCACTCCACCAATACCAGTCTTAGTCTATGGAGAATATGCAATAAGATGAATCAAGTTGCTAACGTCACATTGTATAGACTCCATAGAAAACACTGGAAACGGGGAAATGAGATCACTGGAGAAGTCAGCATCATGTTCACTCCATCATGTCGACATTACCGCTTACTGAATCACAAAAAAGATGGAGGAGGTCACACATCACATTGTCACTGAGAATAACTGGTTGTATGTGCAACTGTAACGGTTTTTTAGGACACTCAGACCAGGAGGTAAAATAAAACACAAATTTATTTTAATAGTAATAATTCAAACGAACGCCCTCTAGAGGCGGCAGAAATAAACACACAGTGATGACTGATATAGTACAGAGAGACAATGCACAGTATGATTGACATACAAGATCTCTTCACAGAGAATGGTATTCAGTACCCAAAGGGTTAAGAACATAAATCAGTCAGTCTCAGATGTGGTGGTTTGGCACGCCCTAGGTGTTAAAAGGAGGTGCTGATAGAGACAGTTCACAGTGTTCTGGAAACGTAAATGCCTAGCCGAAGTGACCAAATAGTAAAGCAGAGCAGAAATCCAAATAGCCCCCGCGGGCGTACCTACAGGTGGACTGCTTCTGAGAGTGCGAGTGTGTATAGCCCCCACGGATGTAACGGAAACCGGCCTGCAAGGCAAGAGCTGGCTATAGCCTCCACAGGCGATAACCGGATACCAGCAATAGAGCGCTAGAGCCAATAGCCCCCACGGGCGTATACAACGGGAACCTGCCAGAACTTGAGCCTTCCCTCTGCTGCCACACTACCACAGTAGATATCGCCCAGTAAACAACGAGAAGTGAGAGCCAATGACGCCCTACCAGCCCACATAAAGTGACCACTCTGCAGTAGGATAGATAGAGTCGCCGTCGGTAAGCGGCCAACTCAGCAGACGTAGCACAACGAACGAGGCTCTATACTGGGATTCGTAGAAGCGAGAGTAAAGCAGCACTGCAAGGGTTAAAATGCACGTTTAGCACAAGGCTCAGTAAGAGAACGAGGCTCTGCAAGTATAGTGAGGCACACGGAGGCAAGCACAGCTCTGCAATACAATGGCACACTGCACAGATCAAGACAACACAAGGCAGGGTGGTCACCTGGCAGCTGGCAACAGCGGGTGAAAATGTTGCGGTGGCGACAACGGGAACAGAGGTCACTGGAACAGGCTGGAAGTCGATCTCGGAGCAGGAAGTCAGCCGGGCCGGGTCGGATCACGCAGGAGGTAGTCATACAAGCCGGGTCATATACGAGCAGGAACGTCAGCCAGGCCGGGTCAGGAGACAGAGGTGGTTCGCAGACAAGCAGGGTCAAACACGATCAGGAACACTGGAGCGTAGTCAGGACAAGCCAAGTCGGTACACGAGAATCCGGAACACAGGAACACAGCAACAGCACTACTGGCTCAGAAACACCACGAAAGGGCATCTGACAGATGTCTGGGCCAGGAATAAGAAAGTCACCAGGGGCGGGCCAAACTGGCTCAGCAAATCAGAGCGAACCACAAGCAAGAGTGACAGAGAATCACAGGCACTGTGATAGCAACACACAGGTCTCAAACAATTCCCCAGAATTAAAGGTGGAAAAAGTAGGCCTTGGTGTTGTGGCTGCAATCATTTACTCTAACTTGAAATGACATATCTCACATCTGATTCCCACATGGATCCTCAGGAGTGCTGATGCCATGGATGGATGGTACACCAGCCACTGTTTGCAGGATACACATGGGAACCAAATATCAACCATTGTACCTTGGTCACCAACAGGCCATGAATGATGGGTATCTTGGATTGAGTACGGTTGCCTCGCTCAGAAGGATGGATGGGGTCATACTCCAAGAAAAACAGGCCTCAATCAAAGATATCCCTCACTACTGGCGTAATTGTTGCCCTTCAGGATTCAACTGGAACACACGACATGGACAGGATCCTGTCCAGTTCATCAATCTCTGATTGCCAGGGTGGTATCCCATGCCCCATAATGTAATGCATAGGATATCATCCTGACAACCAGAGTCACCTGTCAAGTAATGAAAAATTGTGCATTGTACGGGATCAACTAAGAAGATAGATTGGGTTGAATAACACTTGAATCCTACTGCACATCTGTTCAAAAAAGATATGCACACAAAGGAAAATGGTCAGATATGTACCTTTCAAATGGCTCAAAATATGTCCCAACACGATGTGAACCCAGAGATCATCACACTGCCTGTGATTGCCCTACTGGCCAGATATGTGCATCCATCAGAAACTAACTTACATTGATACCATCCAAATACACATACCTAGTATATCCCACTCTACGTAGATGGGATATACGAGGTGTGTTCATATCTATGATATCAATCCAATGTATATTTTGATGGGTGCACATATGTAACCAGTAAGGCAATCACATGTACTGAAATGATCTCTGGCTTCATATCTTGAAAGGATATATTCGTATCCATATGAAAGGTACATATCCACATGCATATCTGACCATTTCTTCATGTGTGTAACTAATGGCATAGCAATGGTTAATTTAACCAAGATGTGAATCTATGTTAGTCCTATCCCTCCAACCCTCATGGTTAGACAGATATTGCTCTATTTGACAGCTGGAGATTTCAGTCATTAGACCACATGGAGGCTCTTCAGCAGAGCCTAAATTGCCCCATTCAGAGATGAATACATCTTTGAGATGGTCAACAAAGTGTGCCTGGTTTGCAAGCACACTCTGTGCACCATTCCAATGAAGTTTACATCTCTGAATGGGGCAATTTAGGCTCTGCTGAAGAGCCTCCGTGTGGTGAAATGACTGTCAAACATGTCAAAATGACTGTCAAATACAGCAATATCTGTCTAACCATGTGGGTTGGAGGGATAGGACTAACATCGATCCACATCTGTCTCTTATGATGCCTACAATATTACATCATGGTGAAATTAACCATTGCTATTCCGTTAAAGGGATAGTAATACCTAACATGTGAAAAGAAAAATATATTGCAGGGTTCATCCCCCGAGCAAAACAAGGGTATTCCCACTGCTGAAAGGTGTTTCATTCAAAAAGTAGCACAGCTCAAAGTTGACTATTCCAGGGGCAATATCACAGTGGCCTGGAACTGTACAATGGCGATGTTGCTAGACCATCCTATGGACAGCTTACGTCCAGGGGCCATAAATCCCCATAGGATAATGTAGCAACAGTCACTTGTAGAACTTCAGGCCACTGGGATATAGCACCAAAGCAATTCTATTCTGAGCTGGGATACTTTTTGAACAAAAACCCCCTCCAGCTGTGGGAGTACCCTTGTTTCACTCAGGGTGATAAACCACACAACATATATTTCCCTTTCCGCATTTCATGTATTAGTATCCCATTAATCCCATCATGGCTACGTTTACTAATCACACAATCTCAATTCTCCACACAGCTTATGGGCCTCCATCACAGCAGGAGCCAGTGGAGGAGCTGACCACACCACCCGGTGAGGAGTATACGGAGGAGGGGACTAGCCAATGGGAACCGTATACAACCACCACACCTCCTCCCCAACTGGCTGCATCACCACTGGCTGCCCCTCAACTGGCTGCACCACCACAGGATGCTCCACAACTGTACAGCGGCTGGATGCAGGGGGAGAGATGGATGCATCACACCACCTCCAGGAGCTATTACCCTCCAGCAGCAGCAGCACCACTACCAGGGAGGCAATGGCTGCCCGGGAATGTGACCACCAGCCAATATGGGCCATATTCCACCCAGATGGATCTACCCTCCTGGATGGCTCCCCAGCATGGCCCCAGGTATGATCCCAGGTGGGGGCCAAGCACCTACCAGTGGCCAAGGTATGACCCTTGGCTACTTGACTACCAACACCTGGGCCTGATTGGGGAGCCCCAGCGCCCTCAGCCGAGGGACTTGTTCACTCCACCACCTCAACCAGCACAGACATCAGTGGGCAGTAGTGGGTCCCTTGATGTGGTGGGCACCCACACACCATCTGTGCAAGCCACTCCACCAACAGAAACAGCAGTAGCAGCCACAGCACACTCAGCACCAGCAGAGGAGACAGCAGAGGCTGGGGAGATAGAGGCTGAGGAGACAGCTGAAGCTGGGGAGAAGGAGGCTGAAGAGACAACTGAGGTTGAGGAGACAACTGAGGTTGAATAGACAGCACCTGAGTCACCTGGCATTCCCATCTCCAGCAGTCAACGCCCCACGGGTCTGGAGTGCATGTCCCTGCAAAGACGACTACTCCAGTCAAACCACTCCACCAACGACAACATCACGAGGAGCCGGAGGGATACCAGAAGAAACATCAACAGGTTGGAGACCAGGATCCAAGCCCTGGAGTCGGAGGTGGCCAGGGTGAACACACAACTCCACCAGCTGAACATGGGGATGATGGACATGTTCGCACAGGTGCTGGTGGAGTTGCGAGAGATTAACCGCAGGGAGAACCTGAGGATGGAGAGGGAGAACCTGAGTTCCACAGAGGGGTCCATTGTAACCACCACTCCCTCCAGTGTTATCCCTGAAGCCACACCTAGAGGGCAGAGGGTGACCAGGCGATCAGCCAGGGCATCCACCCTGCACCCAGTCTGAGCCCCCCACCCCCCCAAAAAAAAGAAGAAATGAAGGTCCAACCTTTTATCTGCCCCCCTCAATAAAGGAACATTGTGCTTTTGAATCCTGTCTGATCTGCTGTGTATTCAGTTATGGATTGGGTGGCAGGGTTGTCTCCAATGCATTGCCAAACAATGCAGTGAACACAACTTGTGCCTGGGTACAATGTTTGTGGGATGTTTGTTACAACATGGGTTCACACACACACACACACACACACACCATTGTCCAAATACACCTGGCAACCCATCCCTGTAGCCATATAACACGACAGTGTTACATGGCCATGATGTGCGTTAGATTTAATCAGAACATAGCCCATAGCACAACAACTGGTGCAACATTGAACATTCGTCTGCATCACTTGTTGTGTTTGAGGGGAAAACCAAACAAACTTGTATGTGACTTAGCATGAAAATAACAAGCAGGACAGATGGAACATGCATCACTATTGTCTTCGGATCAAACTCCTATTGTGCAACTGACTTACTGGGGAACACAATGTACACCCTAAGATATCAATGTGTGTGGTACACATTGGGATCCTAGGGGGAGCATTGTGTTCTCCAGTGAGTCAGTTGCACAACAGGAGTTTGAATCACAGCCTAACTCACTGGATAACCCAATGATCTTCCTAAGATGTTAATGTGTAGCACACACATTGAAACCTTAGGCTGGGCATTGGGTTATGTTTTAAGTTGTGTTGTTGTTTAACTAAGGTTGTAACACACTTCACCAGTGATAACACTTATCCACTTGGTCTGGTTGTTTGTTGATGTAGCCCATGTATTGAGATATGTCAACCTACAGCAATCTCAGGACATTGATTATATTGAGCAACACACAAACGGTGGACGTTACATCACTGTGGAAGTCTGTCCCCTGAATCACCACTTAATCACTCACAGCACACATTAGTGTATCACTGCCATCATGTCATTGCATGTATACATCACGAAGTCCACTCTGGTCATATAATAAGTGGACTCCTGTGATGTGGGTAATTCCTTCCTTTGTTTGAGTGATACTCTAGCCTTGGGTATGGTTCCACGTTGACAGAGGTTTGATCCAACATTCATTTATACAGACACAGATTGAATAGTGATGGCTCTCCTTTATTGTGTCTCAAAATACATTTTAACATACATGTGTTTTCAGGGTATATAGCCTATATATGCATTAAACACTTGTATGAGCACACAAACGGTACATCTGAACTAAATAAGAATACTTTAGTAACACTAGTGAACTGCTCATGTGTTGTCCACATGGTTTGGCAACTCTGTGTATGAGCAGGCTTACTGTACAGGTCTGATACCTGGATGTTAGAACACACTTGAATTTGTGTCCATATGTGAATGTTCCAGTAGAGGTTGCTGTGAACATCAGGTCAAACATTGCATCACCAACACAATCACTTGAAACACCAAGGGGTGAGCTTCATGGAAGTGTTGTCCAGACTTCAGTCCAGTCACATGGAAACTCCTCTGTTCAAGGATGGATCGTGCTATGGATGACTGTGGGACAAGAGGACAGGATTTGGAACATCACCCTTGAAGTGATCGTCATGCAACAGCTACAACATCATGATCCTTTTAATCTTTCTCGTTACATAGGTCTACACAAACCATTGCTTTGTAATGTGGTTTGTACTGGTCTATGAACCATCATGGGGGGAACTAAGGGGATGTTAACCATCCTTAGGGATATATGCCCCTGACATGGTTACACACATCAACAGATATGTCCTAATAGCTTCCTGACAACAATATATTTGGGCTGCCACTGTCAGAGATAGCCCATATATGTTTGGTTCATGGAGCTAGTAGAACATATTTGTTGATGTGTGTATTTCTTTCTGGGGCACATATCACTGCACACACACACAGGGCAGCATGGTGTCCCTGGAGATGTGATCCATCTTTCATGAGCTCCATGTTGTGTAACACACTATTACTGTAGATCCACCCCTCTGCTGCTCTCTTCAGCTGTAGCAAACGTCTGGTCCCATGTCCCCTCGAATGCCCCCTGAACCCCTTATATGACAGAGTGCTATCAGATGCATTGGCTTGGATGAGACTCCCTCACTACAGGGGTACCATGGTTACTATGGGTCTGATCCTAGCAAAACACTTTAGTTGGTGCCTAGGGAGCTGTGGGATATGCTGAACAAGGTTCAAGTGTTGTACCTTGGTTTCCAGGGGGGCATGCATGATATCCTTGAGGTATCAGTATCAACATGGACGACAGGTTGTCATATGTAATCGGAATCTCTAGCCCCAATCTGACTGATCCACGGAATAGTTGATGCTGGTGGTCCATACTGCAGCCAGTGTCAGGGCTGTGTCACTGATCCTGTGGGGTGAAACAGAACATGTGTGTTGTGGTGGGTGTGTATGCATGGATTGTGTGCATACATGTATTATAGTCACAGCTGAAGTGATCCCTGTTCAATCTGTCCCTTGTCTGCATCCCTGTTGGGGTTTCCTCACACTCAACAATCTCCACAGGGTCTTCAGGCCTGGGTGGGCGATGGACATTGTCGGTGAGTCTGGTGTCTACCGCGATATTATGTAGGATGGCACATGCCATGACGATGTTGCAGACCTTGCCTGGTGCATACTGCAATGCTCCCCCCGAGCGGTTCAGACATCGGAATTGGGACTTGAGGAGGCCGAAGGTCCGCTCAATGGCATTCTGTGTTCTGGCATGACCCTGGTTATATCGTTCCTGGGCATCATTTTGGGGATTGGCGACCGGGGTGAGGAGCCATGGCTTGCATCCATAGCCAGCATCACCTGTGGAAAGTGAGTGACATGGTATGACAAGGAGCACATGTTGTGTGAATGATGTTTTATGTGGTGAATGTACTAGCACATGTGTATGTGGTGTCATTTGGTACTGTTAACTCCCTCTGCACAGATGAATTTCTGAGTATATGTGAATCATGACAGCTCCCGGGAAATTTCGCACAGACATTCATGATGGCCAGGTTGCTGTCACACACCATCTGCACATTCATGGAGTGGAAGTTTTTGCGGTTCATGAACATATGTCCCTGACGTGCTGGTGCTTTGATACGGACATGGGTGCAATCTATTGCACCCATGACCCTGGACATGCCTCCCCTTGCATAGAAGCCCTGCTTCAGATGTGTCCACTCCATGTCTGTGATGGGGAAATGTATATAGGTACTGGCCTTGCCTTTGAGGGCTGGCAAGACCTGGGCCAGCACCCTGGAGAATGTGGCCTGGGACATGCCAGATGCGTAGCCCTCTGTCGACTGGAAGTCGCCACTTGCCATGAAGTGTATGGCACACAGGAGTTTTTGCAGGCCAGTTAGGGCATGATTGTGGGTGCATATGGGGTCCACCTGATCCTTGATGACCTCATACAGGGCAATGATGCTGTGTGGCCTCAACCTGTAGCGATCAATGACCTCGTCATTGGTCACTCCAAAGAGAGTGACCCTTTGGCGGTATACCCTGGGCCTTGGTGGTCGTCTATGCATCCTGGGCTGCTGCAGGGGTCCCTGTGGCAGCTGGGAAGCATCCTGTTGATGGTGAGCATCCTGTTACTGCAGCTGTGCATCTGCAGGCAGGTGTACTCCGGGTGGGGATGGGCTCCTGTGTGGCTCATGAGCCGGAGCCTCCTCACCTGCAACAGGTGAGGGCTGTTGATCAGGTGTGCCTGGGGGTTGCTGGTGTTCCCTAGCTCTCTCCCTTGCATGCCTTCTCTGCAGTCTTCACAACAATATGTAACCCAACATACTGATTGCACTCTCTCTCACTATCTCTATCTATCTCTATCTCTACCTCTCCTGAGTGGAAAACAAGCCACAAGTGAGTGTGGTTAGCTGTCCGTTTAAGTAGGTGGTGAGGCGTTGTGTAGGTGTGGTGATGAGGTGAGTGCTGACAAATGGGTAAGTGTTTGCAGGTGTGTCTGTGTTTACAAGTGTGCTGTGTTGTGGTTGGTGTGTCCCTGTCAGTTGCGGATGTGGAGCTTTGCGGTGCAGGTTGTGTCTGGATTGTGTGGTGATGTTGCCCAGGTGAGCTTGTTTTGTTTTGGCATGTGTCTGTGTTGTGTGCTAACCCCCATTGTTCCATGGCATGTTGTGTTGGTGTTTTTTTGTTGGGCCATGTCCATGTGGTGTTGCTTGATTGTTGTGTTGTTTGTGCCAGTGATCTGTGGTGTGTAGACATGTTTTTGTGTTATTTTGGCATTGCACGGGTTAATTTTCCCATTTGTATTCTTGTACGGGGAGCAGTTCGTCTGTTTTATCATGTAGCGGGGTTTTTTTTGTCCATTAGATGTCTAACACCTAACAAAACTGGGTCTTAACTCTTGGTCGATAACTGTATCTTTTTCGCTGCCGTTAGCAGTCCCGCACTCCTTTGAATTGCTCTGGGGAATTTTGTTCTACGGGTCCCAATGCATGTAAATATATCGTCCGTTGTGACTTGTGCTCTGCCGTTAGTTGAACATAACGCGGACCTTTGAATGGCTTACTGCACCTTAACGCACCCGTTAGTCTTTTTTTTGACTAACGGCTGCCTTTAAATCGAGCCCCTGGTGTGCCGTTCCCACCAGTTGGGTTAATTCTTGCTGGTTTTACTGAAATGGTTGTGCACCAATGACTCACTGAGGTTTTTTCCTTGTCTGTAGGGGAGTGTGGGTTGCAGGGATAAGACTGTTGATAGAGCCTCATCTGAGGGTAGAATATGCCAGTGTCTTTGAAGAATCTGAAGTATACATGAATGTTGATCATTGAAGGTTTCAATCAGTCTGATCTGTTTTGTAGAATCAGATTTCTGTGCTGGGTTCAATAATTCTTGTCTGTTGGCTGCAAGGGCTCTGTTATAGGCTCTTTTCAGGCAATTTTTGCTATACCCTCTTGCTAGCAACCTATCTCACAGTTTATGTGCTTCAGATTTGAATTCTGTCTGTGTGCTGCATAATCTACATACCCGTAGATCTTGCCCTTTTGGGATACTGTTCTTCAGTGGTGTGGGGTGTTGGCTAGAGGCTTCAAATAATGTATTGGTTGCAGTGGCCTTTCTGAATATTGTTGTTTCCAATAGATTTTTTTTAATTTCTGTAAATGCATAAATCCAGAAAGGATATTTTGCTATGATCAATCTCTGATGTAACTGTCATGGTTCCCAGGAATAAACCAGGAGTCAGTACGGTAAAGTAAAACAATCTTTTATTAGAATAATAACAGTAATGCACGTAAACAGATAACACACAGAGGGTGAGCAAAGAGGCAAGCACTGTATTAGAAATAGCAGTCTGCCAATAGATCCACCACACTGTCCAAGACTAGGCCTCAGCCCACTGGACCCTCGAGGTAATTTGGAATGCCCAAAGGGCTAGCACTGACTCAGCGTGCAGTCAGTCTAGGAGTCTGATAGAGCCCCAGGTCCACTCTAGGATGGGTGTCTGTGGAGCAGGGACCAACACACAGAGGAAACAGACAGAGCCCCCTAGTCAGCACCAGAAAGGATAATCAAACAAGCCGGGTCATACACAGAGTGGGTAGTCAGCCAGATCCACAGGTTTGCCCCAGATAGGATATCCACTGAAGCGTTGGTATGCTGGAAGCACAGTGGACATAGCCCCAAGTCAACACCAGAGTTGGTAGTCAGACAAGCTAGGTCATACACAGAGCGGGTAGTCAGCCAGAGCCACAGGTTTGTCTAAGCAAAATTGCAACGCATAAGGAGAATGGTAATATAGACCCACAGGTCAACACCAGAATGGATGGACAGACAGGCAGGGTCATACACAGTTCAGGTAGTCAGCCAGAGCCACAGGTCCGCACCAGATTGGGTGTCCACTACACAATGGGAGCAGGCAAAAGAGTAGTCAGACAGAGCCACAGGTCAGCACCAGAATGGATGGTCAGACAAGCCAGGTCATACACAGAGCCCAAGGGAAACAGAACTGTATTGTACAACAACGCAAGGGCAACTGAGTCAGGACTCAGTCTGCCCTTTAAACCCCTCCTCTGGAATTAGGTAGGAGGAGCAGCTCAGAGGGAGGAAGTAAGTAGGAGGAGACTACAGGAAGTAAACACATAAAACAGAGGCCTGCTACATGCTTGAAGCCTCGCGCCTGCAGATGACGCTGAAACTAAGGAAAGCTGTAACAGTAACTTTCAGATTGATGTAATTGTCAGTGATTACTGACACAAACTCCTGAAACAGTTCCAGTGTCCCAGACCATATAAGCAATATATCCTCTATGAGTCTGAGCCAAATGGGGGTACTGCATATATTTTTCTAGATTTTCTGAGAAAATTATATTTTTCTCCCACCATCCTAAGTATAAATTTGCATAGGTTGGTGCTCAAGTACTCCCCATAGCTGTCCCACGTACTTGATGGTAGTAGCGATTATTAAACACAAAATAGTTGTGTTTTAGTACAGAGTTTAATAATTCTTACACAAATTCATTGTGTTATTGAAACTGTGTGCCCATGGTCTTAAGAAAGGATGCTACTGCATTGATTCCAGCTTCATGGTATATGATGATGTATAGTGACTCGACGTCTAGTGATGCCAGGAATTGTGCATTTTCCAATTGTACACCATCAAGACATTTAATGGCATCAAGGGAGTCTTTGATATAAGATTGGAGGCTATATACAACTGATCTTAGTACCTGGTCTACATAGGTGCTTGCTGTTTCCTTCAGGATCCCTATACCAGACACTATAGGTCTTCATGGTGGGTTTTCTTTATTTTTATGCACCTTTTGTATAGTGGAAAACATGGGAATAATTGGATTCCTGACTAAAAGGTACTCGTCCAGCTCTTAGCTTATCAAGTTTTGCTGTAGTGCATCATTTAATAAGGATTTTAGCAATGTTTGAAAAGTGCTGGTGGGATTAGATGTCGATTTCATATAACAAACTTGTATCATTCACTTGTCTGAGACACTCGCCTCATATTTATCAGGGTCCAACACCACCACATTTCCACCCTTGTCAAAGGGCTTGATTATAACCCCAGATTTTTTTTAGATCACTGATTGCCTTTTGTTCTGCCTGGGTTATATTACTTTGATGTTTATGTTTTGAATTCAGAGATAGCTGTTCAGTCTTTGGTTACTAACTCCGTAAACAGTTGTATATGTAGTGAAATTGTGGCTGGTGGGGTCAATTTCATATTCTTTTTCAACTTTGTGAATGGACCTTTAGCTGTGGTCTCTTCAGAATAATCATCCTGTAGTAGGGACACAAGTGTTTGTAAATTTTGCCTGTCCTCTTTTGTTACTTTGCCTTGTTTTTCTTGTTGAGTAAAATAATTGTGCAGAAGTAGCTTTCTACTAATAAATCCATATTTTGTTTTGGATAGAATGTTAATCCCTTAGCTAATATGGAGTAATGTTCTGTTGTAAGGGTTAGGCTTGAAAGATTTATTATTTGGAGGTTGTCTGTGATAGACTGTTCCCTTTCTTCTATCCCTACTTGTTTCTGTCTCTCAAGTGGAGGGGTATGGTACCCACTGATTGCCCCATTCTGGGTGTTGGCCTTGTTCTAAAAAATGTTTTGATTCAATGAGTTTGATTTTGGGCACTTGGTGTTCTTCTGTTATTATATTTTCTTCTGGGTTTCTCCTCTGGGCTGTACTTTGTCCAGCATCCGAATCAGATGCCTCAGTCTCAGTTTCTGAGTTAGTAACATATCCAGCTCCTGTATTTTTTATAATATGTCTGTAGATCTTCTCTTCTTGAAGGTCTTTAGAATCTCTTTTGTAGTTTTTGAACTTACGGCTTTAAAGGGGATGTATCTGACAAGGTTTGACTGAGCTGCTCTACTCTGCTGCTCGATTCTGCTGTCTGAGCTAATCCAGTGCTCTGCTATCCATTACTGCTGCCTTCCCTTTTCTGAATCAGGCTGAATCAGCTGACCTCTCTGTGTTTGCTCACCTGACTGCAATCAGCCAACAGCCAACTGTCACGGTTACCCAGAAAAGTTAAGAAGTCAGTACGGTTTAGTTAATGCAGTTTATTAACAAACGACATACAGCGGATATATACAATAAACACAGGGTAATAGCCAGCAAGCCTGCTATCAGAAATAATAGATTGCAATGCTAAACGACTGTGCTGGAGACTAGGCCTTAGCCACTGGAAGTCTCGGCCGGAACCTGGAACAGGAACCCAGGATTTTGATCTGACGAGAAATAGGGTCTGACTCAGCTTGCAGTCAGATATGCAAGTCTACCAGAGCCCCTGGCCCACACTATATTGGGTGCCTGATCACCAAGGGAAAAGACAAAAGAATAGTCAGACAGAGCCATTAGACAGCACCAGAGGGGGTAGTCAGACACGCTGGGTAATACACAGTTCAGGTAGTCAGCCAGAGCCAATAGTCTGCACAAGACTGGATGTCCACTATTAGGGGTTAGGCAAAAGAATAGTCAGACAAGCCACAGGTCAGCACTAGAATGGATGGAAGACTAGCCAGGTCATACACGGGGCCCAATGCAACATAACTGCTAGAACAACAACGCAAGGGCGTCTGAGTCAGGCCTCAGTCTGCATTTTAAACCCCTCCACAGGAAGTAGGAGGAGCAGCTCAGAGGGAGGAAGTAGGAGGTTGGTAGGAGGAGACTACAGTCAGCAAACAGATAAAACAGAGGCCTGCAGCATGCTAGAAGCCTCGCGCATGTAATGATGCTGAAGTCAAGGTAAGCTGTAAAACCAACCTTCTCAGGGTATTTAAAGCAGCTTGGCTCACTACCTGATTGCCCTCGTGTTTGCTTCTGGCTGCAAGAGTGTTCTACTGCATTGCTTGATTACTTGTGTATGACCTGGCTTCCTCTGACGTCCCTTCTGACTCCTGGATTGTTCCTGACTTCAATGATCTCTGTATTCCTGACCCCAGCTTGGCTGAGTACCTGTCTTGGTTCCTGACCCCGGCTTGTCTTTTGGTTTACGCTTCTGGATCATGATTTTGTTTTTTCTGCTTTTGTTATTTTAATAAAGGTGTTTTGCACTTTATATTTTTGTGTCTGTCTGGTTCCTGTTCCCTAACAGTACACAAGGGCCTTGAATTCAGAAGGTGCATATAATATGGACCAGTATGCGTTAGCCCTTCAGACTTTTTTGCTCCATACTGCACATCTGGCTCCACCACCTCAGCAACCCCAGGAGCAGGCTGCTGCCTCTCCAACTGTCAATAGTGATTCCAATGTTGCTAGAGGGATGACTGGGTCCACCTCGCTTCCCGAGCGGTATGGGGGTGACCCTAACCAGTGCAGAGGTTTCCTGAAACAGGTCGGTATCTATCTGGAGATGGTACCACAATCCTTTCCGTCTGATAGGAGTAAGGTGGGCCTTGTGATTTCCTTACTCTCTGACAGGGTCTTGGCACGGGCTAATCCACTTTGGGAGACACAGTGTCACGGTTTGTTAAGACTCTCAGACGCAGAGTTAGGTAAAAACACAACTTTATTGAAAAGTTAAGGGCAACCCCGTAGGGTATCATACACGTACACACATATATCTTTATTTGACAGGAAAGCAATAATAACAATAGCAATATAGGCTCTACCGGCCTTGTCAATATACTGGGCAAGGCAGCCGGGAAATAGGAACTCGTGAGAAGAGGCTCTACCGGCCTTGCCAATATACCTGGCAAGGCAGCCAATAGACAGGAGACAAATACAGGCTCTACCGGCCTTGCCAATACCGGGTAAGGCAACCCAAGGAAACAGAATAGGTTCTACCGGCCTTACCAATATACCGGGCAAGGCAGCCAATTGACAGGAGACAAATACCGGCTCTACAGGCCTTGCCAATACCAGGTAAGGCAACCCAAGGAATAGGACGGGTTCTACCGGCCTTACCAATATACCGGGCAAGGCAGCCTGGTAAGGAGAGAATGGCAACCACTAGCCTCAGTGACTGGAAGGTGGTAGCAACAGTCACAGAGATGGCAAAGAGGCTAAGTCAGCATAAGTGGACCGCCAGCAGATAACAGGCAAAGACCCGGACCAGCATACTGGGAAGACAGTAAGCCCAACAATAGAGAGAGAGTGGATGGATGTGGAGCGAACCAGTGCCCTCACCCTTGGAACGCCATAAATCGAAGTAGCAACCAGGTAGTTGTGGAGCGAACCAGTACCCTGTATGTGGAACACAAAATGATCCTGTAATACAGCCGGGTGGCTTATGGAGCGAATCAGTACCCAGAACGTGGAACGCTAAACAATCCTGCAACACAGCCGGGTGGCTAGTGGAGCGAACCAGTACCCAGTACGTGGAACGCTAAACAATCATGCAGTATAGCCGAGAGGCTAGAGGAGCGAACCAGTACCCCATACGTGGAACGCTAAACAATCCTGATATAATGCCGAGTGGCTAGAGGAGCGAACCAGTACCCTGTACATGGAACACTAACAATCCTGCAATACAGCCGGGTGGCTTCAGGAGCGAACCAGTACCCAGTAAGTGGAACGCTAAACGATCCTGCAAATACAGCCGGGTGGCTTGAGGAGCGACCCAGTACCCAATACGTGGAACGCTAAACGATCTTGCAAATACAGCCGGGTGGCTTATGGAGTGAACCAGTACCCAGTACGTGGAACGCTAAACAATCCTGCAATACAGCCGGGTGGCTAGTGGAGCGAACCAGTACCCAGTACGTGGAACGCTAAACAATCCTGCAATACAGCCGGGTGGCTAGTGGAGTGAACCAGTACCCAGTACGTGGAACGCAAAACGATCCTGCAAATACAGCCGGGTGGCTTGTGGAGCGAACCAGTACCCAGTACGTGGAATGCTGAACAATCCTGCAATACAGCCAGGTGGCTTAAGGAGCGTACCAGTATGTGGAACGCTAAACAATCCTGCAATACAGCCGGATGGCTTAAGGAGCGTACCAGTACCCTGTACGTGGAACGCTAATAGATGGTAAGAGACAGCTGGGCGGCTGTTAAGCAAACCGGTACCCGCGTACTGAATAACAGGCAAGATGGAAATGTCGCCTCAGGAACGTCAGATAACTGTAGGCGAACTGGACAGAAACCAGCAGATGGAAGCAGGAACCAGCATACAGACGATCAATCGGAATCAGGAACGGCTGCGGCGACTGGCAGCAGAAAGCGGTGACTCCAACCGAATCAGATGGAAGCAGGAACTTCTAGACAGGTATCACTGGAACAGGACGAAACAGGTAGCAGGAACACAGCAGAGGCCCAGGATGCTCAGGAATGATGTGTAGACTCAGGCAGCATAGAGACAACACGAAAGGGCAACCACAGGGTGCCCAGGCTAGGTTTAAATAGGCAATGCAGGGCGGGCTGAAAGCAGCCAGCCAATGGAGAGCCCCCTACTGGTGATAGACACAAAAGGAGAGCAATCACGGGCACCGTGACATGCAGAAACCTATTGTGTATGATTATCCTGAGTTTGTGGCATCCTTTAAAAGGGTATTTGATGTACCAGGCCGCTCCACCTCAGCTGCCAAGCAACTAATGTCCATCCAGCAGGGTACAAGGATGGTTTCGGATTATACCATAGAGTTTCTTACCCTGGCAGCCGAGGTTGGTTGGAATAATGAGGCTCTCATGGCTGCTTTCTCTAATGGGCTTTTGGATACAGTTAAAGATGAGATTGCAGCCCGGGACCTCCTCCGAGGTTTAGAGGAATTGGTCTCATATTGCATATTGATTGACTTCCGTATCCGTGAGACACCTCCCTTTAGGGAGCAACTGCGGAGGCATCCCATCCGTTAAGCGCCGAGTTTTTCATCCCCACCTGTGCCTCCCTCTCCTCCCACGCCTCCTAGTCTCGAGACCTCAGGCGAAGTGGAGCCCATGTGGCTTGGGCTCACTCGCCTTTCGGTTGCTGAAAGGACCTTTAAGAGGAGGGAGGACCTGTGCCTTTACTGCGGTACGGCAGGGCATATGCTGCAAACTTGCTCCATACATCCGGGAAAACGCCTGCACCTAAGGTCCTATGGGGACAGACCTTATGTGGCGTCTCAGCATCCCTGGCTATCCAGAAGGATAAACCTCTAGTCTCCGTTGGGCTCTTCTGGGGTGAGTTTTCCATTACTACAGAGGCACTTATTGACTCCGGTGAAGCAGTCCACTTTATTGACAGTGCCTTCACCCAGAAGCACTATATTCCATTGCAGCTCCGTACCACTCCACTTGCCATTGCCCCCTACAGCCTCCGCAGGTCACCCACAAAACTGCTCCTTTGTCTATGGCTGTAGGGGCTCTCCATCATGAAAGTTTACAATTCCAGGTGATCCACTCACCTCACTATCCTGTGATCCTCGGTTATCCATGGTTGCGAAGACACAATCCCACGTTCAATTGGGCAAGGGGTGAAGTCATGGCATGGTCACTCAGTGGTTCCAAGACATGCCTAATGAAAGTGGTAAAGGTGCTAACCACATCCCCTGTACCTTTGTTGCCTGAAGAGTTCCAAGAGTTCAGAGACGTATTCGATAAGGGTCGGGCTGGTGAGCTCCCACTTCGCCTCTCATATGATTGGACCATTGAATTGCAACCTGGGGCCATACCCCCCTCAAGGTCGAGTCTACCCTTTTTCTGTCACGGACAATAAGGCCATGGAGGAGTATGCTGTGGATGCACTGTCCCAGTGGTTCATCAGTAAGTTCTCCTCTCCTGCTGGGGCTGGATTCTTCTTCATTTAAGAAAAAGAGTGGAGAACTGAGACCCTGCATCAATTACAGGGGGCTCAACCGTATCACAGTCAAAAATGCCTAACCAATTCCACTTACTACCGAGCTATTCGGTCGATTAAAAGGGTCCAAGGTGTTCATCAAGCTTGATCTGTGGGGGGTATACAATTTGGTACAGATGAAGGAGGGCCACGAATGGAAAACCGCGTTTAACACCAGGTCATTATGAATACCTTGTAATGCCCTTCGGTCTCTGCAATGCTCCTGCGGTTTTCCAGGAATTCTTAAATGATGTCCTCCGGGACATGCTCCAACAATGCATGGTGGTGTATTTAGATGATATCCTGATCCATTCCACCTCCATGGAAAGCCACTATGCAGATGTAGCCCAAGTTCTTCAAAAATTAAGAGAAAATAATCTATTTTGCAAATTAGAAAAATGTGAGTTCCACTGCAAAGAGATTACCTTCTTGTGCTACGTAATCTCAGAGGTCGGTTTCACTATGGACCCTGAGAAACTTTCGACTGTTCTCGAGTGGCTGTGACCCGTAGGTCTCTGCTCCCTTCAACGTTTCCTTGGGTTCGCCAATTACTACAAGAAATTTATCTGCAATTTTTTCTCAATAGTAAAAGCCCTTATCGACATGATGAAAAAAGACAGTAACTCCACGCACTGGTCTCCGGAGGCCATCAAAGCATTTGAAGCATTGCACCCATGTGGGTATTTCTCGAAGAAGCAAAGTCCTGCTGAGTGCAACTATGAAATTGGTGACAGCGAGTTGCTAGCTAAAATACTCGCTCTTAAAGAATGAAAGCATTTGCTCGAGGGAACCTCAGTGCCAATCCTAATCCTCACTGATCATAAACCTCACATACCTGTCTGAAGCTAAGCGATTGACTCCAAGACAGGCCCGATGGGCCTTATTTCTGTCCCGTTTTAATTATATGGTCTTGTACCTGCCGGATATCAAGAATGTCCGGGCTGATGCCCTATCCAGACAGTTCTCGGGCGCAAAGGAGGCGAGCCCTCCTAGTCCTATTATCCCTCCGGACTGAGTACTTGCCACCATACGTACAAGCATTACATCTCCCCTCAGGGAGAGAATATAGGCTGGCCAAGTAGCTGCACCTACTGAGACACCTTCTGGGCGTTGTTTCGTACCTAGTAACCTCCGTACCAAGGTACTTTCCACATATCATAATACGAAGTTAGCAGGGCATCCCT
This sequence comes from Rhinophrynus dorsalis, assembly GCA_037306005.1. Lineage (NCBI taxonomy): Eukaryota > Metazoa > Chordata > Amphibia > Anura > Rhinophrynidae > Rhinophrynus > Rhinophrynus dorsalis. The sequence continues at coordinate 168,031,695 of CM074724.1, forward strand.
GTAAGAACCAGCTTCTCTAGTCGGTTTCCTGTCTTTTTTGGTGTCCAGAACTTAACAAAGATATTGCTGCCTTTGTAGCATCCTGTCCAGTCTGTACACAGACTAAATGACCCCATCACCTTCCAGTGGGCCTTCTCCAACCCATACCTAATGGGGAGAAGCCATGGTCACACCTTGCCATGGACTTCATAGTCGACCTCCCTTTGTCTAATGGTAACACAGTCATCCTCATGGTCATTGACCGATTTTCTAAAATGATTCACTGCATACCTTTCAAAAAACTTCCATCTGCTAAATAGTTGGCTACAGTCTTTATCAAGGAGGTCTATTGGCTATACGGGGATCCCAAAGTCATAGTTTCCGACCGAGGTAGCCAGTTTTTCTCAAGATTCTGAAGGGCCTTCTGTGCACAACTAGGTATCCAACTCTCTTTCTCCTCGGCCTATCACCCGCAATCAAATGTGGCAGTGGAAAGGGCTAATCAGGCCTTGGAGCAATTCCTGCGGTGCTACATCTCATACCATCAGAATAATTGGTCGGACCTGTTACCTTGGGTGGAGTTTGCTCATAACAGTGCTGTCTCGACTTCTACCCAGCTCTCCCCCTTTATGGGGAATTATAGGTATCAACCCTTCATGATTTCAGATTTGTTCTTTCCCCAAGGGATTTTGGCATTGAAGGATCATCTCCAGCGAATCCGTTCCACATGGGTGCAGGTCCAAGAGTCACTGCAATGCTCGTAACAATCCCAGGAGCTCCAGGCTAATTTAAAATGCCTATCCGCACCCTCCTACCAGGTCAGGAAGAGGGTCTGGTTGTATTCCAGAAATCTCCACTTCTGAGTGCTCTCTCAGAAACTGGCTCCCCGGTTTGTGGGGCCTTTCCATATCCTACAACGGGTGAACCCTGTGGCCTATGCCCCAGGCCTCCCTGTGGCCTATGCCCCATTATGCTTACCGGCACTATCAGTGCAGTATATCCTGCATTCCCGGTGGATACAGAACTCAAAGTACAGGGTCTTAGTGCTTAGTTCAGCGGTTAGCTGTGCTGGTTAGAGAAAGAAACCCATGGACGATAATGGGCCTGCACTGCTACACCTTCTGTGGCAGAGACGCCAGGGCCGTATCGTCACATGGAAGAACAACTAAAAGAGATGTTAGATCAAAAAACACAAGCTTCAGTCACTAAATTAGAGGATAATACAAAACACAATATAGATGTTTGCTAACAACTTAAAGGGGATATATCAACTAAAAAGAAGTTCCCATATGCTTTTTTAATACAAGTTATACTATAAACGCTGTTTGTTTGTTTTTTTGTTTTAACTACTTTAAAAGATATTTTATCTTCTGTGCTGTGCACTTCCACATTATGTGCACAGCACAGATCTTCAGTCCGTCTATTTCTCCTCCCACCTCCCTCCCAGCTGCCCCAGGGAGTACGTTCACGCTTCCCTTCGGTGTGCTGTGAACGGCTTGTAGCATTACAGCAAGCTTCTTGAGGTGACCCGCCTTTGTGGTGAACTTAATCTCATTTTGTCCTGTGAAGTGCTTCGCACTATGCAATGGAGGATCAAAGTTTCTTTGAGAAGGCTAATAAACCTGATGTGATGCTGGCAGCCAGGCTTCATCGTCTGATAGCCCAGAGATCGATCCGTGTGATCCATTCGGGCTCAGGCCCTCCTCTTTATCAATCTGATCAAATGGTGTCCTCATTTGCATCCTTCTATGAATGTTTGTATGATGGACGTGAAGTCTCCCCTTCTCCTTCTGTGGCGGCCTCTCTTTCATAATTTCTGGAGGGGTGTCATTTACGATGTCTTTCTTCTGATGCTCTTTCGTCCTTGAACGAGGCCATTTCAGGGGAGGAAATAGGATTGATGCTTAAATCTTTGAAGTCCTCGAAGGCTTCCTATTATAAATCCTTTCAGCACATTCTCCTCCCACACCTGACCTCTTTGTTCAACTCTTTTCTCTCTGGATCTGCTCCTCCTCTGGAGATACTGAAGGCCAGAATTGTAGTGATCCCGAAGGAGGACAAGGATGCTAGTCTATGTGCTAACTATAGGCCTATTTAGCTAATCAATGTTGACATCAAACTATACGCCAAGGTGCTGGCTCACCGTTTAACTGCTGTGATCGGTTCTTTGGTCCACCCCGACCAGGTGGTTTTTGTCCCGGGCAGGGAAGCCCCGGATAATATTCGCTGTTTGCTGAACTTGATCCACGCTGGGAGCGTGGAGTCTTCTCCTTTGATGGTGCTTTCCCTCAATACTGAAAAGGCCTTCGACCAAGTTGATTGGGCATACATGTGGGAAGTGCTGCAGTTGTTCGGTTTTGATGGTCCATTCTTTTCTGGAATTCAGGCCTTGTTTTCCCTGCCAACAGATATGGTGTTGGTTTCTGGAGTCCCTTCTCGTTCTTTCCCTGTGCGGAACGGGGCCTGGCAGGGCTGTCCGCTATCTCCTCTTCTGTTTGCACTCTTCATAGAGCCACTGGCCTGTGCTATGCGTCTTCACCCAGACATTAAGGGTGTGGTGATATAATGACGAATCTTACAAATTTAGCTTGTTCACAGACGATGTCCTATTGATCCTTACATCCCTGAAGACATCTCTTCCGAACTTATATTCTTTATTGACCGTGTTCTCCTCGGTTTCAGGATTTCGGATTAACCACTCCAAATGTGCAGCATTGAATGTCTCTTTACCAGCCCCGTTGGTGAAGTTGTTGTCCCTGAATTTTGACTTTGAGTGGCGTTCAGATTTTATTCTCTCGTTGGGAATTCGTATTAACAAATCATTGTCGGGACTGTATGTAGCTAACTACTTTCCACTCTTTAAGTTGCTCCAGGTGGAATTGATCCACTGGGATTCTTTCCATATCTCTTGGTTGGGAAGGATTTATGCTGTTAAGATGACTCTCTTTCCAAAACTTTTGTATCTTTTTTGATCCCTCCCCATTCCGGTGCGGATGCCGGATGTTCAACTCAGGCAGAAGTGAACCCTGCGGTTTATTTGGGCGTCCAAGCTCCCTCGCCTACGCGCGTCGCTTCTTTATCAACATCGTCTGGTGGGTAGTCTGTCAGTGCCTCACTTGCGGTCGTACTATAAGGTGGCTCAGTTCGCAAAAGCGGTGCATCTGCATGAGGAGGTAGCTCCACCTCATTGGGTGGCTTTGGAGGGGTCCACTTTTAAGGTGCATTCTGTGGCCGCATTGCTGTGGACTTCAGGGGAACGTCCTCGTGGGTCCTTTCGAAGTCCAACCTTATCACTTTATTGCTTTGGCGAATGCATGGCCTTAGGGATGCTTTGAGGTCTCATGTCTCGCTGCTCTGCTCTCTTTTTGGTAACCCCAGCTTCTCCCCGGGTCTCTCTCTGGATGCTTTCCGATGGTAGATTCGCAAAGGGGTCATTAGGGTCCAGGACTTATTTTTGCCTTCTGCCTTGATGGAGTGGACGTCATTTCAGGATAGATATTATGCCCCTCATTTTCACCAGGTTCGTCACTTTGTTCAGTCCTATTTTAGACAATCTCCTCCCCCTCGTTATATCCTATTGGAAGTTCTTTGTTCCACCTCGACTCGAAGTAAAGGCTCTATCTCTAAGAAATATTCTCATTTCTTAAATGTATCTTTTCCTCTCATTCCTGCATATCGCTCTAAGTGGGAAGCGGACCTTGGTGAGGTCTTGGATCCTTATGATTGGCAAGACATCACAGCTAACACTGCAAGCTTGACCCCATACACTTTGATAAAGGAAAATAGCTACAAAGTTCTGTCTCGGTGGTATCTTCGTCCTTTGCGGTTGTCCCGTATCTTCCACTCATCGTCCCCTCTTTGCTTTCGGGGTTGTGGTCAGATAGGTACCTATCGACACGGGGTCGGATTGACCCTCGGTGATCCCTTTGTGGCGATATGCCTTTCAGCAATTGAGTGTAGCACTTGGTGTATCTGTATCTCCAGATCCCTGGACGGGTCTCTTTAATAGACCCTATCGCGGTTTGCATCTCCCGGTATCTTCTCTCAAGCTTATCTACAGGATTTGTGCAGCGGTTCGCTGCCATGTTACATATCACTGGAAATCTGTTCCTCTGGGGACAGGTCAATTGGAAGGTCGTATATGGCAGCTATTGAAAATGGAGAAACCGACTGCTTATGTACGTAACTCATCAGCTGTTTACCTTCGTATTTGGTCCCCCTGGGTGGACAATATCTTAGTTCCTGGTTTCGATAGAGATCTCCTACTCCATTGACTTTACTTTGTTCTTTTATGGGGTTCAATCAGGGTGAGTGGGCAGTGATATGTGTACCTGCCTTCTCCCTCTTCCCCGTATCCCCCTCTCTCTGCGTCCCTCCCCCCCTTTTTTCTCTCCCCTTTTCTCTCTTCTCTCTTTTCTTTCCTCCGTCTCCCCGCCTTTTGGGTATTCTTCAGCCCTGTACCTACCCCTGGGGTAGAGTGGGGACCATTCCTGTGGTCTTGGCGGGTCAGGGAAGCTGTGCCATTTGTTTTTGCCTGTACTGCAATACCCTGATCCTATGTTTGAAATAGTCATTGAGCTGTACAGTTTCTGTTATCTCTGTTGTAAATCTATGCAAAAATCAATAAACTTTAAATTAAAAAAAAAATCACAAACTGCTTTGTTTTTAACCAACACAGCATTTTAACACAGTTGAAAGAAAAGGGGCAGACAAAACATGGATAAAACATGACACGCTGAGTTTAACAGCAGATAAAGTTACTAAAAGGGGAAGAGGTTATCACGGTGCTCGTGCTCTTTTTGTTTTTCTGTCAGTCTGCCCATGCCTTGCTCCCATTGGCTACTGTGTGTTAGTCCCGCCCAGTATGACCTTTATATACTGGGCTATTGGCACCCCTCCGGTGCCCTTTCGTGGTGTTCCTGTGCCAGTGTTTATTTCTGCTCAGTGATTCCCAGTGTACCGACTTGGCCTGTCTGACTACTCTGCATATTGCCTACTGCCCCTGTGTACTGACCCGGATTTCCTGACTATTCTTCTGATGTTCCTGCTCCGTGATTCTACCCGGCCTGGCTGATGTTCCTGCTCCGTGATCTGACCCGGCTTGGCTGACGTTCCTGCTCCGTGATTCGACCCGGCTTGACTGACGTTCCTGCTCCGTGATCCGACACCGCTTGGCTGACGTTCCTGCTCCGTGATTCTACCCGGCTTGGTTGGCGTTCCTGTGCTGTGTCACCCAGGCGACATTCTGACTTTCTGGCAATTGGATTCATTTCCTCCTGCAGAGTACCAGCGGCCAGTCTCCGTTACTGCCTCTACTAAGTGCTATTGTCTGCCTCCGTTACTGCTCCAGCAGTGCGCTACTGGTAGCCTCCGGTTATACTTCTGCAGAGTGAAAATGTTGTCTCTGTTATTGCCACGGCAATTCACCTTGGGCCTAGTCTCCTTTACTGCCTCTGCTAAGTGCAAGTGTCCACCTCTGTTACTGCTCCGGCAGTGAGCCACCGGTTGCCTCTGGTTATACTTCTGCCGAGTGCAAGTGTTGTCTCCGTTACTGCTACGGCAGTTTACCTTGGGCCTAGTCTCCGTTACTGCCTCTGCTAAGTGCAAGTGTCCGCCTCCGTTACTGCTCTGGCAGTGAGACACCGGTTGCCTCCGGTTATACTTCTGCAGAGTGCAAGTGTTGTCTCCATTACTGCTATGGCAGTTTACCTTGGGCCTAGTCTCCGTTACTGCCTCTGCTAAGTACAAGTGTCTCCCTCCATTACTGCTCTGGCAGTGAGCCACCGGTTGCCTCCAGTTATACTTCTGCAGAGTGCAAGTGTTGTCTCCGTTACTGCTACGGCAGTTTGCCTTGGGCCTAGTCTCCGTTGTGCCTCTGAGAAGTGCAAGTGTCTGCCTCCGTTACTGCTCCAGCAGTACCTATGTGTCTCTGTTCCCATTGTTGCCTAGGCAGTTCACGCTAGTTCTGCTTATCTGGTTTTGGGCATTACGAGTCCCTACAGCTGTCTATATGCAGAGAGCCCCATCACAGACCTCTCTGCACATGGGACTGTTTACACTCTGAAGATCATTAACCTATGGAAGACCTTGCTCCTGGGAATCCATTATATCTGCCTGACCTGTGTCAGTATAGACTACTGTGGACTTTATGTTTATGCTGGATCTGTGGAGGCATATGTATTTATAACCTGTCGTGTGTCTGTATTATTCTGCTGATACACTACAGGACCTGTGAAAGTTATTTTATTACCGTGATTTCAATAAAACTGTGTGTTATCCTAAACCACTGTGTCTGTGTGTCAAACAAACAGTTACAGTACGAAAGGGCCATGACCTCAGACAGTAAAGGTGAGGGAAATTCACAGAACATCCATTGGAGGATGGATGTACACGAGCAGCGTTTGGACCAGTTGGCACTGGCCATACAAACTATTCTTGAGCGTACGGTGCATCTCGATAAACCAGTTCAGAATCCGGTGGTCCCCCCAGTTTTGACACCCGTAAGTCAGTGTCAGCTGTGGCCTCAGTTAAGGGGTTAACGGCTTCTGCTCCGTTACCACTCAGATACGATGGTGAACCCACCCTGTGCAGAGGGTTTATTAATCAATTGGAGATATTTCTGGAATTAACCCCTCATGCCTTTCCAAATAACCGCAGTAAGGTCGGGTTCATGATTTCACTATTAACGGGCAGAGCCTTGGCGTGGGCCAATCCCTTGTGGGAAAATGCTAACCCTTGCACCAGGAACTTGAGTGAGTTTGTACAAACCTTCCGGAGAGTATTTGAAGTTCCTGGGAGAGTCACCTCTGCTGCCAAACGATTGATGGAAATACAACAGGGCAATCATACTGTGGGCGAGTATGCCATAGAATTCCGTACATTGGCAGCAGAGGTGGGTTGGAACAATGAGGCGCTGGTGGCAGCTTTTGCTCAAGGACTAGCTGACCATATTAAGGATGAAACAGCGGCTAGAGAACTACCCAGTGATCTGGACGAGTATATTGATTATGCCATTTTAATTGATTCTCATATTCATGAAAGACGTATGGCCAAAGACCGTAGGTTACGGCCAAAAAGCAGTGGGCATGGCAGTTTTTTTAACCCACCCTCGCCTCCCATTCCTCCTGATCGTATACAGGAAACCTGTGAACCGATGCAACTTGGGTTCACCAAATTAACGAAGGAGGAACGGGCACACCGCAGGAGGCAGGGGTTATGTTTATACTGTGGCAAGGCTGGCCATCTATTACGTACTTGTCCTGCGCGTCCTGGAAACGAACGCACCTAGGGTACCTTGGGGGACAGGTCCTAGGAGGTGTTCAGCAGTCCCTAGACCCTATCATGCAGAAACCCACGGTCCAGGTGGTGTTTTCCTGGGCAGAACACTCTGTGGAGGTTCTGGCTTTGGTCGATTCTGGCACGGCCGGTTATTTCATGGATAATTCTTTTGCTGTCTTACATAAGATTCTGTTGGTCAGAAGGGAATTTCCCTTAGCCATTGAGGCCATTGATGGCAGACCACTAGAACCAGCTCAGATAACTATGGAGACTATTCCGATTTCTATGTCTATTGGGGCCCTCCACATGGAGAAACAATGATTTCTGTTTATCCATTCTCCTCATTATGCGGTCATTCTGAGGTTTCCATCATTACATTTGCACAATCCCCAGTTTGACTGGCAGAGCTGCGAGATCACGTCTTGGTCCGAGTACTGTATGAAGCATTGTGTGACTCAGCCGGTTAAGATTCTGTGTGCCTCTCCCTCTGTGCCAGCCGAATATCATCAAATCAGTGACGTTTTTAGTAAGGGAGAGGCTAGCACATTGCCCCAACATAGGGCATATGATTGTGCCATTGATTTGCCCCCTGGGGATGTGCCCCCTATGGGTAGCATGTATCCACTGTCGTGCGAGGAGAACTGGGCAATGGAGGAGTACATTGAGGATACCCTTAATAGAGGGATTATTCGGAAGTCTACCTCACCTGCTGGTGCTGGGTTCTTTTTTGTGAAAAAGAAGAGTGGCGAGTTGAGACCTTACATTGATTACCGGGGATTAAATAACCTTATGTCCAAGAACGCATACCCCATACCACTCATTACTGAGCTATTTGAGAGGTTAAAAGGTTCTTCCATTTCTACGAAATTAGACCTACGTGCGACCTATAACCTGATCAGAATAAGAGCGGGGGATGAGTGGAAAACAGCATTTGATACCAGATCTGGGCATTATGAATACCTAGTTATGCCATTTGGTCTTTGTAACACACTCGCTGTATTTCTGTCATGGTTTGTTATGACTCTCAGACACAGAGTTAAGATAAAAACACAACTTTATTGAAAAGTTTAAAGGGAACCCTTGCGGGTAGCATTCACATTCGACATTTAAACAAAATACACAATAATAGAGCGTAGTGGTAACAGAATGTAGGACAGGCTCTACCGGCCTTGCCAATACCGGGTAAGGCAACCATAGGTTGGTACAGGATGGAATTGGTTCTACCGGCCTTACCAATATACCGGGCAAGGCAGTCTGGGAGGCTAGTATCACGAGGAGAAAAGGCTCTACCAGTCCTGCCAATATACCGGGCAGGACAGCCTTGAGACTGGCGCAACTGGTAGTGAGGCTCTACTGGCCCTGCCAATATACCGGGCAAGGCAGCCTTGAGACTGGTACAACGAGTATAGAGGTTCTACCGGCCTTGCCAATACCGGGCAAGGCAGCCTTAGACTGCAAGACTGGAACATAGGCAAAGATGACCTCACCGACTGGCCTAAGATGTAACAACCAGTCACATATGATGGACAACAGAGGCCTGCTGGGCTGTCAAGTTGTAATAAGCTCCCAATGCAACAATGGAGTGAACCAGTACCAGCGTACGGGAGTGACAACCTCTACTGCTGGAACAAGCAGTCGGTTTACATGGTGTGAACCAGTACCCGCGTACTGGAGTGATATAACCTCTACCGGTGCAACAAGCAGCCAGTGTACTAGGAGCGAACCAGTACCCGCGTACTGGAGGAACACAATCTCCACCGGTGCTAACTGGGCACAACAAGCCACCAGTGCGAATGGAGCGAACCAGTACCCGCGTACTAGAGAGACACAAACACCACCGGTGCTGTCTAGGACTGAACAAGCAGCCGGTTCAATATGGAGCGAACCAGTACCCGCGTACTGGAGTGACAGAATCTCTACCGGTGCTGTCTAGGATTGAACAAGCAGCCGGTTACATGGAGCACACCAGTACCCGCGTACTGGAGAGACACAATTCGACCAGTGCTGTTAGGGACTGAATAAGCAGCCGGTTAATGTGGAGCGAACCAGTACCCGCGTACTGGAGAGACACAATCTCGACCAGTGCTGTTAGGGACTGAATAAGCAGCTGGTTAACGTGGAGCGAACCAGTACCCGCGTACTGGAGTGACACAATTTCTACTGGTGCTGTTTGGGACTGAACAAGCAGCCGGTTAACGTGGAGCGAACCAGTACCCGCGTACTGGAGTGACACAATCTCTAACGGTGCTGTTAGGACTGAACAAGCAGCCGGTTTACATGGAGCGAACCAATACACGCATACTGGAGTAACATAACCTCTACCGGTGCAACAAGCAGCCGGTTGTAGATGGAGCAAACCAGTACCCGCGTACTGGAGTGCACCTTCAAGAGAGTAAAAATGTCGCCCAAGCGACAGGAGGAGAAAGAGACGCTCTGCAGGCAATCCAGGAGCAGGAACACAGCCGGTCAGGACAGGAACTGAATTACCATGGAAGGCAACCGGATCAGGAATGGTAGCAGGAACAGCTACCCCAACCGGAACAGGAACGAAAGCTGGAACCGAGGAAGCAGTCAGGCAGGAACTCAGGCGATCACAGGAGAGCAAAGTGGTAACACGGCCCAGGAAGCTCAGGAACACAATGCAGGTGCAGGCGACATAGAGACAACACGAAAGGGCAACCAAAGGATGCCCAAGCTCAGTCTAAATAGGCAATACAGGGAGGGCTGTAGGCAGGCAGCCAATGGAAAGCCCCTTCGTGTAACTGACAGAGAAAGGCAGCAATCACGGGACACATTATGAATACGCATGGAAGCAGGAATGTCCAAAGCATACGAGACAGAGTTGATCTTACGAATCACCCTATAAGGACCAATAAATCGAGGAGCCAATTTATTCGACGGGACGCGTAGTTTGAGGTTTCTGGAGGAAAGCCACACTTTGTCCCCAACCTGGAAGGAAACCACTGGCAGCCGTCTACGATAGGCATGATGCTGATGGCGCTGGAAGGACTGACTGAGTGCCCTCTGAACCTGTGCCCATGTGGAGCGGAGCTGCTCGATATGCTCATCCAGAGCTGGAATCTGCTGAGAATGGAATGAATCCAGGAGCAAACAAGGCTGGAACCCATAATTAATCAGAAATGGGGAGCTCCCGGAAGAAGAGTTAAAAGCACAGTTCCTGGCAAACTCTGCCAAGGGCAACAGGTCGGACCAATTATCATGATGGTCAGTCACGAAACAGCGCAGGAACTGCTCCAGTCCCTGATTGGCACGCTCAGCGGCCCCATTGGTCTGGGGATGGTAGGCAGAGGAAAAAGACAGTTGGATGCCCATTTGTTCACAAAATGCCCTCCAAAATCTGGATACAAACTGGGTCCCTCGGTCAGACACCAGCACTCTGGGTACTCCATGCAACCGAAATACCTCTTTAGCGAAAACCACCGCTAATTCTTTGGCAGAAGGAAGGCCACGGAGGGGCACCAAATTAGCCATTTTAGAAAACCTGTCCACCACCAGCAGTATGAAGGAATACCCTCTAGACACTGGTAATTCTCCCATGAAATCAATGGACACGTGGGACCAGGGACGTTCGCCATTAGGTACTGGCTGGAGTAGGCCCACAGGGAGGTGTCTAGGGGTCTTGGCACGGGCACAGATGGCACAGGCATTAGTAAATGCAGCACAATCTGCCCTCAGGGAGGGCCACCAAAAGACTTGTGAGAGAGACCAAATCAATTGATCTCTACCAATATGCCCAGCAGCTTTAGAGGAATGATATGTCTCAAGCAATCGAGTGCGAAATGGTTCGGCAACAAAACACTTGCCCACTGGGGTTTCGGGAGGAGCAGTAGCCTGAGAGGCCAAAATCTCTTCCCCAAGTGGTGAAGTGATACTTGTGCGCAATGTAGCCAATATATGATCAGGCTGTATAATCGGTGCTGGAACCTTGTCTTTGTCAGCATCAGACTCAAATTGTCTAGACAGGGCATCAGCCCTAACATTCTTTGACCCCGGCAGGTATGATACAGTGAAATTGAATCGAGAGAGGAACAGTGCCCACCTGGCCTGTCGTGAGGATAATCTTTTAGCCTCAGAGAGATAGGTCAAGTTTTTGTGGTCAGTCAGAATTAATACTGGGTTCTTTGTACCTTCTAATAGATGACGCCATTCCTTCAGGGCAAGAATGATGGCCAGCAATTCTCTGTCACCTATTTCATAATGACTCTGAGCCACAGACAATTTCTTGGAGAAAAACCCACATGGTCTGACAATTCCTCCTTTAAAAGGTCGATGAGAAAGTACTGCCCCGACCCCAATCTCTGAGGCATCAACCTCCAATGTAAACGGGAGAGATGGGTTGGGGTGGGATAACACAGGAGCGTTAACAAAAGCGGATTTCAATCTCTCAAAAGCATCCTCTGCTGCCACCGACCACTGGGATGGATTAGCACCCTTGTGCGTAAGGTCAGAAAATGGTTTAACAATTGTGGAAAAGTTCTTAATAAATTTCCTGTAATAATTAGCGAAACCCAGAAATCGTTGGATAGCTTTTAGGCCCTTAGGCCGAGGCCATTGCAACACTGCAGCCAGTTTCTCCTTATCCATGGCAATGCCTTCTTTGCCAGTCACAAACCCCAAGAATGGCACACAGGATTTGTGAAACTCACATTTTTCCAATTTGCAATACAATTTGTTTTTACGTAGGCGGAGCAACACTTCTGATACATCTTTAATGTGTTGTGACATATTTTCAGAATGAATGAGTATGTCATCCAAGTAGACAACCACGCAGGACTGCAGCATATCCCTGAGGATATCATTGATTAATTCTTGAAATACTGTGGGTGCGTTACAAAGACCAAACGGCATCACTAGATACTCATAGTGCCCAGATCTAGTGTTATAGGCAGTTTTCCATTCATCACCAGCTCTGATCCGAATTAGGTTATAAGCAGCTCGTAGGTACAGTTTAGTAAAGATTGAGGAACCTTTTAACCTGTCAGATAACTCGGTGATGAGTGGTATTGGATAAGCATTTTTAGACATTAACTTGTTTAGGCCACGGTAATCAATGCACGATCTCAGTTCGCCATTTTTCTTTTTTACAAAAAAGAATCCAGCCCCGGCTGGAGAGGTGGATTTCCTTATGATCCCTCTCTTAAGGGCATCAGAACTGTATTCCTCCATTGCTTGGTTCTCATCACAAGACAATGGATATGTGTGTCCCCTAGGGGGCACCACCCCCGGAGGCAAATCAATAGCGCAGTCATAAGATCTGTGCTGGGGTAGGGTGCCAGCCTCTCCCTTACTGAATACATCACTGAACTGTTGATACTCGTCTGGGAGTGAAGGGGAGGTACACAGGATCTTAACCGGGTGGGACACACAATGCTCCATACAATACTGAGACCAAGCAGAGATTTCACACTTTTGCCAATCAAACTGTGGATTATGAAGCTGTAATCATGGAAATCCCAGAATGACTGCGTAGTGTGGAGAATTAATAATCTGGAACTGCTGTTCCCCTTTATGAAGCGCCCCAATGATCATAGATAATGGCCTTGTTTCAAAGGTAACCTGTGCAGGTTCTAGGGGTCTGTCGTCAATAGCTTCAGTAGCAAGAGGGGATTCTCTCTCAATCCACAGAATCCCATGTAGTTCAGCAAAGGTATTATCCATAAAATATCCAGCTGCACCGGAATCAACCAGGGCCAGAACCTCCACTGAGCGTTCTGCCCATGAAAGTACCACCTCTATGGTGGGTTTCAGAGTGACCAAACCTGGGGACGGTTGAACACCACCTAGGGCCTGTCCCCCAAGGTAATAATAATAATAATCTTTATTTATATAGTACCAACTTATTCCGCAGCGCTTTACAATAGGGGATAGACATACAGAGATATTAAATAGTACAAATCATATGTGGAGAACAGAAGGATCAGAGGGCCCTGCTCGTGAGAGCTTACAGTCTAGAGGAAGGTGGGTAGGACACAGAAGGTGTAAGTGCTATAAACCCTAGGTGTATTCGTTTCCCGGACGTAAGGGACAATATCTTAGCTGGTGCCCATTTTTGCCACAGTATAAGCACAACCCCTGCCTTCTGCGATACATTCTCTCCTCCTTGGTTAGCCTGGTGAAGCCCAATAGGCATAGGTTCACCTGATTCACGTAACTGTTCATTAGGCTTAGACACCAAGGGAGGGATGGGTGGGCAAAATGTGCTGGTAGCACCGGTATTTTTAGACCATAGCCTGCGGTCCTTAGCCATCAATCTCTCACGGATCTGGGTGTCAATTAGGATAACATACTCAATATAATCATCCAGATCATTAGGCAACTCCTTAGCTGCAATTTCATCCTTAATCTGCTCGCTCAGACCCTGAGCAAAGGCTGCCAGCAACGCCTCATTGTTCCAGCCTACCTCTGCTGCCAAGGTGCGGAATTCAATGGCGTAATCTCCCACGGTACGCCTGCCCTGCTGTATCTCCATAAGGCGTTTAGTAGCAGAGGCGGTTCTACCAGGAAGCTCAAATACTCTCCGAAATTACTGTACAAATTCCCTGAAATTCTTTGTGCAAGGCTTCGCACTTTCCCATAAGGGATTGGCCCATGCCAGGGCTCTGCCAGTCAGCAGGGATATCATAAACCCAACTTTACTGCGGTCACTAGGAAAGGCATGCGAAGTTAGTTCCATAAATATTTCATGTTGGTTGATAAACCCTCTGCACAGGCTGGGATCACCATCATATCTGAGATGAAAAGGGGCAGAAGCAGTTAACCCCTTGACTGCAGCCCCTGAGGGCGTGGTATCGTTATCCGGTGTTGAACCTGGGGAGACCACCTGACTCGGGACGGACTTGTCCGTGAGTACTGTATGTTCAAGAATGGTTTGTATCACTACCACTAGCTGATCCAGACGTTGCTCATGTACATCCATCCTCCAATGGATGTTCTGTGTATTACCATCACTCTTATTATCTGAGGTCATGGCCCTTTCGTACTGTCATGGTTTGTTATGACTCTCAGACACAGAGTTAAGATAAAAACACAACTTTATTGAAAAGTTTAAAGGGGGTGGAGCGTGATGACGTAGACGTGTCACGCGGGAGGAGGTGGAGACTGCGAACGCCGGGAGGATCACCGAGAGCCCTGAAGGCGTTGCGGGCGATGGGAACTCCATGATATGGAAGTGGTGGAGGATGGATGGCGTGCGGGCGGGTCTGTCCCTACAGAGGACGGGGAAGGTGGTATGCGGCAGAAAAATTATGCAAAACTAATATGCTGGCCCGTCGCTTGGGGTGTTGGAGCTCGACGGACGGAAGCGATGTAAGCAGGCCGGGGCCGGAGGTGGAGGTTGGCTGGAATTGTTGATGGCCTGGTTTTGTGAGTACCTCAAGATAGACTGGATAAGTCATTGGGGGTGTAAGGAGGATGGTGGAAAACTGGCCTCAAGTGGAATATGCTATAGCAAATAATGAGCAGGTTGGCCAGAGCCGGCTGACAAGTATAAGCTTTTATCAGGAGGTTTTGTTTTTTTCTGGGGCCAGACCTGTTGACCGCTGTAAAGTATAAAGTTGTTGCAGGGGGCATTTGTATCTCCCGCAGTATAGGAAGATGTCTTCAAAGAAGGCTTCCACGAAGGACTTGCACAAAAAGGACAAGAAATCACAGAAAGAGCCCCAGGGGCCCAGGGTCTCAGATTTTTTTGTATCTACCCCGGATAAAAATGAGGGGGGAATGACTGGAATAATACAGGGGACTCCTCAGCAAACAGAACCTGGTCTAAGCCCGGCCTATACAGTGTCGCAGGAGTATTTGAGAAATGAATGCATGGAGATTAAAGCTGAAATTTCGAAGAGCTCTATGGATATTAAGCAGGAGCTAAAAGCTCTGACATCCAAGTTGACATTAATGGAAGAAAGGATGGAGGATTTGGATACTAAATACAGGTCCCTTTGTAAAACTACTGAGGGATTGGCCCAACGTGTTCCTGGTTTGGATCAGAAGATTAGAGAATTGGAGGACAGATCCAGGAAGTTGAACCTCAGATTTAGAAATATTGATGAAATTTTAAAGGATGAAGCGTTGAGAGATTATTTGTTGGAGTTATATAGTGACTTGGGACTTAAATTTTTGGACTCTGAGATTATAATGGAAAGATTTCATCGGATAGGAGGGCCTAGGGGGGAGGGAAGGCCCAGAGATGTGTTGGTTTGCTTTCATTCTCTCGTGTTTAGGGAACAGGTTTTTAGAGGTAGATGGGAGTTGGTTAGTATGTCCCCTAAATACGAGAGAATTCAGATTTACCAGGATTTATCATTTCAGACCAGGAGTTGGCGGAGGGGTTTTGCCCCTGTACTGGGTCTCCTGAGGGAGAAGAATGTAAAGTATCGTTGGAGGCTTCCCTCTTGTATCAGGGTGTGGTGGCAAGGGCAGGCGAAAGATTTTGAGGACCCTGTCCACTTGGAAAAGTGGTGGGGTGCTCAGCACGGGTAGGGGAATTGTTTTGCTTGTCCTTGTCCCGGGGGGATGGTTGCCTCGAACCCGGTCGGGGGATCCCGATTGGGGGCGACGCAGAGGTATCTGTTATGGGATCTGGGCAGGGGGGGAGCGTAAAATAGAGAGAATATTGTGCATTATGTATATTAGGGATGTGTCTTAGTTGCCCTTTGTTAATAGGTGCTTATGACCACCCGGGTGGGTTGGTTTTGGAGGGGTGGACGCTTTGATTAGGAGAAGAAGGGGGATTGGGATTAGGGGGAAGGAGGGGAGGGAAGGATGGGGTGTTTTTTTTTTTTTTTTGTTTTTTTTTTTTTTTTTTTTATGAGGATATGGGAGGTACACATATGGGAGGGTATATTGGATATTATGTTTTAGGGGAGGTAAACGGACCTTGGGTCTGGATATTACAAAATATTTGAATTTGTGTGGTTAATTAATGAAGTTATTATACGTAGATTTTGGAGGGTGCGTTCACTGGTGTGTTTTTTTTTTTTTTTTTCTCAAAATGATGATATGGGAGGTATACATATAGGAGGGTATATTGGATATGATGTTTTAGGGGTGGTAAACGGACCTTGGGTTTGGATATTACAAAATATTTGAATTTGTGTGGTTAATTCATGACGCTATTACATGTAGATTTTTGAGGGTTCGTTCACTGGTGTGGTTTTTTTTTTTGTTTTTTTGTTTTTCCCCCTCCCTCTTTTCCCTTTCAGGGTGATGGGGGGATCCTCCTTGATGTTCAGAACAGTCTCTACCACATGTCAATGGTGACATGTTCAGCGTGGGTGGAAGGGTATCCACGAAGGGTGGGCTACGAGGGGATGTTCGGAAGACCCATCCAAGTGAGAATGTGGGTGGGTCATTCCGAAAGTCCAAAGTGGAGTTTGGAGTGAGTAGTGGGCGGGAGTGTTTGTATGATATGTTTGTGTGTGTGGTTGACGAAGGGGATGTGGGCCGTAAATCTGGATCGGAAGAGTATGGTTAGATTACTCTCTGTTAATGTACAGGGATTGAATTCCCCCCACAAACGGGAAATTATCCGTAATTCTTTTTTGAGAGATAGAGTTGATATCGGGTTTCTTCAGGAAACTCACTGGAAGTATACGGATAGAAGCTGGGGTTGGGGCAGGAGGTTCCCGGTGATGATACACGCTTCCCATGCTATAAAGAAGAAAAAAGGGGTTGCCATCATTTTTTCTGAAGCTGTCACGGTTGAAATTAAATATTCATTTAGTGATAAGGAGGGACGGTATTTAATAGTGGTTTGTTTAGTTAATGGAATAATGTATACACTGGTAAATGTGTATTTACCAAATAAGAGACCGATGGGGCTGCTGGCCCAAATCTTGGAGGAGGTTGATAAGGTAAAGCAGGGATCGTGTATTATAGCGGGGGATTTTAATTGTGTGGCAGACCCCAGGTTGGATAAGAGGAGGGGTAGGGGAGGGGAGCCAGATAGGGGTACGGAGACTCAAGCCAGGGCTTTGAATAATATATTGAATATGTTTGCTTTATATGATATCTGGAGGGTACTACATCCTGTAGAAATAGATTTCACTCATCTTTCAAGGGTTCACTTGTCATACTCCCGGATTGACTTGATTTTGGGGGATTGTACTTTTTTGAAAAAGACAGAACGGATAGAAATTAAAAATAATACTTGGTCAGATCACAGTATGGTTATGGTAGATTTTGCTGTGGATAGGAGAATGAATTGTAGGACCTCATGGAGACTAGAGGATTGGCTGCTTCATAGTACAGATAATGTAAAATTTATTGGTAGTATGATAGATCACTTTTTTGAGGAAAATGTCCCCGATATAACTTCTCCAATTAATAATTGGTGCACTTTTAAGGCAGTTATGCGGGGCTATTTTATTAAATTAAAATATGAGGCAAGACGGAGGGCGGGGAAGGGGTTGGCAGAATTGTACGTTAAGTACTATGAAGCGGTTAGGGAGAACAAGAATTCTCCGTCTCCTGGTAGAACTAATGCTGTTGTAGAAATCCAGCGGGAAATTAATGATAAGGTGATGGAGAGGACAGCTTATAATTTGGAAAAATTGAAAATGAAATTTTATGCTAGAGGGAATCGGGCAGATAGGATGTTGACTAATCGATCGAGAAAGAAAAGGGCAATAAATAGGGTACATAAGTTGGTGGTTGGGGATGAGGTGTGTGTGTCCCCAGAGCAAATAGGAGAGTGTTTCAAAGGGTTTTATGGAAAGTTATATAATTTACATCAAGATGTTACCCAGGAAGAAATTCAGGAATATATTGAGAAAACGAAGTTGCCTCAACTGAGTGTTGAACAATTGGCTTTTTTGAACAAACCTATTAATGAAGGAGAGGTAAATAGGGTGATTTGCGATTTGGATAAACAGAAAGCTCCTGGTCCCGATGGATATGGGAATTTGTTTTTTAAGGTATTTCGATCTCAGCTAGTGAAACAGATGACCGAGTTGTTTAATTGTATTGTGGAACAGGGTTTTTTTCCGGAGGAAATGGTTCAGGCAAATTTAATCCCTATACTTAAAGCAGATAAGTGTGCTTCGGAGGTGTCTAATTATAGACCGATCTCACTGATTAATGGTGATACAAAAATATATGCCGCGGTTTTGGCTAATAGGCTGAAGGCTGTATTAGGTGGTATAATACATATAGATCAAGTTGGATTCATGGAAGGAAGATCCTCTACAGTTCATTTAAGAAGAATTATCGATGTTATGGATGTGGTTAGTAAAAAGAAGTTGCCTATGGTGGTTATGGCGGTCGACGCCGAGAAGGCGTTCGACCGGGTCAGTTGGTCCTTCTTGTCTGGTGTGTTGAGAGGATTTGGGTTTCAAGGTTGGATTCTTAGGGCCATTATGTCTTTGTATCATAATACTACAGCTAGAATTATTGGGCCGAATGTATGTTCAAATTGGTTCCAGTTGACTAATGGAACCAGGCAGGGGTGTCCACTGTCCCCCTTATTGTATAACATTTCTATAGAACCGTTGGCAATTAACGTTAGAAAGAATTTGTTGATAAAAGGATATTCTACTAGATCATGTGAGGTTAAAGTAAGTTTGTATGCGGATGATGTGTTATTAACTTTGATGGATCCAGTTGTATCCATACGATTGTTGATGGAGGAGGTCCAGAGATATAGTAGAGTGTCAAATTATAAGATGAATATAGACAAGACTAAGATCTTGGGACTTAATCTGGATCCTGGAATAAAGCAAGAACTGAAAAATCGGTATGGTTTTTCTTGGGTCAAAGAGGCTTTTGTGTATTTAGGAATTTATGTTACGAGGAAGATAACTGGGATCATGGAATATAATTTTATGCACCTACTGAAACAGACAAATCAATGTTTGAGAGACTGGAGGCAGTTGGAATTGTCTTGGTGGGGCAGGGTAAATGTATTAAATACTTATATAATTCCCAAATGGGTTTATTTGTTCTACATGGTACCGATGGGAGTGTCAGAAAGCTGGCTCAAGATGGTTCAGTATAGTTTTGCAAATTTTATTTGGAAAAATAAGAAACCCAGATTGAGTCAGAAAAGACTATCCTATCGGGTGAAAGAGGGAGGTTTGAGTTTTCCGCTGGTGAAGGAATACTATATGGCCTGTGTAATTTCACATATATATAGGATGCAGTTGGATCAGTCTAAGAAAGAAGGCTGGTATGCTATAGAACAGGAAGTATGTGAAGTGGAGGACTTAGAAGTTCTTTTGTGGAGAGTGGGGCCCGGGAGGTATAAACCATTGAAAGAACAGATAGGTAATAATTTGATAGTGAGTCAGTTGATGAGGAATTGGGATAAAATTAAGAGGTGGATAAAAATAAATCGTGTGATACCGCGGTCCGTATCCATGACATATTTGGAACATCATATACAGGATATGGATTTAGCTGTATGGAAGCAGAGAGGGATGAATAGGGTAGAAAAAATGGTTGGTTTGGGTAAAATGAAGACTTATTCCCAGCTGGCTCAGGAATTTAATTTGCCTAGTGCAGAAATCTTTACATATTTAAGGGTAAAGAGTTTTGTGGAGAAAGAAATCCTGAGTAATGAAGTAGAGCTTTCTGGATTTATGAATGGTTTGTTTAAAGGTGTGGAGATTAAGAAGGTAGTTTCCAATTGTAGAAAACTATTAGATGTGGTCAGGCCCAGGATTAAATTCTCAATAATTACAGCTTGGGAAAGAGAATTAGGGATTGAGATCGAAATAGGAGCGTGGAATCGGATTATTATGGATGTAGGTAGGGTGGTCCATTCATTAAATTTAATGGAGTTGCAATTTAAGTTGATAAATAAGTGGTATCTGGTCCCGACTAGGTTGAGTAAGATGGGTCACGGTTCAAGTACTTGTTGGAGATGTGGGGAGAATATGGGCTCATATCTACACATGTGGTGGAACTGTGGCGAGATTCGGATAACTTGGGATAGTATTTTTAATTTGATCACTGGGATGACGGGGCTTAGAATGGAGAGATCTCCCGGTATAGCTCTACTACATGTGGGATGGCCTCAAATTAGGTTAGAAGATAGAGGTTTTATAATTCATTGCTTGTTGGCAGTAAAAATGGTAATTGCACGAAAGTGGAAACAACCAGGACTTATTCCGTGGAAGGAAGTAATGGCTCAGTTGAGGTATCAATTGAGGATGGAAGAATTATTAGGAAGGGGGGAAGGGGGAAAACCCAAGATGAGTGGGAGGTGGTTAGGCAAGCTGCATGTATATGTGGAGGAGGGGGATTCTCTCCCTGTGCAAGGGGGGGAAGTGGGGGAAGATATTACAATGGAGTAGAGGCCCATATCCCACTTCGTCAATGGTGAGGTTGTGTGTGTGGATGCGTGGGTGTTAGGTAGGAATGGGATGTATTAAAACTATGGATAATTTTAAGTGGTATGAAGAATGTCTACTGTATGTATTGTGTTTGGCTGGTATTTTCTGTAAACATTGAAAAATTTGAAATAAATATTATTTAAAAAAAAAAAAAAAAAAAAAAAAAAAAGAAAAGTTTAAAGGGAACCCTTGCGGGTAGCATTCACATTCGACATTTAAACACAATACACAATAATAGAGCTTAGTGGTAACAGAATGTAGGACAGGCTCTACCGGCCCTGCCAATACCGGGTAAGGCAACCATTGGTTGGTACAGGATGGAATTGGTTCTACCGGCCTTACCAATATACCAGGCAAGGCAGCCTGGGAGGCTAGTATCACGAGGAGAAAAGCCTCTACCGGTCCTGCCAATATACCGGGCAGGAGAGCCTTGAGACTGGTACAACGGGCAGTGAGGCTCTACCGGCCCTGCCAAAATACCGGGCAAGGCAGCCTTGAGACTGGTACAACGAGTATAGAGACTCTACCGGCCTTGCCAATACCGGGTAAGGCAACCTTAGACTGCACAGGATAGGATAAGTTCTACTGGCCTTACCAATATACAGGGCAAGGCAGCCGAAGACTGCAAGACTGGAACATAGGCAAAGATGACCTCAGAACTGGACTAAGATGTAACAACCAGTCACATATGATGGACAACAGAGGCTGGCTGGGCTGTCAAGTTGTAATAAGCTCCCAATGCAACAATGGAGCGAACCAGTACCAGCATACGGGAGTGACAACCTCTACCGGTGCAACAAGCAGTCGGTTTACATGGAGTGAACCAGTACCCGCATACTGGAGTGATATAACCTCTACTGGTGCAACAAGCAGCCAGTGTACTAGGAGCGAACCAGTACCCACGTACTGGAGGAACACAGTCTCCACCAGTGCTAACTGGGCACAACAAGCCACCGGTGCGAATGGAGAGAACCAGTACCCGCGTACTGGAGAGACACAAACACCACCGGTGCTGTCTAGGATTGAACAATACCAAAAACAGTAAAAAAGCGATCGCTACAGACTATAATAGGCACCTTATAAAATAGCCGATTGCACTCACCCTTTTACGAAGGGGTCGGTGGACCTGGCGCTACCCCCATCAATCGAAGCACCGATTTCCACAAACTTGAAGACCACTGTATGGGGGTGCTCACGGGACCACCAAAGCATAAACATTCCACCTCTTGTCCGATAAATAAAACTTCAGTTTTATTGTCAAAAATATTTAAAATCATCCAACATGCTTCACATAGGCTCATGATTAAGTGTGTTTGTATACACGAAACGCATTAGGCGTGTACACCTCTAATATTGTGTCCCCGTGAGGGGTTTTTGTGAAGCATGTTGGATGATTTTAAATATTTTTGACAATAAAACTGAAGTTTTATTTATCGGACAAGAGGTGGAGTGTTTATGCTGTGGTGGTCCCGTGAGCACCCCCATACAGTGGTCTTTAGGATTGAACAAGCAGCCGGTTACATGAAGCGAACCAGTACCCGCGTACTGGAAAGACACAATCTCGACCGGTGCTGTTAGGGACTGAATAAGCAGCCGGTTAACGTGCAACGAACCAGTACCCGCGTACTGGAGTGACACAATCTCTGCCGGTGCTGTTAGGGACTGAACAAGCAGCCGGTTAACGTGGAGCGAACCAGTACCCGCGTACTGGAGTGACACAATCTCTACCGGTGCTGTTTGGGACTGAACAAGCAGCCGGTTAACGTGGAGCGAACCAGTACCCATGTACTGGAGTGACACAATCTCTACCGGTGCTGTTAGGACTGAACAAGCAGCCGGTTTACATGAAGCGAACCAGTACCCGCGTACTGGAGTAACATAACCTCTACCAGTGCAACAAGCAGCTGGTTGTAGATGGAGCAAACCAGTACCCGCGTACTGGAGTGCACCTTCAAGAGAGTGAAAATGTCGCCCAAGCGACAGGAGGAGAGAGAGACGCTCTGCAGGCAATCCAGGAGCAGGAACACATCCGGTCAGGACAGGAACTGAATCACCATGGCAGGCAACCGGATCAGGAATGGCAGCAGGAACAGCAGCAGGAACAGCAACCCCATCCGGATCAGGAACGGAAGCTGGAACGAGGAAACAGTCAGGCAGGAACTCAGGCGATCACAGGAGAGCAAAGTGGTAACACGGCCCAGGAAGCTCAGGAACGCAATGCAGGTGCAGGCGACATAGAGACAACATGAAAGGGCAACCAAAGGGTGCCCAAGCTCAGTCTAAATAGGCAATACAGTGCGGGCTGTAGGCAGGCAGCCAATGGAAAGCCCCTTCATGTAACTGACAGAGAAAGGCAGCAATCACGGGCACCGTGATAATTTCAAGAATTCATTAACGATATCCTCCGTGATTTACTACAGTCTTGTGTAGTGGTATACCTTGATGACATACTCATACACTCTGCCACTCTGTCCCAACACATCAAGGATGTGTCCGAGGTCTTGCTTCGTTTACGCAAAAATAAGCTATATTGTAAAATGGAGAAGTGCGAGTTTCACAGGTCCAAAGTGCCTTTTTTGGGTTTCGTGATAGCTAAGGATGGTATTGCCATGGACCAGGAGAAACTCGCAGCAGTCTTGCAGTGGCCATGACCCAAGGGGTTAAAAGCAATTCAGTGTTTTCTTGGGTTCACTGATTATTACAGGAAGTTTATCCATAACTTCTCTACCATTGTTAGCGCACAAGGGCGCTAATCCCTCCCAATGGTCTGATGCTGCTGAGCTTGCTTTCCAGACATTAAAATCCGCTTTTGCATCTGCCCCGGTACTGTCCCACCCTAACCCTTCCCTTCACGTTGGAGGTCGATGCTTCTGAAATAGGGGTTGGGGCAGTACTATCACAATGTCCAGTGGCGGGGGGTGCTCTGAGATCATGTGGGTTCTTCTCTAAAAAAGCTGTCCAGTGCTCAGAGTCATTATGAAATTGGCGACAGAGAACTCCTGGCTATCATTCTGGCTCTGAAAGAATGGCGCCACCTGCTGGAGGTTACCAGAACTCCTGTACTAATTCTTACTGACCACAAAAACCTAACTTCTCTCTCAGAGGCTAAAAGATTGTCGTCTCGTCAGGCCAGGTGGGCCCTGTTCCTATCTCATTTTAATTTTGTAGTATCCTATTTGCCGGGCTCCAAGAATGTTAGGGCCGATGCCCTGTCTAGACAATTTGGGCCAGAGATGGAGAAGGATGAGGTTCCCGTACCCATCATTCAGCCTGATCGTTACCCTACGCACTAGTATCACTTCACCATTGGGGGAAGAGATTCTGGCTACCCAGGCTACGGCACCCCCAGAAAACCCAGTGGGTAAGTGTTTTGTGGATGAGCCATTTCGTACCCTGTTGCTCGAGACATACCACTCTTCTAAGGCTGTTGGACAATTAATATGGTCTCTCTCACAAGTTTTCTGGTGGCCTTCCCTACGGGCCAACTGCTCCGCTTTTACCGCAGCCTGTACCACCTGTGCTCTTGCCAAGACCCCTAGACACCTCCCAGTGGGCCTACTTCAACCAGTGCCTAATGGTGAACGTCCTTGGTCCCACGTGTCCATTGATTTCCTGGGAGAGCTGCCAGTGTGTAGGGGTTACTCGTTCATTCTTATGGTGGTCAATAGATTCTCTAAGACGGCTCATTTCGTGCCTCTTCCTGGTCTTCCCTCTGCCCAGGAGTTGGCTGTTGTCTTCGCTAAGGAGGTGTTCCGGTTGCATGGGGTACCTAGAGTTCTGGTGTCTGACCGTGGGAGCCAATTTGTGTCCAGATTTTGGAGAGCATTTTGTAACCAGATGGGCATTCAGTTGTCTTTTTCTTCTGCCTACCATCCCCAGACCAATGGAGCCGCTGAGCGTGCCAATCATGGACTGGAACAGTTCCTGCGCTGTTTTGTCACCGATCATCATGATAATTGGGCAGACCCGTTGCCGTGGGCAGAGTTCGCCAGGAACTGTGCGGTTAAATCATCGTCCAGGAGCCCCTGTTTCTCATCAACTAAGGGTTCCAGCCATGCTTGCTCCCAGACTCATTCCAGTCACAACAGATTCCAGCTCTGGATGAGCACATCGAGCAGCTCCGCTCCACATGGGCACAGGTTCAGAGGGCCCTCAGTCAGTCGTTCCAGGGTCATCAGCACCACGCTAACCGTAGACGGCTGCCAGCGGTCTCATTTCAGGTTGGGGACAGGGTATGGCTCTCCTCCAGAAATCTTAATTTGCAAGTTCTGTGTAATAAGTTGGCTCCCCGGTTCATTGGTCCTTTCAGGGTGATCCGTAAAATTAACCCTGTGTCGTATGCTTTGGAGCTCCCAGCATCTATGCGCATTCACAATGTGTTCCATGTATCCTTACTGAAACCTCTGGTATGCAATCGCTACACTACCACTCCTGTGGTGCCCGGCCCTGTGGAGGTTCAGGGCCAGGAAGAGTACGAGGTCCAAAGCATAATTGATTCTCGCAGATTTAGAGGAAAATTGCAATATTTGGTCCATTGGAAGGGCTATGGCCCTGAGGAACGTTCCTGGGTTGATCAGAGCGACCTTCATGCCCCGAGACTTCTGTGCAGTTTTTACTCTAAATATCTGCAGAAACCAGGTCCCTCTTCCAGGATAGGGGGTCTTTGAGAGGGGGTACTATCACGGTGCCTGTGCTCTTTTTGTTTTTCTGTCAGTCTGCCTGTGCCTTGCTCCCATTAGCTACCGTGTGTTAGTCCCACCCAGTATGACCTTTACATACTGGGCTATTGGCACCCCTCCGGTGCTCTTTCGTGGTGTTCCTGTGCCAGTGTTTATTTCTGCTCAGTGATTCCCAGTGTACCGACTTGGCCTGTCTGACTACTCTGCATATTGTCTACTGCCCCTGTGTACCGACCCGGATTGCCTGACTATTCTTCTGATGTTCCTGCTCCATGATTCTATCCGGTCTGGCTGACGTTCCTGCTCCGTGATCCGACCCGGCTTGGCTGACGTTCCTGCTCCGTGATCCGACACGGCTTGGCTGATGTTCCTGCTCCGTGATTCTACCCGGCTTGGTTGGCGTTCCTGTGCTGCGTTGCCCAGGCGACATTCTGACTGTCTGGCAATTGGGTTCATTTCCTCCTGCAGAGTACCAGCGGCCAGTCTCCGTTACTGCCTCTACTAAGTGCTATTGTCTGCCTCTGTTACTGCTCCGGCAGTGAGCTACTGGTAGCCTCCGGTTATACTTCTGCAGAGTGCAAGCCTTGTCTCCGTTATTGCCATGGCAATTCACCTTGGGCCTAGTCTCCGTTACTGCCTCTGCTAAGTGCAAATGTCTGCCTCCGTTACTGCTCCGGCAGTGAGCCACCGGTTGCCTCCGGTTATACTTCCGCCAAGTGCAAGTGGTGTCTCCGTTACTGCTACGGCAGTTTACCTTGGGCCTAGTCTCTGTTACTGCCTCTGCTAAGTGCAAGTGTCCGCCTCCGTTACTGCTCCGGCAGTGAGCCACCAGTTGCCTCCGGTTATACTTCTGCAGAGTGTAAGTGTTGTCTCTGTTACTGCTACGGCAGTTTACCTTGGGCCTAGTCTCTGTTACTGCCTCTGCTAAGTACAAGTGTCTCCCTCCGTTACTGCTCTGGCAGTGAGCCACCGGTTGCCTCCGGTTATACTTCTGCAGAGTGCAAGCGCTGTCTCCGTTACTGCTACGGCAGTTTGCCTTGGGCCTAGTTTCCATTGTGCCTCTGCGAAGTGCAAGTGTCTGCCTCTGTTACTGCTCCGGCAGTACCTATGTGTCTCTGTTCCCATTGTTGCCTAGGCAGTTCACGCTAGTTCTGCTTATCTGGTTATGGGCATTACGAGTCCCTACAGTTGTCTATATGCAGAGAGCCCCATCACAGACCTCTCTGCACATGGGACTGTTAACACTCTGAAGATCATTAACCCATGCATGACCTTGCTCCTGGGAATCCATTATATCTGCCTGACCTGTGTCAGTATAGACTACTGTGGACTTCATGTTTATGCTGGACCTGTGTAGGCATATGTATTTATAACCTGTCGTGTGTCTGTATTATTCTGCTGATATACTACAGGACCTGTGAAGGTTATTTTATTACCGTGATTTCAATAAAACTGTGTTTTGTCCTAAACCACTGTGTCTGTGTGTCATACAAACCGTTACAGAGGTGGACACAAGGCTCTGGTCACATCCTGTAGAAACTTCCAGGGGGGAAGAGGAGTTAGCCCAAACATACATTCCCAGTGAATAGCTGTTCCCCCCATAAAACCATACATCTCAGATGATAGTCATCTGTCTCTGAATTTGGGTGGGGGGATGGCTGAAACAGGCTTCCATGACTATCTATTTTCTCTATGTCATTCAGTATTAGTGTCCACATGATCCCAGCCAGAGGTGGAGAGGCTCCACCTCTTGCGCCATGTGACCGGTGACAATTCTGTTCGTCACACTTCTCCCCCCCAAAGAAAGTTCTGCTGTCAGGCTGGGACCCTGCTCTCCGAGTCACAGGCTGCCACAGTCACAGGAGGACAGGGCTATCTCTCAATTCTCCTGGACAGTCCATCCACGTTGCCGTGTGACCTACCTTTTCTGTATTGAATGGTAAAATTATACTGCTGAAGTGTCAAGCTCTACATCAGCAGTCGCCCATTGTCACCTGCCACCCATTTTAGACAGCAGAGGGGATTGTAGTCAGTTACCACAGTGAACTCTCAGCCATAGAGATAGGTTTGTAGCTTCTTGAGGACCCAGACTACAGCAAGGCACTCTTTCTCTATGGCCACGTAACTGACCTTGAAATCCAGTAGCTTCCAACTGAGAAAAGCCACTGGATGTTCATCCCCCTGTTCGTTCACCTGACTAAGAACAGCCCAGATGCCATAAGTAGAGGCATCTGTTTGCACTATGAATCTTTTTGTGTAATCGGGGGCGACTAACACTGGGTGGGAGCTTAGGATGCCTTTTGACCCACACTCTGGAGTCCAAGTAACCAGTCTGGGCTCTTTCTTTTTTATCAAGTCTGTCAAGGGCTTGGTGATGGCATTATACTGGGGTACAAACTTTCTAAAGTACCTCACAGTACCCAGGAAGGCTAGGACTTGCTTCTTAGTCTGGGGAATGGACCACTGACTAATCACTTCCACTTTGGCAGGATCTGGCCTTAATTGTCCTCCCCCTACCCAGTGGCCTAGATAATGGACCTCTCCCATAGCAAGGATGCACTTATCTTTCTTGATGTCAGCCCTGCTCTCCCTATCCTGTGAAGCACAACCACCACTTGGCATACATGATCTGTCCACAATGCGCTAAAAATAGCGATATCGTCCAGGAATGCACACACAAAGTCGTGGCAATCCTGGAGGAGCTGGTCAAACAACCCCTTGAAGGTGACAGGCATGTTCTGCATTCTGAACGGCATTACCGAAAACTGGTAAAGGCCGAACGGAGTGATGAAGGCAGACTTCTCGTTCACCTCCTCTTCCAGAGGATTTTGCCAGTAGCCCCTGGACGTCATCAAGTACTTAGCCCCCAATAATCTGTCTAGTAAATCGTCAATACGGTTCATGGGGTAGGCATCTGTCACTGTCTTATCGTTCAGTCGCCTATAGTCCATGCAAAAGCTAGTGCTACTAGGACCAGCACTACAGGCGATGCCCAGGGGCTCTGAGTGGGCTCAGTCATGCCCAGGGACAACATCTCATCTATCTCCTGGTGAATTGATTCCCTTACCGACTCGGGTACTCTATATACCGTCTGCCTCAGCAGCTCCTGCCCTGGTGTTAGCACTTGGTGCATGGAAAGCAAACATGCGACCCGGATTCTCCGAGAACAAGTGCCACCTCAGCAGCAACTCCTGCCTGAGCTGCTTAGCCTGCTTCTCAGTCAAGTCCTCGCTAACACCAACAGGGGGCACTTGGTGGTCTATGTCGGTCTTTGGTAGCAAGTAAGGAAGCACGTCCTCCTCTCCCGGGTAGTCCTCGGGCAGACAGATCGCTAGGACTTCAACACCTCACTCTTGGTACACTTTCACATATTAACATGGACCACATGTTGGACATGCGGTCCGTGGTCCATGGCTACGACATAATCAGTGTCGCTAAGCTTCCTTACAATTGTGTGCGGACCACACAAAGCAGTCTGCTACTTGTTTGCTGGGAAAGGTAGCAGGATAAGGACCTTCTGCCCCGGGACACACTCCCTAGTCTGAGCCCCTCGATCATGCCATACCTTCTGTTTGGTTTGAGTGGCGGACAGGTTCTGCTGGACTAGCCCAGTGAGAGCCTCCAACCTTTCCCTCAATTCTAACATATAGGGGACTATGAGCACATCTTCGTGGTCATAATCCCACTCCCAGAATTCCCTCAGCAGGTCCAGGGACCCCCATACCCGCCTATCAAACAGGAGCTCAAATGGTGAGAACCCTGTGGACTCTTGCAGAAATTCATGGTACGCGAACAATAGCAAAGGGTGCAACTTCTCCCAATTCGGTTCACAATCTGCAAAGCTCCGGAGCATGGTCTTTAAAGTATCATTAAATGGTTTTTAAAGTATCATTAAATCGCTTGCAGAGCCCATTGCTCTGCGGGTGGTAAGGGGCGGACCTGAGCCGCTTAACACCACAATGTTGCAATCACGGTGCCTGTGATCCCTCTCTGTCACTCTCACTTGTGGTGCGCTCTGATTGGCTGAGTCTGCTTGGCCCCCCCAGTGACCTTTTTATGCCTGGCCATTGACACCTGTCAGGTGCCCTTTCGTGGTGTTCCAGAGCCAGTGTTGCTGTTGCTGTGTTCGTGCGTTCCTGATTCCTGTGTACCGATTTGGCCTGTCTTGACTACGTTCCTGTGTTCCTGCTCCATGATCCGACCCAATCTGGCTTGTCTGAGAACCACCTCCGTGTACCGACCTGGCCTGGCTGACTTCCTGCTCCGTGACCTGAACCTGCTTGTTCCAGTGACCTGCTTGTTCCTGCTTCCTGCTGCTAGTGTCGCCGTGACGACATTCTGACTTCCGCTGAGATCGCTTACCGGGTTGATCATGTTGCCTCTTTAACTCTTGCAGAGTTGTGCCTCCAGTGCTGAGTCTCCATTATCTCTTGCAGAGCTGTGCTTCCGTTGCTGAGCCTTCCCTGACACTTGCAGAGCACTATCCAAGATTGCTGAGCCTTCGATCCTTGAGCTGCTTAACCCTTGCAGTGCTGCCATTTCATGATCTGAGCCTTCACGTACACTTGCTAAGCCTATGCTGTTTTGTCGCTACTTCTGCAGAGCCGGCCGTGTTACAAGCCTGGTCTAGACGGAGGCTCATCCTTCCATCAGCAGAGTAGTCCGTTTACGTTACCGCACCCGTTAGAGGCGCTATTGGCTCATATACTTGCAGCACAGAGTGGTCTCCGTTATTACGCCCGTGTGGGCTATTGGCTAGCTCTTGCATTGTAGCAGTCTCCGTTGTTACTCCCGTGGGGGCTATCGACTCAAGCACTTGCAGATTAAGTTGTCTCCTTTGTTATGTCCGTGGGGGCTATTCACTGCAACTTCTCTGCAGACTCTACCACTATTCCAGTACTGCCTGCAGCATTCTGCCTTGAGAACTTTCGGTGGGGCATTATCTACACCTATAGCTGCCTGATCACCCTCTTGGGCGTGCGAAACACCACAACAGAGACTGACTGAGTATTGTATTTAACCATTTAGTATCCTAGCTACTGTGTGCCTGTTCTGAGATAGTATATGTGATACTTATGCTTCTGTATACTTGACCTGTGAAGGCATTTCTGTCATTATATCGCTATTATTTTGTGTTGCCTGTAGAGGGCGTTCTTTATTCTTTATTTTTTTTAATAAGACTGTGTTTTATTCTAACCAGCTGGTCTGAGTGTCTTAAAAAACCATTACAGTTGCCAGAGCCAATGCACCAGCTCTGACATAAATTGAGTGCCCTGGTCAGACAGAATTTCACTAGGGAACCTAACGCAGGTGAACACAGTCACCAAGGTAAACGCCACTGTGGCTGCAGTAGTCCGGGACAGAGCTACAGCCTCAGGGTACCTAGTGGGATAGTTCACAACCGTGAGGATGAAGCTCTTGCCTGAATTACTCGGGCAGGCCAAGGGCCCTACGATGTCTATCGCAACCAGTTGAAAGGGAACCCCCACTATGGGCATAGATTGGAGCGGTGCCTTCCCCTGTCCCTTCCCTTTGCTGATCCTCTGGCAAGCATCACAGGAGTTGCAGAACTGAGAAACTGCTTGTGAGGTGCGTGGCCAGTATAAAGCCTTAGTCAGCCTGGCCCTGATCTTAGTGACTCCCATGTGGCCCAGAAGGACCTCATGGGCCAGTGTTATTAACTGGGTTTGGCAATACGAGGGGACAATGAGTTGGCGGGTCACCTTCCACTCCTGACCTGTCTCCCTCACACTGATCTCCCTGTACAGTAGTCCCCCATCCCAGAAAATGCTCTCCCCCTATGACCCTACCTCCCCAGTCTCTGCCCTTTCCCTCATCCCAGCCAAGCTAGGGTCTACCAGGGTCTCCTGTCTCAGTACAGTAGGGTCAGTCCAGATTGTCTCGGTCAGGCCGGGGGGGGGTCTCGCCTACCTGGCCCACGGCCAGAGTGGGAGTGCTGCCTTCATGGGTGGAGGGTGGAAGGGTAGGCTTATCTTGTATAGACTCATTGTCCTGGACAGCGACTACCAGCACCTATTGTATACCCCCAGGGCCTGTGCAGGGGCCACCGTGGGAGGGCGAGGGCCCTGGTGGGACGACCGAGGTGGGTGCTTCATAGGTCTCCCCAGTCTTCAGCGTTGGGGCCAAACAGAGCCCACGGCTGGGAAAGATCCATTCCCTGGGGGTAAGTCCTTGGCTTGGGCAGCTTGTGCCCGGGTCACAACCTGAACAAAGTAGCACTCCATGGGGCCCAGGTTGTTCCCCAACAATACATCCACAGGTAGGGATTTCAACACTCCCACCTCCCTGTATCCACTGCCTGCTCCCCAATCCAGCCAAACACAGGCCATGGGGATTGAAAGTTGCCCTCCTCCTGTGACGGAGATCACCTTTCGTTGGGGCAACCACGGGACACCTCACAACAATTGAGGCATAGCAATTGTCAGGAATGCTCCGGTGTCCCGCAGCCCTTCTACAGGGGTGCCATTGACTAGCACCTGCTGGAGGTGGCGGCGGCTTGGGTCATCTCTGGGCCACTGCACGGTCCTCGCCAGCGTCACTCCCAGGGACCAGGCAGGTCAGTCCGAACATTCCTGGAACTTGTCTACCTCCTCGCCCCCTTCCGCCCCAAAATTCTACACCCCATACTACTCCCCAACAAGCTGGACAGGCCTCGAAGGGGCAACAGTACAGAAAGGGAGAATCACTCACAAAATGGCCAGGGTGTTGGCACCCGTGACGAACAAGCTGGTGCCTGGCCCCGGGACTCTGTGTGGGCCCACTGGCCCTGTTGCTCTCTCTTTCTGGGACGCTGGCCCTGGCATTGGTCTCTGACTGGGAACATTGCTAGGGTACGTCAGTTGGGAGGCAGAGTAGCTGGCGTACGCGGTCCTTCCTGGCTGCGGGATGTTCCCGGGGCCCGCCAGTCGGGTTGGAGCAACTGAGTGAGGTGTGGGCACCGTCCGCGGCACAGGTACAATCGGTGGGACTGTAGGGGTCTCTGGGGTAGCGTATCTATGCAGGAACCCCATCCGGGGGTCTTGTGAAAGTGTTGCTCCAACTCCGCGGCTGCTGCTGCTGCTGTGGTGGGATGGCCATCTTGGGTCCACTGTCGCATCTCCGAGGGCAGGACAGCATACAGTTGTTCCAGCATCACCAGCTGCTTGCAATCTTCCCGGGAGTGCACCTCACTCCCTGTCAACCACCCCTCCAATGCATGTCCAATCTTCCAGACATAATCTGGGATGGTGCCATCTGGGGTGGGTCATAGTTCTTGGAACTTGAGCCAATAGGACTCATGGGTAACTGAGTACCTCGCAAGCACAGCTCACTTCACGACCTGATAGTCCCTCATTCCTCACGGGGAATCGCTCAGCAAGCCTCAATCGCACGTCCCATCAGCCTCCCATCCAGGAGGGGTACCCAGCCCTCAGACAGTAGGCGATTCAAGGCACAGTACCGCTCAAAGTCGTGCAGGAATCCATCAATGTCGGAGACCTTGAGACGGGGATTCGCTGGTTGAATGGACTGGGAGGCCACCACAGGGAAGCACTCTGCTTGTTGTTCTCGATCCTCTCGGACAAGGGCAGCACCGGCTTTCTCGATCAGGTCCAGCTCGCTTGCTTGTCGCCTCTCTCTACTCTTGTACCTTGAGGGCCAGCCTGGCAGCTCTGGATAGGGGTGTGATGATAGACCCGGAGTCCTCTGGTTGTGGCTCGGCAGTGCTCTATGCTCTGGTGTGCATCGTCTTAGGATTATCTCACCACTGCCACCAGTTTGTGATGATATGGCCCTGGTATCTCTGCCACAGAAGGTATAGCAGTGCAGGCCCATTATCGTCCGTGGGTTCATTTCGCTAACCTGCACAGCTGACCGCTATACTAAGCACTAAATCCCAGTACTTTGAGTTCTGTATCCTCTGGCAATGCAGGATATACTGAACTGGTAGATCCGGTTCATATAGGATATTTTATCTATCTAGTCACCTGGCACTTCTCTATGAGTAACTGCTCTATAGTGGATGGCAAACAGCAGTATACCTGGATACGTCAGAGAGACAACACACTCCTTCTTGGTAAATCACAAACTACTTTATTTTTAACCAACACAGCATTTTAACACAGTTGAAAGAAAAGGGGCAGTCAAAACATGGATAAAACATGACACGCTGGGTTTAACATCAGATAAAGTTACTAAAAAGGTGGGAGGTGGGCACAAGGCTCTGGTCACATCCTGTAGAAACTTCCAGGGGGAAAGAGGAGTTAGCCCAAACATACATTCCCAGTGAATAGCTGTTCCCCCATTAAGACCATCAATCTCAGCTGTTATTCATCTGCCTCTGAATTTGGGTGGGGGGATGGCTGAAACAGGCTTCCATGACTATCTATTTTCCCTATATCATTCAGTTTTGGTGTCCACATGATCCCAGCCAGGGGGAGGAGAGGCTCCACCTCTTGCACCGTGTCACCTGTGACAAGCCTGTTCGTCACATTCCACTTCTGTATTTATGACTTCCAGTTTTAATTTCCAGTTCTAATGATTAATTGTATTAGTTCTACAGAACACTAGGTAAGACTGTAATTACAATTTATTAACCTCAGTGTAACAACTCTTGATACTATACTACAGAAGTCTCTCATATCTGTGACTAAATGGAGTACCGGGTTTGCGTTTAATCCCTTGTGACTTCTGTGCATGAGGAAATCTCTTTTTAATTAAGATATCCCAAATGATGCATAATAAAGGATATAAACACATATTATTCTATTTTTAATAAATACAATAAAGGTTACATTTTAGGGCAGAAACACGGATAAATTAAATGAAAGGTTGCTGAAATTGTCTCTAGAGGATCATTCCTGCTGGATCTTTTGAATTAAAATAGGAAACAACCAGTATGCATTGATCTCTCTCTCTCTCCCTTTCCAGCCACATTTTATAAATGTATCTATTTAAAAAAAAAATCTGTTTAAAGAGTGCCCTCTGCTGATCACTAATTAGATTAGCTATGTAACACAGCCTTCAGTAATAGATGTCAGTCAGGTATGCCTGTAACACATACATCTGATCAGATTTCATTTTGGTAGTTTTGTAACTGTCATATATATTTCAAAATACCACTGGTATATAATATTGCTAAATAATTTATGCCGTATCCAAATATACAATATTTTATTAAAAACTCATAAAAATATATAAACCATATATATATATATATATATATACATATATATGTTACTATATCCCCAGCATCTGAGCAGGCACCAAACCACACAGGTAATATGGGGACAAATTTAGACAAGGATCTCTATGCATTATTGCACTTATTCCAGTATAGTATTCTAACTCAAAATAAAAAGTATAAATTATAAAATGTATATGGGATGTATAGTGACAAAATATGGAAACAAACTGCCAGTTGGCAAAACAAAGTTGATCATCAGTGGATTAAAGGCTCACACCTACTCCGTCTGATCATAAAAAAACAAACAAACTTAAACTTAAAAAAAGATACAAAATATACATATGTCACACCGTCTGCAAAAAAGGGGAGCTATGAACTCATAATAATATCTATCATCTATTTCATCCTGCAAATATAATAATATATTGTGTGCCCAATAAATAAAAGATTACCAAATTTCCAATTATTCTCTACTAGTTGGCACTAAATAGTGGAATATGGTAGGATTCAAAAAGAAAAATGTGTAACAGAAAAATATTAGTCTATATGTGATAAATTAAATCCTTTGTTATAGTTAAGCTAACACTAAAGTATTGAACATGATTCACTAATGCAAAATAAAAAGTAATATAATGTTGAAATAGTTAATGTGATGTGATGGATGAATAGAACTGCTGGACAGTTCAGTAGACACAGAGTTAATAAAAGTGATACAATGTTACAACAAATATAATTAGTAGAATGCTGGAGTAGTAAGTCTGATGTAATGAATTAATCAAACTGATGAATCCAAAATGCATTAAAGCAAATGACACACTGTGCACAGTGATACATATATCTCCTATTAATAACCTATAAAATAAGGGAATGTGATATCTCACATAGACAAAAGTGAATACATACAACTAATAAGTCCCTTTATATATTGTAAAGGTATCCACTATACCTACTGGAGTTGATAGATCCCCACATCCATATATAATAGCATAAGGAGACGTGCTCCTTCATTTCTTTTTCATTACATACTGTGTATTAGTAGGCAAAACAGGAAAGTATGATAAAGACTAACTTATTTGGAAGCAGGGAAGCTACAGTATATAATTCTCATGTCTCTGGGTTATGAGGCAAAAGCTGAACTGTATGGACTTGTGTCTTTTTTTTACCTAATGATAGCTAATGGATCCTTGATAGTTATTTTCTATTGACCTGCATGGGCTAATTTCTGTTGGACATTACATAGTAACAACAGAAATTAGTCCATGCAGGTCAATAGAAAATAACTATCAAGGATCCATTATATTGTATGCAGTGAA
Source organism: Rhinophrynus dorsalis (assembly GCA_037306005.1). NCBI lineage: Eukaryota > Metazoa > Chordata > Amphibia > Anura > Rhinophrynidae > Rhinophrynus > Rhinophrynus dorsalis. The sequence continues at coordinate 168,067,477 of CM074724.1, forward strand.
TTTTAACACACCTTAAGGGTATACATATTCTGCCAGTAATCCTGTGCCTTCAAAAAACAGATATAGAATCCTCAACACATGTTAAAAACCATCACTGAACAAAAGCAAGCAGGTTAGAATCCATAGAAAAGACTGATAGGTGAACGCCCAAAAATACTATAGGAAAATTACATACGGGAAATCATAGCCTCCTTAAAGTTTAAAAATGTTATTTAAAAGTGTCTCAAAACCTCTATCTAAACCATAGAGCCAAAAGAACGTAAATATACAATAGGTGAGGCTACAATATGTGACTAGCGCACATAAATAATCATTAAATAAACATTATATGGACACATAACGTGTTAAAGCATAATAATGTGACAACTGTGATACAAATAATAAACTTGTATATCAGTTATCAAATAAACATTATATAAACATTAAGATTATTAAAGCATAATAATGTGACAGTTGTGAAACTTACAAGTAATGTTTGTGTATCTTCCTGATCAAGTTTATAATTACAGCATAATTTGTTGTGAGTAATATCTGTGTTTCCTCAGGTGAGATTTAGTGAAGCATAGTAACATGTAAAGAAAAAGAAATAAAACACATAGTGTGATCTGTGCAATTTAATTATGCCTAAAAGGTTTACTAATAAAGAAGCCACAAAGTCCCAAAGTTATAATATAAGATAAAGATGACTCTTCTGTTCTAAAATTCGACTGGAGAAATCCTCTATTTCGGATTCAAGCCCATATAGTGAACAAAAGTAAAAAATCCTTGGGGAATAACTCACTTCAATAAAGAAGCGCTTAACTAGCGAGCTGCCAGACAATCTGTATTCGTGTGTGGGGAGGTACTTGAAGCTGCCCTCACTGAGCTATTCCCTTCACTCCGTTGCTCACGTTACATGCCCACAGAATATATATCATAAAAAAGATATGAAATGCTCTGAGGTACAGAATTGCCTGGGAAGTTAAAAGGAACTTTCCCAGGACTAATGGAAACGTGTGGGGAATCCCGATAACCTCACTTTTTCACCATAGGGTTCTCCAGAATCTAGAATTTATCCTTAGAGGTAGACCAAAATCTTAGTTCCAATGAAAGTGTTAATAATCCCCGATAGGACAATAGTATAAATACAAATATGAATAATCATGTGTGCTAATGCGTGAGCAAGATAATATATCAGAAACTGAATTTAATACAAAAAATATTTTTTTAATTCTGATCAAAAATTATTTAAAAAAAACAGTAATGTAGTACATTAAAAAAAGATATCCATCTATTGTACCTCATCTGCATGGATTATGCTTTTACACGTTATGTGTCTATATAAAGTTTATTTGATGATTACTTATGTTCACTAGTCACGCATTGTAGTGCTCACATATTGTATATTTACAGGTTAGAATCCATACATGCATGCTCCTTGAGCAGCTGAAAGCGAATGGGATTGATAATAGCAGTGACATGGATGGTAGAAGATAATGGTTCCACTTGCCACAACTATCTCCAGTGATGCGCCTAAGGCAGTAGCAGCACAATAAGTAGCCCCCAGTCTATGTGGAGAAAAGAAGTTGGCCAATAATTCTTCTCCACCTGCCCCACCTCCAAAATCATGGATGTGTTATTAGAATAGAAATGTTTCCCTTGAGAGCAAGAACTGTGGCTCTCATCAGCAACTGCAATGTGCACAGTGTGTGTGGTAATTAACATCTAGGGCACAACTGTATCCAAATACCATGACACCAGAACCCAAGTACTGCCGCTATCACTATATCCCTTGTCCAGAACCCGCTAAGGAAACATGACAACCTGCTGACACTTTAATAGTATTGATGAACCCTCCCTGGCAGCATCATAGCATATTCTGCGGGATAGACTCTTCTCAGATTCCGCTTGATGACCTGCTATCAATTCTCCTCCACCACACTTGCATGTGTGGTCAGTGCACCACACAGTGTGCAATAGGTAGAGACGTACTGCCACATCCTAATATCAACAGAGTGGCTATCATTTGGCAGGTGAGATATTGATGAACGAGGTGGACTGGCAGAAGATGTAGTTGTTACCCTAGAGGAAGAAAGTGATGGTGATGGTGAACTAGTTGTTTCACTCATCATGGAACTTCCAGTCTCTGTCTGGATTTCTCTATTCTTCCTCCTCTTTGATCTCCTTCTCACCTCTTGTTGCTTTTCTGGAGAGTCAGGGGCTACAAGAACAGCGGTGCTTGATTTCTGTGATGGTTATTTGGCTTTAACATGTTTGACATAAATGTCATGGTGTCTGTGTATATATTTCCTTTGTTCATTTTGTCAATAAAATTGCTGCTTTATAGCGCTAGTCGCCAGAAATATTACCCGGTTTACAAGATTTTCTACTTACTCTGAGGAGGACAGTAGTAGGAAGCACGGACATCTTGCCATAGTAACGTCCGTGCGCCTGCGCTGTCAGTCCCTTTTGGAGCCGGCCGGATGTGGAGCTTCGTCCATTTATTGATTTTCGTGGGTTGAATAAGATTTTGGTCAAGAATGCTTATCCTATTCCCTTGATCACCAAACTCTTTGACCGAGTCAAGGGTTCAAAGATTTTCATCAAACTCGATCTGAGAGTCGCTCACAATTTACGGGAGAATAAGTTGTTCTGTATACTTGAAAAGTGCGGTTTCCATAAATCGCAAGTGACATTCCTAGGCTATATAATTTCCGCTGTTGGATTTGCCATGGACCCCCAAAAATTGTCTGCGGTTGTGGATTGGAAACGTCATAAGGGACTCAAAGCTCTCCAAAGGTTTCTAGGTTTTACTAATTACTACCGTAAATTCATCAAGAATTTTTCAACTATTGTCAAACCACTGACTGACATGATTCAGAAAGGGGCCAATCCTTCTGAATGGTCACAACCAGCTATTCCGGCTTTTGAGAATCTCAAGGCAGCTTTTGCTGCAGGGCCCATACTGGCACATCCCAATCCCTCCCTACCCTTTACCTTGGAGATGGATGCATCAGAGATCGGAGTGGGCGCCCTGTTGTCCCAGCGCACTTACCTGGGCGAGTCTCCACGGCCGTGTGGGTTCTTTTCCTGAAAATTGTCTAAAGCAGAAATGCTTTATCAAATTGGTGACAGAGTTACTCAAATGGACCACAAAAACCTCATCTACCTTTCTGAAGCCAAACGGTTGTCTCCCAGACAGGCCAGATGGGCGCTGTTTTTGTCTTGCTTCAGTTTATTGGTTTCATATCTTCTGGGCTCTAAGAATGTAAGGGCAGATGCGTTATCCCATCAATTCTGTGCCTTATCACGAGAGGAGGTTGCCCCCTCCCCGATCAATCCAGCTGATCGGATACTTGCAACGATTCGTACTTGTATCACATCCCCGGTCAGAAAGTAGATTTTGGCAGCCCAAGATTTGGCTCCCTTGGAAAAACCCAAGGGTTGTTGTTTTGTCCCCACTCAATTACGTATAAAACTGCTGGAGACGTATCATGCCACGAAAGTGGCAGGTCACATTGGTCGAGACCAACTAATCTAGTCCGTGTCACGTGTATTTTGGTGGCCTAGCCTCAGGGCTGATTGTATTGCTTTCACAGCTGCCTGTACAACTTGTGCTCAAAACAAGTCTCCCAGACACCTGCCAGTGGATCTGCTTCAACCCGTGGCTAATGGGGAATGCCCCTGGTCTCGCCTATCCATTGACTTTATGGTCGACTTTCCTAATTTCATGGGTTATACAGTCATTCTAATGATTGTAGACAAATTTTACAAGATGGCACACTTTGTGCCAATGAAAAGATTACCATCCGCGCAAGAATTGGCAGTGGTTTTCACTAGAGAAGTCTTCTGGCTCCATGGTGTCCCCAAAGTGATTGTGTCTGATAGAGGAAGCCAATTTGTATCCCGCTTCATGAGATCAGGAACTCAGGAACACTGGAACAGAGGCCCAGCTATCACTGGCATAGTGATAGCAAGAAGGTCAGAAACAACACGAAAGGGCACTCAAAGGGTGCCCAATCCAGGTTTAAATAGGCAATAAGAGGCGGGCTATCTGCAGACAGCCAATAGAAGCCCCCTACTGGTGACTGACAAGGAACTGCAGCAATCACGGGCACCGTGATAGTACCCCCCCTTCAAAGACCCCCTCTCCTAGAATAGGGTCTAGGTTTCTGTGGGTAATTGGCATGAAAGGCCCTAGTTAGCCTAGGTGCATGAAGGTCCGTACTATCCACCCATGATCGATCCTCAGGACCATACCCTTTCCAATGTACCAGGTACTGTACCCTTCCTCTAAGCCTACGGGAATCAATAATGCTCTGAACCTCGTACTCCTCCTGGCCCTCGACCTCAACAGGTCCTGGCACTACAGGTGTGGTAGTATAGCGATTGCAAACCAGAGGCTTAAGAAGGGACACATGGAACACATTATGGATAAGCATGGATGCAGGTAGGTCTAGTGCATAGGAGACAGGGTTAATTTTGCGAATAACTCTGTATGGACCAATAAACCTGGGAGCCAACTTATTAGACGGAACCTGCAGCTTGAGATTTCTGGAGGAAAGCCATATTCTATCCCCAACCTGAAAGGAAACCGCTGGAAGCCTTCTGCGATTAGCATGGCGCTGATGACGCTGAAATGACTGACCAAGTGCCCTCTTAACTTGAGCCCATGTGGAACGGAGTTGCTCGATATGCTCATCCAGAGCTGGAATCTGTTGCGTCTGAAATGAGTCTGGAAGCAAACAGGGCTGGAACCCATAATTAATCAGAAATGGAGAGCTCCCAGATGAAGAATTGACCGCACAGTTCCTGGCGAACTCTGCCCAAGGCAACAAGTCGGACCAATTATCATGATGGTCAGTAACGAAACAACGGAGAAATTGTTCCAAGCCCTGATTAGCTCGTTCGGCGGCTCCATTGGTCTGGGGATGGTAGGCAGAGGAGAAGGACAGCTGTATGCCCATCTGTTGGCAAAATGCCCTCCAAAATCTAGACACAAACTGGCTCCCCCTGTCAGACACCAGTACCCTAGGCACTCCATGCAACTGGAATACTTCTCTGGCGAACACCATTGCCAATTCCTTCGCTGAAGGAAGACCACGGAGGGGCACGAAATGAGCCATTTTAGAAAACCTGTCCACCACCATGAATATAAAGGAGTACCCCTTGGACATAGGCAACTCTCCCATAAAATCAATGGAAACATGAGACCAGGGACGTTCGCCATTAGGCACCGGTTGAAGCAAGCCCACAGGGAGATGTCTCGGGGTCTTAGCGAGGGCACAGGTGGCACAGGCATTCGTAAATTCGGCACAATCGTTTCTCATGGAGGGCCACCAAAATAACTGAGAAAGGGACCATAACAATTGGTCTCTACCAATATGTCCCGCAGCCTTAGAGGAATGGTAGGTTTCAAGCAGCCTAGTATGAAATGGTTCATCGACAAAACATTTGCCCACTGGAGTTTCATGGGGAGTGGACCCCTGAGAGGCCAGGATCTCCTCCCCTAAAGGAGAAGTGATACTCGTGCGTATAGTAGCCAGTATTCTATCAGGTTGGATGATGGGTGCTGGTGCTTCCACTCTGTCACTGTCGGCCTCAAATTGTCTTGACAGTGCATCCGCCCTGATATTCTTTGACCCCGGTAAGTATGATACAATGAAATTAAATCGAGACAGGAACAGTGCCCACCTGGCCTGACGGGAGGACAATCTCTTGGCCTCCGAGAGATAAGTCAGATTTTTATGATCTGTTAGGATTAATACGGGAGTCTTGGTACCTTCAAGCAAATGACGCCACTCCTTCAGAGCGAGGATAATGGCCAATAATTCTTTGTCACCTATCTCATAGTGGCCTTGAGTGACAGTCAACTTCTTAGAGAAAAGGTCTGAGAGTACCACCTTTCTCGTGTCGTTGCGAAAGTACTGCCCCAACCCCAATATCTGAGGCATCCACCTCTAACGTAAATGGAAGTAGAGGATTGGGGTGGGATAACACAGGAGCCGCAGCAAATGCCAGCTTCAAATTCTCAAAGGCATTCTCAGCAGATACCGGCCAACAAGAAGGATTAGCGCCCTTGTGCGTAAGATCGGACAAAGGTTTAACAATGGAAGAAAAGTTCTTAATAAACCGCCTATAATAATTAGCGAAACCCAGGAAACGCTGTATGGCTTTAAGCCCCTTGGGTTTTGGCCATTGTAAGACAGCTGACAACTTATCCTTGTCCATGGCAATGCCATCATTGCCAATTATGAACCCCAAGAATGGCACACTGGTTCTATGAAAGTCACATTTTTCCAGTTTACAAAATAATTTGTTCTCACGGAGTCGTAGCAATACTGCGGATACATCTTTGATGTGCTGTGCCATGTCTTGAGAGTAAATCAATATATCGTCCAGATAAACCACAACACATGTCTGTAACATATCTCTCAGAACATCGTTTATCAGTTCCTGGAAAACTGCAGGGGCATTACATAGCCCAAATGGCATTACAAGATACTCGTAGTGCCCAGCTCGAGTATTAAAGGCAGTTTTCCACTCATCACCTACTCGAATGCGCACCAGATTGTAAGTGGCCCGTAGGTCCAATTTGGTAAAAATCGAAGCGCCCTTAAGCCTGTCAAAAAGCTCGGTGATGAGTGGTATGGGGTATGCGTATTTTGCCATTAGTTTATTCAAGCCCCGGTAGTCAATGCATGGTCTTAATTCGCCATTTTTCTTTTTTACAAAAAAGAACCCAGCCCCAGCTGGAGAGGCAGATTTTCGTATGATCCCTCTAGCAAGGGCATCAGAAATGTAATCCTCCATAGCCTTATTTTCCTCACAAGATAATGGACAAGTGCGTCCTTTAGGAGGTACTGCCCCAGGCTGCAATTCGATGCAACAATCATAAGGTCTATGCTGAGGTAGCAAACTGGCCTCTCCTTTGCTAAAAACATCGCCAAACTGTTGGTACACATCCGGTATAGCCGAGGAGGTGCACAGGACCTTAACAGGCTGGATGATGCACTTGTCCATACAAAACTGGGACCAAGCAGCAATTTCACACTTTTTCCAATCAAATTGTGGGTTATGTAACTGTAACCATGGAAAGCCCAATATTACCGCATGGTGCGGAGAATTAATCAGTTGAAACTGCTGCTCTTCTCTGTGAAGTGCCCCAATAGTCATAGACAGTGGCATAGTTTCAAACATAACCTGAGGCGGTTCTAAGGGTCTGCCATCAATCGCTTCAATAGTCAAGGGATTTTCTCTTTCAATGCGTGGAACTCCGTGCAATTCAGCAAAGGTATTATCCATAAAATACCCTGCTGCACCAGAGTCAACCAAGGCCAAAACCTCCACGGAGCGTTGTGCCCAAGATAATACCACCTGTATGGTGGGTTTCATTGTGCCCGACACTGGGGACGATTGTACACCACCTAGGGCCTGTCCCCCAAGGTACCCTAGGTGTGTGCGTTTCCCGGACGTACCGGACAGGAATTTAGCAAATGCCCTTTTTTACCGCAGTATAAACACAACCCTTGTCTTCTGCGATAAAGTCTCTCAGCCATGGTTAGTCTAGTGAAGCCTATTTGCATAGGTTCACTTGTCTCCCGTACAGGTTCACTAGACTTGAATGCCAGGGGAGGGATGGGTGGGCAAAATATGCCACTAGGCTCATTATTCTTTGACCGTAACTTACGATCTCTGGCAATTGATCTCTCACGTATTCTGGAGTCAATTATCATAACATATTCAATGTAGTCATCTAGATCAATAGGTAGATCTTTAGCAGCGATTTCGTCCTTAATGTGGTCATTCAGGCCTTGAGAAAAAGCTGCCAATAATGCCTCGTTATTCCAACCTACCTCTGCTGCCAATGTGCAGAATTCGATGGCGTAGTCGCCTACTGTACGCCTGCCCTAATGTATCTCCATAAGGCGTTTAGCAGCAGAGGTGGTTCTACCAGGAGGCTCAAACACTCTTCGAAAGGATTGCACAAATTCTCTAAAGTTTTTAGTACAAGGTTTAGCATTCTCCCACAAGGGGTTAGCCCAAGCCAAAGCTCTGCCAGTGAGCAAAGATATTGTAAACCCCACCTTACTACGATCATTGGGAAATGCGTGTGCCGTCAATTCCATAAAAATCTCGAGTTGGTTGATGAACCCTCTGCAGAGACTAGGGTCACCATCGTATCTTAGCGGCAAGGGTGCAGAAGCCGTTAACCCTTTAACCGTGCCCCCTAGGGGTCTGGTATCACTCTCCGGTGTCTGACTTGGCGAGACCACCGGGCTAGAGCTAGATTTGTCAGCAAGTACCGTGCGTTCAAGGATCGTTTGAATTGCAACTGCCAACTGATCCAAACGTTGCTCGTGCACATCCATCCTCCAATGGATATTCTGTGCATTACCTTCACCTTTGCTGTCTGAGGTCATGGCCCTTTCGTACTGTCACGGTTTATTATGACTCTCAGACACAAGTTTTAGGTAAAAATCAATTTTATTGAAATAATAAATTGATAACGTAGGATGGCAACCACATACATACAGATATATTCAGAATATAACAAGACAGAAGGCAGACTCTACCGGTCCTGTCAATATACCGGACAGGACAGTCTGAAGTAATAGAATGTTAGGCTCTACCGGCCTTGCCAATACCGGGTAAGGCAACCTGCAGATGGAATCGCATAACGGTTCTACCGGCCTTACCAAATTACCGGGCAAGGCAGCCTCAATAGATTCATAATGTAGGCTCTACCGGCCCTGCCAATACCGGGTAAGGCAACCTCAGATGGAATGTGGCAAAAGGTTCTACCGGCCTTACCAATACCGGGCAGGGCAGCCCAGAGATAGTAGCAGCAGTCAGATGGTAATGGCAAATTGACAGGATCGTAAGCAACCCAGTGTACACACACTGAGACTAACAGGGGAATCGTAAAGCCGCAAGGCTTTGGAGCAAACCAGCGTCCGCACGCTGGGACCAACACTGAATTGTATAGCCGATAGGCTTAGGAGCAAACCAGTGACCACACACTGGTGTAACAAGCGAGTCTGTATAGCCCCAAGGCTTTGGAGCAAACCAGCGTCCGCACGCTGGGACCAACACAGAATTGTATAGCTGATAGGCTTTGGAGCAAACCAGTGACCGCACACTGGTGTAACAAGCGAGTTTGTATAGCCGCAAGGCTTTGGAGCAAACCAGCGTCCGCACGCTGGGACTAACACAGAATTGTATAGCTGATAGGCTTTGGAGCAAACCAGTGACCGCACACTGGTGTAACAAGCAAGTTTGTATAGCCGCAAGGCTTTGGAGCAAACCAGCGTCCGCACGCTGGGACCAACACAGGATAGTACAGCCGATAGGCTTTGGAGCAAACCAGTGACCGCACACTGGTGTAACAAGCGAGTTTGTCTAGCCGCAAGGCTTAGGAGCAAACCAGCGTCCGCACGCTGGGACCAACACAGGATTGTATAGCCGATAGGCTTTGGAGCAAACCAGTGACCGCACACTGGTGTAACAAGCAAGTTTGTATAGCCACAAGGCTTTGGAGCAAACCAGCGTCCGCACGCTGGGACCAACACAGGATAGTACAGCCGATAGGCTTTGGAGCAAACCAGTGACCGCACACTGGTGTAACAAGCGAGTTTGTCTAGCCGCAAGGCTTAGGAGCAAACCAGCGTCCGCACGCTGGGACCAACACAGAATTGTATAGCCGATAGGCTGTGGAGCAAACCAGTGACCGCACACTGGAGTAACAAGCAATGTCGCCGACGCGACCAGGCAGGAGGTCGCCAGGATACAGGCGATGCGATGACAGGAACCAGCAACGATCAGTCAGGTCAGGAAACCGCAGAGAAGAAGTTCAGCAGGAACTGCAACACCAGAGACTAGGCCGGAACCAGGACTGGAAGTACTTCAGCATGCAGGAAACACTGGAACAGTAGAGATCAGGAACTCAGGAACACATGAGATCAGGAACTCAGGAACACTGGAACAGAGGCCCAGCTATCACTGGCATAGTGATAGCAAGAAGGTCAGAAACAACACGAAAGGGCACTCAAAGGGTGCCCAATCCAGGTTTAAATAGGCAATAAGAGGCGGGCTATCTGCAGACAGCCAATAGAAGCCCCCCTACTGGTGACAGACAAGGAACTGCAGCAATCACGGGCACCGTGATAGTACTATATAGTGGTGTACTGTTTTTTAATTTCAGTACCATATAGCAAATATATATTAGAAGAGGGGATATAAAAGATGTAAAAGTCAATATCACCTTTTCAAAAAGAGAACAGATATCCAGAATAGTGGAGACAATATCTTGAAAATAGATAAACGGGCAGGTTTGGACGTTGTAGAAGAAAATATAATGTCTATAAAGTCTGTAAAACCTTTGAAGTGATATAACTGCTCTTCACCTGGCAGATGGATGTCAACAGGATGGACTTTATTCGCTTACGACTTCTCTCCCATCTTAAGATGTACTAACGGAGTAGCGTAAATAGGTGTATTAAACTTTCAACTGCCTCCAGAGGGAAGAGATCTTTTTTGTCAATATGGAAGTCCTTGCAGTATATATCTTGCAATCAAGATGGAGTAGATAAATGATGATGTTTCTCTCCCGTCTTTTGAATACCTTGCGTCTATATTTTGACGGCCGACATCTTCAGCGGGCAGAGATATGCTGGTCAACTCAATAACAGAAAGGTATTAGAGTAACTGAAGGATGATCATCTACCTCCCATCTTAGATGACTGTATAGATCAATTGATTCCGGATAAACTCAATAGTGATAGAGGAGACTAATATTCCAACGCGTTTCGTATCAGGATGATACTTCATCAGGGATAGATAGGTCTTATTGATGGAGATATTTGCTCTTTCCATATTTGTGTTTTTTTAAATGTTATATTTTCATTCTGGTCACTGACAGAATAATTGGAGAGCTGCATTTATTTTTCCTTATTTTATTTCTGTATATTTGGTTCTCAGAGTTTAGGGGTGCTATTCCTTTTCCCAGTATTTGGTGTTTTTTATATATATAAGATCCAGTATGGTAGCACTCACTGTTAATAAAGTCAAATATACCTGGGTGCTTGTCCGGAATATGAATGTTGCATACAAAGTTTCAAAAATTGAACGGCACTCACAGGTTTTGATGAAAGCATTCCAGTGATGTTTACTGAATCAACGTTTCGGCTATATTACTTAGCTTTTATCAAGATTACATCTCACCGATAGTGAACCCCTACCTATACCAAAGGTACATCCCAAACGCCTATTTGAGCGCCAAAAAAATCAACTGACTTAACATCCCAGGTGTAACCGAAGACTGTGAAAATGAATGACATTTAACGTAACCAATCCCCACACTGAATAACCCCACATAGCATGTGAATATAAGACAGTAATACTGATAAAAAAAATACATTATATATGTATAAGATCACAGGAAGACAATATATTATTGTGTCAAATGAATTTGATCTGAATATGCCTTGTAGTGAATCCCGGTACCTGTTCACTTTGCAAAGCATGGGTTAAGAAGACAGGCACCTTGTCTCAAGTCATATATCTCTGTACCCATGTGCTTATATTATTTGGTCCAGGAAAAAAACAATCATATTCAGAAGTAGAGTCTAGAACTATATCGATCACAATGAACAATGGATGAAAATAACTATGTGACTCCACTCAATAAACATATAGTGAAACACATAATACGTTAATCTGTGGGTTATTATATATATCAAAAACAAAGAATATAGTGTGTTAACAAAATTAAATATTAGTGTCTGTATTCCATTGGGTCTTTGTGTCCAATGGAAACAGAGTCAATCTGCCTTCTCAAGTGGAAAAAGAATGATATTAAACACATCCAGTTTTGAAACTTTATATATATATATATATATATATATATATATATATATATATATGTATATATCTTCATTAATTTTTAATAATATAGTGTATATTTGAATACAACATCATTTATTCAGCAAGATTATATACCAGTGACGCTTCAAAAAAGATATATGGTGGTTTTTATTTATTGGTCTCTGATAAGGGGGCAATTTTTTTCATTATAGATGCCATCTATGGTATAATCCTATACTGTAATATATGTTTCACTTGATAGGAATAATATTTTGTGTCCATTCCACTTGTTAAATACTGAATTTGGCTGAACTGTACCAGGCACTGTAACTTGCTCTGGGAGGATTACATGTGTCAAGAGATGGTATCCTTGAAGGGGTGCAGGTGGCTTTCTGCAAAACATTCCATTGTATTGCCTGGCTGGGCTCCTCAGCTAAGACCATATGGTCTCAAATTAGCTGTTCCCAGTCAATAACATGGAGAGAATGTAGGCTCTGTGTGGGATTGGTGGAATGAATGGACAAAATAGACACTTTTCCTACTGGCTTCTGAACTAGAACTCAAAGAGACTTAATGAAGGGGATGCCCTATTGGTAATTTCAGAGAGGTAAGGGCACACCCCTGCAACATGATTGGACAAACAACATTCTGTAAGATTATCTAGACATTTCAAAGTCTTTCAGGATTGGTTGCACTCGCAAACTGCATACTCTGTTTATCTATTTATGCTAATGCTATCATGCATTTGTAATCCTTTTGATCCACAATGTATAAATAAGAGGGAGTACCTTATATGAAGCATTTGTATATTGTTCCAGAACATGTGCTACATGCAATGCATCTAGGAATAATAAAAAGATAAAATTACTACTAACATAGTAACATAGTAATTTAGGTTGAAAAAAGACTTGCGTCCATCTAGTTCAACCCTTTTCCTATTCCTGTTTACCATCGTTGATCCAAAAGAAGGCAAAAAAAACCCCTTAATATAGCAATTTAAAATTCTGCCTTGAATGGGGGTGGGGTAGGGATTCCTTCTTGATTCCAAATGGCAATCAGATTTCTCCCTGGATCAACAAGCCCTAACTAAATATTAATCCCAATACTAACGTACATAGCCCTCTATGTTATGCTCTTTTAAATAAGTATCCAGGCCCCTTTTAAAGGCATCTAATGTATTTGATAGCACCACCTCCTCAGGAAGTGAATTCCATACCTTTATTGTCCTTACTGTAAAGAAACCCTTCCGCTGCTGTAGATTAAATTTCCTTTCCTCAAGTCTAAGTGGGTGGCCCCTTGTCCTGTGTACTGTTCTGTTAATGAACAGGTCTTTGGAGAGCCTTTTATATGGGCCTTGAACATATTTATATACTGTTATCATATCCCCTCTAAGACGCCGTTTCTCTAGTGTGTACAAGTTTAACTTTTCTAGCCTTTCTTCATAACTAAAACTTTCCATTCCCCTTACTAGTTTTGTAGCCCTCCTCTGCACTTTCTCTAGTTCCATAATGTCCTTTTTCAGAAAGGGCGCCCAGAATTGAACAGCATATTCTAGGTGGGGTCTTACCATGGACCTGTAAAGAGGCATAATTATATCTTCCTCCCTTGAGTCAATACCCCTTTTAATACATGCCAATATCTTATTGGCCTTTGCAGCTGCCAGCTGACACTGCATGCTACTGCTAAGTCTATTGTCTACCATTACTCCCAAATCCTTTTCATTAGTAGATTTCCCCAGAGAAACACCATCTAAACTATATGTTGCATTTTTATTTTTATACCCAAAATGCATAACTTTACACTTGTCTATATTGCATCTCATTTGCCATTTGCCTGCCCAGTTACTCAATTTGTCCAAATCCTCTTGTAATGAAAACACATCCAGTTCAGACTTTATTACCTTACTTAATTTTGTGTCATCGGCAAACACTGATACATGGCTCCCTATGCCCTCTGGGAGGTCATTAATAAACAAATTAAAAAGAAGAGGACCCAGGACAGATCCCTGAGGTACTCCACTTATCACTTTTATCCAACTGGAGAACTTGCAATTTACTACCACTCTTTGCATTCTATCTTTCAGCCAATTTCCGATCCACACACAAACATTTTCTCCTAGGCCTATTTCATTCAATTTGTACAGTAACCTCTTGTGCTGAACTGTATCAAATGCCTTGGCAAAGTCTAAATAGATCACATCAACTGTCGCTCCATCATCTATATTATTACTCACTGTTTCATAAAATGCGATCAAGTCCGTTTGACAAGACCTGTCTTTCACAAAGCCATGTTGGCTATTGCTAATGATATTCCTGTTCCAGCAGAATTCTTGAATATATTCCCTTAGCAACCTTTCAAACAGCTTCCCTACCACAGATGTCAAGCTTACAGGTCTGTAATTTCCTGGCTGTGACTTTGATCCCTTTTTAAATATGGGCACCACATCTGCTTTACGCCAATCCATGGGCACCATACCTGAAATAAAAGAATCCCTGAAAATCAAATATAACGGTCTGACCAGGGTCTGGCTTAGCTCTTTAAGTACCCGTGGGTGTATACCATCTGGCCCCGGAGCTTTGTCTACCTTAACACCATTCAATTGTTTTAACACTTTTTCTTGTGTTAGCCAGTCCCATGTTTGCTGTGACTGTTCTGTAAAAGTAGTTGCAGATTCTTGTCCATTGGGTCTTTCTTGGTAAAAACAGAAGAAAATAAATTATTTAAAATATCTGCCTTCTCTCTGTCCCCTTTGACCAACTCAGCCGTTTCAGATAACAAGGACCCAACATTATCAGTCTTTAATTTTTTTCCATTAAAGTATTTAAATAATGTTTTGAGGTTGCTTTTACTCTCCTTAGAAATATTTTTTTCATTCTCCAGTCTAGCTAATTTAATAGCCTTTTTACAGGTTTTGTTGACATTTTTGTATTCTGCAAATGCCTCTGCTGATCCCTCAGCTTTGTAATGTTTAAATGCCGCTTTCTTGTTATTTATTTCATGAATCACTTTACTGGTTAGCCACATTGGTTTTAATTTGCTTCTTTTGTATTTGTGTGTATTTTTGCATTGTTATTTTGAAGGCAGTCCACTTACCTTCTGTGTTTTTTCCTGAAAATATTTTATCCCAGTCAACGAGACCAAGGGATGAATTAAACCTGCTAAAGTTGGCCTTTATAAAATTCAGTGTTTTGGTGGAACCCATACCAAATTGCTTTTTTGAATTAATCTCAAAAGATACCATGTTATGGTCACTATTCCCCAAGTGCTCCCTAACTTGGATGTTAGAGATAAGTTCTTCATTGTCAGTTATTACCAAATCCAGACATGCATTCCCTCTGGTTGAGGTCTGCACTAGTTGAGACAAAAAATTGTCATTTAACAAGTTCAGAAACTTGCTGCTTTTAGCAGAATTAGCTGTTCCATTTTTCCAGTCTATTTCTGGATAATTAAAATCCCCCATAATTATGGTTCTCCCTATTTGAGAAGCCTTTTCTATTTGCATTAATAGCTTTGATTCTTCAAGGTCACCAATGTTTGGTGGTTTATAACAAATACCCACTAATATTTTCTGGGCAGTTTTACCCCCAGTGACTATTTCAACCCACAGGGATTCCACATGTTCACTACTGTCATCACATATATCTTCCCGCAATTGAGGCAATAATGCTGGTTTGACATACAGACAGACCCCACCACCTCTTTTGTTTGACCTATCTTTTCTAAACAACATGTAGCCCTCCAAATTAATTGACCAATCATGTGTGTCATCCCACCATGTTTCTGTTATGCCTATCAAGTCATAGATTTCAATTTCAGCTACCAGCTCCAGTTCCCCTATTTTACCAATTAAACTTCTGGCATTTGCAAGCATACAATTTATGCCACTGCTGTGTTCCATTTGTGATTTAGTTTTGACGTGGTTTATAGGCTTCTCCCTATCATCTGTACTAACCCCACCCCCAGATCCACCCACCTGGTTATTAACTACATCTCCTTCCCTTCCTATACTATCTATCCCAGTATTTACTGGTCCCCCCCCTTCCTAGTTTAAAATCTCCTCCAACCGTCTAGTCATCCTTTCCCCAAGCACTTGAGACCCTCTTGCATTCAGGTGCAATCCATCCCTGCTATAGAGATTGTACCCCAAAGCAAAAGCAGCCCAGTGCTCTAAAAACCCAAAGCCCTCCTTCTTATACCAAGACTTCAGTCATGCATTGAGCTCCCTAATCTCCTGCTGTCTCTCTGGCGTAGCGCATGGCACAGGTAGTATCTCTGAGAATACTACCTTGGAGGTCCAGTTCCTAATCTTACTGCCTAAATCCCTAAAATTACCTTTAAGGACTCTCCACCTTCCTCTTACTTTGTCATTGGTACCAATATGCACCAAGACAGCTGGATCCTCTCCAGCCCCTCCCAATAATCTGTCCATCCTGTCTGCAACATGCCGAACCCGGGCACTCGGGAGACAGCAAACCATTCGGTTGCTGTGATCAGAGCCACAGATTACCCTATCTGTTCTCCTAATAATAGAGTCCCCTACCACCACAACCTGCCTAGGCTTCACTTTCCTCTGGATCCCCTCTGTGCTACAGGAGCTGTTCTCCCGGCTGTTAGGGAGAACAGTCTTCTCCAGCAATTCCACTTCTGGGATTGCCTCCCCAACATCTTCACTTAAATAAGCAAATTTGTTGGGATGGAAAAACTCAGGACTGGCTGCCCTCTTCCTCTTCCCTCCCCCACTGCAACCACTTCTAACTGTCACCCAGCTATGTGCCTGGTTCCCTTCTAGCTGATCTCCTCCCTCTTTGCTAGGTGACCCAGCTAGACTCTGCTCAGTTAGCAAGAGACTCCTCTCAAGGTTGTCAATGTCTCTGTGTTGCAATATGACTCTCTAGAGCTCCAATCTGAGCTTCTAGAAGGGCCACTTGCTCACATTTGCCACAGCGGTATGGACCCTGGAACTGCTGTTCCAAGCATGCATACATATGGCAAGATGTGCACTGAGTGAGATCTCCAAACTTGCTCATCATGTATGGTGCAAATGTGAGTTCTTACAAAATATAAACAATTAATTTACCTTTGTTCCTGTAACTCCTGTGTTGCACTAACTGCGCACTTATTCCAGGGCACTTGGTAAAGAGCATGCTCTATTTGTGAGCAAGCTCTGTGAGTCTTGTACCTAGATTTATACAGGCCTACACAGGGGATTGTTCACAAACCCCACCCTTAATTAACTAATCACACTCCCAGAAAAAACACAACCTTTTACACTTTAAACCTTTAACCTTCTTTCTGCAGGTTAGGATGTAAACACACAAAAACACTTTTCCAATGCTGGGATGTCCAAACTGTTCACTTAATCCAGAGCACACTTCTACCTGCCTCTTCGTTTTGAAAAAAGGCACTCTAGGAATAGAGCAGACACAGGCAGGTGTAAACCATCTAAGTGTATACATTTAATAAACAATGACACTAGTATAAAAGTAACAATTTCACATTTCACCATGGGGACGTCCAGCATCTTGGGGTCCACATCCCCTCATAGGCCTCACAACCACATCCTCCTTCTATAAGCCTGAAGATCATCAAGCACTCTGTGAGCCTTTGGTCCTGAAATGTCTGTCCAATCAGGACAAAGATGGCAGCCACGTGCAGCTAAAAAGTAATTTGGGAAACACAACTACGCCTAAGAATACAGCTAAAGGGAGACAACTCACTAGGGGCACAGAGAAGAAACAGCATTGTTCAGAGAGTGTAAAAAAATGGACACATATGCGTGGGAATATTCCCACTTCATCGGTGGTAAAAGGAGGGGGGAAGGGTCTCTAATGTCCATATGCATACCCTTGATTCCCCACCTTTACTATCAGTCACCTTAAAATACATTAGTATATGAATAAATATATGTGTAGAAAATTAGAAGCACAAATCCTAACAGTACAATAACACTATACTCATCAGGAAAAAATGAGAGTATACATAATGCTCCTATGTCAAAGTGCAGAGCTACCAAGGGGAATAATTACAGGGGGTGCATGGAACAGCATCCCAGGGTGTCCATCTTCCCCAGTGTTCAGTTGGTTCTAGTTATTCGTCTGTGACAATATTTTTCTGCTAGGAGCCCAAAAGAATGTTGGCATGAGGCCTTCTAATAACTAGTTATGCTACTGTTCCCAAGACATGCTTATCCACTTATCCATGAGCTGGCTCCTTCTACTTTAATTCTAATAGACATGATATTTAGATAAATTGTATAGGTATCACGGTGCCCGTGATTCGTGCTGCTCTGTGCCTGTCACTTGCTGAGTATTCGTGATTGGCTGTCTGTCATTAGCCCTCCTCACACAGCCTTTTTAAACCCAGGTTGAGCACTTCCAGGTTGCCCTTTCGTGGTGTTTCTGACTCCACTCTGCCTGACCTGCTTGTCAGATCTCTGGGCCTGTTTCCAGTGTTCTGTATGGTACGTTCCGGTGTTCCAGTGTTCCTGTACTTTAACGTTCCGGTGTTCCAGTATTCCTGTATGTTAATGTTCCGGTGCTCCAGCGTTCCAGTATGCTAACGTTCCGGTGTTCCAGCGTTCCTGTGTGCCGGTATTCTGGGGTTCCTGTGCTCCAGCACCGTGCGGGTTAACCTGTACGAGTTCCTGAGTCTCGCGCTCCAGCTGTCGCTCCGGCGACATTGTTCTCCTCGCTATTGCATACACATTGTTGGTTCCAGCGTGCGGACGCTGGTTTACTCCACTAAACCTGGTTGCAATATCATTGTTGGTTCCAGCATGCGGACGCTGGTTTACTCCACTAAACCTGGTTGCAATATACATTGTTGGTTCCAGCGTGCGGACGCTGGTTTACTCCACTAAACCTGGTTGCGATACACATTGTAGGTTCCGGCGTGCGGACGCTGGTTTACTCCACTAACTGGTTGCAAGATACATTGTTGGTTTCAGCGTGCGGACACTGGTTTGCTCCACTAAACCTGGTTGCGATTTACATTGTTGGTTCCAGCGTGCGGACGCTGGTTTGCTCCACTAAACCTGGTTGCGATATACATTGTTGGTCCCAGCGTGCGGACGCTGATTTACTCCACTAACTGGTTGCAAGATACATTGTTGGTTTCAGCGTGCGGACACTGGTTTGCTCCACTAAACCTGGTTGCGATTTACATTGTTGGCTCCAGCGTGCGGACGCTGGTTTGCTCCACTAAACCTGGTTGTGATATACATTGTTGGTCCAAGCGTGCGGACGCTGGTTTACTCCACTAAACTGGTTGCGAGATACTTTGTTGGCTCCAGCGTGCGGACGCTGGTTTGCTCCACTAAACCTGGTTGTGAGATACATTGTTGGTTCCAGTGTGCGGACGCTGATTTGCTCCACTAAACCTGGTTGCGATATACATTGTGGGTTCCAGCGTACGGACGCTGGTTTGCTCCATTAAACCTGGTGGTGCTATTTACCTTTAGTCCCAACGTGCGGACGATGGTTTGCTCCTGAACATCCTGTACTGTGGTCAGTCGCTGTCCACTTCCTTGCAGTTGTCTGATTATCCCTGGCAATAGACTTCTGCGGAGTAAGACCTCTATACTTACGCTCTCTGCTGTCTTAGTCACCTGACAGCTGGTATACTTGCTCAGGCTGCCCTGCCCGGTATTGGTGAGGCCGGCAGAACCTTGATGATACCATCCTGTAGGTTGCCTCACCCGGTATTGGCAGGGCCGGTAGAGCCTACTACAGTACTCCTTTGGGCTGCCCTGCCCGGTATTGGTAAGGCCGGTAGAACCTTGTAATTCACCATCTTTAAGGTTGCCTTACCCGGTATTGGCAGGGCCGGTAGAGCCTACATTCAGCATTCCATTGGGCTGCCTTGCCCGGTATTGGTAAGGCCGGTAGAACCGGTATACGTCATCTCACGGTTGCCTTACCCGGTATAGGCAAGGCCGGTAGAGCCTGTCATTTAAACTGTCACTTGGGTTGCCTTGCCCGGTATTTAGGCAAGGCCGGTAGAACCTATTGTATGTTTTATTACTGTTGTATTGTTATGTATGTTTACCCTACAGGGACTGCCTTTAACTTTTAATAAAGTTAAGTTATTTTACCAAACCTTAATTCTGAGAGTCTTCAAAAACCGTGACAGTACGAAAGGGCCGTGACCTCAGACATTAAGAGTGACGGTAACGCACAGAATATCCATTGGAGGATGGATATGCTCGAGCAACGTTTGGATCAGCTAGCGGTGGCTATCCAAACTATTCTTGAACGCATGGTACTTGCAGATAAGTCCGGTGCTAACCCGGTGGTCTCGCCAATTATGACACTGGAGAATGAGTCTAGGCCCTCAGGGGCCGCAGTCAAAGGGTTAACGGCTTCTGCACCCTTGCTGCTGAGATATGACGGCGACCCTCAACTATACAGAGGGTTTATCAATCAACTTGAGATATTTATGGAATTGATGGCACACGCATTTCCTAGTGATCGCAGCAAGGTTGGGTTCATGATATCCTTGCTGACTGGCAGAGCATTGGCTTGGGCCAACCCACTTTGGGAAAACGCTAAACCTTGCACAAAGAATTTCTGTGATTTTGTACAATCCTTTCGGAGAGTATTTGAGCCTCCTGGTAGAACTGCCTCTGCTGCTAAATGTCTCATGGAGATAAAACAGGGCAGGCGCACAGCTGGCGATTATGCCATTGAATTCCGCACCTTGGCAGCAGAGGTAGGATGGAATAACGAGGCCCTGTTGGCAGCCTTTGCTCAAGGATTGAGTGACCAGATTAAAGATGAGATCGCAGCAAAGAATTTACCTACTGACCTAGATGATTATATCGAATAAGTGATTCTAATTCACTCCAGAATACATGAAAGATTAACCGCCAGAGAGCGACGAGTACAGTTAAAAAATAATGGGTCCAGTAGCATATTTTGCCCACCCAACCCTCCCTCGGCATCCAAACCTAGTGAACCTATTCTAGAACCAAGTGAACCTATGCAGGTGGGTTTCACTAGGTTAACTAAGGAGGAGAGAAGGTATCACAGGACACAAGGTTTATGTCTGTATTGCGGTAAAAATGGTCACCTGTTAAGATCTTGTCCGGTACGTCCGGGAAACGAACACACCTAGGGTACCTTGGGGGACAGGCCCTAGGTGGTGTCCATTCGTCCCCATTGTTGGGCACACTTAAACCCACCATACAGGTGGTATTGTCATGGGCACAACGCTCGGTTGAGGTTTTGGCCTTGGTTGATTCTGGTGCTGCTGGGTATTTTATGGACAATACCTTTGCTGAATTGCATGGGGTACCACGGATTCAGAGAGAAACCCCTCTTGCTATTGAGGCAATTGATGGTAGACCTTTGGAACCTACCCAAGTTACTTTTGAAACGATGCCCATGACTATTGGGGCTCTTCACAAGGAAGAGCAGCAGTTCCAATTGATTAATTCTCCTCACCATGCCATGATTTTGGGCTTTCCTTGGTTACAGTTGCACAACCCACAATTTGATTGGCAGAAATGTGAGATTGCTGCTTGGTCTCAGTTCTGTATGGATAAATGCGTTACCCATCCTGTTAAGGTCTTGTGCACCTCCCCTTCACTACCTGATGCCTACTAGCAGTTTAGCAACGTTTTCAGGAAGGGAGAGGCTGGCGCCCTACCTCAGCACAAACCATACGATTGTCGCATAGAACTGAGTCCTGGAGCAGTACCACCGAGGGGACGCACGTATCTATTGTCTTGTGAGGAGAACCAAGCTATGGAGGAATAAATAGCAGATGCCCTCAGTAGAGGGATCATAAGGAAATCTACTTCTCCGGCCAGTGCCGGGTTCTTTTTTGTTAAGAAAAAAAGTGGCGAACTGCGACCTTGCATAGACTATCGTGGGCTGAATAAGCTGATGGCAAAAAATGCCTACCCAATCCCACTCATCACCGAGCTGTTTGATAGACTTAAGGGGTCCTCGATTTTCACCAAATTGGACCTAAGGGCAGCCTACAATTTGATACGTATCAGAGCCGGTGATGAGTGGAAAACTGCCTTCAATATGAGATCTGGGCATTATGAATACCTAGTCATGCCATTTGGTCTATGTAATGCTCCTGCAGTATTTCAAGAACTGATCAATGACGTTCTTAGAGATATGTTACAATCTTGTGTTGTAGTCTATCTTGACTACATACTTATCCACTCCAATGACCTGTCACAACACATCAAGGATGTGTCTGAAGTCTTGCTGCGCTTACGAAAAAATAAATTATTCTGTAAACTGGAGAAATGCGAGTTCCACAAAACCAGCGTACCGTTTCTGGGGTTTATAATTGGCAAAGACGGTATTGCCATGGATAAAGAGAAATTGACGGCAGTCTTACATTGGCCTAAACCCAAGAGCCTCAAAGCCATCCAACAATTTCTGGGCTTTGCCAATTATTATAGGAAGTTTATTAAAAACTTCTCCTCTATCGTGAAACCTCTGTCTGACCTCACGCATAAGGGCGCTAACCCATCCCTCTGGCCGGTGGCTGCTGAAGAGGCCTTTGAGAAGTTGAAGGTAGCCTTTGCTGAAGCGCCTGTGTTGTCCCACCCTAATCCAATATTTCCCTTTACTTTAGAGGATGATGCCTCAGATATTGGGGTCGGGGAGGTGCTCTCTCAGCGACAGGTTAAAGGCGGTACACTCAGACCCCGTGGATTCTTCTCAAAAAAATTGACTAGTGATCAAAGTCTTTCCGAGATTGGTGATCGAGAATTACTGGCCATTATCCTCGCTCTCAAAGAATGGCGTCATTTACTTGAAGGCACAAAAAACCCCGTTTTGATTCTAACTGATCACAAGAATCTGACGTATCTTTCTGAGGCCAAGAGACTGTCTTCTAGCCAGGCCAGATGGGCACTGTTTCTATCCCGATTCAGTTTAGTTGTATCATACCTGCCGGGATCAAAGAATGTTAGGGCTGATGCTCTGTCTAGACAATTTGAAGCAGAGGTTGACAGAGAAGAGGTACCAGCACCTATCATTCAACCTGATCGAATATTGGCTACCATACGTACTAGTATTACTTCACCACTAGGGGAGGAGATTTTGGCATCCCAAGCCTCTGCTCCTCATGAGACTCCAGTGGGCAAATGTTTGGTCGCTGAGCCATTCCGTACTTGATTACTTGAGACCTACCACTCCTCTAAGGCTGCGGGACATATTGGTAGGGATCAATTGTTCTGGTCTCTCTCTCAGCTATTTTGGAGGCCTTCTATGAGAACAGATTGTGCCAATTTTACGAATGCCTGTGCCACCTGTGCCCGTGCCAAAACCCCTAGACATCTCCCTGTGGGCTTGCTTCAGCCGGTGCCTAATGGTGAACGCCCTTGATCTCACGTCTCTATCGACTTTATGGGAGAATTGCCCAGGTCTAGAGGGTACTCCTTCATATTGATGGTGGTAGACAGGTTCTCTAAAATGGCACACTTCGTACCCCTCCGTGGCCTTCCTTCGGCCAAAGAACTTGCAATGGTATTCGCTCGAGAAGTATTTCGGTTACATGGAGTACCCAGGGTTCTGGTATCTGACAGGAGGAGCCAGTTTGTGTCCAGATTCTGGAGGGCCTTTTGCGAACAGATGGGCATACAGCTATCATTTTCCTCGGCATATCATCCCCAGACTAACGGGGCCGCTGAGAGGGCCAATCAAGGATTGGAACAGTTTCTGTGATGTTTTGTGACTGACCATCATGATAATTGGGCCGACTTGTTGCCTTGGGCAGAGTTCGCCAAGAACTGCGCAGTTAATTCTTCCTCCGGGAGCTCTCCGTTTTTGATCAATTATGGGTTCCAACCCTGTCTGCTCCCGGATTCCTTTCAATCACAGCAGATTCCAGCTCTGGATGAGCATATAGAGCAACTCCGTTCCACATGGGCACAAGTTCAGAGGGTATTGGGCCAGTCTTTTCAGCGACATCAGCGTCATGCCAATCGCAGAAGGCTTCCAGCGGTTTCCTTCCAAGTCGGGGATAGAGTATGGCTGTCCTCCAAGAATCTAAAGCTCAAGGTTCCATCTAATAAGCTGGCACCTCGGTTCATTGGTCCGTACAAGATAATTTGCAAAATTAACCCTGTTTCTTATGCCTTGGAATTGCCTGCTTCTATGCGCATTCATAATGTATTCCATGTGTCTCTCCTTAAACCTCTGGTCTGTAACCGTTATACTACCACACCTGTGATGCCAGGTCCTGTTGAAGTCGAGGGGCAGGAGGAGTATGAAGTACAAAACATTATTGATTCCCGCAGACGTAGAGGAGAGGTACAGTATCTGGTGCATTGGAAAGGTTATGGTCCTGAGGATCGTTCCTGGGTAGACAGTAAGGACCTTCATGCACCCAAGTTACTACGAGTATTTCATGCCAAATACCCTCAGAAGCCTGGACCCTACTCTAGGAGAGGGGGTCTTTGAAAGGGGGGTACTATCACGGTGCCCATGATTCGTGCTGCTCTGTGCCTGTCACTTGCTGAGTATTCGTGATTGGCTGTCTGTCATTAGCCCTCCTCACACAGCCTTTTTAAACCCAGGTTGAGCACTTCCAGGTTGCCCTTTCGTGGTGTTTCTGACTCCACTCTGCCTGACCTGCTTGTCAGATCTCTGGGCCTGTTTCCAGTGTTCCTGTATGCTACGTTCCGGTGTTCCAGTGTTCCTGTACTTTAACGTTCCGGTGTTCCAGTATTCCTGTATGTTAATGTTCCGGTGCTCCAGCGTTCCTGTATGCTAACGTTCCAGTGTTCCAGCGTTCCTGTGTGCCGGTATTCCGGGGTTCCTGTGCTCCAGCACCATGCGGGTTAACCTGTACGAGTTCCTGAGTCTCGCGCTCCAGCTGTCGCTCCGGCGACATTGTTCTCCTCCCTATTGCATACACATTGTTGGTTCCAGCGTGCGGACGCTGGTTTACTCCACTAAACCTGGTTGCAATATCATTGTTGGTTCCAGCGTGCGGACGCTGGTTTACTCCACTAAACCTGGTTGCAATATACATTGTTGGTTCCAGTGTGCAGATGCTGGTTTACTCCAGTAAACCTGGTTGCGATTTACATTGTTGGTTCCAGCGTGCGGACGCTGGTTTGCTCCACTAACTGGTTGCAAGATACATTGCTGGTTTCAGCGTGCGGACGCTGGTTTGCTCCACTAAACCTGGTTGCGATTTACATTGTTGGTTCCAGCGTGCGGACGCTGGTTTGCTCCACTAAACTGGTTGCGAGATACTTTGTTGGCTCCAGCGTGCGGACGCTGGTTTGCTCCACTAAACCTGGTTGCGATTTACATTGTTGGTTCCAGCGTGCGGACGCTGGTTTGCTCCACTAAACCTGGTTGCGATATACATTGTTGGTCCCAGCGTGCGGACGCTGGTTTACTCCACTAAACTGGTTGCGAGATACTTTGTTGGCTCCAGCGTGCGGATGCTGGTTTGCTCCACTAAACCTGGCTGTGATATACATTGTTGGTCCCAGCGTGCGGATGCTGGTTTACTCTACTAAACTGGTTGTGAGATACTTTGTTGGCTCCAGCGTGCGGACGCTGGTTTGCTCCACTAAACCTGGTTGTGAAATACATTGTTGGTCCCAGCGTGCGGATGCTGGTTTACTCTACTAAACTGGTTGCGAGATACTTTGTTGGCTCCAGCGTGCGGACGCTGGTTTGCTCCACTAAACCTGGTTGTGAAATACATTGTTGGTTCCAGCGTGCGGACGCAGATTTGCTCCACTAAACCTGGTTGCGATATACATTGGAGCTGGTTTGCTCCATTAAACCTGGTGGCGCTATTTACCTTTAGTCCCAACGTGCGGACATTGGTTTGCTCCTGAACATCCTGTACTGTGGTCAGTCGCTGTCCACTTCCTTGCAGTTGTCTGATTATCCCTGGCAATAGACTTCTGCGGAGTAAGACCTCTATACTTACGCTCTCTGCTGTCTTAGTCACCTGACAGCTGGTATACTTGCTCAGGCTGCCCTGCCCGGTATTGGTGAGGCCGGCAGAACCTTGATGATACCATCCTGTAGGTTGCCTCACCCGGTATTGGCAGGGCCGGTAGAGCCTACTACAGTACTCCTTTGGGCTGCCCTGCCCGGTATTGGTAAGGCCGGTAGAACCTTGTAATTCACCATCTTTAAGGTTGCCTTACCCGGTATTGGCAGGGCCGGTAGAGCCTACATTCAGCATTCCATTGGGCTGCCTTGCCCGGTATTGGTAAGGCCGGTAGAACCGGTATACGTCATCTCACGGTTGCCTTACCCGGTATAGGCAAGGCCGGTAGAGCCTGTCATTTAAACTGTCACTTGGGTTGCCTTGCCCGGTATTTAGGCAAGGCCGATAGAACCTATTGTATGTTTTATTACTGTTGTATTGTTATGTATGTTTACCCTACGGGGACTGCCTTTAACTTTTAATAAAGTTAAATTATTTTACCAAACCTTAAGTCTGAGAGTCTTCAAAAACCGTGACAATAGGACTCTCTTGAAATGGGGTACCTTGGTGCGGTAAGCGAGTTTAAACATTCTTAGTATCCTTTTGAATGGTCGCACGCAGAAGAGCATGCGACCATTCAAATCTTTTAGCAGGTCGCCTGGGTAATAAGCGCGACGTGACAATCTTACAGTGCATGACAGAGCAAGATTGTCACAACGCTTATTCAATGGGCACGTTAAGCACACAGAGGCAGTTGGAGCAGATGAAAGACACATCTTGCTTACTTCCACAATCGGAAGATGTCCAACAGTGCAATCAGCTCAGAAAACAATGGGATCCTGGTACAGACATCTACTGTCTGGAGAAGTCTGGTCAGAAGTGGTCTTCATGGAATACTTGCGGCCAAAAAGCCATACCTTCGACATGGAAATAAGGCCAATCAACCCAATTATGCATGAAAACACAGGAACTGGGGTGCAGAAAAATGGCAGGAGGTGTTCTGAACTAATGAGTCAATTTTTTAAATATTTGGCTGTAGCAGAAGGCAGTTTGTTCGCCGAAGAGCTGGAGAGCGGTACAAGAATGAGTGTCTGCAGGCAATAGTGAAGCTGTCACAACCTGTCGATTTCTTCCTTCCCAGAGGCGTTCTCTCTCCTAATTACAGTACTCCTTCACCTGTCTGTGGCCTACTTATGTCCGGGAATTTTCTCCTTTCCCCGCCCTTGGATGGTCAGTGTTCAGCGTCCTTGTGTCCTGTGTACCTGCTTACCTGATATCCTGATTTCTTATTCCCGTTGTGACCTCCACTTGTATCTCGTTCATCCAACTTTCTGGTTTCCTAATCCTGGCCTTGTTCCCAACTACTCTTGACTCTTTGCTCCAGTTCCTGTTTGCTACATTGTGTATCAAATCCAGCTAGTGTACGACTCTCCGCTTGTCTACATTTCCAAGTCTCATACAGTTTCTTTACTCAACTCCTTGTCTCCTGGCTTGTCTATGATCCCCCACTTGTCTACGACTCCAAGGTAACGACTGCTTTTTTTGCTCGACTCTCTGTGTACCGAACCTGGCTTGTCGATAACTCTCTGTTTGTCTACGATCCCTTTGGTCGACTCCTGCATTATTCGATGACTAGTAGTCGACTCCTGTTCTCCCTCGACTCTCCAGTTGTCTTTGACTCGCAGTCGACCAATTTCTGTCTGCCGACTTCTGCCTCACTTAAACATATTTGCTTATCCTCGACTGTCGACCTCCTGCAGTAGGGTTCCGACTCTGTGTCGGAGATTGAGCCTTCCTTGCCTTGCTGAGAGACAGTGACAGTATCCAAGGGCCAGTACCATGGAACCCGCAGAGGTCGGACAAAAACTCAACACCTGTGAGGCCTGGATTGAGGGCCGAGATCATTGTACGGATCAGTTTGCCCAAGACTAGTGTGTACAGATCCTGCTTGACTTTCTGCTCCTACTACTTCTCCTCCTGCTCAACTGGAGACCAGCACTCCTATGCCTACTATGAGACTGCCCCCTCCCCCCGTTATGGAGGTGATCCTGCTGGGTGTCAATGCTTTCTAAATCAGTGCTCAATACACTTTGAAATGACTCATTTATTTCCTTCTGATAGAGCTAAAGTAGGATATGTTATTTCACTTCTCACTGATTGTGCCCTTACCTGGGCCTCCCCTCTGTGTGAGAGGGGCACCCCCCTGGTGAACAATTATTCTGACTTTGCCCGTAGCCTCCGCCAAGTCTTTGATCTTCCAGGCACAGCTGGGACTGCTTCCTCCTCACTATTCACAATAAGACAAGGCTCACTTTCCCTAATGGACTATGCTACAGAGTTCTTCACGTTTGCTGCAGAAGTTGGAACAATGAGGCCTTGGTCTCTGCCTTTAATAATGGACTGTCTGACCGGGTGAAAGATGAGATTGCTGCTAAAGATCTACCCATGGAGCTGGAGGAGCTTATCTGTTTTGTTTCCCGAATTGATCTCAGGCTCAGGGAGAGGCAACTCCAACGGGACTGCATCAGGAAAACATTTGTCAGACTGGCACCCAAGTTCACCCCTCCTGAACCTCCGGTTGTTCCCCCACCAGAGGAGCCCATGCAAATAGGGTCCATGGGGTTGAGCAAGGAGGAGAGGCAACACAGGAGGAGGGAGAATCTGTGCATGTACTGTGGAGGATCTGGCCATTATGCCCATGACTGTCCAAAAAAGAAGGGAAACGCTCGCACCTAAAAGGGATCAGGGGCCCTGCTCTAGGTGTAGTCTCTTGTGCCCCTGAGGCTAAGGACAATCATCTATTATTTCCTGTGCAACTATCCTGCCAGAATCTTCAGGTATCTACTTTTGCAACAATAGACTCTGGGGCTGCTGGCTCATTTATAGATGAGACTTTTTGTATGAAAAAACGGGATTCCATGCCTTGCCAAGTCACAGCCATTATTGCTAGAGGCCATTGATGGGAGACCACTTCACCCATCCCTTATCACTAAGAAAACTACACCCCTGCGTCTCCAAGTTGGGGTTTTACATTCTGAGACCTTAAGCCTTGATGTGATCACCTCTCCTTCCTGTCCAGTTATTTTGGGATACTGCTGGCTCTCTTTACATAATCCACATATTGACTGGACAGATCACTTCCAGGGGCTCTTTCTGTTCTTCGCACTGCTTTAAAGCCACAGAACCTGTACAAATCCAGTCTGCCCTGTCCTCCACTCTGGACATTCCAGTACGATATCGGCAGTTTTCTGATGTATTCAATAAAAGGGACTCTGAGAAACTACCCCCTCACAGGGCTCTGGACTGTCCTATTGATCTTTTGCCTGGGACCATTCCTCCACAAGGCAAGGTTAACCTCTCTCTCTGCCTGAATCAGAAGCCATGGAGGAATATATCAAAGAGAGTCTAAGGAAAGGATTTATCCAACCCTCCACATCCCCGGCAGGAGCGGCATTCTTTTTTGCTAAAAAGAAAGAGGGAGACTTGCGCCCCTGCATTGACTACAGGGGGCTCAATAAGATCACTGTTATAAATTTGTACCCTTTACCTTTGATATCAGAACTGTTTGACCGGCTCAAAGGTTCCAAAATCTTCACAACACTAGACTTAAGGGGAGTGTCACGGCACCCAGGAATGCTCAGAACTCAGTACGGTAATGTAATGCAAAATATTTATTAAAATCAATCACAGCACTAAATAAGTGGTACAACAAGCAAAGGGTTACTCGCTGGCGACACTACTACCAGAAATAGTAGGCCTCTCACTAGACCACAATGAGAGAGACTGGGCCGAAGCCCCTGTTAGTCTCAGCAGGATACAGGAACGTCAACTCTTGATCCATCGACTGGAACACTGGAACAGGCGACCACTGTAAACACTGGCTCAGCAATCTTGATCCGATGAACAGGAACACAAGGACTGCTGGACTGGAGAACTGACCCATGCCTGCAATCAGTCAAACCAGCAACACCACACCTTTGCAGCAACCCGGTGACCCACACCTGCAGTCACCGCTAAGAGACCCTGTGACTCTGCCTGCAGTCACTATATCGGACCCCTGTGACTCACTCCTGCAGTCACATATAAAGACCCTGTGGCTCATGCCTGCAGCCACCACACGAGACCCTGTGACTCACGCCTGCAGTCACTACACCAGACCCTGTGACTCTGCCTGCAGTCACTATATCGAGACCCTGTGACTCACGCCTGCAGTCACCAATCAGACCCTTTGTCCACAACAGCGGTCTGTCTTAAGCCAATAGCACAAATTGATCACGGTAAGGGATACTCGTGATCACTGGGTCATACACAGAGAGGGTTCGCGTACTTATCTGGGTCATACTATCACGATGCCCGTGATTCCTTGTTTTTATTTTTTCTGTCAGTTATCCAATGTGTGAGGTCCTCATTGGTTGCCCTGTGTTTTGCCCACCCAGTATAGCCTTTATATACTGGGCTCCTGCACCTTCTCACTGCCCTTTCGCGGTGTTCCTGTGCCAGTTCTACGTTTGTTATTGAGGTTTCCAGTGTACCGACTTGGCTTGCCTGACTACTCTCCTGTTCTTGCGCCTGTGTACCGACCCGGACTGCCTGACTCCTCTTCAGTGATTGTTCCTGTGTATCGACCCGGCCTGGCTGACGTTCCTGCTACCTTGTACCGACCCGGATTGGCTGACGTTCCTGCTCCTGTATCCTGACCCAGCCTGGCTGATGTTCCTGCTCCTGGATTCCGACTCGGCAGTCTCCCATTGTGGTCCTGGTCGCCTCGGCGACATTCTGACTTCCGGTGCCTTACCCTGTTTGGCACCTCTGCCCCGCAGGCTTGCCTAGTATTCCCACTTGGCTCTACAGAGCGCCTCTGGCCTAGTCCTCCATTCCGCGTAACCGGTTGCAAGTGTTGCCTCCGTGATAGCACCAGTACATTGCCATTGGCTACGCTCTGTCTAAACCGGTTGCAAGTGTTGCCTCCATGATTGCACCTGTACACTGCCATTGGTTCTCTCCACTCTGTCAAAACCGGTTGCAAGTGTTACCTCCGTGATATCACCGGTACGTTGCCATTGGTTACACTCCACTCTGTCAAAACCGTTTGCAAGTGTTGCCTCCGTGATAGCACCGGTACATTGCCATTGGTTACGCTCCACTCTGTCAAAACCGGTTGCAAGTGTTGCCTCCGTGATTGCACCGGTATACTGCCATTGGTTCGCTCCACTCTGTCAAAACCGGTTGCAAGTGTTGCCTCCGTGATAGCACCGGAACATTGCCACTGATTACGCTCCACTCTGTCAAAACTGGTTGCAAGTGTTGCCTCCGTGATTGCACTGGTATACTGCCATTGGTTCGCTCCACTCTGTCAAAACCGGTTGCAAGTGTTGCCTCTGTGATAGCACCAGTACATTGCCATTGGTTACGCTCTGCTCTGTCAAAACCGGTTGCAAGTGTTGCCTCCGTGATTGCACCGGTACATTGCCATTGGTTACGCTCCACTCTGTCATAACCGGTTGCAAGTGTTGCCTCCATGTCAGCACTGGTAGCGCTCCTGTTTACCTCAGTGGACTGGTAATCGCTGTGAACTCAGTCTTTGGCGTTTTCATGAAGCAGCTTGTTGCCAGCACATATTAGACTGTTTTCCTTTCTTGATCAACGTTAACTCCTGCATTGCTGTAACCTGGAAACCTTATCATCCGCCTGACCCGTGTCAGCATAAACTGTTTGTCTCCTATACTTGTGCTGGACCTGTGTGGGCCTAATGAACCTGTCATGTGTCTATACTTTAATATTTATATTACAGGACCTGTGAGGGTTCTTTATGTATTTATCATGGTCCCCGTGATTCCCTGTCACTCTCTGTGGTGGTGCTCGTCCATTGGAGGAGGTTTATCAGCCCATCCAGGGTGTCCCTTTATATACTGGGCCTATGGCACCTGTCAGGTGCCCTTTCGTGGTGTTCCTGATCCTGCGCCATTGTTGCTGTGTTCCTGCATTCCTGTGTACCGACTCTGCCCGTCTAACTATTCTGCTGTTCCTGCTCTGTGATTGACCCAGTTCCAGCTGACGTTCCTGCTCCGTGATTGACCCGGTTCCGGCTGACGTTCCTGCTTCGTGATTGACCCGGTTCTGGCTAACGTTCCTGCTCCGTGATTGACCCGGTTCTGGCTGACGCTCCTGCTCCATGATTGACCTGGTTCCGGCTGACATTCCTGCTCCGTGTTTGACCTGCCATTGACTATTGTTCCTGCTCCGTGATTGTTTCCGTGATGCTGCGAGACTTCGATCACCTGCCGGCGACATTCTGAACTGTGCGGATAGTATTGCCCTGACTGATCAAGTCTCTGCTGCTGAGCTGTTGCCTCCGTTACCGAGCCAGTCTGAGTATACTTGCTGAGTTGTTGCCTCCATTTCCGAGCCTGTCAGATACACTTGCTGTGCTTGTTGCCTCCGATATTGAGCCTGTCTCTGTACACTTGCCAAGCTTGCTGCCATTCTTTCTGAGCCATTCAACACTTGATGAGCTTGTTGCCTCCATCACCGAGCCTATCCTTGACACTAGCAGAGCAGTACTCCAACTACAGTGCTTGTTCCTTGCAGTGGTTGCACCGTGTGGTGCTATTGGGCATACCGTTAGCTCTTGCAGTGTGTTGCTCCGTTTCGGCACTGGAAGGGTGTCTTGGCTCTGGTCTCCAATTGCTCACTGTGTTCTACTACCGTATCGCACTAGGCAGTGTGTTGGCTCCCGATACACGCTTGTGCAGTGTCTCCTCCGCTGCGGCACCCAAGGGGTGCTCTTGGCTCTGGTCCCATTGGCACATGCAGTGTTTCCTCCATTGCCATACCTAAGGGGCGTCCCTGGCTCTGGTTCCATTAGCTCCAGCAGTGGCTCTCCTCCGTTATTGCACCCTAGTGGTGTGATTGGCTCTAGCTCTAATCGGTCCTTGCTGTACCATTGGGCACATAACTATACAGCTATCTGAAGTGATTCAGTTTAGTCGTATACTGCACCGTCCTATTGTACTACTACTGGGACTGTTTATATCCACTGGGCGTTGGCTTATCACCACCACAGAGACTGATCAAATTGCTTTGGGAATTAACCCTTGTTCCTCTATTGATTCTGTTGAGTGCTATTTGCTCCTGCTATATTGGGCCTGTACTACAGCCATTATTTGTCTATACCTGCTATAACCTGTTCTGGCCCCCAGGGGCGCTGCTCCTTAATTTTACCTCAATAAAACTGTGTTTTATTTTTAACCTTGGTCTAAGTGTCAGAAAACCGTAACAGTGTTTTTATCCTAACTCTGTGTCTGTGAGTCAAACAAACCTTTACACATACACAGTAAGGGTTCTCTTACTTAGCCGGGTGATACACAGTGCGGGTTCTCATAAATAGCCAGGTCATACACAGAGTGAGTTTTCGTAGATAGCCAGGTCACACACAGAGCCCAAGTACTTCACCTAATAACAACAACGCAAGGGAGACTGAGTCAGGACTCAGTCTGCCTTTTAAACCCCTCCACAGGAAGTAGGAGGAGCAGCTCAGAGGGAGGAAGTAGGCAGGAGGAGACTACAGGAAACAAACAGATAAAACAGAGGCCTGCTGCATGCTAGAAGCCTCGCGCCTGTAGATGCTGCTGCAAACAAGGTAAGCTGTAAACTGTAACAGTACCTCCCCCTCAAAGGCCCCTCCTCCGCGGAACCGACCGAGGTTTGTCAGGGAACTTCACATGGAATCTGCATACCAAAACAGGAGAGTGAACATCATCAGCTGAAATCCAGGAACGCTCCTCTGGACCATATCCCTTCCAATGGATCAAATACTGTAAGAGCCCTCGAACCAACCGGGAGTCCATAATTTTTGAACTTCAAATTCCTAGTGAGCTGCAACTCTCACAGGAGCAGGCTGAACAGGAACAGTTGTGTACTGGTTGCAGACCAAGGGCTTAAGCAGAGACACATGGAACACATTGTGAATTCGCATACCGGCTGGCAACTCCAAAACGTAAGCAACTGGATTAATCTTACATAATACACGGAACGGCCCAATGAATCTAGGAGCCAACTTGCCACATGGAACTTTCAGGTGCAGATTGCGGGAAGACAGCCACACTCCTGAAAGTGAGGAGCCAGCAACTTTCTACGATCCTCCTGCTGTTTTTGCAGCAACACGGACCCACGTAAGGTTTGCTGCACCTTTACCCAGGAAGACCGGAGGGCTCGTAAATGAAAATCCAGAGCCGGCATGGATTGCGCTTGAAAATTCTCGGGCAACACTGAGGGTTGGAACCCATAATTAATCAAAAATGGGGAACTCCTAGTTGAGGAGTTTACTGCACAGTTTCGAGCAAACTCTGCCCATGGCAACAACTCGGCCCAGTTGTCATGATGGTCAGAAACGTAGCATCGGAGAAACTGCTCTAACACTTGATTGGCTCGCTCTGCTGCTCCATTAGATTGCGGGTGATAGGCGGAGGAGAACGCCAGTTGAATATCCATTTGAGCACAAAACTGTCTCCAAAACCGAGCCACAAACTGACTTCCTCTATCAGACACAATAATCTTCGTGATACCATGTAAACGGAAGACTTCTCTGGCAAAGATCACTGCCAATTCCCTGGCGGAAGGTAATCCCTTAACCCCTTCAGTGCCAGAGGCTCGGGCCATTTTCTGAACCCTGCAGGCCAGACACTTTTTCAACATTTTTGCTATCCTTCCGTTTAGGCTGGGGATTTTTAGTTACATATGGAAAACTATATATTGTTTTTTTCAGAACGAATTGAGCTTTCTTGTGATACCTTACATGAAGAGAATTTTACATCGTGCAAAAAGCTATGATGTCATAATGACAAAAAAAAGTGAAAATTTACTCATTTTGCTAAAATCACATACTATGTATCAAAAACATTTACCTTGATTGAAAAAGTTTCAATTATTTGAAAAAGCCTCGAGTCCCCCGAGTAAAAAAATACCAAATTTGTATAGTTTTACCTACGTCCATGGCTAGCGTAGAGCCCTAATCACCAGCAGCACAAAATGACATTTTCAACTTTATAAACTAATATGCGCATTCTAGGGTTTTTGTGGTAAAACTACCCTAAAACAGTGGAATAACTATATAAAACTATATATTTCTGGAAAGTAGACAACCTGCTGCATCTAATGAGGGGTGATTTTCCTTGTTACCCCAAGCCTGGTGTGCACAAATGCCTCCAGAAGATGGCGCTAATGAAAAAAAAAGGCATTTTCTTACATTTCTGCCCCTTCAAATGTACTAAAATGTGTGAAAACCATGGCATTTCCAACTGTATTCATTAGCTAGTGCTCTTAGGAGAAAAATAACACCCCATTGGTATGAGTTCACCTACCTCAGGGGGCGCTACAAGTACAAAACTACACCTATTGCAACCTCTAATTTTTCTAACATTTTCTCAAACATTACCTGTCTGTACAAAAATGGTTATAACAAATACAGAAGTGAAGAAAGGGTACACAAACCATACCATTTTGAAAAGAAGACACCCTGCCGCATCTAATGATGGGTGACTTGCCTTGTTACCCCAAGCCTGGATTGCACAAATGCCTCCAGAAGGTGGCACTAATGAAAAAAAAAGGCATTTTCTTACATTTCTGCCCCTTCAAATGTACTGAAATGTGTGCAAACCATGGTATTTCCAACTGTATTCATTAGCTAGTGCTCTTAGGAGAAAAATGACACCCCATTGGTATGAGTTTAACTACCTCAGGGGGCGCTAGAAGTGCAAAACGACACCCACTACAACTTCAAATTTTTCTAACATTTTCTCAAACATCACTTGTCTGTACACAAATGGTTATAACAACTACAGAAGTGAAGAAAGGGTACACAAACCATACCATTTTGAAAAGAAGACACCCTGCCGCATCTAATGATGGGTGACTTGCCTTGTTACCCCAAGCCTGGAGTGCACAAATGCCTCCAGAAGGTGGCGCTAATGAAAAAAAAAGGCATTTTCTTACATTTCTGCCCCTTCAAATGTACTGAAATGTGTGCAAACCATGGTATTTCCAACTGTAT
Organism: Rhinophrynus dorsalis; assembly: GCA_037306005.1. NCBI lineage: Eukaryota > Metazoa > Chordata > Amphibia > Anura > Rhinophrynidae > Rhinophrynus > Rhinophrynus dorsalis. The sequence goes on from CM074724.1 coordinate 168,103,301, forward strand.
TCATTAGCTAGTGCTCTTAGGAGAAAAATGACACCCCATTGGTATGAGTTTAACTACCTCAGGGGGCGCTAGAAGTGCAAAACGACACCCACTACAACTTCAAATTTTTCTAACATTTTCTCAAACATTACTTGTCTGTACACAAATGGTTATAACAACTACAGAAGTGAAGAAAGGGTACACAAACCATACCATTTTGAAAAGAAGACACCCTGCCGCATCTAATGATGGGTGACTTGCCTTGTTACCCCAAGCCTGGAGTGCACAAATGCCTCCAGAAGGTGGCGCTAATGAAAAAAAAAGGCATTTTCTTACATTTCTGCCCCTTCAAATGTACTGAAATGTGTGCAAACCATGGTATTTCCAACTGTATTCATTAGCTAGTGCTCTTAGGAGAAAAATGACACCCCATTGGTATGAGTTCACCTACCTCAGGGGGCGCTACAAGTACAAAACTACACCTATTGCAACCTCTAATTTTTCTAACATTTTCTCAAACATTACCTGTCTGTACAAAAATGGTTATAACAAATACAGAAGTGAAGAAAGGGTACACAAACCATACCATTTTGAAAAGAAGACACCCTGCCGCATCTAATGATGGGTGACTTGCCTTGTTACCCCAAGCCTGGAGTGCACAAATGCCTCCAGAAGGTGGCGCTAATGAAAAAAAAAGGCATTTTCTTACATTTCTGCCCCTTCAAATGTACTGAAATGTGTGCAAACCATGGTATTTCCAACTGTATTCATTAGCTAGTGCTCTTAGGAGAAAAATGACACCCCATTGGTATGAGTTTAACTACCTCAGGGGGCGCTAGAAGTGCAAAACGACACCTACTACAACTTCAAATTTTTCTAACATTTTCTCAAACATTACTTGTCTGTACACAAATGGTTATAACAACTACAGAAGTGAAGAAAGGGTACACAAACCATACCATTTTGAAAAGAAGACACCCTGCCGCATCTAATGATGGGTGACTTGCCTTGTTACCCCAAGCCTGGAGTGCACAAATGCCTCCAGAAGGTGGCGCTAATGAAAAAAAAAAGGCATTTTCTTACATTTCTGCCCCTTCAAATGTACTGAAATGTGTGCAAACCATGGTATTTCCAACTGTATTCATTAGCTAGTGCTCTTAGGAGAAAAATGACACCCCACTGGAATGAGTCGACCTACCTTAGGGGTGCCAGAAGCACATAACTACACCTACCTGTTTGCTTCTTCGAAAATGGCTGCTTGTACTAAAATGTCCATAACTGTTAGAGACATGAAGGAAAGGTATAAAAGGTATACCATTTTGGAAAGTAGACATTCTCCCGCATCAATTGAGGGGTCACTTGCCTTTCTACCCCCTGGGCTGAAGTGCACAAATATTTCCAAAAGGTGGCGCTATGGGAATAAATACATGTTTTTTTTACATTTCCACCACTTCAAAGATACTAAAATCTTTGAAAACCATAACATTTCCTGCTGTATTCAGTACCTGCTACCAACATGAGAAAAATGGTAGCCTATTTGTGTGGGTTAACATACAATATGTGGGTGCTAGGAACACGTACGTAAACCTGACACTTTTGTTTTTGAAATTATCTGCTTGCACTAAAATGGTTATAACCATAATAGATATGCAGAAAAGGTAGAGAAACAATGCCATTTTGGAAAGAAAACATCCTTCCGCATCTAATGAGGGGTCACGTGCCTTCTTACCCAAAGGCTGGTATGCACAAATGCTTCCAGGAGGTGGCGCTAGTGAAAAAAAAAAGGCATTTTCTTACATTTCTGCCCCTTCAAATGTATGGAACTTTGTAAAAACCATGGAATTTTCAACTGCATTCATTAGCTAGTGCTCTTAGGAGTCAAACGACACCCCATTGATATGAGTTGACCTACCTTAGGGGGTGCTAGAAGTAGAAAACTACACCTACTACAACCTCTGATGTTTCTAACATTTTCTCAAATGTGACTTGCCTGTACAAAAATGGCTATAACACATTCAGAATTGAAGAAAAGGTAGATAAACCATACCATTTTGGAAAGAAAACAACCTGCCGCATCTAATGAGGGGTCACTTGCCTTCTTACCCCAATACTGGTGTGCATAAATGTTTCCAGAAGGAGGCGATATAGGAAAAAAATTGAATTTTTTTACATTTCTGCCCCTTCAAATGTATGGAGCGCTGTGAAAACCATGGAATTTTCAACTGCATTTGTTTGCTAGTGCTCTTAGGAGTCAAATAACACCCCATTGGTATGAGTTGAACTACCTTAGGGGGTGCTAGAAGTAGAAAACTACACCTACTACAACCTCTGATGTTTCTAGCATTTTCTCAAACCTGACTTGCCTGTACGAAAATGACTATAAAACCTTCAGAATTGAAGAAAAGGTAGATAAACCATACCATTTTGGAAAGAAGACAACCTGCCGCATCTAATGAGGGGTCACTTGCCTTTTTACCCCTAAGTTAGTTGGCACAACTATTTCCAGAATGTGGTGCTACAGGAAAAAAAAAATTTTGTTTTACACATCAGTCACTTCAAAGATACTAAAATGGTTCAATGGCGTGGGATTTCCTAGGAGGACTTCTTGCCAGCCTAAGAAAAATGGTACCCCACTGCTGTGGGTTGACATACCAATTTACGCTACAGGAGCGTAGCTACCAGTGAAACAGAAATGGTAAAGCAAACAGTGTATGTGTGATTTTATGGCTAACAGATGAAAGAAGCTAGGGCGTCAGCCGGTGTACGTGCGGACCTGTGACTACAAGTGTAACAAAGTATGTGGGAGGGTGAGGGATTAGGCAGTGTGTGTGGGTATGAGCAGAGGAGCAAGGATGGTGGGGCAGTGTTTGATAGTGTGTATGGGAGATCTGTGACTACCAGTGTTGATAAAAAGTCCTGTGTGTGCCACAGGAAGGGGGTCGGCATTGAACTCCCCTCCTAGTGGCACACACAGGGTTAATTTGTGTTTTAATTTTTTTTTTTTTATTATATACCTCATTGAGGGGCATAAGGACCCCCTGATCCCTCCCCAATGAGGTCTTAGTAAAAAAAAATATATATATGTCCACAAACAGGGGACCCTGAGAGTGCCACAGGGGTCTCCAGCGCATTGCAAAGCAATGCATTGGATCCTTGTGGCACTCAGAGGGTTAATTTTTTTTTTTTTTATCATTACTGGGTAATCAGAGCTTGTTGGGGGGCCATCAGGACCAATCATGATGGCCCCCAACAATCTCTGATAACGAAGTAATGATAAATGCCCTGTGTGTGCGCCGCAGAAGGGGGGCTGCATTGGCCCCCCTTGAGGCACACACATGGTTAATTTTTTTTCTTTACTTTTTTTTATTATGGACCTCATTGGTGGGTATCAGGACCCCTTTGATTCCCCCCAATGAGGTCTTAAAAAAAAAAAAAAAAAAAAGGAATCAAAATAAATGTCCCTGTGAGTGCCAAAGGGGTCTCCAGCGCATTGCAAAGCAATGCATTGGACCCTTCTGGCACTCAGAGGGTTAATTTTTTTTTTATCATTACTTGGTAATCAGAGCTTGTTGGGGGGCCATCAGGACCAATCATGATGGCCCCCCAACAATCTCTGATAACGAAGTAATGATAAATGCCCTGTGTGTGCTCCACAGAAGGGGGGCTGCATTGGCCCCCCTTGTGGCACACACAGGGTTAATTTTTTTTTCTTTACTTTTTTTTATTATGGACCTCATTGGTGGGTATCAGGACCCCTCTGATTCCCCCCAGTGAGGTCTTAAAAAAAAAAAAAAAAAAAAAAGGAATCAAAATAAATGTCCCTGTGAGTGCCAAAGGGGTTTCCAGCGCATTGCAAAGCAATGCATTGGACCCTTCTGGCACTCAGAGGGTTAATTTTTTTTTTTTATTATTACTTTGTAATCAGAGCTTGTTGGGGGGCCATCAGGACCAATCCTGATGGCCCCCCAACAATCTCTAGTAACAAAGTAATGACAGAAGCCCTGTGTGTGCCACAGGAGGGGGGGGGTGCATTGGACCCCCCCCTGTGGCACACACAGGGTTAAAAAAATTTTTTTTTTTTTTTTAATAATAGACCTCATTGAGGGGCATCAGGATCCCCCTGATCCCCCCAATGAGGTCTTTAAAAAAAAAAAAACCCAAAGAAAAGACCCTGTGAGTGCTACAAGGGTCTCCAGCACATTGCAAAGCAATGTGCTGGGGACCACTGCGGCACTCACAGGGTTACTATTTTTTTTTTTTTTATTTATTTATTTTTTTTAGCTATTCAGACCTCGTGGGGGACATCAGGACCCCTCCTGGTGTCCCCCAAGTAATTGATCTCCCAGCCGATAGGCTGGGAGACCAATTTGGCGACTGCAGGAGAGCAGAAGCTCTCCTGCCTTTCACTCCTACCACCGGTAGGAGTGAATGGGACCGGGGAAACTTCCCCAACGTCATCAGAGACATGTCACTGATGACGTTGGGAGGCTTCCCCCGGTCCCGCCCACTCCTACCCGGAAGTTCGGGTAGGAGAGACGGAAGAGGAGAAGCTGCGCTTCTGCTGCGCTTCTCCTCTTCTTTTATTGATCTCCCAGCGCGATCGGCTGGGAGATCAATAACAGGGGGGACATGAGGAGTGATCCTCATGTCCCCCCACGATTGCCCACCTTTTTTTTTTTTTAAAATGCGGCCACTGCATGCCGGTTATACCGGCTCATGCAGTGACCGCATTTTAGTGGGTACATTGTACGAGCTTGGCACAGCGGGTACAGCTGTCCAAACTCGTACAATGTACCCACTTGGCACTCAAAGGGTTAAGTGGCACAAAATGAGCCATTTTCGAAAACTTGTTCACTATCATCAAAATCACTGTACATCCCATGGAGCGAGGAAGTTCAACCATGAAATCAATTGATAAATGTGACCAGGGGCGTTCCCCATTGGCCACTGGTTGAAGCAGACCCACAGACAGCTGTCTGGGAGATTTGTTTTGAGCACACGTGGTGCAAGCTGCAGTAAAAGCAGCACAATCGGCCCTTAAACTTGGCCACCAGAAAACTCGTGACAAAGACCAAATCAACTGGTCTCGACCAATATGCCCAGCAATTTTTGAGGCATGATAAGTCTCAAGCAACTGAATAGGAAATTGCACTGGCACAAAGCAACGACCCTCGGGTCTCTCAACTGGGGCGGCAGCCTGAGCAGCCAAAATCTCCTCACCCAAAGGAGATGTAATGCAAGTACGGATCGTAGCCAAAATACGGTGAGCAGGAATGACCGGAGAGGGCGGATCCTCCTCCCTCAAGGGAGAGCAAAACTGGCGAGATAATGCGTCAGCCCGAATGTTTTTAGATCCAGGGAAGCACGAAACCACAAAGTTAAAACAAGACAGGAATAGTGCCCATCGAGCCTGTCTTGCGGATAAGCGCTTAGCTTCAGACAGATAAATCAAATTTTTATGATCTGTCAAATCAAAATGGGAGTTTTCATACCTTCCAACAGATGTCTCCACTCCTTTAAGGCTAACACAATTGCCAATAACTCTCTGTCACCAATCTGGTACAGTCCCTCTGATTTAGACAACTTCCTCAAGAAATACCCACATGGGAGAAGGGCTTCTCCTGGAGCAGAGCGCTGTGACAACAAGGCGCCCACGCCTATCTCTGAGGCATCCACCTCCAGTGTAAATGGTAAGGAGGGGTCAGAATGAACCAAAATTGGGGCAGTAGCAAAAGCTTTCTTTAAGAATGCATTGATCGCTTCTTGAGACCACTCAGTGATTTTAGCCCCTTTGCAAGTCATTTCCGTAAGGGATTTGACAATGGAAGAAAAAGTTTTGATAAATTTTCAATAATAATTGGCGAATCCCAGAAACCTCTGGATTGCCTTAAGGCCCATAGGACGAGGCCAATTAAGAACTGCCGACAACTTCAAAGGATTCATGGCGAATCCAGCTGCAGAAATGATATAACCCAAGAACGTCATTTGCGGCTTGTGAAACTCACATTTCTCCAACTTGCAAAAGAGCTTATTCTCCCGTAGCAGACTTAACACCCTTGAAACATCTGCTTGATGTGTCTCCAGAGTCGGGGAATATATGAGGATATTGTCCAGATATACCACCACACAACTCTGCAGGAGCTCTCTCAGAACATCATTAATCAGTTCCTGGAAGACAGCTGGAGCATTACACAAGCCAAAAGGCAGCACCAGATACTCATAATGCCCACTTCGAGTATTGAATGCTGTCTTCCACTCATGTCCCTCTTTAATGCGTACCAAATTGTACTCCGCCCTTAGATCCAACTTAGTAAAGATCTTAGGTCCCTTCACTCGATCAAAAAGCTCAGTGATCAACGGGATGGGATAAGCGTTTTTCACCAGCAATTTGTTTGATCTGGAAAAGCCTCAATAACAGCGCACATAACAAAAACAGAAAGGGAAAAAAAGATCTAAGTGTAGTATTTATTAAAAGTAATAATATATAAAAACAAGTGATTGCACTTACAAGAGCCCTTCTTGGGCTTAAGGCATGTAACAGGTCCTTGTCCCTTATAGCCAGACGAACTGTGTCCACTCTAAACTCCTGCCGACCCAAAGTACAGTGTGGATGATGATATCTTATGAATCCGACCGGGTCTGATATATATGTCTCTGTGGTGATAATCTTTTGTAGGAATTCTCCAATCGAGACCAGTGGCGCCTGCAATCAGTCAAACCAGCAACACCACACCTTTGCAGCAACCCGGTGACCCACGCCTGCAGTCACCGTTAAGAGACCCTGTGATTCTGTCTGCAGTCACTATATCGGACCCCTGTGACTCACTCCTGCAGTCACATATAAAGACCCTGTGGCTCATGCCTGCAGCCACCACGCGAGACCCTGTGACTCACGCCTGCAGTCACTACACCAGACCCTGTGACTCTGCCTGCAGTCACTATATTGAGACCCTGTGACTCACGCCTGCAGTCACCAATCAGACCCTCTGTCCACAACAGTGGTCTGTCTTAAGCCAATAGCACAAACTGATCACGGTAAGGGATACTCGTGATCACTGGGTCATACACAGAGTGGGTTCTCGTACTTATCTGGGTCATACACAGAAAGGGTTCTCTTACTTACCCGGGTCATACACAGTGCGGGTTCTCATAAATAGCCAGGTCATACATAGAGTGGGTTTTCGTAGATAGCCAGGTCACACACAGAGCCCAAGTACTTCACCTAATAACAACAACGCAAGGGCGACTGAGTCAGGATATTAGAAAAAGAATCCAAAGGTGCTTGCCTTATAGGCAAGCCAGCCAATTAGTAGACAGTATTTTTTTTTTTTTTTTTTTTTTTTTAAAGGAACATTAACCCCCTGAGTGCCAGAGGAGCAAACAGCGCGCCATAATTCAACGCGCCGCGCACCCCCAGCACCCAAAAGGTCAGAAAAGAAAAAAGACAAACTGAAATACAACATAAGTAATTTTTTTTTTTTTTTTTTTTTTAAATAAACATTAACCCCCTGAGTGCCAGAGGAGCAAGCAGCGTGCCATTGATTAACACACCGCGCACCCCCAGCACCCAAAGGGACATATAAAGAAACCAGAAAAGAGTAACTGTAACATAAAAATAACTTAAAGGTGAAGTATGAGATGAAAAGAATCCAGATGGGGGGACACCGAGCAGAGCACACCATTTAAGGCCCACTGGGAGGTAAAAGATGACATACTCCCAGTGGCAAGGGCTTGGGTGTACTCTGCTCGGATACGGGAGCGCACAAATGCCCGGAACAAATATTCAGGCGTCATTGGAACCTCCCCTGACAGCACCTGCTTCCTGGTCACATAAATGGCCATCTTAGCCTGTGCCAGGAGCAGGTTTATGAGGAGGTCCTCAGCCCTACTTGTCCGAGACACCGTGCGCCCAAAGATGAAAAGATGTGGAGAGAAGTGCAGCCAGAACTGCAGGAGGAGTCCCCTCAGGAATGACAAGAGGGGCTGCAGTCGGCTGCATGAAAAGTAAACATGAAAGACAGACTCGCCCCTGCCACAGAAAGGACAGGTGGCAGGGGAGTCCGTGAAACGGGCCAGGTACTCCCCCGTGCTCAGTGCACCATGGAGCACTCTCCAACTCAAATCCCCGATGGGTCTGGGCACCAAGGTGGAATAGAGTGCCCTCCACCGGGGTCTCTCGCCCACGTCAAACACTCGCCGCCAGATGGTGTCTGGGCGACCGACGAGGGCGAGGAAGTGCACTGTGTGGAGCACGAGGGAATACAGCCTCTTCCTCGGCATGCCACGGAAACATGCCGAGGGTATCACCCCCAACCGGCTTAAGTTGGGGGCTGGAGAAGCCAAGGGGGACTGACGAGGCTTTGGTAGTATGCTTACAGCCGGAGGCGAGGGTTCCACAGGTAGATGTGGCTCTCCGGCCTGTAAGGCCCCGTCAATGAAGGTGCGCGAGTCGGGGTGGATGGCAAGCTTGATCTCCTGGAGCAAACGGCACGGAACTCTGGGACTATGGAAACCCATACGGTGCATAAGCACATCGGGCTCCACCCAGTCCGCCCGTTCATAGTCCAGGAGATCCCCGACTCGGGTCATCCGTGCTTGGCGAAGGCGACGACATATGCTAGGGGCTTCCAACATCTGAGCCCCCACAGCTGGATTATATAGCATGGGCTCCGCTAGAATGTCTGCCCCCTGCGCTGTGCCCTGCCTTGACACGGAGACCATGCTCCAGGCCTTGAGGGTTTCCCGGTAGTATGCCGGCAGCACTGAGAGGTCGCTCCCAAACCCCTCAGGCTTGATGATGAATAGTTGCCGGTCATACCCCATATTGCGCAACTGGCGATAGAAGCTGGAGGCCAGCGCGCACCACTGCGGTGAAGGGTCTGCGTACAGGTATCTCTGCAGGTACTGGAGGCGGAAGGTGTGCACTTGAGTGCGTATGCACACCACTCCTTGACCGCCCTCTCCCAGTGGGAGGCTCGCCACACCCGCAGAGACCCAGTGCTTCCCCATCCAGAGAAAGTCCAGCAGCATTCTCTGGATTTTGCTGATGAACTCGGGGGTCGGGCTAAGGCAGATCAGCCGGTGCCACAGCTGCGAGGCCACCAGCTGGTTGATCACCAAAGCCCTCCCCCTTAGGGAAAGCACTTTCGCAAGACCCCTCCACAGTCCCATCCGAGAGAGGACTCGTTCCTCTAGTTCTTTCCAGTTTGCAGGGACTGTGGGATTCGCAGCGGACAGGTAGACTCCAAGGTATTTCAAAGCTGTAGCCTCCCACTTGATGTTATGGAAGGTGGGAGGCAGGGAGTCTACCTGTATGGGACCCTCTAAAAGGCCTGTGCATTTGGACCAGTTGATCTGAGCAGAAGAGGCAGCTGTATAAACCTCTTGGCATTCTTTAGCCCGCTCCAGATCAACTAGGTCTTGGGCCACGAGGAGTACATCGTCGGCATATGCAGAAAGGACCACCCTCATGTCTGGCTCCTTCAGCACCAGCCCTGTGAGCCTCTTCCTTAACAGACATAGGAAGGGCTCGATGGCTAGTGCATATAGGTGTCCAGACAAGGGGCATCCCTGCCGTACTCTTCGTCCAAATACCAGGGGTGCCGTTAGGGACCAGTTGATCTTAATTAAACACTCTGCAGAGGCATACAGCGTCTTAAGGTAGCCCACAAAGCGTGGGCCAAAGCCGTATGCTTGCAGAGTAGCTATGAGATATCTGTGATCCACTCTGTCAAACGCCTTCTCCTGCGACTGAGTCAGGACTCAGTCTGCCTTTTAAACCCCTCCACAGGAAGTAGGAGGAGCAGCTCAGAGGGAGGAAGTAGGTAGGAGGAGACTACAGGAAACAAACAGATAAAACAGAGACCTGCTGCATGCTAGAAGCCTCGCGCCTGTAGATGCTGCTGCAGACAACGTAAGCTGTAAACTGTAACAGGGAGCCTACAACCTCATCAGGATTTGTCAGGGAGATGAATGGAAGACGGCATTTAATACCCGCTCACGACACTATGAGTATAGAGTCATACCCTTTGGGCTCTGCAATGCTCCTGCCATCTTCCAGGAGTGTCTCAGAGACTTCCTGCACCAATTTGTTATCGTGTACTTGGACGATATACTGATTCACTCTCCTGATCTTGCTACCAATCGCACCCATGTTAAGCAGGTATTACTTTGTCTCCGTGAGAACCACTTATTCGCTAAGTTGGAGAAATGTACCTTTGAGGTGGATAAGCTACCCTTTCTAGGATACATCATCAGCTCCACTAGACGTCTGTTGGTTCCCAGCGCGCGGGTGCTGATTCGTTCCATTGCCTCACAGCATTACATATTGAGATCTGTTGGCTCCCAGTGTGCGGACGCTGGTTCGCTCTCAAGCCTTGCGGCTATATTATACTAGTTTGTTGGTTCCCAGAGCGTGGGCGCTGGTTCGCTCCTAGGCCTCTTGGCTTACTACTCAGTTAGACTGCTGGTCCTCAGTGTGCTGTCCAGTCCTAGACAGCTATTACTCCAACAATACCCAGGTATTGGGGTACATAACTTACTGGTATATTTGGGCTGTGTATTATTACTTTACATCTTAGACTGTCATTATCATCTGACAGTTATTGCGCCACTCCGGTTGACACCTACACCTTTGGTTGCCCTGCCTGGTATATTGGTAAGGCCGGTAGAACCTTCCATCATTCCATCTTAAGGTTGCCTTACCCAGTATTGGCAGGGCCGGTAGAGCCTACCCTCTCAGTGTTCCTTCAGGCTGCCCTGATAAAGTAACGCTAGATTGTTACGAAACGCGTAGCTTTGTAGGAATTGTTCTCTATTTTAAATAAATATATTTTATTAGAGATTGTTGGTGGAGCGGCTTTCTTCCGTTGAAAGATCTTCTTCTGTTTGAAAGATTCACCTAGGGGTCTGGAGATCGATGAGTGAAGATTAAAGATCCTTCCAAGGGAGACGTGAGCATATTTACCGAGCAGGGACGGTATAATACGCCCTGAAAGTGCAATTTGCTGTATTTGTATATATATATATATGAGTACAGCCATTTGTCCATGTGAGTGAATTGACAATTTTTTTTATCGCTGCTTATTTAGTGAGTTAATGATAAGGTACTATTGGCGCCCTTTGTGTTTTTTGTTTTCCGATTCCATGTTTTAACCCTTCGTGAGGAGGAGTGTTTCAGAAGGGCAGCAGATAGAAAAGAAAGCCTTACAAGGGACGGCTATTAGATCCCTGAGCTACATTAGTTGGACTACACGTATGTGGGAGTCTAACAATGTTTTTTGTGAGTACGTTTACATTGGTGGAGGTGTGGTGATACACAGCACTTGCAATATTACACAAGGAAGCGCCTCCTTTTTTCTTTGCATCTTTACTTAAGACTGTGGCTAGCAAATAGGATGGCAGACAAAAGACGTTCTATTGCTCCCACCTATTCCAGGAGATAGAGTCTGGCTCTCCACCCGCCACCTACTATGAAGTTGGCCCCGCGCTTCATTGGTCTGTTCCGTGTTACTAGAAGAATTAACCCCGTGGCTTATGAACTCTCTGTACCTAAAGCTCTCCGTACCCCCAGAGTCTTCGATGTGTCTCTTTTGAAACCTCTAGTCTGCAACAGATATACTAAGAGTGTTGTTGTTCCTGGTCCAGTGGAGGCTGTTCATGAGGATGAGTTTGAGGTACAGGCCATAGAGGACTCCCGTTTCCTCACATGTTCCTTATAGTACCTTGTACACTGGAAAGGGTATGTTCCGGAGGAGAGGTCTTGGATTTCTGCCAGTAATGTTCATGCACCCCGACTTGTCTGAAATTACGAAAGGAAATATCCTGCTCGTCCTGGTATCAACCGCCCGGAGGTCGGTCCTCGAGGGGGCGTACTGTCACAACCCGTCGGATTCCTCCTCACCAGAGGCGTTCTCACTCCTAATTACAGTACTCCTTCACCTGTCTGTGGCCTACTTATATTCGGGACTTTTCTCCTTTCCCCGCCCTTAGATGGTCAGTGCTCAGTGTCCTTTGTACCTGCTTACCTGATATCCTGATTCCCGTTGTGACCTCCGCTTGTATCTCGTTCATCTGACTTTCTGGTTTCCTAATCCTGTCTTTGTTCCCGACTACTCTTGACTCTTTGCTCCAGTTCCTGTTTGCCACATTGTGTATCGAATCCGGCTGGCCTACGGCTCTCTGCTTGTCTACATTCCCAAGGCTCATACAGCTTCTTTACTTGACTCCTTGTGTCGGCTTGTCTACGACTCCAAGGTACCAACTGCTTCTTTTGCTCGACTCTCTGTGTACCGAACCCGGCTTGTTGACGACTCTCCGTTTGTCTACGATCCCTTGGGTGGAATCCTGCATTATTTCATCTGGAGATGAAAACCCACCGTTAAACAGGACCCACAAGATCTACATACAAGTAATATCAAGGTATGGGTGAACAATAGACGCCATATGTAAAGCATATTGAAAACGCCGATTGAGAAACTAATGAGCAGGTGTGTGGAGCACGGTGAACACGCGAGGAAAAGAGGACGCAGGTGACCTGTGAATAAAACTTAGATGTAAAACAACATGCACAGTGAACATGCGAAGAAAGAGGACGCAGATGACCCGTTAATAAAACCTATATGCAAGAGAGAGGTTCTCTGTACAAGAGCGGCTTTAGAGGTATGACCTGTGGAAGTCTGTAGAGGATCATAACACTTGGCTGCGGGAAGTAGTCTAATCACCCATATTACCTTTAAAAGATCTGGGTCTAGATGGTATATTGAAACATAATTTCCAAATGTATCGATTGTAATTATATGCTGGGCAAGAAGAACTTTTTATGTAAGAAGTATGTGTGATTGAGTTTGGAAAAGAAAATAGAAACGAACATCATCCATTCCCTTTAAGAAATTTTTTTATAGACTTTCTGTTTTGTATTGTGAATTCAGTAGTGTGCTTCAATGGGAGCGAAATACATTTTTGGATTACACCCAAAGGTTTTTTAATTTTTATTTAAATTTAAATTTTTATTTTTTTGGGGGATGATCATCCACTATATATATTTTTTATTTGTAGTGTATTGTGTATAGTTAGGGTCTGTGAATTTCCATCGGCGGTCTCCTTTCATTGGGAGATACGCAGAGGGAGTTTTTGTCACATAGAATAGATTGGATGCTATTAAGGACCAAGCAACTATTATATTGGTTTTGTTGGTTTTTAATTTTTATTGCATTTTTATGATTGATTAATGTGTGTTATTGAGTTTATTTTGTATACTGATTACAGATGGTCCTGATTGGCCGCTAGGAATACTGCACTAGTCTCTTGCGGGAGGGATTTGTGGCCACTTGCGTACTTATTCCAGACGTGATGCAGGTAGGAAAGGGTGTACCGTGTATCGGTACACTTCCGATTGAAGTGTCAGTCTGAGAGGGTCGTTGGTGTGCTGCATCACTTTGTGGGGAAAGGGTGGAGTGTTGCTCTGCTGAGTTATTCGGGACATCATTATATGTGAGTTTTTTATATATATTGGGTGTATTGGATTTATATTAAAGATAGTTTTTGATACTTTTGATCACTGTGTCCTTTGTTCTACAAGGGTAATGTAGCGCTGATCTATTGTGTATGGATTATTCTGCAGCATGACAACGACCCCAAGCATACAGCCAAAGTAATTAAGAACTATCTTTAGTGTAAAGTAGAACAAGCAGTCCTGGAAGTGATAGCATGGCCCCCACAGAACCCTGATATCAACATCATCGAGTATGTCTGGGGTTACATAAAGAGAGAAGCAACTGAGGCTGCCTAAAATTGTATAATACATGTGTCCGCTACGGCCTTCAACATACATGGCATCACATATACCATTAATACAGAAGAAGGTGTAACAGAACACCACTTTCCCTATGATATCTCTTTTGTATTCCAGAAGCTAAATGTTAGGTAAATACTGAATATACACAAATATCATATAAAAAGTAGCCAAGTTCATATCTCTGTTCACTCCACTTGGTGTCAAAGTTTTGTGTTGTTAAAATCCAGTATCTCATACTGTCTGAGAAGATTATCACTCCTAAAATGAGCTATTGCTCTCTCTATAGCCTGAGCCACAAATCACTAGTGGTCCTAAATACTAACTTCCAGAAAATGGTTTGGAACACTATAGGTTGTTATCCCTGCTGTAATATTGTTTAAATGCTCTCTAAACCTGGTCAACAGCTTTCTTTTTTCTCGGCCTACATATTGTATATTACAACCACACATAATGAGGTAAACAAAATACGTGCTCTTTCAATTAACAAACTCTTTCATTATATATTCTTGCCTGTTACGCTACTCCTAAAGGTGTCCTAATTAATTTTTAAGTGCTGGCTAGCACGGTGCCCGTAATCCTAGCTACTGTGTGGCGACATTACTACTTCCTTGTTTCCAATGCTGGATTCTTATTGGTCCCTGGACCTGACTCCACCCAGGGCCAGCTCTTTTATACCCTGTCATGTCGCTATTCGGGCGCCATTTTGTGGTGTACCTGTACCTAGCACTAGTTACTGCTGTTTCTCTGTTCATGTATGACCTGGCCTGCCCGACGACGCTCCTGTGTATCCTGTACTACTGCCACATCTGTTGCTGACTGGACTGGCTGAGAACCTGCATCCGTTGCTGACTGGACTGGCTGAGAACCCGCATCCGTTGCTGACTGGACTGGCTGAAAACCCGCTTATGTTGCTGACTGGACTGGCTGAGAACCCGCATCTGTTGCTGACTGGACTGGCTGAGAATCCGCTTACGTTGCTGACTATTGGCTGAGCACCCACTTCTGTTGCTGTAGCATTCTGTCTGTGGCAGTTGCACATAAGGAGTACTAGTTTCTGTGCTGTCAAGAGTCGGACTGAGTTACTCACTCACATTGTTCATGTGTCCGGTTTAACCACTGTCACTGGTTGTGCTCACTTCTGGTTGAGATTTATAGGCATATCCACCGGGCGCATTACCACCCCTGATGAACCTCGCTATCACCCTAGAGTTCTAGGGCCGGTTCACTATCTCGACCAGCCTTACCATACCGCTGTGGCCTAAGGGCTCTAGAGCCAGCTGTAGTGTGGTGGTCCATCTCCTGTACGTATCCGTACTACCGGACACCCGTTGCCTTCCGTGGTCTGTTGCCTCCATCTTACTCTAGCATTCTAGGGTCACTGCTGCCATATCAGTGGTCCAGTTGCCTCCTATCTAGCCTAGCGTACTAGGCTTCCTGCTGCCAGTATCAGTGGGTTGGTTGCCTCCTTACAACCCTAGTGTTCTAGGGTCCGTGCTGTCAGTATCCGTGGGTCTTGTGCCTCCTGACAACCCTACCGTTCTAGGGTCCTAGCTGCCAGTATCCGTGGGTCTTGTGCCTTTTTACATCCCTAGTGTTCTAGGGTCCTTGCTGCCAGTATCCGTGGGTCTTGTGCCTCCATACTACCCTAGCGTTCTAGGGTCCTTGCTACCAGTATCTGTGGGTCTTGGGATTCCGTTCCACCCTAGCGTTCTAGGGCTCCTGTTGACCCTACCAGCAGGTCGCTGCCTCCACCTTACCCTAGCGTCCTAGGGTTCCTGCTGTCTGTCTCTCTGTCTGGTGCTTTGTGTCGATATACTGTTCCTACCTGACCTGTGAAGTTGTAGAAAGTACCTGTACTGTCTCCATCTGGGCCTGTGTGGGTTGGGAAAGTATTCTTTATTGATTGTTGCTTTATTTTCAATAAAGTTCATTTTAACCTTACAAGTACTTGTCTGAGTATTCTTCAAAACTGTGACACTGGCATGTGGATTGTATTTTGTAAGAATCAGATAGCTCTCTCAGCTAATTTCTATTAGTGACTATTCCACTCTTTCTTGAAATGTGACTAGGTGCAATATTCCTATTATTTTTCTAAACATTTGGCCGACTGTCCAGTTCCTGTGCCAGAGAGGTATCCCGAATAAGGATGGGCCAGTATTTCTTAAATATGTTCTATATCACTGGGACACATTAACTGTGATGATAAAAGCTGGTATATGCTGATTCTTTACTCCTATCTTCATAATAAAAACATCCCACTGCCCAGATGCCTACGTTTCTTATATGTTTGATTGACAACACTCCTCTAACACCTCTTATCCAAGAACGTACTCTCTGTTTCCTTTTCAAAATCTGATTCATTTGAGAATAAAGAAGTCATTATACAAACATCTCCCCCAGGAAGTGTCCCCTGAGAGAGAAGGGCTGGGCTTCTCTAGATGAACACAATGAACGTCCCAAACATGTGCAGATGGATAAATATCAGAGACAGGAAACCTTCCAGACTATTAGATGGGATATTTTTCCTTGGGTGACACGAGAGTATAGATTCTAGTTGACACTCTTCTTGATCTTCATCAAGTATTGGTGTAAGAGAAAGAAGCAATTTCAGACAACTGGTTTGAGGAGGGAAATATGGAAAACTTGCAGCACTTTGATTAGTCCAAAAAAATTATATCTCAAGCCATTACAGGTTCTTAAAAAGGTCCAATGTAACTGGTCCCCAAATTGGAAAAGGCCTGGCAAAGTTTAAGATTCCTTGTAGAGAGACAGGCCCCATGTCAGAGGTGTAAAGAAGACATGACCTGTGTATTTGTGTAATTTGTCTTCAGCTTTCTTTTAGATGTAAAAACTCATGCTGTTGACACCTTCTCCAACCAGCAGGTGTCACCATCTGCTAAGCTGGTTTCTGTTGCCTCTACCAAGATGGCTGGTGTAACTGAATGTCTCTATCTCCAATATGGAACCTGAACCCAGAGCCTCTATTTTGAATTCCTTCTCCTATATAAAGATGCTTCCTGACTCAAGGGGTTGCCTGTGTAAGGATCTAGTCCTGGACGTTCTTTTTTGACATTGACTTTAGCTAATGTTATCTTTCGGTTCCGGTTAGCTTGTATTTGGATTGTGCTTGTTCTCAGCCTGCCTCGACCTCTTGCTTATCTTTCAAATCCAAATTAACTCAACCTGCTGTCATGGAACCCAAGGAGGAGACAAGAGACAGTACAGTAATTAGAAACACCACGTTTATTGCACAAGTAATAAGTATGTAACTCAATATACACTCAGACAGAGATAGAGAGCTAAGCAGGGAGCAATAACTACTACCAGAAATAGTAGACTGCACCTGCAAGTCTACAGATAGGAGTATGGGCAATAGCACCAATACTGGGGCTAGGACCCAGAAATAGATTGCCTTCCATCAGTATCAAGCGGTAAGAGGCCACCAAGGTATAAATGGACTGATTTAGGTAACAGTCAGTATCAGGAGATATAGGCAACCAAGGTAGAGAACCAGAGGATGTTAGCCAGAGCCGAAGTTCAGAACCAAGTGGGTAGTCAGACAAGCCAGAGGTCAGTATCAGAGCGGGTAGTCAGCCAGAGCCGATGGTCAAAACCAAGTGGGTAGTCAGACAAGCCAGGGGTCAGTACCAGAGTGGGTAGTCAGCCAGAGCCGAAGGTCCAATACCAAGCGGGTAGTCAGACAAGCCACAACACTGCACACCAGGAAATCTAGGAAGACAAGCCAAGGATCATACACGTAGCTCAAACAAACTACAACTGCACTGGAACACCACAAAAGGGCAACTGGTGTGGTGTCCATACAGTTTAAATACTAATTGCTCCACCCCTGGAAGGTGGAGCACAAAATGGTCTGTCCCTTTAACAGCCGACCACAACGTCACAAAGGGAAACCTCGTGATGCGAGGCCGCACTCTGCTGGAACCAGGAAGCAGCATGGGCGTGGCAGCCACATGAGGAAAGACAGAGGAAGCCGACTTCCCAAATGAAGACCAGGGCTTCTGGTTCACTGAGGGAACAGGACAAGGCTTGTGCAGTGAGGCAGCAACACAGGGGAGCAGCCATGCAACATGTTCCATAGTGGCTAGAACTCCCTAAAGGTAAGAGGAAAGCTTAAACCTGCCCTGACTTTCCTACCTATACAATCTGACTATTCTCTTGCTATTCTCTCTCCTGGTTGTCTCTGCTTTTTCCTGATCTACTGGGGTAATTATCCAGATCTAGCACTAGCTCATCTGGGCTAATATATTCAATGTTGTGGCCGACATCTTTATCCAGACTTCAGCTGCATCCAGAGTACTCCTGTGGCTGGCTTTGTAGTCAAGCCTCACTCACTAACTTCACTCAAGCATTCTAGTTGCAGAGACTTTCCTTCTACCAACTGGATCTACACCCTAGCTGTAGAAATGGTCTAATTCCTCTACCTCTGTCTTGCGGATTCTAATCCTGATGTGCAATCAGCAACAATATATTAGATAGCAGACATTCACTGGAGATTGTTCACTGGGCCATGATTTGAGCTAAAGAGATTTTCAGTCTTCTGACCCACCATGGGATTGGTAGATGGAGGACCATACCCAAATGATATACAAGGGTGATAACCCAACTCATCAAAGAATGGTGAACAAAATAGGAAAGAGTGACGTCTTTCGTTAAAGTCAGAGTGGACTGCTGCTCATTGACACAGGCTGGGAGGACTTATTCCAGGGACTAATTAGTTTGTTCAGTTTGTCTGTTGGCCTGAATATGATATGGGAATTATGAATGCAGGTCAATGTTTAGATGGGTACAGAGGAGGCCTACAAAATACAGAAATAAACTGTGTCCCTCTGCCAGATACTATTTGGAGTGCAGACAATGAAAGTATTTATCGACTCCTAACCTTCTGGCCTTTCACACACTGTTCTCTTCATAGTCAGTTTGGTTTTGATTCTCCTGGTTGTCTATGATTTTCTCTAGCTAACTGAGTACTCGCCCTGATCTGGCCCCTGCTCAACTGGGGCCAGATATTCAGCTTTGCAGCTGACACCTTTAGCCAGCCTTCAGCTGCAGCAAGAGTACTCCTTTGGTTGCCTACACACTCAGTCTCACTCACTAGGTTCACTCTCAAGCATTCTAGTTGCAGAGACTTCCCTTTTACTAACATTATAACTAGGCAAGGTGCTCTTGGTGCCCTTAGCTCTAGCCATGCCCATACCTCCACTCCTCACATGACCCTACCTAGTCCTACCCACTGTTTCCTGACAAAGAACATATATTTGACTTACAGCAAGCAAGGACAAAAAAAAGGTTTTAACTCCTTGGTTGCTAGAGAGATCTAGAATGCATTTCTTCATATTGCATTGGAAATTATCCCTGTAGCAATATGGGTTAAAATAGCCTTAAAGGGGTATATAAACTTGTGCACAGATATTGAGTTGCTTGGGCCACTGCCATCATTCAGTATGTGGGTGTGCCACAACTACACAAAGATACCCACGCACTCGGCCAAAATAACCACAAGGCCCAATAATCTAAGAGATGGTAGCCTAGAAGGTGCTACAGTGGAAATAATATACACACACAAAAGACAAAGACAGAAAACCCTGCAGTACTAGCACACAGAGTAATGAACATTTCGTATTTAACTTTATCACTGGCATTGTTTCAGATGCTATAGCTAGTTTTTAGCCGCTTTTTAAAGTACTAGGCAGAGTGAGGTCACAACCTTCAACCAATTAGATTCAAAGGGCAATAATCTATCCCAACCAATTCTAATTCTCTATTATCAGATAGGGTATTGTAGATGAAATTGAAGATATATAATGTATAAATTTACTGCTATATATCAAATCATATTGGCAAGGGACTTTAAAAAGATGCTAAAAACTAGCTACAGCGTCTGAAACAATGTCGGGGATGAAGTTAAATTAGAAACACTTGTTGCCCTAAAATATGACTAAAATGTAATAATTTAAGATTGTTACTCTGTTATTCTCCAGTATCTTTGCGGATGGAGTGCTTAAGTTTATGAGAGAAAAAAAAGATTTTAAGCTTAGAATGTGATAACTTTTTACTTATTTTTAGATAGTTTGATACTAACATACTGAAGTAGGACTGGCAAGCAGGATAAGCCCCGGCAAATATAGGGTTTATTTGAATAATACTAGATTAGGATTGGAAAGCCGGAAAATCCCTGGTAATAGGTAGTCTTATACTTCTATATACTAGGACAGGATTGGCAAGCAAGAAAAGCCCCGGCAAATAATAGGGTTTTCTTGTTTTTCTCCGTTTTACTTACCTAAATTGGACTGGCAAGCTGAAAAAACCCTGACAAGTATAGGGTTCCCTTGAACATTAATGTACTTTAACAGGACTGGCAAGCTGGAATAGCCCCGGTAATTGTAAACCTGTTTTTGAATTAGATTAGTTTGAGCAAGATTGCTAATAGGTATTGGCTCCAGTACTAAGATTAAAATTAAGTTGTACAATCAGAATTATAGAGTAACCTATACTGTGCTATTCTAGTAGTAAACCAGAATCAGCTCTGGTAGAATAAATATCAGAACTAAAGAATTGAGTATTTAGTGTGAGTTCTGATAATTACAATACATGCAGACTCCAC
Source organism: Rhinophrynus dorsalis (assembly GCA_037306005.1). Taxonomy (NCBI): domain Eukaryota; kingdom Metazoa; phylum Chordata; class Amphibia; order Anura; family Rhinophrynidae; genus Rhinophrynus; species Rhinophrynus dorsalis. Next base: position 168,123,697 of record CM074724.1, read on the forward strand.
TGTTACTTTTCTAGGTAATCCTGACTGTACACGGGCAAAATTATTTAGATACATTTTTGAAGCCATACATATTTTTAATATAGAAGAATGATATTGTAAGTGTCAGTCTCATTACTGACATTTCAGATATAATGTGCTACATTTATGAATTTGCTCCTTATCAGAATATAATTATCATCATTTCTATTAGAAAATGAGTTAGAATAACTGTAGCTGATTATCTTCTAACTAACAAGGCAAGCCAGATTGTGCCCTGGTGAAAAGATTACCTTTAAATCACACGACTTGTTATACTTCTATTACACGAGTAATGAATTATCGAAAATGATTGATACAATACTAGTATCATCACAGACATTTACATAGTTCTATATATGGTGATATCCTAGTGTCAAGCCGGATGATGCCCAATCAGTACATTTACACTGTATATTAAATATCTATGATAACAGTCCTATTCTAATTTAAATCACCAATGTACCTATGATTCATTATGTGTATTCAATGATTTTATTTAGTACTATAATAAAAGTTAGGTTTTAGTTATTATCTTCATGATAACAATTTAGCCCAGCTTATAGCTGGTTAAGCCTGTTTAGTGTGCTAGGACTGCAAGGTTTTCTGTCTTTGTCTTTTATGTCAGTACTAGTTTTAAAGCCCGTGTACATGGGCCAACACTGGCGGCGCTGCAGTCATGCATAGTACTGACTGCCTGAACGTGCCGCGGCTGACACGGAGTGGGGCTCTCTGAATTCAAACTGTGGTCCTCTCTGTGCACCTTCCTGGGTCCCAGAGAGGGCTCCAGTCTGAATTCGGAGCTGTGGCACAGACAGTCTCTATTGAGCATGACTGCAGTGTGCGCAGCTGTCTCTACTGAGCATGACGGCTTCTAACAAACATCCTAGCAAATTATAATATAGGATGTGGGTGTGGCCAGCACAGCTGAGGCTCTTCTCAAAATTTGGAGCTCTAGGCAATTGCCTTCTCTGTCTTTAGTACATCTGGCTCTGATCAAACTATTAAACATATGAAAGAGGTATAGGCCTTAAGCCATGTGAGCTCTTGATGAGAAATACTGGGAGCAGGAGTGGTCTGTATTGGTGGCCAAAACACAAGAGGGATGAGCTGACCTGGCTGCGTAATGATAAAAAAAAAAACTTCTAACCCCGAAGAAAACAAAGATCAATTTCCTCATTTAATCCCTTACCACTTTGGGTGATAAGGGATTAAATGAGGAAATAGATCTTTGTTTTCTTAGGGGTTAGAAGTTTTTTTTTTATCATCACAATTTAGGGTTTAGTCACTATATGTTTTAGAGTATTAATTAATAAGTATTTAGAGTATTAATTAATAAGACTTTAAATATTAATTTTTTTATATTTTTCTTTTTATTATTTATTTCTCTTATTTCTTGGGCTCATCTCCCTTGTCGTGACTATTACCCCGGTGTGTATATTAGATTCATAGTTTCACTGAGGTTCCCTCTCTGTTGGTATTGAATTGCCTTTATTGTGTGTCGAGCTTATCATGCCCTTAATACGGCCGCTTTGTTGTTTGTTTCTTCCTTTTAGAATGATGTGCGCGTTCGGGGGTGCCATTCATGGGCGTCAAGTTAGACGCGCGCTTATGTCACTCCTGTGTATGCGATCCCATGATTGTATATAGATGTTCTCGCAGGATTTACTTTTAGTATCTCCCCCATCTTGCGCATGCTTAGTAAGTGTGGATATTTATGGTGGGATGGATTCAGGAGTCCTGGAAGTGACGTTTTATGTGTTCCGTTTGCCTCTTTTCATTCTATACGGACAGGTGTCATGCACATTTGGGGTTGAGGACAGATGGGATTCTCCTGATGACGCAAATGGCGTCTAATCAAAGATGAAGGATATACGGTGAGTTTAGAGCTATTAGTGGGCTTTTCTTCTAGCCTGAGTTCCTTTCTTAAGTATTTTGATTGGCAAATTTTAATGTTGAATGCTCACTGAGCCAATGGCTACTAAAGTTGTGAATATATATAAAGTAGACTCATTACCATTTACATCATTTTGGGCTTCTGAGGAAGTGGTAATGTACCACGAAATGCATTAAGCCAGTGTCAGTTCTCATAAATTTTTAGTCTTTTTTTACTCTTATAGGTCAGATTTAATTTTATTGAATTTTGTTTTTTTTATGTATATTTTTTATTGATGAAAACATTTTTTTATGTGTTAATCCAGTGTTTTTCTTTGGATTATTTAAATTACTGGGGTCACTTGATATTCCCCTTATTCTGGCCTTAGGTCCGATCAATCCGTTTATATCTTAAGAAATAGGTTGTGTTAATAGGAAGTGCTGGGTTTGGAGTTACCTAGTACTTGTTAACACTTCCACATTTCTATCGATTTCGGAGTGAGACGGGAGTTATAATAAGACCACCAGACTGGGGTGTGAGCCAGTACAGGTGATTATTCCTGGAGGCTGGAGATAGCCTCAGAAGAATGTGAGTATATTTCCAAGAGTCTGTCTCTGTATGGTGTTGGTGACAGACCAAGTTGTCTGAATACTGCACTTAGAGAGAATCCTCTGTGCTGTTTGTCTCTTGTTTTTAACCCTTGGAGTCCCATTTAACCCATAAGAGTGCTATTGTCACCCGAATGAAAGGATCCGGGGATGTCAGGTTGTCCTTGGGTCAGGCTGTTTTTATTATGGTTGAAACCATTATGTATTTTTAGCAAAGCCAGACATCCAAAATTTTAACTTTATAATATTTGTCGCTAGGGTTGCCACCCAGCCGGTATTTTGGCTTCTGTCCAATGTTAAGTCTATGGAGGGAATGCCATGGCCGGTATTTTTTTGAAGAAAAGGTGGCAACCCTATTTTGTAGCTTGTAGCAAGGTAAGGAAGGCATTAGTCCTTTTAGTGCCAGAGGGGTAAGCCCATACCTGCCCCGGAGACTCCGGTTCTGACAGAGCTTTCCTGGGTCTCTGGGGCAGAGGCTGATTCCTCCAGATGTGGGGAGTTTCTATTGAAACTCTGCCACATCTGCTTTTTCTCCAGCTGTTCTTCCTTCCCCAGCTTTCTGTGTAACACCTTTAAGCCCTGCCCCCCCCCAAATCATGTCAAGCCCCACCCCTTTCTGACACGATTAGTGTCATTATTGTCATAGCTGGGAACTCTCAGGGTTTGACCCTGAGACTGAGGGTTTTGACCCAAATCTCAGGGTCTCAGGGTGAAGGTCCAAATTCTCAGGATGAGAGAGCTCAATGTTACCTACTATGTGATTTGCCCAATTAAATGTTTCTTTAGTCTCCGAATTGGTGCCATTTATACCAGGAAGGCAGAGGGAGAAGTCCAGTGTGTCTTGTTTGTGCACAAATAGTAATATATCTAATTTGCTGCATGTTAATGGTTCCATGATGACTGTTGGGGCATTTCTCAATTAGATCAAGTAAGGACACATCACCAAGAATCTATAGTATGGATAACTCTAAGAGCTAATATTTACAAGATCTCAGGGTCAGCTCATTTTGAAAGTTCCAAGGTATGATTCTTGTCACCCCCTGCTTAACAGAGGACTCCCCTCCGGGTAGCCCTCAATTGGAAGTTCCCAGGTATGGGTAAGCCCCCTCTGGCACTCAAAGAGTTAGAGGCGTGCAGTCCAGTACCTTCCTACTGGACGCTAAAAAAGGTCCTTTAGCAGGATAGGAAATAGTTCACTCACACTGGGAAAGCGATTCCCTATCCTCAGAAATGAGAGGGGCCTTCTAATGGATAGGAACAAGCCACAACCCTTTATAAAAGCTTGATTCTGAATAAAACCAGCAGAAGAGAAAATAGAACATCCTTGGTTAATTGTCACCAAAACCCTTTTATCCTGCACTGCAATTAAAAACAATTTTTTTGGTATGTCTGTCTAAAATGACAGGTGTGCAGTTTAAAAAATAGCCAAAGCATTATAATACTATTCTCGCATTATCTACCGTCATCCACATATTTTGCTTCCGTAGCTGCGCATTTACAATTGTCGCGTTTACAGTGACGTAGAAACGGCATCTGTAAGGAAGATGGCGGCTTCCAGTAAAGCTGTGCCAGTGAAAATGGAAGAGGCTAGTAATGCCGAGGAAATTAAAGAACATGAAAGTATAATTTCTGAGCCGATTCCAGGATTCCCCAACACCGATGCGTTTGTTAAGGTTTGTTGGAAATTGTTTCGCGCTACTTCCCACCGTATTTATGCATCTTAAATTTGATGGTTTCAGTGTCTGCGTAAACAGCGTACTAATTCAAGCGTGTCAGCGCATCTTTTGCGTATGAGTATATGGGAACCCAGGTATTTTACTGTCCTGCTGTTACAGAATGCTGACGTCTTGTCAACATTGTACAGTTTATTACATGTTCTTTCAGATACTTACCCGAGTTACTCGTTAATATTACATTTCAAGCACTGGATCTCCTTCAAATATACACATTCTAGTCAATAATAATTCGAACCTGTCTATATTAATGCCTAAAAAAGGCGTTTGTTTCCGAAATGTGCCTTTTCAAATTGAGTAAAAGGCAGTAACTGCTTTTCCAAAAACTTTCAATTTTCCAGCCTGCTGTAGTGGGAGAAGGCATGCAGAGGCAGTTAGCGTTCAGCATTCATCAAAACTTGACTTGCGGGCCGATAAGATAAGGAGCATTAGGTCTCTAAACCTGACAACAGTGCAGCAAGGGAAGCCTGTGACATAAAGAATTGATAAACCCTTAGTTTACCAAACCCCTTATATTATAAGGATTTTCCTGATGAGTAGAGCAAGAGCACGCCCACTACATGCAGTTTTATTTAAAAATCTATAAACCGTCAAACTTTTAGAAAATGATGAAGCTGTTATTACTGTGTCCAGTGCCTCATCTCTCCATAGAATGCAACTGTCATAGCACCAGAAGAACTGTAAGTGAGCTTTGTAGAAAACAGAGGGCACTGTTAAAGGGATAGTAATACTTAGTTTTAACTTTATTTTATTTTGTAGGCATTAAAAAAACACGAAGAATTATATAAGTCTTATGTCTCAAACCTTTATGGTTTAAGAGATATTCACAAACAAAGTATCCCCCCCTGTTCAGCCAGATAAGAAGGGAGGTGCCCAGGTAGACTGCAGAGAGGGACAATCTTCAATTAAGATAAGGGAAAAAGCTGAAAAACTTGTCAAGGGGGGAAGGGCTTTCATTCTTTTCATACAAAGAAGATTGTCCACTTCTGTTATCTGTCCAGTTGTACAACCAGGTTGACATCTGAGAAGAGATGGCTTACACTAGGAAAACGGGGCGGGAGGGGGAAACTTTGCTTGTGAATATCTCTTAAACCATAAAGGTTTGAGGCATAAGACTTATATCATTCTTCATGTTTTTTTAATGCCTACAAAATAAAATAAAGTTAAAACGAAGTATTACTATCCCTTTAAAGTAGAAATTTAACAGTTTAAATGTTTTTAGAGCAGGCATGTCAAACAGGCAGCCCATAAGACCTACAGTGTGAGAGAGAGAGAGAGAGATATTTGAAGTGCTCTATAGCCCAGCATCAGAGAGTTAAAAGTTCCATTTAGATAAATTAGATTTTTTTTCTTTCAGCCAACTTAACCCCCTGAATGCCCAAGAGGTGCCCAGCACATAGCTCTGCAATGTGTTGGCCATTTATCTGACACTCAAACGGTTAATTAATCCACCTGTGTGCTGCAGTAAAAGAGATACCAGAGTGTACACTGTTGGTTCTGTGGATACCAGTGATGAAATGTGTATCGTCGTCACCAACATTCAAAATGCAACTGAGTGTGTGTGTTTGTGTGAGAGAATAGATGTGTAAGTGATTTTACTTGCTGTACCTGAGGAAGGGGCTATACACCCTGAAACACTGTACACAATTTAAAATAAACACTCTGCTTGTATTCTTTTGCGAGTGTGTGTGTGTGTGTGTGTGTCTGTCTGTCTGAGAGTTGGCGTGTAACTGGCTGTGTGCCTAATTGTGAATGTGGGTGTTTTGACTGACCGTACCTGAGTGAGATTAAATACATGCTTGCAGGTGTCAGTGAAAGAGTGAATGTTGCTGTGTGTAAATTTGTGTGTTTATGAGGCTGTTTTGTTTGTCTGAGAGAATGCATTTGTGTTCTGTCTTCAGTCATTTGATGGGGTTTTACTGGTTTGCATGCTAATTCAGTTGAGTTTTGAGGTACTTCAAACTGAAGGAGTACTTGTTATTGAAGGAAAAAAAAAAAAAGCCGTGAAGGTCTGATAAAACTTTTGTGCTAAATGTTTTTAGAAGTCTTTTTCCATAGGTGGACATGGCAAAACATGATATTTGCTCTTTAGGCCCTGTTCACAGGGGCAAGTATAGGTGGAAATTGCCACCTCAGTAATGGTACTTTGACAGTTATTTTTAGAGACGTGGGAACCATTTAAGGTCTGTGACATAACTACATTTTAAACGGTGAGGTGATGAATAGGGTGACATTGTTGAATGAATTCCCCAAATTAGTTTCATTTTGTTGAATTGCTACTGGATATGCCTAAAGTTAAAACTACTAACTTATTTTGGCTGAGGGAAAGCTATATAATTTGCATGTCTAGGGACTAATACACAATATAACCCAGTATTTTCCCTTTTTGAAAGAAATGTATCTAATCTTCTCTTAAATGTATCCATTGTATCTGCCATAACCACATCCTTGGATCATATGAGTGGCTCTGTATGTACTTAAAGCGGAACTTTCATTCGCTATAAAGTCACCCTGCTATAAGTAAGCAGGTAACGACTGGCTTTAGACTATATGTTTTACTTTTGAAAAGTAGCCCGTTCTAAAGAAATTAATCATTGTTGGAGAATGGAACCCAGGCTACAGCACAGACATCTTGTCTGCACGCCTGCGCTATCAGTCCTGGTCTCCATTGAGTAGATTGCAGTGCAGCATATGGTTTCCGGAAGGGACTGACGGTGAAGGGGTGCAGACTGTGCTAACCCGGCCGTCAGTTTCCAACAATGACTGATTTCTTTACAACGGGCTACTTTTCAAAGGTAAAATATATATTCTGAAGCTAGTCGCTACCTGCTTAACTATAGAAGGGCGACTTTATAGCAGATGAAAGTTCCGCTTTAAAGGGATAGTAATTTTTCACAATAAAAGCGGCCCCAATCTTTATAGCATTTGGGCCATGGAGAGTGTTATTTCAATACTGTCAGTGTTGTAGTTCAAGAGTATTTGAATGATAAAGTATCCCCCTCTGCCCCTTTTACTGCTGTAACACTGCTCACCTCAGCAAGACTATCTGGATGTTTTTTAGAGAGGGACAATCTTCAGTGAGCATAAGGAAAAACGTGTGTGTGTGTGTGTTCCTTATGCTCGCAGTAAGAAGATTGTCCCTTGCTGTGAGCTGTCTGGGCAAGGGACCAGATTCCACATGTGTGGGGAGGTGGCTTACACTAGGTAATGGGCACGGGATACTTTATCATTCAATTACTCTTGAATTGCAACTCTGACAGTATTGAAATAACACTCTCCATTGCCAAGTACTATGAACATTAATTGGAGTTACTTTTATTGTGAATCATTACTATCCCTTTTAAGTCTTTATTCGGTAAGCTAAAGAGAATCCATTCTGGAACAACTGCAGAATAGTGTACAAATACTACTACTAATAAAACAACAAAAAAAAATTCACATGAATTTAAATGGTGCTTTTAACCCCTTTAATTCTGAATGGTTTTCCAACAAATTGCAATGCATTGGTGACCTCTGCAGCATTCAATGCGTTATAATTCCTTTAAATCTATGGATTTTAGGATTTATTGATTTTTTTTTTTTTTTTTCCCTATGGTGTAGTCCATTTACTTCAGTATACTATAATAAAGCCCTTAGTTTTGAATGCTTAAACTACTATAGATGTAATCATTGCAGCATACGGTTTACTTTTTCTTTAATTATGTTAATCACAATAAGGTGTCTTTCTTTCACAGTATGCCCTTGGGACAGTTGTTACAGCTACCAAAGCATCCACAGGACTACCCCAGTCTGGGGATGAATATGATTTTTATCGAAGTTTTCCTGGATTTCGTGACTTCTGTGAATCACAGGGTGACCATCTGCTCCAGTGGTAGGACTTTCCATCTTGCTGTATTGTAGAGGGAGCTGACTTTTGTTCACTATAGAGCTGAATTTGGTTCATACAGCAGAGTTAACTACGGTCCTCCTGTATTCCTAACAGTCAGACTTCTTGGATTTTGCTGCCTGAGCACAGCTAAACTAATTATATTAAAAAATCGACTAACTACACACCTGTACTCAGGTCAGTTATTAAAAGCTGCACTGTTATGTGGTTCTTGAGGTCAGCTGTTGATGATGCCTGCACTGTATGCCTGAAAGCAGATGGCAAGGCATTTTTTTTTAGAAAACAAACAAATGTTTAAGGCTACAGAGTTGGAAACTACATACTGTAACAGGTATAGAAATATACTGCATACATGAGGGTTGAGTTACCTGTATTAGCTTCTGTATTGTGTTACTTACACACTTCTGTAAATCCTATTCTGTACAAGCATTTTAAATACTTAAATTCTTCTTCCATTAGTATGAGCCAGATTATGCAGTACCATGGCTGTCGCAGTCATATCCGAGATCGAAGCAAAGTCTCCTTGCTGGAAGATAAGTTTGATTTGTTAGTGGATGCTAATGATGCTGTTCTGGAAAAAGTGGTAAGTTTCTATTTTGTCCCAAATGTATTAATTTTTGTTTTTAATTCATTGCATGCAAAATCAGAATAGGATGGACTTGGGTACACTTGCAATATATATCTAATAAATGGAAAGTATTACATTATGTGGAATAAATATATTTTACATTGCTTATCCTGCTGAGAGATTTTGATTCAAAAAGGCTTGAGGTAGAATTGCCAGCCAGCTGGTATTTTACTGGCAGGCCGGTAAAAAATTGGTTTCTGTCCAGTGTTAAATCTAAGGAGGGAATGCCATGGCTGGTATTTTTTTTTTGAAGGAAAGGTGGCAACCCTAACTTGAGATCAGTAACTGGGGGGGATGTCAGGTGGGTCCTGATTACCTCCATACATGTTTGATTAACTCTTTGAGTGCCAGAGAGTGGTATCAATTCAGTGCATTGGATACCTGTCTGTGCAGTGCGTTGGACACCCCTTTGGGAATCTCTCACCCAGCCCTCTGATCCACTGTCTTCTCCTGCCTCACATACATTATCTGGGACCCCACATAAACTTTGAGACCACAAAGCTTGGTTCTACTGCCTGCTGGTAGTCACAGATCCCCATAAACAATGACTGATCTCCCTCCTTCCCCCAATGGTTACACTGCCCACTATTGGTTGCAGACCCCTGTGTACACGATATGGACCCCCCCACGCACGCACAAACACATCCACACCATCCTTGTTCCACTGACAGTCACAGAATCACACATATACACTGTCCACTCCCCCCAGTACCCATGCTCCTGTATGTTCCTGGCACCTGTTACATTATGCCATCCCTTACCAATGGGGTACCATTTTTCTCAGGCTGGCACTGGGTACTGGGTTGGTTGACAAAGAAATCCCATGGAGCCGAAATATTCTAGTATCTTTGAATTAACTTAAGTGTAGAAAAGAGTCCCCCTCCCACCATAGCTCCATTTCTGGAAAGGGTTGTGCATACTAACTTGAGGTAAAAAGGCAAGTGGCCCCTCGTTTAATGCTGGTAAATGTCTGCTTTACAAAATGGCGTGCCTTACTGATCTTTTCGTCATATATTTTAATAATTATGACCATTTTAGTGTAGGCAGGTCATTTCACGAAAGAAAAGTGGCAGGAGTAGTTTTGTGCTTAGGGCATCCCTTACAGTATGTCAACCAATACTAACCTGTTACCATTTTTCCTCTGTGTCCGACCCACGTCATACTGTGGGCAATTGGCTCCGCCTCCCAGCTGATAGGACCAATAAAATGTTATAAATTGTGCTCCAAACCTCCCCTCTGCAGTTATTTCGTCCTACCCAAGTTGGAGGACAGAGGCAGTTGCCTCTCTTCCAGTTGCTGATATTTCAGTTTTTTGTTTTACCTTATGCAGTCTTGTCTCATCTGCGGCTGCATCTTGTATTCCTGGGCCCCGCTTACAAGCTGTGGCCGAGTGAGACCTGCTGGCTCTAAGACATCCTTGATCTGGATTCTCCATATATTACCTCTGTTTACTTTGCGGCAACCCGTTCAGAGGCATAGCCGGAAGTACAGGAAACCAGAAGTGATGCATGTACGTTCCATTGATGGAACGCAGACGCTATACTGCGTCTTCAGGTTCAATGGAGGGCATACACTATAAAAGAGCCTTACAGACAGACTGTCCCCAGACAGCAACTGTGAGTAACATATAACATATATATTATCTATCTATCTAGCTTAATTTTGGGTGGCTTGCTCTTCATTGCTAACTGCTGTATTGACTAGCTTGAGTAGCTACTTGTTGTTACTGTGTCAAATCCTAATGAGGATAAAGGAGAAAAGGAACCCTCTAAAGAGGATAAAACAGCAGCAAAAACTAAGTCTTGCATTGGTTGTGACCAGAAACTGCCTATAAAGGATCCTGCAAAACTTTGCACTGATTGCCTTAAGCATTCCACTGGTAGCAATGTTCCTGCCCAGTTTTCAGACTTCCTAAACTGGATTAAATCCACCATGCAGGAATCTTCCAGAAAAAGATCCAGAAGGACCATTGTGTATACAAGAAGAGGAAGAGAGTTTCATTGACCTTGATTCACCTGGCTCCTCTGCAGAGGAAGGAGAAATCACAGAAGAAACAGGAAGTTGTCCTCTAGATAGAATGGATTCCTTGGTAAGAGTCATGAGCAAGTCCCTTGAGCTTACAGAAACTCCAGAAGACCTAAATATGATGGATACAGCCTTTATTGGCTATAAGAAAGCAGCTCCACAGATTCCTGTCCACAGTTCCATGCAGGAAATTATTCAGAAGGAATGGAAGCAGGGAGAGGAAAGATGCGCTACTTCCAGACGTTTTCAGCGTATGTATCCCTTTTCTGATGAGGACACCATAGGTTGGATCACCCCACCTATGTTTGATGCTGCTATCTCTCAAACTTCAAGAACAACACTTCTACTAGAAGATGGTACAACCGTAAGGGATACCATGGACAAAAGAGCAGATAGCGCCCTCAAAAGGCAGTTCGCTACCATTGGCTAGAACTTAAAAACTGCCACTGCCATGGCCTCTATGTTCTGTACATTACATATCTGGCATTCAGAACTTGAAGAAAAATTGGAATCTTCAGTCTCCAGATCCCGAATTTTAAAAGAACTAGGCATAATAAAGGATGCAGTAAACTATTCTTGCGACTCATTAGACAACATCAGACTCATTGCAAAGTCTTCTTTTCTATCTGTAACAGCACGTAGGGCTCTCTGGATAAAATCATGGGAGCCTGACGCAGCTTCAAAAAACAGATTAGCCTCTCTACCATTCATGGGATCAAAACTCTTTGTTGATCAGCTAGAAGAGATCAGTAAAAAATCTTCAGCAGGGAAAAGCCCATTCTTGCTCCAGGAAAGGAGGCCCAGAGGATCCTTATCCAGAAGTGGTCAGGCCAGGAGACAGTCCTTTCGTGACACAAAACGATACCAGCCAGGAAGCAGTTATGATCAAAGTCAGCTAAGTTTGGAAACCGTAAGAATTTCCAGCTCAAGCTACAATTTAACCAACGAAGTTACAGGCACCCTTCCTTCACTTCTAGTTGGGGGCAGACTGAAGCACTTCCATCCGCATAAGATCCGCCCAGACAGATGGGTGATTGATACAGTGAAGAAAGGGTATGTCTTGGAGTTTCAAAATTCCCCCCCTCGATTCCATGCATCTCTATTCAGGAACAAGATCAGAAGACAACAGATGAGACTGGCTCTTCAAGAACTCTTGCGGAACAGGGTAATAGAAGAGGTCCCAACAAATCAGAGATTCCAGAGACTCAATATTCAAGACTTTTTTTTTTTTTCCAGTCTCAAAACCGAATGGCGAACTACGACTGATCTTGAACCTGAAGGATCTCAACCAGTTCCTCAGGATACAACATTTCAAGATGGCTTCAGTGAGCTCAGCCTTGAAGCTGGTTCAACCACAGGCATACCTCTCCCGCTATCACAGTGCCCGTGATTCCTCTGGCGACATTGCTATGTCCAGTTTACTTCCTGCCTGTCTTTTTTTGGCTGCTGGGTCCTATCTCTGCCCAGTTCTAGCCCTTAAATACTCTGCCCTGTCATTTCATGAGCGCCCTTGTTCCTGACTTCCTGTGTATAACCCAGACTGCCTGACTACTCTGCCTGTTTTGTTCCTGCTCTGTGTACCGACCTGGCCTGGCTGACGTTCCTGCTCTGTGTACCGACCCCAGTACTACTGTCAGTTCCATCTGCGTCCCGTCTGTCTTTATAACTTTATTCTTCAGTAGGTTTGTGCTGTTGGGCATGTCCACCAATTGTCGAGGAGGTCCATCTCAGCTTGACATTCCTAAAGCAGGTGGAAACAAAAACAAAAAAACCTGGGATTTAATATTTAACATTTGTTTATGGATTTCCTACAATCAGTGTAACTTTTTTTTTTTTTTTTCTTTTTTCCAGGCCTTAGCGATGTTAAAGGAACAATAACACAAAAAAAAAAAACGAAATTGGGTTATATAATTTAAATATCCTGCACTCCCAGCTAGCATGTATAAAAATGTATTTAATTTATGTTCGATCCCTAAATCTAATCCTAAATTTGAATTTTTAATGTATGCATAGAGCATCCTATATACACACTGGTTAATTGCTGATTCAGTGTTAATGCTGTTCACCTATTGTGATTAATATCCACTGATCTTCTGTTCAGATGGGATATCCGCCTATCCAATCTATTAACAGATAATAAAGCATGATCAATTCTGAGTTGCCTATCAGGGCTGCTTTTGTAATGGGAGACCTAAAATCCTACATCATTTTTAAGTTTTTGCCAGTCCTAAGTCCATTTCCATATTTTCCATATTCAGGTCTTTCTCCCAAGCGAACATGGCTGCTGTTTTGGAATACCTCTTTTAAAGGAATAATAACACTCTATTTTGAAGGATCCTATAATATAAAAGCCCAAATGTATGTTTGTCCGAAGCAGTCATTTATATAGAATACGTTTTTCAGTTGTAAAGTTTGTTACAGGGTTGGAGATACAGTGTAGAAAAAATGGACAGACTGGATGGGCCAGATGATTTTTTTTTTTCTTTTTTTTTTTTTTTTTTTTTTTTTTTCTTCTGTTTATATATTAAAAAAAAAAAAATGAGGCATAAAATCTTGATAATTTGCCCATATGCTAGAATGAAGTACTGGGTATTTAAGTGCTTTATAATCACAGTTCAGTTTTGCTGTTCTTGTTCCTTTTAATATACCAGGAGAATGCTCTTTGATACATTATCTGCTGGGTATATCTGTTGGAGCCTAAGGTTATGATGCAGAAACAGTATCAATGCTTTCTGGTGTTGATGGACTGTCGAGGGGTGTGCAGCACATTGTGAAGCAATGAGTTCTACACCCTCTGATACTTAAAGGGGTAAGGTGATGTAATAAATCCTGATTATTTAATGAACTCAAAGGGGTTGTGTAGATGTCAGTGTTTTCACCCCAGAATCAATTGTTAGGCCTGAGGGGGTTTAGCATGTGTGCTCCCACAAAATGAGACCTACGTAAGATGAGCTATCCAATGTTACATCCCAATTGGTTATTTCAGTCTCTTAACACATCTTTAACTCCCTCCTGACTCATGGGGGCACAAAAATGTGTTAACATACCGTTTTGTTTAACTGTGGACCTGTCAGCTTGATTCAGGTTTGCATATTTGAAAACTTCATTAAACCCTGCCTATATGTCATGTTAGCCTAATACAGCAAATGTATAATTAAGGAGATATTCATACTTGATAACTTGTTCTAATATATGCAAATTGTGGTACCAATGATTTTCCATGTGCTAATGAAGCTCTGTGCTGCATCATCAGATTTTCACTTTTGCCAGCAACAAGTGTGAATAGTTCCTAAACTAAACATTTGCTGGGCTTTTTGTTAACAAGACACAGGCAGTTTGGAATGAAGTCTTCAAATATGTTAACACAGTGAGAAGGGTAAAAAGTTAGCACCACCTTGAGTTACAATATGTTCTAGACCCTACTGATAACCCTCTGGTAAACTTTGGATATTGAACTCCATGTCATGCTTTGATGTGTCCACTGTGCTCCCAAGTTTTCTTCTATTTGCTCAGCATTTTTGTTGTGGGTATTTTCAGTGTTTGCAATTCAATATAATCGGACAATATAACATTTCAGGGAAATTTACTGGATGAAGTTTCTGGGGTAATCCGAAACCAGCAGCCCATCCTTCCCTCCGGGCTTCAGGCTCCAAAGACCATAATTTCTAGCTGGAATAGGAAGGTAAGAATAGTTTATTACGTGTGTGTGTGTGTGTGTGTGTATGTGTGTGTGTTAAAGCTGTTTGTGCAAGTGCCAGACAGGTGGTCAACGCATTAAGTTGTAATGAGTTGGATACCTATGTGGCACTCAAAGGTTTATTTAAGTTCATTCCCAATGGTGGGACATCAAGACCCGTCCTGATGCCCCCCGGCTACTAATCTCCCAGCCGATTCGGGTAGGAGTGGGTGGGATCACAAAAACCCTCTTGCTTCAATGAGGGAGGATTTCTCCCATTGATTTGAGAGGGTTTGCTGATCCTGCACACTCTTACCCAGTACTCTGGATGGAGTGGAAACAGGGGAGCTCTCTTGCTTCCCTTTGTTACAGCTATTGATCTGTCCAGCTGAATTAACTGGGAGATAAGTAGCTGGAGGGCATCAGGAGGGGTCCCGATGCCCCCACAATGAGGTCTGATTCCCCCCCCCCCCCCAAAAGGTAAGGGAGGAAAAAAAACAAGAAATGGAAGGGAGAGGGAGGCGAAGTGGCAAATGGAAGGGAGGGCTATCCTGTTGGTTATGTGAAGGGGAAGAGCAACCATGCACATCAATAGCCCTTCCCCTTCTCCAGGGAAAACCTGGTAGCCCCTCCACCAGCCATGGTGAAAGTCGATGTATATACATTTGGCTGAGGAAGCAGGGGGCTTCGCCTCAGCCAGCACGCATTTTGGTATTATGTTGCTCCTGAGGCAAATTACATTGTTTGGCTGAGGAGTTAGGGTGCTTTTCCATACCTGCCTCTTCCGCAGCCAACTCAAATCCCCCCAAATACCCCACTGGAAGTAAGCCCGCCCTGAGTGGGTGACTGCCACTGATCCAGAATCCTTTTTTGAGGCACCCAAAATGGAGATGGCTTAAGGCCAGCTAGCCTGGCCAAAATTTTGACAATAAAGCTTTACCTTATTAACCATTTAAAAAAAAAAAACCCCAATGAGTGCTGCCGCTATCCTTTGTGCATGTGTATATGTATGTCTACATATATAATCTATTTAGAGTAAT
Source organism: Rhinophrynus dorsalis (assembly GCA_037306005.1). Classification (NCBI taxonomy): domain Eukaryota; kingdom Metazoa; phylum Chordata; class Amphibia; order Anura; family Rhinophrynidae; genus Rhinophrynus; species Rhinophrynus dorsalis. The sequence goes on from CM074724.1 coordinate 168,139,184, forward strand.
GTGCAAAAGTTTTAGGCAGGTGTGAAAAAATGCTGTAAAGTAAGAATGCTTTAAAAAAAAAAAAAAAAAAAAAAATAAAGACATGTTAATGATTGATATTCATCAATTAACAAAATGCAAAGTGAATAAACAGAAGAAAAATGTAAATCAGATCAATATTTGGTGACTGCCCTTTGCCTTCAAAATAACATTAACTGTTCTAGGTGCACTTGCACAAATTCAAGGATTTTGTAGGCATACAATCAGGTGTATGATTAAACTATTATACCAAATAGTTGCTAATGATCATCAGTTTGTTAGGTTGAAACAGAATCATTAACTGAAACAAACAGCTGTGTAGGAGGAATAAAACTTGGTGAGGACAGCCAGACTCTGCTAACAAGGTGAGGTTGCTGAAGACAGTTTAATGTCAACAGTCATGCACCGTGGCAAGACTGATCACAGCAAAAAGACACAAGGTGATTATACTATGTCAGCAAGGTCTCGCCCAGGCAGAAATTTCAAGTCAGACAGGGGTTTCCAGATGTGCTGCCCAAGCTTTTTTGAAGAAGCACAATGAAACAGGCAACGTTGTGGACTGTAGACGCAGTGGTTGGCCAACGAAACTTAGTGCATCAGATGAGACGCATCATGCTTACTTCCCTTTGCAAATGGAAGATGTCCAGCAGTGCCATCAGCTCAGAATTGCCAGAAAATAGTGGGACCCTGGTACACCCATCCACTGTCTGGAAAAGTCTGGTCAGAAATGGTCTTCATGGAAGACTTGTGGCCAAAAAGCCATACCTCCGACATGGAAACAAGGCCAAGTGACTCAACTATGCACAGGAACTGGGGTGCAGAAAAATGGCAGGAGGTTCTTTGGTCTGATGAGTCAAAATTTGAAATATTTGGCTGTAGCAGATGGAAGTTTGTTTGCCGAAGGCTGGAGAGCGGTACAAGAATGAGTGTCTGCAGGCAACAGTCAAGCATGGTGGAGGTTTCTGGCAAGTTTGGGGTGCATTTCTGCAAATGGAGTTGAATATTTGATCAGAATTAATGGTCTCCTCAATGCTTGTACAGACAGATACTTACTGATCATGCAATACCATCAGGGAGGCATCTGATTGGCCCCAACTTTATTCTGCAGCACGACAATGACCCCCAAACATACAGCTAAAGTCATTAAGAACTATGTTCAGCGTAAAGAAGAACAAGTATTCCTGAAAGCGATGGTATGGCCTCCACAGAGCCCTGATCTCAACATCGAGTCTGTCTGGGATTACATGAAGAGAGAGAAGCAACTGAGGCTGCCTATATCCACAGAAGAACTGTGGTTAGTTCTTCAAGATGTTTAGGACAACCTACCTGCCGAGTTCCTTAATAAATTGTGTGCTAGTGTACCTAGAAGAATTGATGCTGTTTTGAAGGCAAAGGGTGGTCACCCTAAATATTGATTTGATTTTGATTTTTCATTTTTTCTGTTTATTCACTATGCGTTTTGTTAATTGATGAATATTAAAATATTATAACAATTAGATTAAGATGTCTTTTTTTTTTATTTTTATTTTTTTTTTTTTGATTGACATTCAATTTTATGGGGACAAGCTTTTGAGAGACATGCTCCCCTTTAACCCCTTAAGGACCGGGAAAATCTGAGTTAGATTTCCTTTTGTGCACCCACATAAATTATATACTGTTTTTTTAAGCACAAGTAGGGCTTTCTTTTGATACCACTATTATATGAATACCTCATTGTTTAATTTGATTAAAATAGAAAAAAAGAGGAAAAAAATTGGAAAAAAAACAACATTTTGCTTACTTTTTTCTGTCAGGATTTGCATGCTATTAGTTAATGAAAAAAAATACCCCTAAATATATTCATTTGCTTCTCCTGAATATAAGAGTACCCCATATGCCTAGTATTTTAGTCCTTTACTCACATTTACAAGGTAAATATTACAAGATGGCTGCCGTTATTTCCAACTTGTGATTATGTCCCACAAAGGTATATGTTTCTGAAAACTACACAACATAAGGTAAATAATCAGGAGAATTTTGGAGTTTTTCATGCAGCTATTTTTCCAGAAAAAAATTTCAAAATTGTGGTAATAATTTGTTTTTTTTGCAGTTTTCACACTTACATTTCAATACTACTGTTCATATCAAGCACATGATAGGTGAAGATTTTTAAAAATGCATTGTTTAGTGTTCAGCTCCTTCTTCTGAGTACGGCAATACCCCATATGCATAGGTTATTCAAGGTTTGCGGGAGCTATGGGGCCCAAATTGGAACATGCGTGTTTCCAGTTTCACAGCTTGCATCACTGGTGCCATGTCTCATTTGGGGCTGTGTAACAGTGCTCCACTCTAAGATTTCCCCCCAAAAGTATATATTTTTGGAAAGTAGACACCCCAGGCTTTCATTTTATGTATGTTTTCAATTTTTTTACGCAGCCATTTTACCACCAATCGCTCGTAAATCTTGATGTAAGTTAAAAAAACAGCGTTTTTCACCCTTGCCCTTCAATGATGATGTGAATTTCAAGCACAGGATAGGTGAAGATTTTTAAAAATGCATTGTTTAGTGTTCAGCTCCTTCTTCTGAGTACGGTAATACATATGCATAGGTTATTCAAGGTTTGGGGGAGCAACGGGACCCAATTTTGAACAAATATTGAATTTTCACATCTTGGTTAACTGGTGCCATGTCTCATTTTGGGCTATGTTCCAGTGCTGCACTTTAGAATTTCCCCCCAAAAGTGTATATTTTTGGAATGTAGACACCCCCAGCTTTCATTTTAGGTGTGTTTTCAAATTTTTTACACAGCCATTTTACCACCACTTTCTCGTAAACTTGACGTGTTGGGGCATTTCTTTGGGCAGGTCTTTGGGCAGGTGCTGGGGCAGTTGCCAGGGCAGCTCTTGGGGCAGCACTTGGAGCATTTCTTTGGGCAGGTATTTTGGTAGGTCTTTGGGCAGTTATTTTGGCAGGTGCTGGGGCAGTTGCCAGAGCAGCTCTTGGGGCAGTGCGTCTTTTCTTGACAGAAGGTCCAGCGTCATCACTAGAGCTGCTCTCACTTTCTGAAAACTGCGCTATGTCAAAATCTGACGCAGTGTCTGTTGCCTCAGAGTCAGATGCCAAAAAGGCATATGCCTCTTCAACGCTGTACCTGCACTGCATTTTGCCCACTAAAAAAACTTTTTTTTTCTTTTCTTACGCTATCCCTAAACCGAAATATATAAATATATATATATATATATATATATATATATATATACACACACATATATTAATATAATATAATTCCCCCCCCCCCCAAATCTATCCCTAAAACTTTCCCTAACACATGTCTACACTAAACCTACCCAACTACCTACCAAAATACTTAAAACTATATTTACTATTCCTATAAAAAAAAAATTCAAGTTGGATGGGGGGTGTCCTACAGATCAGAAAACACTGATCTGGAGCAAATTGATCACTCCAAGAGTGATCAGATGGGGGGAACTTATTGATCACTGCAGAACAGTGATCAAAGGGTTAATTTTCTTTATTTAAACTTTTTTTTTACTTTTTTTTTTTTTTCCAGGAACACTGGAACACCATCTCTCTCTGTTTCTCTCCACCTCAGCAGTGTGCAAGGTGGAGTGAGACAGAGAGATCTGACAGGGACAGTATTTACAAATACTGTCCCTGTCATTCAGGTTTTGCAACATGTGATTCGCTTTTGAAGCAAATCGCATGTTGCAACAATGTTTCAATGGCTTGTTACTAAGTGTCCTGATACCGGGACACTTAGTAACAAGCTGTTTGAACTCTTCCATCGCTCCGTGCGGCCGCGATGGAAGAGTTTAACCCTTGACGTACCGGGACCGTCAAGGGTCGTTGGTGCACATTTACCCTTGACGGTCCTGGTACGTCGGGTCCTTAAGGGGTTAAACTATGCTTTAGACTTGATAAAGGGAGCATGTCTCTCGAATGCTTGTCGCCGTATGATTGAATGTTATTCCAATTAAAAAAGGTATTCTTACATACTGAAATAATCAGTCATTTGACATATATATAATATGTTAATCGAAAAGCCTAGCCCTGTTTTGGGTGCCTCGGGAAGTGTTTCAGGATTGGTCGCAGCAAAAGATACGCACCAATTTCGCTACTACAGAAAAATAAAAAATCGTATCTCCCTGTGGGTTCCACAGTCCGGTGGTAGACACAGAGTACCAGTGTGCAGTGGAATCAGCCCTGCCCTACATAACTCTAGGAATGATTTAAATACAACTTTAGTACCTCTTGGAAACAACCCGTATTTAAATTATTCCTGTAATTAAGTGTATGTATGTTCCTGGAGTTATGTGACTATTTATACTAATAGGTATGCTATTTAGAGTTCATGGTGTAAAGTTCCATACTGTAGGTGGTGGGGCACTTCAAAAAAGCCAGGCCTTTGAGGCAGAGGGGCCCCTTAGTAACCTGCCTCAGGATAAGGTTAAGTTTGCACTGTTCTTAGTCTTTAGACTTTATTTTTATGCCTGGACATAGGGCTGTATAATCCCCCATTAGGCAGGCTTCCATTAACTGGCTTTCCTGGAGTCGGCTTGACCATTTCACAGGTGTATTACTTGACTATTTCCCCGTGGAGGAATTTGGATTGCTTCTATAATTGTAAATATGACTGGAAAAAAAAAATGAATAAATGATATTCCAGTGGTAGAAAACACCACTAACTAATATTGAAACAATAAAAGATAATATCCAAGTCTTACAAGTAGATGGATAAATAGAGAATAGAACATAAAAAACAGGAAAGAAAAAAGAAAAAAATAACAAACCCTGGAAATACATAACTATCAGTCCATATAGTTGGAGATTACCAGTCTTTCATTAAAATTGCATAGAAATGAGGATGAGAAGTTGGAGGAGGATGAGGTGAAGTCCCGTCTCTCAAACCTTTATAGATGTCAGCTGTCTAGCTGACAGAAGGTGATTCAAGTTGTGTGACTTCACAGCGGCTCTTCAGCAGAGCCAAAATAGCAAAATTAAATATTCATTGGAATGTCTACAAAGTGTGCCTGGTTTGGAAGCACATTTTATAGACCGTTCCAATTAAGTATTTCTTCTTAGAGATATTTGGCTCTGCTGAAGAGCTGCTAGCCGGTCCTGGGACAAGGATTTCCGTTTGTCGGCTAGAGGCGGATATCAGTAAAAGGGGAAGGGACTTGCATGAGTTAATCTATTTTGAATATCTACAATATTACTTTTTATTGAAAAAGACATTACTAATCCTTTAAGCGTATCATTGTGTCCTTTACTTGAAAGCTGACCAACTTTGTCCTCCACTCAAGTAGTGCAGATGTCAGTGTCTGCAGGCAGTCCTTATGATCAGAATAGGGAAGGGGTGGGGCAGCGCACATGTACATGTAGTATGTTAGATACTTAAAGGGATATTAATACTTCATATTTAAAAATCTGCATATTGTAGCCATTAAAAAAATAAATGAAATGCCCCCAGCGCCCTTTGAGAGATAATCATATTTAAAGTTCTACCCTCCCTCCTTTCTTTCTGACATAAGCGCTCTAGCTGATTGCAGGGGAATATGGTCCTGGGACCAGCATTTCACCACAAAGCCCAGGCCACCCACATGGTGCCATGGAGAGGAAGCATTTTCATGGTTATGGGTCCTGTAACTTCCATCTCTGCCACCAGAGGACCGTTCATGTGCATGCTGCACTGTAGCGGCATAGTCCTTATACTCTGTCTAGCCCCTGTTGTTTAATGGCCCCAGCTGTACCTTGTTTAGACACTATTAAACCAGCCTCCCAGAGCTCTGCTTAGTTGTTGGCCCTTATGGTGAAGACAGGTTCCTGTTTCCTATTTTCTGTATTTGATTCTCCGGCTGATCTCACCTTGTACCTTTTTTGCTTGATCTCCACCTGTATCAACCTTGGTATGTACCCGGACGTCCGTTTCCTAAATTTATTGGCTTGCCTCAGCTACTCCTCATTCTCCCGCTCCAGTATCTCTGCTTCCCTCTGATTACTGGTGTCCCTTTCCTGACCCAGCCCCTGGCTCAATCGGGAGTGGGATATGTGGCTTCACAGCCAGCACCTTTTAATATGGTTTTGACTGCATGGAAAATATAATTTAGTAATATTAAGACAAGTATGCTTTATCTGTTCACTGTCGTTAAACATAGTGCCCTAATGTTGAAGGAAAGCTAACAGTCAAAAAGAAACAAGATTTTATCCCGTTTATTAGAGACCTGTAAGTCTGAATTCCTAGTTGGTAATAAATTAGAAGGGTTACAAACAGATTAGTATTTAGGATTAAGTGTAGAACAATAAAATGAAAGACAGATCACATCACAAATCTGCTTGCATTCTTTGATTGTTCAAGTAATAATGTGGACAAGAGCATTGCAGTGGTTGTAGTGTACTTGGATTTTGCAAAAGCCTTTGATACGGTGAGGTTACTTCTGAATTAAGAGAGCGACTTGGCAACTGACTGTATAGCTAGAACACAAGCTAACCTTTGAATTCAGTTTGTTTTAAAGTTGTGGTTTGTCTTGTTTTGTGAAAAAAGAACACTGGAGACATCCATTATGGTGGACCTGTTGCCTTTTTAAAATAGGTGTTTGTTTTACGTGGCATTAAAATCTGACTATAAAGGTTTCTGTAAATAGTTTGAGAAACTAACCTTTTATGTTTTCCCTTCATTGATTTGCTCTTCGTGATTCTCTGCACAGTTTATAATTGTTTCAGTTTGAGCCCAAAATTTAATTTGCTTTCTCAGTGGTTTTTATTCCTTCTTCCTGTTCGTTTTGCTGTGGGCTAACAATAGTAAGTGGATCTACAGAGGGTGAGGGAGAGGCTCGGTTGGAGTAGTCAGCAGCTTTTTCTATACTATGCCCTGCCTTCTGGTTGTAGGAGCATTCCCTTACTTCTCCCCCCCCCCCCCCCCAGTGCATTTAGATGGTTAAATACAAAAATAAAACCACCACCCCCTTCCTTTTTTTATTTATTTTTTTTTTTTTTATAACTTCCCTTCCCTTTCTTTTTGAAGGCACAATGAGGTAACAAAGGAATCGAGGTAGGATTTCCTACTTCATACTAGATATCTAGTCACCCAAATGTGATCCTCTTCTATATACCAAATATTGGGTTTCTACTGGGCAAGATCAACTTGAACTTAGCAAAGTACTGTGTCTCCAGGTAGATTTCACAAACCCAGTCCTGCATACAGGAATTAAATATGAGTCCTAAAATGAGCTTGATCTGTTATTGTGATTAAATATAATGGAGGCTGGGATCTATGAATGCATACAAAATATCTCCTGTGTTGTATAATAACTTTACTTCCTCAAGGAATTCTGATCCCTTCTTCCATTTTCAGCGCAGCACAATTCTTTATCTTTTCTGTCACACAAACTATTAAGTGCTGAGACAAATTTTAAAAGTAAGAGTGTAGGAATATGGTGGAGAAAAAAAAACACACAAACCCCACACAAATTACTACACACACACAAGGACAACTGGTATTGTAGATTGTACTAATGCTTGGATATTTGCACTATTCAACACCCTCTGACCTCAAGCCATGCCTGAATAGGTTCTCTCCCCTTGTGGGTCAAAGTTTCTGCAAAACTGATCACAGCATTAAAGATCTCAAGGTGACTATACTGATGAGAAATTTTAGGACACAGACTGAAAGATCTGGCGGTATAAATTAATGACCAAGTTTAACACTCTGAACTGTGGCCTGGACCGTGACATGGAATTTGGCACATTATCCCACACATTAAACATGTTTTGTGCCCTTTGGGTACAAGAGGGGCTGTGCATCTCATTGCAGGCGATGGGTTGCACATCCCTCTGGTGTTTTGTAGGGTTTACCATACATTCTAAATTAGCAATCTCAGGCTAAAAACTAAAATTCACAGGAGTATCAAAAAGGTAATAAATCATGTATCACTTAGCCATCTACAAAAAGACTCTACTAGAGCCTAGAGAATGAATTCCATAAATACTGATAAGAAATTCACTGCCAGAGGATTTTAAATGTAAATTGCATGAGTGTTTAACCTGCTATGTATTCAACCTTCATTCTTATTTTGCCTGAAGAAGAGACCTAGTGTCTTGAAAGCTTGCGTCTTAGAGCCACTTAGTTAGCCAATAAAGGATTCATTTTTAAATTTCCAGTCTCCCGATTTTCCAGTCTAGGTTTACAAAAGCACTGAGCTAATGAGGAATCCAGAGTAAATGCTCCATCTAAAGAAAGCCATCTCGATAACCTATACCGGTGGTTCTCAAACTTATTTGCTCAAGAACCCCTAACATGCAATTTTGAATTATTTGGGCACCCCTAACATATTTTATGTAAATTATCAAGGGCAAAATGAGGTACATTAAATAAATATGTAGGTTTTTCTTAAGTTTTACTGGTTAAGAACCACTGTCCTATACTTTGCACTATTTAGTATAAGTTCATGTATTCCAGTTTTATGACTGCATGTTGCATATTCTCATTTGCTTTAATAATCCAGTGTTGTATCTTGTGATCAAACTATCTGCTTTGTTAATAAGTTATTATAGGAAAGCTGTTTGTGTTTTTAAATCTAAGTACTTACAAAGATATTCTCTATTCAATCGCAGAAGAGCTTTGCCGAAGAATCAGCGTGTCCCATTATGCTGATCTTCTGCATGTCCTGTTTCTCCTCCCACCTCCCTCCAAGCTGCTCCACAGGGAGAGAGTTCATGCTTCCCTTCGGTGTGCTGTGAACGGCTCCTAGCGTTAAAGCAAGCTGCGATTAGCATTATACTGAGGTTGCAACCTCAGTATAATGCTTCCCGTGGCTTGCTGTAACGCTAGGTGGGAGGAGAAATAGGACATGTTGAAGAACTGTGCTGTGCATGCAATGCGGAAGTGAACAGCACAGAAGAGGGAATATCTTTACAGTAGTTAGAATTTTTTTTTATTTTTTTTTTAAAACACAGCTTTCCTAGAATAACTTTTATTAACAACCGGATGGTAACACCTTTTTATAAGGTGACACATCCCCTTTAAGGACAAGTGACATTCCTGGACTGTCACTTGTGTTCGTGTGTTAAGGACAGGTGATGGGCTTGGCACTTATGACTTTTTTTGATCAAAACACTCCTGCAGGCACCCTGTGATCAATGGGGAGTCTAAAACCGACTCCTTCAAAACCGGAGTAGTGAGTTTCAGCCTCTTTCAGTGAGCTTGCATCTACTGGCTCCCCGAATGTAGTCTATGCCATCCTTAAAATAAAAAGTACACATCTTCCATTTATCCTTAAGGGGTTAATACAGCTAAATATAAGGCTTATAATATGTATTCCTGCTGTTTCATATATAAATTTTCCTTCTATATCTACAGAGCAGTGACTCAAGTAAGAAAGGCAAATCTGAAACCTTCCGGCTTCTTCATGCCAAGAACATACTGCGCCCACAATTGAAGTTCAAAGAGAAGATTGACAATTCCAACACACCTTTTGTCTCAAAGCTCTTTGTTAAGCCAAATGCTCAGAAACCTCTACCTGAAGGTAAGGTAATACATATAGAGACATAGTTGATGAGTCTGAAAACACATGTGCTGTCAAGTTCAGCCCCTGTAGGGGAAGAAAACAAAAAACTTAAGTCCCTTCCAATTAAACTTGGCAAAAAAGGAAAAGCAGGGAAATGTAGACAACACCTTAAATATTTAGGGTAATAAACACCATTATATCCAGTGAATGTGCCATGCAGTTTTAAAGAGTAATCAATCTCACAAGGAAAAAAGGAAAAGAAAAGAGAAAACTACTTCCAAGGCACACTTACATACCCTATTAAACATATGGTATTAACACATGGTATGAGTTTGTGGTATGGATTCATGACATGAACACAAGAGAAAAGGTGATTGAAATAAAAACTTTATCACTTTATTAGTGATCTCAAAAAAAAAAAAAAAAAAAAAAAAAAAAAAGGAAAACTGAAGATGTGATTGACATTAACATGTAGTTCATGAATGGCACATACAAGAACCACCTCTCCCTGCCTCTCCGAAGTGAGATATGGCACCATATCTCAGTTTTTGGATCTTAAGGCTGAACTGATTATAGAAAATTCAAGCAATTAGCATATTGGTACATGGTCTGGGAAGGCTGCTAACAAGGAACCGATGTTATATTTCAACCCTAAATTTTAACCAAAAAACCACTATGTTTAACTGTGTATTACCTATTACACTGTAAAATTTACATGTACAACATGCTTGAAAATACAACTCTAGCAGGCAATGAATCAAAAAAAGGAACTGGTCCTCAGCTGCTGCCACGGAGCTGGGGGGCCGTTCAGAGCACCCCACTCTGGATCAGCAGTGCTTGTGACTGGAAGTCTGTGCATTCCTGCAGTCTCTACTGCTCATGACTGCATCGTTCGTGCAGTCTCTGCTGCGCATGTGCGGTTACGCACACAGGGAGAGATGCATTCTAGCACTGTTAATTAGATAATAAATATATGGTCTGGGTAAGCTAGCAAAAAGGAGTCGGTCATGTATTAAAAGATCTTAACTCCATTCTATTGCAATAAAACACTGATCTTTTTTTCCTCTCTCTGCTCCTAGCAATTTCCTTTAGAATTATTTTATATTTGTTTTAACTACTGTGGAATCAAAGTATTCTAAAAAGCCTAGTAAACAAAACCATTGTTAATGTATGTGTACAACATAAATGACCTGTGACATCAGTACATCAAAGCTACGACCTTCACACATCCCTTCACCTTTCCTATTCTATACCCTTCCCCTTTCACTTTTTTAAACCTTGCCTTCAGTTTCTTACCATCTGTTTAATGTGTTTCTTGTGTATGTGTGATGTTCTGCAGTTCCATTTACTAGATTACTTTCTCTGAAGTGGACTGCATGACAGGATAATATGACCAACATGGAGTCCATGGTGCAGATTCTGCCAATTCCTAGCATATGTTTTCTTTGACACTGTCCAAAATTATTTATTTAGAAAATGTTTTACCAGGAAGAATACATTGAGATTGCTCTCGTTTTCAAGTATGTCAGACTAAGATTATTCAAGACTTGCAGATAAAGATATAAAATCTATAGAATCAGATGATTTCCAATCAAAGACCAACTTCTCAAATTAAAACGTTAAACCTGGATCCTTCTTACCTGCTGCTCCCTTACCTGAGCCGACTTGGTTTGAATGACCTATGCTTACATCCTACCTTCTCACCCTGGAATCCTCTCCCGTGTTTACGAAGGAATACACTTTTTCCCCATCTGACGAAAAGACAGAATACATGCTAGACTGGGAGAGAGACATTGGTGATGAGCTTCTGATTGAATGGTCTAAGATTCATACTGCTGTAGCACGATGCTCCCTATGCATCACCAACAAAGAGAGGGCTTATACAATTCTATATCGCTGGTACCTAACCTCAATCAGATTGCAAAAAATGTATCCCTCCTCATTCCCCTTTCTGTTTCAGGGGATACCAAAACCCGGGAGATATGTATCATACGCGGTGTTTATGCCCTGTCTCCCGGCGCTTCTGGACCATGGTGTTCTCCCTAATATTTGATATTCTTCATCTCCGATTGGACCTAAATCCATGGCACTTGCGCTTAAGGCTAAATCCAGTTGCGATGACTAGACACCAGACTAACCTATTATCTCACATACTTTTAATCGCAAGAAGGCTCTTGGCTGCCGCTTGTCAGAAGCCTACTCTGCTTGATAAGGAGGCACTGATCCACAGTATCTGCTCTATTTACACCTTAGAGAACCTCACAGCTCAACAGTCTCCTTCCCAGGTCAAATTCATATTGGTCTGGACTCCATTACTTGAGTATAGTGATGCCCTACAAAATGGTAGAGGCCCTTAGATACAGATCACTTGCACTCCTGACTCAGCTTGGGTGGTCAAGGTGCTGTGGAGGAACAGAGGAAGGAGCAGATTTTAGCAATGTTATGGAAAAGAAAGTGACAGCATTTAGCAATAGTATTAATATGAGGAGGGAATGAGTGAGACGTGGCAATTATCACCCCTAGACGCCATGCTTCTGATACTGGATTTATGGTAGTGACATTTACATTCTCCTGGAAGGGTGCTACTGGGCCAAGCCTAGGTGGGATGAGGATTGGCTCCGTTTTAGACATATTGAGTTTGAGGTGCCTATGAGCCATCCAGTCTGAGATAGCGGAGCTTGAATATCAGAAGTCAGTCAAGGTGCAGATAAATAAATCTGGACATTTTGTAGATGTCTGATTTTTATTGGAGTGAAGATAGACACCCTCCAACAGTAGATTTTTGCTACCCAGCATTGTATGGGGACATCAGGATCTCTCCTTATGCCCCCCAGTTATTGATCTCCCAGCCAATTGTGCTGGAATATCATTATTTATGAAGAAGAGCAGCTTCTCCTTCTCTCCTAATCAATCTTCCAGTGACATTATAAGGCTTTGCCCGAACCCATTAATTTCTGCTGGGGGTAGGAGAGAAGAGCAGGAGAGCTTCTTGTTTTTCTGTCTCCATATTGATCTCCCAGCACGATTGGCATGGGAGATCAATAACTGGGGGGCATCAGGAGGGGTCCTGATGTGTCCCCCCCCCCCCAAGCGGTCTGAACAGAAAATAAAAAGAAATTAACACTGTCAGTGCCACAGGAATATCACTCCAGGTACCCCTGTGGCACTCACAGAATATATCAGTTTGGGCGCCTTTTCTCTTATTCAGACCTCACTGACGGGGCATCAGGAGAGATCCAATGCAATGCTTTACAAACAAAGGTTTTTTTTTTTCTAATTATTTTATTTAGACCTCATTGGTGGGTGGCAACAGGAGGGGTCCCCCCCAACAAGATCTAAATAAAAAAAAAAATACCATTCCCCCATCCTGAGCCCCCCCCCCCTAGTCTGGTTCCACTGTCTCACTAGACTGACTACCAGTGTGCACTGGAATCAAGCTGGGAATCAAACAGAGTATGTTTGGGACACACAGTGCTCAATGCACACTGGTAGTCACAAATTCACCCATATGCATGATCTGCCACTGGGCAGACATTGGTAACCCCTGCCTGACACCCCTTACCCCCATCCCCCCACCTGGTTCCACTGGCAGTAATTGTAGTTGGTGTAGTTTTGTGCTTCTGGCACCCCCTAGAGTATGTGAACTCGTGCCAGCAGTAATTTATCTTGAAAGAGTAGTAGCTAATGATTACAGCCATAAATTCCATGTATTTTCAATGCCATCTGTATCTTTGAAAAGGTAGAAATGTAACATAGCTCAATTGTTTCCTATAACGTCACTTTCTGCTAACAGTTGTGCACATCGGCCTAGGGTGTAAAAAGGCAAGTGACCCCTCATTTTATGCAGTAGAATATCTTCTTTGTGAATTGTATGGTTTGTCTACCCTTTCTTTGCTTCTCTAGCTTTTATAACCATTTTCGTGCAGGCAAGTCATGTTTGACTAGAAAAATCAGAGGTTGTTGTAGGTAGTTTTCTACTTCTAGCACCCCCTAAGGTATTTAAACTCGTACAAATGGGGTGCCATTTTTCTCCTAAGAGCACTAGGTGATGAATGCAGGTGGAAATCCCATAGGTTTCGTAGATTTCAGTACATTTGAAGGTTTAGAAATGTAAAAAAAAAAGGACTGTTTTACTTTAGCACCATCTTCTGGAAACATTTGTGCACACCAGGCTAGGAGTAGGATGGGATGGGGTAGGGATTCAGGGCTTTTTCAAATAATGGAAACTTTCACAATCAAGGTAAATGGTTTTCAGTATATAGTATGTGATTTTTAGCAAAAATAGTAATTTTTCGCTTTTTTTGTAATTATGACATCATAGCTTTGTGCACAATGCAAAATTCACTTCATGCAAGACATAATTCCAAAGTTTAATTTTTTCTTTATACATTTTTTTGTTTTTTGTTTCCTATACGTAACTAGAATTTTACTAGCGGAAAGAAAGCCTAAACAAGTGGATAGCAAAAATGCCTAAAATGTGTCTGGCCTACAGGGTACAGGAAATGGCTCAAGCTCATGCAACTGAAGGGGTCATTCTTAATTCCACACAAGACTTCTCCATATGAAAGTTCTGAGAAAGTGGTCCAGATGGACTGACCATTTGTCTCCTGGCCTGTCATTGGTGACAATTTGAACTTAAAGTGATGAATACATATTGACCTTTGGAGGCTGGGAAACTATTCTCAGTTGGCTGGTTGTGATATTAATGCCAGTCTGTACAGCTGGATATCATCTTTATTCTACATATTTTACTTTGTTTATGGACTTAAGTCGGAGAAGGTTTATGGATGAACCTTCTAGAACTGAGAGGTCCGGTTGGTGCGATCTTGCTGGGATGCCCTTCGGAAGGGCAGTCCAGTGTGAATTTAGTTTAACGCTGCCAGGGTGGTGGATCCTGTAAATTGTCGTGCAGTAGCAAGCTGGCTTTGAAGAAAGTTCAGAGGGTCTTTCTACAAGCAGAATTGCATGTTAAGGCCACTTCTGAATTTACTTTCCAGGGTAGACAACTGGGAAGCAGACTTTTTCTGATGCAAGGTAAGGGACATGAGAAAGTAGGAACTCAAGCAATCTGTATCCAACAGCATATTGACTAAGTGGGATGTACCGGAGGTGAACTTGTTGGCATCCCAAAAAAAAACCCTTCACATTTCCAATCATCCCTGCAAGGACAAGATCCGTTGGCGATCACCATAGACACAGTGATGACTCACTGAAGACTCAACTAGCGTATGTGTTTCTTCATCTAATGGTGGACAATTCTCTTGTTCTTCTCACTCCAGCATGTCCCAGGATTGCACTGTATACAGCCACTCTGGTAGTCTACATACCTTGGGGATTTCCTCGTACATACAGATCTGCTGTCTCAAGGCCCACTGCAATATTCAGATCTGCAAAAGTTGTCATTAATTGTGTGGCATTTGAAGCTGACATTGAATCGCAAAGATTTTTCAGTGCTGTCATTGCAGCTGTGCTTGAGGCACACAAGCCAGCTTAATTCAAAATCAAGTATTTGGTTGTTTTTATTTTTCCAGTTTTGGTTTTCTGCATGTTCCTTTTATTTGCATAGAGTTAATTTCTTTCCAAGAGGGTTTGCAGAAACATTTATGCCTTAATTCTTAGTCCAAATTTCTGCTCTGTTGGTCTTGTTTCAGCTCTGCCTGGGGGGATATTTTATCATTCAATTATTCTTGATCCTAAACTCTGACAGTATTGAAATAACACTCCGTGGCCCAAGTACTAAGAAGATTAAACGGAGCTGATGTTTTTGTGAATCATTACTATCCCTTGAAGTCCTTTATATGGAAAACAATTTGGCCTGTGTTCTAAAAAGGTTCCTTTTTGGGTCACTGCTCACTCCACCAGAACTCTTAGTGTGTGGTGGGTATACATGGACCAAGCTTCAGTGTAACAGCTGTGTAAGGCTGCCTTTGTGACTTCTCTCTAGAATTTATCAGTCCAGTGGAGAGGGGGGGACACAGAGCATCCCTCCCAGAGAGATGACTTCTGTCCTTTTGCTGTTAGGGTTGTCCTGCTTTTTCTTAGCTTCCTTGACTTGGCTTCTTTGTCTTTTTATCTTTTTTTGTGTGATTGGCCTTTAGGTTTCAGTTTACATATAGTAAAGCCAAACTAAGCAGAGCTGAGAGGGAGTTGCCTCCCCCCTAGAAAACTTTAATTAAAAGGAAAAAAAAAAAAGGGCCCTGCCTCTTAATGGAAGTATGGTAACCCCATGTGCCCACCATGAACTAAGAGAAAATGATTCAACATTAAGAAGCAAATAAAATATCCTCTTTGGGAATGATGAGAAGTGACAAGTAAATTGTGACAAGCCATGGCTGGTAACTGTTTGGATCTGGGTACAGAACTATGTTGGCCAACTGCTGACTAATCACCAGAGTCATACTCGTGATATGTGAGGTTTTATCATATGGTGTCTTGGGAGAAGTTAAATCCATGGATACTCTGTATTCTCTTATTTGACTGCTGATATCTTAGATCATATTTTGCTAGGTTTTTGTTATTAATATTATTAGTATTATTTTTTTTTTTATGGAGGTTAGTTAATATTTACTTTGCACAGTTAAAACATTTGAGGGCACATGGTTCTGCTTTACTCTGTCCATTTTCTCCATTTTCCTTCTTACTTTAGTAAATTCTGGTTTGTGTTTTTCTAAACATAGCTTAAATATGGTATGAGGTGAATCATCCAGTCCTTCTGGGACACATTTCCAGGTCAATAAAGAATGTGGCATTCTCATGTTTTGCGACAAAGTATAGTGTACACACCATATTATTGTTAGGTTGGCCTTTCCATAGTAGGTAGAGTTGCCAGATTATAATTTTGAAACTGGACATATGAAGAAGTGCCTTCTGCATGGATTCAAGGAACCATTGCAGCCCAGTAATAACCAATGCAGCAGGTATTGTCCATGTGTCCAGTTTTAAAAGGAACATCTGGCAGACCTTCTTGTAGTGTAATTTAACGGTCTTTGGAAGACCATCAGGGCTATCCGAAAAAAGATAAGTTAAAAAAAAAAAAAAAAAAATATATAAATATATATATATATATATATATATATATATATATATATATATATATATATATATATATATATATATAAATAACTTGAGGCCACCCTGTACAATTTTAGTGGAAAGGAGGTTTCAGCTGCAGCAGAGGAAATTGCTCTATACAGTAAGGTCTGTTAAACTGGAATTCTTTGCCCAAGGATGTGGTAATGGCAGATACATTTAAGAAAAGATTAGATAAATTTCTAGAAGAAGGGAACATACATTGTTATGTAATCTCTAAAAATTCCTGCAGTAACTGTATTGTGTTCAGTGTTCCCTTGTATAATTTAAAGGGGAACTTTCACCCCGCAATAACTTAAGGTTAACTTATTGCACACCTGGCGACTAGCTGCTTAGTAGCGCTAGTCGCCAGCAATATTACCCGGTTCTTCAGATAGTCGCCAGGTGTGCAATAAGTTAACCTTAAGTTATTGCGGGGTGAAAGTTCCCCTTTAAAAGAATATAATTGATGGTGGCAACCGGAATAAAGACACATGCTTATTTTTGTTTGTAATATATCCTAACAAAAAATCCTGCTTAAAAGGCACTTGTGAGCTACAGCTTATGCTCTGTAGTGGATTATATACTTAGATCATTCTTTCTAACTGTTCCTATTACAGCTCACCTATTGCCACTGCACAGTTCACTATATACACACAGATTAGTTCCTGTGTAGCCATTGGATAGTCAATTAAAATAATTAAGTATTTATTTAATAACGGTGTTACAAGTTAACTCATATTATTGCCTTATGGGGGGGGGGGGTGAAACTGGATACTCATCTGAATCATATCTGCCAATGTTCGATAGGAACATTTCGCAGACAATGCAACTTGTATGAACATTATAAGACCTGCATAAGGAGGATTATGATCGTCAAATACTAATATGGTTGCCGATTGTGCACAATATAAGGATGTATATTATTTGTAGGGCGAATAATATAGAATACCAACCTGCCCACCGCTGATTAAATAAGTTGATATGCAACTAAATTGATTAGAGTCTCCCAGAAAAAGAATATTATTACTTTTGTCAACCAGATTCCACGTTTCTTGGTATGGGAATCTGGGGAAGTGTCTAACATGTCTAATGACCCGCTGCAGTCACCTACTGAAATAATTGTAGTAATAATTTGGTAATTGAAGTGAGAAGTTAATCTTTGCCTTATTTTCATCTCTTTAGGGTATAGATGCTTGTTTTCAGACCATTTCTTGTTACCACCTATCAATATGACCACTGTCAAAGTGACCTTGAGTGCTAAATTACCAGATTATCTTGTTTCTAGAGCAGTTTATTTATGTTGCTATTCTTTCTTCACTTTTTCTTTTTTTATTTCATATCCCATAATTTAATTAATACAATTCTGTTTTTAACTATCCTGGTGACTTTTAAGCAGGATTATTGTGTTTGGATCTATTCCAAACCAGAATAAGCAGGGTTATACTGTGAAGGTAAAATGGGAAGTTCTGGTGAACAGACTAATTTTGGAGTTGGGAAGGTTTATATAAATCTTTTTTTTTTTTTTTTTTTTTTTTTTTTTTTTCCTGGGACTTGATGGACTTTAGTGTCCCCCCCCCCCCCCTTCTTCTTTCAACCTAATTTAGTATGCAACTCTAAGCTTGATCAGTGATTCCCACATTCAGTCTTCAAGGACCAACTAATTCTCCATGATTTAGGACTAGTACTGCTTGTGTTCTGGTTCAGTTAAATGGACGTTGCCTCCTTTGATTAAACGTACCTAGCAGAGCTGTACTTGAAGACTATAGAAGAAAACCACTGAAGAAGTTGCAAAAGCAGAAACTAGAAGAGACCAGAGAGAGCATGTTTATTATAATAGAAATGTTTTATTCCAAAACTAGTGTAAAAGCCCGTGTACACAGGCCAAGGTCCAGGTGATGTTAACCCTTTGAGTGCCAGAGAGCAATACGTTTCGTACCCCGCTGGCACTCAGAGTTGAGAGGCCGGCCCTGCTCTGCGTCCTGCTGCCGACGCAGTCATGCACTGTAGAGACTGTCCGAAAGCACAGAATGCTCCCAGCATTCTGTGTGTTCGGGCAGTCTCTACTGCACATGACTGCTTCTGACAAACATCCTAGCAATTTATTATCTAGGATGTTTATATTGTAGGGTTTTTCCTGCAAATTAAAACAATGGTATGCCCACTTCTGGGAGATGATTTAGACCTCAAAGTAACATTTTCTATGGAAAATGTTTTTGTTCTTGACTGTAGCTCTCCATATGCAGTGATAGTAACATAACCACTAAAAAACAAGTCACAGGTTTAAGGTTGATTTGAAAAATATAAAAAACTGAACTGCAATATCTTTTTAATGAAGCAATAGGAAAATGATGGTTTAGCAGATTAACAATAGTAATTCTGTTTATAATGTAGTGAGCAATCCCACCCCTTGTTTAATAATATTGGCACATAGTAGCACCTGGGCATTCTACCTTTACATGATATTCAAAACAAGATGGCATTTTTAGGTAGTGACCCCTAGTGTTCTAATAATGTTAAATGAAGTTCTGCTATATTTACCTAAAGCCCTGGGAAAACCTTTTCATTTTCTGTTATGTTCATATGTATTTAATTCCTTTTATTTAGAACTTTTTAGATAGACACACTTTGAGATTATCCCTCCAAATCAACATGTAATTGTTATGTTTATTGCCATTAATGACCTTTTTTTCCTCTGTGACTTTCACTCCTTCCATCATATTTTATTGATTTTCTTTTTAAAAAAGATAATTTGAGATCTTATGTATGGTGTTACAGTTCTCAGGAACAGACGTGAAAGACCTCAACGGCCAGAGGACCTGGATGTTCCCCCAGCTTTGGCTGATTTTATCCATCAACAGAGACTGAAGCAAAATGAGGAGGATTTGTAAGAATTGGGAAAGGGGTTCCTATTATGCGTTGGGTTTTGTTTTCTAATGCATTGCAGCTTCAATCATTCTACAGTATGAGTGGTATCTAGAAAAGAAACACAAACATTTGACACCCTCTTAAAAGGAATATTTAATAAAAGCAGATGTGCACTTTTGATATCTAGAGCATCCACTTGGGCCCAGTTCAGATGTCAGTTATGTCCTATTCAGCGCTTGCAGTAATACCTCCACAACTGAGGTTTGCCCATTTCAGGCTCTGGCGTTTCCCTGACCCTTACTGCAGTATCTGCATATCTTGCTTGGGGGTCTTGCAACACCTTTGAAAGAGAAAAGCTTTGTATGACAGGAGCCCTGTGATCCTGAAAGGCACACACACAACAGGAATTACAAGCACTACTGATTGCGAGATAGAGGATGTTGCTACAGGCTTATCGCCTTTGGGTATTGTGAGTGCATTTTTGTTTCCATGTGCCTACTTTTGTTAAATATGCCATCTTCTAAAACTAATATGTTTGCACTTCTTTTCTAAATATTACTATGGCTATACTGTTAGAGGAGACCATTGATTTGCAACTTCACCGTAAATCCCTCTCCTCACTTCTTGATTAATCATATCCCATCATCGATTTTTTTTCACTGCTAGTTCAATTGGAAGTTACGTGTATAAAATGTAATTATAACTTCTTAAGGTATGGTTTGTCTCAGGCATGCTGCATATATTTCCATTGCACTTCTATTACATTTTGTTTAATACAGTAATATATATATATTATATTTATAATATGTACTCAGCCTGGGCCGTCCAGAACCAATGAGAAACAGCACATAGCTTCAGTGAAACTTGCTTCAAGAAAGATGCTTTAAATCTTTCTTGAAGCAAGATTCATTGAAGCTGAGCACTGTTTGTCGTCTGTTCTGGATGGCCCAGGTTGAGTACTTTTATATTTGATTTTGTATGGAATGAGCACCTATGTTAAAGGGGATCTATCACCCCTGTACAAGTGTGTTAAATGTTAGGTTATATAGCGACTAGGTGGATTTCTTTATTAATTTTTCTTTAACCCTATTTGGCTGAAAATTAATGTTTAAAGAGTGCACTTCCGGACAGACTGTGGTACAGAACAGGTAACCGCAGTCTGTCCGGAATTGCACTCTTTAAACTTAAATGGGGCAAAAAATTAATAAAGGAATCCACATAGTCACTATATAACCTAACATTTAACACACACTTGTATAGGGGTGATGGATCCCCTTTAAAGATGACAAACAGTTTGGGATACATTTTTGTTTTGAAGAGTGCATATACAGTTAGGGAAAAAATTATTTGATCCCCTGCTGATTTTGCTGGTTTGCCCACTGACAAAGAAATGATCAGCCTATAATTTAATGGTATGTTTATTTGAACAGTGAGAGACAGAATAACAAAAAATCCTGAAAAACTAATTTCAAAAAAGTTACACATTGATTTGCATTTTACTGAGTGAAATAAGTATTTGACCTCCTATCAATCAGCAAGATTTCTGGCTCCCAGGTGTCTTTTATACAGGTAACAAGCTGAGATTGGGATCACGCTCTTAAAGGGAATGCTTTTAATCTCAGCTTGTCTGTATAAAAGACACATAATAGAATAAAATGTTTTCTAATATCGGTCAACCACTATGGCAGACCCAAAGGAAGAGAAGAAAACTAAGGGCAATAAAGGTACTTTGACCATGCAAAACCTTGGAACTAAGATTTCAAACTGCAACATTGTGCACTTCATGCTTGGACTCTGAGTGTAATAAGGCTTCCATCAAAAGATTTGCCCCCAAATCTTGAACCAGAATGGGCTAAGGCTTTACCTGATTCAATAGCCAATAACTTAGAGTACTGAATAAATGGCTAACAGAAAAACCTTGTGTACATGTTAAAAGACCTCTGCTTAAAAAATGTTCAAAAGTTAACTATAATTTCTTCAAAATATTCATCAGAGAATGAGGGGGAATTATGTATTGATAATGGTGAATCACCCATGTCTATAGATGAGGGGTCCACACATGACAATGACACATAATCCTTAGACTCTCTCTAAAGCTGTTCTGCAAGTATCGGACGAACAAGGATCTCCTTGCTCATCTAAACCCCTAAGAGTAAAAATAAATCCTCTATCACTTTACCGGCTTCTGAGGAGCGTGACCAGATAGTCACAGATGAGTGGAATAATCCAGATAAGCCCTTGGTTATATCCCAAAAATTTTGAATGTACTTATCAATTTCACAAAGAATATATATATGATTTAATGTGTGAAGCAGCCTTGGAGATGGCCAAAATAGCATTTAAATGTTCAGTTACTATTGTTACAATGCTGTGGTCCCTCTGGCTAAAGGTGTGGTATGCAGATTTTGCCTCCAAAAAAGCTTTTCTAGCCTTCCAATATAAAGGATCTTTACTGTTCGGCTCAGAATTAGACAAAGTTGTCATTCACGCCACAAGAGCAAAAGTATCTCTTTAGCTCAAAATAAAGCAAAGAGATTTGATTTCAAGAAGAAATCCTTTACACATTGCGGCAAAAACTCTTGCAGAGTATCGTCTAACATGTCAGGAGATTTTTTTTTTATGGTACAATAAAACCTCCCTGATTATAAAAGAAAAATGTGCCCAAGGCAGCAGAGTCCAAACCCTCCCACAGCATAAAGTTTGGATTAAGACTCCAACAATATATTAAACAATGGAAGATGTCCATCTCGGACAAATGGGTACTTCAGTTGGTACAAGAAGGACACAGGATGTCGTTCAAGGGATAGTAATACTTCGTTTTAACTTTATTTTATTTTGTAGGCATTAAAAAAACATGAAGAACGATATAAGTCTTATCTCTCAAACCTTTATGGTTTAAGAGATATTCACAAGCTAAGTATCTCCCCCCCCCCCCCCCCTGTTCAGCCAAATCAGAAGGGAGGTGCCCAGGTAGACTGCAGAGAGGGACAGTCTTCAATTAAGATGAGGGAAAAAGCTGAAAAACTTGTCAAGGGGGGCAGGGCTTTCATTCTTTTCATACAAAGAAGATTGTCCCCTGCTGATATCTGTCTGGTCTTACAACCAGATTCCCATCTGAGAAGAGATGGCTTACACTAGGAAAAAGGGGCGGGAGGGGGAAACGTTGCTTGTGAATATCTCTTAAACCATAAAGGTTTGAGAGATAAGATTTATATCATTACTATCCCTTTCACGACATTATCGCTATCACCACCTTGATTTTTCATGTCCAGGGTACACCCAAAAAAGATGGAGGCTTCTGTCCTATTCTGTATTTAAAGGCATTTTAAAAATTCCTCGGAGTACCGAAGTTCAAGGTGGAATATATCAAATCCGTGATGGCACCAATGGAACCAGACAAATTTATGACATTGCAGACATCAAAGATTCCTTCCTTCCCATTCCAATATGGCCCAGCCATTGGCATTATCTCAGGTTTGCGTATCAGAATGAACAGTTTAGAAGTGTGTTGGCTGAGAAGTAAGCCTCGTCCCAGGAGCTAACTTTACAACATTTTCATCTATCTTTACTAACAATGAAGACTCATGGTTGTATTTTCAGCTTCAACAAATCTCAACTAGCACAGTCTCAACGGGTTCTATTTCTAGAACTATTATTCAATACCAAAACACACAAAGTAAAATTGCGATAAGAATTCCAGACGTTTTTCTCCCAAAAAGAAATCTCAGTCAGACACTGCATGAAGATTGTGGGGAAAAATGGTAGCCACAATGGAAGCAGTTCCTTTTGCCCAGTTTCACATGAGACCACTGCAGTTGGAATTACTCCTCAGTTGGTCCAAGAATCTAAAACAACTTCATCATAGTATGAATATATCACAGACCAACAGACAGTCACTTTTAGTGGTGGCTCACAAGTCACAAGACCTTCAAAACAGTATTCCTCACGTCTTTTGCATCAGCAAGAAGAGTTTCAGAACTCTGCAGACTATATTGTGCTTCACCATATCTTGTCTTTCATCAAGATAAAGTGGTTTTTACAAACTATTCCAGAATTCCATCCAAACGTGGCTTCCGATTTCCACATAAATCAGGAAGTGATTCTGCTTTCCCTGTCTTCTAATCCATCCAGCAATTGCTGCATGGCTTAGACTTATTAGACAAGAATACAGACTAAAATCTGTTCTAGCACCTTTCAGGGCCACAGCTCATTCAAGTAAGTCCATTAGTACTTCAAGAACCAAGCTATGGCTGATCAGTTGTGCAAAGTATCTTACATGGTCATCTGTTAACTTTTGTAGAACTTTGTGAAGGTGTTAACATTTTTGCATCTCAAGATCCCAGTTTTGGCCGCAAAGTTCTGGCAGCCATTGTTCACTTTTTTTACTTCCCTCCTGCTTTTTTTTTTTTTTTTTTTTGGGGGGGGGGGGGGGACTGCATTGGAACGTTCACATGATCCCTGCATCTCTCAATAACTCTAGAGAAAATGGGATTTTTTACTTATCGATAAATCCTTTTTCTTTGTCCATTGATGGATGCAAGGCATCCTGCCCACAGAAAACTAATTGGGTGAAGTTGCTGTGCCATATGCACAAAACCAAAATTAGACCTGTTGTTGTGCAAACTAGCCACACTAAACAAGAAAAAATAAAACTTCCCTGTGATTTAACCCTTTTGTGCTAGACAGTTATCCAAAGTATTTCACTGATCTGGATACCTTACACTACCCTGATGTCTACTCTTCTTGCACGGACAATTCCATGCTTCTTTTGCTAGTGTGTTGTGTGTGTGTGTTGTGTGTGTGTGTGTGTTGTGTGTGTGTGTGTGTGTGTGTGTGTGTGTGTGTGTGTGATATAATCACAGGGTCTTTTTTAATGATCAAAGTGCAGTTACAATTTATTGAAATCAATGTTTTGGCTATCAATGTAGCCTTGATCAAGATTGGTAAAGATACGTCAAATTTCAATAAATTGTAACTACACTTTGCTTCTCATGAAAAGACCCTGTGAGTGCCATCTCCAGTAACAGAAATATGCCTGGGTGCCAATCTATGATAAAGTCTTGTATCCAGTTATTGCAAAGTAAAGAAAGCACTCACAGGACTTGTTGAGGTGAAGAAAAACCTGCTTGCTTGTTCCATAATTGTGTGTGTGTGTGTGTGTGTGTGTGTGTGTGTGTGTGTGTGTGTGTGTGTGTGTGTGTGTGTGTGTGTGTGTGTGTGTGTAATTATATATAATACACAATATATGGGAGGTGGTAGCACTCACTCTCAAAATAATTCTTTATGACCTTTATGTTAAAAATAAAATGTATAATTTTGTGTTTAAGGTTCTGTCATCCATATGCATATGAATTGGATCACTTTGTGCCTGTGGATTCTGTATTAGAGAAGCCAGAGATTCAGGTGAGTTCATAATAGAGAAGAGATCACTTAACTGTATAATTGGTCGAACAATTATCAAAATTATTACCTGAAAAAAATCCATTTGTTTACAGCCATTCCTCCCACTGCAAGATGTTCCCTGTCATTTTGTTACCACGCTGGATGATTTGGTGGAATTAAATGAGAAGCTGTTACAGTGTTCTGAGTTTGCTGTGGATCTGGAGGTGAGAGTGATTCTTGTTTTGAGTGATTCATTAAAGAGGCTGTTATATGGAGGGTAATTTTGTTTTTCTCTATTATCCATAGCATCATTCTTATAGAAGCTTCTTAGGCCTTACTTGCCTGATGCAAATTTCCACTCGGATTGAGGATTTTATAATTGATGTTTTAGAGCTGCGAAGTGACTTGTACATTTTGAATGAGAGCTTCACAGATCCGTCTATTGTCAAGGTCAGAAATCTAATTTACCCTGTTTGTTCATCTTCTTCACAACTTTCTTCTGACATCTAATTCTAAAGCCCCATTTGGGATATTTTCTCTCAGGTGTTGCACGGAGCAGATTCAGACATAGAATGGCTTCAGAAAGACTTCGGCCTATACATTGTAAATATGTTTGATACACACCAAGCAGCTCGCCTTCTTAATCTTGGCAGGAATTCTCTGGATCACCTCCTCAGGTTGTATTGCGGCGTGGAGTCTGATAAGAGATACCAGCTTGCTGACTGGCGAATAAGGTGAGTTGTTAGCATGTACCTAGCTATGTGTTGAAATGTATTAAAGAATGATACTCTTAATGAGCTCCATCCATTATAGACCATTACCAGAAGAAATGATTCAGTATGCACGAGCAGATACCCACTACTTGCTTTATATCTATGACAAGATGAGAACAGAACTTCTAAATGCTGCTAATGGGCAGCAGACTCTTCTCCACCTGGTATGGCAGAGGAGCAGAGACCTTTGTCTGAAGGTAAATAATTTTATCCTAACCTTATTTAAAAAGCAAAACAACAAAATTGAGAAATGTCAGACATAATTTGCTTTTCTTCTTCACAGAAATTTGTCAAACCAATCTTTACGGAGGAATCTTATCTAGAACTCTATCAAAAGCAAAAGAAGCATCTTAACACACAGCAATTGTCTGCTTTCAGGCTTCTTTTTGCCTGGAGAGATAAAATAGCCCGGCAGGAGGATGAGAGCACAGGGTGAGGAGACATTTATTTATTTATATATATAATATATATATATATATATAATATATATATATATATATATATATATATATAATATATATATATATATATAATATATATATATATATATATATATATATATATATATATATATATATATATATATATATATATATATATATATATAATATATATATTAGTCCAAACTTGTATATTATAATAACTCTTATTTGCTCTACCCTCCCCCCAAGTTTGTTAGAACAGCACTGTTGTGTACTTAAATCTTTCCCAGATCTTACCACACTGTAAAATAACCTTTCAGATATGTTCTACCCAATCACATGATGCTGAAGATAGCAGAGGAGCTGCCAAAGTAAGTTTGAAATATTCTCTGGTGTTTTAGAAGACTCTCTCTCTCTCTCTCTCTCTCTCTCTCTCTCTCTCTCTCTGTGTGTGTGGCGGGCAAACTCTAACATGCACTCGTATAAACACACACGAGCGTGCACACACACATATTCACACTTATACAAACACACATACATACATATACACATATATGCACACGTGCATGCATGCACACACACCTGTATGTTAAAAATTGTATTCACCCTTTCAACGACATTCAGTAACAGTGATATACAAACAGGAAATCCATAATTGAATGGGCTATACTCATGACTCCTTTTTTTGTGGGTAAACTGCTGATTTGTAGTAATCACACTCCAAAAGTAGCTGCAGCAGAGTCTTGGATAGCAATCTTTAAAAAAATCTTATAGTATTGACTGATGCTTCTGATTTGCATCAGTACTGACTTCAGCATTCTGTCTTCAAGAAGAACCAATTGTCCTCGGAGAAAGGGCGCTAACATTAATTGTAGATAAGGCACTTTCTCCATGTGCTGCCCCCCCCCCCCATTGAGGCTGCTCTGGACCATTTGTAGATCATTTTACATGTTATTTAGAGGTTCTCTGCTTTCATGAATGCTGGCTCCCTATTAACGTAGCAATTGATTGCTCAGATTAGGTCCAGGATGTGCTATTCTTTCAATTAATGAGTCTGGACAAAATGGTGACCACTTCAGGTTGAAATGTGAGTAAAGTTTTTTTAAAGGCACTTTTTTGTTGTAGAGCAAGGCAGTGTTCTTTCTGAAGCTTGCAATTCTGCAACTCTTCAAGAAACATACTTTCTAAGACAGTATACCTAGGGGAATTTCCTCTAAGGGCTCATAAGATTGCTTCATCAGTGGCTTTAACATAAATGAAAATCCCATCATGTGTGAGATTCTGCCTGGTTGGTGGTTTGAGCCTTGCTGGAGCTCTGAAAAAGTGACTAGTTTTGTGTCTCATGCAACTGATGTAATGCTGATAAGTCAGATACTTGCACTTCTGAAGAGAATTCCTACAGTCACAGGTTCCAGACAGCCTGTTGGAACTGCATTATTGTAGGAACATTAACTTTTTGAAGTTCAGTGCCAGAAATGCACTTCCTGCATCGTGAATGAATGTTTATTTATATAGTTCCACAAGTGTATGCAGCACTTCACAATTTAAGGGTTTAAACAATACAGGGTTACAGGTGCTTTGTAGAGTGAAACATTGGGTGCGGGGTCCCTGCCCGAAAGCTTACAATCTAAAGTCTCAATTGAGCTTGATTTCAAACTACTGAGAACTTTCTGAATCAATGGAATGGTGTGGGGAGACATATGACAATATAAAATTTCAGGGTATGATCATTTTATCCATTAAAGGTGGCTGCTGATGCTTCTCAGCTCACCAATGGCAAAATAGCAAACTGGGAATGCAAAACCTAAGCTAACTTTTTAAATTACTATGCATTTCTCATCAAAAGCAAGGCAAAAATAAATGGCCCAGGCAGGGATAGTCTTTTATACTTGTGCAAATAATTTCACCCTACGCTCAGTTGGTGGGTTGAGTGTTTCCCATTTTGTGCTTGTTGTCGAAAGGATGTAGATGGAAAATATATACATGTTAAAACTCGCACCTCTGGCAGAAACATACTTTTAAACTTGACCCTAATTGTGCAGGCGTGCTCCAGCTTTCTGCACCATCTCCTGCAAGAGCCATAGTTGCCAGTGGAAACCCCCTTCCTACTGTCATGTTGCAGCAGTCAAAAAGCAATTCTCAACGACTTCTTTCTAACTCAGAGGACCAACTCAGGGAGTAAAATATTAGGTTTGTATGCTTATAGTGCTCTTCTCCCAGAAGTTAGTGTTGAGATGATTAACTGATTAACTAACAAAAGACTGGGCTTCCTCAATCCTCTGGGTCACAGGTCAAATATCTGTCAATCCGCATTGGACCAGTGTGGAAGATAATGGCCATAACCTTAACTTGAGGAGAGAGACCTTCATCCTGCAATGGACTCACAATACAGATATCTTCTGCCTTTCTTTATTGTGTGTGTGTGTGTGTGTGTGTGTGTGTGTGTGTGTGTGTATATGTATGTGTGTGTGTGTGTGTGTGTGTGTGTGTATATGTGTGTGTGTGTATGTGTGTGGGTATGGGTATGTGTGGGTGTGTGTGTGTGTGTGTGTGTGTGTGTGTGTGTGTGGGTGTGTGTTTTTTTTGTGTTTATGTATTTTTGTAATTATTTTCAGAGAGCCACAGGGAATAATTGCCTGCTGTAATCCAATTCCTCCCCTTGTACGACAGCAAATCAACGAACTGTCTCTTCTTATTCAGCAGGCACGAGAGACTCCTCTGCTGAAGGTATGTAAGGATATGACTGATGGCTTAGGCTTGATGATTGGTAGTGTTTATGTTCCTCTCTTCCATATATATTTGTTTTACTTTTATTTCCTGTAGTCAGAAATAAGTAGTGCAAAGAAGAAAGGACCCATGCCAAAT
The DNA here is from genome assembly GCA_037306005.1 of Rhinophrynus dorsalis. NCBI lineage: Eukaryota > Metazoa > Chordata > Amphibia > Anura > Rhinophrynidae > Rhinophrynus > Rhinophrynus dorsalis. The sequence continues at coordinate 168,168,084 of CM074724.1, forward strand.
CTGGAGGTAAGGCATACTGATAATGTAAATGATAAAAAGTAATAAATGTAATGGTAAGAAGTTAGAAATAACAATTTTGTTATCTTTCACCCAGAGAATGGAGAGTCTTATTTTTGGCCCTCATGACACATCCGTTCAGTCTGAGAGTAATAATCATCTGTACACAGGAGCAGGTAATGATGCATCTGCACAATATCTATAGAAAGCAAGCCAGACTAAAATATAATGTAGGGATGCAGAAATAATGATTCGAATCAGTTTAATAAACTCAAACAAATTTGTCAACATGAATATTATAAAAAAAAAAACAAAAAAAAACTAATTTTGACATTTATTTGGGCCTCTTTCAGATAGGCTAAAGCGTTGGCTTTGATTAAAGTTACTGTCGTTTCAAAATATTGTTTTTACATAATCAGATATAGCTGTCCGTATTCATATTGATATACAGAGAGGGGATTATGCTGTGCCTGCTTATACTTATTTGTATATGTTACTGACTGTGTATGCTCCCATTTCTGTGATGATCTGTACTTAAATGTTAATGCTACAAAGGTGATATGGATAACGTGGATACGAGATGAGCTCAGAAGACACTTAAACATACACAAAGGACAGAATACAGGGTGATCTGATAAATACAAAATGAAGCTGTTTTCATATAAATCAATCACAAATCCAGAGATATCAATAAAAAATGTATAGAAAAATCAAAATCTAAGTATTCTCTCAAATGATTATAGAGATAATAGCTTGACTGTTACAATATAAAATTCCATCAATTTGATAGAAGCATCATATATGGTTTATCCTATATGCACACGAATTAGTGTCAAGCGCACACAATATAAAGAAGTAGACCAGCAAAAAAAACACATGTGGAAGATATATACACTGCCCCCACTCATCCACTCTCTGGAAAAATCTTTTCTCTTATGTCCATTATGGAACACCGGTAACATGGGAGTTGATTCACTTATGGGGGGCACAGCACATCATAAAAGACAGGCTCTTTGAGGTGGTGATTACCTCCTCTTTCTCCAGCTCAACCTAAAGCTTGCTAATTCCCCAGAATTTGTGTGTCCTCAAGCAGGCTTCTCTTAGTTTATTAGGCTTTTATTATTTTACTATTAGGTATGGGGTTGTATAGTCCCCCATTATGCAGGTTACCATCACTGAGCTTCCCAGGAGTTGGATTGCTCAGTTCACAGGTGTTCTGTGGACATGGTCTTCCCTGCAGATGGAATCTTTATTACAAGTTTTCTCTCTTGAGATTCTGTCCTCTCCTGTGGTGGTAACCCGAAGACAGAAAATTGGTAAGTAACCATTTGAGTGCCAAAGTCCACTTTCTGTCCCTGTCTGTGTGCCTCCTCTTAGAGATGCTGGTATGAGCATGGCTGAGCTCTGACACTTTTGTGGATCTCTTTCTTAATCTGTTGTTGTACTCAGGGAAGGCTTTGGAGTGAGGATGGCTGCTTTTTTTTTCCACTGTTCTCTTACATTGTTAACTCTTCCTATACTGCTCTAGGATTTTATGACTGTATTCTACGGGGTGTTTATTTTCACTCCAGAACTGCTGAGATCTTAGTTTTGTGCCCCCCTCAAATATCCCCTGGGGGTCTGGGGTTGTTTGCAAATTTTGAGGTGTAGATTAATTTTAGGCGGGGGTCCCTTTTAAGTACTGGAGGCTGCCTGTGACCATATTTGCTCCATTGACTTCTTTGGGAAAACTTCTCTGGCATATATCTCTGCAACCGTTTTTGTGCTACAAGGCTTACAGAGGGCTCTATCTTTGTGTTTCCTCATGCACTATCTGGTTCACTCTCTAAGTGTACAGGGGACAGGCCGCTACCAGAGTTGTAGGGATTGCTAGGCAACAGAGAAGGCCACAGTGCCTAGAATGTTTGTTTCTTGTGCTTCCATTTGGCTGTCATTTTCTGATTGCCATCTTCTCTCTTTCTTATCCTATGCAGAGGCTGGATCTCCTCTTGTTCTCCAGATTAACACTTTGCATACCAGATAAGTACATTTCTTGGTATTCATGTATATTCTCCTTATTCTGGAGCCACTTTAACTAGTTTATTACTAGGTTCTGGACATTTTCTTAGAAACGTCCTATTCTAAGGGGCATGGGGGTAAATCCAAGGGAAAAGATTCAGGGGCTTCCCTTACCCCCTCACTGTTCCTCTTGCAATACAGGGCCAACTAGAGAGTATTCGTTGTCTGTGTCCCTCTTTTACATTGGCATCTACTACTTCACCAGGCCCCTCTAGCCACCTGTGAAGTGCCTGCATGGGTTAATACACTGCTCTCTTCAGTAGCCCAAATCCCTTCCTCTTTACAGAGGTGCTTTACTCCTAAAAATGTATGCCTACCTTTAAACAGGTTGACTATGCATTCAAAAGTCATGCTCAGGTTATTGGGTTGCCCTGAGAGCATGATGACAAGAATATTGAGGATATTTATTCTTCTTCCTTTTTTGGGTTGGGGGTTAGATTTTTTTATACAAAAGACTTATCTGCATATTCCCATCCATGCAGATACTTGGTGCTTCCTTCGATTTGCCTTTCCAGACTGGCGTTTTCAGTTCATCTACCTCCTTTTTGGGTTGGCATACACTGGGGGTTTACACAAAGGTCATGACGGCATTGGCTGCCCATATTGGTTTTGTGGGATTTCTCTTATTTCTCTATATGGACAACCTTTTGCTAAAGGCTTCTTCAGCTGAGACTGTGTCTCTTCAGCTCCAGTTCTGTGTCCATACTGGAGCAGCAAGGATGACCATTTTTTTCAAGAAATAGTCTCTGCTTCCATCCCAGGTTCTACCATGAGATTCAACACACAAGAGATGAGTATGCAGGAGGACAAGATTTGGTTGTTGTCTTGGCAGGCATTTTAGGCCTTTGCTCTCCCATCAGTGACTGTGAAGAAGTACATGAACGATCTGTGGTATCTAGTCTCTGCCTTGGAGGCAATTTTATTTTCCTAATCCCACACTCTGAAACTGCAGATTCTTAGTGGAGTAGACAGCAGTGTCCTCTCCCATATAATGACCTGGATGAAGTAATGTCTTCAATAGTGGATTTAGGTTTCTCTTCTGACTATACAGTGTCCATTGGTCATCCTGAATTGGGCTGTAGTCATGACAAATGACAGTCTGAAGGGCCAGGGAGCCTCGACTGGCTTTGAGACAGCTCAGAACCTTTGGCCCATCAGAGGCAGCCTTCTGTCCATCAAAGTTTTGAAGGTTTGGGCTATATGCTTTGCTCTTCTGAATTGGTCCCAGATTCTCCGAGCTCTGCTGGTGAGGATTCAGTCTGACAATGCAGTGGTGTAGTGGCTCATGTCAATCTCCAAGAAAGGACCAGAAGCCTTGTGGACAGATGATCATTTAATTCTCGCTTGGGTTGAATCTCACTTTCTGGCTGCACTACAGTCTTTAGAAATGGGGGCTTTACAGGATAATTTTTCATTTTGAGAGGGCAATTTTGTGAACTAGTCTTGGGTTTCTTCCCAGAATGGTTTTTGAACTTCACATTAATCAGGAGATTGTCCTTGTTTTTTTGTCTGGCTCTATGTTCATTCCCTTGAACTTTTTTGAAGATTAGGTTCTCTGTCATGCCTGAGAACCCTTGTTTTGGGCCAAGCTGCATCTGAGGTGACTGTGGCTTCTTGGATCAAGGTGACATTCGCTGGACCTATGTCCTTGGGGAAAAGCCAGTGCCCTTAGCGTCACTGCTCATTCAACCAGAGAGGTAGGTAGGTGCTTCCTGTGTCTACAAGAACCCAGGGCTCTGAGTAGCAACTGTGCAAGGCGGCAGCATGGTTTCCCCTTCAGATGTTTTGTAAACACTAGAGTCCATGTTCTGGTTACAGGCTGTAATGTACATGTAGGTGTCCTTCTTGTATTTACATACGTCACTTGGTTTGCGTGTAGGTGTCTATTGACACCTGAGGTTCATGATGGATTTTTCTTTCTCTGCTGAAAATAATTTGTGTGTTGAATTTTTTCTTTCCTTCCCTGGAATCTTGGTGGGATAGGTTTGGTATATCCTCATGGTTCCTATGGTCCACTGTGGATGATAGCGAAAAGGGGATTTCTGTGTTTTTACAGATAAGTCGTGGCTGAGGGAAACATGGCCCTTGAGACAGATATATATATATATAATATATAATAGAAATATATATATATATATATATATATATATATATATATATATATATATATATATATAAAAAAAATATATATATAGAGAGAGAGAGATATGCAAGGATTCCAATGTTTAAAGCTTGTATATAAAGAATGAACAGCACAAAGAGAGACTCTCTAAATGTAGTATTTTAGGCAGCTGCCAAAGGTAAATCAGAAGGGCTCAAATCCAGTTAACCATCATGTCTTGATAAGGATTTTATTCTTAGGGTACTGTTTCTTCTGGTGTACTAATTATATATAAATGAGTTTTACACTATGGGTGCAGTTTGTATTCGTTAATTTAACCCTTTGAGTGCCAGAGGGGCATGCAACGCATTGCTCTGCAATGTGTTGCGTACTCCTCTGGCACTCAAAGGGTTAACTTTTGAGATGAAGCCATCCTGCTTATTTGAAACAGATTAAGCCTTTTGTTGTAGTGCTTCTATTTAAGAAAAGGAAATGTATTACAAGGTTTGTGCGGTTTCAAAAGAAGCCGGAACCAGAAGGTTTTGTTCAGTGTAATCTAGAATTCCCACCTTGATGTAATCGTACCATTACATCTGTTAAGCACACACAGTTATTTTACTTTTAGATATGTTGATATTATAATTTAAAATTTGTTCCCTAATATGAAAGCAAATTATTAGTTAATATTTTATGTAGGTGGGTTACACCCATGTTCAATGTTTATAGTCTGATTGTAACAGATGATGTGTTTCACCAGGGCTTCAACTCTCAAGAGGGAGCATGTTCACTGAAGACGATAAAGGTCCAGTTCCCCTGAGCATCACTTCCATACTTACAAGAGCCAGCATCACTATATTCAATGTGAGTACTGCAGTGTGTAGAGCATCTCTGAAAGACGCCCACAATGTGTATTGTCTTTGGCTGTACCCGTTATAAACCCTCTTTCTGCTTGTCATGATATGTGAGCTAAAAGCTCCTTGTCTGGTTAGATACTTTCTATCCTGTGCTATTCTGTTACAGACTACCGCCTTCATTTGAGTCCCAGGTTGCTGATTTATATACACGGACCTAATCGTTTCTAATGACCGCTTCCTCATGACTACTTCTAGCCTCCTTAATAGTTTTATTCTGTTCTGGTCTTACTGCTTTCTTCAGTCACTGTGTCCTCCCACTTCCCTGCTATACTGGTCTCCTCTGTCTTTCTTGTGTGTCCTTTCCTGCGGCAATGCACAGTGGGTATTGTCTCTGCCTTTCAGCGGTGTAGGACCAATCAGAAATGGTATGTAAGTAAGCCTCAAGTTTGTTCAGCAGTCTTTTGGTCCTACACAGCTGTGAGGATGAGCTACTGGTGCTCTATTACCCATTATAAATGAGTACTTACTGAATTATGCAACCCTCTGGGTAATTCTGATGTGGCTGTGATCAGAGATGCCTTTCCAGGTCTCCCTCCTGAGGCTTCTGTCTTTGCACTTCATGATGGTAACATGCCTTCCTTGCCCAGCGTAGGGCCTGGAGGTGGATCCCGATTTTAGCAGTTGCTCAGAAGGCTTCATAAGCAAAATGACCATGTGTCGAATTCACACTATCAATGCGGGTAGAGGCTCACAACCGGAGAGAATTCGTGGTAGGCAGTGAAGTATCACAGAATGAACATCCACATCTAGGATATACAGACAGCATGGATAGCCATGCAAGACAATTGCTTAGTACATATTGGGTGTGTTTATTACTTTTTTCTTCTGTATGTGCACATGCTTTCCACTGAGGGAACAAATGCTAATTAACTATTCTCTGTCGTCCAGTATAACTCACAGTAACCATGGGGAGGTGACCGCTCCTCCCAATGGGCTGGAACAATTCTGGAAGAAGTGCAGGGTGGAGCTTCCCCCTCCTCCATATCGGGGGACCCCACTAGTCCCATCCCAGATAGACTTGTTCCAAGATCCTGGAGAGTGGCTGAGAACAGTTCTGCTTAGTTTTTAGGGATAGTAATGTTTCACAAAAGAAGCAGCTCCAATTAATCTTCATAGTATTTGAGACATGAGGAGTGTTATTTCATACTGTCAGAGTTGTAGGTCAAGAGTAATTGAATGAAAGTATCCCCCTCCTGCTCCTTTTACCCAGTGTAAGCCACCTCTGCTATACAATCTGGTTTTGAGACCAGGCAGCTCACAGCAAGGGACAATCTCCCTTCTGTGAGAACAATGAAAACCCTGCTTCCCCCTTGACAGGTTTTTCCCTTATGCTAACTGAAGATTGTCCCTGTCTGCGATCCACCTGGACACCACCTTGCTGCTCTGAGGTGAGCAGTATTACATCAGTAAAAGTGGAGGGAGTGGAATATGTTATCATTCAATTACTCTTGTACTACAACTCTGACAGTATTGAAATAACACTCCCCATTGCCCAAACTGATTGATTGGAGCTGCTTTTATTGTGAAACAATACTATCCCTTTAACCCCTTCCCTGCTGGCTTCATGGGGCTTTGGGACTTAATTTAAATTTTCCTGTGGAAAATAAGTTTTTATTTGTCCCTACATGTTCTGTTATGTTTTTTGGGTACTTTTGTTTACTTTTACAAAATATATATATTTTTTTAAGTTCTGCGCCTTTAAGAGCACGCTTTACCGTGCAACTGCACTTGCTCCATTGACTTCTGTGGGACAGACTGCTTTGGGATATATATCTGCAACAGTTTCACTTACAGAGTTGAGAGAGGGCTCATTCTTCTTATCTCTCATTGACCTACAATCCGGTTTACATCCCCAGCCAATTTCTCAGACTTTTCAGATGCCATTTTCTTTCTCTTTGTTACGTAGAGGCTTGTATCTCCTTTCCAGGTTAACCATTCGCCTGCCAGATAAGTACTCTTTTGGGCTTTCTGAGGTGATTTATTAATCTGGGTGACAGTATTTGGGTTCATTTTACTGTTTAGACACTTCCCCTGTTAGGATGTTGGATCCCAAGGGACATGGGGCTTGGCTTAAGGACTCAGGGGCATCTCTGACCCCCCCACTTATTGTTCCTCATGCCAAACTGGGCTCCCTAGAGAATACTTAGGACATTTATGCCCCTTATGTGTTGTGACCTCCTACCTCTCCACCTGGGTCCTCCTGCCTTGAACAAAAACCCAGTTTGGGTCAAGAACAGTTCCCTCTTTCACTCCAAGGGGTCCTCCAGTCTTACAAACTCCCCACTTCGTTCAGGTTTGTGGCCCCTGGCATTTTCAACACCTCAGACTCCTCTGAGGACTATTCCTTTGAGGCTGATAAGGAGGAAGGGGAGTGCGAGGAAGGGGCTTCTTCTTATGCTTATGGTGATCCCTTTGAGGCTGACCCTGAGCTCTTTGCTGAGGCTCTCATTAAGTCTGTTTTATCTACCCTGCAGGTTCCTATTAACCCTGTTCAGAGCCAAATTTCTTCTGATGTCTTTCAAAGACTCAAGAAGTCTTTCATTGTGTTTCCGCCTACTCAAACTCTGGACCAGGTTATTTTGGATGAGTGGAAAACACCTGACAGGCGCTTTTCTCTTTCTAAGCTGTACCCCTTTTCTGATTCAGCTTTTGCTCAGTGAGCTACACTTCCTCAGATTGATCCCCTTATTTCTAGACTTTCTAAGTCTACTGCTCTACCCCTGCCTGACACCACGGCACTCAAAGATATGACCGATAGAAAGCTGGAGGCTATTCTGAAGTCTAACTTCGCTGCCATATGTGTTACCTTGCGGCCTACCATGTCCTCTGTCTGGGACACTAGAGCCATTGCCATCTGGGGTCAACAACTTACTGGGGCTGTCCGTAAGGGTGCCCCAAAGGTGTATCATTCAGCCCTCTTGGCCAACATGTCTGAGGCTCAAACATATGTCACGGACACTCTTTTTGGTGCTTTCAAACTTGTGGCAAAGGCTTCTGCCTTCTACATTTCTGCCAGATGCACTTTGTGACTGGTCTGCTGACCTTTCATCTAAAAAGTAATTGATTTCTCTTCCCTTTCAGGGCACATCTCTTTTTGGCCCTGAATTATCAGTGAGGTCACTGGGGGCAAGAGTGCATTGTTTCTTCAGGTCTCCAAATGCCCTAACCTGGTGAGGAAGAGGCGTCTTTTTAGTCCCCGCCAAAGTGAAGCACAAAGGCTGACTCATTGTGTCTCAGGCCAGCACCCCACGCTCCACCACCAAGCCCAGGCAGCAGTGGAGGTCAAAACACCCCTTCACTAAACCCAAATCCACCAAACCTCCTCCTAGATGACTCGCAGAATCCCGGTCCGCACCTCCCTGTGGGTGCGCACCTGCAATATTTTTCAGGCATTTGGCCAGGTTTTGTTGTGGATAAGTGGGTTTTGCAGGTGGTTTCGGGAGGCAGGATCCCCCTCATATGTCTGCCTCCCTTCAGATTCTTCCACTCAAGAACTCTGCTAGGCCAGGAAAAGCTACGTCTTTTCAACGAGGCAGTGAAGGCTCTCTTGGACAAGGGAGTCCTGGCTCCAGTTCCTCCTCAAGAGAGAGGTTTAGGTTTTTATTCAAACCTCTTTGTGGTTCCCAAGAGGGATGGCGGCAGACGTGTCATCTTGGACATCAAGGATCTCAACTCTCTCTTGTGGTGACTACTCGCTTCAAGACGGAGTCTTTGTTCTCTGTCATAACAGCTATGTTTCTGGGAGAATTTCTGGCCTCCTCCTGAATTTGCAGGACGCCTACCTGCATGTTACAATTCATCCAGACAGTTAGAAGTACCTTAGGTTCACTTGCCTGTTGGGGCACTTCCAGTTCACCTCTGTGCCCTTTGGGCTTATTACTGCTCCTCAGGTGTTTGCAAGGGTCTTAGGGGCATTGATTGCCCATGTGCACACCCGGGGGATTCAGGTGACTCCCTGCATGGACGACCTTCTGCTGAAGGCTCCGTCCATGGAACTCCTGGAACAGCAAGTCCAGGACTGTGCTCAGATTCTCCTCTGCCACTGGGGGATTCTGAATATGGAGAAATCTGCTCTGGTTCCACCTCAGATTCTGGTCTTCCTTGGCCTCAGGTTTGACACCTGCCAAGGGATGGTTTTCTTAACCAAGGATTCTATCCAAAAGATCATGCCCCAAGTGTCCCGGGCCTTGGCATAGCCCTCAACTCCAGTGTGCGAGTCCCTGTCTCTGACAGGCTGCTTGGTGTCCACCATGGAGGGGGTTCTGTACTCAATGGCTCACACCAGGGAGCTCCAGAGGTTCACCATCTGAGCTTGACTTGGGAATCTGAAACTCTTGGACTACCTCATCTCTCTTACTCAGTAGGTGAGACAGGATCTGCTTTGGTGGCTGGACAGATCCAACCTGGAAAAGGGGGAGCCCTTTGTCATTCAGGATTGGACCCTGGTGACTACAGATGCTAACCTCGGGGATTGAGGAGCCGTCTTGGGTCGCCTGGGGGTTCAGGGCATATGGACTGTGGAGGAGACCCTCCAGCCCATCAATGTCCTGGAGCTCGGGGCGATTCATTACTCTGTGGTGTACTGGCCCTCTTCACTGAGGGTTTGTCTAGTCCGCATCCAGTTGGACAATGCCATGACTGTGGCACACGTAAACAAACAAGGAGGCACAAGAAGAGCTTCTGCTTGGTCCGAGGGCAAGGCTATTTTAGCCTGGGCCGAACAACACCTCCCGGTTAACTCCACTGTGCACATTCCATGGGTCAAAAATGTCTTGTCAGACTATCTCAGTCACCAAATGGTGGACCTTGGAGAGTGGGATCTCCACCCAGAAGTTTTCGTCCTGTTGGTGCAGAAGTGGGGTCTCCCTTGGATAGACCTGATGGCCATCAGGGACAACTGGAAGGTTCAGCTGTTTTGCTCTCGCTGGAGAGATCCTCTAGCATCTGCTGTGGACGCCTTGTCAATTCCGTGGCGTTTTCATCTGGCCTACATCTTTCCCCATTCCCTCTCATCCCCAGGGTGCTGAAGAAGATTCGGTTGGACGGTCTGGCAGTCATCATGTTTGCCACCTATTGGACCAGGAAGCCCTGGTTCCCAGAACTAGTGGCCTTGTCTGTTCAGGATCTGTTTCCTCTGCCACTCAGACCAGATCTCCTTCAGGGTTACTTTTGGAGAGAGAACTTGGATCGCTTGGCTTTGACTGCATGGCTTTTGAAGCCTCCATCCTAAGGCGGATAAACTATCCTCCTGAAGTAGCCTCCACCATGATCCAGGCTAGGAAACTGGTCTCTTCCAAGGCATACCATAGGGTCTGGTCCATTTTCTATTTGTGGTGTGTTGACAGGGACTTGTCATCAGAGGAGTTTGATCTCTCGATATTCCTGTCCTTTTATACAGGTTGGTGTGAACAAAAAGGACTCCGCCTTAGTTCCTTGAGGGATCAGATCTCCGCTGTCTCTGTCTTCTTCTTGCAGAGACACATTGCCATCTTGCAGATGTCAGTCGTCTTTCAGGGCGTTGCTCATGCTTTCCCTGCCTCTAAGGCTCCCACTCCCCAGTGGGACCTTAACTTGGATTTGGGAGTCTTGCAGCGGCCTCCCTTTGAATCCTTGGCTACCATCCCTCTGCGTCTTCTGGTGTGGAAGATGGCCTTTCTTTTAGCTGCAGTCTCTGTCCTCAGAGTCGCCGAATTGCAAGCCTTGTCCTGTAAACAGCCTTTATTGGTGCTTCACAAGAATAAGGGTGTCCTTCGTACCTCTCAGGAATTTCTTCCTAAGGTGGTCTCTAAGTTCGACATCAATCAGGAGATCATTGTGCCTTCCTTTTGTCCTGCCCCAAAATCTGACGACGAGAGGGATCTCCACTTGTTGGATGTGATGCACTGTCTTAAAGGGATAGTAATACTTTAATTTTACTAATCCCCATCTTGTAGAACTTAAAAAAAGATTTTTAATGCCCCCAATCACATAGAAAATAATTTCAAAGTTGCCCCCCCCCCACTTTCCCTGACATCAGCGTCTCTGTATGCAGGGGAATCTGATTCTGGGGCCATCCGGCGGCTCTGCAGCAGAGCTGAGATTGCTTTAATGAAGAAAAAAATCTTCAATGAAATGGTCTTTTACGTGTGCTGCAGAGCCCTGTAAGGTCATACGACAGAATACTCCTGGAGACAGCTAGAAAGCTCATCTCAGAGAAAGGGGAGGGATGAGGGGACTTTGAAATCATTTTTCTCTCAAACCGTAAAGGTTAGAGAGGTCTGACTGGGTGCATAAAAAAAAAAAAAGATTTTTAAAGTTCTTCAAGATGGGGATTAGTAAAAACATCCCTTTATGTTCTGTTTGCACTGTACAGTGTCTTTCTGTAAGAATGATGCTTTTTCATCCCTGAGGGTCCTGGGGCTGGTATGGCTGCCTCCAAGGTCACTATTGCCTCTTGGATTAAGTCTACCATTTGGAAGGCTGATGAGCTCTGAAAGAAACCTGTTCCTTTTCGCATTACAGCACACCCACCAGGTCTGTTGGAGCCTCCTGGGCCTGCAAGAATCAGGCCTCTGCTGAACATCTGTGCAAGGCGGCCACTTGGTCTTCTGTGCGCCCCTTTGCCAAATATTACTGTGTTGATGTTCTGGCTTCGGCTGAAGCCAGCTTTAGCAGGAAAGTCCTGAATGCAGTTTTTCTTCTCTGGGACTTTAATTTCCTGTGCCTTATAACTCTTTAACTGTTTGAGCTCTGTTGGCTCTTGTTCTTGCGTGCTGTATTATTTTGTTATTCAGTGTCCATTGACACTTTATTAGTTTGGGCTGTTCCATATCCTGGATAGTTCATGGGAACTCTGGTATCATGGTGACCGGCACTATGTCCTTTCCTTCTTATCCCACCATTGGATCTCAATGTTGGTATATCCCCATGGTACCTGTGCGTTATATTGGACCAAAGAGAGAACAGGATTTTAGGCTTACCTGTTTAAATCCATTTATCTTGGTCCATATAGCTCACTGGTCTCCCACCCAGTGAAAGGGGACCATGCTGGGTGCCCTGTAGCTGGATGTGGGGGTCCTCTTGGGTCTGGAAGTTTTGTTTTCCTTCCTTCCTTGCTGTTGTACTTAGTAGGCTTTTCACAAGTCTATCTGGGGCAGGGCTAATGGCATAGCCTGATTTATAGAGGAAGGGGATGCTCCACCTTGCACTTCTAGAATTGTTTCAGCCCACTGGGAGGAGCTGTCGCCTCCCCTTGGTACCTGTGAGTTATATGGACTAAGTGAAAAGGATTTAACAGGTAAAACTAAAATTCTCTTTATAGAGGCCTATGCAAGTAATAAGTAGGCTAGGATAGTGTCGGTTTTAAGACTATTTTAAATAAACTTGGTTGATTTTAAGCATTACGGCTGCTGCTCTAAAGCAATCCTTCTCTGAGAAGCCAATTGTTGATACCGAAGAAGATAAAGCCTAACAGAAAATTAAACCCTGTATGGGATGTGAGGCAAAATTGTTAGCCACTGCTTGTTCAAAACTATGCTCTGAATGTATTAAGAAATCAGCAGGACAGGATATGCTATCACAATTTTAAAAATTCCATGATTGATGAAGTCCTTTATGCAGGATAGCATCTCGGCCATGCAGAAAGGCATGAACTCCAGAAAAAGGTTTCTTATAGAAGACCCGGAGGAAGGCACGTCTACTAGGTGTGAGAACACGAAAGAATTAGCTAGTGGTCAAGATATAGGTATATATAACAGTTATACCAAACAGGTGGTAATCATCAATTTAATATGAAGGTTGAAACAGAAACAGCTTTGTAGGTGGAATAAAACTGGTTGAGGAACAGCCAGACTCTACTAAAAAGGTGAGGTTGCTGAAGACCGTTAAATCTCAAGTCATACATTATGGCAAGACACATGGTAGTTATACTGCACCAGCAAAGTCTCTCCCAGGCAGAATTTTCAAGGCAGGGGTTTCCAGATTTGCTGTTCAAGCTCTTTTGAAGAAGCACCAAGAAACTGGCAATGTTGAGGACCGTAGAGACAGTGGTCGGCAGATAATACAACACATGCTTACTTCCCTTTGTGATCGGAAGATGTCCAGCAGTGCCATCATCTCAGAATTTGCATAAAACTGTGGATCCCTGGTACACCCATCTACTGCCTGGAGAAGTCTGGTCAGAGGTGGTTTTCATGGAAGACTTGCAGCCAAAAAGCCATACCTCCGAAGTGGAACAAGTCTGTGACTCAACTATGTATGAAAACACAGGAACTTGGTTGCAGAAAAAATGGCAGCAGGTGGTCTGGACTGATGAGCTAAAATGTGAAATATTTGGCTGTAGCAGAAGGCATTGTTCGCCAAAGGGCTGGAGAGTGGTAAAAGAATAGAGTGTCTGCAGGCAAAAGTGAAGCTTGATGGTGGTTTTTGGCAAGTTTGGGGCTGTATTTCTGCAACTGGAGTTGGAGATTTGGTCAGAATGAATGGTCTCCTCAATGCTGAGAAGCACAGGCAGCTACTTATCCATCATGCATCCATCGCTAGTTCAGTATAATTCAATTGAATGTTGGGGTACTTGAGTAATGTGCTACAACTGAAACGGGTACTTGTCACTGAGAAGGCTTCAAAACACCAGTGTAAGGTATTATACCTAACACACTGGATAGCCATTGCATGGTGGTTACCCTTTCATAGGATGTTTCATCAAATGGTAGTATAGATAAAAAGATTGTCAAACAGATTTTTTAATTTTTCTATGTACAGTAAAGAACTGGAAACTAGGCTTAATGATTCTCTTTTGATACTTCATTTCTGAAAGGCCAAGACTTAGATCCTGTGGCAAAATTAAACCAACTGAGCAGTTTATTATGCTTCTTTAAAGGTAAACTATACCGTAGGAAATACATATTCTTAATTTTGGCTATCTATTTGTAATTTCTTACATATAGAGATCTCTATAAAAAAAAAAAAATAAATAAAAAAATAAAAACGAACAACCAACCAAACCACTCTAATTGATCCTCCTATAACTGGGCCATGTAATGTTGTATTTCAATATTTTCCATTTTGTAGTTCAAGAGTAATTCAGTGCTAAATGATCCCCTTTCTCCTACATCACGCTGCCTCTGTCAGCTATTTGGACAGAGCGGAGGGAGGGACAATCTTCATTGTGCTTAAGGTGGGAGGGTTGTCCTTTAACATTGAATTACTCTTAAACTACAAAACGGAAAATGTTGAAATACAGCGTTACATGGCCTAGGTTATAGTAGGATCAATCAGAGCTGCATTTTTTTTAAAGGTTTTACTGTCCCTTAGTCTGCATCTTGGTGACAGTGCCTTACTGCAAAACAGTGTTCTTCCATATATATGAATGCCACATGATATATCCTAGTTGTTATGGGATTGGAACAACTAGTTGGAGCTGAAAACAGAATACATTCAAATAAAAACTGGAAGTATAAATAATTGCCTGCTGTATGAAGGATACCTACATAGGAAAGTCCTTCTGATAAATTAAACGCTACTTTCTTTGTCGTCCAATATAGGTTACTGGTAACTTTGGGTAGGCGATCTGCCCCTTTAAGCAGGAGCAATTCTAATGAATGCTGGGTGGAGCCAACCTTCCTTCTTTGGCTGCAGCTAGCCAATCACCTCCAGTAAGATTTGTTCCTTGAATGAAGATACAGGCAAGAGAACAGTTCTGCTATAGTTTTAGCTATTTTTTTTATTTTTCTGTTAGCTATGGAATACCACCATTAGGTGGATTACCATCACTGACAATTCCCTTAAATGTGGGTAGCTCAGTTTCCAGGTGCTTTGGTGGACCTTTAAGCCCTGGGGTGGGGGAAATCTTGGTTCCAAGTTCTTGCCTCAGGAGTTGCCCACTGTGGCTTCTTCTTGATACATGGTAATCTGAAGACAGAAGATCTGCTGAAAAGGTGAGCAATCCTTTGAGTGCTGAGGTCCACATGTCCCACACTTCCCCTCTGCACAGGGGTCTTCCTTTGGAGTTCTTATTGCATACTCCTGCACTCATTGGGTTTATCTGTATGTCTCTTGGGTGTTTTGGAGCAAGTTTCTCTGGTAACCTAACCCTTTGATTGCTGGTTTAGCATCTCTTGGCACTTTTCCTACTGGGTTCAATGTTTATTGGGTTCTAGTGATGTTTAATGTAATTTTACTTCATAGTTACAACTTTGCAAAATTTGTGTTCCAAGGCGTGCTTTTACCGCATAGACGCCATTGCTCCATTCACGTCTGTGGGACTTTACAGTTTGGGACATATCTCTGCAACCTCTCAATGTAGCGACTCCATAGATGGCTCATTTTGTTTGTCTGCCCTTGCAGTACTATCTGGTCAAGTTTGGTGTGTGTTGGGGGGCTCAGACAGCTTCGGGCACTGTTGGGGTACTTTTTCTGTAAAAACTACATTTCCCATGAGCGTTTGCATTGCATGCTCGTTTCTGTTTGGCTCCTGCCGCGGCAGCCATTTTGTGCTTTCCCTGAATGAGTAACCTACGCAAAGCTTGGACTCTCCTCCTTTCCTCAGTAGATTAACCATTCACCTGCCAGATAAGTGTATTTTAGCCATTTTCCGGGGTGAAATTTTAATCATACACAATGTATTTGGGTAATCCCTTATACTTTGAAAGTTTTGACACTGAGAATGTCTATTCCGTTGGAGCTTGGGGCTAGACCTAAGACTAAGGGTTTTGGGGTGCCTGTGTCCACCATTGTGCATTGCTCCTCATGTCAAGCAGGTTTGCTTAGAGAATTCTCAGGTCATTTATACCCAGCATGTACTGCTGTCCCTGAGTCTCCCCCAGGGACCTCCAGCCATGCACAAGAGCCAGTTTGGGTGCAAGAGTTTAAGGCTGCTACCAGAGACTTCTGGTCTACACTACAAGTCTTCCCATCCCAATTACAGGGGGTCTTCCACTCCTTGCAAACCCCTACTTCTGTCAGGTCTTCCCTACCAACACAGCAGGGAGTACCTAATGTGTCAGATTCTTCTGAAGAGGAACTGTTGGTGGATTCTGACGATGACGATGAGAATGGATGGACAGACAAGCCGGGTCATGCACAGGAATCAGGAATACCAAATAAACTAACTGCTCAGAACAACAACGTAAAGGTAACTGAGTCAGGACTCAGTCTGCCCTTTAAACAGGGAGTACCTAATGTGTCAGATTCTTCTGAAGAGGAACTGTTGGTGGATTCTGACGATGAGGAATGTTCTGCAGTGGACTCCTCACAGTTCTTTGGGGACCCCTTTGAGGCTGATCCTGATCCCTCTGCTGAGGGCCTGATCAGAGCCGTGTTAAACACCCTAAACATTCCCTTGGTTCATGAGGTATTTTTGGACCACTCTGATGTGTTTCGGGAGCCAAAGAGGCCCCTTTCATGTTTTCCACCTAACCCCACTCTTGACCGTTTAGACTCTGGCGAGTGGAAACCTCCAGACAGGAAACCACCTGTCTCCAAGAAATTTGCTAAGCTTTACTCCTTCTCTGATGTGCCGCTAGCTCAGTGGGTTCATCCTCCCAAGGTGGATGCCCCTGTTTCTAGACTAGGTAAGTCCACTGCTTGGCCGGTAGCTGACGCTTCTGCTCTCAAAGACTGGACTGACAAAAAGCTTGAGACCTCTCTCAAATCTATTTTTTCCACTGCTGGTACTTCCCTACGCCCAGCGCTTGCTGTGGCCTGGGTAAATAGAGCCGTAGCGGTTTGGACTGAACAGCTTACACACTCTGTTCAATGAGCTCCTACTCCTGAAATGTTGCAGCTCCTCACCAACATTTTTGAAGCCCAGCACTATATATCTGCTGCCTTGATGCCATCCGTTTGGTGGCCAGGGTTTCCACCATATCTGTGGTTGCCAGACGGGCCCTTTGGCTCGAGATTTGGTCTGCTGACACTGCTTCTAAGAAAGCATTGCTCTCTCTGCGTTTTCAGGGCACTCTGGGCCAAACCTTAAGGATCTGATTAGTGAGGCCACAGGGGGCAAGAGTACCCTCCTGCCTGTGGTCCCCAGGAAGAAGATGTCTTCCAAGCATAATCGGCTTTTTCATTCTTTTCAGACTGAGACATTCCCAGCGAACCAGTCGTTTTCCCCAGGCTCCGCGTTGCTCCATCAAGCCCAAACAACAACGGAAGCATAAGTCCTCCACCAAGCCCCAGGCTTTCAAATCTCCTTCGGCATGACTCGCCTTCTATTCGACACTGAGCAGAGCATGGTGTTTCTCAGGGATGAGGTGTCTCACCAGATCACCAACAGGGTTTCCTCTGTTCTGGCTCATGATCCAGTTTCAGCCCAGAAATTGTCCTCTCTGGTGGGGAAGTTCATTTCCACCATAGAAGCAGTCCCGTTTGCCATGGCTCACACCAGGGGACTCCAGTGGTTTGTGATACGGGTGTGCAGGGGTCAGCTGGACCTTCTGAAGGTGTCAGTGTCTTTCCCACTTCATGTGGAATTGAGTCAGTCGTGGTGGCTCAACATCTCCAATCTGCAGAAGGGCAAGTTCTTCCTGGAGTCCTTCTGGACCGCAGTGACGACGGATGCCAGCCTGTCTGGCTGGGACGTGGTTCTGGGTCACCTGAATGCTCAGGGATGGTGGCCTCCGTAGGAATCTCTCCTTCCCATCAACGTGTTGGACTTTCGGGAGATATTTCACGCCCTTTGCCACTGGACCCGCCATCAGAAGGACTGTCCAGTCAGGGTCCAGTCTGACAACGCCATAGCAGCCGCTTAAATCAACAAGCAAGGTGGAAAAAGAAGTGTCGCAGCTTGGTTGGAGGTCCAGGCTATTTTGTCCTGGGCAGAGGAACATGTTCCTGCCATATTTGCAGTTCATATTCCTGGCGTAGACAACGTCCTAGCAGACTTCCTCAGCCGGCACATAGTGGACAGCGGAGAGTGGGAATTTCATCAAGAAGTCTTCAACCTTATTGTTCAGAGGTGGGGTCTTCCGTGCATCGACCTGATGGGGACAAGACACAACTGTAAGGTTCCAACATTCTTCTCTCGCTGGAGGGACCCTCTGGCTCTAGCAGTGGATGCCATGTCCATTCCTTAGCAATTTTCTCTGGGTGTATTGTATTGTATATTTTATTTATATAGCGCCAATCAGTGTACTTGGCACTTTACAGTTTTACATTTGATATAGAAGGGGTACAATACATGCAGTGATTAATTACTTATAAAGACAATCATAGGGGGAACAGCAGGGGAGTATACATGAGGATGAAAGGTCCCTGGCCTGTAGAGCTTACAATCTTACATCTTTCCTCCCATCCCCATGTTGCACAGGGTGATATGGAAACTGCGACTGGAGTGCTGGCCGGTCGTTCTGATTGCTCCATACTGGCTTTGACAGGCTTGGTTTCTGGAGCTTCTGGATCTGTCCGTGACGGAGCCCTTCTGGCTCCCTTGCCGTCTGTATCTTCTTCTACTGGGTTACCTGTGGAAGAGGATGTCCATTGTCTGGCTTTGACAGCTTGGAAACTGAATCCTCAATACTGAAGAAGGGTTTCTCCTCTGGTGTGGTGGCTATTATGCTTGGTGCTCGCAAACCTGTTTCTCCTAAGGCCTACCTTTCTCTCTTGGTGTGCTGACAAGGACCCATCCCAGGATTCAGATCTTCCTATGGCCCTGGCCATTCTACAGGAGGGTATGGATAAGGGTCTCAGTTTGCGTTCCCTTAAGGTTCAGACTTCTGCTCTCTCTGTTTTCTTTCAGAGGTGCATTGCTATTCTTCCTGATGTCAAGGTTTTCTTCCAGGGCATTGCTCATACTTGTTCTGTCTTTAGGACTCCCGCTCCTCAGTGGGATCTTAATTTGGTTTTGGGTGTCCTTCAGAGCTCTCCCTTTGAGTCCTTGGCTACTGTTCCTCTACACCTGTGTTATGGTTGGCAAGCAAGACAAGGAGTCAGACGGTATAGTTAAGAACACCTTTATTAGAAATATATAACCAGTAATGCAAATAACAAATACCACACAGAGGGTGATCAAAGAGGCAAGCACTGTATCAGAAATAGCAGTCTTCCAATAGATCCACCACATTGTCCGAGACTAGGCCTCAGCCCACTGGAGTCTCGTGGTAAAAGGGAACACCCAGAGGTAGCACTAACTCAGCCAGCAGTCAGTCTAGGAGAGGAGTCTCAATATCATATGCAACCATGGAGACTACTCACTCATGCCTGCAGTCAATCGCTAGGAGTCTGATAGAGCCACAGGTCAGTACTAGGAAAGATGTCTGTGGAATGGGACCAACACACGGGGCAAACAGTCAGAGCCCTCTAGTAAGCACTAGATAGGATAGTCAGATAAGCCAGGTCATACACGGAGCGGGTAGTCAGCGAGAGCCACAGGTTTGCACCAGATAGGCTCTCCACTGAAGCGTTGGTATGCTGAATGTGCAGTGGACAGAGCCCCAGGTAAACACCAGAGTGGGTAGTCAGACAAGCCAGGTCATACACGAAGCACACAAGGAGAATGGCCAGACAGAGCCACAGGTCAACACCAGAATGGATGGACAGACAAGCCGGGTCATGCACAGGAATCAGGAATACCAAATAAACTAACTGCTCAGAACAACAACGTAAAGGTAACTGAGTCAGGACTCAGTCTGCCCTTTAAACACCTCCTCAAGAAGTAGGTAGGAGGAGCAGTTCAGAGGGAGGAAGTAGGTAGGAGGAGACTACAGGCCTCAAACACATAAAACAGAGGCCTGCAGCATGCTGAAGCCTCGCGCCTGCAGATGATGCATTTAGCATTGATGCATCAAACCGTTTGTGGAAATGAGGCCGGAGTGTCATTGTGAGCATTGCCAGAAGCGGCGGTACTACAAGGTTCTGTGACAGCCTGCTGACATGGAAAATGGCTTTTCTGCTGGTGATTGTATCTGTTCGCCGTGTTCTTGGTGTTTCACAAGGACAAGGTGGTACTTCGCAGGAGTTTCTCCCAAAGTTGGTTTCTGAGTCCCACATTAATCAGGAGATTGTGGTGCCTTCTTTCTGCCCTGACCCTACCTCTGACTAGGAACGGGATCTTCAATTGTTAGATGTGGTGCTCTGTCTTAAGTTCTGTGTGCACCACACTGAGTCTTTTCGACAGTCTGATGCTCTTTTCGGCATTCCTGAGGGTCCCAGGGCAGGGATGCCTGCGTCCAAAGTGACCATTGCATCTTGGGTTAAGTCCACTATTCGTAAGGCTTACGAATTAAGGAAGAAGCCTGTTCCCTTTCTGGTCACGGCTCATTCTACAAGATCCATTGGGGCGACTTGGGCTTACAAGAATCAAGTCTCGGCTGATCAGTTGTGCAAGGCTGGCACTTGATCGTCTGTGCGCACCTTTTCAAAACACTACTGTGTTGATGTGCTGACATCAGCCGATGCCGGTTTTGGGAGGAAGATCCTGGAGGCAGTCTTGCCTGTCTAGGATCTCCTTCGTCTCTTCAGTACTTTTTCACTTTTGAGCCCAGTTGGCTCTAGTTCATCATGCTGTGTAACAGTTTCTGGGGTGTTTTACCCTACTTAGTGTCTGACACTTAGTTTGTTATTGCTGAGCTATCTCTTATCTGATGGTTTATATATGCTCTGGTGACTTTGGGGGCATGTGCCTAGTCCTTGCCTTACTTCCTGCCTCTGGGAAACTCAATGGTTGGACATCCCAAAGTTACCAGTAACCTATATTGGACGGCAGAGAAAACAGGATTTTAGTCTTGCCTGTTAAATCCTTTTCTCTTAGTCTGTATAGGTTACTGGTCTCCCACCCTGTCAAGGGACCATGCTTGGCTCTCCTGTGGCAGACCGTGGTGGTCCTTTTGGATTCATGATCACAGGAGTCGTCTTTCCCTTTTTACTACCTAGTCAATAGTTAGTGTCTCAAATCTTACTGGAGGTGATTGGCTAGCTGTAGCCAAGGAGGGAAGGTAGGCTTCACCCGATATTCACTTGTAGAATTGTTCCTGCCTACTTAAAGGGGTGGATTGCCTACCCGAAGTTACCAGTAACCTATATGGACTAAGAGAAAAGGATTTTTTTTTTTTTTTGTGTATAGATTTGCTTTAAAAAGTTCAGTACATAAGGTTCCTGGATCATATTTTCTCACACGGATTGTAATCACTTTAGGAATTGACTCCTCCATAATACTGACTTTTAATTTACTCTCAGTTTGATGAAGGTGAAGAGGTGAAGAACAACTCTGTGGCTCAGCAGAAGGCACAAAACATATTGGAGTCCTTTGATAACCCATTCAGAATGGTAAGTTGACTAATTCTGGTTTACAGAATTAAAGTTAAACAGGCTTTGATCATCCCCTAAAATATATTTATGCAGCCAGTGACTACTCTTCTTATCCTCAGTTCCTTCCACCTGAGGATCGCCGTGCCCATGTCTCGCAGGCTGCCAAGTTGGACCCCAATACGAAAATGTTTGAAGTGAGTATCTTGACTTTATCTATTTTCATGTCTACTACCAAAACCAAACACAGCTTACGTATGCATCTTTATAGATCAGTAACCGGTGGAAGCTTGTAAGTTTAGCGCAACAAGAAAGAGAAGCAAAAGCCAAAGAAGAAGCCAGAAAGAAAAAATGGGAAGAAAAGGGTAACTATCATTGAATTTAATTTGAAGAAATAATTCCTACTATATGACATTAACCCTTTAAGGACCAGATCCAAATGCTTTTTTAGGAGGGGGATGGAGTAGGAGAGTAACGCAGATTAGCCCTTTGAGTGCCAGAGGGGTACACAACGCATTGCAAAGCAATGCGCTGCGTTACCCCTCTGGCACTCAAAGGGTTAAAAATGTCCATGTGTAGTCAACTGTTGCATACAAATATTATTTTTCTAGCATCCATTGAAGGATACAGTAACCATGGGGTGTGTATATATGTATGTGTGTATGTATATAATATAATATATATATATATTTATATTATAAATATAAAATATTAAGTAGCCCTCTTGTATGTTTTGCCTCTTTCCAGTTTTTTCTGTCTTCTCATGGAGGTGCAGGGTTGGACTGAGACCACTATTTTAAAAAAATATAGAATTTGATGGCAGACCAGAACCATTTGGGCCATCTGGTCTGCCCATTTTTCCTTCTGTAAAAACCTCAAACCTTATTTGGTCCTTTGGATTGTCATGTTCAGGATAGTATTATGCCTATCCTATGCATGCTTAAATTCTCTTACTGTATCTACCTCTACAGCTTCTGTTGGTGGGCTGTTCCACTTACCTGCTACACTCGCAGTGAAGTAAAACGCTTACCTTACATCTAAGCCTTTGTTTCTCTCATTTTATACTGACCTCTTGTGCGAGCATCTCTCTCTAACTTTGAAATGTACTTCTTTCCAGTACTTTGTTTAATCCCTTTATGTATTTGAATGTTTGTTTCTCTCATATCCCCCATCTCTCTTTTCCAAGCTATACATGTTCAGTTCCTTTAGTATATTCTGATTCATTTGCATCCTTTAAACCATTTGACATCTAGTAGTTCTTCTCTCCCAGAATATATTTATCTTTCTTGAGATGGGCTCTCCAGTACTGTATACAATACTTTGTGAGGTCTAAACAGAGATCAGTAGATATCATGTCATTTCCATTTTCTGACTTGAAGATGTACCTGTTTACCAGCAGAGGTTTGATCAGAGTTCTGTCCCTGCCATCCACCTACCAATGCATTTTTGAATGCCCTCCTGTTAAGGAGCCGGTGTTGGGTCTTGACAGCATGTGTTTTTATCTTGACATTCTGATGTGTTTCCAGGACCACCGGCAATACAATGTCAATAGGTAAAATATTACAGGATTTAAATGGCCGGAAAAAAATCCCTAATGGCTGTACAGGACCTACCTGGCTCATCCTGCATCAGTGCAATACTGGCTACATTAGTGTAGGACACACATTCAGAACCAGCTATTTAGGACAGCAGTTCTCAGCATTAGTCTTCAGGGCACCCAAATATACCATGCTTTCAGGATATCCCTACTTTAACAAAGATAGCTTACTCACACAGAGTCACCTTCTAATCACCTTTTCATGCTGAAGAAAAATGTTTATTACCTGGCCTGTTAGTGGTGCCCAGTGAAATAACATCTCAGATGTACAATGTCTGATCCACTTCCTTACAGCCAGAGTATTCTAGGTTACTACTTCTGTCCATTGCAGGGTTACAAGGTCTATGCAGGTTCTAAGAGTCTTTAAAATGAGTCCTACCCAGAAAACCCATGCTTCGCCTGAAAGATACTTTGTTCCTGGGATGGAATCCCTGTTGGAAGATGGACAGACTCACAGTGAAATACAAGAGACCTTACAACCCTTTACAGAGGTGGATGTTCAGTGGGGAAATATAGCCCACTCTGGAGGCATTGAACAGGTCTGTTCAAGACATTCTAAACATCTTGGAACAGTGAGCCCCTGAAGTCCTGTTGAAGACTGTCTTCAAACAGAAGACGAAAAAAAACAACTGGTTTTCCTGCTTATGCCCAGCTGCATTAAATAGTGTTGGAAGAGTAGAAATACTTAGACAGGAAATTGCAATTTACAAATTTATGAAAGATTGCACAGAAGCCTGAGATAAACCACCTCTAGCGGATTCTCCTTTCTCATGTCCCTGAATAAGAACAATTTCAGTCCCAGTGTTGGAGCTTCCCATAAACCCAACTGCAAGCAAATTGTGAGAGATTTCTAAAATGTATATTTAATTATAGAGGATTTGCAGTTTGCCCAGCCTTTGAGACTGCTTGGATCAGAGTCTTGGCACAGTTTCGAACAACTATCTGTATAATTCAGGATGATAACCCAAAAGAAAAAGCTTTTAATTAGTATCTCTGTTTCGGGACGTTAACATAAATATTCAACCCCACATTGGTTTCTGGAAAAATCCACAGCTTTGGCAATAACGGCTTAGAGAACCTTGAGGCTGGAGATGTGATCAAGTGCACATACCCCTCCACTAAAAATATAATTCGCCTTATCTTTTAAGGTCAGACTTAACTCATTATTCAAGTGGGGCGGGGGGTGCCTTCTTTGGAACAAGTCTGAAAGATGTGACTTTTAATTTGTTTCTTGAGGAGCTACTCCAATTAGTCCAACACACCCTCCTTGATCTTCAGCGGTACTCCATTTATAATCAAAAAGAGAGCATATGGACCAACATGAAGCCAACCCAGAAACCCTTTGGAATTTTACTTCATTATTAAGGTACGTAGGCCTCTCCACTGAAGTGTCATTTATTATTTTTGTATATTAAATATGGTGGTCTAGTGCTGTAAGCTTTTTCATTTGTTTTGCCTCCATTGAGCATACTGCTTTGCCACTTTGAGGAGGTTTGGACAACAGATCCATGGATTCACAAAATAATCTTTTAGAGATACTGTATAAATTTCTTTGACATCCATATATAGTGCTTTCTGTTGTCTTGAAACACCCTGGAGATAAAGTAAAAGCCTTTGAAGTAGTACAATAATTTTTGATAGAACAAGAAGCTGGTTGACTATCTTGCCAGACCAGAACTTCAAAAACCTCTATTCAAATTTCTTGATGTGACAAAAGGATGAGAATGAGTACTGTCATGTTCTTGACTCTTATGGTTCTTAACACTGCATGTTTCAGTGGGGCATCCCTGGGCCTAAAGGACTCTTACCTGTGCATCCCCTATTTTTAATTGAAGAAATAAGCTTAATTGGTAAATAGTGGAGGAGAACAGTCGGCACCACAGTAACAGTCTGTAGAAGATCTGCAATAAATGGCTGAGGAGATTAAATTAATTATAGAGTAGGTGGTTCGAAGTGTAGTCTATCTGCCAGATAGTCAGTCTAATCTTTGCTGCTATTAGGTATCCTAGTCAAAGACTGCAGTACACAGAATAGTTCATAACAATCTGAAGCTTGTGGCAAGCTGCTGATAGAAAATGGCTCATTTGTAATCCAGGCAAGAGTCACACACTTTAATACAGGACACAAATGCTAGCTATTATTATACACAGTGTGTGTGTGTGTGTGTGTGTGTGTGTGTGTGTGTGTGTGTGTGTGTGTGTGTTTGTGTAATGTGAAGACAGTGGTAATTTTAAAAGGAAAATAAGTGTTCTAATGGCAAAAAAACAATAAAAAAAACAACCTGAAGGAGTTTGGAAAACTGGAACACCCTCACAAAAGTTCCAAGCCAGGTCAGGAGGACTGGGTTCTCAAACAGGTGCCAGCTTATTTTGTTGGAGAGCAGTAATCAACCTTTACACCATTCAGGGAACATGATCGTCCTTGGAATCAGCACTTGGATAAATAACACCACTGTAGTGGTGTATATAAATAACTAATATGGGACCAAAGCTGGGAAGCCTGGGAA
The DNA here is from genome assembly GCA_037306005.1 of Rhinophrynus dorsalis. NCBI lineage: Eukaryota > Metazoa > Chordata > Amphibia > Anura > Rhinophrynidae > Rhinophrynus > Rhinophrynus dorsalis. Next base: position 168,193,475 of record CM074724.1, read on the forward strand.
AAGGTGGTACAAATTCTAACCTGGCTAGAGGGAAAACATTCTGGCAGTGTCTGCCATATACATACTGGAGGTTGATAACTGGGAGTCTGAATTCCTCAGTGGTCAAACACTGGGCTCAGGAGAGTGTGACCTGAACCAACGAAAACTCCATTAGCATGTTTTGAGTTTTTTGTTATGTAGCAAGTGTTTTACCCGGATGAATACATTAAGATTTCCTTGTTTTCAAGGATGTCATGGAGAACTTTTACAGTACAAAGTTAGATATTTACAAAATTAAAGAAAAAAATAAATATGTACAGCTATACAGATCTATGATATATACAGTACTGTGCAAAAGTCTTAGGAAGGTGTGAAAAAATGCTGTACAGTAAGAATGCTTTGAAAAATAGACATGTCAATAGTATAGATTTGTCAATTAACAAAATGATAGTGAATGAACCGAAGAAAAATTAAAATCCATATTTGGTGTGACCACCCTTTGCCATCATAACAGAATCAATTCTTCTAGGTACATTTGCACAAAGTCAGGGATTTTGAAGGTGTTTAGACAGGTGCTAATCATCATCATTTAATATATAGGTTGAAACACAATCATTAACCAAAACAGAAATAGCTCTGTAGGAGGAATAAAACTGAGTGAGGAACAGTCAAACTCTGCTAACAAGGGGAGGTTGCTGAAGACCGTTAAATGTCAAGTCATACACTGTGGTAAGCACAGCAACAAGATACAAGGTAGACTTTCAAAGCTCGTGGGCAGACTCTATTGCAAACCAGTGGGTTTTGTGGGTAATTTTGGAAGGGTTCAGAATAGGTTCAAGTCCCTTCCTCCTTTCAGATTTTTCCAGTCCAGGGTTCCCCAGGGGTAAGGGAAGTGATTCAGTCTCTTCTGGAAAAGAGAAGTCTTGTTCCAGTACCTCCTAGAGAGAGAGAGAGAAGTTTCTAATCAAACCTTTTTGTGATGTCCAAGTAGAATGGCAGCTGCGATCCCATTGTGGACCTCAAGGACCTCCAATAATTATATGTGGAGACTTCTCGCTTCCCTGTTCACCTGGACAGTCAATGTAATCTGCCTTTGGCTTGGAGCACTACACATTTATCGCTCTACCCTTTGGGCTGATATCTGCTCCTCAGGTGTTTTCCATGGTATTGGGGGCCTTTATGGCCTTCATTCACACCCAGGGTATTCAGATGACTGTCTGGACGCCAGTCTACTAAAGGCTCTGTCGCAGGAGCTCCTGGCCCAGCAGGTCCAGTAATGTGCCCAGATTCTGATCCACTATAAGTGGATCCTGAAAATGTTGAATTCTTCCTCAATTCCTTCCCAGGAGCTGATATTCCTGGGGCTCAGGGGAAGGTCTTCTTGACAGAGGACAACATTTTGAAGGTTATGTGTGATGTGTCCCAAGCTCTGGAGTGGCCCTCAGCTCCGGTCTGGAAGTACATAAAGGTTGCTGACCACATGATGCCTACCCTAGAAGGTGCCCTGTTATCTGGCTTACAACATGGAACTCCAGAGATTTGTCATCTGGATGTGGCATGGGAATCCAGATTTCTTGGATCGGCTGCTCTCCCTTTCTCCAGAAGTCAGATGACAGCTGCAGTAGTGGTTGGACAGATCAGCCAGAAATAGGAGAAGCTGTTTGTGATCCTGGAGTGGACCATGGTCACGACTGATGCCATCCTGCGGGGCTCGGGTGTGATTCTGGGTCACCTGGGGATCCAGGGCAGATGGATTGCAGAGGAATCTCTTCAATCAACATTCTGGAACTCTGGTTAATCCGGCTTGCCCTGGTCTACTAGACCCTTCAGCTCTAGATGAAGGGTCATCCAGTAAGAGTCCATTACAACAACAAACAAGGGGACACTCTTAAGTGCTCACACTTGGTCCAAGGTCAAGTACATCCTGGATTGGGAAGAAGCCCATATTCCGGCCATCTCCGTTTTTCACATTCGAGGGGAAGAAAACGTCCTGGTGGACTTTCCGAGTCACCAATACTTTGATATGGGTGAATGGGAACTACATCTGTAAGTGTTCACCCTGATTGTGCAGAAGTGGGTGAGTGAGTCTTCCTTCGATAGACCTGATGGCCACAAGGAACAGGAAGTTTCCAGTGTTTTGCTCCCATTGCGGGGATCCTCTGGCCTTTGCCGCAGACTCCATAGTAATTCCGTGGCACTTTCACATCGCTTGCATCTTCCCTCTAATTCTTAGAGTACTGAGGAAGCAAAGGATGGACAGTCCGGTCATTCTGGTTGCTCCTTCTTGGACCAAGAGGGCGTGGTTTGTGGAGCTGGTGTGTCTTTCCATTGAGGATCTGTTTCCACTGCCACCCAGACCGGACATCCTCCTTCAGTGCTACCTCTGGAAAGAGGACATGGAGAAGCTGGCTTTGATGGCATGGCTGTTGAAGCCACCATCTTGAGGAGAGAGGGGTTTTCTGTGAAGTCGTCTCCAGAAGTCATCTCTAGAAAGCCTGTCTCCTTTAAGGCCTTCCACAGGGTTTGGTCCAATTTTCATTCCTGATTTGTAGACAGGGATCTGTTTTCACAGGAGTTTGACCTCTCGGTGGTCTTGTCCTTTTTGCAGGATTTTAAGAGTTCCTTGAAAGTTCAGACTTCTGCTCTCTGTATTTTTCCAGAGCCTTACTGCTATCTTGCCAGATATCAAGGTGTTCTTTCAGGGGGTAGCCCATGCTTTCCCTGCCTACAAAGCTCCCGGGGCGGCCTTAATCTGGTTCTAGGTGTCGTGCAGTGGCCTCCATTTGCGCTCCTTGCTAACAGTCCACTACGTGTTTTGATGTAGAAGATGGCCTTTCTTTTGGCTGCAGTCTGGCCGCAGAGTTACAGGCTTTCGCAAGGACAAGACTGTTCTTTGTACCTCCCAGGAATTCCTTCCTAAGTGGTCTCTGAGTTCCATATCAATCATGAGGTTGTTGTACCTTAATTTTTTCCTGACCCGAAGTCTGACAAGGAGAAGGGTCTCCACTTTTTGGATGTGGTGCGCTGTCTCAAGTTCTGTGTGCACCATACAGAGTCTTTTCGTAAGACTGATTCAGCGTTTATCATCCCTGAGGGTCTCAGGGCAGGCCAGGCTACTTTCAAGGTCACCATTGGATCAAGTCTACCATTCGCGAAGTGTACGAGCTCGGGAAGAAACTTGTTCCCTTTTGTGTTTGGGCACATTCCATCAGGTCTCTTGTGCTTACAAGAATCAGGCCTTGGCTGAACAGCTGTGCAAGGCTGCGACTTGGTTCTCCGTGCACACCTTTGCCAAACACTATTGTGTGGATGTTCTGGCTTGCCCAAGTATGTGGTTATGGCAGATACAATTGATACATTTTAAGAGGAGATTAGATAAATTTCTTTCAAAAGGGAACATACAGAGTTATACTGTGTATTAATAGGACAAACAGGAAAGTCCGATAAAGACAAACTTATTTGGCAACAGAAAAGCCATATAATCCTCAGGTCTCTAGGTTATGAGGCAGAGGTTGAAAACACTACCCTGGAGGTCCTTTCCTTGAGCTTGCACCCTAAATCCCTGAATTAATTTTTAGGGACCTCTGTCTTCCTTCATCTTTCTCATTGGTACCAATATGTACAAAGACGGCAGATCCTTTCCAGACCCTCCCATTAATCTGTCTGCCCTGTCCTCAATATGAGCAGCTGGGATTCAAGTTCCTGGCGACAGAGTACACCATCCACCCTCCTAAATAATATTATCCTATTACCACTGCTTGCCTTGGTTTCTGCTTACTCTGCCACCTACCAAAACTGGAAAGAGGACGGTTTCCATTGCTGCTAGAAGAATCAGCCTTCTCCAGTAGTGCCAGTTCTGAGCATCAACATCTTCACACAATCTGTTGGTTTGAGTCCACTCAGTACTGACATTCCTTTTCTTCTGCTCACTACCAGCTTTCCTTATTGTTACCCAACTGCCTACCTGCTGCTCCTCATCTACAACTCCACCCTTTTCACCACTAACCCTGCATACTACCTGTGCAGTGAGCTCCAAGCACCTTTCCAGGTTTCCAATATCACGCAGTGTTGCATTATTTTTTGCCAGATCCAACATCTTTGATACTAAAAAGATAAGTTTGCACTTGCCACAGTGGTATGACCCTTGGAATGATTGTTCCAAGTGTACAAGTATGTGATCAGATGTGCACTGCGTGAGCTTATAATTTTACAATTCAGCTAGTATTACACTGCCCTGGTTTGCAAGCACATGTTGTAGACCGTTCAAATGAAGTATTTCTTTCTAAAGAGCGCGATTTTGGATTTGCTGAAGAGCCGCAGGCATCTCAGTCTGTAAGATAGAAAGCTGATGTCAGTGCAAGGGGAGGGAAAGGGGAACTTTGTAAGCTAATAACTCTCAAACCATAAAGATTTGAGAGATCTGATACGGCGCAATTAATTCATTCTTTTACTAGGTACATTATTAAATGGAATTGTATCAATGTATTACTATCCCTTTAAGATGACCTACACACAGGTGGACCACCACTCTTCTTTGCAGAATGCTTCTAGTTCAGAAATATTCTTTGGTCATCTTGCATGCACTGTATGTTTCACATCTACACACAGATTTTCAATAATATTCAAGTCTGTGGAGTGAAGGCCATCCCAAAAACTTAAGCTTTTGTTTCTTGAAGTAGTTTGTGGTTCATTTTGATGTTGCTGTTGTGGTTTTTTTTTTTTTTTTTTTTTTTTTATATATATATACATTGTCTTGTTGTAATATCCGACCTCTTTTCAGCTTCAGTTTCTTTACTGCCAGTGGAAATTTGTTTCCAGGGTTTGTTAATACTTAGAATCTGTTCTTCCCTCCACCTGCACAATATTTCCTGTGCTACTGGCAACCCCAAAGCATGGGCGTCCGGAGGGGGGGCAAGGGGGGCACTTGCCCCCCCCTACAATTACCCCCCTCCATATAAATAAAGGGGCTAGATGGGCTGGCCTGGGGGTCATATTATGGCTTTGCCCCTCCCTGGAAAAATGTCTATGGACACCACTGCCCCAAAGCATAACATACACAGCTGGGCAAGGTGTTGTGTTTTTTTTTTTTTTTTTTTTCCTTCAGCTGTAACTTTGTTGATTGTAGCCAAGTTTTAAATTTCAGCTTAGTCAGACCACAGTTCTTTGTTCCAAAATGGATTATCTAAATGTTCTGTTGCATACTTCATAAGTTGACTTTTGTGATGAGGTTACATTTAAAGTTTACTTCTGAAGACTCTTCCATGCATATTTCTGCAAGCAACCCTGTGCAGTGAACTGGTGTACTACATCTCCTGTTCCTGACCATTCTTCGAACTGTTGTATTGGAGAATTTTATTGGTCTTCTTCCTAAAGGTATAGAAGCACTTAATATGCACAATATTATAGTTTGTAGGGTTTATCCTCCTGAGGGAAAAAAAGTGAACTTCCACTAATGAGAGGTTTTTTTTTTATTATTATTCAATAGTTATTGCAGTTCAAACTTGATTTTTTTTTTTTTTTTTTAGGTGCAGTATCTCATTGGCCTGAAATTTTACAGTGGCGCTGTTGCTACACCATCCTATGCAAAGCTCTGGTCGGTGGACCATAAACTTCAATAGGATGGTGTAGCAACAAATAGCACCACTGTAAAGTTTCAGGCCATTGCGATACTGCTGCTAAAAGTTTGAGCTGCAATAACTTTTGAATAAAACACTTCTCAGCACTTCTTACTCAGGAGAATAAATCCTATTATATCAATAATTATACATATCAAGTGTTACTATCCCTTTATTGCCACATCGGACAGTGGCAATTAAAAGCAGGAATCATTTAGAGTTTTATAGCCTTGCCCTACTTTGCAGGAATTAATTATCTTTACTTTTTGACCCTCCATCAACCGCTTAGATGAGCCCATGGATTGTGGAGTGAAAGCACAACACCCTAACAGGTTCAAAGATTTAGGGAATTTATTAAGCTCTGTAGCTGTCATAACCTAACTTGGGTTAAGGTGTAAAGAGTCCAATAATTTGAGACCTTTCAAAAAAAATAAAAATAAATAACACTAGTGGATCAACTTTGCCCAAACTTTTTCACATACCACATTTTCTGTTTTTATTTTTTTGATCTGTTACAGGTGGCAAATAATAACTGTCATTACAATTTGCAGAAATATGGAAAGTTGAACTTTGTTTCAATGATTTTCAAGTTTGTGGACTGTGAAGGCCATTCTAAAACCTTAAGCTTTTTCTTGAAGTAGTTCATGATTTTGAGTTATGTCTTGGATCATTGTCTTATTGCAATATCTAACCTCTTTTCAGCTTCATTTGTTTTTTCTTATTTTCATGTAGAAAATCAACAAAACTTTAATTCGGCAAATTGGCAAATTTGTTTGTCAACGTTTTGTCCTGAATGGACATTTATCGATGCTTTTAATAATACTAGTGTTTTTTTTTTGTTTTTTTTTTTAAATAAAGTTTGGTTAGAAATTTGTAAATATTTTAGCGATGGGGCGCTTTGGTCTGTTTAGTGAGCTCCATGCTAATATGAGGGGTTGACAACATAAGGCCCTCACGCTATTTCAGGACTATAACTTCAATCATACCCTGCCAGCTAAAATGGAGTTGGACTGGTATCATGACGACATAGGTCTAAGAATGTCCTTTTCCTGTTGTATGGGAATACTTAATAAAGTGTTGCCTTATAAATAAGGGATAACCGTAATACAAGCAAGCAATGAAGGTCTGGGTACTTTCGCAAATATTTATCATTTTGTTTTTTGTCATAGCTGCCCGTGAACAGGCCAAACAGGATTTTAGAACAAATGCAGAAGGTGTGAAATCTATCCGCGAGCAAGTAATGGTGAGTAAAGGAACAATTTTTTAGATTATAGAGGGAAGAAAAGTGCATTTTTGGTACATGGATGGGTCAAATCCGATGTTTACACCACTCAATAGCTGTTGTATGAGCTGTAGACCCCCAAGCACAAGTAGTATTGGTAAACTGCATTTTTTATTTTTATTTTATCAATGTCTTTATTGAGCATTGCAAAGGTACAAGCAAGCATACCTAATAACAAAGTAATATGAAAATGATAAAGGTTATTGATTTGTACAGTGCAAAAAACAATCTAACCAGAGTAAGTAAATTGGAACGTTGTACTGCTAACATGCATCCACCCTTCTTATTAGTGCTTCTGTGCCAATATGAAAATGTGAGAATCAAAGTAAGTAATGTTAAGGCATTGAGAGTAGTGAGTCCAGCAACACTGGCACAAGCAAGAGCCAGACCCTACACAACTAGTATAAAAGAAATAGAGGAGAAAAGTAACTAAAAAGAGAGAGTAGAATAGAAGGAAAAAGGAAGCTATGCAACTCGGGATGCTGAGGTGATTGTAAAGGGGGGGGGGCAAATATCATATCCAGGAGAGAGGTCAAAGCGGTAACCCCAATCATTCCTAAAATATAGGGGTAGAATAAGATTCAACAAAAAGTCTGATACTTGGTATACTTAAGAAGAGAGATCAAGAGAGAACAACTAGGGATCCTAGGAACACCCAAAGGAGCTCCAGTTACTCGTTGATATTACGTGTCCATTCTAGATATGTAGCTCATTGGACAGAGAATGCCAATCCTGGACAACGGGTGGGGTTGATGTCTTCCAATATAAGGGGATGAAAAATCTTGCACAGTTTAGAATACAGTTGAGTAGAAGTCTTTCATTTATTGGCAAATCTAGCGGAGGGGATACAGGAGATTTGTGGCTTAAGGGGGAGATCAGCAGAAAGGATAAGATTAGTATCTTGCCTCACAGAACTCTAAAATGATGTGTATACTACCACCACACATGAAATAACATGTCAATTCCACTTCCACCTCTTCAGTAAATGGAGAGCAAGAGGAATACATGTTGGTCAATCTGTGGGTTGTAATACCACCTAATGAGTCATTTGAAGTTTATTTCCCTGTGATGTACATCTGGTGCAATTATTAGCAAGTGTCTAAATGTTTTAGTCCATTGAGATTTTCACCAGCAGAACCCCAGTTCTGCTTTTCATTGTCTAAAATACCATGATTTTACTGTTCCCAGAAAATGTATTAAGACAACGGACAATGATTTGGCTATGAAGTCTGCTTTCAGTAAAGAGATCTCAAAAGGAGTGAATGACCTCTAAGATGAAGCCGCCTATAATGTCAGGCCTCCTTAGGAGGAAGATAATGGTTACGGCATAAAGTGTTAAAAGAGACAATACCATTATCCAAGTAAAGAAAATCTAAGCTGTGAATCCCAAGCTCGTTCCAATGAACAAAGCAGGAGGGAATTTCACCTGGAGGGAAGTCCAGGTTGCCATGTATTGAGGCAAGGAGAGGGATATAGTGCCAGATGTAAGAGCTTGTTGGCTTTGTCCCAAGCGCCATATGGGGTTCTCAAGACCGTTTGAGATCTAAGGAATGAGTAAGATGTGTGGCTTAATCCAAAAAAGATTTGAGGGATCTGAGGACTTTATATCCGAAAAGGTCGCTGACACCCAATCTTTCAAAGTATCATTAAAAACTGTCCTAAACTTCTGATACATTGGTGGCCAAGTATAGTTTGAACAAATCGGGAACACCCAAGCCTTCCTGGGCCACTGGAAGGTTCAGCTTGGCATCCAGCCTTGGAATATATTTCTAGATAAAGGAATTTATGGTTGGTTGTAAGTTATGGAAAGTGACCAGAAGCAAGTGGAGTGGGATACTATTGAATAGATACAGGATCTTGGGTAACTCTGCCTTTTGGACCATATTAATCCTACTGCACCATGAAAGAAATAAGTGATTCCAGTAGCACAATCTTCCTCGAGCACAGCCAACAAAGGAGGAAAGTTAAAAGAAACTGTTACCTTCTAAATCCCCGGAGAGCTGTATCCCCAAGTATTTAATGGATCCGGGAGCCCGAGAAAAGGGGAGAGATCTTTGTAATATACGTTTGGTACGGAGAAGGACATTACATTTAAAATGTCAGATTTATGTTGATTTAACTTTAAATTGAGAAATTATTTTAGATTCCGCTAACACCCAGAGTAAAAGTGGAAGAGATCAGAATATGTAAGCATATTGTCTGCAAAGCTTTCCAGATTAGTGTGCTGTCTTGTTGCCGGTAGGTCTAAAATTTATTTGAAGTGTAATTGTATGTGGCAGGGGCTCTAGAGCTAGAATAAATATTATAGGGAGAGAGGGCACCCTTGTTTAGGGGCCAACAAAATGCTGTTACGTTTAATTATAACAGAAGATCTCCGTATAAACTCTGAATACACTGTTACCCAAGCCTTTGAATCTATGAAAACAAGTAGAGTAGGGATGTTTTTCCTAATCACAGTATGAATGAGTGAGATTGCTGTAGCATATTGTCCTTCGTCTCCCAACCTGGAACAAAATCTGCTTGATTGGAATAAATGTAAGTATTAAGAATATTAACCTCTTTGAAAGAAAACTGTTGCATAAATATTTTAAACAACAAGGAGATCTGTGTAAACCAATAAGTGATGATCAAATAAATCTAGATACATTACTCTTTACTTAAAGATAATGAGAATTCAAGAATGTTTTGTGATGGTTCCTTTATGGATTTGAAACAACATTCTAAATGCACTCCACCTATAATCATATGCCCACATGTCCAAGTATTCCTTGAAAATGTAACTAAAGATTTAGACTCATTGCCAATGATGAGCGCTCTATCCCCAAGAAATGAGAACATCACTAATCAGAAGAAAGTGGCTTTAAAAGGAAATATGTGAAAATAAAGAATTGATGATAAAACTGCCAGACAGATGAGGCAATGTTGAAGTTATGGACATAGAGAACTATTCACACGAATGCATGAGACAACATATAAGACATGTTACAAATAACTTGAAGGTGATTCATCTAAACAATTTAGACTTTAATTGTAATTGATATTAAAGGAAGGTTATAATAACAAGTTAAGAGACAAACATTAAATGGATTTTCTCTGTCGTCCAATACAGGTTACTGGTAACTTTGGGTAGGCGATCAGCCCCTTTAATAGGCAGGAACAAGTCTGAGAAGTGACTGCTGGGTGGAGCCTACCTCCTCTCCTTAGCTTGCAGCTAGCCAATCCCCAACCAGTAAGATTTGTTCCTTGGTCAAGACAAGCAAGATAACAGTTCTGCTATAGTTTTTAGCTTGTTTTTATTATTTTTCTGTTACCTATGGGATACCACAATTAGGTGGATTACCATCACTGACAATTCCCATCACCCAAATGTGGATAGCTCAGTTTATCAGGTGCTTTTGTGGACCTAAGCCCTGGGGGGGGATCTTGGCTGCAAGCTCTTTCCCCAGGAGTTGCCTATGACTGCCCTGCAGCGTTAGGGGGGTGCCTACCAAGTCATTTAAACCAGACCACCGGACAGACCTGGGCCATTTGCCACTGGATCTAGCAGCACCACCCAGAGGAGGAGCGGTCAACCGGATTGGAAGACCTCCAGGTGCAATCAGCCCAATGAAGAGCTGTGACCTGGAACAGGTCACTGCAGAGCAGGTATGGTCCCCTCTGCTGCGAAGTCTTTGCTGGGCAGTCACTAACCTCTCTGCCTTGTTCTGGGGAACAGGTTCAGTCCCTTCTGCAATGGCAATGACTAGGCCGCCTCCTGACAGGAACTTGCCCCTCTGCCCTGGTAAAACGACACTGCCTTTAACAAGGTGTGTTTGGCTACACAGGCCTGGTGTCATCAATCCCCATCCCCAATAACAGAGTCTAAACATCTGTTTCAGGAGTAGAAAAAAACACACTTAAGTTTATTGAAATTGAATACCAGGTCTTTCACAACATACATTTAATTTGGGGAGACATGAATATAACAAAATATCACAATACACAGAAGACAAAACATACAACAAACATAACAGAGTATCACAATTTTGGGGTGTAGGATGGGGGAGTATAATTAAAACATTGACCACAAACTGAAGGTACCAGATGCAACAGTGACATATTTGCATACTCGCATGGGACACAGCAATGCTGCAATGTATGTCACCAACCAATAGATGGCAGTGCACCGAACAATGCTGCTATGCTTGTCACCTACCAATAGATGGCAGTGCATACCATAGAAAAGTTTGGTACTAAAACTATGCAGTCAGCTATATTGTGATCATAAGAACGAACATTTTATTTAACCCCTTTGAGTGCCAGAGGAATAGGAAACGCAATGTGTTGCATATGCTGCTGGCACTCAAAGGGTTAATGCTATTAAAAAAAACCCACACCTTTCTCAATAACTCCTATTACATTCCAGAGTTTGATTAAAAATGTCTCATATATACTGCTTGCACAGGAAACTGAATCTCTTAAACATCAATCTCGCTCATTTAGTATATGGATTATATCTGCTCATTGGACAGATGGCCTGTCCATTCAAATTCAAGTTATAAAAATGATTAATATGATTCGATACACCTTTGTTAAACATATTGGTTGTTTTAGCACTTCCTTATTAGATTTCTGGAATAAACAGCTCATGTTGAGCTAGTGAGATAGCTCAGTGGAAAAGTTCCTGACTATGGAGCCTGTTAAAACGGCAAGGTTGCAGATTTGAATCCCAGCAGGGTCAACTCAGCCCTTTATCCTTCTGAGATCGATAAATGAGTACCATTGATTGGCTAATAATAACATCTATTATTTCAGCTGCCAATTCTGTTAATTCCGAGAGCGTGTGCTAAATTCACTTTGACTCACACTGGGAGAAAGGCACTATATAAAAGTTATTATGTCAGAGGGAACTAACTTAATTATTACATTACCAAAGTAAGCTTAATTGATACAGGAAATGCAACTAGTAATATTGCTCCCCTATCTATAGGGATTTTTTTTTACATATCCTGAATTTTAGCAACTTAATCCATAGTATTGACCAAGTTTATTGAACAATACCAGTGGTTAATCCTATATAATAATTCGCTAAAACGTGTGTAACGCCACAATCATTCTCAGTAGAGACTGCTGCGCGTGCTGCAGTTATGCGCAGTAGAGACTGCCAGTGATGAGGCTGATACAGAGCGGGAGCTCCGAAGCAGCTTCCCGCTCTGTATCAGCCGCGGCGCGGGCAGTCTCTACTGAGCATGACTGCACCACGACTGGCTGGCACTGTATCAGCCATGGCGTGGGCAGTCTTTACTGTGCATGACTGCCCCCCAACCGGCTGCCAGTGGCACTGTGGCCCGTGTAACGGGCTCTTCAACTAGTTTTTCTATAATGAATTACCCGCTATGTAGTAAGAGTAACTTGATTAGATGTAAGTTGCTATATTCTCCTAGTTAGATCAGGGAGTGGTTAAACATCTCAATGTGTATATTAACCATGATACTTTTGTTGAAATAGCCCAACAAATACCAATAGTGGGTCCAGTGATAACCGTATAGACGTGTTCAACTCAACTGGATTACACTTACAACAAAATAGGACACTTCTCTTACTTAAGGAGAGTGTTGGCGCCTTATTTACAACACCGTAGCCTGCCCATCCACATCAGATCACTGACTATAATAATCTAATTAGTACTCTAAAAATGGTAAATCACCTGAATGTCAGTCAGATTTCTAAAAGCTCAGGCAGAGTATAATTCTATAGTTGATTCAAACATGCTTAGTGCATAATTTCTATCAGATGGATAGAAAAACTGACACCTTGCTCTATTGCCTAGATAGAACTCCACCTCACTGAAAAAAGTCCAAGAAGACATAAATGTAATCTGCAGTCTGTTGCTTCTCTCCTTCAGAGAGTAATTTCCTGGTACTACAGAGCTGGATTTTTTCGGCATGATCAGAATTGTGTGCGCTTCAGTATGCCCTAGTTACGTAATGCACATGCCAGAAAGCACCCTAGGAAAAGTCACACAGGAAGCCCCACTGTATTTGCATTGTTAATCCTTCTATGAGCATCTCTGTGTTTTATTCTGTGTTGGAGTGTAGTATCTTAAATTTTTTTTTGTGTTTTGCCGTTTTGTTCTTATAAGGATCCACTGTAATAGACAAAATTGTTCAACTGCACGCTGACTCAAAGGACAGTCTCTATTAGTATTGTTACCGTGTACGCTTCCTGGGCCACTGCTCCCTTTCCAAAGTTGATGCCACTTGTTTGCATCAAACAAATATGTCAACAGTTTCTAGAGAAAAGAAATGAGGAGGTGTAGAATCCCTCCTAACATTACACCAGCTTGTTAAATGTGGAGAAGTTATTTATATATAGAGATAGAGGTATAATATACATACACACAAATACAGTTCAGTAGAAGAAGGCACTCACATGATTCTTTGTTCATTTGAAAGGAAGAGTGCTTTATTTAACCAACATTTTGGTCAGAGCTGTGGCCTTTATCAAGTCATTTAACTACCTTAATCGGAGAGTGCATTCCACCCCCAATTGACCATGTGTATAAAAAATAAATAAATTATATAATATAATATAATTTGTTTATTTTTTGTTTTGTTTGTAATGTCTTCTGATAGATCAACAAGTTTTACAAGATTTTATGTTTTTGGAATAACTGTTATTTCTCCCAAGTTAATAGGAAAGCAGATTTTATTCATGCCAGTCATAAAACAGTTTTGATTATTTGATCACAGTTTAATTAGATGTTTAAATGCAAGGTAAAGCAAATATTTAACTACTAAGCACATGCATTTTTATGATCGCATGACATTGTAGCCTGGGTCATATGAGTGTATGCAAGAAAATAACCCAATAATCTGGGCAGGCCGAGTACTTAAAATTGCATCACTGCTGTTCATTTGGCATGTAGCTGGGGCACATGACTAATGTCTGAGTTACTTTGTCACTGGAGGTAAAGCAAAGAACAAGAAATTCCATCTTAGTATAAAAGTGATCCCTGCAGAGCCAGTATTTTCCAGTCCTATCTTTGTTAGTAATAAAATCTGAAACACACAGTTTGACTGCAGGTAAGAGCCGTTCAGCCCGTCTAGTCTGTCCAGTTTTCTTACTGCAGAAACGTCAAACCTTACTTAGTCCTTGGTCTTATGTTCAGGATAGCCTTATGTTGATCCTGTAAATGCTTAAATTCCCTCACTGTATTAACCTCTACCACTTATGCTGGTAGGCTATTTGACTTCTCTAGCACTCTCTATCAGTAAAGTAAAACTTTCTTAAATTACATCTAGGCATCTGTTCCTTTAGTTTTAGAATATGGCCTCTTGTCCTAACATTTCTTCTGCTTTGAAATGTTCTTCCCTCCTCTACTTTATTGAATCCCGTTATGTATTTGAATGTTTCTATTATACCGCCCTTTTGTCTCTCCTCCATCTGTACATGTTCAGATCTGTTAGTCTATCCTGATTATTTTTATCCTATAAACAATTCACAATATTAATAGCCCTTCTCTAAAATCTCTCCAGAATACCTATATGCTTCTGGAGATGGGTTCTCTAGTGTTTTACACAGTACACTAGGTGCTCAATTCAATTACCACAGGTAAAGAAAAAAAAATAGGAGATGGTAGTTTTGCAAGCACAGTTTGCCATTCTGTTACTCATTTTGTGACCTGCTAATAAACTAAAAAAAAAAATGACAACGGCCAGTAAGAGTTCACACATTCACAGCAATGGAACAGCTCAAGACATATGCTGTCCAATTGTGTATGGTGAGTGCTAACGCACGGCAGAGAGACATTTTCTCACTGCAATTCTGCTCCTACATTTCTAGCAGTAGAACACAGAACATAAGTTAAAGACGCCCGTTGAACAACAGAGCACGAAAGAAACCGCTCACACAACAGTCAGAACATATCACAAAGAGAACAAGTCCAAAAATAACCCCACAAGCGCGAGGGAAGCACCCTTCAAATGTGCATTTCATCCACACAAGTCCTGAACAACCAACACTGAATCCATCAACATCCTGAGTAAAAAGGGATGTGCAAATCAGTCAACCAATCCATTTCACGCTCCCCCGGCACACCAGGGATTAACACATACTAAGATCTATGTCCAGCCAAGACAATATGTACAAATGTCAATCGTAAAGCAATGTAAGCCTGAGTATGCAAGGTCAGTAGCCAGTAGAGAGGCAAGTTGCACTGGCATCCCCAACCACACTGCACAACGACACACAAACACACACACGCTGGACAAGAAAACAGCAATGGCATCAAACACACTCAAACACCACCAGCCGCGCTGGCATATACTCAGCCTGGGCACCCTCAGTCGCCCTTGTTACCTGTTCACCGTGCCTGGCCAACACCCCACCTCTGTCTTAAGAGACATCCCACCATCCTGCTAATGGGCTGTTTTTACAGAGAGTCCACTCAGTGATTATAAGCATCATGTTTCCACTTCAATACCTACAAAGGCATCAGAGGAGGGAGCATACATTTTTACTCGAGCGATCTCAGTTATTACTTATACAGTGTATATGGGGATTACAATATTATATGGCCTCTCACAGGATTTATGTCCGGGAGATAAATGGAAGGAAAGGAAATGTCCAATCAAACTAGTGTCAAGCTCTAAATTGCATTGCAAATATCCACTTACACTTTAGTAACTTGTAATTTGTTCATGTTATCTGTTCCTCCCCTTCAGATTTCATGCTCAGATACAAAAGTTATATGGAAATATGAAAGAACAGAAGCAAATGTACAGTCAGTAATGTGTTAGTGAAATTGCTGCCTCCTCAAAAATATTAAGTTGTGGGTTAGCAGCTTGAGTCTGGATTGAGTTTCCATATTGATCCTCTATATTTCTTCTGTGTCCCTATCATGGCGATAGAGACTAATGGGGTGTGTCAGCGCCCCCCAGCTGGCGTAGGACTAAGTTAAATTATAAAAGGAGCCTTCCCGCTCCTCCCTTCAGTCTTTTTTGTCCTACGCAGCTGGGGTAGTGACTGTACGCAGTCATTTCGCCTACCTGAAAATTTTTTTTTTTCCTCTTCCTCCGTTTCCGCTTCCTTGGCCGTATTTCTGCTGCTTGTAGCCGGGAGAGGGTCACGCTTCTCCCGAAGGGCTTGCCGCAGGCTGAGGCGGCAAGCCGTATGGAGTCCCAGCAAGCGCCTTGAGTCTCCCCTGCTTCGGGTGAGATTCGGCGCATCCAGGAGGAAGTGATGTCATGGCAGCGTCCGCTGTCATGCTGGGCCCAGGAAAAGGACCGATCCGGTGGCAGGCTACCTCCTACCAACAATCCTTCCCCTACAATGGATCGCTTACTACAATAGAGGGAAAGGTAAGGGCTGCATGCCACCCTCTATTTAAACATGGTCTGCTATCATCGTGGGGAGGGCCTATGCGTTCCAGGGTGGAACGCATGCCCAGGGCCTACTGTATTTAAGAGGCAAGCTTTGTGTTAAACTCTATATGGAGTGTTTGGGCTATGTATTATTTATTGTTTTTATTATACCATTAAAAGTTAAGTTTTACGTTCAAGTATGTCTTCCACCTCCAAGAATCCAGTTAAGGAAAAGGAGAAAGACAAGGCTATTTCTGATAAAGAGGAAAAAACTACTCATAAAGTTAAGTCATGTCTAGGATGTGATAATCTATTACCCACAGAGGAGTCTTCAAAGTTGTGTCCAGATTGTCTAAAGAAGGCGGCTAATACAGATGTTCCATCCCAATTTCAAGATTTTTTAACGTGGATGAAGGATTCTATGCAGCAAACCTTATCCTCCTTACAAGCCCCTTCCATTTCCAAAAAAAGGCCTAGACTAGAGGATCCGGGAGAAGGTACATCCTCTATGCATATTGAAGCAGACGATTCCAGCCTTTTTGAAGATTTATCTGAATATTCATCAGAAGAGGAAGGAGAAATTCAAGATGACGATGAAGGGTCTTTTAATATTGAGAAAATGGAGCCTTTATTAAAAAACCTACGAAAGACTCTAGGCCTGACAGAAGAAGCCATTGAGCATGGGGTTTTGGATACGGCATTCCTAGGTAAAAAGAAGGAAAGTCCAGTGTTCCCCATTCATCATTCGGTATCTGACTTGGTGAAAATGGAATGGAAAAAAGGTGACAAAAGAATAACCGAATCAAAAAGATTTCACAGAATGTATCCCTTCAAGGAAGAGGAAGCTTCAGCCTGGACAACACCTCCAAAAGTAGATGCTCCTATTGCACAACTAACAAAGAAGACCACCTTGCCTATGGAAGACGGCTCCTCATTAAAAGATCCTATGGACAGGAGGTTAGAGGCTACCCTAAGAAAACAATTTGCGGTCCTAGGACAGAGTATAAAAGCAGCAACAGCCTTAACATGTGTATCCAGAACAATAAGAATATGGCTGTCAGAGCTGGAACAAAAAATTGAATCATCTGTTTCCAGGTCAAAATTAATGAAAGAAGTTGCATTCATTAAGGAAGCAATGGGATACTCTTGTGACGCCTCCTGGGAAGCAATCAGATTAGCGGCCAGATCCTCTTCCTTGTCCATTACAGCCAGAAGGGCCTTGTGGTTAAGAACATGGGGAGCTGACCCATCTTCAAAGAATAAGCTAGTGTCGTTACCTTTTACGGGATCCACCTTGTTTGGAGAACAACTAGAAGAGATAATTAAAAAGGTAACGGGGGTAAAAAGTTCTTTTCTTCCGCAAGATAGAAAAAGGAAAACTTCTCCTTCAACAGCTAATAGAAGATCCTTTCGAGATCCAAAACACTTCCAAGCATCAAGACAGTATGATCAGAGGAAAACTGGTTATGGTCAAACCTCAAGGGGTTCATTTAAGAAGACGGGAGCCAAAAGTGGACAATTCAAGAAGGAAACCTCATGAAGTTCAAACTATCCTGCCTCTAATTCCAGTCGGCGGTCGCCTGGAAAACTTCCTACAAGCCTGGAAGAATCTAGCCGTTCCAGACAAGTGGGTAATTCAAATATTAGAGACAGGGTATTTTCTGGAATTCGGCCGCATTCCCCAAAGAAATGTTTTCAGAACTTCAAGAACGCCAAGAGATCCCATGGCGGCAAGAGGTTTAGAGAACTCAGTTCAAAACCTTGCCCTCAACAAAGTAATAGAACCTGTTCCTCCACAGGAGAAAGGAGGCTTCTATTCTGTGATCTTTGCAGTTCCAAAGACATCAGGGGGGTTCAGAATTATTTTGGATCGAAAGTCATTGAATACAAGCATAAAGACAAGATCCTTCAAGATGGAAAGTACGTCATCAGTAATCCAGACGATTCATCCAGCATCCTT